>FR990141.1:9158601-11600467 GCA_905404295.2 Ochlodes sylvanus | reverse complement strand
CCGTCTTGTTAATGAATTTGCTATCTTCCAATGAAAATAAAATTAAGTGGGATAATGACGGAACTGTGATTATAGATAACAAAAAGATTGATGGAAGTAATATTATAGATTTAGTGAACGACTCATTGAGACCGTTAAAAAAAAGTGATCCTATAGGATGGGAAACCTTTGCTAAAGCTTTAAAAGATATTCGAGTTCCTCTTACTTATATTGGTAATCCCAAACGGTGTGAGTTTATAAGTGGCATGCAGTCACAGTTAAACTTTTCAACGCCTGAAGAAGAATCATTCTCTACACCAACGAGTGACAAACAGAACAAAAGAAAGTTAAAGAACAAGCTGGAGTGGGAAAAATGGGAACCTTATTAGAAATACATAATCTCTATTATGATCCATCAAATCCCGCAGGTTATAGTAGTGTCGACAAACTAACGAAAGCTATGAAAGGAAAAATGAAAAGAGAAGATGTAAAGAAATGGCTGCAATCACAAGAAACCTACACTGTGCACAAACCTGTACAGAGAAAGTTTCCTAGGAATAAATATATCTTATCAAATCTAAATGAACTTTGGCAAGCTGACTTGAGTGATATGAGGACTTATTCCAGGTACAATGATGGATATAATTATATTTTATGCGTCATTGATGCATTCAGCAAATATGCATATGTCAGACCCATGAAAAGAAAAAATTCAATAACTATTAAGGAATGTTTAGAGAGTATATTTACTGAGGCTAACATAACACCAACACACATACAATCTGACAAAGGAACAGAATTTATATCAAAAGATGTACAAAGATACATAAAATTGAAAAATATAAATTATTATACAACAAATAATCCAGATATTAAAGCTAGTATTGTTGAAAGATTTCAGAGAACTCTTAAGACGAAAATGTGGCGTTACTTTACGTATAAAAATACATATAAATATATCGATGTTTTACAAGATTTAGTTTATTCTTATAACCATAGTTTTCACTCTAGCATTAAGATGTCTCCTTGTGATGTAAATTCAAATAATATTATGACAGTATGGAGAAACTTGTATGATACTAAAAATAATAATTTCTCGTCAGGCAGTGTATTACCAAAGTTGCATGTAGGTGATTACGTTAGAATAACTAAAAGCAAACACATTTTTCAGAAAGGATACGAATCTAACTGGAGTGATGAAATATTTATTATATCTTCCATAATAGATAGAAACCCTTGGCCTGTATACACCATAAAAGATCTGAAAGGTGAAAATATAGAAGGTACGTTTTATGAAAAAGAATTACAGAAAGTATATTATGACCCCACTCTACATTATAAAATAGATAAAATAATACGCTCTCGCTATTCCGGTAACAGAAAGGAAGTGTTAGTGAAGTGGAAAGGTTATCCTCACAAATTTAATAGTTGGATTACATTTTCCCAATTGAAAGAAATATGAACAACCAAAGTTTTTATTTAACTTTACTTAGTAATAGTTCCATGGAATATTTTCCAGATAACAAAACTACATATTTTTCAACTAAATTACCTAAACCCATCATTTTGGAAGGAGAATGGTCCGTTGGAGTAGTTGAATTTCAATATCCTTGCACTATGTTTACCGTTCAAGAACATGAGAACGTTATATATATTACAAAATGGATGCAAATGCCTGGTGAAACAAAACCATACCTTACATACTATAAGACACATATTCCTGCAACAAACTACGATAACATCAATCATATTCTAAAGGCATTAAACAACATCAAGGAAAAAGTAAGATTTCGTTACGATGAAATTTCAAAGTTTGTGACAGTTACAATACTAGATGAGGCGATTAAATCAGTAACACTATCACCTAAGTTATCTTTACAGTTGGGATTTGAACCCAATATAAACCTCAGAGATAAGAATATTGGTAAATGTCCTGCTAATTTGCATTTAGGTTTACCTTCACAGTTATTTGTTTACTCTGACATTGTAGAACCCCAAATCGTAGGGGATGTGATGACCCCTCTTCTGAGAATCATACCATTAGATCCTTCAAAATACATATATGGTGCTAATAAAATGCATGTTTTCTCTCCACCTCACTATATATCTGTTATGCGAAGGGAATTCGATACTATTGAAATAGATATAAGAACAAGCACAGGTCAAAAAATACCATTCCAGTTCGGAACAGTGTGCTTAAAACTACACTTCAAGAAAATATATGTATAATGTATTTGAAACATAATTATAATATGAAATGCCCATATGAAGATTATTATTCTCATCAAGCGGGATCTGGTATTGGAGTAATTTACAAAGGAACACCGTATCAAAGAGGCCATGGAATCGGGAGTTTTCTAGGAGGGTTGTTTAGATCTGTTTTACCATTGTTATCTAGTGGTGCAAGAGCTATTGGTAAAGAAGCATTAAGCACCGGAGTAGGAGTTTTGTCTGACATGTTTAATGCACAACCCATAGACGATTCAATTAAGACACGTTTAAAAGAAGCTACTACTAATTTAAAACGAAAAGTAGATAGTAAAATTGAAAGAATCAATATGTCTGGTTCGGGGTATAAAATCAAACGAAAACGTTTATCTCCTTCCATTCCAGCATTGCCCACGAAAGTGAACACTACAACAAAGGCAAAAAAGAAATTTAGAAATATTAATGATATATTTTCTAATTAATTATGTCTTTTCTACATAGTCATTCTTGTGAGTGTATTAAATCAGAGTTAGATTTGTTTGCGCTACCGTCCACACAGACGAGCATTGAGAGTGGAGTATGGATACATTACAAACCTATTTCATCGCTGGCTGATGATGGACCCCTAGAATTTCAAGTTCCTGGTGCAGGAGATGACTATGTAGATTTGTCTCATACCTTGATTCATATAAAAGCGAAGATACTTAATCAAGACAACTCCAAGTTAGCAGCTGCTACAGTCGTAGCTCCAGTTAATAATTGGTTGCATTCAATATTCAGTCAACTTGACGTATACTTAAATCAAAAACTTGTGTCACCGCCAAATAACACATATGCATATCGTGCCTATATTGAAAACTTGTTGAACTATGGTCCAGCAGCCAAAAAATCCCATCTTACTTGTGGTCTTTGGTATGGAGATACAGCAGGAAAAATGAATGAGACTGACGTAAAAAATGAAGGGTTTATTAAGCGAGAGTTCATGTCAAGAGAGAGTAAAGAGATTGAAATGATTGGGCATCTACATGGCGATTTATTTAATCAAGATAAATTTTTAATTAACGGCGTTGACATGTGTGTTAAATTAGTTCGATCAAGAGAAAATTTCAACCTAATGGCAGGGTCAGTAGATTTAAAGTTTAAAGTATGTATTACAGATGCAACGTTGATTGTTCGTAGAGCTCGGATTAATCCAAGCGTATTACTTGCACATCAAAAAGTATTAGCGTCTACCACTGCTAAATATCCCATTACGCGAGCTGAAGTAAAAGTTTTAACAATACCATCAGGTGTTCAAGGTAAAACCCTTGATAATATATTCCTTGGACAAGTACCGAAAAGGTGTATAGTGGGATTTGTGAATAATGCTGCATTTAACGGAACTCTCAATAAGAATCCATTCAATTTTGCAAATTATGGTATCAATACATTTTGTTTATATGTCGATGGAAATCAGATCCCCTCAAAGGCATTGCAACCATCGTTTGGTAGTAATGTCTTTACAAGCGCATACCATACATTGTTCTCAGGAACAGGTGTACATTTTCATAATGAAGGCAATGGGATATCCAGAGATGAATATGCTAATGGTTATTGTTTGCTTGCATTTGATTTAACTCCTGATCTATCAGCTAACTCTATGAGTCATTGGAATCTTATCAAACATGGTAGCGTAAGATTAGAAGTTCGATTTGAGTCGGCTCTAACTCAAACTATTAATTGTATTGTTTATGCAGAATTTGATAATGTAATAGAAATAGATAAGCATCGTAATATATCAGTAGATTATAGTAGTTAGGTTTATTATTTTTGTATTGCTTCAATAAATAAAAATATTCAATATATGATATTTCAATGTTTTATTTGTTACACCCTCTTTAATCTTCCTATTTAAAATAAATATCATTAATAAAATTTACATTGTTGTTGGGACTGCAGAGCTGAAAAGCTGTGTTATCTACTTATACCATGGATACCGTGGAAATAAAACAGTACTTAAGTAAAATTGATATGAGCATTGAATCTAACGTATACGCAGCTAATCGTTTACCGATACATGTTCATACTCCTATGTATATCATAAGTAACTTAGATGTTGATACCAAACCTGGATCGCATTGGGTAGCCATACATATAGATGGGAATGGATTTGGGGAATACTTTGATTCATTTGGTCGAGCACCTCAAACATATCATAGATCTTTTTTGAAAACGAATGCAAGGATGTGGAGTTACAACACTAATCGTATCCAAAACGATTTCACAACCGTATGTGGAGAGTATTGCATCATGTACATATATTATAAGTATCATGGTAAATCAATGTATGATTTTCTGAAATTGTTTGATGACAACACAATTTGTAATGATATAACAATTGATGAATTTTTTAATACAATTTTTTAATAAATAACGTGAACAAATTTACTGTGGATTTTACAATGATAAATACCTCTCATTTAGTTTACATATTGTATAAATTGGTTTATCTCTCTAATAACTTCTATTTTCTCTAAAACAATCATTATCATTTTTGTAGAATGACATAGTAGGTATATGAAATAATACAAGAAAATTGCTTAAAAATAGTTTATTTTTAATTTAGATACAAAATCATTTACAGAATTGTAGGGGAATATGAGATAGGTCGCAAATTTTCTAATGCAAGTATTTGTTGGGATTCTTCTTCTTCTTCTTTTGCCCAATCGTATGATAGAGGGTGTATATATTGCGGTTGTAGGACACTTCCAATGCACGGTGAGTACACGTTATTAGACATAGATTGCGAGTCGCGAGCAATTCCTTCCTGAGTACATATTGTGCAAAAAGCCATCATAATTTCGACTCCGTCCATTACGTCTTCACCATCGTTGGACGTTACTGAAAAACGATGCGTTGGACACGGTGTAAAGTATGGCTTGATGTCACAATCTTCTATCATGTTCTCGGGTAACTCACCGGTGATATACCAGAATCTGATATATTTAGAGTATTTTTTCAATATAGTTGATTTTCCCCACATTTTTATAACTTGTTTTAAAAATGACATATTTCAGCTACTAGTTGAAGTTTTTGAATGAATGGTACTGTATCAATGTCTGTAGAAACATTTATATACCCAATGCTGTGGGTGGGGGCACGATACTTCTAGTTAATGTTATCTCTTCTTTTGCTTTTACTTGTATAAATTTTTATTAGATGAGTCACGGTGAGAGCGTTACATTCCTTGGAGTTTGTCCTCGATAAAATATTTTGAACAATTGTGCTTCCCGGCGAGTGTCTTTGTAATGTTGTAAATGATGTCTCGCGTACTTTGATAACGTTTATCATCTTCTGATTGCACATAATATTTTACTCGAGCATCGGAGTATTTCCAATAATTAATCGGTTCGATGTTGCGTATTTTATTCATATCATAGACATCGATTTTTATGAGATGAGTAGCGGTGAGAGCGTCATCTTCCTTGGAGGAAATATAAGAGACTCCGTCGTCACGTGCTGCTGATACATATGAAGATTATACTCCGAGTTTTTTCTTCTTTTTGGGCTTCTCAAAGAACATGTCTATGTCATTTATTCTTTTGATATTATTGTTTTTCTTCATATTAACAACTAATGAATCGTCAGGTTCCTCGCTGGTTGTTAGCTTCTAGTTATTTATATGCCCAATGCTGTGGGTGGGGGCGCGATACTTCTAGTTAATGTTATTTCTTCTTTTGCTTTTACTTATATACATTTTTATAAGATGAGTCACGGTGAGAGCGTTACATTCCTTGGAGTTTGTCCTCGATAAAATATTTTGAACAATTGTGCTTCCCGGCGAGTGTCTTTGTAATGTTGTAAATGATGTCCCGCGTGCTTTGATAACGTTTATCATCTTCTGATTGCACATAATATTTTACTCGAGCATCGGAGTATTTCCAATAATTAATCGGTTCGATGTTGCGTATTTTATTCATATCATAGACATCGATTTTTATGAGATGAGTAGCGGTGAGAGCGTCATCTTCCTTGGAGGAAATATAAGAGACTCCGTCGTCACGTGCTGCTGATACATATGAAGATTGTACTCCGAGTTTTTTCTTCTTTTTGGGCTTCTCAAAGAACATGTCTATGTCATTTATTCTTTTGATATTATTGTTTTTCTTCATATTAACAACTAATGAATCGTCAGGTTCCTCGGGCGTCTCCGGAAAATAGTAGCTTTTGAATGTGTCTTGCTGAAAGAGAACATAATACAGGTTAATTTTATACTACGACACTTTATTATTAGGTTATCGAGAGCTGGTTCATTATACATGGACAATTAATGCAAAAAATATGGAAATACCTACAGATATCACATAGGAAATGAAAAGATTTCACTAGATAATTAGTGAATCATAAAAATGAGAACAACAATATTATGAAAAAAAAATACCGAAACACCTACAGATATCGCGGGCATGAATATGTACATACATGTCTAGAACGTGTGCACACAGGAAATTAAAAGTTTTCAACAGATAATTAAGAAATTAAGAAAATACTCACATCCATTATATAGTAGACTCGGCTCACTTTCACTGTCACAATGATGTCCTTTGAGCCATGCTAGCTAAATTTATATGGAAGGAGCGGAATGTGGGCGGAAACATTAGCAGATATCCTTATCTGTATTGTGGATAAAGGAACGGATGCATCGACCATTAAGGCAAGCGATAAAAAAGAATGTAGAGATACCGTTGAGTGCTTTCTAAGTAAAGTAAAGAAATCCGTGAATAAGTCAATAAAATCGCGAATGAGATAATAAAGCCAGAAATAAAATTAATTCGCCGTTAAGCGACCCGCGAATTGATTAATCGAACCGTGAATAAAGAAAATTCGCGCATAATAAAACCGCGGATTACTTAATTGAAGCGTGAATAAAGTTGATTCGCGGCTAGTAGCCGGTGTATCCCGAAGAATCGAGTTTTCGTGAGCCAGAACCGGCATATCCCTACTACTGCAGAGCCAAAACCGGCATATACCGCGAAACTCGATTGTTTGGGATTCACCGGCTACTAGTCGCGAATTAACTTTATGCGCGCTTTAATTAATTAATCCGCGGTTTTATTGATTGACACGTAATAAAACCGCGAATCGTTTAATTGAAGCGCGAATCAAGTTAATTCGCGGCCGCGAATTGGTTTATCGAACCGCGAATTGATTAATTGATCCGCGGATAAAGGTAATTCGCGCCTAATTAAACCGCGAATTACTTAATCGGCGCGCGGATTAAGTTAATCCGCGGTTAATTACCCCGCGAATCACTTAATATAAAGTTCATATCACTTAATATAAAGTTCATTCGCGACTAGTAGCCGGTGAAACCGGTCGAAACGAGTTTTTCGCCCTATTTTCGCCCTACAAGTGAGTTAGAACCGGCGAATATCTACTACTCTAGTGAGTTAATCAATGAAGAAATCAACATATTTTAGGAATTAACAAATCAAAATTAAGAACAGGCAGACATTTTTTCCATTACAATGGACTTCTCTGTTACTTAATAATTACGTGTTCATTGTTGGCGCGGCTCGTTCATCCATTGTTTTACCGGCACTGACCTCTAAACATCGGCTTTGCCTCACCTCATGACGCTATATATTCCAATTATATGGTTAGGTACGACGTTTGCATCTCAACAACTGTTTGCCAGGAAGTGTCTCTAAATGTTTACGAATAAAAACGAAATTGACTTTGATTTGTAAATCAGTTCATGCATTTATTTTCAATTGAACAAAACTTAAGGTAGACAATTTAATATAAGGTACATTACAAATAGACGTTTATGTAGCCCATTGGCTTGTTATAGTAATAATAAGTCAATGTGGCAGCCACACAGGTAGTACGTTTATTTTCTGTAAACACTACAACTCGCACAATTTGACAGACTTATTACATAAGCACTCGTTATCTTACTGCTTATGTCTTGAGAAGCTTTAAGTGAGTTTCTGCAATATTTTTAATCTCTCGTTGTCTCTGTACCGTGTTTGTCTACTAGGTCATGGACAGCTTACGTCTCGTCTCCATCCGTAGCATATTATTTCACAATCCCGTAAAGGTGCCCTCAGGCAAAACGAACAGCAACAGCTCATGTGTCCATTTATCAACAGCATGATTTATTTCCCCATCTCTATCGTAAGAAAATATTTCCGGCCAAACGACGGACATCCCCATTTATTTTTTCAACCACGACGGACTAAAATAAGTTCCTTGCATAGGTGTTCCTGTTCTATAATAATTTATAATTTTTAAAATTTTAAAAAATAAAAATCTGTCACCCATTCAATTCTTGCGGCCTTGCTTAACTCGGTGGATAACTTAGCGATCGGCACAAGTGATGCAAAGGTTTATTCGCACATGTAATAGCTATTTAGAAGTTCAAACCCTAGCTGTATCCAGCTTAGTGTGTGTCGCAACCGACCGGCCGTGGGCCCGCGTTGCGCCACGGCCCCTCCTGCGGCCGACTGCACCACATTGCACTATTGCACCTCGCTGCAGCGGCCAAATGGAGCTTTCACTAATTCGCACAAATGTTTGACAATACACGTTGAACAATACATTTACCTCACCAGTTGTCTCTGTGAATGTTGACCTAGCTTTCAAAGTTAAGTTGTGTCTTGAATGAATTCGTTTCACTGATACAAAAAAAGAAGCACTCATAATAATCTCCTGGCATTGGTCCCCGTTGTATAGTAAGTCAGCATTGTTACGCCAGGTCCGAGGCCTTCGGGCGACATAAATTTTCCAACAATTAGGTTGGCCATTAACCCTTTCCCCAATCCACCTCGGAGTAGCATGGAGAGTATAGTTTAGGCCTCGTAAGTTATGAGGAGAGGCGCCTTGCCTCGATCATTAATTGGTTGAAGCCAATTAAGAAACCGTGCAAGAAAATCGCCCGTCTGCACAGTATAAGTGTGATGAAACTTTAAATGTAGGTACTTGGCTAATAACTGAGAGGAATGGCTCCAGAAAATTTCCAATAGACTGTACATATTTACATATATAAGTATAATATTATGTACTTATACTTTATTATGCACACCAAGTAGAACATAAAAGTACAAGTTACAACGAGGTGCAGTAAGTCAGTATTAGAACACGTATTACTATTTTTTTGATTTAGCTATTAGATACCTGAGTTTAAAGACATTTCATCTAAGTACAAAACCATAACCTACCTCAACGATACCACTGCGAATGTCCGATCTCCGGCCGCGCACGACCGGCTGTAGGCCGTAGGATATGCGCAACATTACTTTTCTCAATGTTAACACATTAAAAACGTCTATTACCACTTTACAAGTATTCAGAGCGCTGTGCGTGCTACAAACACTGAGTCAACATTGCAAAGCAACAATATTATACTCTATATAATAAATCTATAATGGCTTTATGGTTATTTATATTATAAGTGAACATGTCATTAATAAGCTTGTCTTGCTAATAAAGATGAATCGAGTTGAATCGAATTATTTCTTCCTACGGTCTTCTCGACCGCTAACACAGAACTATACCACAGATTTCCACGCAGTTTCTCTCCACAAAGTATTCTAGGATTTGTGCGCGTAGCATTTGTTCACTAATCTGTTCGAATTCCAGCTGTTCGAGAAACTGCGTAATATACGAGGAGGAGTGGAGCCCCTCATGGAGAAGATGCTGATTGTCCCCGGAGACGTGATGGAGCCGGACCTCGGCATGAGCGACGCTGACAGGCAGATGGTCAGGGACGAGGTCAACATGATTATACATGCTGCTGCTACCATCAGGTGAGGTAGACAGTAGGGCTTTTTGTTCTGCTGTTCATAAGTGCTGGACGAATGTCGAGGGATATAACCCTCAACCTACCGGTTCGACTATTTTTGGACTCCACGAACTATTATCGCTGGGATTTATTTACTGTTGGAGGAGTACCTCCTAAGCTAAGAGAATAAGCAGTTCAATAGATGTTATTTATTTAATTAATTATTGCCATCAGTAAGTAAAATATGCTATTTTGTTACAGATTCGACGAAGAATTAAAGAAAGCTGTCCTTTTAAACGTTCGAGGCACCAAACTGATCTTGGAACTAGCAAGACAATGCAAGAATTTGGTGGTAAGTGTGCAATAGAAATGTGGGACTGGACTTTAGACTTCTATAATGGACTTAACATTTTCCGACTAAGCCAAAGTTGCTAGTTGTATGATACGAAATTTCGTAACGCCAAGATAAAACAATTGCCATTAGTCCATGGATATGGTTAATGCATAGACATTAATGCCTAGCTTATAATTGTTCTAATTAATTAACTTCAATGTATACCTACTAAAAAATAAGGAATATTTCAAATACTTATAACTGACGGTAAAACAAGAAAATTCGTAATGTCTTAAAATTATCTAATGCCAAGCACTTGAACAACAATTCATTATAGAAGTGTAAACAATATCACAGTTTAGAAAGAAATTCTTAATTTTTACTAATGATATGGATGTCAAATCTTTTCTTTTATTTCACTGTTATGTTTAAACTGAAGGATTATATTGTCCGAAACGAATAATGCTCGGCACTTTCTTGATGATTAATCCCGCATTCCAGCTGTTTATCCACATATCGACGGCATATTGCCACCTGCACGAGAAGCTGCTGGAAGAGAAGCCATACCCGCCGCCCGCCGACCCCCACAAGATCATCCAGGCCATGGAGTGGATGGACGAGGAAACTGTTGAGGCCATCACTCCCAAGTCTGTACCATTTACCATTTCGGAGCTCCACGCTCCGAATGCGACGCGGTGTGGTGTGATAGATTGGCAATGTCTGCTGGCTGTTGCTGTCGGTTTGCGTTTCAATATTTTGTTCACGTTTGAAATGTAACCGTATCCAATGAGCGGGAAATATGGGATAGACAGGATGAATAAACGCCCCAGCACCTTTGATGTGCATTGTTTCATATAGACGCATACCTTGATTACCGCACCGCGTTATGTGGAGCTCCTAATGCTTTGATTTCACTTACACTGTTCATAACAAGAACGATAAAGTCACTATAACCTCGACGGGTCCAATATGTTCCAGGTTGCTGAGCAAGCTGCCCAACTCGTACGCCTTCACGAAGGCTCTGGGGGAGGCGCTGGCGGTGGAAGCGATGCAGGACATCCCCGTCATTATCCTCCGCCCCTCAATTGGTAGGTGCTGTTTGTTTACCAAATTATTGTATAAGTAACTAGCTGTCCCAGCGACATTCGTTTTTCATACCGCTCTATAATTTTATTAATAAACAAAAGTGACTTATCAACAGTAGCGCCACCTATCTAATCCAATTGTGAATCATTATATTTTATATTTTGCCGTATCGACAGAGTATTAATTTGGTGTCTTTCCGTTAATTACGAGTGAGTGATGATGTAATGTTATTTGTTCCAGTAATTCCTATTTGGCAGGAGCCGGTCCCAGGCTGGACCGACAACATCAACGGCCCTACTGGCCTCCTCATTGGTGAGTCCTCAATTTATGAATCGCGTAGTGTCTTAAGTTTATTCAGCTAGTAAACAGCCCATGCTGCGCTGTGGGAAACCTGCCCCTTATCCCACATTCTAAAATTTTTAGGCGTGATTCTTTATACTGACCTGGCTACAACCCATTAATGGCCCACTACTGAGCACGGGTCTCTCCTCGTACCTGAGGAGGCCTAGAGCATACTCCACCACGCTGCTCCAGTGCGGATTGGTGGAGAGGTTAGTGGCCAACCCAAGTGTCGGAAATTTTAAGCCGCCCGAAGGTATCCGACATGGCTTAACGACTGCTACCAAATGATAACAACCGGGACCGACGGCTTTACGTGCCCTCCGAAGCACGGAAGCGCTCAAGAAATTTTTGCCACTAGCGGTCACCCATCCAACTACCGACCGCGCCCGCTGTTGCTTAACTTTGTCGATCACTTGAGATCGACGCAAGCCGCCGGGCTATGAGCGCTTCACTATACTGACCTACCTTTTATATTTATGAACCGATTGAAATAAAACAAACACGAAATGTTATGTGAAGCTTACCTACATTTGTTTAAACCTAATCCAAATCGGTTAAGCAGGTTCTGAGATAATAATAGTATTTCTCATATATCTTCTGTGTACAGACAGAGATCAGTTACAGATTTATTATATGTATAGATTATTATACAATATGTATTGTTAAATAAATAAAAGCGTAGACACTCATACTCCCGCAAAATAATGTCGCGGATAGCATGGTCGGTGACAAATGGAAGGGGACGTCTATAGAATAAGATCCGACACAATTCATAATTTGTAGGTAATAAATTGCGCTATTTATGACTTTCAAATTGCTTCAATTAATTTTGTGCTTGATTCGATGAGCTGGCATCGATTGCGTTGGTCTACAGCATAAAAACAGTGAATTGAAATAAGGACGTTCGGTTGCTTTCTATTTCTACCTACCTGAAATATCATTCAACAGCCAACATTTTACAAATCAACTTGCAATTGTCTAAAAAGCTATCTATTTCATTTTATGTACCACATCGTGTAATACGAAGGATCGGACCCAAATAAGGCTCAGTCAAAGTACTTCAACCTCAACGGGCAAAGATCTAGTATAATATAGGTGGACAGTGAGCACACTGGTGCTGCTGGTGAGCACAATGCTGACGGTGAGTCGGTTGCAGGCGCCGGGAAGGGCGTGATCCGGTCCATGTACTGCAAGAGCAACAGCTACGCAGACTATCTGCCCGTCGACGTGTTCATCAACGGGATCATGATCGCCGCCTGGAATTACCTCAAGGCTGGGTGAGCGACGACTATTACTACTTTTTAACCGTCTTCAAAAAAGAAGAAGGTTTATAATTCAACTGTATTTTTGTATGTGTGTTCCTGGGTTTTTACTGAGTTTACTGATTTTGATAATTCTTCTTATATTCGAAAGCTGGTGCTTGTCATGTTGACCATTTATTTGAGCGAGATCTGGAGATAAATTATTGAGTTATCCCTAATAAGGCGTATTTAATTGTCTGTGTCTAAGTATAATGAGAACATTAAAATGTTCTCATGATATTACTTGTCGGTGAACAATAAAATTATTTATGTCAATTTTTCAAGATAAGGTTTATTATGTAAATAATCGAGAAACGAGCAGACGAGCCACCTGATGGTCACCGTTGCCCATGTAACCATTAAAGGCATCGCCGATGCGGTGCCTGCCCAGAAAGAAGTAAAAATACATAAAGTTCGTTTGGCAGTTAATTGTGCAGTATGTTAACCGTGTATTGTTCGTCAGGGATAAAGCGGCCAACGTGATCAACTTCACCTCGTCAGCGGAGATCAAGGTGACGTGGCTGGAGATGATCGACGCCGGGCGGGACATCATCATGAACAGGGTGCCGCTGAACGGAGTTGTCTGGTATGTTGTAGCAGTTCTTAGTTTATCTATGGCCCAGATATATCGCCAGACACTGGAATCGCGCCATCAGACATCCAAATTTAGAAGACGAGAAGTTGTGACTTAGAAGACGAAAAATGTGATTAGGGGTTTATTCAGTTACCGATTTAATTAATGTTGTTCCAACTTAGATTTTTGAATTTTGTTGGTTGGTTGTTGCGTTTGTGTTTTTGAACTCACTGATTCACTGACGAATTTAAAATTGCTGAGACAAAGCCGCCGAACCTAGAAACTTGAAATTCCCAGGGATTTTATTATGTCGTTTGCAGATGAACCTTGTGGAAGGGTTCTATGCAAATTTCAAAGGATAGGGAATAACGAAGATTTATATTTAAGTTTACAGTTAATTGGAACAAAATATACGGAATACATAGTTAGCACTGGCGGTTTGAGACGCCCAATTTTTGGGACTTCCCTCAGCAACATACCTGTCGATGGATGTACTCGTAGTATATGATCAAATAACGTTGCAGGTACCCCGGTGGTTCGATGAAGCATTCCCGGCTACAACATAACATCTGCGCTCTCTTCTTCCACTGGATCCCCGCCATCCTTGTCGATATTCTTCTGTTCTGCTTGGGGTATAAACCTGTGTAAGTATTTCTACGGCTCCGACCTACCCCGATTTTACGAAATTCAATTTAAGGTACACCATATTAAGCTCATAATTCAATGATTTAAAATTACAATTTGAATTAGTTTATAATGTGATCAAATCTGAAACGCATGCCACTCAAGAATGTACTCGAGACTAGAAATTTCAGATCCTGTGTAATAGCTAATACTAAGGTATCTGTTAATTTTCCAGGTTGATGCGAGTCCACCGCCGCATCAGTAAAGGATTCGACGTGTTCGAGTACTACACCAACAACCAGTGGGACTTCAAGTCTGACATCGCGCAGACCGTGCGTCAGAAGCTGAACCCGAGAGAGAGGCGGGACTACAAGATCGATGCCATCGGTAAGTAACTGAATGGAGCGAAGACTGTGTAGGCGAAGGTGGAAGCAACGTAGAAGAAGAAGAAACGTTTATTTTATCATCATGATTCTCCACAACGTTATGACTTTAAATAAAGCTTAATATGTATGTAAACAAATATACTTCGTTCGACGTTGAAGTTGCGAAGGTACCAACATGATGGAAACCGGTCGCCCTCAGAATGTGGCGCGGTGCTAATTCATCACAGCCTCTGATATTTCAGTGCGCTTGTCAGTCGTACATACAGAACTCGTTGGTAATGTGGCTGGCTAGTGTGCGTGCCGCTGTGATACCCTAATATACGATTAAGCGTGCGCATCATGGAACTCACACAAATTAACAATGGCGTCCTGAGGTATCTGTGATCTGGTCTGCCGGCAAGGGATTGGGGTCAATATTCTATCGTATTGTATTGCAAATCATTAAATGCTTTCCAGGGTTGGATATTTCAAACTACTTCGAAGACTGCATCCGAGCGGCAAGGATTTTCATCCTGAAGGAGTACGACGACACGTTGCCAGCCGCCAGGCGGCATATGAAGATGTGAGTTTTAGTTACATTTTATTGGTAACACACGTTTATCGACCATCCTGGTAATAAAATTAAAAGACACCGCAGCCTTGCAGGCTGCAATTGCAACTTCGACTACAATAACTTTCCGCTGGTGAACCTTCAAAACTATTTTTTAAGACTTACAGGGAATCCTACAAGCCGGGAATGTGTGTTTGTTTTTTTAAATTTCAAGTGTCTCAGTAAACGAAATGTTTCAGAATGTGGTTCGTGGACTTGGTGGTGCGGGTCCTGTTCTGGGCCCTCATGCTGTACTGGCTGAGTGGAGTGACGTCATCGCTCTACTCCTACATAGCCGGACCCAGCGAGGGGGTTATAGTGGCTACGCAAACTAGTTAGGTTACTACTCCTGTCAGGATAATAGCTTCCTACCACTACTACTACTACCATAGAGTACCTAATTAAAAAAGAAGAAAAATATATATTTTGTTTTATGCAAGCAAAAATAAAAGGAAACACGATGGAAATGTTACGCGTATATGTATAGATGGAGTTATATAAATATGCATAGATTAAACGGATTACGTATAAAAATCGTTTCTACAACTTTTCTATTTAGATGTAGGGCTTGCCATCTCAGTCTATCTTAGGCAGATTTATTATGATCCTCTTTCTTGATGTTATTGAACATTAGTGCTTGGTTATTGGAACACAGTGACTACAGCAGTTTCAAATTAGTACTTACATTCTTCACCGACAAATAAGTAAGCTTCATACTTGTCGTTGTCATTATTATTATCTTGGTTTTGGCATGTTTAGCTAATAGGTTATTTACAGTACGTCCATAACAGTATTTGTCTAGTAAGATACTTCTCTAGGATAACATTTTTATAGACTGTTTTATTTTTTACTGTACTTAATTAGAGGGAGGTGTTGATATGAATTATGTAAGTAGATATTTTTGATACAATAAAATATAATTATTCTATTAATGACGTATATTAATTTAAATAACGTTTATGATTTTGAAAATCTATCACTTTTTTAAATGGCATGCTTGTCGTACAGTACAATAACATTCATATCGAAGCAATGCGAATATCATAGACTTGGACACCGCTACTCAAGAGGAAGTGTTCTAGAGGACTCGACGGGAATAACATGCAGGGTGATAACAATAGTAAATAAAACTTCATATTATTAAAATATATATTTTATTTGGTCAAGTTTAACACGTAATAAGTTTTACCTAAAACCCACTTGTCGCAAAATATCAGTAAAAACTGACGCAAATATCTGGTACCGTAATTCCGTAATATAACAAAGTATACGAAAAATATCCTCAGGCACTGAGGCACAATACACTGCATAAAGCTGTACAAGTCTAAATTTTACAAACAAGAATGATTCCGTAGTCACCGACCACACCGTACTCGTACGTTAAAGAGGTAGGTACGTTAAGGATTAGTACGTTAAATAATGTACCTGTTAGTCGATATTGCCTAATACTGTATTTTCCGAAGAATTCCAAACAATTCGGATAAGAGTGGCAGACACATATTGTCACGCGTGTGATTACCCAATCACGCGTGTGTAGTGACCCAATGTTCGGATTTGAATCTGCGAAGGCTAAAAGATGAATGTGAATGACGTCATGAAGCTTTCACGTGATGTAATTAATTTAATATTGCTACAAGTGCTCAACCCTGCTGTTGTCATCGAGACTAAGCCAGCTCCTTAGTGAGGAGTCGACTGCGCTGACGGTGGTCGTGAAGACGTCGAGATACGAGTAGAGGAACCAGGCGAAGAGGGTGTACAGGATGATTTTCACTATGATGTCAGCAGCATAGCGTCTGAAACGGTCAAAGAAGATAGATGAGGTACAGTGGGGTTGTAAATCGTTCGCATACTTAATAATGATACTTCTGCTGCAATAGAAAAAGATAAAATATAATATAATTTTATAGAAGAAGCAATTAATATTATTTTTAGTCGGACAATCTACAAGGACCTGGTATTTGTAAACTTTAGAATGTAACTGATTACAACTGACGCCGGTTATGTGGGTAATTAATTCATCATTCGTACCCCTAACTGATGTAACAATATCTTTGAAATCTGATGAACTGAAGAGTTACGGCATTATCTTGGTCAATCGGAATATCCTGGTTGTGTATTTGAGACCTATATAAGTGGGCTTTAATCTACTGGTTTACTCACATCTTGTGCAACTTCCTGGCTCTTGGTAGGCTAGCTGGATCTTCCTTGCATACGTAATGGCGAGCTCCCAGCACGTAGTCTCTAAGATATTCGTCACGGTTCAGGGTGCTGACGTCAGTGTAGAAAACTTCGTTCTCGGCCGGAGTGACTCTCTTTTGGAGGGAGAGGAAGTTGGTGTTTTTGAAGTGCCACTCTTTAGTCGTGTAGTACTGGAGAACATCCAGCCCATGGCTAATTCGCTTCTGGACGTTTATCATGCTGCAATAAAGGTATTTTGAGATAAATTTAATGAACTTTAAATAGGGAATTACAATCCTAAAGGGAAATCCTCGTAAATTCTGTTAAAAAACCACTTCTGCAATGACAAAAACTGTTTCAACGTGCTAATTGTACTTAGGGTACCTGAGTATTGCCATCTCACCAACGATATCATTTACCTATCATACTTTTAATGACATTGCACATCATCGGCAAATCATAGCATGAGATACCTACTATGAGTGCCGCCGCATTAAAATATTGTATTGTAAATGAATCTGATGTAACAAAAGACAGACACACACTCGCACCGCTAACAGCAACTCGTGTTTACTTATTTACCTCTTCCTATAAATACAGTCAACTAGCGACATAGCCTAGACAAACAAGTTACAAGATTGGCGCACAGTTACAACACGCCAAACAATGTACAGTCACAGCAATACAACATAATAATGTACAAAGGTAAAAAGTACTTGCTACTAATGCTTTAAAATCAAAATACTTACAAAGTTTTCTTCCCGAGTAAAAACAGTAGCATATCCACGAAATACGCCGGGAGGATATGCGTGAAGAAGAGGGTGAGCTGATGCGTCAGCCAGTACGACTTGATGTTGCCCCCGGGGTACCACAGTGCGATGGTGAAAGGATACGTGTTCACCCACTTCTCTCCTGGTCGGACAAATGGGAGATACTTATTAGGGAAAAGAAAAAGATAAGAAAAAATGTTCATTCGCAGTCTATCCCCGCAGCTGAACATGTTAAGCGTCATGTCAAACATTCCTATTAAATATGACTATTTTATGAAGTCTATAGCCAAGCAACAAGTACAAGAGACGCGTTACCAACCAGATAGCAGGAGTTGTTTCAACTAATGTCCTTGGAATTAACTTGAGCTTGAACTGGAAGAGCAATCTTATTTGAAATTGAATCCACGATATATTCACGGTAATATTCGGTAACTTTTATCGCAAACAAGTTTTATCGACCTTGAACCTCAATACTATGTATCAAGCAAATAATAAAACTCTTCTTACATAATATGACATACCTGTTTCAATAACTTCTTTCCACGTTATCTTCTGAACGCCGGATAAAGTTATGTTGAATATACGCATCTCTTTCGGTCTGGAAAATATACATAAACTAAGTACCTACATCCTCATCACCTCATTCTCATTAACTAGGATGAACCTGTGCTATAGCCATGAGCTCCCCACCCTCGGCATTAGTTAATTTATGTTTGTAAACAAGCTATAATTGATATCAATAATAATAGAGTTCTTTGTTAACAATTGGAATATGACTGGAAAGAGTAAGTGCGTGTACCTATGTGTGCAAGTGCAGTGTGTGCAAGTGCAGTGTTTGTGTCCAGTGTGTGTTGTGTTTATCGGAACTAACTTGTCGAGGGCGGTGACGTAGGCGATGAGGATGCAGCCGTTGACCACGATGTCGACGGGGATGGCGTCGGCGACGTACGACGGCTCGCAGTGCATGGTGCGGATCACGCCTAAAGAAACAACTTGTCGATGATTGAATATCACCTAATAGTTACCATTTAATTGTCACTTGCTTTGGTTGCTTTGCAAGGAAAACACCGCGGGGACACCGGCTCCCTGAGAATTCTTCATAACATTCACAAAGGTGTGTGAAGTCTTCCAGCCCATACTCAGGCAGCGTGGACTATGACTGTAGCCCTCACATTGTGAGAGGAGACCCCGTGTGAGATATAATGATGTAACGTGATGTAGATCTTACCCTTTCCACTTCCGATCAGTAGCCCCGTGGGTCCGTTGAAGTTGTCGACCCAGCCCGGCATTGGCTCCTTCCATGCTGACGTTACTGGACAGTTACAAACGTTACTTCTTATAGGCTTTCCGCATTCGCTTCGCTTGAGACAGCAAATTCTTTACGTTTATTACTTATTATTTTAGCCAAAAAAACGTAAAAAAACGTTTCTTTTTTCAATAAGTGTAGTGAGAGATTCCTATAGCATTTTTATTTTATTTGTAAACCGGTTATAAATACCAGAATATACACTGGCACCCCAAGCTTCCAAATCGGTGAAGCCAGTTCTGAGAGTAGCAATAACAAACGTACCACGGAATACAGAGAAACGTACAGACAACACACAAAAATATACATGAATCATTGTTATAAGATGTTTAACCTTCCTTATGTACAATCCCCCAAAACGGTGACAGCAGATGCCCTGTGAACACATACCGATGGAGGGTCTCCCGATGGCGATGGGGAACTTGTGACTGAAGTCGGCCACCAGGTCCTCCGTGATCGCCTTCGTGTACGAGTAAGTGTTGGGCTCCGAGATGATAATCCTGCATTAAGAGTAAGGGCGCGTTCACATAGGACGTCCGTTTTACTGGATCCAGAATACTGGATGCTAGTTGTGTATGTAGTTGTATGAGCGTGTTCACACAGAATCCAGTATACCGGATCCAGTAAAAAATCCCACACACAACGGAAATACCACGCTTCGTGGGAAATACTGACCTATTAAAACAGATCCAGTAAAACGGACGTTCTATGTGAACGCGTTCAAAATGCTGTATGAATGTTACCTTCCGTTTTACTGAATCCGTCCGTCGTCCGACGTCCTATGTGAACGCGCCGTAAGTAAGTGAATAAAAAAATTGGTGGTTACAGCTGATATCCACGATCCATATAACTGGGTCAAAATATCGGCGAACAAAAGACATCTTGAGTACCCGCGTCGTAATAAAATGTACCTTACTGATACTCGATATAAAGATCGGTTTGACTTACTTGGGCTCTAGATAGGCGAGCATGTCGTCGTCCATCCAGTCGACGACGTCCATGATCTTGCCGGGTTTGTGCACTGCGGGGTACAGCTTCTCCTCCAGCACGTCCAGCTCGCAGCGGCAGTATGCCGTCGACAGGTGGACGAAGGCCTGCAACAAGGTCCTATTGTAACATCAAGTGTATTTTTAACACCTGCAGCTAATGATATTTTAAGTAAAAGAGCGACCGGTCTTTTTCGACTCGTAATTTACTAATTGCGAGTCGGATTAGTTGCATTTACTTTGTGTCAACCTTATTATTCGTAACCCATGACGCATACATTCAATATGTAATAAGTACCTACATGTATGTAGTTTAGCCAGGCCTAAAGTGTGAATAATGTAAATGGAGCATCAAACAACAGAGTAATTAGCATAATCTGCATACGGCCGATTATAACAACCAGCCCTCGCTTCGACTCGCGACACCTGTCCCTTACACACCCTCAGTACCTACGCTCGAAAATTGTTACACGTAATTTTAAGTGAAGCTTACCACTCGATGGCTAACAAAACGGTTAAACCGTTTCTGAGATTAGCGCGCGCAAAGGCACAGCAGACAAACAGACCAAAATTCTAACAATATTTGTATTGGGTTATTAAAAGTACCCAATAATAGATTTTCTCATAAATCCCCTATGTACAGACATAAACCAGTTACAGTTTTATTATAAGTATAGATATGGTTATGGTTGTCCCACAACCCGCGACACGACGCCGGCATAAATGAATCTCAATGTTCGTACTACCCTCGTCACTTCCGCCATCGGTCATTGTGCGGTAATCAGCTGATTATCGTTTTAATACTTAAAATACCAGTATGTTATTGAACTCTAATGCAAAGTTATGCAACACACATAAGTACTATGCAATATCCCTACACTATCCCTTCAATTCCTTCTCCATTATTAATCTACATTAAATTTAGGTACTACAAATTATATCACATGCATTTTTATATAGGATCAATAAATGCAAGGTATGAAACATCTGATAAAACTTGGAAGAACCAACATGCAATGTTGAATTTAAAGAAAGAATTTACCTCCAACAGATGTAATCTGAAGGTGATCATCGTTTCTCCGCACGGAAGACGACAATAACTTCACCAATAAATTGTATGAATACCTCTAACTTCTCCATGGTCTCAGCCAGCTTCAAGAGCCTCCAAGTTCCTGTGGTGTTGAGGTGCACGGCGTCTTTCAGCTTCTGGTCGAATCTAAAGATCACAACATTTTGCATTATGAAAAAATACAGACTTCTTCGATTGTTTGTCAATAATAAATCTTTTAAATTAAAAATAATTTATTCATTAAATCATGACAAAACGGGTTTTATTTCACTTTGTCATAATAAGTCAATGCACTTTATGAAGAAAAGGACGAGACGGAAAAAAGTATTGGCTTATAATTGTACAGCTCAGTAGAGTCGACTCGAGCCTATGGATATGAATGTTTAGTGTTTTTCAAATTGTGGCTTCAACCCATTGATGGCCCGCTACTGAGCGCGGGTCTCTCCTCATACCTGAGGAGGCCTAAAGCACACTCCACCACGCTGCTCCAGTGCGGATTGGTGGGTTTCCAAATTAGGTACTTACAATTTATTCCTTCTCTCTTCTTTTTCGACTGACAACGTAGGTATCGGTGACGCCTTTAGTCTGACTGATAGACGCGGCAAACGGTGACCACTTACCACCAGGTGGTTCAACTGCTCGTTTGTCAGCTGTTTAAATACTTAAGGTATAGTACCTGTATGGCTGGCTATTATGAATTGTACGGCTGTCAAATGCATTACGACGTTGGTTTCAAAAGCAAGAGTGCCAGACGAACTGCACTCAGTGGAGCAGTACCTGACACAGGCCGCGCTGTGGAATACGATCTGGCAGTTCCTCTGCAGCTCCTGCCGGTCGTCGTTGCTGAGGCCCAGCTCCTCCTCCAGGATGTCTCCGGCCACTAGCTTCAGCTTCTCGAACACCTTCGGCTGCTTCTCTCGCAACGCTTCGAAGCACTGAAAGAGTTGGTACCAGGATGTATAACATAAATGTCATAATAAGTATACCCTTGCACATATACATATTTCGGCGTAAATTACCGTGAACTAATTACTGAAATAAATTAATATAAAAATGGCAATATTTCGGATGCAGGTAAAAAGACTAATCATTCTGCATTTAGACAGGATTATAAATTATGGCCATGATGTGTGTGAGGATGTGAGGTGAGGTGTGGGTGTCTTAAAAATGAGATTGAATAGGCTTTTATTAAGTTAGTGCGTTCAATATCATAGACTTCATTGTCACTTACCATCAGGAGGGTTTGTTGTCAAGCATTAACTTATCTTACTTATGTAAAAAAACATAACTTTTTCAATTTATTTTGCGATTAAAATATTGTTTTGTTGGTAGGTTTTGCGTAGTTGTTGGCGTTAGTGCGCAGTTACCTTTTTGTTGCATAATTCCTTCAGCCGCTCCTCTGCCGAGACGCCTTTCTTCTGCCTCATCAGCAGGTAGATTGTCTTCACCCCTGTACAAGATCTAAGAAGTTTTTCTATGAGAACCTAAAACAGAAATTATTTGAATTACTGACTGACTAACGCACGTGTCCTCCACTAATCTCGTCACGCACTAGAATTTCTTGTGTCGTAGATGGGACACACATGGCACATACATACATACATGTCTGTCGAACCTGCTCAGCCGGCAAGGTCATTATTAATTAACTATTGGGGCATTTAAAGGTTTGCGTATCGACGTGACCCTAATTTGACACCAACAATAAATATAATCTTTCTAATAAACCAACTTCAAAATAATGCAAATTTAAGACTTATAATGCTTATTACTACTGTTATATATATTTTACTTATGTTTTCTTATGGATACCATTGTCAGACTAAAAGAAGACCACACGGGAAGCACCATCTTTCAAATAAAAAAAGAATCATCAAAATTGGTTCACCCTGTCGATAGTTCTGTGGTAACAAACATTAAAAAAAGACAGTCGAATTGAGAACTTACTCCGTTTTTGGAGCTTTCCTGCTTGAGTTGGAGTAGAGTTGATGACCCAATAAACATTATGTAATAGTACTTAATGGAAAATTTTCGAACTGTACCCCGAAAGAAAAAAGTCCATTGTATCTCTCTCTACCGTCGTGAAGTAAGGTGCTTCAATAAGTCCTGTGTTTAAGTGTGTATTTTCACCCAATATCCATACGAGACACGGGTTAACGACTACAACCTTAGTTATACCAATGTAATGCACAGAAATACCTTTCCAAGGAAGCCCGTCGCACCGGTCACTAGAATACACTTGCCCTCGTAGAACTCCTCGACGGAAGGCGTCATTTTGTTGGGATCCTCTAACGCTAACTAACCTGTAACCAGAACACCGCACATCACATCAGACAAACACATCACATCTGACAAATAAGCGTACCTATAGTGGTACCGCCAACAATGTTTACAGTGAAGCCATTAGGACTTCAGCCCGTATGTACGAGTATACCTCCTACAAAAATACACAACAGCTCACGTAAGTACTTACTTTCACGCAGTAAATAAAAGTTCTTATTATACTTTTCGTGTGTGCTGAGTACTGCTGACACACGCCGTGCTGGAATAGGTACGACCCGCACGGCTCAATGGTCACCATTCATGGTCATTTCATGGTCGTTTCAAGGGTCCTGGGTTCGATACCCGGCGAGGCGGAAATTTGAATGATGAGTTTAAATTACTATTCTCGGTATGGGTGTGTGTTCTTGTCTTGTGTGTTGTCCATGGTACCCACGACACAGGGGATCCTAGTGGGGGGCTATGAGTGCGTAGCGTTATTTATTTAAAATATCCGTAGGTACAGGCTAATGTTTAGTTAATCAATATTTACTCTATGGTGATAGGTCGTGCACATGAAATGCATTTTAAACCATTATGAAATGTGTTACAATAGCCGGTGGAGCGTAAATAGTAACGCCGAGTGTTACCGAAACATCGGAAGTCATTCGTAACCAACCGACCGACTGCGGGTAATCGAATTCAGTAATTAGTTAAAAAAATATAATCGATCCATCGTTACATTTCATATAGTTGCTGAAATAATGGACAACGTGACTGGAATGTTACTAAGTATTTTTAAGGGCAGCAGAGATTGCCGAGTTGTAACTTTGGACTTTGGAACTTTGGCACCAGATATGGTACAAATCCTGCCCGCACCTCTAATGTTCAAAAATGATGTGCTTATTACGATTTAATCACTTGCTTCGGTAAACGAAACTATCGTGAGGAAACCTGCACACCTAAGAGTTCTCCATTATGTTCTTAAAGGCGTGTGAAGTCTCCCAATCCGCACTTGACCAGCGTGGTGCACTATGCCCCTTTCCCCACACATTGTGAGAGGCCACCCGTACCCGGCAGTGGGGCGGCGTGCGATGATGATGATTGTTAAGAGTTATGTTACGAATTAGTAATGTAAACGTGAGTTTGCGAAAATAATAAATTAATTATAATTTATTATAAAATTCGAAATTCGATCGTAGGGCAAAGTTCAAGAGCAGATAGAGAGGAATAATACTTTGATTATATATAATACATACTATGTGAAGTGGAGTTTCTTTGTTTGTTTGTGCTTTCGCGTCAAAACGGAGCAACGGATCGATCTGATTTTTGGTGGAGTTTCGGGTTCATTTGTGATTTATATTTGATCAATAAACATAATTAAGAAGAACAAGAATCACATACCTAACTTATAAGGTTGTTGAACTGGCGGCAGTTGAAGTGGCGGCGGACAGTGTCCCTGGCAGTAAGCTTATATTATTATTATAACCACTAATAATTTTCAGTCGAAGTATTGCTTAGTAACAACTCTAAGTTTTTATGATCTGTTCAGAAGTTTAAGTCAGAGATTTAAAGTTGGGCCCATTTTTGAATGATAGTTATTTTTGATGTGGTTCAGCAGCGATAACGTAGTTCAAGCTTATAGTCGGAACACGACAAGTCGTTTCGCGAGTGACACTTGCAAGAGGGTGGTACCTAGCCCTAGCTAGCCAGGCTTCAGTTTTACCATCAAACAATCTATTGAGTCACGTCGCGGTCTCGGTCGTTTTTACGACTACGTACAGTGCAGTTGTGCAGTACAGTCAAACGTATATGGGTTCTTGTTTTTCTTTTTAATCTCAGAACCAGCCAGTTGTTCCAAGACCTTAGGTTATGCAAAAAAGCGCGTTTAATTTTCCCCGCATTCCCTACACTATGCACATAATATGTAGCTATTTATACCTATGCTATGGAATTGCTGTTAAAACAATTATTACACGGTAGAAATGGCACTAGGTACCTATACCTACCGTGGTGGTGGAGGAAGGTAGTACCCCGGGCGAATTCAATGGGCTCTACCACTTTCAGAGGAAAACAGAGGAACTTCAGGAAACTCACTGTGCGTCGGGACGTTCGATGACAGGAATTGTATGGGGGAATAAATATAATTATTTTCTGTGTGTTACACTGACCTCACTGGTAACTAAAATCGTTTCATCTTCTCTTCTGGCAGTAGTACGATAGCTTTAATATTATCGTTATGATAGCGCGGTTCCGTTGTTGATAACATTGACATTAAACGTCAACAAATCCTCTTGTAATGTACCTATATTATCATTGCAACAAATATTATTTTGTCACTATTTAACTGCCATATTTATTTAGACTGTCGTAGAAACTTAAAATTCAAAGGATAACTTATCAGTTTTTGATATAGGTAAAACTGGTAATTAAAATAATTATTATAACTAGGGTTCCGCTCCTCGCTCGAAATTCGACCGTAATTCATTGCGTCAAAGGTTACTTCACATTGACACCATGAATGAATTTTAAATGACATGTCAAATGCATGGTAGTGTGCATAGAGTAAAATTTATTTGTATGCGTTATGTTTAACTTATTATTCTAATGTATTTACCAACGCATTATTAAATAATATTAGCGTTCTATATTTCCCTCCGTAAACATACCTAAACGGTACTGTCCGCTTAATTCTCGTAAATAAGGGTATGAAGTTTTTTAATCACCGATAAAATTAATAGATAAATATAAACATAAATATAAAGACTAGTAAATGTATAATGTGTATGTATATTAATGCGAATGTTTTTTTTGTATGTACACCCCATCCAAGCTCTTTCCTGACGGATATGGTTCGACTCGACGTCACTAGACGATTGAGACGATTTTAATAATTTTAAATTTAATTAATAATAGTAAGCGGATCGGACGCTGTGCGGGACCAGAAGACCATACATGTGTATAGGTACGTACCGGCTGAAATCATAAAACTTTTTTGACGTCGCCGTGGCCGGATAAATAGAATCGCTCAGACATACATGGTTCCAAGTTCCAACCTATCACTGCCTGATTAGAGATTGATGTAAGCAAACGTTACGTAACGTAATATACGTAACGATAAATAAACTTTAAACGCTCATACCCCCGCACTAGGATTCCCTGTGTCGCGGGTGGCATGGACAACACGAATAACACATCACTGATTCACCCACGACCATTCGACCATCAAACATTTATGAGGGAATCGAACCCGAGACCACTAGCTTCGCAGACAGGTTCACTACCGATTAGGCTAGGGGGGATCGTCAGTCTGTTTTTATGTTAATAATTATCTGGTGACACCCAAATAGGAGTAAGTACGCAGGCCTTAATTTCTTAAGCTGTAACAACGGTTCTATAGGCACGAAAAATATAATAATATCATAAACAGATATTTAAAATGTGCCTAACAGTTTCTTCCTCGTTTCTTCTCCGTAGCATATCGAAACTATGGTAAAAGCAAGTAAATCACCTTTAAATTTGTACTTAACACGCCTAATAATAATAAATGACCTGCGATTTGATCGATATATAACAAAAGAAATGCGAACTCACCCGAAGCAAGTGCGCACTGAAACGGGCACCGAACGATGATAACTGCGACTGAACAATATACATTGCACGTTGTACTCTACGAGTGGTAGTTCGTGATTACGTCACGTCACTTACAGGATCATACATTAACGTCGAGTTTCAGCACATTCGTTGATCAATGTCGCTATCGACAGAAAATAATAGTCAATATAATATTTGTACCAAAATGTAACATTTATATGATTTCTATAATTTGTTTTAAAGAAAGAAAGAAAGTTTTCGAATTCTTTGCAGAGATCAAATTTATCTTATCCTGTATCAACAATTTCGCACTCCATCAATAGAGTAACCAGGAAAGACGGCAGCGGACGCTGGTCCAGCCCGGCATGGTAGGAATTACGGCATAAGTACGTCACTTATTATTTACTTACAAGCATTTCTGCCCCAGACATACAGAAGCAGATCTATGAAGAGAGCCTGGGAGAAATTGTACAAACAAGGCGGTGACATTGTCGACGAGCCGGGACCTCTGCAGTCCTCCTCTTGGTACCCACAGGAACCGAGAAAATGGGAATTCATTCACCATAATGCGTCGAGCCGAAATAAATTATTTACAACCTTGTTACCGTAAGACAAAGTGTTCGCCGGAGATCTGTATATTGCGCAAAGTCAACGCACTATCATATCCCGGCCTGTTCGACATTAGAGAAGTACTCAAACAGCCTAGAAGCAACGAGGTAAGGTTGGAGGCCCATCCTCGTGGCGGTAGGTATAATTCCGTCATCAATAGTCAACTATATATTTTAATAAACGTATGACAGCACAGTTATTAGACCAGAGAGCGCCGACAGATGTATGTATGCATCAGGCACATTGCCGTTAAAATTAGGTCAGGCGTCTTGACTTTAACAAGACTTGGTGAGTTCTAGCCTCTCGAATAACAAAGATTCCGTAAAGTAATCCGTAATTCGGTAAATAAACCAAATAAATAGTGCCATAGATTGGATATACACGCTGCCTCCACCACCTTACGCACTGGAGCAGCGTGGTGGAGACGCTGCTTTTTATAACCCGCTCTCTGCTATGCATTTATTTTGATTATTTTTATACATATATTTTATTTTATTTTACCTACATACGTACGTACTCAGATACATTATTTTGTATAATTTTAATTTTATTGTTTCTCACCTTCTGATGATCCCACTACATTTAATGGTTAAGTATTGAAGAAAAATGCGCTTTGTTATTGAACCAGTCCTTTATTCCTATTTACAACTGTCGACTAACAAGGAATAGAATACATAATCATGTTAAAAAATAAACCTATATTGATAACGTTCACTGTACAGTGAATATACTGACAGGCAGTACATTGTACATGTATACAAGGTGATTTTTTAGTCACTTGACATATTGATAGGGGGTACTCAGTATTTGATTCTCATTTCAAAAGTAATTAAAAAGGGTGCTTAAAATTTGACGTAATTATCCATTACAAACCCATAATGTGGACAAACTGAGCGCGCGGTATATGCTGCTCCACTAAAGGTCATAACCCCCGCCGGTCAGCCACCGGCCGGTCGGTCGCCGTAGCGCGCAGCTGATGTCCATACATTCCGAGTATTTTTAGATAATTTTGATTGACATTTTTGAAATAGCTATCGTGTAGAATTTTGAACTTATATTTTTAATCACTACCTATGACCATGTTCTATCATGTCCTCGAGTATGTCAAGAGAAATAAAAATCACCGTATAATAGGAATACTGCAGCGATCGGAGCCCATGATAAACCACACCAGCACTACAACATTACAATTTATAGGTATTTAGGTATATATTTATAGAACACAATACCGAACACCTTGCAATAATAAATAATCAAATCATAAATCTATTGTAAGATCGGTGCCAATTACTAAAATAAGCGTGAGAACAAGACATTGTAATCAAAACCATCAATCGACATAATAATATAAATACTTCCTATCCTTATTTATGTTTTGAGCTCAATGTTCGATGTAGTTGATAACTGATCACAGCTGTGAGATATACGAGTACGACGAATTTTGAAATCCTAATCTCTATTGCACTAATAGGTAGTAGGTACTTCTAAAACACGAAAATCAAATGCTAGAAAATTAGGAAAAGGGAAAGAGGATGTAGGGAGTACGAGCACGAGCCTGATTACAACAATACCACCTCCAATATTGGACGACGAACTCTTGAAATAATCTATTCAATTTTAAACTTAAGCGTTTACGTAGTTGAATTAAAAATATACCGCTGCGTGGGTTACTCAAGCTCAAACGCAATAATAATCTGAGTGTTGCAGATGTCGACGAAATCCCGCTATGCGCTCCCGCCTTCTAGTAATATGATAAAACAATAATAAAATTAGAGCTTAAGGTTTCATTTTATATAAGAGAATAAACCCAAGTAATGTTAGATATATGTTTGTGGAAATAAATAAATAAAAGTAGGTGTTCGGAATCCGGGAATAAAGTCTCACTTCCGGATACGGGACAAGTTGTCTTAGTACATTTGTCGCATCACAGTTATAAAATAAAGAGTTACTTAAAATAATACGCGTAGAACAAGTACACCACGAGACAGACCAGAAGAACTCGACTCGTCACGTGGGCGATGTACAATCTGCAAAAGAAAGATAATATCTATTTTTATGTAAACGAGCCGACGAGCCATGTGGCAGGAGAATACGGTCACCGGGTTAATAAATACTATGTACAGGATGGTTACCTCTGATTTAGTTTCCTTGCAGTAGGCAACGTTGAAGGGTCCTCTTTGCAGTAAAATTCGCGGACTCCCTTGACGTAGTTCTCCATGTATGAATTGATATTGATTTTCTGGAATCGGTAAGACATACAATCAACCATGGAAAGTAAATCAACTACTTATACAAATTATATTGATAATACTCCAATACAGGTCGGTAGAGATTTCCGTAGGGTCACAACACGCTAGGGATGCAACATCGATATAATCTTGTAAGTAAGTATATAAAATTCTCGACTCAGGTCCGGCAGTCCAATGTTATACCACTCAGCTATCTCTGCTGGACACATCCGATACATAAATGACGTCGATCATCTCACCGACAAGTCCGTGAAGAATATCTCATTGTCTTCCTGAGATATTCTATTTTTCAGTGACTGGAAGTAATCGTTGGTGAAGTTCCACTGCCGCAACATGTAGTACTCCAGCAGCTGTGTGCCATGCTGGATCTTGCGGTACGCCGCCAGCATGCTGGAAAATATTACTGTAAGTCATTCTCAAATAAGGGAAACACCAAATTGCAGTAAAAATATACGCTGAAGTAACCTAATAACATTCAGTATTTGGTACTTAATTAATTTTTTCATCATCTTAATCTGCTTTCAGTGAATTTGTCAGGATTAGGGCGCCTTAAAGCTGCCACAGATATAGTTACTCATTCCGGATCTTGTCAATTTTTGTTACCCTTGACCATTTCATATTTTCATTTCCGTATGAAGTTTTTGTGCATGCGTCTCTTTAGCCCTCCAGGATTCTGCCCCATACAACATCGCCGGTATCACTATCATGTTGTAGACGTCGCCTTAGTCAAAAATCCCAATTTTTGGCAAGGAAAATTATCAAATTATTATAATATGTGTTATCTGCCCCCACTTTTGCATTATCAGTAATAGTAGAACCTAGATATTTAAATTGTGTAACTTTCGGTACTGGTGCTCCGTCAGGATACCGTATGGTACCTGTACGTGGTAGTTGGGGGCATTTTTATTAAAAATACATTCAAGATACTCGGTTTTAGTTTTACTAACTCTCAGTCCCGAATTCTCTAGAGCTTTAACCCATAATAATAGTAACGATTGAAGTTAATTCGGTGTTTTGGCAATAAGGACAATGTCACAATGGACAGCGTGTAACAGAATCTCTGTTACACGTGTACTGTGTATCTTTAGTGATAAAGTCCATAACCATATTGAAAAGTAAGGGACTTTGTGTAGAACCTTGATGGAGACCCACACCTACCTCAAACTCTTGGCTAACTTGGGATCTGACTTTCGTACGGACATTATTGTACATATCTTGTATCAGTTTGATAATGTTCAGGCACAAATTGGGCCCTTAAAGTTTGCCACACAAGTTGTCGCCAAATGCGCAACACACAGGAGGATATTCTCCCGAGAGCGAACCTTATATCTAGTAAACACACTGACACTTACAATGTCTTCTTCCCCAGCAGATACAGCAGCATGTCCAAGAAGATGGCAGGAAGGAACTGCGTGAGGAACACCAATACGTTGTACAGCAGCCGGTTGCTCGTGGGCGTCGCGTTCGGGTACCACAGACACACCGACAGCGGGTACTTCTTTGTCTGATCTCTCCCTGGTAAATCCAAGTATTAATACTGACGCAAATCTAACAGTAACATAGCGAACGAAGCGAGGCTACCAGGCAATCATATTTACAAACAGCTCTTGTATCTCTGGATCTGGAGCGTGGAATGGTTAAAATTATTTCTTACACATATTTCCGGCGTCCACCCATGTAATTGATTTGATGCCAGATTGTGTAAGGTGGCAGGTTCTGATGTCTTTAGGCCTGGAAACAAAACCATCATCATCATTTCATCGTATAATTTTTTTGTCAAGACACGTATTCACGCCGTTTTTTTAGTCTACCAACGTTTCAGAATGGTGATTTACCATTTAGGAAAAAAATATTTAAATTTTTCAATTACTCTTTCTTTAACCTACTAACTCTGATTTCACATGTAAAAGTGGGCCGCCCTACGTTAATTGGACGATGATGAATAATTTGATGTACCTACTTGTCCAAGGCGGTGGTGTAGGCGAGCAGTATGCAGCCGTTGATAGCAAAGTCGACTGGAATTACTTCCGTGCGTATATCTTCGTTACAGTATACTATGCGGAGTAAACCTGAAAAAGAAACAACAGTTTTTGGTTGTTGTTATTACTGCGAATGATGTGCACTCCTGTAAGGGACATGATCACTCTGCACTAACTAATATTAATAAGTTATAAAACTCCATGATATTGTGATATGTTGTTGGAGAGCCTTATTAAATAAATAAATAAAAAGTATGTAAGATTTAAAAAAAACAAAATTGTATTTCAAACTAAAATATTTAGACTGCTTTAGAACTATCTGAAACGATCTTATTTTATTTTCTGTATGATAATAATAATTCTAGATAATTGTCCGGACCTCTCTCACTCAAATTTTGAGATAACCCATGCACACACGCGGCACTTACCCGTGGCTGCGGCATAAACCATTCCCGTCGGTCCGTTGATGTTATCTACCCATCCTGGCATTGGTTCCTTGTATGCTGCTGTCACTGCAAATAAATAATAATAATAAACGCTAACTTACTAATAATTAATAATTTATTCTTATTAATTATTTGTAATTACTTACTTTTCCCCCGCACTGGAATTTCTGTATTTTTGCTCCTTTCGGGAATCGAATCCAGGACCCCTCGCTTTGCAAGCACGACAAATACCAACTAGTCTACGTACAAAGTAAGTGCAAAAATATGAGTTAACCCACGCTTACTTTGCTCAGGATGTTTCCTTCAATATCCATACACTTTTGATGGTATACGCCTACTAATGATGATAGCATATTCTTACCAATCGAGGGCCGAGCGATGGCGATGGGAAACCTTCCCTGGTATTCCAATAAAGCGTCTTCTGACAGACACTTGCTAAAGGCGTAGGTGTTCGGCAACGGCTTTATTAACCTAGAAAGGAAATAGTTAATATTTATAATATTCAACTGGTTTCAGTTATATATTTCAGTTTTATTTCTTTGGACGTTACTGAAGCGACCATTGCAATTTATAAACCTTCTAAAGCAAACGTTACCGCTATTTCCAATCCTGGGTTTCGTAATACATAAACAAACGGAAACTAAAACACATAATAATAACAACACTACACAGTACATAATAATCATATCCTCACACTAGGAGTCCCTGTGTCTTGGGTGCCACGGACAACCTACAAAGACAAGAACACACTCTCAGAAGACACCTAGATTTGCAAATTCTCATCATTCAAATTCCCACCTTGCCGGGCATCGAACCTAGGACATTTCGAACGGCAGAACGGCATGGTGACCATTGGGTCATTATGTCTAAAAAAGGCAAGAAACCAGTTACAGCGGCAAAGACCATTATGTAATTGTTTCTTACAATGTTACTTATTGTTACAATGTTACTTACTTGGGCTCTATGGTTTTCACCATATCGTCATCCATTAACTTCATGCACTGGACTACATCTTCAACAGCATACGGACTGGGATACATCTTCTCTTCTAGAACAGCTACGTCATCGTGACAGAAAGATGTTGACACGTGCACAAAAGCCTTGAAAAAGAGAAAGTTAAAATTAACTTAATATGGATTATATTTTTTAATAAGATTTAGTTTAGTGTCTCAAACTGAGGTTACCTCCAAGTTTTTCATTCCTGCAGCTAACTCCAGCATTTTCTTGGTACCTAGAATATTTATATTTACAGAGTCTCGTAGGAACATGTCGAATCTGTAATAAAAAGAGATGAGAGATTAGATAAGCCTCATATTTGCTACATCGGCAAAATATTCCCAGCATTTAAAGACTGGAACATAGTTTTCACTTACATAATTATAAGCCAAGGAGCTGTTGGTTAAATGGCAGACTGACTAACCCATAATGGACCGTTTGTATTTTGATAACTCGACCAAACTGTCTCCTCCAAGACAAGAAAACGTTCATATAACTAAGTCAACTCCAGGATTCCGGACTTACCTTTGACAATGATTTACAGACTTTACAGTCAACAAAAGTCATTGAATCAAAGTGTAATGTAAACGGTGACTTCCTTCTTTGAAGCTAATCTAAGGATCTAACTTCGCAATTGTGTACCTTATGGTGGCAGCACAGTGAAACACGACGTGGCACTTCCACTGGATCTCCTCCCGGTCCATTTCGGATATCCCCAGGGCTTCTAGAGTAACGTCTCCTGAGATCATCCTTACTTTGTTTAGCGTATTCTGATTGGCTTGAAGCCTCTCGAATACCTGTAATTTAGTCGCAACAATATTATATAATGTATAAGGATTATTATTGCCGAAGCAAATACCTATAGGCACTACCGCGATATTAAAATCAGGGACATTCATTCACTATGTTACTCATAGGACTCTTTAATAAAAGAAAAGTTTGTTTGTTACGCTTTCACGCGAACACTATTTAATTAACCGATCATCATGAAACTTTGTACACATATTCTTGGAGGTATTAGAAGTAACATAGGATACTTTTTACAGACCAAATTCCAGTTCGCTGAACCGATGCTAAGTTGCAGATAAATTATTATAGCCTATAAAGATTTATCGCTTGTTAATAATTTTGTTTTCTCACGCGATCGTTCAGGTACTCCAGAAGCCTCTCGTTGGGGGTTTTCCCTCGCTTGGAGCGCATCAGCACGTAGACCGTCTCCAGCTCCGGGCAGCTCCACAGCAGCTTCTCCACCAGCACCTTCCCCATGAAGCCGGTGCCGCCGGTGACGAACACCGACTTCCCGGCGTAGTAGTCCGCCACATTGACATAAGACATTTTCGCGACTGGAGAATATAAGTTAATCATAAGATAATTTTATAAATAAAAGATTTTCTATTCTTCTTGTCTTGTCTTCTTCTTCTATATTTTTATGAGTACCTAGCTAGTCAAAGATCTGGGGAAACATAAAATGATAAACTGATGAACAAGCTAACTATAAATTCGCAATGTTTTCGCGATGTGGGACGGGTAATGAGTGTCATTACCTACGCCTACGTAATGAGACTACGCACTTGTGAAATAATTTGACATCAGGCATTGAACATGACCGCATTGACGATCCCGCAGCTAGTAGGTAGTGACCCTGCCTGCGCAGCGAGGGGTTTGTTCTCGGGTCGTGGGTGTTAGTGACGTGTTATAATATGTGTTGTCCACGGCGCCCGCGAAACAGAGGATCCTAGTGGGGGGGTTACGAGTGTGTTTCTATTAATTCGGTCGGCCTATTAATATTTAGGCCTCTGCATAAGTTATTTGCAATTGTATAATTTAGCCGATTGTCGATGCTTCATTCGCGTCATTTCGGTTTCAACGAATTCCAAATCACAACGACACTAAAGAAGTATTTACTTCAAAAAATCGGAACATTTCAGTTCCGTACACTTCAATCTTTCTAAGTAATCTATTGGAATTACTACTCACCGACCTTGTCAGGAAACTAGTCGTTGCAACTTTATAAAATTACAGTCCGGGAACTTTTGACTCAATCTGAGAAAAGCACGAATGTAGGAGATGTATAATAAATCTGTACCAAAAAGTTTAACCCAATATTAAATTTAAATTATTGTTGATGTGTTACCAGCTGGAAGGTAACTGAATACATACATATGTATGTGAAGCTAGATAGTGTAACTAAATTATTCATAACTAAACTTGACCAGCGATGTTTTTATTCAAGTTCACATGACCGTAATACAAATAAATACATAGAATTTACATTGAAATATGTATGTGTATGTGTTTTATTTCACACTAGTAACCGCCCTTGCGTCTCTTTGGCAAAAATGTTTAGACGAGATTTTTTGAAATTGACTATTGATAAGTAGAAGTTAATATAAAGTAACGAAATACAATACAATACAATTTGGACAGCCAGTTGAATTGGAAACCACACATAGAAAGGTTAAAAAATAAATTATTGTCATTAACAGGGATCCTTCATAGTTTGAAACATAAACTTCCGCGAAAAGTGCAATATATAATTTATAATTCATTAGTTAAACCACACATCGACTATTTGATAGAAATTTGGGGTACAGCGGCTAAAACCAATTTAGAAAATATTCAAAAGGTACAAAATAAACTAATAAAAGTCTTATTTAATTATAAATTCAGAACTCCTAGTAAACAATTATATGAAGATACGAAAATAATGAACGTCAAACAATCATATATATACTATACATGCATATTAATACGCAAAATACTTAATAAAGAAATAAATTCTAGCTTATCCTTTACCAAAAAACATGAAATACAAAAAATAAAATTGAGAAATGCTAACTTTTTAGTAACACGCTCTCCAAGAACCAATTATGGAAAGAAAAATATAGAATTTGAAGGTGTAAATACATATAACAAAATACCGACGGATGTAAAAAATGCTAAAACAATGGCTTCATTCAAAAAGTTGCTAAAACTACATATTACTAGTATATATAAGTAAAATACATAATAAGTATACAGTAAAATATAAAATTTAAACATAAGTAAATAGATTTCCTATACAAACCATAAATAAAAGTTTAATATAAACGCAAGTACCACTAAAACTACATATAACCAGTATATACAAATAAAATAATAAATATTTACATACATAGTAAAATATATAATGTGAACATAAATAAACAAATAGATTTTTTTTTTTTTATACTTAATCACATTAAAGTTTAACTTAAACACAACTACTGCTAAAACTACGTATTACCAGTATGAAAAAAATAAAATATATAAACAAGTACATAATAACATATTTAAAATGACCAAATAAATAAATTGATCCCCTATGCTTCATTAAATAAAAGTTAACCACATTCGGTATTAGTACACTCACCTTGTTTTTCACTTCCAGTCGATTCTGTTTTAGATCTTTGTATCTGCGATTATCTACGCATGTGTTGATACAGTCACAGTATAGTTTTAGATGTACCCTCATTGTGTGTTATATTTATTAGTTTGTAAATTGATATTTCTCTCTAAGTGAATAATGTATTTATTCTTTGAGAAATAAAGTTCTTTAACCACGAAATACAATACACGTCTGGTCAATATTTTGTACATGCTGAAAATCAAACCTTTCATTTTGATAACAAAACTTCATGTACCCTACCCCCGGCCCCCGATACCACGGTAACGATTTGCCATTAGTATGCCATTTGTACCGGCACGGTAATATAGAAAATATTAGCGTGCCGGTACAAATGGCACGGTTTGCATGGTTGTTCAATATGCGCACTGCGAAGGACGTCTTTTCACCCTCTTAAGGGATGATTTCGGGAATAAAAACTATCGTATGTCCTCTCCCGAGTATCAAACTATATCCATACCAAATTGCACCTAAATCGGTTCAGCGGATTAAAAAGGAAGCAGACAGACAAATTTACTTTCGCATTTATAATTGGCATTACAATAATATATTTTAATAAATTCAACTTTACCATTTCCGTGTGATGATAATTGCGCACGTCATTACTAAACTAAATGTATGGTAATTAGATACGTTATTTTTTACTGTGGTAGTACGCAAAATTAACACGCCAACACGAGTTTAGTACCTATGTAAAATTCTAGTGGCGGACATTATAAAAATAATACTTTGTACCTACCTATTATAAATTTCAAAAACTATTAATTTTTATGTTAAATTTTTACTTAAATTCTACCAAATCTGTATTATTAAATTTATACTAAAGTACTGGAGGCCGTTATAACGCATGTTTGGCAAAAACGAATTATTGTTTTGGCTGTTTCGAATGGTATTTTTGTCTAGAACCGAATTCAGAATAGAGTACTGTTTGTATTATTACACTTGCGGAGAATCCTTCGGTGTGAGCACACCTTATTAGCACAAAACCGTCAGATCAGCGACCTCAAATACCCGAGAATGGCGTGAGCACCTCTGCGCTCCCAGGGTCCGACTTCCAGTACCTACTGAAAGTCCGCGTTAGATTTATATTAATATAATATTTTAATTAAAACCTTTGTAAAAAGTTTAATAAAGTTCCCAGTATAACTAAGTAAGTTTTTAAAACTCAAACTGAAATAATTTACTTTTTAGGTATTTATGTAAATATATCATAGCTAATTATTTGCATTAGGTACATTGACATAAATACTATGATATGTCAATGATTAGGTATCACTTTTATTCGACAATATCCCCGACAGGCCTCCCAACATATCATCTATCCATCATACAATATATCATAGTGTCATTTCTCAATTTTTTTGAATGATATTGTTGTCAAACGACCAAAAACGGTATTGGACTAAATTACACAACGGATGAAGATAATTTACTATTTTCTAATAATGACACTTTCCGTTTACATCACTCGTATACTCGATAGAAGTTTGCTTATAATACATACTAAGCATAATGTTTAATCAAATTCTAACTGATCAACGGCTGTAAATGGAACATATTTGAGAAAATCCTTGTAAAGGCACAAAGTAGATAAGTAAAATAAAGGCAATAGATCCCATTACAATTATTTAAAGATGTGCTCAAGGTCGGTTCTTACATCCATCCATCAGTGACGTCAACATTACAAGGAGTTGCACCGGAGAATATCTCGGCACCAATATTATTTTTCCTATTAATTTTAATCATAAAAGTCAAAAAAATAAAAGAAAGATATTTAAAAATATTTTATTATATAGTCACAATATTATCATTTACTCTATATGTCTCGTGATAGTGACAAGATGATTTTTAACACAATCAAATACATAATTACCTATTATTACGAGTATAACATCAGATACCTACCTATGTTAAAAATTAAAAACTTAAATATTATTTACAGTGTCTTACAGCTTTGAAATATTATTATTTGACTGACATTTCGGCCGTATTGGGGCTGCCTACAATACTTACTAATTGAGTAGGTAGATAACTTTTAGGTAGATAACTTTTAAGTTTTAGTTAAGGTAGGCTTAACTAAAACTTAAAAGTTATCTACAGTTGAAGGAGTTGAAGTTATAAGGGAATGGGATATAGTTACAGTATAGTCTTTTGTTGACAATGCTAATATCTATCTATTATCCCTACTAATATTATAAATGCGAAAGTAACTCTGTCTGTCTGTCTGTCTGTCTGTCTGTCTGTCTGTCTGTCTGTTACGCTTTCCCGCTTAAACCTCTCAACCGATTTTGATGAAATTTGGCACAGACAATCTTTAGACCCTGAGAAAGGACATAGGCTACCTTTTATTGCGAAAAAAAGGGATGAAGAGGCTGAAATAGAGGTTGAAAGTTTGTATGGACCGAAGGAATTAGTTTCCCGAAGCGAAGCGAGGGCGGTTCGCTAGTATTATATAAAAGGAAAAGCTGACTGACTGACTGACTGACATATCAACGCAGGGTCTAACTTATAATAAGAAATTTTGCACAGGGGTCCCTTTTATAACATAGGGGACCACTAATAAAGGCATTTTGAAAATTAACTCCCTACAGGGGTAAAACGGGGGTGTAAAGTTAGTATGAAACTTTGCCGTTTTTGATGGTATTTGAATGAAATTCAGAATGAAGGTATTTCATTGAAAGTTATGAAACACGTATAATATATAGGCGGGCGAAGCCGCGGGGGAAAGCTAGCTTAAAAATAAACTAATAAGCAAATTAAATAAACAGCTTTTAATGTTGCTTAACCTGCGTATAAAATCATGCTTACAGTCGATTAAGGGCCAGTTTCACCGGTTCCGGATAAAGTTCCGGATAGCCCTAGGAATTTATCTGCCACTTAAAGTTGACAGAGCGGCAACGTCGCTTTTTTGCGTTTCGTTACTACTACGTAAATTATTGTCATTTGAAAATTATTTTGAAAACTTAATTAATAAAATACTTTTTGTTCAAAATAATCCAATTCGACTTTTTTAATATTTTCAAGTATAATTTTATCATTATAGAACGAAAATAGTAGGATTTATAATAATATGATTTACTACAGTTCAAAACTTCAAATTCCAAATGTGTTTATAGAAACGCCACTTGAAACATTTTTTATCCGTCAGATAACGCCTTTAACAGCCACTTGAACTGGCAGATACCTATCCAACACTTTTCTCTGTCACTTCTATCAGATTACCTGAGAAGCCAAAAGTTGTAGTTTATCTGGGAGTTGAGTTCCTAGGGCTATTCGGAACTTTATCCGTAACCGGTGAAACTGGCCCTAAATAGGTTAAATAAGAGTGATTACGCTTTATTTACATCGTGATCATGACTTGCACTGACATCATTATTTGATTACGAGGAATTATAATTGGCGTGCATTATTAAGTAGGTACCCACTATTTTATTTTTAACTCTAAAATTTAACTCGGGACACTAGGCTTCCCACAAAATATTCAAACTACCTGCATTATTATTACTTTCTTTTATATTAGTACCCGTTCAACATAAAATAAGCTTTCGAAAAATTTAAGTTACATGTGATCACACTAGTCTGTTATTCTTTGGATTTTTAACCAAATGACTCGAACTAAAAGTATCCGATTACTGATATCCTAGTGTCATGATCTATGATTTATTTCAATCAAAGATTTCAATATTAGTCTTAAGTTGGAAGGTATATAGGTCCATACACTATATGGACCTATAATTTGTCTCACGTATACAAGGAGAGGGGGGTAGTTCAAAGTTGCCTATCGTCAGTCCTGTGACAGATGCGGACTTGGATAGACGTCTTGGTGAACTAGTTTGTGTTATCCTAGAGCTGTGGAGGCCATTCACACTACAACAAGTATAGCCTCCGTATTGTAGAATTAGAATATTATTTCATTTCATTTGTTGCATTAAATGTATTATGCCGTAAAAATAATTCACAAATTTAAAAACCATTTTAATTTACGTACTTGAACGTTAGAGATTGTCGTTTAACGTACCAAGTCAGTAAGTTATCTACAGATATTAAATATGGTTAAATGACGAACATTTTCAATATATAATGGTATATAAAGTAAATACATAACGAGTATATGATGATCTGGACCGCCTTATCCAAGTAGTACAGCCTGGAACAGAAAATATGACAGTAATTAACACCTCCTTACCGAGGAGGGTTTGGATGGAGTTTAGGATGGTTGCAAACCTTCGCCGAGCAAATGAGGCGAAATCATTAGAATTAGAACAAGACTCTTACTAACAACTAATAAGACTAACTATTACTAACAGTCCATGCCCCAATTCTCATACCTATCTGAATAATATTTTAACCAACCTTTTGCTGAACTGTATTCTATGCAAATAAATTAATATGAATATGAATGAGGCTACCCGGCTATTGCTGTCTGCGCTGGTTAAACTACTTGAACCATATCAACCAACCACAGTCTATCCACGGCTTACTATCTAACTGACTATCTAACACGACATCACATGCGGTATTATGTCAAACCAAACTCGAATTAACTGGTGACACGGCAAAGTGATTAATATCCTTAGAAAAATAATATATTGAATTGGGACAGCCTAAAATATTGAGTTCATCCCATGCCGGCAGACCAGATTATCGTAGTAGGTGTTATTATTGTTATCAGTATGATTAAACCATCCTCACACTGGATCCACAATGACCAGACTTGATAAGCAACGGCTCGACAACGATGTAGCTTCATGAAAGATGTTTAAAGTTACTTAAAAGTTTGTTGTGTTTTGTCTGTCTAGATATGTCTGGACACTATTGTGGACAGGATACTAACTGTTTGAGCAGTCTCCTCGACTGGGGCAGCGTGGCCGGGTCCTCCTTGCAGCAGTACTCGCGGGCGCCCTTGATGTAGTTCCGTATGTAGCTGCTCCAGTCCACTCTCTGTTGGAAATCAAATTTACTGCTGATAATGTCAAATATCATTTTAATCGTTGACTACAATACAATCTATATATTATCTCTATAATATCATATTATTATAAATGATTGCAATTATATGTGATCCGAATATTCTATCCATGGTACAGTATGATAGTCTACGGTCTGCGTATCTTCGAGTACGAAGCAAAAATAAACTACCTATGGGGTAGCCACTGCTACGCGCACTAGCTGAAGTACTTGTGTTGTAACTTTTAATAGATCAATGTAATGTCTTGGCTGGCTGGCTACAACCCATTAATGGCCCACTACTGAGCACGGGTCTCTTCTCGTACCTGAGGAGGCCTAGAGCATACTCCACCACGCTGCTCCAGTGCGGATTGGGTGTAATGTCTTACTCGTAGTTAATTTTAATGAATGCCAAATGTGGTAATGGTAAGGACGCTAGGTTCCACCTCTTCACAAGAGTTTTTACTTCGATTTTTTTGTATATATTTACAATACATAAAGTGGTTATTACCTCAATATCAGTATAAAATGTTTCATTGTCCTTTTCAGAGACCTTGTGCCTCAATGACCTGAAGTAGTCATTTTTGAAGAACCATTCCTTTGTTGTGTAGTATTGCAGAACTTCCAGGCCATAATTAACTCGCTTCTGGATTTTTATCATGCTGCAAATTTTAAAGATGTTAGTTCTCGAAGTCGAGGCCAAAGTCCCTATGTGTAGTTAATCACTTCGAAAACCTTAAGGTTGTTAATTCGAATATAAATTGTAAGGTTATAATAATTATAATCAATAAGGATTTAGGTTTGTCGAATTTATTGGGTGGTCTATCTATAGAATTCAGATCTTCAACTTACAAAGTTTTCTGGCCCAAAAGGAACAGCAGAAAGTCTACGAAGTACGCTGGTAAAAGATGGAAGAAGAATGCTGCGATTAGATGGTGAAGACGGGAACTCTTGGGAGAGCCGCCAGGATACCAGAGGCAGACGGAGAATGGAAATTCTTGAACGTGAACTCGCCCTGAAAAATGCGCAATTTAAAGAAATGGAGGAGCAGGAAAAGGATTAAAAAGAGAAACTCAGTATAACCTAAATAATTACAAACCTCTTAACGAACGTCGTTCGTCAATAAAATATACGTACCCATATCAAGTGCTTGTCCCCATGTAATCGGATTGATGCCTGACTGGCTGATGTTGCATATTCTGATCTCCTTTGGCCTGGATATAATAATTGTTATAATGTAAGTCAATTCTCATATGCTAGATGTTAACATATCGCGATGGATTTCTGGTGGAAACATTTCATGAGTCCTGAGAGATTCGCATAGGTATAATAATATTGTAACTGGTTTTATGTTATTTAATTCAGGCAGAAGTTCCAGCAGATTTTAGACGTTTGTAGCTGGGATGCCTTAAATCTTCTGTTCACATTTCTAATGTGAAAAATACTTTTGATATTCTATATACCCTAGGTATATAACCATAGTTTGTGGGGTTATTGTTACCTAAGGGTTTATCTTCTGATGTCTTGAGTAAATTCTTGGCACAAAAGTTAATAGATAATAAACTTGGTGTAATTACCTTGGCGCACAAAATGTTTGTTTTACACTTAATTAATATACTCTGAACACTCCTCCCAACCGTGCCAAAAGAAGCACAACATGACATTTTTGATCAGATACTTTACGAACTTCTCAATAGCAGTGATGTACGCGAGCAAAATGCAGCCGTTGACCGCCATGTCCACCGGCACCACGTCCGCCAAGTAATTCTCGTTGCAATGCATTGTGCGAATCACGCCTGAAATAAAAGATATTTTATGTAAATAGCAGAAAGACAGCAGAAGAGCCACCTGATGGCAAAAAATAAATATGACTTAAGCAACAGCGGGCGCGGTCGGTAGTTGGATGGGTGACCGCTAGTGGAAAAAATTTCTTGAGCGCTTCCGTGCTTCGGAGGGCACGTGAAGCCGTCGCCGTCGGTCCCGGTTGTTATCATTTGGTAGCAGTCGTAAAGCCATGTCGGTTACTTTCGGGCGGCTTAAAATTTCCGACACTTGGGTTGGCCACTAACCCCTCCACAAATACGCACTGGAGCAGCGTGGTGGAGTCGCTGCTTTTTATAACCCGCTCTCTGCTATGCAGTTATTTTGATTATTTTTATATATTTTATTTTACCTACATACGTACGTACTCAGATACATTATTTTGTATAATTTTAATTTTATTGTTTCTTACCTTCTGATGATCCCACTACATTTAATGGTTAAGTATTGAAGAAAAATGCGCTTTGTTATTGAACCATTCCTTTATTCCTATTTACAACTGTCGACTAACAAGGAATATAATACATAAGTAATCATGTTAAAAAATAAACCTATATTGATAACGTTCACTGTACAGTGAATATACTGACAGGCAGTACACTGTACATGTATACAAGGTGATTTTTTAGTCACTTGACATATTGATAGGGGGTACTCAGTATTTGATTCTCATTTCAAAAGTAATTAAAAAGGGTGCTTAAAATTTGACGTAATTATCCATTACAAACCCATAATGTGGACAAACTGAGCGCGCGGTATATACCTACTGCTCCACTAAAGGTCATTAACCCCCGCCGGTCAGCCACCGGTCGGTCGCCGTAGCGCGCAGCTGATGTCCATACATTCCGAGTATTTTTAGATAATTTTGATTGGCTTGATTGTATTTTTGAAATAACGATAGTTATTTCAAAAATGTAGAATTTTGAATTTATATTTTTAATCACTACCTATGACCATGTTCTCGTATCATGTCCTCGAGTATGTCAAGTGAAATAAAAATCACCCAGTATAATAGGAATACTGCAGCGATCGGAGCCCATGATAAACCACACCAGCACTACAACATTACAATTTATAGACATTTATATATTTATAGAACACAATACCGAACACCATGAAATAATAAATAATCAAATCATAAATCTATTGTACGATCGGTGCCAATTACTAAAATAAGCTTGAGAACAAGACATTATAATCAAAACCATCAATCGACATAATAATATAAATACTTCCTATCCTTATTTATGTTTTAAGCTCAATGTTCGATGTAGTTGATAACTGATCACAGCTGTGAGATATACGAGTACGATGAATTTTGAAATCCTAATCTCTATTGCACTAATAGGTAGTAGGTACTTCTAAAACACGAAAATCATACCAATACACAACAATACCACAATACCACCTCCAATATTGGACGACGCGTTCTTGAAAAAATCTATTCAATTTTAAACTTAAGCGTTTAGGTAGTTGAATTAAAAATATACCGCTGCGTGGGTTGTTCAAGCTCAAACGCAATAATCTGCGTGTTGCAGATGTCGACGAAATCCCGCTATGCGCTCCCGCCTTCTAGTAATATGATAAAACAATAATAAAATTAGAGCTTAAGGTTTCATTTTATATAAGAGAATAAACCCAAGTAATGTTAGATATATGTTTGTGGAAATAAATAAATAAAAGTAGCTTCGGAATCCGGGAATAAAGTCTCACTTCCGGATAAGGGACAAGTTGTCTTAGTACATTTGTCGCATCACAGTTATAAAATAAAGAGTTAGTTAAAATAATACGCGTAGAACAAGTACACCACGAGACAGACCAGAAGAACTCGACTCGTCACGTGGGCGATGTACAATCTGCAAAAGAACGATATTTATTTTTATGTAAACGAGCCGACGAGCCATATGGCAGGAGAATACGGTCACCGGGTTAATAAATACTATGTACAGGATGGTTACCTCTGATTTAGTTTCCTTGCAGTAGGCAACGTTGAAGGGTCCTCTTTGCAGTAAAATTCGCGGACTCCCTTGACGTAGTTCTCCATGTGTGAATTGACATCGATTTTCTGGAATCGGTAAGACATACAATCAACCATGGAAAGTAAATCAACTACTTATACAAATTATATTGATAATACTCCAATACAGGTCGGTAGAGATTTCCGTAGTGTCACAACACGCTAGGGATGCAACATCGATATAATCTTGTAAGTAAGTATATAAAATTCTCGACTCAGGTTCAGCTGTCCATGTTCAAACCACTCAGCTATCTCTGCTGGACACATGCGATACATAAATGACTTCGATCATCTCACCGACAGGTCCGTGAAGAATATCTCATTGTCTTCCTGAGATATTCTATTTTTCAGTGACTGGAAGTAATCGTTGGTGAAGTTCTACTGCCGCAACATGTAGTACTCCAGCAGCTGTGTGCCATGCTGGATCTTGCGGTACGCCGCCAGCATGCTGGAAAATATTACTGTGAGTAAGTCATTCTCAAATAAGGCAAACACAGAATTGCAGTAAAAATATACGCTGAAGTAACCTAATAACTTTCAGTATTTAGTAATTGATTTTCTCATAATCTTAATCTGCTTTCAGTGAATTTGTCAGGAATAGGGCGCCTTAAAGCTGCCACAGATATACTCATTCCGGATCTTGTCAATTTTAATCTTGACCACTTCATATTTTCATTTTCGTATGAAGTTTTTGTGCATGCGTCTTTTAAGCCCTCTAGCATTCTGCCCCGTACAACATCGTCGGTGTCACTGCCATTTTGTAGAATTCGCCTTTAGTTTTTACAGCACACCAGTCAAAAATCGCAATTTTTGGCAAGGAAAATTTATTCTATGTGTTACATCTGCCCCGATTTTTGCATTATCAGTAATATTAGAGCCTAGATATTTAAATTGTGTAACTTTCGGTACTGGTGCTCCGTCAGGAGAGCGTATGGTACCTGTACGTGTTAGTTGGGGGCATTTTTATTAAAAATACATTCAAGATGCTCGGTTTTAGTTTTACTAACTCTCAGTCCCGAATTCTCTAGAACTTTAACCCATAATAATAGTAACGATTGAAGTTAATTCGGTGTTATGGCAATAAGGACAATGTCACAATGGACAGCGTGTAACAGAGATTGTGTATCTTTAGTGATAAAGTCCATAACCATATAGAAAAGTAAGGGACTTTGTGTAGAACCTTGATGGAGACCCACACCTACCTCTAACTCTTGGCTAACTTGGGATCTGACTTTCGTACGGACATTATTGTACATATCTTGTATCAGTTTGATAATGTTCAGGCACAAGTTGGGCCCTTAAAGTTTGCCATACAAGTTGTCGCCAAATGCGCAACACACAGGAGGATATTCTCCCGAGAGCGAACCTTATATCTAGTAAACGCACTGACTTACAATGTCTTCTTCCCCAGCAGATACAGCAGCATGTCCAAGAAGATGGCAGGAAGGAACTGCGTGAGGAACACTAATACGTTGTACAGCAGCCGGCTGCTCGTGAGCGTCACGTTCGGGTACCACAGACACACCGACAGCGGGTACTTCTTTGTCTGATCTCTCCCTGGTAAATCCAAAAGTATTAATACTGTCGGAAATCTAACAGTGACATAGCAAACGAAGCGAGGCTACCAGGCAATCATATTTACAAACAGCTCTTGCATCTCTGGATCTGGATCGTGGAATGGCTAAAATTATATCTTACACATATTTCCTTCGTCCACCCATGTAATTGATTTGATGCCAGATTGTGTAAGGTTGCAGGTTCTGATGTCTTTAGGCCTGGAAACAAAACCATCATCATCATTTCATCGTATAATTTTTTTGTCAAGACACGTATTCACGCCGTTTTTTTAGTCTAACAACGTTTCAGAATGGTGATTTACCATTTAGGAAAAAAATATTTAAATTTTTCAATTACTCTTTCTTTAACCTACTAACTCTGATTTCACATGTAAAAGTGGGCCGCCCTACGTTAATTGGACGATGATGAATGATTTGATGTACCTACTTGTCCAAGGCGGTGGTGTAGGCGAGCAGTATGCAGCCGTTGATAGCAAAGTCGACTGGAATAACGTCCGTGCGTATATCTTCTTTACAGTATACTATGCGGAGTAAACCTGAAAAAAAAAAACAGTTTTTGGCTGTTGTTATTACTGCGAATGATGTGCACTCCTGTAAGTGACATGATCACTCTGCACTAATATTAATAAGTTATAAAACTCCATGATATTGTGATATGTTGTTGGAGAGCCTTATTAAATAAATAAATAAAAAGTATGTAAGATTAAAAAAAACCAAAATTGTATTTCAAACTAAAATATTCAGACTGTTTTAGAACTATCTGGAACGATCCTATTATATTTTCTGTATGATAATAATAATAATAATTCTATGATAATAATAATTGACCGGACCGGATAATAATAATAATAATTCTATGATAATAATAATTGGCCGGACCTCTCACTCTCAAATTTTGAGATAACCCTACGCACTCACGCAGCACGCACTTACCCGTGGCTGCGGCATAAGCCATTCCCGTCGGTCCGTTGATGTTATCTACCCATCCTGGCATTGGTTCCTTGTATGCTGCTGTCACTGCAAATAAATAATAATAATAAACGCTAACTTACTAATACCCCCGCACTGGAATTTTTGTATTTTTGCTCCTTCCGGGAATTGAATCCAGGACCCCTCGCTTGGCAAGCACGGCAAATACCAACTAGTCTACGTACAAAGTAAGTGCAAAAAGATGAGTTAACCCACGCTTACTTTGTTCAAGATGCTTCCTTCAATATCCATACACTTTTGATGGTATACGCCTACTAATGATGATAGCATATTCTTACCAATCGAGGGCCGAGCGATGGCGATGGGAAACCTTCCCTGGTATTCCAATAAAGCGTCTTCTGACAGACACTTGGTAAAGGCGTAGGTGTTCGGCAACGGCTTTATTAACCTAGAAAGGAAATAGTTAATATTTATAATATTCAACTGGTTTCAGTTATATATTTCAGTTTTATTTCTTTGGACGTTACTGAAGTGACCATTGCAATTTATAAATCTTCTATATCGAACGTTACCGCTATTTCCAATCCTGGGTTTCGTAATACATAAACAAACGGAAACTAAAACACATAATAATAACAACACTACACAGTACATAATCATATCCTCACACTAGGAGTCCCTGTGTCTTGGGTGCCACGGACAACCTCCAAAGACAAGAACACACTCTCAGAAGACACCTAGATTTGCAAATTCTCATCATTCAAATTCCCATCTTGCCGGGCATCGAACCTAGGACATTTCGAACGGCAGAACGGCATGGTGACCATTGGGTCATTAGGTCTAAAAAAGGCAAGAAACCAGTTACAGCGGCAAAGACCATTATGTAATTGTTTCTTACAATGTTACTTATTGTTACAATGTTACTTACTTGGGCTCTATGGTTTTCACCATATCGTCATCCATTAACTTCATGCACTGGACTACATCTTCAACAGCATACGGACTGGGATACATCTTCTCTTCTAGAACAGCTACGTCATCGTGACAGAAAGATGTTGACACGTGCACAAAAGCCTTGAAAAAGAGAAAGTTAAAATTAACTTAATATGGATTATATTTTTTAATAAGATTTAGTTTAGTGTCTCAAACTGAGGTTACCTCCAAGTTTTTCATTCCTGCAGCTAACTCCAGCATTTTCTTGGTACCTAGAATATTTATATTTACAGCGTCTCGTAGGAACATGTCGAATCTGTAATAAAAAGAGATGAGAGATGAGATAAGCCTCATATTTGCTACATCGGCAAAATATTCCCAGCATTTAAAGAGTGGAACATAGTTTTCACTTACATAATTATAAGCCAAGGGGCTGTTGGTTAAATGGCAGACTGACTAACCCATAATGGACCGTTTGTATTTTGATAACTCGAACGAACTGTCTCCTCCAAAACTAGAAAGCGTTCATATAACTAAGTCAACTCCAGGATTCCGGACTTACCTTTGACAATGATTTACAGACTTTACAGTCAACAAAAGTCATTGAATCAAAGTGTAATGTAAACGGTGACTTGCTTCTTTGAAGCTAATCTAAGGATCTAACTTCGCAATTGTGTACCTTACGGTGGCAGCACAGTGAAACACGACGTGGCACTTCCACTGGATCTCCTCCCGGTCCATTTCGGACATCCCCAGGCCTTCTAGAGTAACGTCTCCTGAGATCATCCTTACTTTCTTTAGCGTATTCTGATTGGCTTGAAGCCTCTCGAATACCTGTAATTTAGTCGCAACAATATTAAATATAAGGATTATTATTGCCGAAGCAAAAGACCTATAGGTACTACCGCGATATTAAAATCAGGGACATTCATTCACTATGTTACTTATAGGACTCTATAATAAAAGAAAAGTTTGTTTGTTACGCTTTCACGCGAACACTATTTACTTAAACGATCATCATGAAACTTTGTACACATATTCTTGGAGGTATTAGAAGTAACTTAAGATACTTTTTACAGACCAAATTCCACGCAGGCGAAGCCGTAAGCAAAGGCCCTATCTATAATGTAGGTATATATATCCTAGTTCGCTGAAGCGAAATGAGGCTAAGTTGCAGATAAATTATTATAGCCTATAAAGATTTATCTCTTGTTAATAATTTTGTTTTCTCACGCGATCGTTCAGGTACTCCAGAAGCCTCTTGTTGGGGGTTTTCCCTCGCTTGGAGCGCATCAGCACGTAGACCGTCTCCAGCTCCGGGCAGCTCCACAGCAGCTTCTCCACCAGCACCTTCCCCATGAAGCCGGTGCCGCCGGTGATGAACACCGACTTCCCCGCGTAGTAGTCCGCCACATTGACATAAGACATTTTCGCGCCTGGAGAATATAAGTTAATCATAAGATAATTCTATAAATAAAAGATTTTCTATTCTTCTTGTCTTGTCTTCTTCTTCTATATTTTTATATGGGTAGCTAGTCAAAGATCTGGGAAACATAAAAAATGGTGATGAACTGATGAACAAGCTAACTATAAATTCGCAATGTTTTCGCGATGTGGGACGGGTAATGAGTGTCATTACCTACGCCTACGTAATGAGACTACGCACTTGTAAAATAATTTGACATCAGGCATTGAACATGACCGCATTGATCCCGTAGCTAGTAGGCAGTGACCCTGCCTGCGAAGCGAGGGGTTCGATTCCCGGCCGGAGCAGATGTTTATATCACAGATAAATGTTTGTTCTCGGGTCGTGGGTGTTAGTGATTTGTGTTGTCCATGCCCGCCCGCGACACAGGGGATCCTAGTGCCCTTACCTTGGTTGCCTTTGTTATTACTGATTTACAAGTACTGTGACCACTTACCATAATTATTTATCAAATTAAAAGGAAAAAATCACAATGTGTGCAATTCACACGTGCTAGAAATGAAACTTCTTAACAACGAATACTGTCAGTCCAAATATTGATGTTTTGCTTTGTTTACGTCAGCCGCCATTTTGCCGATGCTTCATTCGCGTCATTTCCGTTTCAACGAATTCCAAATCACAACGACATTAAAGAAGTATTTACTTCAAAAAATCGAAACATTTCAGTTCCGTACACTTCAATCTTTCTAAGTAATCTATTGGAATTACTACTCACCGACCTTGTCAGGAAACTAGTCGTTTCAACTTTATAAAATTACAGTCCGGGAACTTTTGACTCAATCTGAGAAAAGCACGAATGTAGGAGATGTATAATAAATCTGTACCAAAAAGTTTAACCCAATATTAAATTTAAATTATTGTTGATGTGTTACCAGCTGGAAGCTAACTGAATACATACCTATGTATGTGAAGCTAGATAGTTTAACTAAATTGTTCATAACTAAACTTGGCCACCGATGTTTTTATTCAAGTTCACATGACCGGAATACAAAAAAATACATAGAATTTACATTGAAATATGTATGTGTATGTATTTTATTTCACACTAGTAACTGTACTTGCGTCTCTTTGGCAAAAATGTTTAGACGAGATTTTTTGAAATTGACTATTGACTATTGATTAGTAGAAGTGAATATAAAGTAACAAAATACAATATACATGAGCTCAATATTTTGTACATGCTGAAAATCAAACCTTTTACTTTGATAACAAAACTTCATGTTAAAACCTACCCCCGGCCTCCGATACCACGGTAATGATATCTATATATATTACCGTGCCGGTACAAATGGCACGGTTTGCATGGTTGTTCATTATGCGCACTGCGAAGGACTGGGATAATTTGCCCGAGTCTTTTCACCCTCTTAAGGGAGGTTTTCGGGAATCAAAAATTCAAAAAAAATCAAAAATTAAAATATATCGTATATCCTCTCCCGCGTATCAAACTATGTCCATACCAAATTGCACCTAAATCGGTTCAGCGGATTAAGCGTTGAAAAGGAAGCAGACAGATAGATTTACTTTCGCATTAATAATTGGCATTTTAATAATATATTATAATAAATTCAACTTTAACATTTCCGTGTGATGATAATTGCGCACGTCATTACCAAACTAAATGTATGGTAATTAGATATACGTTATTTTTTATTGTGGTAGTACGGAAAATTAACACGCCAACACGAGTTTAATACCTATGTAAAATTCTAGTGGCGGACATTATAAAAAATAATAGGTACCTACTATTATAAATTTCAAAAAACTATTATTTTTTATGTTAAATTTTTACTTAAAATCTACCAAATCTGTATTATTCAATTAATACTAAAGTACCTACTGGAGGCCGTACTCTACGTACGTTTGGCAAGAACTAATTATTGTTTTGGCTGTTTCTATCGGTATTTTTGTCTAGAACCGAATTCGAGATAGAGCTTTGTTTATATTATTATACTTGCGGAGAATCCTCCGGTGTGAGCACACCTTAGTAGCACAAAACCGTCAGATCTGCCACCGAACCTGTACTTACTGAATTTAATTAAAAGCTTTGTAGAAAGTTTAATAAAGTTTCCATTTTCACTAATTATAATATAATTAGTAATTTATTTTTAGGTATTTATTTAAGGCCGCCCATTGTATTGTGCTTTTCATTTAAAACGTGTACCTACCATTACTGTTACGGTGTGCACACAATAAAGAGTTCAAATAAATAAATAAACATAATAATAATAATATGACTTATGAACGTAATATTTTGCATTTTCACTTTTATTCGACAATATCCCCGACAGGCCTCCCTAAGTCCCAACATAATTATCATCCATCCATCATACCATATAATACCATAGTGTCATTTCTCAAATTTTTATAATGATATTGTGCAGGTCGCTGTTGTCTAAAACGACCAAAGACGGTATTTGACCAAATTACACAATGAATGAAGATAATTGACTATTTTCTACATTGACATATGATATTACTATGTCAATTATTTTCCATTGACATATGATATTACTATATGATATTACTATGGATGCACGGTCCGCGCTAAAAAATGTCCGAGCCAACTCAACAACAAAATGCAAGAAGAACAACAATGCCGCGTTAGTCACTTTTTGACCGTGCTGTCAACTACACATCAACGATGCCGTATTGTATTTTGAAATCGTGCAAAAACTACGCAAGTAAAGTGAAATAAGCCGATGGTATATTATATTTTCGGTAAGTAAAACATTGTTTTATCTTTTAAAGTATTGGTTTGCTACGAATACACACTATTTTATTTTAAATCGAATTAATTTCGTAAATAAAGCTCAGAATCACTCAAAAGAATCAAAAATATATCTTTGTCTTTGTCTTCTCGCTATACAGACTGTAGTCAGAAAGAGATAAGTATATCCGTTACTTTTGTTTAAATTATTTTGCTTGTCATTATGGCGTGTAGTGTAATCGTTGTGTCATAAGGTGCCATTGACGTATGTGTTTGTTGCAATCGAAATAAAACCGTGATTTAATGAATTTAGTGTTTAAATTACCTTGTAAACATTTTTATATTCTTGTAATGTCAAACTGGGACATTATTTTCGCGATTTTAGTAGGAGACCCTATGTCTATAGTATTTATGTCAATTATTTTCTAATAATGACACTTTCCGTTTAACACGTTCGCTGCGGCGATCGTAATTTTCTATGGAAAAAACACGACGCTCAGCAGCGAACGTATTAATCGACGATATAAGTCACTCGTATACTCGATTGAAGTTTGCTTATCATACATACTAAGCATACATAATTATGTATAATAAAATTATAACTGATCAACGGCTGTTCATGGAACATATTTGAGAAAAATATTAAGTAGGGCTCTTCGTAAACGCAATAGATCCCATTATGATCAAGGTCGGACGGAGTCCCCTACGTCCATCCACCAGTGATGTCAACATTATACAAGGAGTTGCACAGGGGACTATCTCGGCACCTATATTATTTATCCTATTCAGTTTAATCATAAAAGTAGTAATAATAAATCAATGATAAAAGTCAAAAAAATAAAAGAAAGGAATTTAAAAATATTTTATTATACATATAGTCACAATATTATCATTTACGCTATATGTCTCGTGATAGTGACAAGGTGATTTTTAACACAATCAAATACATAATTACCTATTATTACGAGTATAACATCAGATACCTATGTTAAAAATTAAAAACATAAATATTATTTACAGTGTCTTACAGCTTTGAAATATTATTATTTGACTGACATTTCGGCCGTATTGGGGCTGCCTACAATACTTACTAATTGAGTAGGTACCTACCTTAACTAAAACTTAAAAGTTATCTACAGTTGAAGGAGTTGAAGTTATAAGGGAATGGGATATAGTTACAGTATAGTCTTTTGTTGACAATGCTACTATCTATCTATTATATTATATAAAAGGAAAAGCTGACTGACTGACATAATTATCAACGTAGGGTCTAACTTATAATAAGAAATTTTGCACAGGGGTCCCTTTTATAACATAGGGGACCTCTAATAAAGGCATTTTGAAAATTAACTCCCTACAGGGGTAAAACGGGGGTTTCATGACTTGCACTGACATGATTATTTGATTACGAGAAATTATAATTGGCGTGCATTATTAAGTAGGTACCCACTATTTTATTTTTAACTCTAAAATTTAACTCGGGACACTAGGCTTCCCACAAAATATTCAAACTACCTGCATTATTATTACTTTCTTTTATTTTAGTACCCATTCAACATAAAATAAGCTTTCGAAAAATGTAAGTTACCTACATCTGATCACACTAGTCCGTTATTCTTTAGATTTTTAACCAAATGACTCGAACTAAAAGTATCCGATTACTGATATCCTAGTGTCATGATCTATGATTTATTTCAATCAAAGATTTCAATATTGGACTTAAGTAGGAAGGTGTATAGGTCCATACACTATATGGATCTATAATTTGTCTCACGTACACAAGGAGAGGGGGGTAGTTCAAAGTTGCCTATCGTCAGTCCTGTGACAGATGCGGACTTGGATAGACGTCTTGGTGAACTAGTGTGTGTTATCCTAGAGCTGTGGAGGCCATTCACACTACAACAAGTATAGCCTCCGTATTGTAGAAATTCAGTCATCTATTTAAATATTAACTATTTCATTTGTTGCATTAAATGTATTATGCCGTAAAAATAATTCACAAATTTAAATACCATTTTCATTTACGTACTTGAACGTTAGAGATTGTCGTTTAACGTACCAAGTCAGTAAGTTATCTACAGATATTAATAAAATAAAAATAAATAAAAAAAATAAAAATAGCCTTTATTCCTACTACAACTTTTACATTTTTCGACTTATCTTAATTACCTATTAAGATACATTTACTATTATACTAATACTACGTTTAATTTATTATAATATACTATACATTAATACTATACGACACAAACTATTATATTCGAAACTACTATACAATACAGTAGGTATATATAATGTTTAATTATATTATATTAATTTTTAGGATAAGATAAGTACTCAGTGGTCCGAAAATTTAAACTATTATAATTAAACTAACTTAAAATTATTTTATACTAGCTTATAATTATAATTTAAACTATTATATTTAAACTAAACTATTTCTAACATGTAGTAGTCGCCTCTTTGGCGTAGGCCTCTCCTAAACCTTTCCATTTATCACGTTCCCGTGCCTCTCGCATCCATAGGGGTCCATATCTCTGGTTAAAGATGTCGTTCCATCTTTTAAATGGTCGTCCTCTTTTCCTTTTCATGTTTCTTGGTATCCATTCTATTAGGCGTTTTGGCCACCTGGTATTATTCATTCTACAGATGTGTCCTGCCCAATGCCACTTTAGTAGTCTCGTTCTTCGCCTTACGTCTATTATTTTAGTTTTTCTCCTGATGATGCTATTGTTGATCTTATCTGATAGTTTTAGACCGAGCATGCTTCTTTCTATCTTACGTTGGCAGATGGCCATTCTCTCTTCATCTTGTTTCCTCAATGACCACGTCTGACATCCATATGTTAGGCAAGGCAATATTGATATCTCGAAGAGTTTTTTCTTAATATTTACATGGATTTCGTTGTTCTTCATTATTTCCCTCAATCCCCAGTATTTCTTCCAAGCTAGAGTTATCCTTCTTTCTATTTCTTTTCCTGTATTGTTTTCAAATGTTACGAGTTGTCCCAAGTATATATACTCTTTTACATATTCAATCTTTTCATTTTTTACCGTAATGTCTAGGGGAATTCCATTGGTTAGGGTCTTGGTTTTCGTCGTGTTCATTGACAGTCCTACTTTTTGACTTTCCGTTGTCAGTTCGTTCATCATGCTTTCTAACTCAGTGGCACTTTTTGCGAAAATCACTATGTCGTCCGCAAAACGTAAGTGGTTCAGTAGTTCTCCATCTACTCGTATTCCCTTTTTTTCCCAATCTAGGCGTCTGAAAATTGATTCGAGCACTGCTGTGAATAATTTAGGGGAGAGCGGGTCCCCCTGCCTTACTCCTTTTTTTATGGGGAACTCTACACCTTCACGTTCTAGGCGTACTTTGGCGAGACTTTTTGTATATATATTTTTTATTATGTTCACATATTTTTGGTTGACACCTTGTTGTGTGAGTGCTGTCCATATGGCTTCAAAGTATAGCGAGTCAAATGCTTTTTTATAGTCTACAAAGCATATATATATCGTCTTTCCATACTCTTTTGCTTTCTCGATTACTTGTGTTACTGTTTGAATGTGATCTATAGTCGAGTATCTTTTCCGGAAGCCTGCTTGTTCGCGCGGTTGGTGTTCATCTAGAGTCCCTGTTATCCTATTCAATATAATCTTTGAAAAAATTTTGTATAGATTTGACATAAGACTGATAGGTCTGTAGTTGCCTAGATCGCTTCTATCCCCTTTTTTGAACAGTAGAATGATTGTGGATTTTGACCATTGGTCTGGTGTGGTTTCAGTTCTAAGTATATTATTGAACAATGTTTGCAGAGGTTTCAAGAGTATGGTGGAGAGGGCTTTAAGGATCTCGTTGGTAATATTGTCGCTTCCTGGCGTCTTGTCATTTTTTTGGGATTTTATTGCGTGTTCGATCTCTGAAGTAAGAATTTTTGGTGTCTCTTGGTATGCATCGGCTCCATTGAACTCATTCGATTTTGTACAGAAGGGAGAGTAGAGTAGAGAGTTATCTGCGGCAGTGTAGAGTTCTTTGTAGAATTGTGTGGCTTCATTTATGATATCAGGACGTCTTGTTAGTGTAATTCCCCGTTTATTCTTCAGATTTTCTGTCCATTTTGACTTGTCGTTTAGCTCTTTGTAGGCTTTACGTAGAGCCCCCGTTCTAATTATAAAATTTTCGAAGGTACTTTGCCGTGTTGCCCTTTTTTGTTGCATAATATTTCTATTAATTCTTTTGCTTATTTTTGTTAATTCGCATTTTACCTCTTTTGTTCTCTTCTTCGTGTGTAATTCTTTTCTTTGCTGTAGCAGGTCTTTTGTTTCATCATTTATATATTTGTTTATATGTTTCCTTTTTCGTGGCAGTTGTTTTATAAAATTTTGTAGCTCTGTTTCTAGCCTGTCGTATTGATCCCGCACAGCTGTATGTGCATTTACCGCATCTACAAATCTATCCCCCCAGTGCTTGGCGTCGTTTTCCGAGACATTTAACGTGACTCCGGTATAAGCGACGGATTTTATTTTCTTTCTTTGTGGTTTTGAAGTCAACGAAAGTTCGCATCTAATCATCCTGTGATCAGAGTTGAAGTTTAAGTTTTTTATTATATCGAAATTCTTTATATAGGTTGGTTGGTTTGTAAGTATGTAATCAATCTCGTTGAAATGTTGACTATTTGGTGATCGCCATGTCCATTTTTTGTGCGGTTTGCATGGGAACATACTATTGATGAAATAATAATCATTTTCGATTGCAAATTCCACTAGTCGTTGACCGTGTGGGCTTCTATTTCCTTGTGCGTATTGTCCTATATTATTTCCTTCATTTTTTTGAGCTTTCCCTATTTTTGCGTTGAAGTCTCCGAGCAAGATTATGTTTTTCGTGTGAATGGAGTCTAGAGCAGATTGCAGTGTTGTATAAAAATGCTCTATTTGTTCTTTAGTGCACTGTTCTGTGGGGGCGTATAATTGGACAAATGACCAGATAGAGTTGTCAGATAATTGAATTTCTAGTAACGCCACGCGGTCCGAGAAACTTTTGACATGTATTATATTATTTTTTAAATGTTTTTTAATTAGAAAACCTACTCCATTTCTTCCGTTCGTTCCAGGTGAATGGAATAGGATAAAATCTGTGTATTCTTCTATTGATTCTTTTTCTTTCCTTATCTCACATAAGCCTATAATGTCCCATTTTATTGATAAAACAGCATATCTTAATTCTTCTATTCTACTGTCCGATAGTAAAGTTCTTACATTAAAGCTTGCTATGTAGAGACTTTGTGATGTTTTTCTCTTTTTTGTGTTTTTGTTTTTTGTGTTTTTGCTGTTAATCTTGTTATTTTGGTTTTGAATATGGTTTAGGAGGCGGTGGTCTGGCTTCTCCACGGTGACCGGCCGGCTTGGAGAAGGTAGAGAGGTTACGCAGGCGCTTGTTAGTTTTTTGGGATATCTTCGACATTTACAGTTGATAGTGCCGGGTTATTGAGATTCAGTTGTGACGGGCGTAGGAAACTAGTAATACTTTGTGACTTGTTTCTTTTGGGTAATTGTTTTGTCTTTTCGTTGTTGTAATCTTTTCTTGTTTCGCTCGTGGTTTCTTCAGGTGATATAGACATAAAACGTTTGTTTGTGTTCCTTTCTGTGGGTGTATGGGTTTCTGAAAATTGTGGTTTTAAAGTCACAATTTTGTCGTACCGTAGAGCTACCTTATTACCTGCCTCTCGCTCGCGCTTTAGTTCTTCTTGTAATTCTCTACGTTTTTGTAGCACGCTAGGAGGGAAATCTTCTTTCAGATAAAAGTTTGTACTGTCCAATGATTTCTTCTTTTTAAGTAACTCTATTTTCTTACTTGTTGTTGTTGTTGTGACGACCACTGGTCTGACTTTCCCCGAGTTTTTCCCCATCCTATTGACGTGTTCGATTTCCCATTTTTGACAGGGTATTCCCATCACGTTGTTAATGATGTCTAGCACTATTGAAAGTAGGCTTTCATACCCTTTTTCTTTTTCTTCGATTCCAAAGAATATAATGTTTTTCTTTCTAAGTCGCTTGTCTAAGATTTCTATAGTTTTTTGTTGTTGTTCTAATTTTGTTTCCAAATGTTTGGTTTTGGTTTCAAAAATGAGGAATTTTTCGTCTATATTCTTATTTATGGACTCTTTTATGTTGTGTTCCATCTCTTTCATTTCTTTCTTGCTATTTGCTATGTCGGCCTGTATGTTTTGCAAGATTTTTGCGATTTCTTCCATTGTGAACCTACCGGCCGCGCCCTCTGTTGAGATTGCAACGAACTGTTAGGTGTAGCAGTTTGTAAGTATAAATCTTGCGCAGGATTCAGATGGTTACTTGTACGTAGTTTTGCTACTCGCCGATAGATGGCGCTATTCGTGTATATCTTGACGTATGATGACTTTTATTTATGTTGAATGTAATTTGAGGTTATTACATATACCAAATTGTCTTATAATGCAATTATTGCACTTGTTTCTTACTTGGGATTTAGATAACCGGTTTTGCTATCGTCTGTATTGGTTGCTTTCTTCAATATTCTTCAGTAGAAGTATTTAACAATGACTTTAGCTGTCAGTGGTTTTTTGGATATTTCTTCGTGAGTGTCCAATTTATGCAGCACATAACATTAGTCCGGTTGATTCACAACTTATTTCACGTATTTATCACTGTTTCACATAGAATTACCAACTGTTATAATATGAAACGATTTTAAATGACAGAGCTGATGTCAACACTGGCACAGGTGCGCCCTCTCCCCATCTACAGATATTAAATATGGTTAAATGACAAACATTTTCAATATATAATGGTATATGAAGTAAACACATAACGAGTATATGATGATCTGGACCGCCTTATCCAAGTAGTACAGCCTGGAACAGAAAATATGACAGTAATTAACACCTCTTTACCGAGGAGGGTTTGGATGGAATTTAGGATGGTTGCAAACCTTCGCCGAGCAAATGAGGCGAAATCATTAGAATTAGAACAAGACTCTTGCTAACAACTAATAAGACTAACTATTACTAACAGTCCATGCCCCAATTCTCATACCTATCTGAATAATATTTTAACCAACCTTTGCTGAACTGTATTCTATGCAAATAAATTAATATGAATATGAATGAGGCTACCCGGCTATTGCTGTCTGCGCTGGTTAAACTACTTGAACCATATCCACCGTCCACAGTCTATCCACTGCTTACTATCTAACTGACTATCTAACACGACATCACATGCGGTATTATGTCAAACCAAACTCAATTAACTGGTGGCACGGCAGAGTGATTAAAATCCTTAGAAAAATAATATATTGAATTGGGACAGCCTAGAATATTGAGTTCATCCCATGCCGGCAGACCAGATTATCGTAGTAGGTGTTATCATTGTTATCAGTATGATTAAACCATCCTCACACTGGATCCACAATGACCAGACTTGATAAGCAACGGCTCGACAACGTACATCGTTGATGTACGTTGTTCATGAAAGATGTTTAAAGTTACTTAAAAGTTTGTTGTGTTTTGTCTGTCTAGATATGTTTCGACACTATTGTGGACAGGATACTAACTGTTTGAGCAGTCTCCTCGATTGGGGCAGCGTGGCTGGGTCCTCCTTGCAGCAGTACTCGCGGGCGCCCTTGATGTAGTTCCGTATGTAGCTGCTCCAGTCCACTCTCTGTTGGAAATCAAATTTACTGCTGATCAATGACAGATATCATGTTAATCGTTGACTACAATACGATCTATATATTATCTCTATAATAACATAATTATTATTATAAATGATTGCACTTATATGTGATCCGAAAATTCTATCCATGGCACAGTATGATAGTCTACGGTCTACGTCTCTTCGATTACGAAGCAAAAATAAACTACCTATGGGGTAGCCACTGCTACGCGCACTAGCTGAAGTACCTACTTGTGTTGTAACTTGTAATAGTTCAATGTAATGGCTTACTCGTAGTTCATTTTAAAGAATGCCTAATGTGGCAACGACGCTAGGTTCCACCTCTTCACAAGAGTTTTTACTTCGATTTGTTTGTGATATATTTACAATACATAAAGTGGTTCTTACCTCAATATCAGTATAAAATGTTTCATTGTCCTTTTCAGAGACCTTGTGCCTCAATGACCTGAAGTAGTCATTTTTGAAGAACCATTCCTTTGTTGTGTAGTATTGCAGAACTTCCAGGCCATAATTAACTCGCTTCTGGATTTTTATCATGCTGCAAATTTTAAAGATGTTAGTTCTCGAAGTCGAGACCAAAGTCCCTATGTGTAGTTAATCACTTCGAAAACGTTAAGGTTCTTAATTCGTATTTAAATTGTAAGGTTATAATATAATCAATAAGGATTTAGGTTTGTCGAATTTATTGGGTTGTCTATCTATAGAATTCAGATTTTCAACTTACAAAGTTTTCTGGCCCAAAAGGAACAGCAGAAAGTCTACGAAGTACGCTGGCAAAAGATGGAAGAAGAATGCTGCGATTAGATGGTGAAGACGGGAACTCTTGGGAGAGCCGCCAGGATACCAGAGGCAGACGGAGAATGGAAATTCTTGGACGTGAACTCGCCCTGAAAAATGCGCAATTTAAAGAAATGGAGGAGCAAGAAAAGGATTAAAAAGAGAAACTCAGTATAACCTAAATAATTACAAACCTCTTAACGACGTTTCAATAAAATATACGTACCCATATCAAGTGCTTGTCCCCAAGTAATCGGATTGATGCCTGACTGGCTGATGTTGCAGATTCTGATCTCCTTTGGCCTGGATATAATAATTTTTATAATGTAAGTCAATTCTCATATGCTAGATGTTAACATATCGCGATGGATCTCTGGTGGAAACATTTCATGAGACCTGAGAGATTCGCATAGGTATAATGATATTGTTACTGGTTTCATGTTGTTTTATTCAGGCAGATGTTCCTGCTTCAGACGTTTGTAGCTGGGATGCCGTAAACCTTTTATTCAAATTTCTAATGTGAAAAATACTTTTGATATTCTATATACCCTAGGTTAGGTTAGTTTATGGGTTTATTGTTACCTAAGGGTTTATCTTCCGATGTCTTGAATAAATTCTTGTCACAAAAGTTCATAGATAATAATTTTTGTGTTACATTGGCGCACGCCATTTTTGTTCTACACTTAAATATACTCTGAACACTTCTCCCAACCAAAAGAAGCCCAACTTGAAATTTTTGATCAGACTTAAATAAAATACATCACGAACTTCTCAATAGCAGTGATGTACGCGAGCAAGATGCAACCGTTGACCGCCATGTCCACCGGCACCACGTCCGCCAAGTAATTCTCGTTGCAATGCATTGTGCGAATCACGCCTGAAATAAAAGATATTTTATGTAAATAGCAGAAAGACAGCAGACGAATCACCTGATGGTAAAGAATAAATATGACTTTATAATCATACTGACAAAATAATTTGACAAGACCAGGGGCAGCTTTTATCGTCTTCGACTCTGGTTTCCCGGCATGGGAAGGGGACGGCATGGGCCGATATTCGAGGGTAAAGATTCAGATCGAAAACTATTTTGTCTTTTGTTCTTAAAAATCTGAGCTGAATAATGAAAATAAACAATTTTTTGCATGCGCTACCTTTCCCAGCTCCGACAAGAAGTCCTGTAGGTCCGTTCATGTTGTCCACCCAGCCGGGCATCGGCTCCTCGTGAGCTGCAGTCACTGCAAATTGAAACGCACTTAAATATAGACGCTGGCTGCATAACAGCCACCTTGCGTCAGCCGCCATGCGACTCGTCGTGTCCAGCTGGGATTTCAGAGACAGTAATTTCTTTCATCTTTCTTGGCCGCCAATACGTCGGTGATGCCTGCAGAGTTGCTGACGATGATGACCATTCATTATCAATGTAACTTACCAATGGAAGGTCTGGCGATAGCGATAGGGAACTTCCCGGCATGCTGGGATACCAAATCTTCAGTCAGTGACTTCGTGTAAGCGTATGTATTTGGTTGGGGCTGGATCAACCTGAAATGTTTTGTTTTTAAAGCGTGAAAATCTCAAAAAGGTGCATTAGAGCGATATACATATAACCTCAACCAAAATTCTACACGATAATTATTTCAAAAATGGCAATCAAAATTATCTAAAAGTACTCGGAATGTATAGTTTACAGCTGTGCCGTACCGCGACCGAGAGCCGGCGCATGACCTTTCCGGGGTTAATGACCTTTAGTGGAGTAGTTTAAGACTGAAAGAAAAATGTTAGTTATATTATATTTAACAACTTGACTATGTACTTTGGTTCCAAGTAACTGAGAAGATCGTCGTCCATCCATTTCACACACTCTATGATGTTCTGCGGCCTGTGCTCGGCTGGATACAGCTTCTCTTCGAAGACCTCCACCTCACATCGGCAGTAGGAGGTTGACACATGGACAAACACCTGGAAAATTACACAAAATACTCGTTACACTCCACGATTTAATTCTGTCAAACTCTTTTGTCTAACCTAATATACACGACACGGGGCACACATGAATAAAAAAAAATTGGTTGTCTGTAAAGTCGGTTTACTGACGATAGTTGAACGTGACAACGTCTTAAGAAAATAATTTCCTTTGAATGAGTAGGCAAGCACAATAAAAGAACACTTTTTCAATACAAGTTAAGTCATTTATTAAAAATGAATGCTGGATACTTATACATCCTACATCGTGATTCAGAATTATAGCGCCCCACTACTCAACGCCATCTAGTGTACTGCGAGTGAACTACCAGCTCAGCCAGCCTTCCTCCATCGATAAATGGACCCAATCGAACTTAATGAATAATTGTTCACTGCACAATACATAGATGGCGCTGGTATAATAATTCACCAACGGTAACGACGGTAACGCATGAGTCATGTTTTTTCATGCGTGCCACCGAATTATAAGACGTTGTCACGTCAAAAATTAAAGTTATAGGCTCTAGCATAGAATGTTATAATTAGGTTAAGTTTAGGTCGAATTTACCGACTCAATCCTCCTTGTAATACAATATAACATAATTAATTATGGTACTAAGGATTTTCTTATGGTGTGTAAGGCTCCATCGATCATGAGTCCAAAGCAACTTCCCCTGCTCGGGGTGGCACCCTGCTGACCAACGGACGAGGCCGTGACGCCACGTCCCTACTATTTGTGGTTTGTACCACCAATTTTATTTACGAGCTTATTCTTGTATGGTGTTTTTGGTAGTTGCTTTTGACCCACCTGGTTTGATGTAATTCTTCTTCTAAAATCGACCGTGAAATGTTTGAAGAGTAAAATGAAAAGTTTGGTTCAAAATTCTCACCTCTAACTTCTTCATTCCTTCAGCCAACTTCAGCACCTTCATGGTGCCGAGTGTGTTCATATTTACTGCGTCCCGAATGAACATGTCGAATCTGATGAAGAAACAACATCATTCTGTTGAGTGTTTGAATATATTATCAACACAAATGTTAAACGCTTGTAGGGTGGCGATATTAGCGTTCAGCAAAGAACACTTGGAAATAAGCCTTTCTCCCGATTTCGTAGCAATAATTTACAAAAATATTATTATCACAGAAGGGATAATTGAGATATCACCAACTGACATAAACTTATAAAAAGATAACCTAGTTAGGTATCTTGCTAATCACTCCCTTCCACTCTTAGAGTCAATTCAAATTGTTCAATTTCGGTCGGTCAAAGAAATATAATTGTACCTGACACAAGCAGCGCAATGGAACATGATCTGACACTCGCGCTGGAGCTCGTCCCAGTCCTGAATGGAGATGCCCAGGTCTTCCGACAGAACGTCCCCCGGCACCACGCGCAGTTTGTCGAAACATTTCGGAGAAGTATCCTGGAGTTTGTCAAAGACCTGTCAAAGCAAAATATTAAATTAGGCCTGAAAATTTTGCATTAAGAACTGGAATTATAATATTATTTCACCCTGCTTCAAGTAACATTATCATCGGTTTAGATGTCCCAGCTATCCCCTTTTTATTAAGTTAATTATTATAAGCGAATGTGTATTTTTATAACACCTAGAAAATTACTCACTTATATACCTAATTTATATAATATTGAGAGTGAAAGTAAGAATAAAAAAATATTAACTTACAATAGATTTCATTTAATGAGTATGAATAAAATAATTAATACGTCACTTTTTAAACAGCCATAGATTTTTTTTAAATATAACAAAGGGAAATTTAGTTCTGCTATTGCCCAATAGATGGCGGAATGATGGAAACTCACCCTGCAATTGATAAAATCGTCCAATCGTTCCTTCGTGCCCTGTCCTTTCTTTGGCCTCATGAGGAGGTATATCGTCTTGATATCTGGACAGCATCTTAGTAGCTTCTCTATCATGACCTTGCCCATGAAACCGGTGGCGCCAGTGATGAATATAGACTTCCCAGCGTAGTACTCCGCTACGCCAATGGATGGCGCCATGGTGGAGCCGTTTACCTGCAAACAAAAAAAACTTATGAAATTATTTAATACCTTTAAACGAGCGTTTCTTTTGTGTGTCTTGGCTCCAACGATTTTCATGAAATTCAGTATGCAGGGGGCTACCGGGGCGATTAATTTATCTGGCTAGGTTTCAGTTTTAGAAAACGTCGTTTTATCCGTGTTTTCAGACAATGAAAAACTGCTACAATATCATTAGCACCATCATATTATATTATATCCGGTTCGAGTCCAAAAGTAAAATATAACCCGAGCAAAGCTCGGTCATCCAGGGACCTGACCTTGTAACGACGATGACTTCATAACGACGCGACCTACGAATAATGGGCCAGCACGCGTGAGCACGGCTGATATTTCAGTCTATCTAGACCAGGACTTCCATGACGACAGCCCGGTCAATCGTTTTGGCTTGATCTCTTTTACATAAGTAAAGTTTTACATAAGTAAAAGAGACCAAAAGAGATTCGCATAAGCGAATTAAATTAGGGCATACTGACTGTCATGTAATAAATGTCAATAAGTGGGTAGGGGACAATGGGGACATGATCATATATAACGTAACTACATTCTCCGACTGCGACTTCATTTATTTTGCGACTTCCACTTCGATTTCGACTTTAACTTCAACTTTGTTGTTTGTCTGTCGCTATAACGTTTTGTCGAGTTTCAAATAGCAACGAGTCTAAAGAAGTTTGACTTCAATAAATTAAAATGTTTGTTGCATAATTATGTTTATTGATTGATGTTTATCCATTATATTAATGACTGTCACACTTTTCACGCGCTTGTGTCATATCTACATCTTTTTTCTTAAAATATCTTTAGCTTAAGTATAAGTTTGTTAAAATTTTAACTAGATTAGTTAAAAATTTTCCCATAACAGATGCTCCACATAACCAGGAAATTGTCAAGATTTCCATAAAGGTATTCAAAAAATCTGCAGCCGAGCTGTGCCTGCTGTGGAGTGTTGAAACTGTGTAGTGACCGCCGCGGCGCCACCTTGACACAGGAAAGGTTGTGGGTTCAAATCCTAATGTGTTATTATGAAACTCGCTTCATGTACGTGTTACATTGTTTAGTTAGAAAGCAGCAAGCCGTGTATACGATAACTGTGCAATATTTGTTCACTGGCTGGCTTTAACCCACTAATGGTACTCAGCACGAGTCGTCCTCAACATTGAGAAGGCCTAGAGCGTACTCCACCGCATTGTTCCAGTGAGGATTGGCGGAGGGGTTAGTGGCTAATCCAAGTATAAGAAGTTTTTAAGCCGCCCGAAGGCCTGCAACATGGATCGACGACTGCTATCTAACGATGACAATCGGGGTCGACAGCTTTACGCACCCTCCGAAGCACGGAAGCGTCGATGAATATTTAGCAACTCGCGGTCACCCATCCAACTGCTGACCGCGCCCGCTGTTTCTTAACTCTGTCGGTCACTTAGCGCCTCTTTTGCTATTTATTTATTTTACTGTGACACAAAAACCTCTCATGATATTGTCAAATAATAACCGATTTAAGTAATACAAACACTAAACATTACCCCAAGTTTACTACAATACATACAGTGAGAACTGCATTAATCTACCCTACCCACCCTAGGCATTAAGATAGGTGAGTGATTCAGTAGTAAGATTGATCTGCACCACCCTTTGATTGCAAAGGGTTGCCTATATACCAAATGTCAGCCTTCTAGGATTACAATACCAATAATACAAACCTAGGAATTTTGATAGATGATTGAGTCAGTGGTAAATTCTGACATATTTTAGGTGTTAATAAAGCAAGATGAATGAAACTTAGTATTTTTTATTAGTCTGCAAAGCATATCTGATTGTAAACATTTGGGCTCTCTGGCATTTTCCGCAGGTCTAAGCGATGAGAAATTGAAACTACGACGAAACGCTTCACTGGTGTCATATAACCCGGACTTTCGTCTTGTCCTCATTAGCTTCATCATTACAACAGCTAGTCTGAAGAATGATGTCCTATTTGAAGTTTGTGCAGCTCCTTGACTACTTGAGACTACTTAAAAATAGAACTGCTAGGATTATGGTATCATACTAATTATTTTAATAACTGTTTATCAATATAAGGAATGCCATGAAATGATTGGAATTCGAAGCATCTAATTATTGTATTGGAAGTCACATCACGTCTCATTAATTACTTCGATTAGCGAAACGGCTGCTGTCGTCACCGACATTTTTGTCGCACAATCGCACTGTCGTAGTCCTAATTAACTTGTTTAAATTCAGTGTGTATCGGAATGATAGTTCAAACAAAAATGCCAAGGTGGCATTACCCAACACTATTTTATTATATTTATGATATAGTGTAGACCGGCTTAACTAACAGACTGTTGACTGTTTTATACAATGAGGCGTGAGACTCGCGCGGGGTGGGCGGGGGGTGACGGTTTCCTGGGCCTTACCATGTCTTACCACGTTTCGGAAAGAGTGGTGTTTGAAAATGGAACATAGTCCACAAACGACGATAGCATGTAGTGTTGCGAGGTGTAGTTACCAATTTTCTGTATCACACATGTTACACCACACAATTATTGATGATATTATTCCGAAATCAAAGGCATTGAATCACTTTACGTTCATACTCTGTTGTAATGCTGCAGTAGGCTTTGTTATTAAATTTACATTGTATGTGATAGCCTTCAGCTGAACGCGGCGCCTAAGACGAATTAGTGACCGCGCGGCGCCTATGAAGGAACCCGGGTTCCATTCCAATTTAATGTCAATTCTAGGAGCTAATTAGGGGCAGATTAAAATACCCTGGAGTACTCAGGTGGCTCGTCTACTCGTATGTCGGCTGTTCACATAAAAAACCAGATATTTGATATCTGCTGCTGCGGACTTAGCCGATCATTATTCAATTACTAACGGCGTAACGGCCCTAGTGATGCGAAGGTTCATGGGCAACGCTGACCTCATTGTGGGACATTGACATAGAGAATATTTATGACCATTTATTTTTAGGCGCATTTTCATTGGTTGTTAACTCAATCGTTACATCGCTTGGGGCTCTCCGCCTCGTAGGCGATCGGATAGGGATCCACTCGGCGTAGAAACCATAACAATGAAAGATATCGGTATCGAACTACCACCTTGAAGGTCTAGACTTAAAAGCGCTGCTATTTCCGCCCGCTACCGCCAATATACTGAGGATAGACCTTTTTGTATTGTGTTTTGTTTTGTAAGGTATTCGTATTATATAAATTTTAGCAGTGCTACAAACGAATAAGTACCTATATTTCTTTTTTCTTTCTTTTTTTATCCCATTTGAGTCTTGTTCTAGGTTGGTCACAGTTGTCACGGCAGTGGAAGGTGGTGCTGCATGCTCGTTTGCTACCTTAATACATAAAAAAGCATATGGCCCCTCTCGCACACGTTAGCAGCAAATCTACCGCCCACGCACGACGGCCCTAGCGTGAAATAAAATGAGCCTTTACGTAATTTCCGTGGGTTTTACCCACTATTACGGCTCCATTGAACATCAGTAATAAATAATTGCTCTGCTGACGTGTTATCTTGCGGTCGAGATAATAATAGCCAGATAAACAGGGTATACACGGTACAAGTACAATCCTTCCAATGAAATATTTATTTTTAAACAAAATTGATTGGTATTAACGAAGATGGATGTTTAACGCAAAAAATCAACCGAATGGTTTTTGTTGGATACAGTTTTTATAGGTTTGTGCAATCGATTTTTTATGGATTAAGGTAGCAAAGGAGCATACAGCAACACCCTTCCGCTGCCGCCCATGACAACTGTGACCGACATAGAACAAAACTCAGATCCGGACTCGTAACCGTATCGTAGCTAGCTAACTGATTAGTTCATTTAGATAGCTACGAAAAACCATCGTATAAATTACAAGTCTACTTATATTTTTACACAATACCTGTGTACCTAACAGGTAATCCTCTGTACACCGGCGTATGTAAATTCTAGAAAATTATGTCTGTAATGGAATTTAACACGTGGTTAAAGACCTATTGATTACATTTTACAACCGGTTGTTGCAATCATCCAATTATACAGTTCATTGTATAACTACTTAGCATCTGAGGATAACCGCGGCTGCGTCACCTCACTCACGGCTGGCGTGGTGAGCCAATGTACTGGAGTCAGTACGCTCGACACCGATTAGACCACATAGATAGATAATTGATCTCCCCGTCGCTAGTTGGTAGTGACCGAGCCTGCAAAGTGAGTGGTCCCGGGTTCGATTTGCAGCAGGGTTAAATATTTATGTGACAGATATGTTTGTTCTAGGGTCATAGGTGTTAGTGATGTTTTTTGCGTTGCATTCCACCCGCGACACCGGGATCGTAGTGTGGGGCTATGAGTGTGTTAGAGTTTATTTAGAACTAGCGACCCGCCCTCGCTTCGCTTCGGGAAACTTATTATCAAGTGCTTAAATATAAAGTTTCATGGTTCTTTAAGAGATGGCGCTAGGCGTTCTTATTCTTTAAGTTAGGAAGGTTCACCCCTAGATGGCGCTGTGCTTTAAACCCGAAGAAATCCCATACAAACTTTCAACCTTTATTTCAACCTCTTCATCCCTTTTTGTCGCAATAAAAGGTAGCCTATGTCCTTTCTCAGGGTCTAAAGATTGTCTGTGTCAAATTTCATCAAAATCGGTTGAGAGGTTTAAGCGGGAAAGCGACGCAGACAGACAGACAGACAGACAGACAGACAGAGTTACTTTCGCATTTATAATATTAGTAGGGATTCATGTTAATAGCTGACAGACGAACAGCCGTGGAGTTCGCAAGTCACCGTTGCAGACACCAGCATTACCACAGACATCTCCCATGCTCTGGCAAGAAAAATTGAAGAAAAAAGAAAATTCAGTGTATTTTTTTTATATACGAAGTGCTGATGAAAGTGGTCAACGTCGCACCTGAAAACAAATTTATCTCCAGTCCTAAAGAAGGGATGATCGACGCCTTTTTAAAAGGTTTCTTTTTTACGCTTTTTTATATCTACAGTACTTAATTCGCCATATTTGGCAATAAGTATAGTACTCGTTGAATGTAAATATTATATAATAATAATAAATATAATAAAATATCGACCTATCTATAATAGCACTACTTGAATACCTAGCTTAGTATGCGCGTTACGATCGCATGGTGTTTACATCAAGAAGTACGAGTAGGTACGTGATATAATTACAGAAAATCTAAATTCCACAGTAAATACAACTATTGGCCGTACAACAGTAACAATTTGTTATATTTTGCAGTTTCAATCAACTAAGGATTATTGCTACAGACTGACCAAATGCTTCTTAGGTGTTTTTTATTTAAAACAAATCAAACACGAAGAAGACAAACCTATAAAACAAACGGACCGTTTGAGGCGAGCAAATGAATATTATAAAGAAGCGGCACGAAGAAGGCCCCTTTGACACATTGAACTAGTGACGTTAAATATGTTAATTTAGTATCGAAAAAATATGGTCAAATGCGTGTCGCATCGATAAATTTTTGGAGTAATAGGGGCCTTCGTTTCGTGCCGATACATTAATGATTGTTTAATTTGGCGAACAAGTACACTTCACGTTACGTATAATGTCTATTAGAAATTCAGACGTATTCATATAGGTATTGGAAACTTTTCTATTATAATTCAGGCTTATTGTTAGACCGTCTTACCAAAATGACTTGTCGCGGGCGACCTCCACTAGCGGCTATAGTAATGTGGTGAGTTTGCGACTGTGACTTGCATTATTTCGCGCGACTGTATTTTGCACATCAATTCATTTCTCGAAATGGACGTGGAAGAAAATAGAAAAATATAGATCGCCACTTCATAATGATAAATGACTGGCGCGCAGTAGTCACTGCGCATTACTGCTACATGTTGAGTCGCGCGGCTATTCGCTCTCGAGACTTGGAGTTCAGCAGTCCCTGTCGCGACCACTTCCGAGGTTCCGAGTCGTTGCCGCGTCGATGGGTTTGGTTACTGAGTTAACAGAAACCACGCGAGATCAGCCGATTGGTGGAAATGAGGTCAAGTCAAAGGTGGAAGTGATGGTAATAATTTATTACCAATGATGACGGATCTCAAACGTGGTGAATTGGTGATATACCACGGCATTCCACACAACCTCGACCTAGGTCAGAGTCTTATCGAGCGAGCAAAAGTGATTAAATGCGGTTAGTTAGATCAGGGCTGTCCAGACAACGGCTCGCGGCTTGTTTATGTGCAGCCCGCGACGCATGTTTAAATCTACAATTTAATACCTACCTACAGAAATAAAATTATATTTCGCAAAATATATGATACCTATAGATATTTTATAGTGGAATCACGCCGGTCACACTTTTTAGAGGCGACCATCTCAGTCCCCGAGGGTAGCAACGCTTCTGTGACCGAATTAGAACGAGATTCTAACTACAATTACTGCCTTTTATTAACAACTAACAGACTGAACTAACTATCACTAACAGTCCCTGTCCATGTTTACAAAAAAACTCCTCAACTAATGTTCTAACAGCGTCTGCTAACTGAAGTAACTATCTAACTATCCTAGTCCCTATTTGAGTCTTGTACTACTCGTAGGTCGGTAGTGGAAGGTGGTGGTGCGCTGCACACTCGTTTGTTACATTAATTCAGTAATAAAAAGTGAATTTATCTGTATCTTTTATTAGTAGTGTATACTAATTACATTTATATGTAAATAAATGTTGTTATAATCGTTTGTTCGTGCGACCGGACAGTGCACACAAAAAAATTTAATATTCATGTAATCGATTAGTTTCAATAAATTTTCGTTACTTATGTTTAATTAGCGTTATTTATTCAACAATATTCCTTTTGAGCCGGTTATTAGTGGAAAAATATTGGACACACTTATACCAATAATTATTGGAAATCCCAGTATTGATACCCGAAGTTCAATGGCCCATCATTCGCTCGCTTTTGAAATTGATAAAATGAAATACCTATACTAAAATAAAATTGCTAGGTGTGATTATAAATTAAGCTTGATAGATTTATCCCGACAATCTTGGTGGTATAATTATATATTTGCTTCGCTGTGTACCTTCCATCTAAAAATCTACCGTGAAATAGTTTTATCTTGTTTGAGCAGACAGCGCTGAACGCTGAACAGCCGATTACGAAGCATGCTGATTTGCCGCTTTTCCCTTCGCTTCCCGTCTTATAACTTGCGTCTAGACCACAACGCAACACAACTTCGAAGACCGCTTCAAATTCATTCAGTAGTTTGCGTGATGCGCGGTCAAACATACAGACAGACAGATAAAAAATGTAAAAATAATATTATTGGCTATTCTTCGCCCTATGTTCTTTCATACATTTTTTCTCAAATGTCTCCTAAAGACATAAATCGGTTACATTTTTATTTACACTTAACACAGATGACACCTTAATCAAATCTGTGATTCTTAAGCTAAAAAAAATTAAATATTTATTAATGTATATACATAATGGTAACTTCCGCATTCGTTATATTTTTCTTGAGTCTGTCTTTGCAAAATATAATCAAACTAGCTGTCCCGACGAACTTCGTACCGTCCTATCCTTACTTTACTTTTACGTTACGTTTTCACGCGAAAACTACTTAACCGATCATCATGAAACTTTGTAGGTACACATCTTCTTGGAGGTATAGGTAAGAATTTTTTTCTTTAACTTTTCAAATGTTTGATACTTACTGTCATTTATAAACCCTAATGTAGTTATAAATACAAGTGGAAAACAATTTCATTGTGTAATATCGTCTTTGAATCTTTTTTTGCGATCGGTACCTGCGATATTTTCCGATGACGTCACTTGATAGTCCTCTTATTGACATGGTAGCTATGCCGTATTCGGTTATGATGTACGGTGACAAGCGAATTTTTTAGATTATCGATACGTGTAAATAACGTCATAAATCAAATATCCATCTTGTGGTCGAGTTATAAAGAAATTAATTTAAAAAGAGGATGTTTTTTTACGGCTTGGAAAATTTAAAGTTCCCTGTTCATAGATTACAGCACTCATGGCGTAAACTCGACAAACTGGCAAAAAAATTACATTACTTCCGGGAGTTTTTGAAGTAAACTTCGTAGTGGACTTTGGAGACGGTTGCGGGGCTTGGGGGTTTCGAGAACGGAAAGGAAGTGTTAGGTTGTGTTAAATATTTAACGCCATCGCTGAGGATTTAGTTAAAAACACGTGGTCTGTGGTTAAAAAGTATTGTTGTAAATAACCCCCGCTATTGAATTTTCGTCTGCCGCGCGGCCACCGCGCAAAGTAATTGCTAAGAATTTGTACGTTGTGAACTAGTCAATTGCATCGGTAGGGGAGCGCGCAGCCGCCGCGCTACGATCATGCGTGTCTTATAAACGCGCCCTTAGGATTTCGAAATTGTTTTGGTTTTTCGGAATAAAACTTCTATAGGCGCGTTAGACGATTTTTGGTAAATGAGTTATAAATTTATTTTTTCTAAACAAGGAATTCATTTTAAGGTTATTTAGTGTAGGGTCGGAGGTGGCCCTAGCCGCCGTAGATAGGTTCTACGACACCTCAATCGCGCGTAGATCGTTTCTATGAACAAAATGTTGAAAAATCAACCGCAATCAACACAATATAAGACTCATATTTCAATGCTTCCTATAAGTTGAATTAGACTCGAATCGGAGTCGAGTTGATATAATGTTTACAAACATTAAGAGTACCAGTGAACCTGAAATGAATTTAAATAGAATTGGCGTATAAAAATCGCTTAGCCTTATGATATCATAAACTTCGTCATACATGAAAATTTCTTATGTGTATAAAATTTTTAATGTCGACAGACCGAAAGTATAATTGGTGGCCGTATGTTTCGTGTCCAGTTACGCGGAACGGTCAAACCATCGATGACGGAAGGCGAACGGTCCGAACAAAGGTATTATCTCAGGCAGTAACGCACGCGGTAACGTTAGAATAAAATACATAATTGTCAAGGACAGCGCACGCCCGACGTGATCGGTATACAAACATACACATAACATTTTAAACTTTACTAGGTTTTTGTTCCTACGCTGCATACATGTGATGTGACATGTAATGGGGGAGGGAGGGGGTCAACACGGTGTGACATCGATCAAGTCGGACAAGGTTCGTGATGTCACATGTATAAATCGCAAATGGTAAAACTGTCAACTTAAACTTAAACGCAAAGCTATTAATATATGTGACGTCATACTAGGGAAGAGGATCACACGTTTGTGACCAAGTGTGACAAGGACTGGAGGACTCCAGAAATCGTAAAATTCATGTGATGTAAATGGATGGCCCCTAATCCGTTTAGGTCGGTAGAGTCCACTGTCCACGGCGGGGGTCGATCGCCCCGAGCCGAGCCCAGATTAACATTTACATTTGTTTATTCCTACACGTGATAACATTACACAAAACTCCCAGGTGCGTCAGTTATTTCACGTTTTTTGTGTAATCAGCTGATAAACCAACAGACGTACCGTCTAAAGCTGGCGGTTTTGGGGCCGAGACCGAGACAAGCGACCGAGACAGGAGACCGAAACAGGAGACCGCGACCGGCACTTGACCATAGGCAATGTATAGGCGACAACTCGCGACCGAGACCGAGACACTCTGTCGCGCCTATACAAAGTGACGGTCGCGGTCTCCTGTCTCGGTCTCGGCCGTAAACCGCCAGCTTAACGGAGGGTGAGCGGGCAGCGCCGAACCGCCGAGCCGGCGCCGCGCGCCAGCGGACATCAGTCACTGAAGGCAGCACACCAAACCATGGCTGCGTTATCGACCATAATAAAGATGAATACTGTGTCTCAAGTCCCCGGTCCGACCACGACAAGTGGTTTAGCCAATGATAACTGTAGCGAGTAATTAACGTACACATTACGAAGCGGAATTACAACATTTCCAGAAGTCAGTGATTAATATACCATTAGTCTAGTACAAGCTGTTCATTATTGGTATCGTACCGACATTAAATGTACAAAAAGTGTGCACAGGCGATTATTCCGTAACTATTACATAATTATATCAAAAAACTTTAAACTGATATCGAAAGCACTTTACCTAATGAGTAAAATGACAATAATAATTTATTAAAAATAAAACGAGAAATATCCAAAAAAAATACATTAAACTCTCCCATACATTTAGTATGAGATAGTAGAAAGGTTTTACTTTCTTTATTTAAAGTGGAATAGTACCTACTCCCGCGATAAAGAATTTGAATTTAGAACGAACATCAAAGAGTATCTTTCTTTTTGTTTTTATTTAGTATGTTGCTTTTCAGCCAGTTCAAATCAATACGATATTGAAACAAGGTTTATTATTAATTTGAAGTGGTAAGATAATAATCTACACGTGTGTATCTACTTGAAATTCATCAATATCATATCATACATAATTATAAAATGATAAGGGTAAAATGAGTAGGTAATTCTACTCCTTAGGTAAAGTGCTTTCGATATCAGTTTAAAGCTTTTTGATATCTGTAATAGTTACGGAGTAATCGCCTGTGCACACTTAACGATTACACCCTGTATATTATATAAAAGGAGAAGCTGACTGACTGACTGACTGACTGACTGACTGACTGACATATCAACGCAGGGCCTATATATATAACTATAAGGGTTAGAAACTTGAAATTTTGCACGGGGTTCCTTTTATAACGTAGGGGAGCACTAAGAAAGGATTTTTGAAAATTCACCCCCTATGGGGGTAAAACGGGGGTGCAAAATTAGTATGAAACTTTGCCGTTTTTGAGGGCATTTGAATGAAATTCAGTATGAAGGTATTTCATTGAAAGTTATGAGACATGTTTAAATTTTTTTTTCGAAATTCATCCCTTAAGGAGGTAAAAGGGGGGCGCAAACTTAGTACGAAAGTTCTCTGATTTTATCAACTGTTATATATTTAGGGATTTTTGGCGGACGAAGCCGCGGGTATAGGCTTGTTAGGTTATATACGCCTCACGCGCTAACACCACAATCTCTCACCGAGGGAAAAACTCTTTGTTTCTAGTATAAGATCGATGATATCGCATTGCACAAGATAATTCCCATACGATCGAGATGAATCAGAGCACGCGCTGCTGTCACACGATCGTAACACCTCACAATGGTAATTGGTGTAGCGTGAGAGTCGGCTCTGGTACTGCCAAGGGTTTTTGGATCCGATCCATGGAGGGTTGTGCAATGTGTTTATTGTGTTATCCGTAAATACTGAGTCTTTGCTACCGTATTGTATTGTTATTGGTCGTCACAGACCAGTGGTCTGTGTTGGTCGTATTAGGGCGGCCTATAATATTGAACCCCAGTGTCATATCCGCATGTAAAAATCAATGAATTTACTGAATTGTCCTTAAAAGTTTATTATTGCAATCCATACTATTATCCTATTAATATTATAAATGCGAAAGTTTGTATGTATGTATGAATGTTTGTGGCTCTTTCACGTAAAAACGACTAAATGGGTTTTGATGGAACTTTACAATAATATAGCTTACACATCAGAATAACACATAGGCTATAATTTATAAAGATATAGGTGTGAATTATCCAAAATATACATAGTTATAACTAAATCTTTGCAAATCGAAGGAATAAGTTTCCCCAAGTGAAGCGAGGATTTTTTCCCGACGGAACGAAGTAACAGACCGATGAGACTTTTGGTACGGAGATAGTTACATGGTGAAGATTATAGAGTATAGAGTCTTATGGGCTGTGTGGTCGGTGGGTTATACCTTTAAGAAACGTCTAACGGCTGGCTCAACAGGAAATTCCATAATAGACTCGGCGAGTCAGTAAGTCTAATGAAAATATTCGAGAGGCCAAAGCAACAACTTATGTACTTGACTAAAAGACCGTGAATGTCGTATTTCGTACTAATCATTTATGTCGATTTTAATTCGATACCTCTGGTATTTCCTGAGAGCAAACCTTGACTAACCACAACTAATACAAACAACAATATTACGCGTACCCGTGCACATTATGAAATGTGTTATGGCTTAATTGATCTCCGTTTATTTTTCTATACCTACTTAAATCCAAGTCACACGAGTTCAGGTCACACATATTATATTACGTGATCCATACGCGATGCAGTTCTTGCTTCAACATACTAACCATACATTTTAATACTTAGGTTAAAACCTGATGCTCTTGATCCAAATTACTAAATTTTCCGAAAAATGTTTCGGACAAACATATTAATCGAAATACTTATAGGTAATGCAAGTTGGTAGCGATTCGGATAATTATGAAATCGAATCTGGGTCTACATAAATTAGATTTACTTTTTCACTTTATTAACTTTTAAATACTCAACTCAAATATTTATCATGAATACACATGCCTAAAAATATTGCTCACTTCTTTCCGATCACGGTACATCACTAAAAATAATTTGTATGTATAGACATAAAAAATAGCAAAAACCTGCAACACGCGAAATGTCAAATTACTCGACGGGTTTAAAAACAGACGTTAGCAACATTTATCCTCGTCAATCAAAAAAAAAATATTTTACGTACTCAAAAATGTTAAAGTATAACTATTTATGTTGATTTCCCCATATTAGGTAAAAAGTTTGGCAAACACAGGCCACCTCTACACTTTGTAGCCGAGTACGTAGTAGATCTAAATGAAATAATAATAATGACTGGGAATCAGATTACAGTCTTGGTCTGTGTCGGTCACAGTTGTCCTGGCCGGTAGCAGACAGTTGCTAATGTTGCTATCCAAAACAATAAAATGACTTGACCGCCGACCGAACGCTGTCGAGAAACAATTAAAATGCTATTGATCCTATAACGAACCGTTACAATCCTCGCTCTCTTGTAATGTTCCGATCGTTATGACGTCACCGTGCGTCTAATGATTGTATTATTCTAAATCTCTTTATCAATCATCGCCTGTACGTCGCCATTTAATATTTTTTATGTAACAGCTTTATTTTATTTATATATAAATAAGTTTCTCAAAGGGAAGCGAAGTGGGTTTACTAGTAGGTATAATGAATAATGTACTCAATAACTAAAGTCCTAAATTCGCTATGGCCTTAGTATCTGTACTCCAAAACTTGCTACTTTCTTTCGCCTTTCTTCTTCGATGATAGAACACCTTTCCAGAACGGCGGTACAATCAAAAAGTGTCATGTAAAAGTGTTTTGTCAAAATATACACAATTTATAAATCATATGAAATTGATAAAATCCCTATTAAAACGCAAAATTTTACATAAACCTACGACGCGGACGATTAAAATGTAATTGAAAAAGGATAAAATAATTAAAAAAAACCCTAAAAAAAATTAAAATAAACGTAAAAAGGTTTAATGGGTAGATGTGATCTCTCGCAGAGTCGGACATATGAACAACAGAGTACCTATTTTGTTCTCCCTATAAACCTAATAAAAACCCAAGATAATCCGCCGCAGTCGCAGCCGAAATATCGCAGCATCACTGTATTCACTGTGCCCACCGCACGCCCGCCTCCTCCGACAGTGTGGACCCACACTATAACGTTTCCTGAAGCGAGTGAAGCGAAGCCAGCGCGAGTCACTAGTATGATATGGTAACTACGCATACATCGCGAAATCACCGTCGAGCCGGGTGAGGCAATGATTAAAAACTGATCCAAGGTTAATCAGCTGGTGTAGAAAGTACATCGAAGATACACGCTGGTTTCACTTCGAGCCTAAATCCTTTGAGATAAAGCACCAATTACAGTTGTATCATTAATTTGTGGTTTTTACACCGAATTGGCACACGGATGGGCCTACATCCTATTATATAAACTATAAAAATATGTATACGTGAAGAGAACTTTGTACCTTGACCTTTTTGCCACGGAAAAAGCCACGGAAGTAGGAATCTGAGATTTGGCTTAAGTTTACATCGTGAAGAATTGCAGATTACTAAATTTTACATATTATGGAAATAAATTTATTATTTAGGTACATTGTTTACGTTAATAGTGCCAATGTGAACGAACCCTTTAATGGTATAAATTAAGGTCGAATTTCAGCGCAGAGCCGGCCCTTACCATACCTACATCTACCATGTCGATTACATACATTATAGTCTAATGGTGTCAATAAAACAATGAATGAGTACCTCTTTTATGTATATAGCTTACAATTGAGCAGACGAGCCACGTGATGGAAATGGTCACCGTTGCAGATGGTGCTTGTTAACATCAAAAGAACAGAACTCAAACTCTAGAACAGGACGCAAACTGTGAATATGATTTTCAATTCCACGGGATCAGCTGTTCTAGGAGAACTACACTGCCGTACAACCATTTATCCCATTCATCCCGTACAATCATGCCTTAACAAGCATTCGGAGTTTAACGTACCCTCCAGAACACGGAAGCGCTCAAGATTTTTATAGTGATGTATGTAACTTTGTACTGTTTGCTTTCTGTATCTCGTGTCACAAACAGTGTGTTTAGTTAGTTAACTAAACAACGTAGTTAAATGTTTGTTAAATACAAACGAAGTTCAAGATCCATACAATTTTTTAATGTAAATATCTGACGATCGAGCAGACTAGTCACATGACGGTGAGTGGTCAATAACAACTATATCGGAGAACTGGTAAAATAGAACTGGTTAAATATAAAAATAGTCATTTAAAATATTGACAGTTTTGGGGCTAAACATTTTGGAATGAGCCCTATAGTGACTCGACATTCAAACTCAAACTCAAATCATTTATTTCATGTACCATGTGTCAACGTTTCGCTAAGGTGCCTTTAAATATTGAATAAAAATCTTTGAGGAGAAAAAGAAACGGCGAAAGAAACTCCTCGGCACATCTTTTTATTCGGTGACGCGTCTGTGGAAGGCGGGGTGCGCTCGGTATCGGGCAGTCCCCGCAGATATTGCCTTAATATAAACCTACAATAATAATCACAGCCTTCCACGGACAGATATCAACCAGTTACAGTTTCAATGTATAGAGCAGCAAAGCAAGTCTCGCCAAAAACGAGAGGTGTGACCAGAGTGTACCACGCTGGCCCACCGGCCGCTGGTCAAACCAGATGTTGTGCAAAATGTCGCCTTGAGGAGCGTTGCTTAAACCGAACATATTATAGACAATATTTTGCTCTTGACACACATATAATTGCGGATAGGTCGCGGACGGGCGGCGGCTGCCCGGCCCGGCCGTTAGGTAACGCTAACGCATTGATCATGACCAGATATCAACGGCGCGCGCGACGGAAGGCTCATGCCGATGCCGGCAGTAACTTACACTGCCGGTTGCACCTTTAAGAGGCGACCTTATCACTCCTCAAGGGTAGCAGCACATCTCTGATGGAATTAGAACGAGAATCTTGCTAACAATTACTGACTGGACTATTATTAACAGCAACTAACTGGAACAACTATCACTAACAGTCCCTGTCCCAGTCCTCATACTTAGTAAAAAACTAATCAACAATGTTCTAACACTGTCTGCTAACTCGACTATCCATCTTAGTTCTCATTTATTTTGAGTCTTGTTCTAGGTCGGTCACCGGCAGCGGAAGGTGGTGCTGCATGCTCGTTTGATATTATAATTCCATTAAAAAAACTGATGCAGTTGTAACCACAGTGACGCCATCCAACTGTGAGGTAGAAGTTGTGCCACTAACGTCGTCTAATGTCATGATTTTCAAATATGTATATCAATCAATAATAATATTATTCATTATAAATTTAATTTCTGTTTTCGTATTCTTTACACGTCATGCTTACAAACACAATGATGTCAAACATTGACCACCTAATAATAAGTCAAAGTAGCGAAACAACTTATTATCTTAACATAGTATAAAACAAAATCACTGTGTCTGTCTTCTGTTATGTACCCATGCTTAGATCTTTAAAACTACGTAACGGATTTTGGTGTGGTTTTTTAATAGATAGAATGATTCAAGATGAAGGTTTCTAAAAAACAAAATAAATAAAAAATGGGGAGAAAGGGGTGAAATGGGGTCTAGTGTTGGCTCATGGCAACTCATAAATAAAAATCATAGCGTGTCTACTTTTCGAAATATAAAATGTTCAAAAATAATAATCCTAATGCCGACGAGGAACCTCGACACTTGACCTGGTGTCACACCGGAGCATGAGTGACACCACAAGAAAGACGTAACATCGACAGGTAATGAGACCCGACCTTTGCACAAGTCGTCGGGCCATGACCGCACCATAAATTTGACTATGGCGTAAGTCTTTTACTCACTACAACAAAGTGAAACTGGATTTTCCAAAAATGGTGTCCCATTGTTAATTATGTCGTATAATTTTTCCATCGAAGGTATTACTTAACCTTTAGCGCATCTGTGTTCTGTATTGTAAAACGGATGGTTTTACGGTTTATGGTACATATGGAGGCTTGCAAAAAAAATTGCGAGTATTACTCAATACAATCAACTCCCATGGACAGATTTTAGTGCTGTAATTTCATAAAATTATTCAGGACAAGTTTTCTAAGTAAATATCCCACGAACGAGCAGACGAACCGCCTGATGGTAAGTCATATACGTCACCATATTGGTCACCAGCGCTCACGGTCTTCAGTGACAGCAAAAACATCACCAATGCGAGAAAAAAAGAAGCGGCCGCGCAGACAATGACGGCAACCTCCGACTGGAGGAACCAGTCCCACAGCCACGTCTGTTGTCCAGCGCTGCCCCACGAACAGGGAAGGTTGTTTGACCTCAAAATTAACGGAGTCTACTCTCTAAATGTTGACAGTCACTCGCAAACGTACCTATATCGGATTCACTTTGTCAGTTCAGCTGACAACGAGAAACCCAGAGACCAGGCATTAGTGAAGCCGTAGACATTGACGGTGACCGCTCCCCATCAGGTGGCTCCACTGCTGTCGGTTATTCACATGAACAATAATGTCCCCTTCACCGCAGTTCGCCGTGACCATCATCCTATCCATGCAATTGGTTTGAAATGCAGTAATTTATTAACCTAACTTATTTACTACTTATACAATTTATCACTGTGTTGCATTTCACGACGTCGACACATATAATTGTACTGGCGCATGGCGGCCAGAATGTGATACAATGTATAACGTATGTATGTATGTAATGTAATACAACAAAATGTATGTAAGTGATCGAGTCAATAAATAAATAAACAAATCCATATCCTTACTTTTATCATAAAGTCACCTGGTCTGTCGGCTTCCTTTTCAAGCCCACTCTGCTGAACTCATTTAGATGAAATTTGGTATGGACATAATGATTATTATGTAGTTTGAGACATAATTTAGCGGTTTTACCCGGAAAGGATGAAAAGGTGCGTAAAAGTTTTATTAGATTATTGCTTATCAGATTGCGATAAAGTTTGACGAATGACCATTACCTGGACACAGGATTATTGCTTATTGCGTGATGCATTCCCCTGGAAGATTTTAACGGCATTTTGTCGTTTCCGACCCCCACGCGAGCAAAACCTAGTGTCGGTATGGGTTACTAAAATTGGACGTAGTATATTTATTTCGTACTAAATGTCAATGTTTGCATTACGAGTTATGTTATGAACACAGAATTGAATAGCAATCCACACCACGCGGCCGTAGGCGATTACCGAGTTTGCGTCACATTTACGAAAATTATTACGTCTTATTGCAAATAAATTAAGTAATTAATACCCCCACTTAATTAATTCAGTTAGTAAGTTTAATTACTGCAATGTAAGTGGACTGTTATTTAGTTAAATCTTAGAATAGATAACATCGTATTGAAATGTATCTAACAATTAAATTGTTACGCCTCGCGTCCGTTTGTTGAATGATTGTTGTGTTGCAATTAGTTGACTAGCGCGAGTAGCGCGGGATACAATACAAGTATACGCACTTCGTCTTTGAAATGAATAATAATAAATTATTAGTTAATTTCCAATATTTGTAGAATCCATAAATGTTAGTAGTTAATAATTATTACAATGACTATTTTACATCTGATTACAATATATTAAATTGCGATAATTATGAAATAAATACCTAATATAAGTAACCGTAAGGTTAACTGAGAAGTCAATCCGCGTAGCTTTGAATTTCAGGTAAACTTAGAATCCCTCGCATTTAATTTTGAAGTGATAACTTCTTTAGTATCGTGGTGATTTGGAAGTCGATGAAACGGAAATGACGCGCAAGATAGATATTTAGATGGTGAAGCGCGTTAACTTATTTAATCTTGTAGTATGCACTATGCAGTTATGCACATGTTACTTGAGGTCAAGTATAATGTACAGTTTTCAAATTGTGAGGCGACGGGGGGGTTTGTTGTTTTTGATTATTAATATAATTATGCATCATAAATTATGTTTCGTGTTTAATCGATATCGTGTTTTTGTTTCGTCCTAGAATAGTTTAATAGGTTTGACGAATGGTAGGTAATGTTGAAGTGGGTATGTACTTGAGAAATAATATAAGTAATAACAAGATGCAACAATATTTTTTACCTACCTTCAGGAAATTAAAACATTAAGATCAATAGTCTTATTTCTCATTAAAAAAATAGTTTACTTAAAAAAAAAGATAATAACTTACCAATTGATTTAAAACAAAACAATGTTCACTTTTCCAAACAACACCACACTCAGTCACTTTTGAAAAGTCAATTAAAATTATAACATGTTCGTAATTGAAAATATTGGGACAACGAATAATTTAAAGTTGGAATTCGATTTTCAAATCGATGGTGTACTGAAGGGCGGGTGCGGGTAGGTCGCGGCCGAGGCATGCGGCTTGTACCGAGTGAATGACAAAGATTAAATTTATTTCACCTACGATGATGGCCGCTTGCGTAAGTTGGTACGCACGTGTCGCACCTTCGGCGTGGGACGAGTAAGCGATTAATAGAGTAGTGGAGAGTCTATACTAACAGCACTAATAGCACTAATAACGACGCTGTTATTGCTCAATAATACCTATACCTAGCATTGATAGCTTTGTGTCTAGTTGTTAATTGATAATTAATATTTTCACTATAATAATTCACTGTAATAATTTAAAGAAAATATAGTTTTTTTACGGAAATAAATCAACTTAAAAGTAAAAGGAAAAGTAAAGTTGAAGACTTGTAACCTACGACCTATAACGTCGGAAATAAATATATCCTAAAAATTGTAATTGTTGATTTTAATTACCAGTTATTTGTCCAGTCCTATTTAAAGCGAAAATATACATACTCTGTATGGCCTATCCTCGGGGTATTTTGAATAATCCTGAAAATGGGTTTTGTTGTAAAAAAAATTTTGCTCACCGACAAAATCCATAACAAACATTCGCAAGCACAACGTACGATGTTATATTCCTTTAGATGTACGTAGTGCCTTCCGTCCCACGAAAGAAACATGCACTTACAATAATTAAAAGTATTACGTCTTCGAAGTAAAGACATTTAGCTAAAACCTAATATTTATATGCACATTTCTTAAGCGAGTTAATAATTGATCGCTATCGCTCTAGTTGCAACACGCGGCTTAATGATTTCCCTTGAAATCATTTCAAAGCAGATCAATTACGATTGTTTTAACTTCCGTAGTGAAGTGTCCGGGTTGTGTGGTCATCGGGAAAACGGTACTCACCATCACCGACCAATATCTTCCATTGTATAAGTTAATTCTGCCTAAATCTTAATGGTCGTCTTACTCCCATAGCGGTAAAATATGCGCCCGCGCAATCACACAAGTTTACATTGCTAAAAGTCATTTATATCGAATGCGTCACAGAATGTGATTTCGACATTAATTAATGACTACAAAAACTAATGACAGCTACTTTCACGAATCACGCCAGTACTTGAATTACGACAATCAAATGGGAAACCCCAAATTGATTCGTTGAAATAGGTCGAAGTGGGTGGTCTAATGTAATTACCTAAGGCATCGTTGATTGAGGCATTTATAAATGATGTAATCGTCTTTTAATACTTAGGCAGCCGTAGTCATGTGATCCATGGAACCCTGGGGCTAGGGCAAATCCTTTTTAAAAGATCCGGAACAATATTGGTCATAATGAAAATCTTAATATATATATTTCTTCTGTTCGTGTGTATGTGACTGAACTCCTCCTAAACGGCTTGACCGATTTGGTTGAAATTTTTTGTGTGTCTTCAGGTGGATCCGAGAATGGTTTAGATTCACAATTGGACCCGGTAGGTGGCGTTGCTGTCGATATATCACCAAAACATTTTTTGCGGTACGAAGTACGCTGGGACCACTAGTTATACTATAATTATGTACCCTGAAATTGAATTCGAGATAAAATTAAGAAATGAATTAACAACGCAAAATTATTAAAATTAATTAAAATTAACTAACAATTACTAACTGGACTATTACTGACTATTATTGACTACTTTGGGGTAAATCGGCAGATATCGATACAATTTTGTGTTACAGAAGAGAGCTATTAGGGCAGTTTATAAATTAAAATCACGCGAATCACTGCGTGACAAATTTAAAGAATTAGAGGTACTAACAGTAGCTTCGCAATACATTTATACCAAGTTGATGTTTATTCGCAAAAATGTGAGTTTATACAAACAAAAATGCGATGTTACCAATCGGCAAACTAGACATATGCACCAGTTACTTACCTCCTCATATCGCCTGCGTAAGGTTCAGCGATCTTTTGTGGGGCTCGGTGTACGCTTTTATAATAAATTGCCCTAGTCAATCTTACAAATATTTAAGAAACGTATTAAAACACGGCTTGTAGACAAAGGTTATTATACTATCGATGAGTATATTAATGACAAGGATGCTTGGTAATAGACATCCGCAACCAGTTCCGCTCAAGTTAGTATTTAGGTATAAAATGGTAGTACCTAGCAAAAATATTGTAATTCGTTTTTAAGCACTATTTTTAAAAGATGTGCCGAGGAGTTTTCTTTCGCCGTTTCTTTTTCTCCTCTAAGATTTAAAATTTAAAGGCACCTTAGCGAAACGGTGGTAAATGCAAAAAATGACGTTCATAAGTGTATATTCTAACTATCCCAGTCCACATTTGAGTCTTGTTCTAAGTCGGTCGCAGTTGTCAAGGGCGGCAGCGGATGGTGGTGCTGCATGCTTGTTTACTGCCTTAATTCCATGAAAAAAAAACCAACAAACCGCTATAGAGCGTCCAGTATGCTCTAGGCCTGCGTAGTTAAGAGGAGAGAGAGAGACCCTTGTCTACAGTATGTAGTACATCATTAACGGCTTGAGGTCATAATATATTTTTTTATTTCACTCTCTATTGAAAAACCTAAAGCTAGGAATTACAATCGGCGGACTTAATGCCTAATGGCGTTCTCTACCAGTCAACCCTTGGAGATGGTGAGAAGTTGAGGTAGGTAATAATATACAATAATTAGGTAAATCAAAATACAACGAGGAGTTCAACGACATACTTATGTACCAGCAGATATATCATAACATATACCTACGTATACCTATTGATATCGATCGGTGTTTAATTTGATAGATTGAATATGAAACGTGATCTATCAATCAATATATTAAATTTGTTCGTGTGTTAGTTACTCAATGTTTAAAGCGAAAGGATACAAGTTGACTGACATACCCTATTTAATATGAGGTTGGTATAAAAAATACGCGTAGGTATTGTATTGTAGGTGTACCTAATATCAAGGATGAAATGTTTGATCTTCTGGAATTAAGAGGGTTACTTCTATTCTATACTACTCTATTCTATGAAAATCCCGTAGCCTAGTTGTTAGTGGACCTACCTGCGAAGCGTGGGATCCCGGGTTCGATTCCCGGCCGGGGCAGATATTTATGTGACAGACAAAGGTATGTCTTCGGGTGTTGGGCGTTGGCTTCAGCCCATTAACGGCCCACTACTGAGCACGGGACTCTCCTTATACCTGAGGAGGCCTAGAACTTACTCCACCACGCTGCTCCAGTGCGCATTGGTGGGTGTAGTGATCATAGTGATGTGTTATTTGTATTGTCCACGCTACCAGCGACACAAAAAATCCTTGGGGGGGAGGGGGGGGGGGGGTTATGAGTGTGGTAGCGTTTTTATTGAAAGTAAATAGTAAGTAGTTTTTTTTATTTTTTATGATTGAAATTTATTGAAGTATATACAGATAATATTAATGTAAGCGTACCGTATTTAACGTATGTAAACCTCTCATAACTTTTGAAAAGCTTAACCGATTGAGGCGCGGTTGACAGCGTACCAAAGAGTTCCACTGAACTTGAATTTTCTGAAAATTTGAACCGATTCGGTCCCGTAGATTATGAGAAATTCCTAAAATGAGCCACAGCCGACATCGAATCAATAAATGTACTAAGTAACCGTATTTTAATCTGGCTTTTTAACACTCGTAACAGTCGTAACCCGCCGAGCGAAGGCTACGTGTGCCCGGAGGCCTCTCGTCCGATCGTTCGGCATTTCTTCAAACTCATCGTGACACGCTTTTGCTGTTTACATACGCCATATTGCGAAAACATTAATAATTGGCGTTTCGTAACTAACATTGGCATTCTGTTACCCAATGAATACTGCACTACAAAATTTATTTAAGCTATTGAACGATAGAGAGCGCTGTGGCTGTACCGAACTGCGCCATCTGTTAGGTGTTAGGATACTAGTTTTGATACTACATAGCTGTAATGAGTTACTAAATTTTTATAACAGATGACGTTACATACTTATTAAGAACTGACTAGACTATTTTATATAAAATAATTTTTCTATAATATTAAAACACATTAAATTTACATTATATTATTTCTATTATATAAGTGATAATAATAATAGCTTAATATTAAATAAATAATTGTATTCATTAGCAAGACGCTATGCTATGGCACCCAGCAACGCCATCTATTGTCAAGTAGGCATTCTTAAATAATTATTTCGGCTGGTCGCGAAACTAAAAACTTAATTAACCCAAGGACGTCTTCGTTGATGCGGTTCAAGGCTAGCGAGTGGTTCATTGACCCATTTATTATGTAAGCATTCAGGAGTCATTGAACTTTAGAAATATTTAAATAGAGTGCGGGAATTGAGCAGTCTCAATGAGAAATCAGAAGATAAAAGAAGAGTAACTTCCCCATGTTTATTGTAATTTTATTACGTATATTGAGGATAATCAAGATTCACTTTATAAAAATGTAAGGTATAAAAAAAAATAGCAACTAAAATGATTTTATGACGTTGGTAGACCTATCTGATTTACAACAACGGCAACAATCAGAAAGCATCAAACTAATTCGTGGTGGTAGATAGGGATTGCAATCCCGCAAAAGGGGATCACGCATTCCCTCGGGATCCCGCTGAATTTATTACTCTGATGGATCCCGCACCTTCAAAGCGCGGGTCCGCGGATCCCGTAAACTGTTACGATTACGACTATAACGGCGCCGGCGCCCAGCCACCGCCATCGGTGCCCTCCGAAGTACCGGTTTAAATTACTCATCTTACTCCTACTCTACTACTTAACATGTTTTCATAAAAACACAACACAAACTACTCTTCCGAAGATATTTTTTTATTTTAATAAAAAAAAAAATATTTAAATAAAAGGTATAATTAAAACGAGCAGACGAATCTGACGGTAACTGGTTACGGTCACCCACAGACACCAGCAACACCCAGGGAATCTCCGATGCGTTGTCGACCAAGGAAGAAGGAAAGAAATACTGGCGGCCAAGCCCCCAGCTGGAACACGCCAAGTCGTTGACTAAGAAACAGGGCGGTAGCCTGGAAGCGAGCCAGCCGGGCTTGATGGTAGGCCACCAGGCATAGAGTACCCTTGTGATTATACTGGACGGGATGAAGTCCAGCGGCCTCTGAACAGAGACACCGCGCGGGCGCCGTGACCTCCTCCGTTGTTCATCGGGGTGCTCCACGAGCAGGGGAGCTCGGCTTCAACTCCAAACTGTACGAAGCCTCTTACGCCCTAAAAAAATTATGTGGCAAGCTCATGTTATATCTTGCCTAATTCTTCATCAACTTACTCAATTAATTAACAATTTTTATGGAAAATTATGTTTTTTTCAAATGACTTCTGTTTACATACGCCATCAGTTCATAATTTATTATATCACGCGTAAACCCGCACTCGCTTTGCTACGGGAAACCTAAGTATTCCTCGTTGTTGGGCGGCAGCGGAAGGGGTAGGTGGTGCTGCATGCTAGTTTGCTACCTCAAATACATTTATCGTTGTGGGCGCAAGCCCGTTCCTAATGTCTCTCCAGCCATCTTCACCCCTTAAACTATCTCCATATCAAAGAGTTACAAAGAATCGTTGTTCCGAACAAACTCACTTTCATCATACTACTCATCAGCTAAATCGTTAACATTCTGTATGTTTGGCACTAGGCTAATCAAATTAGTCCAATTTAATCATCATAAGGAAATATAAATAATTTCTAGCTGATAGGCGTTGCTAATATTTATACTGATAATAATAATTAAAGAATTATAAAGCACCTTTGCGAAGCAGCGATAGAAGACATAAAATGACATTCATAAGTGGATTTTAAAACACCCACAATATTGAATGATTTGCAATTTGAATAAAAATATTGGCGGCTGGTCAGAGTTATCGTATTTCATTCCAATTATTTCCAACAGCTGTGTTACTGTAACATTAGCGTGTAGACATGTTTTAGGGAAAACGCGCAATAAACAAAGTTTGCAAACACTATTAACTTCATTAACTCCAGCTGATGTAGGAAACGCTTCGCAGGGCGGTGAAAGTCGGCGTGCTTCATTACACGCAGTGAGGCGCCGGAGTGCTCGATGCCACTGTCGATATAACTGTCTATGAACAAAACTTATTTTTGGCAATGAAATCCTGAAGACTGTGCACCGGTGTAATTAACAGTAGTCCAAAGTAAAGGTCAAGGGTATGTCAAACATCGGTCCCGTTCCGTAAAAATGTTCGTCACTAACCCCTCCACCAATCCACACTGGAGCAGCGTGTTGAATTATCCTCTAGGACTCCCCAAGTACGAGTAGAGCCCCGTGCTCAGTACTGGGCCATTATTGGGTTGAAGCCACTATCGACACTAGAACATCGACAAGAGCACGTCCCTAGCGAACCGGTTGTCGTTATGGCCGGCATGTGTTGCGTAATCCGCGTCACACTGGAACTGTGTCATCGGATCACGCCGCTATGATATTACTAAAACTGATTAGGAAACACCAGTTTAGTTAGGAAACGGTGGATTAGCTAACTGCCACTGGCCAGCGTCTTGGGCAGGGTTTGGTGAATACGGGCAAATGGGAAAAGCAATGGCGGCAATAACCTACACCATGGTTTGATGTCGTCAAACGAGTAATCCTGTAAGGTTACTATATCTCAGGATTTGGTCTGTTTCAAGTATTTTTAAGGCTTCTGACAGGATTGCACTGGACAGAGTCAAGGCAGCTGGGGAATTCCTCGTCCGAAACGCACGAGGAAAGCAGCGAGAGAAAAGGCGAGGGGTTGTCCAGCATGCCACAAACACCTTTATGACCACGACCGGTTTGTCGAAAGCGACTTAGAAGACAGGATTTCGGCCGGATTGTAGAAATCTTCAGACTTTTTAAATAAATGCGGTACATAGGAGGTGTGTAACAACAATGCCTTTGCAATTCAAGTTTGCGGATGTACATATCTTAGGTATTTTATGGATATGTAGCTTTTTGTAAGGACTTTTATATTCTTCCATCTCGTAACCTATTCAAGGCGCACCCTGAACTGAGCAATGGACAACGGGTAATGCTCTCGACGTATACTGGAGCATTCACAGAGGATTCCACGGGAGCATTCCTATTATACGTCGCACGGCTATGAAGAAGGATTTACTATAATATTATATCCATCCATACTAATATTATAAATTTGAAATTAACTCTGTCATCTTTTCATACTTAATCCGCTGAACCGATTACGATAAAAGTTGGTATGGAACGTTGCGATACTACATAGTCAATGGCATGGAAATGGTTTGAGACTTTGGATAAGACATAAGTTCGTTTTTATCCCGATAGTACATTCCCTTGGGTTATCCACGTGGACGGAGCCGCGAGCTTAAACTTATTTAAGTTACTAATAAATAGATTCTTCATAAGAGAGACGAGAAACATTGCAATGCAAGGGTGGTATTGTCTGTGTTGAAGTGGAGCACAATAACTGAAAGTGGAGCAGGCCAGCAATGTAGTGAGAACTCCGCGTTAAGCCTATTGGCTCTAATCGGCGAACGTGCGTGTCGCCAGCCCGGTACACACGCGCACAGAGTAATGTGTACATACCAATAACGATGTAATTAGGTTCAGTTAAAGCCTGCAAGTTTTTATACGTAATTGATGGGGTTTAAAGCGCAACTGTAATTTTCAAAAATTATGTGCGTATTATAATTTAATTATCACTTGCTTCGGTCTAGGTAAACCTGCATACCTAAGAGTTCTTCATCCGTGTTCTCAAAGGTGTGTGAAGTCCGCCAATCCAAAGAAATCCAATGAAAGCTCAAGAAACCTGTCCACCGACGGACGTTCAATTCCAGCTTTAGGTACTATATTCGATCGATCGATCGAATTCGTCAATTAAAATTTAGGTACTTATTATAATTTATTATTTTACTAAATGTAGCACGATTCCACCAAGATCAAGCCTTTCCCGCCAACGACTCCAGTTTAAACATCTATAAAAATGTTATACCGAATTCCCGACGTCCAACCATATTTGGTGCAACTTAAAAATTAGAAACCAACTTAGAAATTGGACTCATTTTATTGAAATAACTAGAAACAAAACATCCATACGATTTGCCATGTTCCGGCTGGGAGTTAGAGAATTAGTACAGTCATATTATCTTTATTTCCCCGATGATGACTTTGGTGTCGGAGAGTCCACGTCCACGGGTGATGTCGGTCATTCATCACTGAGTACCTTGTCTGCTCGTCTGTCGGCTAGTTACATAAAATAATTTCGTCATGTCCGCTTTATCGGACTATCGGAGCCATTTCACTCAGAGTCTTGAACTTGAAACTAGTTATATAAATGTAATGTTAATGAAAGTAAAACTTCGATTTGAATAATGAGGCGTATCCACATAAATAATGATAACTTCTTAGGATGAACAATTTAATTAAATATACATAATGTTATTCTTAGTTGGTACCGGTACGGTGACCTATTCGAAGCGATGCTTTTGGGCCCAAAAAGTATACCTTCTTATTAGTTAAAACTACTTATAGTAAGAAGGTATATTGTACTTGAAATATAGGTACTAGAGTGCAACTACCATCCAGCCTATTCAATCAGGCGGCCAATTCACTGCCGTCTAGCACAGACTGGGCGGCGCCGGCTATCTGATACTAATCGGTTACGCAATTTAAGTAAAAAATAATGTGATGTTTAAGTACCCATGTCGTAGGAAATAATCAAAACAGAGGTTTCAGATCCGTAAAGAAGATGATTAATTCACGGATGTTATAGCTAATCTTTCTTTCATCATAATTCTTTCTTGGCTAACAGCGCATCCATCGGGTGGCTCTTCGGCTCGTTTGCCGGCTATTATTAGTCGGAATCATTATATTTATCTATTACTATTATTTTAAACTGATATCATCGCGGACACTAAACATTATAATGTATACGGGTACTCACGATTTCGAATTGTTTAGGTATCTATTACTAGCTGACCCGACTGACTTTGTCCTGTCTTAACTACGAATATTGAATTCGATTATTTCCAGCACTCATTCTGTCAATGTTATTTCAAACGCCTTAGGATTACATTTCAAAAGTTTCTATTGTCAAAAGCGCTAAGAATTTAATTAATTCTTAAATTTTAATTAATTTTTTTTTTCTATTTTTTCTTGGGTACTGCACCGCAGGGGCCCAGCTTTATAAATTTATTTTATGTTTATTCTAATTTATAACTTGATTTTAATTTTAACATAAGAACCTTCTCTCAAACACACAAAGAATTTGTGAAATCAGTCCAGCCGTTCCCGCGTGATGCCGTGGCCAAGGGAAATAAGGATTCATTTTTATATGATCTATAGATTATGTAGATAGATTAATCTAAAAGCTCGTCTCGTAATCGTAATCAAAGTTGTCTTGAATTTAAAAGGTTACAGGCATTTTTACACATAGTAGAATTAATTTCTGATGTTGTCCCTTTCGGAATGTACTTCTTAAATGTAAGTGTTGCTTGATGTGTGTGTAGAAGGTACCTTTATCTCTTATCTTCACCGTCGCTGGTGAGGGGTGATGAATTGAATTGATGAACAGAGTTGTATAATTGTATATTCTCGTATTAAGTTAATTAATTGATATTCATTCGTTCATTTTTGGAGTAAAAGGCGGATATTGACTGATTGAGTATAATGAAAGCTGTTGCCCGCAGCTTTGCCCGGTTTTTTATCCTTATTTAGTAACCCCCATAGGGATAGGTTTTCCAAAAACGTTGAAACAGTTATCTTGTCAATCTTATCAGTAGCGTTGACACATAGTATGAAAATACAGCTTAGACTAATAGAATAATGTGATCGGAGCGCATCCAAAAGTGCAATTTGCGTTGTTTGAACATAACGACACAGTTTTCATATGTTTGGGATTATTTATTGTCAATATATGGCATGTATCTAGCTAGTCTATGTGTAAAGCACCGGCACCGGTGTAAAGCGAGTAGGTAAATCAGTGAAGTGACCGGTAAGGAAGCTGTCACAACATACCTGGTACCTACTTACAATAATGTAATTACGCAAGATGGAGTCTACTGCGGTCAGTGTTGGAGCGAGTGCGATAGATTTTCTCTTTTGCCGGCTTGGACATTCAGTCAAAACGGACGTGCCATCTGGGTCATTCAGCCGGACATGTAAAAAGTTCAAGGATGTTTAAAGTTTTCGAGTTCATTACATTCAATTGAATAAGCTTGGCTGTCTGTTACATCTTTTTTAATGATACACACTCATAGCTCCACACTAGGATACCCTGTGTCGTGGGTGCCACGGACAACACACACACAAAACAAGAGCACACACGCCTGGACCGAGAACAGAAATTTAAACTCATCATGTTATGTGTTTAACAGTCTATCTGAGATCCAAATACGTGGGATGATTTTGAAGATTCTTAAGGCAATCGATTACCTTAATCTTGCGAGTATTACTAAATACGAGTACCTCGATGACCGAGCTTTGCTCGGTATATATTTTTAAATCGCGTTTTTTGGAAATTATATTTAGATACGAGAGATTTTTTAGAGATTTTTACTGATGTAATATGAATAATATTTTTCGATCAATATGTAATAAAAAAATCTATGATATACATTATTCTAATAATTTTTATTGCCTGAAACACGGATAAAACGATATTTTCTAAAAATGAACCATAGATTTATCGAATTATCGCCCGCGAAACCCCCTGCATACTAAATTTCATGAAAATAGTTTAATAGTCAGATTATATAATCTTAATCTCGGAAACGGCTCCAACCATTTTTTGCATGTTAAGAGAGTGCGCGCACGGGTGACTTTTGTCGCCGTGACTGTTTCGTCGCTCTTATCAAGTCCTTGGATATGTACCTATGGAGGTGCGCGCACGTTACGACGCGACAACTGGGTGACTTTTATGTCCGCCTACCGGCGCCTACGTCGGTGACAAAATTGTCACTCTCAGTTCACATTGACGAGCCGGATGGCGCAATGGTTAACATGCCAGATCGTCGTTCCAATGACGCTTCCATATCAAAAAAGTTTTGTCACTGTCGATGTCGCCCTCGTGAGCGCACCCCACTTTGGAAACGCGACGCGACGAAGACAAAAACTATTATATCACGCAGACAAATGTCCCCCGTGCGCGCACTCTCTAATAGCTGACGAACGACCAGATGAACAGTACAATATGGCGTTTGGTTGTCGCCATATAAAATTTTGTATCTATGTATCTAATACCTTTATAGGAGCAATTCTTGTATGTAACAATATCCATAATTATTATGTAAGTTGACCTGAGTCCCGCAGTCCCCGTCCGACCATCTGCATGCTGCGGTATGCTGCTGCACAGCTGTTTACAGAACACAAGTACAGTGCCTGAAAGATATTATGGAATCCTGTAACAAAAAAGCACGTATCCGGGTGTCATGCAAATTATACTTTGGATTAACGCCATGTCCGCTTCAGGAAACAATTCTTTAATTAAGTTAAACAATTATGCCAATCAATTATTATCTGAACTGCATCTTAAATAATTATTAGTGACTCGGTTTTTTATGGTGTTTTATAAATATTTCACGATTACTCGTAACGAATACATAATCTTCGCTAAAACACATTTAAAAAATATATTTATCTGAAAATCATCCTGTTTATACTGATAACCGCATAAAAATCCTTGCAGTATTTTCTAAATACCATCATACCTGACAGAAACATACAGAGTTGTTTACATTTATAATATTTGTATGGATAGTAATTTCAGTTGAAGTGTTATGGATATTTTATTTATTGGAAGAGAGATTTGTATAGGAACAGTAAGAAAGAAAACGATTTATTCCATATAATTATGTCTTTCTCCAGGGGAGCACACAAGTTAGCTTCGGTTAAATCCTGAAAAAAGTAGAATATTCCGCGCGGTCAGCCTAGTTTTAATATTCACGCAAAAACACAATCAACTCGTTAGGTTACACGCATGTTCGGAGTACCTGCCGTTGCGTAGCGACTACCAACACACGGCGGCATACTACGGGCTGTTGACGACCATACAGCCCGAATGACCACTTGCGAGTAGTAAGTACTCCAGCATTGTAATAATATTCTTTAAATATTATAATCGATAGATGGTTTTCAGCTTGGCTTGGCTTTTCAATACGCTTTTTTACTCGGTGTTTTAGAAAATCTATCTTAATGGTATAGTTTAACATAAAAAATACTTTAATAATTATACACCTGGCATAGTTTTTACTAATGTGTTTGGTGTAATTAAATATGAATTTAATGACAATTTTAATAACATTTACTTACATATTTTTGTTATCCACAAATAAATAGTAATAGGTGTTTTCTGTCAACAACTGTGAGTAACAAAAATAATCTGCATGAGAGTTTTTTTTCTTCTGAGAAAAGGGTTTTTCACAATGACCAGCGATCGAAACTGCTTGCCGGCCGCGGCGCCCCCGTCGCAGTTAGCCGGCCGTATGTTTCCACGTCGTTACAGGAGTGGTTACGTGTTGCTCGGACCTCAGTGAAAGCCAGACCGTCACGGCGTCACGGCGGCGGTTCGCGGGACGGCGAAAATGTTTGCTTAACGTTTACATCTACTTTATAAAAATCCCATAGTGCGGCGGAGGAGTTTCCCAATATTTACTGTGAGTTTTTTCATATTTTTCTTCTGATTTTTTTTTACAAAAAAATCTTATATCGAAATCTAAAAAATTCTAGATTTAATAGTATTTTATGTAATAAGTGTGACACTTGTTTATAGTTTTTTTTTAAACATTATATAATTATTTAATTAAGACAAATGATAAGAAACTTACACTTATTTACGGAATAACACTTGTTTGTTGTTTATCATCAATATCTGTAGATAAAAGAGAATTTTTCTATGCATCGATTATAATCTATTTATACAACACAAATAAATTAAATTAAAAAATTTACAAAGTGTAATGTAAGTGTAACACATAATCATTGTTTATGTAACATCGCGTGTAACATCAATCGAGTTTTCATTTAATTTTGCAATGTGGTAAACCTCACATTTATTTTATTTATTCATAAAATGCGAATCACTCTTTTCCCTAACATGTTCGGGGTCTCAGGTTCGATTTCAACTGGTAAAATGTATGTGAACTGAATTCATCTGTAAACTGTCTACCGCGCAATCTTATAGGCCCTCAATCTCTAAAGCTTAGTTCTTCTAATAGTATCTTCAAAGTTCCAAAATGTCCCGGGTTCGCTTTTCAACCGGATGTAGAAAACGTATTTATTTCTTAGCTATTCTCTAAGTAATTTGTGTTACGTGTTATTTGTGTTCGTGTTAATACGGTAAATGTTAGCGTAGGTTTGTGTCTGCCCCTGGCGGTAATCAAACCCGGAAAAGTTAAATTTGCTAAAACTTTTTCTACTACATACTACTAGAACTTCTTAAAGAGATATAGTTAAAGCTGTTTTGTTTGAAAGGTAGTAGTAATAATATGTTATGGTTTCAGTGTAGCTTCTTGTATATAAAACCATTGAATATAGTAGAGGCACTTAAATCCCGCTCTGCTTTAATCTTAATCCTGATATGTGGTTGTATGAATTGTCTGTGTAAGTTTGTGTGTGTGTGTGTGTGTGTGTGTGGGAATATAAATCCATCTTAGTTCACACCAACCTCAGCTTGTGCTCCGCCCTGCTGGACAATAGAGGCCATGGCAGGTGTCTACTGTTGGTATCACTGGACTCTGTATATACGATCCAGTGTCATGTCGACGGTACTCACGCATAGGGGAAGGCTAACATTTACCTGGCCACCGGGGCGCCGACTCCGTGGGTGCTCGGGGGCTCGAGCACCCATGAGGTTTTCTAAAAGCCTGAGCATAAGCACCCATGAGAGGTTTTCTAAAAGTTGGCGCCCCTGCCTGGCCAGCTATGTGAAAAAAGCGACTTAACATGATTTCCAGCATTTCCTACGATAACGATATCATTTTCCGATTAATAATAAAATTAATAATTTTGATGTTTCTTCCTATTCGATGCAGTTCTGCAGCAACTCGATGATTCAACGTAGTTATTGCAGACTAACGCACATATCACTGTCCGTCTGTTACCGATTTTATAAGAATTTACCTGATGGGAAGTGTTAAATAGAAATTCATAATTATTTAATCGTTTTGGTAGTTTGACAACATCCCTTCGTCATTTTTAGGGTTCCGTACCAAAATGGTAAAAATCAAGTTTCTACCTTCAGCATTTTCGGCCGACTTGTAATTACTTAACCTTTCGGAGTTTTATTGCAAACCGTAATTCCATGTTGATTTAAAATATTACAGAATGACATCTCGACATTCGACAAAGATATGAAAAAATTAATTCTTAGTGTAGAAATTATTTTGTGTAAAGTCAACGAATGAAAGTGGCTTATGTCGATATGTTTGAAGTCAAGGCCACTCGTTGGCCGCAACATCGGATTGTAAATTGCTTTTGGATATTTTGACATCGCGCGTGATGCAAGCGAGAAATCACTGCACTCACGAAGGGATTGTGAGATATGTCATTTTTCAACATAACACTGAATTAGTATTGGAGCGCTAACATCCAAAATATTGCGAGCGGCTTGCGTAATTTCTAAGTGGGTACGAGTACCTTCGAGTACAGTCAGTTGGTGGATGGGGACTGGCGACCGTTATTGGCAAAAAATTCCAGCGCTTCCATGCTTCGCATGACATGTTAAGCCGTCGGTCCCAGTTGTTATCGTAAGATAGCAATCGTTAAATCACGTTCGGCGATATAAAAAATTTTGACAATTGGTTTGACCACTAACCCCTCCAGGCCTTCACCAATCTGCATGACCTACGTTACAAGTGCCCTACATTGTTACAGATAATATTAAGGAAGCTGCACGCCCTGCGCCCTGCGCCGGAGCACCAAGGAGACAAAATGGCAGAAACAACGGATAGTCACCAGTAAGTCATCACAATGCAACGATACAACAATCACGAAGGCCCTAAATCCAAGTCCTCTGGATGAATGGCTTCAGATATGATAACTTGGTTACACGGACGTCCACGGAATCAAACAAGGCAATTTCACCACTAGCCCATCCGATCCAACTTTGTACCGAGCAGTCGGGTTATAAACGCTGTCCATATTCGATAGAAAAAATATATTCTCATTGACTAAACTTTTCCAACTCTACCACCAACAGAAAAAACTCGGAAGTCCTGAACGGCAATGACCCGACCTGTCCCAATCTCAACCAGAATGGGTCAAGCGAGTCCGTCGAATCCATTGCTGACTACTTCGATGGAGCCATCATCCTGGTCACGGGCGGCACCGGCTTCGTGGGAAAGGCCCTCCTCGAGAAGCTACTTCGCAGCTGTCCAGGAATAGACACGATCTACGTATTGATGAGACCAAAGCGTGGGTTGACAGTAGAACAGAGGTATAAGGAACTCCTGAAAAATCAGGTATGTACGTTGATCCGAAATATGTTTGATTGAAGTTTTTAGCGGACCTACATTTGAGAAGCGTTCATTAAATTTACACTACGAATTACTTACTCTCAATGAGTGCGATAATAAATTTATGGTCGTTCCTCAAAAAAGATGGCATATGTATTTTCAAATAGCATTCATTTCCATTCGTTGAATTTAATACTTCTAAACGCTCAATCAGTTAGCGACCAGCAGCCATTTACACGACTTTTGACAATTTATAATTACTTATCTCTGCTTGATGAAGAAACGATTCGTACCTTTGTTTTTCACTGACAGGGAAAACATGGCATCCTGCCGAAATGAGTGTGTGAACCAATGTTAGAATGTTAAAGCCTTAAAAACCTGACCCAAACGTTCGCAGGTGTTCGACCGCATCAGAACCCGTTGGCCGGAACGCCTGAGTAAGCTTTACCCTATCACTGGAGACGTGTCTGCGCCAAACCTCGGGGTCAGCATCGAACAGAGAGAGTTGCTGGCCACAGTGACCACTTTGTTCCATTCGGCTGCCACCGTCAGGTTCACGGAACCGCTACAAGCCGCCACAGCGTTGAACGTCCAAGGAACTGCCACGCTTCTGAAATTGGCAACTGATATGCCTGTGCTGAAGGTATGTAAAGAATCTTATTGCTATCGTACCATTATGTCGATACTGGTAAGAGTAATAGCAAATGCTTTAATAATTATGTATAATTAAACGCATTTATGCAAATTAACTTTTTTATAAATATTTGGATCCCTCATAATGAAATATTTTATGTGATATTTGGTGAATTTGACATATTAGATGTGTAAGGAGCTCTTTCCATGTTTATTTTCACAAACTACCTACTCTTGTTCCTAGTGTGTCCTGTTGAGAAACGACGCGGCTCTGACCTTAGATTAGATCCTTTCTGTTGGTCACTGAGTTTTTTACCACTCAGTTTAATCCTGACTTTACTCATGCATGGTGGTTTTGGTGGTAGACTTTTATATCCACTCGCCGAGCTATCACACCCGGTTTAAAACCAACTATGAAATTTTGTCACGTCTTACGGTCGTAGTGTCGGAGAGCCAAAAGTAATGTGGGTCCTGCGCTTTCTTTGGCCGGCAACGAGTCGGTGATGCCTTTGATGCCTACAATCAGGGGGCTCGTGTGTTCGTTTATCGAATATTTACATAAGACAATTACAAATATTGTTGGTGCCTGATTTCAAAACCTAAGGACATCTTTCCTTGAGTATATTTTAAGATGACACGGGTACTCATGAATTGTGTTTGTTGATATTTCGAGTAGAACTTTGCCTGTTGCATGTACGAGTGGGATAAATAAGTATTAAGGTTGTAAATTCTGCTATTGTATTCTTTTTTCTGTCCCCCAGGCTCTAGTCCACGTGTCCACAGCGTACAGCAACGCTCCGAGAAGTCACATCGAGGAGCGAGTGTACCCTCCGCCGTACGACCCGGACACCATCGTCCGGTGTACCAAGATGCTGCCACCAGCCACCGTTGAAGTATTATCGGAGAGCTTGCAGGTAAGAAACAATCATTGAACTGTTACGAGTTCAAAATTCTCCCAATAAAATGTACACTCGCTCATACGTTACACATTAGGATTACCTGTGTTACAAACTGGAGAACATGTTGGTATGAATTCGTATATATCAAGTTACACCCGTGTTCAAACCCAATCCACCTCTTGCAAGACAGATTCCTTGCCTACTAGGCTACCTCCCATCGAGATGGAAAGAGAACTTATGTTATGTATATTTCCACAATACGAGTATCAAAATTAGAAACAAAATGATCTTTCGATTGTGAGTATCAATTCCAAAGGTTTAGGAACGGGTTCAAGTTTACTTTATATTAAGTACATTATATCTTAATATATATATTTCTTGTGTTCGTGTGTATGTGACTGAACTCCTCCTAAACGGCTTGACCGATTTGGTTGAAATTTTTTGTGTGTCTTCAGGTGGATCCGAGAATGGTTTAGATTCACAATTGGACCCGGTAGGTGGCGTTGCTGTCGATATATCACTAAAACATTTTTTAATTATAAAGCGGTACGAAGTACGCTGGGACAACTAGTATTATATAAAACCTGTCTACGAGGTTTGTGGGCGCCAGTTCACAGCTTGGCTTGAGCCAATTACTTCTTTTTTCCTTTTCACTTCTTTCTTCTTCTTCTTCTGTCCATCAGTGACATCTGCTCGTTTGTAGTCTATTACATACTAAAAACATAATAAAACGCCAAGTTTTAGTTTGTAAAGGACCGCGGAAAGATGTCGCTAACAATGACAACACGAATTAAAAACACATCTTTTCTCCATTATTTACGGTCACTCCATGAACCTTTATTATCTCTATTTCAATAAACATGCCGCAATATCCACCAAGCAGCATTCTCGGAAAATATTGAAAGGCTTGCGTTTTACTTCAACCAAATAATACCCATATAAACAATAGTTACGATGACATTTTTGAATATTAAATAATTAATTAAATAATTAAAATATTTAAATTAAATAATTAAATATTTAGTCAAATATAATTAATTAAAATATAATTTAATTAAATATAATTAATTAAATAATTAAAATATTTAAATTAAATAATTAAATATTTAGTCAAATATAATTAATTAAATAATTTAATTAAATATTTAATTAAAATATTAAATTTAAATAATTGACCTTTAGGTACACAATAATTTCAAAATCGATAACTAAAGTTTGCCTATATTAAAATATCCTTAAAGTATTCAACTTGAGGATTTGACCCTGGTACTATTATACATATAAATAGCAAGTATGTATTGTTATAAGAGGTTGAAGTCCGGCTACTTGCGTCGAACCCAAGTGAAACAGCGGTAGCAGTAGGTTGGTGACCGCTAGTGGCAAAATTTCTTGAGCCTTGAGCTTCGGAGGGCACGTAAAGTCGTTGGTCCCGGTTGTTATAGTTAGATAGCAGTCGATAAGCAATGTCGGAGGCCTTCGGGCGGCATGAAAACTTCAGATATATGGGTCGCCCATTAATCCCTCCACCTATCCGCACTGGAGCGTAGTGGAGTATGCAGTATGCTGTAGGCCTCCTTAATAATGAAGAAATACCCGTGCTTAGTAGTGGACTAGTGAGCCATTAATGGGTCGAAGCCGACAAGTATTTATTTATAACTTTTACACCATACTTGAACAGAAACATAGGCGGACTTAATACTACAAGCATTTTCTCCCAGTCAACCTTCAGGCAGTGTAAACACAACGATACTTATAGTTATATACATATGATGTGGCCGATAATTTGCACGTATATATTAAGTTTATTGAAGTATGTAATACATTTATGTTATGTTTAAATGATTATTCTGATTACACTCAACACCTTGAATAACACCGACTTAAAATTTCCTTTTGTCCGTAGGGCGAGCATCCCAACCCGTACACCTTGACCAAAGCTTTAGCGGAATCAATAGTGTACAGTCACGCCGAGCTGCCGGTCTGCATCGTCCGCCCGTCCATTGGTAAGTAGCAAAATGGTCACATTCTCCACTTTCATGTTATGGATGGATGGTACAACGTAAATAACTCTCATACATTTTACATTTAATTACACGACATTTCCTATTTATGTACGTGTAAAATTTGGATCTGTGTCTACGTGACAAGGACGGAGGAGGCAATCATGGTATCATCATTTATGGATGTCCTGTATTTACCAATAATTCGACGTCTACCGTCAACGTGGGAAAGTCTCCGTGAGGTAGACAGTAACAACAGTCATTAGCCTGCGAACGGCCATCTGTTATAGTTGGATGGGGAAAATCGATAGGTACAAATAAATTTTAAATCCAAGTAGCTCGCCACCGCCGCGAACACTTATTTATTCCTATATGTATCAATTAAATTTATTTTCTGTATCTAATGACCTTTATTTTGCTTTTATTGATCAAGTTGCACATGCAGCTTGGTTTTAACTGGATATTCTACCCCCGGGAGATTCTAGGTACTAAAATTCAGGCGCATAATTAGCACTAGTATTAGTTAAGAAAGGGACATGATCAGGAGATCTTCCGCCAGGCGAAGCATGCCTAGAGGGCGACGTTGCTGCAATAGATCTGATCGGATGTTATTTATATGCAAGCGAAGTAGGAATCTTTAATAGCGTGTTTTAGGAAAACGGTGGCACCATCTCCTGGTGTTATTAGGTTCATCCACGGAATACAGAGAGAAGGGTTCATCGCCACAAATTTATCACCTCCCGTTTCAGTAACCTCAGTTTTAGTAACCTGTAGGTACCTACTGCAGACCAAACAAGAAATGTTTTTAAAATGAATATTATGAAGACTGTTATGTTAAAATTGTTTTTCTTGTTCTTGCAGTGACGGCAGCATTTCAAGAGCCGTATCCTGGATGGATTGACAACGTATACGGAGTTACAGGTATGTATCAATGTAATGAATTCGTCATTAATTGTAGTTTTGAAAAGGATCCCCTTAAAAATCTCCCATAAGCGACTCTATAATTCTAGTTATCTTCCCCATTATCTCACTTTTACACTTTTTTCACTTTCACGTTGACTCGGCTGCGTTGACATTCCTGTCTATGTTGTGGGAGTCTCCAATAAGAGAGTAACTAACTAAGCGCGCTCATTATGACTTAATAGTGATGTCAGATGGGATTGTTCTCAAGCATTAACTTACATGTTAAAAATTTGGTGATGTAATCAATACCCATCATCCACAGGCATAATAATGGAGATCTCGCGAGGTACCTACCGCTCGGGGTACTGCCGGGAGCGGTACGTGGTAGACTTGGTACCAGTGGACATGGTCGTCAACTGCTGCATCCTGGCCGCCTGGAGGCAGGGCTGTAAACAGTAAGAGAAACGTCTCATTTCCATGTCTACCAACGTGATTGAGAGATAATCTGTTACGTTACACTGAAGAAGGAATTATGTTACAGTTACTCGTATTAATAAATTTTAAAATAATTCTAAACGGTTAGTGCTTTTGTGGACCTATTCAAAAGAAAAATGTTAAACTATTCCAACATCTGTTTTCTTATCTTTTTAAATTCAAACGATTCCCAGGACTTCAATATTTTCATTGGTAGTAGGTAAGTAGGTGTTAAAAATTAACAAAAGTATTTTTTGCAATACCTACCTATGGTTATATAAAAATACTACTTTTATACTACAATACTGTATGATTACGAAACTTAAGATTTCTAAATAAATAAAAATAGGTGATCCCAGCGATTGTACTCATTCCAAGTTGTGTGTAGACCCGGCCGATGTCCAGTATACAACGTGACGTCGGGGTCCATCAACCCGCTGCAGTGGGGCCAGTTCACCAAGCTCTGCATCAAGTGGGCGCGAGAGAACCCCACCAAGTACGTATGCTGCACTACGGCTTCTATCGATGTCCAGATCAAGATCACATTGCACGTACTCGACGCCAACTGGCCTTCTTGGCAGTATTGTAGTGGGTATACTGGTGGGTATACTGATCCCACCCCTGTCCAGCAGACCAGGGTATCGTAAGGCGACAGCATCCGGCCACTGCTTGGTGGTGAAGCCCGGCTGGCTACCACCCTCGTTCTCGAGTCGGCCGCTCAACGACTTATCGTGTTCCGACATGACTAGTCGTGTCACGTGTGTGTTTTAGCTGGGAAACGCATTTGATGACGACAAAATTTCACACACCCTAGACCGAGGACAACAATTTAAACTTACCATTAAATTTTCCACCTCGCTGGGAATCGAACCCAGGACCCTTGGAACGGGAGTGTGGCATGTTAACCATTGCGCCGTAAAGGTCGTCATATTTATTTATGTATTCATTATTTACACATACATTTATTTATCATTTTGAACTTTAAACAGATGAGAAATAAACGTAACTTTATTCATGCTACATACCCAGATGGCGCTACTGTCCTGTTCACCATAGTTTTTATTTTTATTGCAGATACGTCATGTGGTATCCCAATTTCTCGTTCACGGAGTCAAGATTTATGAACACGCTCTGGGAGATTACATGCCACTTCTTGCCTGCGTTCTTGTACGATTTGTTATTGCGAGCACAAGGGAGGAAAGCTATGTAAGTAGAACTACATTCATGTTATGAATGATTTCCATTTTTATAAGCAGTTTTTAAATGCTTCAATCGGGATTTAACTAGTATAATTGTAATATTTAGTGACGTTACTGTTTTATAACTTGAATTACTTACTTAGATGTTCGATATTCTGATTTCAGAATGATGAAACTAGCGCGCCGTTTCAAAATGGCCGCTGCGACGGGGGAGTATTTCGCCAACCATGAGTGGCAGTTCGGTATATCGGAGCTGACGACGCTGCACGACGAGGCCAGCGCCACCAGCGACTTCGGCGTGTTCCCGCACTGGCCCACGCAGTTCAACTGGGACTCTTACATCGGCGCGTACATGCTGGGCATCCGCCGGTTTATATTGAAAGATAACGTGGAATCTTTGCCGCAAGCACGAAATAAATTAAAAAGGTATGGAGCAATCAGCTAACGACCGACATTACTACATACTACATTATTATTATGTGTGTACCTACATACATAAGTACAAAAGTAGTATCAAAACGTTCTTCCTAGCCTAATAGTCTCTTTCATAGAAAGGCTTGGTATCCAACAACATTTTTGTCCGACCGCCTTTAAATCTACCACTACCTAAAAGTTGAAAAGTTTAATGATGCAAGGAGGAAGCCAGTGATCTCCTGGTCTCGCTTTATTGATCAGGTCGTTGGATTGTATAACAGGATGAATTAAAACCAGTCAATTGCGAGTCCGGCTCGTACATGTAGCGTTCCGTACAAAGCCTCCACGTGTTGGAGGCTTTAATGACACGTACTTTGTGGAAATTTGAAGCGTCTATCTCGAACGGTTTATGAGATAAAACTTAACTGGGAACTAACTTTTTTACGTTTTTATTATTTGTTGTTCTAGCGGCCACAGTAAAACATGCCTACTCTGTGAAAATGTCAGGTGTCTACCTATTTCCGTTCAAGAGATAGAGCCCTGTGGCTGACAGACGGACACACAGACAGACAGACATCTGAAGCATATTAATATGGTTCCGTTTTTTACCTTTTTGGTACGGAACCCTAAAAATGTACTGTTCATTTTCTAATTTGATTATTCTTTCTACAGATTGTACTGGGTGCACAGATTATTCCAAGCAGCAACCGGGTACTACGTGTTCAGGTTTCTAGCGGGCCGCCTACGGTAGAATTAATAGAAATAACCTAGACCTAGACCTACTTTAACCTCACCGGTATAGATGTTACGGATAGTGTTCGTCTTAATTTAATTCACATGGAATAATAGAATTATCGTGTTAAGTTTAAATATAATATCATGTATTTGAATAAGTACCTATTACTGATTTAATAGCATTGATCAACTTAATTTATGTAAAAGATACTGTGTTATCAATTTCAGAAATATTAACAGAATTCTTTATTGTTCACATAGTATCTACTCTGTGCCTATAGTATTTAAGTATATGAAAGAGGCTTCTATTATATTTTCTACTAACACAAAAATTATGTACTTAAAAATGACATAATATAAAAATACATCTAGTCTCGGTAAATATTTTAGTAGGTATTTATAATATGAATCACGTCATTATGATCAACGAATGAACAAAATATACTTCGTAGTTATAGGGTACTCTCTGCAATTTTATTACGATTTTTCGTTGAGCACCTGCCAATTGAAAGCATCAAAATTATTATACTCGTATTAGAAGGGAAATAAAATACTCGTGCACCGTCTTCCACACCACCACATTAACAACATCCAGTCCTCTGCATTGCATTGCTTTAATGAATCATCAGATCTGTTTATTCTCGAAGATGGCTGCTCGCTAGCAAGTCATTTTGTTGGTCACTCGCCACAAAAGATTTGGAAGACTCCATCCTCATCACATCTCTCCTCTCCTCACCTCGCCTCACCTCGCCTCACCACACCTCATCTCATTCCTGTTAATCCTAGTCCCCACTTTCGTTTTTGGTACAGATATGAAATTTCCCTGTTACAATATTACTTTGTTGGTCACTCGCCACAAAAGATTTGGAAGACTCCATCCTCATCACATCTCTCCTCTCCTCACCTCGCCTCACCTCGCCTCACCACACCTCATCTCATTCCTGTTAATCCTAGTCCCCACTTTCGTTTTTGGTACAGATATGAAATTTCCCTGTTACAATATTACTTTGTTGGTCACTCGCCACAAAAGATTTGGAAGACTCCATCCTCATCACATCTCTCCTCTCCTCACCTCGCCTCACCTCGCCTCACCACACCTCATCTCATTCCTGTTAATCCTAGTCCTCACTTTCGTTTTTGGTACAGATATGAAATTTCCCTGTTACAATATTACTAGAATCTTGATAGATTTGGCTCGAATTTTGGCATTTCCAAATTATATGTATACCTATAAACTAGGCTAGTTTTCCCTTCGCACTTTAATATACTCGTAGAAGTTGAAGTTGTTCTGAAATTGAAATACAGGTGTTTGTTGTAGAAAAATTAAAAATAATGTAATGCACTGTAGGTACCTACCCACGTGATTGAAAACAGGGATTGTTGTAAACATATAACAAAACGTTCTATCAGGGAATTTATTATGTTAAAAAAGTGACCCATTAAAATACCAAATACTATGTAAGCGGTACGATAACCCAAGCTTTATAAATTTAGTACATCTGTAAAGGACAAGCGAAGTATCAATCATGAATTGGCGGTACTACAACATTTTAATTTAAAAAAAGTTAACTGAAATTGACAGATTAAAAATTGACAGGTCAACTAAATAAAAAGCTAATTTGTTGTACTATTTACTATGTATCTAGATGTTTTATAAATAAGGGTAAATTGTACTTACTAGGTACTAATTGTAAGCAGATTATAATTATGATGAAACAGATATTATAAGAATAAAGATCATATTATTTCATGTTATAACTTTTTTTATTTACCTCTTAGCAAAGTACGTATTTGATGGCTTTCATTGGATACAACAATATAAATTTATAGATAGATGGGAAATAAAGTAGGTACTAACATAATAAATTATTCTTCTTTTCCTTCATAAATATAAAATCACAAATATAAATAATAAGTATATATTAATATAATAAATTGATATTTGGTTTTTATATCAATGAATAAAGCCCATTCTACTCAAATTATATAATAAAATCACGCGATAAAGATAAAAAATAATAATACTAAGATACTAATACTAATTGCTTTAACGACACAACAGCAGATGGCGCTGTTAAGTAACACGAAGTCAATGAGTGTTTGCTTTGAGGTTAGACTAAGAAAATCAAATTGTTTATTTATATTATTTGTGTCTTCTTAATATTAATATTCGTACTTAAATATAATTTCCAAAAAACACAATTTATAAAAAAAAATACCGAGCAAAGCTCGGTCATTCAGCTAGTAAATCATTAAATACCTTCATCCGATTCTGAAAATTTGCGCTGTAGCATCCAGGCCTACATAAGCTATGACTCTATGAGGAATCGAAAATAGGTACGACGTACATAATGTTTCGAGAAAAGGTAGGTAGTGCCGTCCAAAGACTAGATGTAGTAGACACTGTATGTCTTGACAGGGGCACTCTCGTGCTCTTAGATTATGTATTCATGGCTATGGTGCGAGGTACACTCAGTCAACGTCAAGTAAGAAGCCATTACGAAACTCACTTTCCGCACAAAATACCGTCTCATTATTTATTAATAAGTGCTTTCCACCGGTTTATACTTTATGGTCTATGTGTGATTCAAACATAGAGTAGGTATGGATTCAACAGTTCTCTATCTCATGCCTTGTAATGTCATTGTCTTATTAATCTTATTATGTCATTGTCAATGTCAATTGTCACCATTGTCACCATCACCAGCAGAACAGCAGTTTAATTTTTACACAATTTGGTCTTGTGATTTCATTTCAAGTTATTTTTTATCATATTAAATTTAAACAGCATTTTAAAATGTCCGATAATAAAGAGGTAACTCAAAATGACGCCGATCCCGAGCTAGAAGATTTACTAGACAGTTCGTACATTTAAATATTTTGTAATTTATTATTTTTAACCTACGTATTACACAATCCTTATCCTCTAACCTTACTAAATTGTTCCATTAAAACAATTACACTTAAATCACGCGTCCTGTTTCTTTGGAACGGTAAATAATGTTAACGCTAATTATTAATGTTGCGTAATACATGTGTAAAAATTGTATTTGACGATTTATAATTATTTTCTGACCAGTATATTGTCATCTAGGAAGTAGGAACTATTATAATAATTCAATCCTACCTCTAACATTAACATTAACAGTATTATAGCAATATTATTATTAGAAACCTGCATTTTTACTATATACCAATACTATTTACATAAACATAATTGGTAGACCGTCAGATAATTGTTTTACATTTGCATCACCTTCATTATATTGTTATTTGCATATTCTAATTAGTAGAATCGTTTGCCAGTTTTAGATTTGAACTTTGTACATATTATATACACAACAGAATAAGTATACAGCATACCAATTGAAAAGCAAAGTTTGCAGTGATAATTCTGGTCACCATAGCTGCTCATTAATAATACTTTGTTGGTTTATGATATAATATGGTTGGTCCCCTGGGATCTTTCATAGCCCCCATAAAAGTACTATGATACGGAGCTATTTAAATGTTGTTAATATTCCTAATTATTATTTATTTATTTTTATATTATTTTACATGTGACAAACACACACAATAAATAAAAATATATGTATTTAACCTTTGACACAATGAAACCAAAATTAAGAACACTAAAGCTCTTTGTGGCACCCTCAACATAAACTAATAAAAATAAAAAACTAAAACATGCATTTCTTTCTTTTTGGTTTTAATTAAATCTTAGTCTAGTATTCGTTTTTTAGTTTAAGAACCAAATAAAGAAAACTACAAAAGCATAATTCTTTTTAAAAATGGTTAATGTATTCATGCAATCAACAGGTGCGCTTCAAGACATGACAAAAAAGTCCTCAGAGAAGCAAGAGGGCTCAGAGGAGGTCCCACAAAACATGTGGAGTGAGGAGTTCATCAAGGAAGCCGCAGCACAGTTTGAGAGCAACATGGCTGCTATACTTGGAAGCTTTAGTGGAGTACCAGGTAAATAGTAATACTAGTTAATATTCAAATTCAACAAACGAGCCGACAAGCCACTTGATGAACACATTCACCCATGGACATCTGCAACTCTGCTGCTGTTGCTAGCCAAGAAAGTACCAGCTCTCAATCACAGTCAAAACATGACGTACGGCGTTTGACTCAAGCAGTTAGCTAGCCAGTCGGGCTTCAGCAAGATCTGACTTCTGTGGTCTGGCCTTGCGACACCCTGGTCCAGCCCTGCCAGTGTGGGAGACTCTAGGCTGCCCCTATGGACCAAATTATTATTCATGTGGATTATTAATAGTTTTTTTTTTACAGAAGAACAAATAACACAGGAACAAATCGCACAGACATTCTCTAAAATGGCTGGTATGTACTATTTTTGCATACATTATTCATAATATGTTTTGAATTTTTTGGATATGTTTAATAACAACTTGAATTATCTTTGTTTTTACAGAAGCAGCAGCGCAAGTGTTGAAACCACAGGGACAAGAAACAGAGCCAGTTCAAGATGGCGACCCGGCAGTTCAGGAGAAGATTGACGAGGTAAACAATATCTTCCAAGTTACCTTATAATGGGACGTTATAATATAGCCCATCACCCCCTAGTAAGACCCAAGGATTTTGTTTATCAGCTGTAGCTTTAAGAGCCTGTTTATCAGGTGTTTGCATTTGTTTGCACTATAGAGTCTTAACTGGTAGTAAATAGGGATGATAATAAAGTGATTGAATCTCCAGGTGTCGGCAGCGATATCGCAGACGCTGCAGAACCTGAACACCAACACGGAGAACCTGCAGACTCCGTTCTCGGAGCAGGACCTCGCCGGCATGTTCAGCAACTTCAACCTCGGGGAGGGCGGACAGGTGACTCTAACATCTGAACAGAGTATATTTAGACTATTACGTTCATTTCAAACTAAGGTACTCAGGCTAACATTCTTCCGTTTACGGGACGCAATAGCGGAAAAGAATGTAGTTATAGTATTTTTTGCTTAAAAAATCTTTTAATGTGTGTAATAAAAATAAATAACAAAGAATTACGATTATTATAGCAGAAAAGAATGTAGTTAAAAGTATTTTTCCCTTAAAAAATCTTTTAATGTGTCTAATAAAAAAAAATAACAAAGAATTACGATTATTCACAAAAATACCTCTGAGATAATAATTAGGTGAATTAAATGTAATATCTCCGTGCGTTCTCCGAAGCTATGTCCTATAAACCCATCGACTTGATCACAGGACAACATGTTTGTGCCGTTCATGCAAGGCATGATGCAGTCGCTGCTCTCCAAGGAGGTGCTGTACCCCTCGCTCAAGGACCTGGTGGAGAAGTACCCCGCCTGGCTCGCGGAGAACAAGGGCAAGATCGAGGAAAGCGAGTATGAAAGGTGAGAGATTGGGGAGTGATCTGTGGATTCCCGATGAGAGAACTGAGGAAGCTGTTCTCAGTTCTCCTATCACCATTGAATAAATGAATAAATTCCGCTACTTTTTTGCGCCCCCAGCCCGAGAGCAATTTTTTTTAATTTGGCTGTTAATGCGATATAAACAATATCTTTCCTTCTTTTGAACGTTATGACAGCACCATACTGTGTTATGTAAGTGTAAATAATATGCACATTTTCACTAATTTGTCTCCAGGTTTGAGAAGCAGAAAGCGCTGATGGAGAAGGTGTGTGCCGAGCTGGAGCCGGAGCAGGATTCCGACCCTGAGGAGGTGAAGAGGAAGAGGTTCGAAGTTGTTCTTGACCTCATGCAGAAAGTGAGTGCCACCCGATTATTCTCTTTCCCTATTCTCTCTGCAACCCCCACTATAGGACACTTATAAGACACTATATAATAATGAACCATTTTTGATGTACTGCTTGAGCAGTGATAGCCGTGTGGTTGAACGTTGGACTCCCGGACGGGGGGGTCCGGGTTCAAACCCCGCACGCACCACTAATTTTCAAAAATAATGTGCGTATTAAAATTTAATTATCACTTCAGTGAAAGAAAACATCATGAGGAAACTTGCACACACACCTGAGAGTTCTCCATATCGTTCTCAAAGGTGTGTGAAGTCCGCCAATCCGCACTTGGCCAGCGTGGTGGACTATGGCCTGTACTCCTCACATTGTGAGAGGAGACCCGTGCCCAGCAGTGGGACAGTTATGGGTTGATGATGATGACGTGAATAATTGAGTAATACAATGTTTTTAGATGCAAGACCTAGGCCAACCCCCTACGGAGTTGGTGGGGGACATCGGCTCGCCCCCGCAGGGGTTCGCGGCCCCCCAGGGGCAGGACGCGGCCCAGTGCTCGCTCATGTAGTAGCGCCTCCGCCGCGGACCAATGGTGCTCGCTCGGTGACAGTGTGCGTGTGCGTGACGTCGGGACTCGTGACGTGAGCGTGTGTGCGTGCGCCGGATAGTGCAGTGTGCGATTAATAGTATTAGGCTGAGATGTATAGACGATACTTAGCCTTAGCTCAGACTTTACTCTGACTTAAGACAGCGTTTGTATTTATAAAGCGATCTTTGACTTGGCTGAGTATGAGCTGAGCAAAGTCTAATAAGTTCATTAAATAGACGACTTACCATAAACTTTGGCTATTATCCGAACAAAAATAATGGTCCCAAATGAACCTTGATATTAGTCGGTTTCTGAGACATTTAAATTTTTCGTATTAACAAACAGATAGATGGCAGCAATCAATTGTGACATTAGCGGTCTTAGCACAATCTCAGCGTGACATGCCTATAAATACCAAATCGCAGTCTTTGCAAAGTCAAGTTTTTCGTAAGTAAAGTCTGAGCTAAGGCTAAGTATCGCCTAATTCGTCTATACATCTCAGCCTTAGTATTCATCGGTCGGTGTGGATGTCTTTTATTTATCGATATGTAATCCCGAAAACTAGTAATATTATCATCGACTGGTATTTAACCAAGTTAGTTTGAACGCTGGACTCCAGAACATTCTGGGTTCGAATCTTAATTACCAAAAATGATGTGCCTATTAAAATTTAATTATCGTTTGCTTCGGAAGGGAACCAACACACCTGAAAGATCTTCATAATGTTCTCAAAGGTGTATGAAGTCCGCCAATCAGCACTGGGCCAGCGTGGTGGAGTATGGCCCCCTCGCAATATGAGAGGAGACCCGTGCCCAGCAGTGGGACAGTTACGGGTTGCGATGATGATGATCTTATAACTAGTTACGCTATAGAACTTATGTTAAATGTCGATATCATCGATAGGACTAGTAGAATTGTTATTAGCATTTGTCAAGTCAATGGATACTTTTGGTAGTATTGATGATATTGGAAAAGTTCTATCAATATTATGACTAGTTTTAGAGGTGACGATAGTATTGGCTACCTATCTAGTTAGGTAACACTATACACAAATACCCTTAGGCCGCCAATGTGAACACATTCATAAGTGTTCAAAAATATTATTAGCGTTCAAAAAAACTTTAATGTTGATTTTACCGTACCATTGTGTGTACCGAAACCAAACGAAGTGCACATAACTTACTTAGTTAATATTAATAAGTATGTCAACCACTTTAGAGTCTAAAATAAACGATTATTTAAAGTAACACTCTTGCGTCTAGCTGCAAAACATAACTTTGTAGATTAAAGGATTTTGGATAAGTTTTATTCAAGTAATTCTAAATTTCACTGTTGAAACATAAGGTTTCATTTTGTATAAAGTGTTTACGTGCTAAAGGTGTGTAAAATTGTATTTGTATATTGTTAACTATTTCACTATGGCCAGGTATGTAAGGAAGAAATTCGGAGTATCTTGAATGTATTTGTTCAGTCTTGCAAATATGACATTGTTTTACATATCCTAGTTGCGAATAGTTTCATTTTCGGATGTTATATTTTTTAAAGGGTCTTGATTGTGCTGTTACAGCCCGAGGGCGTAGACCTGGGTTCGAGTCCCGAGCAGACGTTTACTATATCATGTGATGTATCATTTATTAGTGTCCAAGATACGTGTCAGGCCTCATTAGACATCTTCATATGTCCTCGGTGTGAGATGAAAACCCTCCCAAAATTACTTGAAACACTTGTGGAAAGTGTTTTTTACCCAGATATTTTAATTTTAATGTTTAGCCCATTCATAGATAGCATATCTTGCTGTGACGTAATTATATTAATATCTGTGACCAGAACGCCTTAATGTAGGTACTGTTTGAAATACCTTCGGTGTTGAATTAGAAAGTGATAATTTGAGTGACAATATATTTAGTCACAAGTGTTTTTATATGTGTAACTACTTGTATTTAGCTTGTCATATCAATGTGTTATATATATTTTGCATTTCTGCTTGTTATAATTAACGAAAATAATATTTAAAATGCATACATGGGTACAAGAAAATATAGGTTAATTGTACTTATTTTATATCCAACTAGAATTCCTCCGCTTCTTCGCCCTTAAATTTCGAAAAATCCTTTCTTAGTGCTGACTTGCGTCACTAGAAAAACCTATAATATAGTTTCAAGTGAATCCATTGAATAGATAAAAAGTTTCAGTTAATCCCCTTTTTTATCCCCTTAGGGGGGGAATTTCCAAAAATCCTCTCTTAGTGCTCCCCTACACTCCCCAAGGAACATTCATGCCAAATTTCAGCTTGTTGCGTTCAGTTGTTTCGGCTGTGCGTTGTCTGTCAGTCACTCAGTAACGGAAGGGTTTTAATATAAATATTGATTATTTATGATTATAATATCATTCTTAAAATATTATGGAAGATCAAGATGCAATGATATGTATGGATTTTTATTAGATATTATTTTATATTTTATGTAAAAATAAATAAAGCATATGAAGAACATTATTGATTATTACCTTATTTTTTTATGTTTCTGAAAATCACCAGTTCCTAAATTTATTATGTCTAATTGTTTTTCATTTATTATTGTTGTTTTATTTTGAATAATAATGATAATTATATTTTATGATTATAACGAGGCAATTGGGTGTTGGTTTGTTTAACTTAGATATGATTTGTGGAATTATATTACTGTTATAAAGGCCCGTATACATCACCTTGATCACGTCATGTTTACAAATAACATGCATTTTAATTAGGTGATTGATAATTTTCACAACACACATGAAAATTATAATTTTCACAACTTTATTCATTATTCGGAATTAAACTACTGGACAAATTACAAATTGGCATACCTTTTAATTATGCCGTGGAAAAGCTGTTATAGTGTGAAAGCGTGGAATACCTATTATAGCGTGGAATACGCGTTTGCGTATAATAGTAAGAATCTAGAGATTCGTTTTAATTGGTGTATTGCGATATTACTAAAGGTAAATATATACTAAAGGTTTCTTATCACTTTAACTGTTTTAACAGTTGTAATTCAGCGTCAACTCAAACTGCAAGCAATTGACATAGGTACTGACTGTATTATGCCAAAATATTGTACGCTATGCATATGCCAGCATATAATCTGAGCAAAAAAATAATTTTTAATATGAATTTTAGGGCGTCTTAAATCGAAAATATTATTTGCATTTATGTACAAATAGTGTTATGAAATTTAGTGTGTTATAATACATCACAATTAATATTTAATTATTTCAAATTTTACTGCCTGATGTTCTAAAAGTGAAAAAACTTTACTGTTGTGGATGGATATCCTTGACTGACACATGTCAGGTTAAACGTGCTTGTAAACCACATGCAATTAATATGTTTAAAAATGTGTGTGGCCAGTTAGGTTTCGATACTTTTGACGTTGATGTGTTGTAAATAAGAGCGGTTATTGTTTGACGGGGTCTATACTTGGATGTAATAAAAGATTATGGTCATATTAATACCACCGTAGCACATATTTGTATTTATTAATAATAATTGTACTATACTAATCACAATTTCTTTTAACATTAAAACCCCATTTTTAGTGAACCTCCAAATGACGTTTTTGGCACAAAAATAATTTCAATTATTCGTTAATTTACGGTTATTATTATGTGTGTTAAACAATTATTTATATTTTTAATTTTATTATTGTAGTTGTGTTGTTGGTGAATAAATATTGTTTAGTTATTATTTCGTATTTTATTTTGTTACAAGCGAAATCAGGAGAAAGTGTAGTTCATGAAAAACGTTCCAATTCACAGACATAACATTTTGAGAAAATCAAGATTTAATTTCAACCCATAGGTACTGGTAACTAACTGCTAAGAATTTGTACGTTGTGGACTAGTCAATAAAGTTAAGTCTAGAAGCTAATAATTATAGAGTCAAGAGTATTTTTTTACATTACATACATAGATGTAAAATTTGAGTAGATAAAATAATATATGTATAACTACCTAATAATAAATTGAGTCGCCCGTAACAGAAACTTCAGAGTAAGTATAGTACGGCCGACGATTCTAGGCCGCTCTGAACTTTGTTCGGATCGCTGCGCAAAAGTCAATTTTAGGGTCGAAATGGTGGCAAGACGGCCTATAGAATAAATCGGTTTGTGTGTGCAACCTTTTTACATCTACATTTTATACATGTTTTAGGATAATTGAAAACAATAAACTGTAATACAAATTGTATCGCTTGTTGTTCACTATGCCATTGCAAGTATAAACAAATAAATCAATACTGCCAGTTATTTCACCGCATAAACAGTTTTATTTACGACTTGTTTATTATAATGTTATTTCTCAAGCATAGGTAGGTAATATTTTGTATTGCTAAGGATTAGTATTTTTAAGAAAGTATGTGTTTATGAAAAATGAGCTACGTCAACCGGCGCCGGCAACTCGTCGGCTACGTCCATATATTTTGTATTTACAGTGATTTCCTTTTTTTATGGAATCAAGGTAGCAAACGAGCACGCAGTACCAAACTTCCTATGTCGCCAGTGACAACTGTGACCGACCTAGAACTAGACTCAAATGGGGTCTAGGATAGTTAGTTAGGTCAATAAAATAAAGGTCTCCGCACATTACGTCAACTCAGTTCTTAACTACACTCAGTTTGAACTCATATCACATAATTTTTAAAAACGAAGATATCGAATTTAGCTTAATCCCGTGACCTAGTCTGCTGTGGCCTTGCTTGCGAAGCGAGGGTTCCGGGTTCGATGCCCGGGTGAGGTACATATTTATGTGACACTTAAATATTTATTTGTTTACATCGTGGGTGTTAGTGACGTGTTATTTGTGTGGTCAGTGCCACACCGGAAATTCTGGTGCGTGGGTCAACACTCAAGTGTTTTATCGTTTATTTATTGGCATGTTCGCAGGTTGTCTTCAAGATGCGTGTTGCTTCTCGCAATAATAATCTTGACTCTGACTGTCGTTCAAAGTTATCCAGCAGTGAGTACTGAGTACATTATACTGTACCTATCTACTGAATTTCTTATATAATATGACTATAGAATATGATGATGATGAATTTTATGCATTCAACAAAAATCACGGTGATTATCTGTTAAACATTAAATACTTACAACTTCAATTGACGCCAGCTCAGACAATTTCTATACAACAAAATGCGATAAAAATTAATATTTCTACGTTGAAAATCAAACCCTCCATTTTCGCAATAAAACTTTAATGTTGCGCCATCTAAGTATAGTGATTGACAAGATAACACCGTATTGAAAGCAGACTCATACTATTTTCTTATACACCGAATTAATCGGTCCAACTGCTGCCACTCTGTAAATTGCCTTACCATTCTGAGCCGGTTTTCGATACTAATTTTTTATTTTCATATTTTACACTCCACTAGCCTTACTTCAAAGCGTAATCAGCACCTCCACCCTTACTATCTAGATTTGAAAATCGGAATCCAGCCCCGCCCTCCCCTATTTAATATAATTATCATCGTTGATATTATTAGCTAAATATATCTAATGAGTTAATTATTCACTATATTTTTTTGTAGGAAATAATTGACTTAGTAAAAGTATGTAATAACAAAATTATACCTACTATTCATTTAGTTAATAATTAAGTAATATTTTAGTATGTACAATAGTACCTACCCTACATACTTACGATAGGTATGCGTAAAGTTATATATGATGGGGAGGGTGTAAAACGTTTTGCAAATAATAAGTAAGTTTAGCAATTTAAGCCAGGATTATCGTTTATTATTTTATAGACCGAGTGGCATAAACCCGCGTACCTATATGCAAAGATATTATAACTACTTACATACAGACAGACACTTCAAACTTATAACCTCTTTTTTCCCTCGTTTTTATTATTTATTGTAATTATACATGTATTATTTATATAAGAATTTTCATTAAACATTACCTTTTCAGGAAGAAATTAAATCTGCCGAGGTGATACAAACAATAATTTTCATGTAGTTTGTTTCTAGTAATTAATTATTGTATTTTCATTAAATATATTATCTTTTCAGGGAGAAAAGAAACCTGCCGAGGTAATAAAAACAATAATTTGAAATATTTATAATAATATTGCTTAAAAGTACTTATCTACATTTAAATTGATTCCAATCTTGTCAGTATGGTATGTTATCAGTATTTTCAACAATTTTAGGTCAATTTTAGTCACAAAGATGTTTGTTCGGGGGTCTGGGTGTTAGTCTAGTGTGTGGTCCAAGGAGCCCGCGAGCCCGCTACGGGGGATGTGTGTAATATTTTATATTTATTGGATTTAAAATAATTTTCAGAATGAAATTGCTCCCGTGAGTACCAATATATTTGGTAAAGGCTACTTCTCTCTTATAATTATATATAGTTATATCTCGTATTTGAAACTCATAATAATACGCTAATACGTAATTATCTGTAATTATAGCTTAACGGAATATTTTTACAGCCTAGAGAAAAAAAAACGCTATCCAGATTATATTTGCCTATCAGTAGCTGTTTATATAGCATAATATCGCCCTTCAAGTATTGTTCTAATGGTTAGTTGCTGGAGAATGCCTTAAGCATTAAGCTAGTCATATATGTACCTCATGTATTTTGTGGTCATTAAAGTTTAAATAAATAAAATAAATTTCTATTCCAAAAACTAATCTGTCCGCAGCAACCCCTGGTAAGTAATAGGTTCAGTTAATAATTTGAAATCATTTACTCACGCCACGACACATATGAAAGAACAGAACGAAACGTTTCATGCTCCATTATTAGAAGAATTATTAGAAGGAGGCCAAGACCCATCTCGACCACGTAGCTTTGAATCAAAAAATCGATTCTAAGTCCATTCGTTTAGGAGCTTCGATGCTATAGACAGACAGGTATACCTACAGACAGACACGTTAAGCTTAAAAACCCCCTTTTTCGTCTGGGTTTTTAAACACCAGTTCTGATGGAAGAATGGAAGGCAACAGGTATCATTATCCTCCCTCTCTGTTGTAGGAATATTTAAATATTCTATTCTGTCATATTAATAGACGATAAAGGATCAGAAATTAATAATCATCCACCTTTTCAACAGACAGACGAAAAACCTGCAGAGGGCGTATGTATAGTTTTTTATTGTCACTTAAAATCAACTCCGCCCAGTTATTATTTATTTATTTAATATCATTATACATTTAGAATGATATGAAGCATAAAATATAATGCAAATTATTATAAATTATTAATTTATTAATAACTGCATAGTTATGAAGTAAGTATCCCAATCACATTCTGCAGTGGTATGGTTGACAGGATGCCGCAGCAATTGTATTATTTATAAGCTATTTCCATTAAAACGTTCCTTTTATAGGATTACCTTTTTAGCGAGAAAATAAACCTGCCGAGGTGACAGAAACAATATTTTTCAAGTTTTCATCAATTAAATTTCGTTTTTAGTATATTTAAGTTAAGTATATTTTCAATTAAGTATTTCCATTTAAAATTACCTTTTCAGGAAGAAAAGAAACCTGCTGAGGTGATGAAAATAATATTTTTCAAATTTTCATGAATTATAGTTTGTTTTTAGTATATTTAAATTAAGTATTTTTTCAATTTAGTATTTTTATTGAACATTATATTTTCAGGAAGAAAAGAAACCTGCTGAGGTGATGAAAACAATATTTTTCAAGTTTTCATAAATTATAGTTCGTTTTTAGTATTTTTAAGTTACGTATTTTTTCAATTAAGTATTTCCATTTTACCTTTTCAGGATGAAAAGAAACCTGCCGAGGTGATGAAAACAATATTTTTCAAGTTTTCAAAGATTAAAGTTTGTTTCTAGTAAATTTAAATTAAGTATTTTTTCAATTAAGTATTTGCATTAAACATTACCTTTTCAGGGAGAAAAAAAACCCGCCGAGGTGATGAAACTAATATTTTTCAAGTTTTCATAAATTATAGTTCGTTTTTAGTATTTTTAAGTTAAGTATTTTTTCAATTAAGTATTTCCATTTTACCTTTTCAGGAAGAAAAGAAACCTGCCGAGGTGATGAAAACAATATTTTTCAAGTTTTCAAAGATTATAAGTTTGTTTCTGGTATATATAAATTAATTGTTTTCCTGTTAAATTTTCCTTTTCAGGAAGAAAAGAAACCTGCCGAGGTGATGAAAATGATGATTTTCAAGTTTTCATAAATTAAGTATACTTGGTTTCTAGTATATTTAAATTTTAAGTATTTTCATTTGAAACATTACCTTTTTAGGGAGAAAATAAACCTGCCGAGGTGATGAAAATAATATTTTTCGAGTTTTCCTTAATTATGTAGTTTGTTTCTAGTATAATTATTTAAAATAAAAAATTACGTTTTCAGGGAGAAAAAAAACCTGCCGAGGTGATGAAAACAGTTTTTCAAGTTTTCTGAATTATACTATAGGTACTAGCGACTCGTCCCGGCTTCGCACGGTTCGAATGTAGGTACTTAGGTACTAATGTGGTGCCATTGTGGAGCGACAAATAATATTACTGTCATTATTAGAATAGTAGAGGGCCCAAGCAGGGATTTTATGATTTACTTGAGCGCGGCAGAGTAACATAAGGGGGGCAACCTTGCACCTTGTTAAGTACTCTTGTGATTATTATTTGGGAATAGGTCACATAAAACATAATGTTTTACAAAAACGACTTAAAAAAACGAATAAAAAGTATGATAATTACAATTTTCAGCCTAGCGAAGGAGTATCTGTAAGTAGTATTAAATTTACATTCCAGTGTGTAGATTTACTTATGCATGTTGAATGTATTTTTAATAATTATGTTATATATTTTTAAGCTAACTGTAAGTATAAACAATTAATTAAAATCGTGGAGTACTTCATATTATTTGGAATCTCTTGTTTAAAGACGCACTGGAAATTTATTTTTTTATGTAGGTAATGTACCTACTTACTTAATAAAGGCCGGGACGCAACCATAAACAATCAAAAATTGGCGAAAGCCTAGAAGTTTTATTGTTAGACTCTTAAACAGGGGGACTGGATGAATGCTACACCACGGTTATGACAAATCGATACCATTAACGTGTCTACACGCACCTCCGATTTTCAAAAATGATGTGCATTAGAACCTAATTAACTGCTTTTTAATGCTAATTATTATCAATTGCTTCGATGAAGGAAAACATCGTGAGGAAACCTACCTGCACATGTGCGAGTTCTCCATAATGTTTTCAAAAGTGTGTGAACTCCGCCAATCCTCACTTCGCCAGCGTAGCTATGGCTTGCACTCCTCACAGTGGGGAGACAGTCCCAGCAGTGAACTCTTCGCGATAAATTTACTAATGTATATACCTACATAATATATTTATTAAGGTCTCGGGCCGAGGGTGTATGTTGTCTTGTGTGTGTCCACAATCAACAGTATTTTGTAGTCAGTCCATTGTACATGCCGCCCGCCCGTCGCTCCTGGCACAGTGGTGTAAGTAGATATTTATGTGCCTAAGGCATAGGATAGGCTATCGTAGTCCGAGGGCTTTAATTATTATCAATAATTAATTTATTTAAAATTTCGTTATATTCCTATTATGATCAAGATATATATATCTCTTTCAGATGGCGGTAAGATATTAATTTGTAAACGTTAAATACTTACTTATCTACTATAATATACATACACCGTTCCGTGGTAACACATACTTACTAGCAAACTAAAAAAGGGTAGCGTAAGTTAAGTACCTGTAATATTAGGTATATTATTATAGGTAAGTAGTTAATTATTATTATAGTAAGTTATTATAGTAAGTTATGCTATCAATTTAATAAGCCATTGATATTGACATTTTAGCCCGGTGCAGTAAGTAGTCCTCTTTCAATTTCAAATCAAAATGAAATTCATAAAATATTTCATTAATTAAATACTGTATTAAATGTATTACATCTATGGTTGAAGATATCTTTTTATGCAAGAAGCAGTGATTGGATTGGTCTCCAAGTGGTTGGAAAGTTCGATTCCCGAAGCCTGGCTTACAGTCCTGCATTTTATAATCATGTGCGAGATTAATTATGACTTATTTTGATGAAGCAAAACATCGTGAGGAAAGCTATACCTACACCCGACCCGAGTCCAACAGTGGGACATTTATGGGCTGCGTATGATCTTTGTAAACCTACATTGTATGCAGATTCTGTATCTCGTCAGTTATATTGACTGTGGTCACAGCCTATATTAATTTTGAATAAAAATAATTGTATGTTCCAGACTACAGTAAGTGATATTGATTTTAATACTTATTTATTAGTAAAATATTATAATTATTCAGCATTACAAAGAATAATTGATATTAAAATTGTACTCATTATTATTGGCATTACATTTTATAATAATTACAACTTTTTGTTCATTTTAGCCAAAGGTATTATTTTAAAGAATAATTATTGGTATATTTGCTGGACTTTATTAAATTTTCAATATTTTAGTAACGTGACATTTGAATTTCAGAATATAGTGAGTACTTATATGTAAAGTCAATAGTTGTACTTATGATTTATTTAACCCATTAAGAAATATTTTAACAATGAATGATTCTTGAGTGTTAGAATACATTTTACGAGTTCAACTATTTTTCGCTGGTTCAACTAGTTTCGAAATGGTTTTTTCGAAATATTTTGTAGTTTTCGAATCAATCTGTTTATGTTTTCCATATCGCAACTCACACTTAAGACAAGCATTATTACAATTATATGACTTATTTATAGTTTACGGTAAGCATTAAACGTAGATTTGTTTGATTGTTTTATGAAATCAAGAGTGTTATCAGAATTTACTTTTTAACCAGCTTTATTCATTATATTGCTCTTACCTAATTAAGATTTTTCTTGACTTGACATTTTATTAATTACTTAGAATAAATTGTACCTAAACTAAGTTTTGATATCATTAAATACCTACATATTATTAACTACATTCTGATTTTCGCACAGAACCGTTACGTAAGATTTTATTTATTTGTACTTATAAACATACCTAAATACTTCTTTTTGAGTGTGTAGTTAGTAGTAAGTGTAATTATTTTCAAAGTATTAAATATATTTTTTAATATTAATTATAAATTAAATAAATAATTTTAACGTTTCATATTTTTCATGTGCCGATTGAAATGAAATGAAACGGTAAGATTTATTTTCATTATTAGGTATTATAATTATTACGCAAATAATAAAATTCCTAATTGACAAAATTCCTTGCAGGACAAAGGGCGTAAGTAATAATTAATACTTAATAGTAAATAATAATATTTAAAAGTAAATATAATTAATTAATTTTACTATCCTTATTAAAACTGCTCATATTTTTTAATTTTAGGAACCAGTAAGTATTGTAAATTACTTATGAGAATTAATGTAATAATGAGTACCTTATGTTTAATAAAATTTATGTTTTAGGTGAAGGTAATATGAAAATACCACTATTACCTACGCCCGTCCTCTCTATAGTTAAATACTCTTTAAAGTGACATAATTTATGGTCTTGGTAATAAAATAAAGTATGGTGAAAAAACACAATTTAATATATTATACTACCACCGACCAGTGGCGGCTCGTCCTAAGGAGCGCTGGTGCAGTGCACTCCCACAAAATAAATGAATATCATCCCACAAAAACTACAAAAATATTGTATATTTTTCTATAACCCTGTACATTAATTCTAAACACTCATAACAGTTGTTTACTATAGTATAAAGTTATAAACAATTACCTACATACAAAGTTTAAATTTTCTTATCAAGATTTAAGTATGTAGTTTCAAGTATCGAGTGGAGCGCCCAGAGATTCCGCTCCTATGAAAAACAAGTTTAGTACAATTCGTAGAACTAATTTCAATGAGTGCGAAAGAGAAGTATCAACGGTTGAAATAGAAGATTTCGTATGAAAAGTTAATCGAATTTGGAGCGCCGCTCACGCGCGGCGTTGCCAATTTGATGCCAATGCCAAATTTCGGTCGGGGCGGCAACGTGGGGATTACGCGCTGCGCTGTACCTGTAGTCGATCCCATGTAAACAAACAAACGTCGCGCGCGCGTATTCCCTTTACAATTTTAATTAGGTAATAGTAATTAGCAAGTATTGAAAATAGTTTAAGTGAATGCATTTGTGCTAAAATGGAATAATATAGTGTTTCTTTTATTAAAAACTGTGAGAAGACAATCGAAATGCACCTCGGATTAAAAGCAAAGGGACCACCACGACCCGGAATTTCATTTAATCAAAAATGTATTACAAAAACTAAAACATTTACGCGTGTTTTTAAAAGTGAACAATATTTAAAAACTCCTTGGCTGTATGGATGTTTATGTGTTATATAATGATGTTTATAATAATGGTAAGTAATAAAGTTTTATTTTCTTTAGTGAACACCCACAAAAAAAATTCACGAGCCGCCACTGCCACCGACCTACATCCATAGGTTAAATCTACTAGTATTACTCCTAGATACAAGAGAACTTCTGACGCGTCAAAATTCCCATTGTAGGTAATGTATCATCATGCATCTCTCTTCACTTCGAATAAACCTAAGATTGCTAAATCAAATACTGGACACAGCCAGTTAATGAGAATGCACCCATTTAATAGCTGGTAATGAATGAATGACATTTTATTACAATTAGATTCCATTCTAATTTTTGAATACATTATTTTCTTGACGTGTTTTGAAATACAGATTTTTCACAAATGAAACCTTTTTATTGTAATATGACAATTTGCACAGATTTATAATAATTATTTCGTATTTAGGATGGTGTAAGTAACATTTTGTTTTTTAAACTTATTACAATTTATTCATTTTTTAAATTATTGTCGTGAAAACTACGGAAAATGCTTATTACTTAATGTATTTGTAATGTATTTGTTTGTACTAGATTTGTCGATTGCTCAAATTATAGAGAATATTACGCCTTTGGCTTTTAATGTTGTCAATCATTTTTTTAATTTAAACGTAAAACCACACTAGTGACCATGCGTTTCTGCTTCTACACGAATCAAAACAGGTATCATCTGTTATTGGAATTTAATTGTCATGTGCTTTACTTTGTTTCACAGGAAATTGTAAGTTTGTATGAAACAATTATTTGTGTTTACCTTAAATTAAGTTCAGTAGGTACATTGATTCCTGGTCAAATAAAAGTTTTTCATAATTTTTTCAATGGTATGTGAGGTCTGCCTGCCCAATAGAGCCACACTTGGCCAGCGTGGTGGACTATTGCCTGTCCCCCACGCCCCACGATGATCCCTCTCTTTCACGCACGGGTCCCTTACCATATTTTAAGAATATTGTAGAAGTTATATAATAATGAAAAATAAATTTTGAAAATTGACTTATTTCAGTGTCGTAAATCATGCAATAATTAATTATCGACATTATTACATTATTAAAATGACTGTTATTAATTTTATGTTGCAGATGAACGTTAGTAACCTTTCGTAATTATACATTGTAATCTTGAAGGAAATCCGTGATTAGATTATAATTCTGTTTGTTGTCTCTTTACAGATAACGGTATTTCTTAATTAATTTACAAATTTATAAGTAATTATTTTTTAAAAATAATAATGATTATTATTATTTTTCAGTTGGCTGTAAGATTTGTTATCCATAATTTATTAATATTAACGAAAATATTTTACGTAAAGTCAAAATAAGTATTTATATATGTTTATTTTAATAATACAAATATGCATAGGTATCCTAATTTATCTTTCATTTTGCAGAATGGCGGTGTAAGTATTATATAATTATCTTAAAATGACATGTGTTAAAATCGAATGTTTACACATAACCCTTAATCAATTTATATTTTCAGTTCATGGTAAGCTGTTTTTTTATATTACAATTCAATATTAAATCTACTTACTCGTAATTATTAATACGTGAAGCAAAAATTTTGTACCCCTTTTTACGAAAATCGCGCGGACGGAGGAGTATGAAATTTCGCACACTTATAATTTATATAGAGAAGGAGTGCAGAATGCTAATATGTTTTAAAATAATGCATAAAAAATACAATAAACTAATAAATATCTCTATACTCTATTGACACTGCCATACATATGTTTGAAATAATGTAATAGGGTCATCGTACATAGAGTCAATTTTAAGTGACCCTTTGACAGAATGAATTACGGTGGAATTTCGACCGCAGAGCGGGTAACTAGTATTAATTTTATTTTGCGATTGCTTTCACTAATAGAACCTTTCATTCTTTGTCCAACAGGAAATTTACGTAAGTTTTTTCTGAATATTCTTTCAATTATATTTTTGTAATAATTATGTATGTTCTGTAATAACATTAGTTATTTTATATTTCTAGACCGAAGTGAGTTACACCCTCGCAACCTTACTTTATTATTGCACATACTTACATATTTTTATTACTGTATTTTATAATTTAATGACTATCAAAATAGTAATTAAATTTTGTTTTCCAGAAATGGGTAAAATATATCATAATATAAAATCATTATTGAAATTTTTAATAGGTATTTGAAAAAATATTACTTAACAATATTATTTGAAATTATATCACAGCTCACAGTAAGTTTCAACTTTGTGTATATTTTCATTACACATTATATTTTCTTTTTAATTACGTTTTATTACGATCATACAGTTGACTGACATCACAAATACTTTAAATTCCAATACTTACTTCTTTAATTATTTTTTTGCAGTATTACGTAAGTTGTAATAATAATTAATTATAATTAGTACACTAATCCAATACAATAATTATTTAAGTCTGTTAGTCAGATTATTATTATTGATTTTAATTTTATCTATTTAACCATTTTTTATTTCCTCCAGACACAAGTGAGTACTTTATAAGCGTTAACAAAACTTTTTCAATGTGATTAATCGACAAACGAATAGACGAGCCACCTGATGGTAAGTGGTCACTGTCTGCCAGATATCAATCGCCGACGCATTGCCGACCTAACAGGAAGCGAGCGCCCGCATTATTTTGCTCGTTCTCCGACTGCTCACGAAACACGTATGAAACATTCCACGGCCAACAAGGTGTGTGGTAGCTGGCCAGGCGGCTGACCCTCGTGCCACGCAAGTATAGTACGGCCAACGGATCTAGGCCGCTCTGAACTTTGTTCGGATCGCTGCGCAGAAGTCAATTTTAGGGTCGAAATGGTGGCAAGACGCGCGGGGTGTCACTTTGAGCATTGTTTGTTTCAGTCACACGCTCAGTGTTCGTGTCGCTATCTCTCTCTAAAGTACAATACCTGCGCACCATATCCGAAAGCCTAACTTCAGAGTGGCCTAGAACCGCCGGCCGTACTATACTGCCGGGATCAAACAGGCTGGTACAGAGCGCAGTGAGCTCCAGCAACATTTGCCCGTTGCGCGGCAGGGTGTACCACGCGCTGGGGAGATCTGGACCCAGTTAAACCTCAACACCCAGCTAACGAGCTGTGCCCGCGACTTCGTTCGCGTGGAATTTAACAAAAAAAACTAAAATAAAAGTAGCCTAAGTTACACCTTATGACATCAGCAATCTGCCAGTGAAAGTCCCGTCAAAATCGATCCAGCCGTTCCAGAGATTAGCTCAAACAGACAGAAAAACAAAAATTGCAAAAAATATTTTGGTATATGCACCGTGCATACATCCTTACGCATTTAGTAAAAAGCGATTAATTTAATATTACAAACAGACACTCCAATTTTATTTATTTGTATAGATAAGTTTTATAATTTATTAAACCTCATTGATATAATGGTGTACGTATTAAAACAATATTAAATTAGTTCTATTTACATTTTAGCCGGTCACGGTGAGTGTAATGTTTATTTTGTTTTGAAAGCTTTATCTATTTTTAATTTACCGGTTGCTTTAATAAGTAGATGCATTACGACGTAATCTATATTCGTTTTTATTGAACTATTCCAGAAAGTGAGTATTATTTTATGTCATTGCCGATATCAATACTTTTGTGATTGGACTTCATTTAGATATTGGACCTACCATAGCACTTCTGATAATTATATTGTAGATATACATGAATAATAAAAATATATACAACATTTTTATGATATTAATCCGCGAATAGAAAGCCTTTGTCTTTTAAAGAATGGTTATATATGCACACACATTACGTAGGAATGTGACATTTGGTAGGTATATAGAATTACAGTTTACATGGAAAAGTCCAAAAATAAATATGAATAAAAGAAAATGTTTAAGTACTATGTTAATGTGTAGTGTCAATGTGAAGTAACCCTTTGGGTAATGAATTACGGTCGAATTTCGAATGCAGAGCGATTCTCAAGTTTTATTAAATCAATAAAATTGTAATCTTTTTTCAGCCTGGTGTAAGTAATGTTTATTCTATTTTAAGATTCTTATTTTTTTGCTCTAGACTAGTGTTCCAAGGCATTGGCACCGCTGTCTCCATCTAGACAATCCTGCCCAACAGTGGGCCACTAGAGTTTGCAGCATATTCAGAGAGCTGATGAACTGTGAACCGTTTGTCAATGTAATTATTTTTCAGTGCATGTGCCTGACCCGCGGGCCACTGCCATTGTTCAAGTTAATCGGAAACATCCATTTCCCGAAAATCAAGGTAAATTATATTTATCACCCGCATCTATCTAAGTTTTATTGAGCCGGAACACGTAAAGTCGTTTGGGGGCTGACTCGAGCGGAAGGGTGGTAGCCACCATCGGCCTAAAGTACCGCTGGAATTACCGAATGAACCAGGACCTCTAAACAGACAGACCGAATGCAGTATGCAACCTTGACCGAATGCAGTATGTATAGAACAACCTAGTAGGTTTTCAGCAGACTGCACCACGAGCTGGGGATGTTGGCTTGGACACAAATATGAGGAGACCCTACACCCCAAAGGATGTATGATAACTCGGATGGGGTCGAGAGTTGTGACATCATTTCTACGTCAATGTCAATCGATCAAAGTCAAGCAAGATACGAGGGTCATAGGTTATGGACTCGAGATCAGACAAAAGTATGTGGGCTGTCTGCACCGACTGAGGACTCCACAATCAACTAGTTCTGGAGTTGATTTTGGTTAATCTATCGGCCTTCAAAGAAATTATCTTAACAGACAAATATTTTGTTGCTCTCAAGTTCTGATCGTTGTAATATCTCGATATGCACTTATCAACTGTCGCATTGCGTCTTGTGTCTGCAGGCGTTATTTTAATGTCCCAACGTCCGCCACTGATGGCCGTTGGGACAAAATAATGCACTGATCTAACGGCCACCACTGGTGCCTGTTTTGGTGGTGGCCGTTGGGAGTATACCATTCCTCGTTATCACAATCATTCTCTTTTCCGCAGGTGACGCCGGAGCGCTACGTGACGCTGCCCACCGAGCCCCCCACAACCCTCTGTCCACCTTGCATATGCCACTGTGGCTCCACCCCTGTTCCTGAGATGTTTGACAAATAAACGGCTTGCTATGACCCTGGATTTCATTGGATTGAACGTATTAGCGGCCTTTTGTAAGGATTTTTCGACTTTATCGATGTTATCTGTCGATAACAGCCGGAATCAATGATTTTACTTGCCCTTCAAAACACTTGCACTTCAAAGTGCTTAAGAAATTATGTCACCCATTTGGATCTCACTAAAATATTTAAAGATTTTCACCTCATGAATCGTTGTTAAATAAGTAATTGATTGAATTAACTACATAATACAATTTAAAATTGCGGAAAACTTAATTGCATTTAATTTTATTAACTTAACTTAATTAGTTGCAATTAATTTTACTATCGTATTTTTATGAATTTAAAAACGAGCCTAACATTTAAGCCCGTTGTAACTGAGTGGAAGGATGAATTTAAAATCAATGAACTATCACTAGCATCGTCGTGTTTTAAAGACAATTTACATGAAACAAACTTCGAATATAGTAAGCCAGACTAATTGCAATAATCCATTTCACCTAAAATAACATCTAAAAGTAAAAATCTCTAAAAAGTACTTCTAGAATCTTTTTGTCTACACTTCATGCATTCCGATTCATTGCTTGTGGAACATATAGACCCTCGAGACATGTGAATTAGTTTGACATCAAGATTATCTTTCGACTTGATTCCAGGGTCTGATGTCCGAGACTTCTTGTGCAAGAGAGAAAACACATTCCTCACGAAATTATTCTTTGAAGTTTTACTCGACAAGGGCGGATTCGAAGTTTTAGTTGGATCAGAATTAGAAGAGAAAGCGTACTTTGATATATTATCCGCGAGATAGATCCCTCTTTCAGACAGGTAATCGTCAATAGTATCATTCGAAAAAGAAGCTTGCGCTTCTTTATGTGTGGACATCGATACGGCAGTCGTTTTCCCAGTTCTGCAATAACCCAAATTTTTTCCTGAGCTTGGCTTAAACCCTGTTACGTTTGAGTTAATATTATTATTGTAGCTATGGCATTGAATTTCTTGTTCCGACGAATCATACTCGTTGATTACTTGCTTCTCTCTGTCAATAATTTCTTTGTTGAGACATTTAGGTATACTGCCAATTTTCTTACTCAATTTGTCAGTCATACTCGGTTTTTCGTCCTCGAATACTACTTTTGTTTCACTCACTTTCTTTGATTCAGTGGTTGCTTGACCTGTATTGTTCCCTTCAATGTGGTTTGTGGCTACTTGCGTCTTATTGTTTGCTTCTTGTATTATTTCAGTTCTTGTTTCCTGTCTACTCCAATTTCGTCTGTTTACACATTTCGACAAAATATCGTCTGACATGCCCATTTTTGCATTGTTGTTCCTTTCCTTCTGACATGCTTTATAACATTTAATCTTCTTATCGACATTTGAAGACTCTGATTCAAAATTATAATCTATCTCGGTATCCATATTACTAGTTCCTATTAGCGGTGTTGTTACTGAGGCGTCTTGTCTGTAGTTAAAGAAATTTCTTACTAACTTTTTGTCTTTACATCGCGTACAAGATCTTGTGTAACAATACATCAATGCACCAATAATACAACATTGAAGAAGTATTACTCCACCAAATAGTATCATAACGCATTTGTTGTTTTTGATGTAATTCAATAGGCAATTCATACTCACTTCCGGCATTGAAACTTCATGATGTTTTTTTAAATTAGTAGTGGGAGTATTTTTGTTACATACTAAGTCATGAAGTATATGTAGTTTATTACATTTCTTACACATTGGAACCTTATCTACAGCATCATTAAAATCATTTCTCGTTTCATTGTCATTTAAATCTTCATCAAATTTTTTGATGATGAGAACATCTTTTACTGGTCTGTCTTTTGCATTGAGTTTTTTGAGATATCTTACATCACGTTTACTGATCGATTTGCCTTCAATGCAGCGATTTGAAACTGGGTCATAAATAGCATTCGGTATTTCTGAAACTATTTCAGTTAAACATGGTGGTATTGCAACGCATCTTTTAAGATTCTTACTAAAATGTGGCTTCCGACTATTGTAATAAGTATCACAGTCGACTGGATTACAATTGTTTAAAGGGTCTTCATCTATATTCCTACAAGGTTTGACATTTGCTTGAATAATTTTATTTATGTTTTCAAGTCTTGTATCGAAGGTTACTTTAACTGTATCTCTCTTGTTTCTACCATTGTAGCTACATTTGGAATCAAGATACAGGATGCAATAGCCACGTCGTTCTAAAGGATCGAGAATAGGTGCGATCATGCGGACAGTTTTAATAGCACCTTAAAACAAGGAAAAATTGATTAAGTATATTATCAACTATATGCATTTACAGAACTTATCAGAACTACACTTCTACTTCTTGGTTAATGAAATGAAATTCATTCGAAGTTGTTTTTTACACTTTTTGTAAACTGTTATATGGAATGTATCTTTGTATCTTACTTACTACTACAAATTTTTAAATCTATGTTTTCTCAATTCGAATAATGTGACTGACTTCGCAGCCCAGTTGCTAGTGACCATGCCCTCGAAACAAGGGGTTATTTGTTTGTTTTTGGGTCTTTGACGTTTGGAATGTCTTAATTTTGTTGACCACGCCCCCTCGACACGGAGTTTCCAAGTGAGGGGATATGAGTGAGTAAACGTTTATTTATTTATTTAATTCAATGTCAAGGGTACCTTTTGGTACAAATCCCACGCAATCTCCAAGCAATTCAAGCACATCACAGTCCAGACTGCCATCGGCCTCCAAACAACATTGGTCTGCCGACACTTGCACCTCATAATCATGTTTATCTGAAGTATTATTCAGCTCTATGAAAAATTTCAACCCAATACCGCATGGCGTACCACCGTCGACGCCGCTCTGAGATATAACAAGGTCTGAATTCTGGTCGCCATTCGCCCAGATTTTATTTAAATATGTAATTAAAAAAATAGAAGCGTACAAAATACTTTGTAAATACATCGGAACTCATCTGTCAAACATCACCAATGTTTACGTCATAGTTGTCACAATATAAATCACAGATATATTATGTCAACAAGGAGGCGAGAGGAGTCATTTCTTAGACAGAATATACTTCGGTTATCTTTTCTTTCCTGATGTATTGATAATTCTACGAGCAGAAAATGTTCACTGCTGATAATAATAGGATGATAGGTCAGTGACAATTTAAGGTTCGCGAGGCTAGGAACTTTAGTTGATTGCGGCGGCTTAGAATACTGATCTAGACCTTGAATCTCATGCTGGCAAGTTGGGGTGTACCTAATAAGAGGCGACAAAAGTCCCGCTGAAGCCGGCAGGCTAGCTACCGACTACCCTCTTGCGCCAAACAACTTGTCGTGTCCGGCTGGGGGCTAGTCTTTTCTTACATAAGTAATGCCTCGGTTAACGACCACGTTTCGCTGTAACCACTTACCATATACTCATAGGTACCATAAGGTTGTCTGTAGGTCGTAAATATAAAAAAAGTGGAAGGGGTGCGTCACTCTTACATCATAATACTTTGAAACATAACTCGCAAGTATTTTAAAAATAATTTTATTACGTACTTCCGTTACGTTGGCAACTTATTAAATATTATTTAGATTAAATACAAAAATACATCCTAATACTAAGTGAGCAATTGTATTTTATCACAAAACATTTCATTATGAACATTCGATTTTATATTAAAATAATATTATACATAATACCTAGTTCAGTTTATTATTAACTATTGTTAAGTTGGTACAGGAAATTATCGTTAAGTGTAGCCGGGAAGAGGTGGGATTGTAGTCAAGCATTAACTTATCTAATATAAAAAAAATACGATTGATGATTATTAAAAATCTTATGTAGTTAGGTATGTAATTAAAAATCGGCTAATTTAAATATTTTTGACTTTTGGATTACTTTCCACCTTTCACACATTATACACAAATTCTTATTACAGTACCATAAGAAGCGCATTATCCTCCAATATTTTATCTGTTACTAGTTCCGGTCGCGTCTTCACCCGCGTGCTATTCTTAATTTCCAAAAATCCTTTCTTTGTTCTCACTTGTTTCACTTGAGGAACCAAGTTTCAAGTGAATCCATCGAATAAATAAAAAGTTTCAGTTTATCCCCTTTTTAATCACCTTAGGGGGGTAGGAAATCCTTTCATAGCGCACCCCTACACTCCCCAAGGAACATACATGCCAAATTTCAGCTTGTTGCGTTCAGTTGTTTCGGCTGTGCGTTGTCTGTCAATCACTAAGTAACGTAAAAGTTTCATAATTATATTGACAAAGAACCACCCGTTAATGCTTCCCGAATACACGTAACATTAGGACTAACCTATATGGCAAAATGGTGAACGTATAATATAACTATATATACCTACCTTCCATGCGTATACTCGTATTAGACGCCTTACACATTTCTATGATCATTACCATCTATTTTATTTGTTTACATGTACCTATATTTTTATTACGTAATATTCTGCTAAAATCATGTTTTTATTAAATCTTAGGCTTTGATTTCTGAATTGTATTATCAACAGGATATTTTCAAATTTGTTATCATCACTTTTTTAAGATTTAACAGGAGTTATACGGTTATTGACCTCATGACATAACTTTTACATTACATAATTTGTTCTAGTATGTTACATTGTATATTTTAGTTCATTATTCATTGTTTAGTTGATGCCTAGTTACTATTGAGATTAGAGCATCTTGCTACTAGCGTTAGTATCTACAATAACTACGACACGTTGAACTAAACGAAAAAAATTAAAAGAATTTATTACATTTGGTAACCTGACATACCTCATTGCCGTACACACAGAGTACTCACAATTTACAGTATTTTTATTGATTTCACACACAATAAACTTTCCACGATAAATTCACACGATAAGATTTTAATCCTAAATCATTTTGAGTAGGTACTATCCCCATTGTAACAGAATAACAATACAACGTAAAATACATTACCTTTCCACAACTATAAATTCAAAAGTAAATGTATTTATCAATTATATTTTGTAGTGAAACTTCTATTACTTTGCATGGTACACAAATTATTATTTGGAGTAAATTTTTATCTCAAACGTGAAAGAAAATGTTAAAAACATTAAGTGTATTTCTTTTATGCAATGCCCAAAATAAAATAAAATACCTGTCCTACATTATTTTTAAGGATATGATAATATCGTATAAAATAACATAGTACGTTTTATCTCTTTTCATTACGCTATGCCAAAACATTATCATATATCACTTAGTAAATACATTCAAAACCAATACATTTGTTTTGTCCACTCTAAAAATTATAATACATTTCTCTATTATACATAATATACATACAGTTCACCTAAGTGTATAACATACTTTAACCGTGATATACCTAAACGCTAAAATAAACATCTTCCTACCAACCCAACTCTAACTTTCCTTATAAACTAAAATTTTTTGCGCATTGTAATAGCAAGTATTTTGAGTTATACGTGTAAAACGTATTATGTATCACGATTCGCTTTTAAAAAATATACAAATACATTACTGCATTCAAAAAACATAAATAAAAAAACATATGTCAAGTTATAAAAAATAATTATAGCATGTAGGTACAATGACATTATTCATTATACTTAATTATAACTCAAGAGTATTTGAAAGTAAATTCTTTTGTTTGACTGATTTATAAAAGACGTCAGTTAATTCTGCATACTTTTTCCAATCGTAATCTGAAGTAGATACAGAATCATTGGAATCAGAACTGTATTATTGAACGAAACAGAATAATGCGATGATGCACCTTAACTGTGATAGATTTAACATAATTTAAGTCTATATGAAACAAACTACTTAAATTAAGACAAGCCTCACGAAGAACCACAATATTCTTAACAGGCCAGAAGCTAGAATAGTCAGAGCTAGATAGTGGAAGATCTTAAGCTTGAAATATTTCCGGGCGCTCTGTGGGATGGTTTCCACGGGATCCTTTAGAAGGTACAACCTGATACCTCGCACGTAGGTCAGGAAGTACTCCTCCCAATTGAGGCTGCTGAGGTCGAAGTTGAAGATGTGCTTGTCAGCGTCGCACATCTCCTGGAACAGCGCTTGAGAATTGCTATTGTGGAACTTCCACTGCCGCACCGCGAAGTAACCAATCACGGCTGAGAACTTCTCTATTTTTTTATACGCTTTTCTTAGCCTGTAACAAGATACAACAAACATTTTAATCTACTTAAACATAGGGAATAATGTTAATGTTGCCGTCTTTTACGACTGGCAATGCAAGGTAGAGTGGAGAGTAACCTAGGTATAATAAATAAACTATGCCATGCGCTAGATCGCATCCGCGATACAACTAGAAACTAAAAGAGTATAAGTATAATACTGATAGAACTTCATCAGGTGGCTAGCTGCTCGCTTGTCGATTATTTAGTTACATCATCACTACATAGTATAAAACAAAGTCGCTTTCTCTGTCCCTATGTATGCTTAGATCTTTAAAACTACGCAACGGATTTTGATGGATTTTTTTTTAAATAGATACAATGATTCAAGAGGAAAGTTTATAAGTATGTATAATAATTATCTTAAAGTTTTTCGCAGAATGAAAAATAACGCGCGTGAAAATAAATTCGTGCGCTGGTTACGTTTAACAATTTTGGACTTGGGTACTAAGGGACAGGTGTCCGGAAGCGAAGCGAGGGCGGGTTTACTAGTAAATAAAGCTGGTTTTAAGCTACTTTTTTGATAATATCTGTCTTATCTTAAAGAAATCTTAAAGATAAATCTTAAAATCTTAAAGAAATCTTGAACCGTTGGATTTTTCAACCGATTGAAATAATGTGGAGGTTCTCAATTTGACTGTATTTTTCATGTGTTACCTTTTTATCATTACCATTTTATCTGTTGTACCGATTTTTTAAATTCTTTTTATATTAGAAGACGTTATCATAATGGAGCTCTGTTCGGGTCACATATCAATCTTAGTGTAATAATCCACTTATAATACTTACATAGGCTTCTTTCCAATGAGCATCGCGATGCCGTCGATGAGGTACGCCGGCACCCAGTGCAGGAAGAAGCAGTACAACGTGTAGAGGAAGTGGGAGGGGGTGAGGAGGAGCAGGTAGTACCACACGGCCTGCATCGGCGGCACCTCCAGCCCGTACACTTCGGTTAACGTCATGAACTTCTCTGCAAGACAAAATATATATTAAGTAAAACCGGAACTGACGTATTATTATGTATTTATGGAAGATACATTTCAGAAAAACTTTAATATGAGTATTTATTATATTATATTATATACAATACAATACAAATATTCTTTATTGTGCACATAGAAATAATGCAGTAAGACAAATTTAGTAAAAAAAGTTACACAACAGGCGGTCTTATCGCTAAGCAGCGATCTCTACCAGACAACCTTTGGGTAGGAGATTTAATTATTAAAATAAGAGTTGGTAGGGTGCACACATACACAGTAATATTATACACCTACATATACATATGGACAGTACAAAACAAAGGAAAGACTTAAAAAAGTAACACATACTTTAAAATACTATAAATATACATAGAGTTGCAATGGTAATGGGGAATCCGTGAAATACTGGAAGGAAAGGAATAACGCAGGAAGGAATGAGAGCTCATGTATCAAGGTAATGTTCTTTTACTCTGTGTTTGTGAAGTTTAGATTTTTTATCTATTCATTTAAGATGAACGTTTGTTCCGTTAATGTAAGAAACGACTTGACTGCGGTTTTTACTAATCTATATTGTTCACAAATTAAAAAGATAATGTCAATTTAAAGAATCGCGTCCGAACCTATCCCCGAATGCGAGATTACATAGGTTTACCGACAGGTCCCGGGTTCGATTCTCGGCCGGGTTAGATAAGAAAATTATATGACAGATAAATGTTTATTCTCGGGTCATACGTGTTAGTGACGTGTATTGGTGTTGTCCATCCCGTCCACGACACAGGGAATCCTAGAGCCGGGGTTTGAGTGTGTCAGCAAACGAGCATGCAGCACCACCTTCCGCTGCCGCCCATGACAACTGCGACCGACTTAGAACAAGACTCATATGGGGCTGGGATTGTTAGTCCGGTTAGGTGACGGTGTTAGAACATTAGTTGGTTAGTTTGTAAGTATGAGGACTGGGACAGGGACTGTTAGTGAATGTTAGTCCTGTTGTGGCTCACCCCAAGTCAAAGGTCGTTGTTCAGACGAGATGAAGTTGTACACCAGCGGCAGTTGGTCCTGGGGGGGCGCGTCCTCGTCGTTCCCGGGGTGGTCCCGGGCGGTCTTCCAGGCGGCGGCGATGCAGGCGTTCACCACCATGTCGCCCGGCACCAGGTCCGCTGTGGCGGACGGCCGGCAGTTCAGCGTGTGGATCAACCCTACCGCTGCTCCGACTACCACCTGCAAAGTGGGATCTTAACGTAATTAATTGTATCAGGCGTTACTTTGCGGTACTCCATTATTACAAACTTAGGATCAATCTAGTTTGCAACAAACCGCGACGAAAACACGTTTGATGGTGTATACTTTGATGAAAGCAGCACCTCCCTTCCCCATGACCCCGCCCCCTGGAGGTGGTATGTATGTTGGTGAATTTTCTTCTTGCTTCGGTAAAGGAAAACATCGTGAGGAAACCTGCACACCTGAGTCCTCCAAAATTTTCTCAAAGGTGTGCGAAGTCTGTCAATTCAGTCTTGGCCAGCGGTGGATTGTTACGTCACATTGTGAAAGGTGACCCAAGTCCAGCATTGGGACAGCGGTAGAGGTAGCGATAAAGTTGATGGTGTAAGAGTTTACTTCTATTACTGTTTACTATTAGATGTAGAGGCCAAACCATATACTACCTAATTTAAGACCGATGTCTGCCTTTAACATGCCGATGCTAAGTTACTCATTACTTATACTTATAAATGTTATGACGGCACTCACCCCAGTGGGTCCGTACACGTTGTCGATCCAACCGGGCACTGGTTCCTGCACTGTCGATATCACTGCAATAATATACTTAGGTGAATATTATATTATTTTAAATAAATTAACAAATAAACGCTAATACACTTATCACTGCGGTCTGGCGCGGGGACCATTGCCGATCGCGATACAGGTCTTCACATGCCACATTCCATTGCTATGCGAATTTTAAAGCGTTCCTCATACCAGTGGGGCGCCTCGGTGGGGCAAAGTGGAATAATCCGTAAAATTGACTATCAATCGTGTTCAAGTTATATTTGCAGCATTCATGCAAATGGGTCGAAATGTCGGCGTACAAAATATATATCGTGAGTACCCGTATCATAATAAAAGGTGAACAATCTGTGATGAATTAAGTTTAAAATAATACATTATATTAACATAATCAAAGTTCAAAGTTTAATACCGGCATCTAGGTTATAAACGCAAAATGCGTCAATAAATTATTTATATTTTTATTTTCGTTTACATAAACATTGCGTATGAGCGGCATTACATATATGTATAATAATTATGTGTAACACCGAGGTCTGAGATCAATGTTATTCCCATAATTCATTGCCTTAAGCGAATAAATACGATTGTCATTACTTATCCGTAAATATATACATTATTTACGTACAAGTAATTATTTTTGCATCGTTAGTAGGAATATTCATTTGCTGAGCTGGGATCTTACCAATAGAGGGTCTGAGAAGGGCGACTGGGAGTCCCTTAGCGTGCTTCCTCACCACATCTTCCGCCGCTGCTTTCGTGTAGGCGTATGTGTTTGGGAAATCCCCGATTAATCTGTAAACACAATTTAACGCGTCAATCTAACGCTTGCTGAGCCCACCACGCGCCACGACCACCTGTTGCATGGTGTTTTCGAAAGATAAATTGTTGTCGAAGAAAGCTTGTTGTTAAAACACCAACATCACCTCTGAATTTAACATTTATGTTTAACCATTTCTTAGTTCAAGATATTGATGAACTCCAACACAAATTTTAATGTCTCAACAATAATAACAGAAACCATAACAATAAAATTTAATCACAATTTTGGTCATGTATTTAGACTGGCTTAGGCACGGTAATATAGCAACAACTGTGATTGGGCTGTAGTGACCACCTAGAGGCTGCCCTTTTGCCGGATTCTTATCCCAGGCAACGAAACAATAATAAATAGTTACCCAGGTGTGATACTGTTCAGCGTCTTTTCGTCCATATTCTCCACCAAGTCGATCAGTTTCTCACTGGGCAGGGGACTGTCGTAGAACTTCTCTTCGATCTCTCGCAATGGACATTGGCTGGAACATTAAATATTATTTATTCAACTAAGTACACCACGAACCATAAAACGGTCGTCTCAGTATAAACATCTACATTAAATAATAACGAGGATATTGTGCACAAAATAAAAGTTTAAAAGTAATTGTTAATATAAATTCCCCGAATCTAAATACGATCTTGACGCATAACAGGTAATAGGAAAATTGGAATCGATGATCTAATCAAGTATAAATCAATTTCTTAAAAAGCGAACATCATAAAACTGCAATTATAATCTAAAAGCCAATAGTCGCCGCTAGTTTTAGAAACTTCAATATACCTAGACGAGGAGTATTAGGATATACATACATACATAACATTTACGTTGCTTAAATGGGTTTTTCATTATACCCATAGATTACCTATCTAAAAATGATCGAAAACCAGATTCCTAACAAATGATAAACATGTTACATCAGGAACCAACCTGTAAGCTGTAGATACGTGTACATGAGCCCTTAACTTGGTGCAGGCTCTCGCCAGGTGTAGCACTTCTCTCGTCCCCCGAACATTGATCTTCACTGCGATCTTCATAGCCTCATCGAATCTGACTGTTGCTGCACCGTGGAAAATAAATTCTACCTGGAAACGAGAAAAAAAATTGGCTAAGGGGTTACACAAGGCATGACTTTCGGGCCTATACCTACTGTTTTCCCTGGATTGAGTTCATCACATAGTATTATAAACAGTAACATTTAAAAAAAACATTATGAAATTGATTTACAATGTCTAGAAAGTCTAGATTGTTTTGCTTTACCATCAGGTCACTTTGTGTCCAAAGAGACCATTAAGTTGCAGGTATAGTTAATATTTAGTCAACACCGCTTACCTCATTTATAATCCTGGCTCTGTCACTCTCGCTAATTCCTAAATTTAGATGGCCAACGTCACCCTCGACTATGCATATCTTCTCCAAGAAATTTGGCTGCACCTTCCTTAATCTGTCGTATAGCTAGAACAAGAGAGTCTAATTTTATTATTTCCTATTATCATTCCAATTTTCCAAGTATAAAATTAAGATTGATAAAGCGATATTTATACCCTTCCGAAAATTTTTAGTTAAATGTTTATAATGTGAAAAAAAGTTTCACTTTTACCGTGGTTTCACAAAACCACACAATCCTTTTTTTAATTATAAATATTAAGTATTATACTCACCACGTCGGCGAACTGTTCCTGTAGCCTTTTCTCTATTTCCTTATTATTCTTCGGCCTAGCCAACAGATACAGACGCTTCAGCCCTGGACATGACCTGTAATAGGACACTTTGTTAGAGACCGTGGAGATCCGAGGTAGCCGTTAGGACTAGTCAACACTTATCTCACTTTTATATTAATTAATCAAATTAATTGGCTGAATCATGGGCGTAGCCAGCTTTATATCTGTGTATGACAAAGCACCTAATCCTGGATGGCAAATCGGTTTTTTAGGCAAATTTAAAATGAGAACATCATCAAAATCGGTACACCCAGTAAAAAGTTATGAGATAACACACAAAAAAATACAGTCGAATTAAGAACCTCCTCCTTCTTTGAAGTCGGTTAAAATACAATCAAATTAGACATAATTAAAATACATGAGCAATTACTAAATAATTGGTATAATTACGAAGTTGTTAATTGACGTCCTCGACAAAGTTCAATGTCAAACATACGTTATTGTGGACAATAATATATGTTTATAGATTTTCCAGATATACCATAAATTAATGCCATAATATTGCTTTCTATGTGGTACCTGCAAGACACATACCTTATCTCAATCATTAATACGAAAATTTAATTAAAAAAAGTCAAGATAAAAATAAAATTTGTCACTCATTAGGTACTATTATAATTATTTTATCATTAGTCATATTAACATTTAAAATTACATAACATTATCACATAATGATATCACAAAAAAATTAGTATTACGATCCGATGTATTTATCTTTATTTATTAAATGTTATAATATCCGCATATAATTAAATTTGATTTAGATTTTGTATTTCGTATCTGGCTAATCGAGTTTATCTGTGAATAAAAAGAAGGTAGGTAGGAAGAAAAGGTGGTAGAAGTGAAACTTAAAAAAACGAATACTGTCAGTCCAAATATTGATGTTTTGCTTTGCTTACGTAAGTCGCCATTTTGCTGTAAAAGGGATCGTTCCTAGGACCCCGACCTGGAGCTCGCAAGCGGATTAATGCTTCCTATCTCATTTTCTCCCACATTAAAATGTGTCTGTCGCTTTTTCGTTTCATCGACCTTCAAATCACAACGATACTATAGAAGTTTTCACTTCAAAATAAAAAAAATGTTATAAAAGTATGCTGGCCATGTTTGAAATTATTATTTTAACACGCGTAGGTGGTAAAAGTAAATAGTTACTTTTACTTTGTAAAAAAATAGCGTTAGTATTTAGAAAAATCTCTGAGTCTGCTGTTTTGACAGGTGGCGAATAGTTATATAGAGTTATGTAAAAATATGTAGATGCCGAGTTTAGTTATAATAATTACATCACTGATCCGGAAATCCTACTTTGACATGAACTTGACTAAAAGAAATTATATGTATAATTGAGTTAAAATGCTTGACAGAAATCAAAGTCGCGTTATTTGTAAACGTTAGATACGACACTTGGTGGTACTGATCAACATGGCCGATGCTGACGGTCGTATGTCAGCTATTTATATCAAAAAAAGTACAAATCAACAGACTATGTTCAGCGTAATACAATACGTGCTTTAAAAAAACCTTCATTTGCAAGTGCAGTTGCAACAATCCACGCCTAAATGGCCAGTGAACAGATTAAGACGAGGTATAAAGCATAAGTAATTGTCAATCTCTTTCCTGTAACGCTGAATGCCTTTGGTGTTACTACTGTCCTGGGCGACGGTGGGTGTGGAAGACCACTTACAATCAAGCCGGTGTGCTCGTAGCGCGGCTATTTAACTTAAAAATCATTAAAATTAAAAAACCTGTCAGCTAAACACCGCATTAATTTATGGATTCCCTCAACTGGCGTAGTACATACCGCGGCGGGCAAGCTGCTGACGTCAATAAATTAGCTGTTTCACGCAAGTTCTAACTTCTTACGTCAATAGATTAGAATTATGTTTTATTTACCTAAATAAATAGATAAATCATGCTTAACTGATACTATCTATGGCCAGGCATCATTTTATACATCCAATTTGTGTTCAACAATTAAGTATTTCAATAAAAATATTTAAATTCCCTTTTAATTTTCCATTGTTTCATTGACCTGTAAAAATGACAGCTCTATATTATACTAGCTATCCAGTGCTAGCTAGCTTCAAGTGAATCCATTGAAGAAATTGAGAAAAAAGAAAGAAAAGAAAAGTTTCAGTTTATCCCTATTTTATGCCGTTACGGAGGGAATTTCCAAAAATCCTCTCTTAGTGCTCCCCTACACTCCCCTACACTCCCCAAACAATATACATACCAAATTTCAGCTTCTTGCGTTTTGTACTTTTGACTGTGCGTTGTCTGTCAGTCACTCAGTAGGTATTGATTATAAAATCATTTATTAATTTATTAAATCATACACTTTAATCATTTATTCATGACTGTATGAAAATTATTGTATGAAAAATAAAGTACCGACAATATTCGACGTGCCTAAATAATAATAATTATTATGTACGTCCTAGTGGCCCCGCCCTCCGCCCTCCGCCCTCCGCCCTCACTTCGCTTCGGGTAACATGTCCCCTTGTACTAAGTACCCATGTTCGGAAATTGTTACACTTTAAATTTTTTTTAACTTTGACATACCTGTTTTATTTGTGAACCGTTTTATTTGTGGGAATGTTGTCTAGGATTAACTTAGCATCGTGTAAAAAAATGCTCAGTTTATTATGTACTTAGCTCGGGATTAGACGAGTTATGGGTAAAACTAGCTTAAAATATAAGTATTCTATGTTACACAAAAGCGTGTTTTAAAATTCAATCGGTTGGATACATTGTAAAAAACGAGGAAAAGGGTAAAAAAGAGCACAGATAATATTTTATACCGGCTATCCTTCGCGCCTATCAAGTAGCCGCGTATCTCTGTGAAGGTCCATTAGAATTCTGAATCCGTGTCCTGTCCCGCATTACACCATGCTGTAACAGGTTCGATGGCCGATGGGTAAATAGGTGAATTTTAAATGTTACTTTAACCCGAGGATCTGTCAATGAACTGTGAGCACGAAAAGAGGTGAGGTAACGGTGCCTGATGATTAGGGTCATGTTGAGATTTGGTAATATTAATCATAAAATGTAACGGATAACGTGCTGCCACGTCATGTGCTGCACAGATCCCGCTGGAGGTCATTGGACTCTGTACCACAATTTACCCACCTCCATCCATCCATACTAATATTATAAATGCGAAAGTAATCCTGTCTGTCTTATTATACACTAGTGACCCGCCCTCGCTTCGCTTCGGGAAATTTTGGATAATTCACATTATATTTTTATAAATTATAGCCTATATGTTATTCTGATGTATAAGCTAATATTATTGTAAAGTTTCATCAAAATCCATTCGGTAGTTTTTGCGTGAAAGAGTAACAAACATTCATACATCCATACAAACTTTGGCATTTATAATATTAATAGGATTAATCCAGCCGGCAATCGAACCCTGGACCCTTATTCGCAAGCAGGGGCCCTGTCCTATCAGCTAGGCTTGGAGGCGTCAAAACATAAAAAGCTCATATTTCAATATAACCTATGAATAAAATTGGATCTGAGTTGCGAGATGACATGAATTGATGTACCTAATATGCGCAGAAGTTTAAGCTAACTTTATTCAATGTTTGATTTAATAAAACAAAAAGTACGTACCTATAATATTCTGGGAGGGAAATAACACCGCTACGCGAAAATTGTCGAATAGATAATGTGTAATGAATGACTCACACAGTCCTAATGAGTACTATCGTCACAGAGTAGTTTAATACTCTGTGCTATCGTATCACTATCGGATCATCGGTTGATGAATTACTATTACTAACGTGACAAATTCATTTACATATCTACGTAATAATTATACTCGTATTAGCACTATTATATACAGCGAAACATCGCACGTCTGTTGGATACTAGACCATCGTCATATCTTAAACTGCTGAACCAATTTATATGTAATTTAGCATGGAGATAGTTTGCAACCCTGGAATCAAATCATCCGGAAATCATGCCTTAAGATAGTGAAAAGGGGGGTGGAAGTTTGTATGAGGAATCATTCATTGCTGAAGTAAATATGGGATATAAAAGTCTTTGTCGTTTCGCGAGTCCTACGCGAGCAATGCCGCAGGAAAAAACTTCCTATATTCTCACTAATACCTTCCTAACTTCACTAATATTATAAGGAGGATAGATTTGAGTTTCTGATTGTAATGGATAAATTCAATTATATTATAAAGCTACAATATTAGCATGTAACTTGGCTTTTTTTAATTAAAAAATAATTACCCCTCTTAAAAATGTTAATTGTAATCTCTATATCAATTTTGTCCTCACTAACAGATCAACGCTAAAATCAGAAACTTAATATTTTGACAGCAGGTTCTTTGTCTTAAATATACGTAAAAATATAAATTTTGCTAAAATATGACGGAATGAATAAATTTGTTAGGCGGATCTCGCGATCTTCCGACATCAACAAGTCAATATCAGGTACCTACAGATCTACTATCGGAACAGATCTCTAACACTTTGGTCAATGGTGAGCAAGTATTATCAGATGGCTAAAACCGGTTGTTGCTAAATAGTGGTTTCAATGATATCCGCATAAAAAATTGTTGATCATCACCCACTGTCAAGTCGTCTACTACCTCGAGGTAATTAAGACACTCCTTAAAACACATTAAATACCTCCCTAACTATATTATGTTAACTAAGCGTGGAATGACCTGCACGCACCACTAATAAAAAAAATGTGCGTATTAGAATTTCATTATCACCTACTTGAAGGCAAACGTGGTGAGGATACTTGCATAAAGAAGAGTTCTCCATAATGTCCACAACGGCGTGTGAAGTGATCAATCCACTTTTGGAGAGCGTGGTGGACTATAGCCTGTACCTGTACCGCTCATATACATATTTATATTCATATATTTGCATAGAATACAGTTCATAATTATTAATAATTATGGCGATTAGGTATCGTATTCACATTATCACACATTATCGTGACAAGCAAATTTTATTATAACCTCATTTGCAAGATATATTTTTAATTAAATTTATTCTGAATTATACAGTGTAATTTAAGGTACATTATTATCATTTTATTAAAAATAGGGCAATTCTATTTTTTCAACTTTAGAACTACAGTATTGTAGGATTGTACCCCAAATTATAAAATTATAAGAGGACCTTCCCGGTTCCTCCCAACGAAAAACGTATAATATGTATTCCAAATTGGTCAATAAATGTAGATTGAGAATGTAGAGTCGTGAGCTAATAAACACAAAAATTACAACCGAATTGATCGCCTTCTTTTTTAAAGTCGGTAACAAAATGTCAATTCATTAAACCTAAATCACGCCACTTTTTACCTTTATTTTACTACATTACATGAATTTAACCATCTTCGTTAGGATTTCGATCAAATTTCCGTTTTCACAAATTCCTTGCGACAGCATCGCTCATAACACCCAATAAAATGTGACAACCACAGCCAGCAAGTCGACACCGCGTGTTCAAACACTTGACACTTAGCCGTGTTATTTACTGCATGAAGTCATGATGGCCAATGGTAAATGAGTGTTTATTTGCTGAAATTGTGGTTACAAAGAGCCTCATTGCTAATGTACAATACTCACAATGTACCTTTAGTACTGAATTAAGGTGTGCATTTTGAATTTAATAATAATTTGAGTATTGAATATTTAAGACATATAAGGACAAGCACAAAAAATATTATGACACGGGTACTCACGATATTAGTGACGGTAGAAGTAGTATAATAAAGGGCATGTAAAGTTAATGTTAACTTCATCCTGTCATTTCAATTTATATTTATTTGTCTTTGCCATTTGCTTTTTTTTCTTCGCATAAATTAATTTTCTATTTCATTATCAGGTGTTTTTTGGGACCACCAATTTATTTGGGACGAGTGATTCGCGAGATTCTAATGACTCGTCTCAGTTCACTGTTGACTGGGACCCTTACATCCTTGGTTTCCACTAACCTCTAGTTAGAGTAAATGTCTTGTCGCAGTAGTAATGGATGAACTACTCAGTTGAACTAGTGGGATCTACAGCCCTAACACTAAGCTTACAATTTATAATAATCTCACGGCGGAATCAGCTGTGTATAATAAGTAATTGCTTGAGATTACTTGTATCTAAACAAATCTATGCCCTCGCGATCCCCCTATTAGGAGCAATTGGCATTTAATTGCAGCAGTCGCTAAGTCATGTCGGAAGCCCTCGAACGGCATTAAATTTTCCGACACTTGGGTTGGCTACTACCACTAACCTCTCCACCAATCCACGTTGAAGCTGTGCGTTGGAGTATGCTCTAGGCCAGGGTTTCCCAACCTTTTTTTCGCCAAGACCCCCTAAACCAAAAATAATATTTTCATGCCCCCCTTACATGACGGGAAGGGGGGAGGGGGGGGTGCGCGTCAAACGTCGTGTTGTGATTTGTTAAAGCTACATACGCGTTAAATATATTTTTTCAGAAATGATAACATACCTAGTATGCCCCCTCCCCCCGAAATCCCTCTACGCCCCCCTGGGGGCACAGCTGGGGGGGGCGTGCCCCACCGGTTGGGAAGTCCTGCTCTAGGCCTTCTCAGGTTGAGGAGAGATGCGTCCTCAGTGGACCATTAATGGGTTGAAGCCAAGGTGTATGATGATACCGAGAGCTATTAATAAAGTAGACGGTCTGTACAAATAGATAAACATTTGACCACATTCGTGTTACACACCATTGTCCGGCGCACCTAGCAAGGCAATGCTACGTCAAGCGTCGACCCCGAAACATCCAACATCCAACTTTAATTTTTATCTCATAAAGTCCGTTTTAGCTTCAAATTCTAATGACAAGGATGTGTGTCGTGCAAAGACGCGTTTCCTCGCGACGAAATTTCAATTTTATTTCAAAGTGTTAGGGTTCCTTATTAATTGAACTGGTTTAGAGTAAACGTATTAGTATTCAGAGTAGGCACACATGGTATGGTCGGATTGCACCGGAGGGCCATTCGGCCTATTAATTACATAAATAATTTTTATAAATGGGTATGTTGACACTGCCACATGGCTTCGGACCACAGCTGTCCACGCGCTCGGTGACAGTAAACAACCAACCTGAAGGTAAGTGGTCACGGTTACTCCTGGACAATAGACACCAAAGGCATCCACTGCAATGACGACCCGTATGGCGCAATGGTCACCATTGCGGACCGCCGTTTGAAGGGTCCCCGGTACATTCGCAGCGAAGTGGAAATGTAATGTTAAAGAAGTGAAGATGAGTTAAAATTTCCGTTCCCGATCTAGGACTGTGTTTTTGTCGTGTGTGTTGACCATGGCATCCGCGACACAGAGAATCCTAGTGTGCGGCATGTGTGTATCGTTATTATTTTATCGTTTTTAATTACATTTTCGAAGTGTTCCGACAATAAATATCAGTCATCTGATTTCGTTTCGGTCGGGGTGTTGTCAAAAGCGCTACTGACGTCCATGGCCGGCCACTCACCATAAGGGGACTCGGTCCTTAACATCGTGCCTCATTTAAACTACTATCGTTAAAGTAGGTATAACGACAAACACCCACATTTGGCATTTTCACATTGGGTGTTAAAATTAACGTTCACCTGAACACAATTTCAACGTCATTGACATTCAAAACAAAGGCTTACATCATATTTAGATCTGTCGTATATCATCAAGGTTCTCTCTACGAACGTGATCAAGTTTAAAACAAAATCATAATACACAAACATGATCCAAAATTTAGCTCTGAAAAACATTGACTTAGAAACATTACGAATTTATATTATTATACTGATGTCTCATATTAATAACACTAACATACAAACGGCTAATAAATAACGTGATGCGTACCCTAACGTGAACAAATAAATCGAGTATCTTTGAATGAACGTCAAAGATACTCGTATTTCAATAACATAACCTTCAACCTGACGGTGTTTTTTTTATCGTAGAAAAAGTGGATGGTCGTAGTTAGTAGACTATTTATCATAGAAATGTGCGTGCGCAATGTAAGGCGAGCTCTGGTTTGGGTGGGCAAGGCTGGCGACCGCACGCGGGCGGAGTTTTAATAAGGTGACGCGAAGAAATTAAGCCAGAATGTCTCTGAGTGATAAGCGAATATGGCTACCATCGTAACATTTTAAAGGTCCGGACAATAGCTGTGTATTCCACTGTACTGAATAAAAATTGTCAATTTTTTGTTTTAAAAAGTTACATGTTAATTATTTTTCAGGTGAAATTGATTGGTTACATAATTATAGTTTGTTAAATAGATAAGAGCTTATCAAACGCTTATTTAATATTTATGTTTAATTCAGTTTTAATTTAATTACCAGACGACTCAATTAGTCGGACATGTCCCAACAAATCCGAAGATCTGGTAACCCTCTAAACAACTGACAGGTTCGTTCATGGCCAGTGGTGACCATCACTGCCGCGAGTACTTCGCTAGTACAAGTTACCTCAGCCATTACACATCGTGTACCAAATTCTACTATAACTGAGCCGATGGAATTCGATTACAACCTATAATGGAATAGTCTTCCACTGGTTGCAAATGGCTATAATATACATAGGTACAGATGTAGCTTACAAGACTATTCAACGTTTTGAAACATTCACTAACCATCGCCTTGTTACCTTAATCCTAAAAAAGTGGGCAAAAGCCAGACAAACAGTAATCTAGCAATGTACGACATTGCTAGATTACTGATTACTACTTACATGATTAAACTTCTAATATTGAAACAGAATAATGATCAGAGCTAATCTAGTATGTACGACGACCGATAAATGGAAAGTGACTATTACATACAGACGACAAATGAGTGGAATAGATAAAATGATTGTATTGTAATTATCGACGGTGTTTCAGGTCAATGTTATAGGAAACACACCGCACGCGACAGACGATGGTCGAGAAACGTGATGTGGACTTATTCCCCGTCACAAAGTAGATAAGTAAACCCTAGTGTAACTGATTAGTTCAACCGTTGAACTAGACACACTTTTATGTCCCAGTAGTTTAACTACGTTCGAGAGTTGAGATACTGCACTCATTGGACAAGATAGTTGAACTTATAAGTGTAACAGATTTTAATTTAAACAAAATGAGGAGTACAAATGGTGGGGTGGACAAATGATAAGCCAACAAGCCAACAGGCCGCCCAATACCGACGCCAACCTGGTGATTGTGGGTTGGCTTCTATCACCTTTTATGACACCCTGGAGTCCAGGGCCTGGACAGACAGACAGCATGGCATTACGTCATTTTCAATCGATTTGAAATGTGTACGTTCATAGTGTTAATGTAAAGTAACCTTTAAATTGGTACGAATGAATTACGGTCAAATTTCTAGCGCAGAGCGGATCTCTACCTTTTACTAATATTTGGGAAAAGCGAGTTATTATATATGGCTTCAAATACACTCACTCATCTCGGAAACTCACATTATTCTCCGTATTGATAACTCACACAGTTAAAACGCCTTATACACTAACTGCATACTGGCAAAAACAGTCGTAGATTATTTGTTTCCTTAATAAAAAAAACTTAGGTAGGTACGTATCTAGAAACTTGACGTAGTAATCACGTAATATGTTGATCAACCAATTTTTTGTATTTTCTTGTGATGCCCAAGTAAGTGCCTTACAGTCAGTGCCGTTTTTACGTTGTTTAAACGTCAACAGAGCTTGATTGATTCTATTTTACCTTTTTTGTGATAGTGTCTTCAGAATGCCTAGATGTACGAAGATTTTGGGTCTTCGCAAACTTATTCTTATTTATTATGTTAAAAATGACAAACGAACAGACAGACGAGACGAAAGACGAATTGCATGGCAATATGTGGTCACCCGTACATCAGCAACGCCGAATGTATCACCGATGCTGATCTGGAAAGAACGAAGCTCTCAGTCAAGCTTCCACAAGCTTTTCACTCAAGCTTCCAGTCGGAGCAGGAAAGGCCGTTTGGACACTGGACGTCCTGGTCAACCGGCATGGAATTAGGCTCAGTATTTAAGGCCGCCCAAACACGGCCAACACCACCAACCTGGTTGTAGTTGTAGCAGTCTGTGGAATTTCTTGAAATTTTTGACCAAGATCGAAGTCTTAAAATTCTGTACGTCCAGTGTAAAACATCGATAAATGCGCAAGTCAATAATGCTGTTTGTACGTTTTATTTGCTGACTGATCAATACCGAATCATGTAACATGTACATTTCAATAGCATAATATGTGCATTCTCACCGGCACGCTAAAAGCTTACGAATGTACTTATTGCCTGTTCAAATAATATTACGACTCTACCGTTTGAATAGTAAACAATTACACAAAATTTGGAGCAGTACATTTGGACAAATATCATTACAATCTCACCTCACCTCAATTCTTGGTGGTGGCTGCTGTAACCGACCTGGACTGACCTCATAGAGAATAGTCTATGAGGAGTACTTATCATTCAATAACAGTCGTTATCGCATATCTCTCAATCTCGCTGCTCTCTAGCAGTGAGCCGCGTGCTCCGTACTTCAGAGTACCACCGCGAACCGGTTTTAGGCCTGCGAATGTCACAACCACTTCGGGAATTCCGTGTCCTTAATCATAAATATATAATGGCATAGTATAATCCGTTATGGACGTTTATGGACAGTTCACGGCAGAGGCGAGGGTCATTGCTGACCGCTGACTCAGGATCCCACGCAATGGTCTCTCCATACAGTCCAGGCGGAGAGTTGAAGGGTATTGCGTTAGAATTCTATAATCATTGTAATCAGATTCATCAGAGAGAGTATTATAATGTGTGGCGGCATAACGAGCAAGCGAGCCACCTGGATGACCTGATGGTAATTGCTCACCGTCACCCATAGACATCATCAATACCCAAGGCAACGCCGACGCCTTTCCAAAAGGGAAGCTGAGGACTCTCATTATTAGTGGCTTTAAACTGGGTGAAGAACCCAGCCACCTCCAATATAAGGGATCTGACATAGCCTCGTCCATCTTTCAGCAGGGTACATGACGAATAACGGAGGTTAGTGCGAACTTTGGTGAAGCCCCGTACCCCCCTTGATACGCCAATGTTAAAAATCTATTAACTTGTATAATTTCACTGTTCTGTGTAGATGTCCAATTGTCCATGGGCATTTATGACCACTTATTAATACCAGTCGTACCTTTGCTTCTAGTCCTTCTAGTAAAGAACAGTTATATATCATAACCAACTATAAAATACCCATTGCATATACCGCGCCAGCTCCCAGACTACACGTACAACCACATGCGACAGTAGGTACTAGCTAACATTACAATTTGTAATTTACATTAACTAGGCATGAACTAGTATTTACAAATCTACACATAATACCAGGAGGTGGTGGAATTATTTACAGTGCTTTTCCTACTGACCGTTTTTTATCAAAATGTAGGTGATATTATCTCTAAGGAATACTTAATTTTTGTCTGTTAATGTCGAAAAACGGATAATTACCAATTGTTATAACAATTGGTAATGAGCCCGTTTTTCGCATCGTTCGTCGCGCCACGCACCATAACTTATATGATAATGATCATAATTTACAATAATTATATTTTATAACTGATAAATAAGAATAATATGAATAATTATAATTATTCAGACCACATAATTATTAATTTCGCTGCTTACCATCAGGTGGGAATGTAGTCAATTATTAACTTAAAATATAAAAAAAATACTTTAAATGAATGAAAAAATATACATAATATGATTATTTTATTTTAGAATTTTAGAACTTACAGTGTTTGGACATCCACAGTGATGCGAATAGATAAAACCTTACACTGCATTATATTACATTTCTTACAATCAAACAAGTCTCAAGTGGCAAACAAGTAAAATTTTCAAATTAGTCGACAACACCCGGAAAATTGATCGCCAGCCCCGGTACTATACAATTACCTTACTCCGCCATAAATAAGTTATGCAAGAATGTACTTATATTACCTGTGATAATATTTAGATTGTTTTACAAATTGACGCAACCTGTTTACTAGTTCTGTAGCACAACTCGGTTATAGCGACATCTGCGGGGTAATAATTATGTTATCTGACAAATACAATTCACAGCTGACTGATTGGCTTTAAGCCGCTAATGGCCCACTACTGAGCATGAGGCCTCATACCTGAGGAGGCATAGAGCATACTCCAACAGACTGCTCTAGTGCGTATTAGTGGCCAACCCAAGTGTCGGAAGTGTATGTCGCCCGAAGGCCTCCGACGTTGCTTAACGACTGCTTCCGAATGATAAAAAAACCGGTAACGACGGCTTTACGTGGCCTCCGAAGCACGGAAGCGCCCAAGAAAGGAGATTGATTTTAATTTTGCCCGAACTTCTCTCATACGTCAAATGTACTTTCTCCAGAACCATAATTATCAATTTTCAATGTAACCGTCGCCTAAGTATTGGAATCAGTGTTTTGAACAGTGGATTTTAATAGAGATTTAATAAGTAAGAAAACAAACTACTAACTTATTTATGATAGATGACTAAAATTATTCAATCGAATATGAATGTACCCATTCTAAAATTATTTATCTGTTTTTTCTCAAATTCAGATCATTTGTGATCCAAAATACTTTATTTGTTTTTGTACTGTTAGTTCTAAATATGTACGTCACACGTTTTATAAGCAATTGACATCATTCACCGCCCGCGAAACTCATCTCTGCTGTTTGTATTATATCTTATACACGCACAGCTAAATTTTTGTAAAACACCACAATTATTTACTTAAAAACACATGTATCTCTTTACCCTTATTTTGTAACTAACGCAATACGCACTGAAAAAACTGACAAACAAATAAAATTAGTAGTAATAATACAATCCCAACTGATGTTAAGTAGCGATGAGATGTTGATTTATTAACCCTTTTGATTTTTTTTGTTTGGGAGAATATCCATATTCCCCTTTGGTTCCATTTAACTTTGATATTTAGGTAAATTACCCGTTTGGTTCCATTTAACTTTGATATTTAGGTAAATTACCAACTATTTGGGGTAAACAAATTTTATTGAAGTTGGTGTTTGTTTTGTTATAACTTTTTTATTATTACATATACCTATGTATAAATAAACCGAGTGTAATGTGGGGACAATTTCACGCCTGCGAGCCGGTGACAAGGGTAAGGTCGTGTGCATAATAGCGCAAAATGATGCAAAATGGCCACCGGTGCGTTCAGTGAGGCCGACCGCCGCCGCCGCGGCGACCACTCGCACACCTTGGAGTGGTAATGACTTTACGATATCACACGACCCTCTGTTATGACCGCTTGCATAACCGCAATAAATTAATACTCCGTTGTACATAATATGAAGTTTGTAAATTTCTTTCGTATCGAAGAAACGTAACAGGTACATTTATCGTTACATTCCCCAGAAGACAGATACCCCATACACAACACTCGCTACCAACCAACCAACCAACACGCTACTGTCCTGAACTTTTATCTTCATCTCATTGACTGTCCGTTTGTTCGTTTGTATCCCCTAATCTTAGAAAAATAATCTTAAAAAAGTAATATTATGAATATGACCTGAATATAGTAAGCCTGGGGTAATGTTAAGTATTTTCTTTATTACTTAATCTGTTTACAAGTGAAATGGATAACTAATTTTATACATACATTTATGAATTTAAACAATCCTGTTGGAACATTTTTTTTGTGTGGGTAGTTACTGAGGTATAAAGCATTATGTTTACTAAAACCAAGCGAAGGCGGTTACTAGTATTTGAACATAATTAAGGTAAACCATGTTGAGCGATGAGTAAACAATAATTTCAACACTAGCCGGCCACCGCGGCGCTGCTTGGCATTTGACGATAATTATCGCTGTCGTCATTACGGCGGAGAAAGTTTTATTTTTGATGATGCAAGATGATGAGGGTGACACGTAGGTGTATCTTTATATCAGCGATCGCCTTGTCCAGCGATGGCCTCAATGAAGTGATAGGTATATCCTAGGTAGGACCAATTTTAAAATATTTAGGAAATTACAGGCAAGAGAGAGGTGGAGCACACATTTTCTTTCTCTCTTCGTCTCATAGCCAGTGCATGAAATATATATCTCAGTCAGTAGTTCATTTCTGAGTTTACTAGCGTTACGCGAACGGTGATGCCTTGCTTTTTCGTTATTTAATTTCGTTCTTGAATTATTTTATGAATTAATGTTTCCTTCAATACAATAAATATTCTACGTTTAAAGTGTTTTTCAATTCATATTTGTAAATTTTCAATTCATATTTTGTGAATTTTCGGGTGAATAATTACAAATATACATACAGGTACATATAGTAGGTAATTACCCTTATTCCCTATATAGATACCTAGGAAATCCATAATAAAACGTTTTTATGAAGCACAAATGGAAAAAATGAGTAATTAGTCCATATTATTTGTAATTAAATAAATCGACGCCAATACCCTCATCCCCCCCGCACTAAAATTCCGTGCCGCGGATCTGTCACATAAATGTCTGTCCGAGCCGGAAACCGAACACGGAACCCTCGCTTCGCAGACAGGATCCACTATCGACCGGGCTACGGGCTGTGCTACGGGGACGGCACCAATTGACATTAGCCTTCTCGCCCACGTAGACTTTTTGTAGGACAGATAATAATTAATCGAGCCGATTTTTCCTCTGATGCTACGTATTTCTGACCGAATTTTTTTAGGACGTGTGCGTTGCACAATTGCTATCAGTAGGTACGTTCTATTTTTCTCCTACAAAAAATCTGTCACCGACTATCGGACGTGGGCGAGAAGCCTTAATTTGAAAATAAGGATGTCCTTTGACGCGTACCAACATATTTATGTTACTTATTCATTATTTTCCATGACGCATTTCGTGTAGCGTCCTTTTAGATGGTATCTATATTTTCATCGAATACTCCGACGACACAATTATGTTTTTATCTCTAAGTATAATACCTCTATGGTTGTCTCATGACGTCATCGGGTGTGGCTATATGAAATACAAACTTTGGTTCAGGGATGATAAGTTAGGCCCAATCACAATTTATTGTTAGGTACTTTCAATACCTGTCCATTACATGGCATCTCTCCCCTATAAACATTTAACTAATATAACTTCGGTTAGTTTCGCTTCGGATTAGAATAGTCAGTTTACACATAATATCCCCGTCGTATCCCGAGTCACGACAGAGGAATTTAAATTCATTTATAGAATATAAGTTAGACACAGTCACAAAAAATTGCTGGGTTCCAGTCTCGTCCCACACTTCTAATGTAAGGATATAGTCCACCACACTTTAACAATGCGGTTTTAAAGACTTCACCCTGAATAAATCGACATCAATAACTATCGTTTTTTTTCAAATATTGAGTTTACAGCCAGACGAGCCGTACAGTTATATTAAAAGAGTGGTTTTATAATTTATTTAACTATAATTTAAATAAACATTCTATAAGGTAATTTAAAAAACAATCTTTGTAACCATAATGTTTGTAACCGGTTTCACGCGATTTGATACACAACGAGACACCTGACTATATCATTAATTAATGACGTCTGTCCTTTATCCTGTCGTTTCTGCTCCATTACATTAATTATTAGTAAACTAAACTATGTTGTTGTTGGTTCCGGATGTTCTACTGTCTGCGTCAAAGCGATGTTTGCGAGACTGGCACAAAGACAAAACTTGGCGCTTTAGAAGATAGAAGAGAGATCAACATCAATAAAAGTGAAGTAGGTAGGTACATATAGTATTTGATGCAAAAACATTAATTATTAACGTCATAAGAATATATGAGATGACATTTTGCATGAGTCATTTTAATATTCAACTTATTTTGTTCTCTTTTCATTGCTATGTCATCTTATTTACCTACATAATTTAGTTTTTAATTGAGTATATCGCACCTTTTTGCATAACTCGAAGTAGTGTTTGCACGAACGTACACATACGGTGTGAAATATTAAGTACATAGGTACACGAGTTTACTTTCTGTGCTCTATGTCATTTGTGGTGAAGTGTTGACCACAAGTAGAATTGGCCTTAAATTATTGTAATTACCTACCTGTATTTTTAAGCATCTCATTATTTATTTATTGTACAAGCGATATAAAAGACGAATAGAATACTAAACAGCATTACGCATACGAAGGACCTTAGGCCCTTCGTGGGATTAAGTGTATTTTTTTATGCCGCAGTTAAATCCGTAGGGAATCTGAATGCGTGGGAATAAAAAATTGTATCGGTATACGGGAAATCCCAAATGGAAATTACCCAGAGCCCGCGTCATGTTGCCGGCAGGGCAATACGACATGATATTAAAATACTGTTATATTATAATAATATATCTTCTGTGGTCTGTATCTAGATTTATAATACTTTATATTCTGTAGAGAGAGTCATTTTAATTTATATTTTAATTTGTTTCTTCCTTTATTCCTCTTCTTTCTTTCTTGGGCGACAGTGCAATAATGCCTTTGGCGTTACTGTTGGCCGACGGTGGTCACTTACCATCAGTTAGCTCGTCTTGCTGGCTATAAACCATTTTCAGGTATTTTAAACCGAAATTACTTATATTTTTAAGGTCGCTAGTCGTGTAAAATCCCAAGGTGTCCTGTTTCTTTCTCTAACTGCAACATGAGACCGGAATAACTCCAAAATCTTCCATTAATCTAGAGGTCAAAAGCGGTTTTTTGCCGACAAACGTATAACAGCAGACATTATTCGAGCCAGCATCGTTGAGGACGGATTACTAAAACCGCTAATATCAAATCAGTTTTCTTGCGTATTTCCAAAGCTTATTGCAGGTGTCTATGGAAGTACAGTAGGTACTCTTAATAATTAATCAAATATCCGAACTAAGTACTTAATTCTTGTCATAAGTCAGCCGTATTATCGAAGATCCAAATAATTTGAATGTATGCAGAAAAGTGATTTTTTCACATCGTCTTCATACAAGGAAAATTATTATAATGTATACAGGTACTCAGTATTTCGAATTGTTTTTCCGATGTTAATGTAATGTAATGTTTAGTGTCCGCGATGATATCAGTTTAAAATTACAAGGAAAATTAATAACTGACATCTCAGCCAAAATTCATTTTTGCCATTGGTTGAAATCAAATATAAACAATTAAATGTATGATGACTAGTATCATTTTTCCATCTCGAGCAGTTCCCTACTCGGAGAGGTCCCAGTTGTTTTCATTAAAACGAATTACTTTTTTGTGCATTTATGTACTTTTTTTCACAATAATTGACAGCTGGCAGTTAACTTCGGTCGACATAAGAACCTCTGATTGAAGTATGGTTGGGCTTTAACAGTTTTCAGCTAAAAAACTATAGATGCGTTACGTTCATACTTCATACAACGCGAATTGAACGTTTGGATCCGCTCCGATGACATCTATACAAATAAATAAAATTGGAGTGTCTGTTTGTAATATTAAAATAACAGCTTTTTATTAAATGCATATGGGTGAATACACGGTGCCTACACCAAAATAACATTTTACAATTTTTGTCTGTCTGTCTGTCTGTCTGTTTGTTCCGGCTAATCTCTGGTACGGCTGGACCGATATTGACGGGACTTTCACTGGCAGATTACTGATGTCATAAGGAGTAACTTAGGCCACTTTTATATTAATTTTTTATTGTTAAATTCCACGCGGACGAAGTCGCGACGTATGAGACAGAAAAAGATATGTAGCTCCATGAAAAATACGACAATTGGCTAGGGACATGTGTATCTACATCATTTTTACTTATATCTAATATCATTGTTTTCAGCATATACCTAGGCATGAGCAGTAGTGGGCTACTAGCGGGTTAACCCAGGACCAAGAGTCTACTTAATTACGACATACCTTAAAAGTTTCTCCACCAACAGCTTCCCCAGGAAGCCGGTGCCGCCAGTGAGCAGCACGGTCGAGCCGGCGAACAGCTTCTGTATCTGAGAGTCCCCTAGGGCTTCGGTCTCGTCCGCCATAGCCGTGTAGGCGACGTCACCGTTCTGCTTGAGCTCCAGATCGTTGAAAGGTGCAACCACCATGTCTGTGAACAAGATATTTGTTATCATACATTTATTCCATATTATTATATACCTAGGTACTAATGTTATAAATACTGAAGTGATTATTTATAGTACCTATTTGTCTGTCAGTATGTACCTTTGCATTTTTAGTTTGCTCAACAAATAAGTGAAGTTTCGTATGGAGAGAGTTAGAGACCCTGGAAATTCGTTCCCTTGGGATAATTGATCTCCAAAGCGCGCGCGGCTGTGGGCAAAACCTTGTAATAATCGTTTAATATCTTCATCTATGTATAAGATTACTCATAATTTTATTCATGTTCACAGTGTTTTGGTTTCAGTTGTGTTAGTGTGTTAGGGTTATAGAAGGAATATCAATTATTATTGTAACAAATACCATATTAAATAACAAAACTATGAAAAAACGACGACAACAATAACATCACGTCCAACTCGCCTTCTATCGTCCAATCAAACGCATAAATATTGTTATGCTGTTTACTTGACGTCATTTGGGGCTTACATATGTTTACAACGAAATGCTATTCAATTCAATTCAATGCAATAACACTTCACACACAGTGTACACCACTCATTACAATATTAGCAATAAAAATATAGTGAAGCACTAATTAGGTAGACAACAGGCGGTCTTATAGCTAAGAGTATATTAATGACAAGGACGCTTGGTAATAGACATCCGCAACCAGTTCCGCTCAAGTTAGTATGTATTTAGGTATAAAATGGTACCTACCTAGTAAAAATATTGTAATTAGTTTTTAAGCACTATTTTTAAAAGATGTGCCGAGGAGTTTTCTTTCGCCATTTCTTTTTCTTTTCTGAGATTTAAATTTTAAAGGCACCTTAGCGAAACGGTGGTAAATGCAAAAAATTAAGTTCATAAGTGTATTCAAAATACCTACGTGAAATAAATGATTTGAGTTTGAGTTTGAGAAGAGCGATCTCTTCCAGACAATCTTATCTTGTGGAAGTGAAACAAAAGATACAAATAGGGCAGGGTGCACAATGTAATAATAATATAGCAACCAATGTTACTCGTGTAAGTATTACATAGTCATACTTTACAAGAAGGGTGGGAGAAATTAAAGAGAGTAACAAGTAGGTACGTAGAAGAAGACAGAAGGTAGGTTTTTATTGAAGCGACATGTAGTATTTTTCACTTGGTGCTTGAAAGAGGAAACAGATGGTACTCATCTTATGGAGAAGGATTTTTGTAAAAGTTAGTAGAGTGAGATGGAGTTCCATCTTCACATCACACTTCACTTCGCACCATCAGAATCCATGCTCCATAAGCTTCTAATTTATAATCACAATATATTTAATCCTTGACATTCTGGCTTTTGTTATAGCATTACTATACTACCTATTATAATATATTAATATAATATTATTTCAGGTGTTTAACCTTCAATTACGCTATTCTTATAAAATTTAAAATTGTAAACACCTAAGGCAAATACCAAGTCTACTAATGTAAATGATAACAATAATAGTTTAATGAATCAGGCTCTCACAGATCGGTCAGTGATGCGGTGGTGAATTTCCATCACTATTGTTCATTTTTTGACACTCGAGTCACTAAAAACATTGTTAATTATTATTTTATAGAGGGATTAAAGAAGCTCGTCATATCGACAAAATATATACAGTACGTATTGTGGTATTACGTTAGGAGCTCATTTAAAAAAAACGGATTCAAAAAATTTGGTATTATGTGAAAGTTATGAAATAAAACTTAATTTATTTTCAGGTCGAAGCCAACACTACCGTATAAACTATACCTTTGTATCAGCCTATGTCACTCTCCAGCCATTCAACTATCTCTCCATTCAAATAATCAAATCGATCCTTTGCTCCGTTTTGACACAGCAGAAATCTTTATACTGTGGTTCTGAAGTGAATGAGGACAAACCAACACACATTCGCATTTATTATATTAAAAATATTAGTATGGGTTATGCAAAATACAACAATATTTCACCTTGGTTTATTATATACCTACATTTAATATTAATTTAAGAGTCATAATTTACTCCGTACGTTGAACTCTGATACTACAGTCAAGATAGATTTGTTAACCAATCTGGGTAGCGCGCTGCTGACGTTAGCCAATTAGGGGCCAAGTTCATGACAACTTAAATAAATCTGTAATAATATGTAACACTAGTACCCTTGTACAATTATTGTGGCCTAGTAAACGCTTTCATTCGCTTCAGGAAGAATATGCCTTATTGTTTTTAAGTAACTAGTCGAAAAATAAGCAGTTAAGTCACCTAAGTAATTGTGTTAAAATACTGATAAATGAAACTATGGGGAAGGGACGCTCAGAAATAACCTAAAAATAGTAATTACATCAGTCCACAAAAATCTTGAGCTATTGACATAATAATGGGTACGAAAGAAATAATGAAATCAATATTATTACAACTCGGCACTTACACTGCCGTACCTAAACTTCATTATGGGCGCGGAACCAGCACCGTAATAATACCTAGGTATAATATCTATTAGAATTATTACAGTAAATCATGTTTGGATACAAAATTGCATTCGCTCAGTCAGTACCTACCTCTAATTTAATTCTACGTAGGTATGAAGTAATTTGTTATTCTAAGACCTCTTTAGCATTGAATAAAAATAATATTTTAATAAGACGGGTGCGTTACATTATTATAATTTCTATGCTTCTATCTGTGTTATATACAGAACTTGTATATATGTATTTGCGAGCGATGTAGAAAACTTTGATAGCGTAATTCAGTAACGTCATCGGGCGATCGTATGAATTACTTATAATTTTTTATTGAATTGAATATTTATTTTTTAATGATAAGCAGTGATACCCGTGTGGTTGAACGTTGGACTCCCGAACCGGGGGGTCCGGGTTCAATTATTTGGGGTATTTAGAATTTAAGTAATTATCACTTGCTTCGGTGTGCTTCCATGAAGGAAAACATCGTGAGGAAACCTGCACACCTGAGAGTTGTCTATAATCCCAGTCGACCAGCATGGTTCACTATGGCCCGTATAAGGGGTATATAGCACTTTTACTAACCTAAGTATAGTGTCATTGCCTTTAACCCTTACATTGTGAGAGTCTTGAGTCTAACAGTGGAACATTAAATTTATAGATTGCAACGAAGAATATATTTTGAATTCAGGAAATGTATGATCGGAAGGTTATTAAGTTGTCAAAGTATTTATAGCCAGACCAGTTGCATATTATTAGCAAAGTTCACTCGTTTCTCCAAAAATGCACGACGTATGAGTATGACGCACGCAGAACCAGCTCTCAGAGAGAATGTGCGAAATCTTGTATACCTACGTATATCAATTTGTTTTATATGTATAATAAAACTGTAACGCCTTTTTTAAGCTGCGTTCAGATACTCGACCGAATAATCGGCTGACGTCCATGACCAATATATTTTATACGAGCACGAATACAAATGAAAAATCCTTTGATCCGCGTTATAACTGACACCGGGCCTAGTGAGTATTGAATTTAGTCACATAAATATCATCCCGGGAATCAAACGAAGGGCGCCTGGTTCCGCAGACAGGGTTCCCAGTACCACTGGACATGTAGTCCAGTTCGTAAGGTCTTCATAGGTTTGAGATTTGCTCAAAAATGGACCCACTGTCAAACATATTAAAATTGTACTTCACGTTCTTACAACGCAAGCTGCACTTAACACATGTTCCGATGACATGACATTACTGTACAGGCACTAACGTCAAACGCAAAATTAACGTTGTTGTCGTTTTTGATACAGACGTTCTCAAGATTCCGGTTATCGAATCGTAAGATATTTATTTGTTATACCGGTTAATTTCTTAAACAATTAAGATTAATCTTGAATTAAAATATTAATTAAGTCGAACTAACGTCAATTCACCACGTCACGTCACCAAATTCAAAATGACTTAAAGACATTCCTAAAATGGCTAAATATTACAAAATATATTTCGACTATAATAGACGAAAAACTTGTTGTATGGAATTCAAATGTATTCAAATTGACTTCAAATTAGGTGTCTGGGTTTGGATAGACCAGTTTTTATACACCAATCCTTAACAGTAAACTAGTCTCTAATCCTATCTAATCTAGTCTAGCCTCTAATATTTAACCTTTGTTTTAATTACTTACCTACCTCAAATACGCATTTCATTTGGACACATTAATCGGAAAATAAGTAGTTCTTAAGTGGTTCTTTCCGATCGCGAAACATCGCTATTTAAAAGATAGCAAAACCTTGTAATTTATGAAATGTCAAATTACTCTACGCGCTAAAAACAAATTCATTAATTCATTAACATGGGTTTAGTTATCTCGTTATAAACTTGTCGTCAATGGTTTAAAACATGACGTCATTAACCTCGTTCTGTTTAACCAAAAACATTTAAGATTCAGCTTAATCAAAGTAAACAACTCAGTGAAGCGAAGCGTTCGTCCTACGTAGATACAGCTTGTGTTTATCACAGAGTGTTTACTAACAAAAGATGGCATTGTCAACGTAGGTAGGGTATGTGATAACTTTATTTAATGTATAAATACTAGCAATGGATCTAAAATTTTGTTATACTGCTGACCCGGCAGTTTACAACGCACATAAAGATTTACGTCAGGCAGCTAAGGAGGATGGGATTCGAGCTGATCGGGGCTGTCATTATGCATTTAATATGGGAGCTATATTTAATTATGTTTAAGTATAATTACCGTTGCGGAACGGTGGTAGAATAAAAACGTGCATAATAATGGAGAAGGCAAAAGGGTCAAAATATTACTATCAAATACACCTAAAATCCGAGCTTAGGTCATATACATTACATAACTTTTTATTTCACTTCAATACATGCAGTATTTCCGAAGTTATAAAGACGAGAAGTTCAAGCCCTTTTTTGAATTTCCGCGCTTACGCTATGACGTCACGACGTGGCTCGGCCGCGAGCACGATACGACGCAAGTATAGAAAATATGGGTCTATGCAGTTCAAAAATCTATAACTTTCTTATTTCTATAGATACAGACTTGAAATTTTGCATAGATGTAGTAGATAGTATGTGAATTATATATGTTATTTTATTATTGATAACTAAGGTTTGCTCGCGGCTTTACTTGAGTTTAAATTAACATTTCGGTCAAAAATCCCTATCAACTACGCGCGACTACTGAGAGATGACGTCATCGAGTAGTGACCGCCCGCCTGCGTTTTTAAAAAAACCAACGTCCGTAAATACGCACTTTGATCGTTAATATCTCAGCCATTTATTGAGATATGGAAAAAGTAAAAACACAGTTTTTCTTGTAATTTTTTATAGATTTATTTGACGTGTAAAAAAAAATTCGTTTGCCTGGTCCATTGTATCCCTGATATCTACATGAATAAGTGATTTTGAATTTGAATTTGAATTTGTCTCCGAATTTTACCGACCGTGTAGTCTAAGGTTAGGTAATTTTGTACGAATTTTAATTTTAATGAATTGCGTTTTATTGTTGATTTAATTACTGGGGTAATACTAATTTTTATAATAATTATGTAGACTTATTATCGAAGAAGGAATATAAAATCAAGTATGTAGGTATATATCAAACAAGGTAAGGTTGACGGTGACTTGACGGTGACTTGACGGTGACTTGGACACTTTTTAAGGTTACTTGGAAACACATCAGTAATGCCTTTGGTGTTACTGTTGTCCTTGGGAAACCATTACCATCAGGTGACTCGTCTGTTCGCTTGTCGGCTATTTTTATTATAAGTAGGCTAGGTATCACCCAAAAAGTCTAATTAGGGCATTGCATTTAATGCCTCACACGATGGCAGCATTGCCCCGCTATTATTATTAATCGTCAATCATGACCCAGCAGCTTTGACTACAACTGCAACTGCAACCGTATTAAGTTAATACGGTTGCAGTTGCAGTCAAAGTCGTTGTAGACGTTGCTGTGGTAATTTTATTCAACTGTGACCGTGACTGTTGGTACTCAGTACCTACACAACTTCCTGTTTAAGAAAACGTACATCGCCACTTCCGTTTAAAAGCAAGTGACGAAATTTTTTGGTGTCTCCTGCGTATCGCGAGAAATACTCTCACGAGTACATAGGCACGTCGATTTAGAAGTTTCACTACTAGTTGTTTAAAAAAATAAGTTTATTAAAATTTGTGAAGGCCGGTTTATTGGAACATTTCTTATCAGCTTTCTGTGATGTGAATTACCAATTTCAAGTCAAGTCACGTTCGCCCGCCAGCTCGCATTAGGTAATCCATGCAAGAGGTGCATCGGATTTAATTACAGATTCCTACACCTAACTATGTGAGAGGAACAAAATAAAAGCCCCTACCTATAATTGGTGTAATAAATATTATAGCCATTTTATTAGACATGTTTTTAATTACAGTCTACTCTTTCAATTCCGTACAATTAAAACATCTGGTTTTAAATTTAAATTACGTATATAAAATGTTACACAATCTTATCAGTTTTACAATAATTAATAAATGTGATATACTATCTAAGTATAACACATTTATTTACATATAATTTTGTAAAATGTCTGAATAAACGAAATTATATCTATATAATAATTTAGATGTGTTTCTTAAGTAGTATTTTAGTAACACACATCTGTGACCGAATTAGAATGATATTCTTACTAACAATTACTAACAGGACTATAACTAACCATCACTGACAGTCCCCGCCCCAGTGCTCATACCTAATTATAATTATTGACGTACCTAACCAACTAATTCTTCTCTAATTCTAATTCTTAATAACACCCTTTCCTAACTTAACTATCCTATCCTATCCTAGTACCTATAAGTATAAGTATAAGTATAAGTATAAGTACCGATTAGACGAGTTATTTATAGTACCGATTTGAGTCTTGTTCTGTGGCGGTAACAGTTGTCATGGGCGGCATCAGAAGGGGGTGCTGAATGCTCGTTTACTATTTTAAGTCTGAAAACAATTTGGTACATGCTTACTAAGAATTTTAGACAGACTGGTGGACATGCAGAATTTACAATACCTATTAGTCCTTTGTTGCATTCTAAACCTAAAAAATGTACAATAAACAATGATTCAAACCACTTCCACGCGGAAATGTTTAATTGTTATGATAATTGGCCATTTATTTATAGTTCCGTAATGTTTTCAACACCACAATGAAGGTGCAATAGATGTGTTTAGTGTTTGTATCATTTCATTTCCTTAATCTCGTGTAAGAAATTGCTGGAATCAAAGATAATTCCATTATAATTAAGTTAAACAATACAAGAAATACAAAGACAGGATAATTACGTTGGGTAAGGTCATGGTCTTGGAAAGTTTATTATGTAGTTTGTCATCACTGGCGCGATGTATTTAGCTTGAAATTAAGTGTATTAACTAGTGTATTAACTAAAGTATAAAAAATATCGCTACACACTCATAGCCCCACACTAGAATTCCCTGTGTCGTGGGTGCCGTAGACAAACTTTCCTTTCGAACGCCAGTCCGGCGTAGTAACTATTGCGCTTTACCCTTCAAGCTAGAAAGAAATTATACCAACAGGTATTTACCGCATGGAGCTCACAATTTTCGAACAAAAGATGTTTATTAGTGCAATATTTCATTATTGTTGTAAGCTTTAATTTTATTACATAAACCATGCGAACTGACTCGAATCTTGTGTCGAGGAGTTTCATTAACAAACACTTGCGCCCCCAGAAACCTATTCTACCCATTCAGAAAAACTGTTTTATAACCTTATTTTTTTATATTATCAACCGACAAACTGACGACAAGCAGACGAGCGACCTGATGGTAAGTGGCCATGGCCGCCCGCAGACGTCAGCAACCCCGAAGGCATCACCGATGCGTTGCCGGCCAAGATAAAAGACGACTAAAGAAAATAAATACTGGCTCAAGCATTACCGGTATGACTCAGCCGGTAGCCTGCCAGCGGGGCTCCAGCAGTCCCACCACCGAGCGGGGCCGGCTGCCGTCGCCTGGCGACACCCTGCCCCGCCGGAGGGGCATTGGGGTCGGGATTCTACGCCGGCCCAGTACGGCCGAAAACTAAACGGCTAGTTGAGATCGAATCTTATGCACACGTGTTAATAACTATGCATCATAACAAGTTAACGATTTCTTTGAAATGTCAATCGACTGAACCGGTTCGCGATCAGTATTCTGTTCACGTCAGACATTATAATGACGAGGTACTCTGAGTCAGCCGATCTCATTTAAAAAGTATGAAAATGTCACGAGACGTCAATTAAGGTCTGCGCACGTTACATCAACTCAACTCTGACTCGACTCCATACCAAATCGTGTTTTTACTTTTGAATTTTTGAAATTTAGGTACTTATAAAAAAACTAATCCACGCGATTCAGGCATTATACATAATTATACCTACATCAAACTCCGATCCGGCCGAAAATTAGACAGTACGCTACACAAAATATGAGTTGAATCTGAATCGAGTTAGAATTGATTGATGTAATGTGCGCAAACCTTAATTCCAAGTCTACTAAACGATCACCCATCGATATCGCACGTGCGAATCGATGTCGAATTTACGTCATCGTGGCCGCAACGTGACCTGCGAGGGTACGCTGGCTTGGATCTAGTAATCCAGGCCAGCGTACCAGTCGTCTACCGCGAGACATGGCTCGGAGGTACCAACAGCCGGGTCGGCGCTGCAGCCGGAGCGCACACCAGGATTTAGGAAGTCTCGCGGCTTCAATGTCTCGGGACACGAGTCAACACATCACGACAAGTCCCGGACAAGACCCGGGACGACACATCGAAGCATGTATCTATCGTTAAATTTAATAAAATTATAATTATGATAAAAATGTAAGCAACCAATGTCCGTACAGGATAATGACATATTATTTGTATTGTGAGAAAAACGTAGACTTAAGACCTGCGCACTGAACTCGACTCAGTTTAAACTCATAGCAAAAAGTAGCTATTAACTTTTATGGCATGTAACAAATTCGTATTTTCATTTAGTAATTTTGATAGTAACTACCTATTCTTGTTTTTATTGCGTAGTCCGCTCGACGAATAATAAGTTGTTAAGTAACAATGAACATAGTTGTAGTATAGTTGACTAGGGTTATTATTTCACTCGTTTCAAACGCATCTCATAAATCCGCGTCTACATTTTTATCTGCAGTCAACCTTTGTAGGTCTGAGTCAAGAATGGAGATTAAGGCCACCCCGCGGAAAATACTCGCGAGAAGGTGTAGTACAACTAGTACAGATCACACAACATGTTGGCAGAGTAAAATTAAAATACAAGCTACCGTATTGGTATTGGGGCGGCCTACAGCACTGACCCCTCCCAAGCGCCGGCGCCGTGGAGCTTCGCGTAAGGATCATATTTTATTAATCATGATTATTTGTTTCCATGAGCGACGGTGACCACTTTCGTTGATCAGCTGTTTCCATAAAATATACGTACCTACCTACAATATACAAATGTGTTGCAAACTATTTACTAAGAAAACACTACGTAATGTGTCTATATAGCACCTTTTCTGCTCGTTGGTCTAGTAGTAGGACGGTACATGGTTTGTCACGTCACTACTACTAAGTTCTCATGATCATTGTTATCTTTTCCCCCGGGAATATCCTGTGTTACTGTTGGGAATGCAATTCTGCGTCTGTTTTTAAACAAGCGTGTGGGAATTGCCCGCGCTGCTTGAGAAAGCACAGCTTAAAGGGTGGCTATAATAATAGAGAACTAATATTAGAGTTTCTTCATTTAATTTTGAATTTGTAATACATTAGATTTATTTTGTATTTGTTTTTCTAACTTATATCAAACCGTGTACCAAACGAGTTGACTTCCGGAATAGAGAATAGAATCGAGGTTCTAGAATTAAAACAATAATAGCATCTACATTATTATTTTGTTTCCAGTTTATAGACTTCCGGCTTCAATATAATATTTTGTTTAACTTCCTATATTTTACTTCTCGAAGAAGGTTATAAAAACCTACAGTAACATAGTTTTATAGTCATTTTTTGGATTATAACTTAAGACTTAGGTTTTGACTTATTTTAGAGCAGTGGAAAATAACGTCCTAAACGTTAGGTACCTAGGTACTACCTACTCGGGTTAAGGATAATCTATTTTCCAATTATTTTATTTTATTGCATGACCTAACAATATGTATAAACTCACAAAAAATTTAAGATTTATATTTGTTAGACACTTTAAAAATATATTTTTATGTATAATATAATTATGCCATATCTTTCGTACTATTTTTGAACTATAGTACGAAAGATATGGCACAAAGCGCCCCACGCTTTTTCCACTTTAATAATATGTACATACTTATATATTTGACTCTACCGTAATATATACCTACTCTAAGAACTCTAGCTAGTCCTGGGTCGGTCACAGTTGTCACGGGCGGCAGCGGAAGGTGGTGCTGCATGCTCTTTAGCCATCTTAAATACCTACATATGAATTTAATTCATTTATTTTTCACTAAATATGAATATTTATATGTAGGTCATGGGCATAATACTATAAAATTTGGAGTAACCATGTGTAGGTGCAACTCCGTGTACATGCGCATGAATTAACCCCGTCTGGGCATTGTTATAATTATTTGTAATGTCGGGAAGGTCAGTTTATGCATGCAGTAAGTACATATAATATTAATATTATAATCTTTATTAATATTATAATCTTTTTTAAAGTTAAAAACTGAAATAAAACAGTACGAAAGAAAATCAATATGTCGTAAAGAAAAATTTACGTTATACGTGTACTGTGTAGTTAAGTAATATGCGCACACTTTTTTTGTCTATCCTATGATGTGGGATATCGTTGGAAAGATCGCTTGAATATAGTACCTACGGAAGTTCAGGAATCAGTCTGCGATATAATAAGGTTAGTTTTCTAATCATAAAAGTAGGCAGACAACGTTATTAGTTTGGTATATTTAATTTAAGTACCTAAGCCGAAAGAACCAAAGTCTAAATCAATATTTAATTTTTGACTTTGGTTCATTCGGCTTACTAAAAAGACTAATCTTAGTCAGACTAACTTTTTAAGATTGTGTACTATATCCAGGTATGTTGCGGTCAACATAATCTTTAAATCATCTACGCTAATATTATAAAGAGGAAAGATTTGTATTTTTGTATGTTACGAATAAACTTAAAAAGTACTGGACCGATTTTAAAAATTCTTTCACCATTCGAAAGCTACATTATCTACGAGTAACATAGGCTAAATTTTATTTTGGAAAAAAAAATAGGGATCCTTATAATGTAACCCAAGGTGTAAAAAAAATACCTAAAATATTCTTTACATCGCGTGCGCTGCGAAAACTATGGATAATAGAGCAAAGTGATGTACTACAGTTTTATAAAGGACATTAATATCTACAATAAAGTCCGCGATGGCATATGTCTAACTATTATAGTTATGACACAATAAGTGTTTTTTTTATTTAAAAAACTTAATTGAGATACTTCCGCTGGAAAGGCTCTTTATTTGTATCTTAGTATTAATCCTTATCAAAATAAATTAATTCATATTCAAAACTGCTTAATTACCTTTATGTAACTTTTTAAATTATTCAATTCGGACATTCCATTCGAAGTTACGAGTTCACGAGTTTAATAATTTAAGTATTAGAAAAAAGTTGCTCTGCACTAGGAGAAGCTGACTGACTGATTGACATGTCAATGCAGGGCCTAAACTATAAGGGTTAGAAACTTGAAATTTTGCACAGGGGCTCCTTTTATAACGTGGGGGAGCACTATGAAAATATTTTTGAAAATTCACTCCCTAAGGGGGTAAAACGGAGGTGCAAAGTTAGTATGAAACTTTGCCGTTTTTGAAGGTATGCGAATGAAATTCAGTATGAAGGTTTTTCATTGAGAGTTATGAAACATGAATAAAATATTTTTTCGAAAAACATCCCTTAAGGGGGTAAATGGGGGGCGCAAATTTTTATCAACTTTTATATATTTAGGGGTTTATGGCGGGCGAAGCCGCGGGGGAAAGCTATCATTTATAAAGATATCCTGTGAATTATCCAAAATATATAACTAAATCTTTGCAAACCGAAGGAATAAGTTTCCCGAAGCGAAGCGAGGGCGCGTCGCGCGTCGCTAGTATCTGATAAATTTGTGAGTGACGTACAAACTTGGCAAACAAACCAAATTTATGTGTTAATGCAATGAAGTGAAAATTACGACAATTAGGGAAATCTGACTATCTCACTGTCGGCGTGCTAGTGACATACATACGTTTATAATATCATTAGTAAAATTTATAATATTCAACAATTATACCTATACTTTATTATAGGGAAATTTGTGTGAATAAATTATGTATCGACAAAAAAGTGATAGCGAAGCACGACAGGTTTCGGTTAGGAATAGTTTGAAAAATTGTAAAAATTTAAAATAAAAAAAAATAAAGTGGCTCACTACTGAGCGTGAGCACGCGTCTCTCCTGATATCTGAGGAGGCCTAGAGCATACTCCACCACACTGCTCCAATGCGGATTGGTGGAGGGGTTAGTGGCCAAACCAAGTGTCGGAGTTTTTTATGCCGCCCGAAGGCATCCGACATGGCTTAACGACTGCTACCAAATGGTAACAACCGGGACCGAGGGCTTTGCGTACCCTCCGAAGTACGGAAACGCCCAAGAAATTTTACCACTAGCGGTCACCCATCCAACTACCGACCGCGCCCGCTGTTGCTTAACTTTGTCGATCACTTGAGATCGACGCAAGCCGCCGGGCTATGAACGTCGGACATACATAGGTTGATACACAAATGGGACATCACAAATTCACAAACAACCAGAGCATTTATGTCACATAACTGCTAAGGCCGGCAATCGAACCAGGGACTCTTTGGGAACTACCGACTGGCACACACACACACAAAACTCTATTGTTATTCCCTTTTAAAGTGGGTCCTCAGAGCCCCAGTCGTGAAGCTACAGCGTAACTGCTTGCTTCTTCCGCACTACTTACTTAGTTCGTGAGGCACCATAAATGTCATTCTAAGAGTGTGGGTCCTTGTAGACGCATATCTATTCTATTGTCTTCTTATAATAACAAAATAGATACTTATCCTTCTTGCGGTTTTTATAAGTTACAGGTTCAATCACGCAATATCATTAAATTAATGATAATTTAATTCATATATATTTTAACGAGTCATGTAGGAACAAGTGTGAATATTTAATAATATTACTAAATATACTTTGAATTTAAATAATTAACTGTAATTTTTATTTCAATTAGTAAAATAATATTTTTCAATGTAATAGATAGTTAATCTTTATTAATACCTATCTAATATTTACCTACACGTACGTAAAATTAACGTGTTGTACATATTATTTGTCGAGCATAAAAAACGCATAAATTTTTTATGTAAAGAAAGTAAAGTGATATTTTTACCAATTTACTAAAATAAAAATATAATATTGAGATAAATTAAAAAACACTCATTAATATAAATTAATAATTTCTCAAACGTCCCCCAAAAACGGTGTCCAAGGCACAAAAAAAACAAAAATCACTTACCGCCAAAATGCAGTAACTTCTAAAACGTTGTCACTAAACGGTAAACACTGATGCCACGGGCGATCCGTGGTCACGTCCGATCCGACTTTTGTCTCGCCAAGCACTGGGTAGCCACCACTTTGCGTCCAGTGGTCGTTTCGCAACCGCCTGCGGTCACGCCGCCACACGCAACGTATTTTCGCAGAGCCAGCGTTGTGACGCAGGTTGGCGCTGCTTTATTACAATAAAATCTTCCATTACGGGCACGGATTTGGGATTTTTGCAGCGAGGAAGGGAACTTAGCCAGTGTTCAAGTTAAAAATAGACGACAGACGACCTTTTATAAACTGGCTTCTGCCCGCGAGTTTGTCTGCGTGGACTTTAGGTAAGAAATCTCGGGCAAAAGCTAGTACCTAGATAGATAGATACACAAATAAAATATCAGCATACAAAATACACATCGTGAGTACCATAATAAGTGAGCGAGTGAGTATCATTATAAAATGTGTACCTAAAATTCGCGATGAGTTAAGTTAAACTCATAAATTAAGATATGTGTCTTATGAGTTTAAACTTAACAATCTTTGTAAATAATAAATCAATACAAAACTTAAGCAATCAAAATAATTATTCCCTGCAAACCTCTGAAAATAATCTCATTTCGCAGAACTTACCTAACATTACTTTCCTACTAGATATTGCATCCAGGTTATAAACAATTTGTCTCAAATTTCATCCTTATACTTTCAGTCGTATTTGCGTGATTAATAGACATCCTAACATTCACATTTTTAATATTAATAGTAATATTATTATTATTGGCTTCAACCCCTTGATGGCCCACTACTAAGTATGGGTCTCTCCTCATACCTGAAGAGGCCTAGAGCATGCTCCACCACGCTGCTCCAGTGCGAACTGGTGGAGGGGTTAGTGGCCAACCCAAGAGTCGGAAATTTTTAAGCCGCCCGAAGGTATCCGACATGGCTTAACGACTGCTTAACGACTACCAAATGGTAACAACCGGGACCGAAGGCTTTACGTGCCCTCCGAAGCACGGAACTCTCAGGAAATTTTGCCAATAGCGGTCAACCATCCAACTACCGACCGCGCCTGCTGTTGCTTAACTTTGTCGAAAGCCGCCTGGCTATGAGCGCTTATTACTCAGTCAAATTATAAAAGCTGCCCTTCGCCTTTGAGTTGATGAAACAAAGGTTGTATGATTCAAAATGAGGTAGGTATAATTCCATCCCAGTAAGTAATGCATTCTTTAGTAATCCTTGATACCCTCTCTCGACAGGTTATAAGTGACGTGGGCACCTGCTCACTAAAAAACACTGATAACTTAGGAAAACCCCAGAATGCCGCGTGAACGCATTAAATCAGTTATGGACGTCAGTTCTCCAGCTAATTAAAATATCTGTATCAACATGATATGACTAGGGGTTTTTTGTGAACTATCTACGAGTATATTCTGTGACAGCCTTCAATCAACACTGAAATAAAATTGTAGTCAAGGTTGACCACTGTATGCATAAATTGCAAATCAAAGGCTAATAAATATTGCACAACCCGGTTAGGTTAGTCATTATCAATAAATGACCTCTGTACTTTCATTAATCACCGTTTTGTTACAAAAAGTCAAGAGCAAGGTTGTGATTCTACCACAACGGTATAGGGTATAAGGTCGCTGGTTGCTATAATAAAAAAACAGTTTTAAGTATTAGTTAAAATTATTAGTGATATTTTTTAACTTGCGGTCACCGTGTAGAATATATTTTTGGTTCTGAAGTTAACCCTTATTCCAATAAAGCTCATCCATAAATTTTTAAAGGTTCGTTTCAGGATTCGTGAATCAGTATTAAAATTCGGGTTAACTTCAGAACCAAATTATACCAACATATTAGGTCTCTCTCTAGGTAAATAGGTGTGTACTATAGCTAAACTTATGCCCATAAGTTTAGAATAATGTTTTTTTTATTGAATGTGTCTTCATTCCATTATTTATTTATGAGCACAATTAAGTATATTCTATTGTATTTAATTGATTTGAACTACTTAAAACAACAATAAACAGATTTTTATGTAAATTCCCCGCCACGGAGCGAAGCGACCACCTTTAACATCCATACTAATAGACATGGTATAAATGCGAAAGTAACTCTGTCTGTCTGTTACCGTTTCACGCTTTATCCAGGATGAAATTTAACATGGACATAGTTTATCCCGATAATGCGTTCCCGACGCGGGCGAAGCTTCGAGAAAAAACTAGTTATAAATAAGTTATTCTAGATATTGTTATTATAGGTTCGTCGGCCCCTCTCAGTGTTGCGTATCACAATTTACATCCAAATTGGATGGTATCATAACTTCCTTCCTGCATTTCTTCCGTGGATTTATCGAGTTTCGGTTCCGATCTTGCGAACCATGGTCATGGTCAACCAGAGGAGCGGTTGTTAAGATGAGCGAGGACGGCAGTGACCACCCCGTCGCAGCAGCTCGATTGACTGTTATTATGACTATTTACGACTTATTATGACTGATATGTTATATTAGATACTATTTATTAATCATCATTTTAAATAATCAAGAAATAATTTAAAAACGGCTAAGTTAAGGACAAGTTAAGGACTTTTTGATAATTAGGTATATCTACATAGAATTATAGGTATAGGAATAAAGGAATGTACGTAAAAATCTAAGACCTAATTGGAAATGAAAAAGACTTCGTCTTCTTTGTATGTATTTGAGGGAATTACAATAAATTAAAAACCTTCATTGTTTATTTTGATTTTAACATTAGTCTTGCACATTTTTAACTCTAGGTAAAGTAAAGCAACCTTTCCTTCGTTAATCAGTTCCTAAAATTAATCGCTTGTAAAGAAAACATATCTATGATAGTTATAAAAAAAATAGTACCATCTTAATTAACAAACAAAACAACATAATGTCTTATCTATTGTATATATTTATATATATATATATATAGTATATATACAAGTTGTCCCGGCGTACTTCGTACCGCTTTATAATTAAAAAATGTTTTGGTGATATATCGACAGCAACGCCACCTATCGGGTCCAATTGTGAATCTAAACCATTCCCAGATCCCCTTGAACACACACAAAAAATTTCATCCAAATCGGTCCAGTCGTTAAAAAATGTTTTGGTGATATATCGACAGCAACGCCACCTACCGGGTGCAATTGTGAATCTAAACCATTCTCGGATCCACCTGAAGACACACAAAAAATTTCAACCAAATCGGTCAAGCCGTTTAGGAGGAGTTCGGTATCATACACACTCACACTCGAATTATATATTATATTAAGATGAATCTACCTACTTATCTATATATGAATAAAAAACATACACATCGGTTATTAGCACTCCATAATCTATTATAGGCACCACTGCCAATAATTAGTTTTTGCTATTAGCACTGTGGGCCAACATTTGGAAATTGCTAGTTAAGAAAAAAATATTGATGGATAAACAATAATTTAATTATAACCTTTACAAAATAGATCTTAAACTCGCTTGTTGATAATAAAATAAATAGTGCCAATAATAGGATTTTGATGAATTTATTGATCCATATTATGTTGGCACACGAAATAAATAAAATGTGATAAACAAAATAAAAAAATAATCTTTGAATCTACTGCTTAGAGGTGTAATTAAGTATAATTATTCAATTATTTTGAATAGCTGCGATATGCTATGATTAATAAAGCTCTCATCTTAAGAAGAAACCAAAAAAACTACTCCAAATGACTAGCACAAAATGTCAGTTGTTATTTATAAATCGCCATAATGGTTATTGGAACAGTTTTGCCAATTTGTGAACAATGTCAAAAACAGAAAAATAACACTATTTTACGTTTTTATGCATACCGAACTTGAATAGTCTATAGTTTCCTTGTATTTTTTAACTAAACTCTAAAGTGCCAATAATTGGAGGAGTGCCAATAATTGGTCGGTTTACGATATATTAAAATACGAAAAATCCATGAATAAATCAAATCGTAATATCGTCAAGAAAATCTTTTATGCTTTGATTAATGTATGTAATAACATTTTTCAACAATTCAATATTATTATTTGCAAAGGTCACTTGCTTGAGTTATTTTGACATATTTTTTTAGTTTTCATTGGATTTAACCGGTTATAAACGGCGTAACGTTTGTGTTCAGTTTTTATATGTTTTTAACTTTACACTTTAAAGAGATAGAGGCTCTGTCCATCATTGACTCCAAGCTGACCTCCCTTTCTCGCGGTGCACCCTATTGCGTTGAGTCCGTCGCCATACGACTCCTCGCGTTGCAGCCCTCTGAAGCCCTCGCGTCTGAGCTCCTAGGCTTGAGGGCCAGTTTTCTTTCTTTCAAAAATAGAGCCAACCCAAGTGTCGGAAATTTTTAAGCCCTCGAGGGCATCCGAAATAGTACCAACCGGGATCGACGGCTTTAAGTGCCCTCCGAAGCACTGACGTGCCCAAGAAAATTAGTTCACCCATCCAACTACTGACCGCGCTCGCTTCCCTAATATATAAATACTTTAGATCGACGCAAGCCGCCAATCAATTCAATTGGGCTTATTTGGGCAATAATTTTTTAATGCCGAATTCTATTTTACAGTTTTTAAGTAGCTATTAATAACCGATAATTATATTAATTAATCTACTAGTTTCCCCTGACATTATGAATTTTTGGCACTCAGCTTGCAGACTTTAAAATGCCAAAATGGAGTTAGGTACCTAATTCTAAATGCATCCTGCCAGTCAAACCGCATCACAGTGGTCTGAAAATCAAGCTTCATACTCATAGAAACTGATTGTCAGAAATCAATAATTAAAAAATGTTATTGTAATAAGTACACCTCCCTTTGTTAACTGTTATAGTATGAAGGTCGTGAGTAGCTCCATGTGTGAGAAAAAAAATATTGTATATTTTTTTGTATGGGAAAAAAACTTCAAAGTGGATTTTAAAAAAACTGATCATAACTGAGGGTCTGGTATTCACATGAGTTATTACACCTTACATGGCGATTAAGATGACATACAATTGTTATGCCTTTCGGTGCCGCTTTGCATGTAGCAAGCTTTTGAAAGTTTGAGTCTTTGGTAGTTGAATCCATACCCTTGATATAATTACATGATGATAACATCACTGATGTTGTCATTAGTTAACAACTTGCCAATGACCTTCTTTATGAATACAATAAAAAAGGTGCAGATTATTTTACATTATACTACAAAATTTCTTTGATAAAGTAACTCATTAAGTAATTACCTTCATTGCTGTTGAATTTTAATTAAGTTTTGATAAGATAAGCATATTAACGACAGCAAGTGTAAATGAGGGTAGTTATAATATAAGTAGGACGTATATCCTAACTTAATTTAGTAGCTCTTTGCACTTGTTCGCGCTTACTATACTTATTTAGTTCGATTTGTTTTCGTGTTATAATGGAAAGCTTCAGTACCAATTTGGATATGTTTATGTTTGTGGTGAACAATAGCTGTTTTTCAAAACCCAGCGAATTATTTGAAGTTTTAGTGAAAAACGTTACTTTGTCAGAAAATGAAAATAAAGAATTTAAACAATTCTGTCAGACTTTTGTGTGTTCGTTGAAAAACAAATGGATCTCGTGTAATCGCACGAGAAAAACATTCATAAAAAAGTATGAGATATGGCTGCAAGAAGACATAAAATGGCCTGAGTTCATAAAAGAAAAAATCACACCTTCTTTGGTGTTAGAAGAGCAGCAACCATGTTCTAGTTTTGACTGCAGTGTAAATGAGGGCGCATCAACATCATTAGGGTTGAATGCAGAGACTTGCAGTGTTGGAACATCAACAGAGGTGAGTCCAAGAAAAGTGTTCTCTGAGCTAAGCCCGCTACAGAAGAGAAGAAGAGTGGAAGAGCTACTAGCACATACCAATGAAAGCCTTGCTTTTGCAACTGGTTTAAGTGCTGGTAACAAAAACGTAGCAGATATAATTAAATTAATCACAGAACATCCCTAGGAAGCTACTAAGATAAAGCAACTGTTGAAGCCCAAGAAAGCTCAGCCCATATATTCCGCTGATAAAGCATTAGGTATACTGATTTCGTTGAAACTTTCAAAATGGCAGTATACAACATTAAGAGTTTGCTCAAAATAAGAGGGAATACCCCTATATCCTTCATATACTGCTATATTAGAGGCGAAGAAGGACTCCTACCCACCAAAAAATACTATAGATATCACTGAAAGAGGAGTAAAAGTTAAGCTTCAAGCGATTTTGGACAAAACTGTTGCTAGACTTGGGAAATTCCTACGTTTGGACTCATGTCTGGACAGAAAAGTATTAACACTTACATACAAGTGGGGCTTTGATGGTGCTTCAGGGCAAAGTATATACAAGCAAACTATGGGGGGTGAAGATGATTACAGTAATTTTATGTGCGAAGAAAAGTTATGGGAGAATTCAAAGCCATCTTCCACAATGTTCTGCAGACCGCTTTACTTCAAATTTGCAAGTGAAAACAAATTGAATATAAAGGAAGAACAAGCTATGATTGAAGCTGAGATTGCAGCAATTGAGCCGGATTGAGAAAAGCAACAAACGAAGACATTTTCAATGGTCTTCTTGTTTCTTCAGATCCCTACCTGTCCAGCATAAGGCCACAGCTGATAAAATCAAAACGCACACCTATTACCGATTCTTCTCATTGGTGATTATGATGCAGATATAGACAAGGAGAATATTGATTTCGTTGATGTTAATGCACCTATGCTGGACTCTGATGAAGAAGATACTCTTTGATAGATAATTGGTCTTTTATAAGTAGTTAGTAATAGAGAATAATATATATGTAAAGCTCTGAGTATTACTACATTTAATTATATAATTTACTGAAATAATATTTAATAGTATAATCAAATAAAGAAATTTTGACAGTTTTTATTGAATATGTGCTTTTTATTTCCTATTTTTTAAACAATTATATTATTTAAATATATCCTAAGTACGTATTTATTCCTTTTGTATATACAAATTTTAATTATTTTCATATTGAAAGTTATATGTATCCTTATAATATAAAATGAAGACTTGAATAATCATCTACCAAAAACTCAAACTTTCAAAAGCTTGCTACATGCAAAGCGGCACCGAAAGGCATAACAATTGTATGTCATCTTAATCGCCATGTAAGGTGTAATAACTCATGTGAATACCAGACCCTCAGTTATGATCAGTTTTTTTTAAATCCACTTTGAAGTTTTTTTCCCATACAAAAAAATATACAATATTTTTTTTCTCACACATGGAGCTACTCACGACCTTCATACTATAACAGTTAACAAAGGGAGGTGTACTTATTACAATAACATTTTTTAATTATTGATTTCTGACAATCAGTTTCTATGAGTATGAAGCTTGATTTTCAGACCACTGTGCGCATGTCGGCTTTTAAAAAAAAATTGGTTTCGAATAAGAAATAGTAGTTTATGAATAAAAAATTTTGAAGGCGAAGAGGTGGGGGAGGTCTCACAGGAATAATAGATTCCAAGCGTCAAACACAATACACTACGTTATAAATAATATTTATTAAGTTAATGCGCTCTACCACCCAATACCTCATCTCCACTAACCATCAGGTGGGATTGTGGTCAAGCATAAACTTATAATTATTAAAAAAAAAAGATTGTGTATTTAATTAATAATATTTGATGGTAGGTATGGACGGTATGGGTATACAACTACGTTCTTGTTTTGTTATTTCAAAGTTAAGTCCGTTCACCGACATTACTAGTGGCAGGGTTGAGTGCGGCTCGCGGTACACACAGGTTCTATTACGTATTATGTATTTAATACATCGTTAAAGTGATAATTGTATGCACAAATGTTCACGTTACCTTGAACTATGTCATAATACTCATAACACCGTATGACAACACGACACATTGTTACGCTTTTGTATGCATTTGCGTCGTTTTCATATCGCAGCGAAACGCCCAGATGAAATTAACTCATTGTTATATTGTTCCTCATTTATTGACTGCTATATTGCAAACATGAGCAATACTTATTTTTGTTTTTATTCATTCATAACTCAAACTCATGGACGTTAAAATGGTCCTTCGAGCAGGTAGTCTGATGAACCGAAAACGGTGAGGAGCGGTTGTAATCCGGCCCAGAACTGAAAATATTTTTAAAAACAATTAGGTATTGTAAGTATTTACAATTGTTTGATTTCGATGTAAGTAGTGTTGTATGTATTTCCTACCATGTTTAGAATACTTTTACAGGATTTTTTTATATTTACTAGTTCCCCCGCGGCTTCGCCAGCTAATTTCTAAACATCCTCTCTTAGTGTTACCCTACAAACAAATATCATTCATTCATTCATACACTCTCCAAGGAACAAATATGCCATATTGCATGCTATCAGCTTGTTGCGTCCAGTAGAGTCCAGTTATATAACGCAAGAGTTATATAATTATATTGATTCATAATCATCATTACAACCCATAACTGTCCCACTGCTGGGCACGGGTCTCCTCTCACAATGTGAGGGGTATAGGTATTATATTGATTACTTATTGATTATTTATCAAGTCAGAGATGGCTCGCTGTAGGCAATGCCTCTTTTTACTTATAATGTCATTGGCTGTAGGTAGATGTTTATCACGGTAGTAACGGATTCAAACAAATTCTGATTCCTTTGATGATTCGCTTAGACTACGGGGTTGTCGGGTCATGAATTATAACGGTAAATAAAATACTCGTGCAGTCTTCCAAATCATTTTATTCAATAACAATATTGACAAAATTCCTTTTGATAAAACATCAATCATCCGTCTTTTCTCGAAGACAACCTGCTTGCCAGTAACATTCCAACTAAATGTTGGCCAGTAACATTTAGTTGGAACACTGATCAGGCAAAGATCTCCTCGCCTCTAAAGCACATCACCACCCCACATCTCGCCGCACCATTTCCCGCTGATCCTGCTCCTCGCAGTAGGTAGAGGTATAAAATTCCTACGTTACAAAATATTTTCATTCTACTCTTAATTGAGCGTATCCAACTTTAGAATGAGCACCGGGGCACCCGAAACTTTTCCTTCTCCAAACATCTGCTCCAAGTCATAGTTAACACACACCAGTCCAGTACATATAGAACGTTTAGCAACAAAACCAGTATTTTACGACGCGTCACGTTAGTGTTTACCATCCCGTGGAATCTTTTTATTGGCTTTACACAAACATTATTTATTTTTACTGTGTATTGTTCGGCTCTCAATAAAACGTGGTAGTTATTATGTTCCCAGCTATGATTAGGTACTTTAATACATGTACATAATACTTGTTTAGACTTTAGAACTTATTGTTTTATTAATTTATTCATACTAATAAATTATGTCAGTATGCCCAACAATAAATAGTCGTATTTACAGTATTATTGCCGTGAAGACCTTGTGACCTGACCGAGTTTCCGGGTTCGATCTCGCAAAAAATAATGTGAGGCACCTTGTTGTACTGTCACTATTTTTAATTGGTATACAATTGTGCTATTGTATAGTATTTTGGTTGGATAATAATTATTTAATTAACCTCATGACCGTTAAGCCTGTTGACTTTTTATTTATCGTTAAACGACAGTCAAGCTAGTAAACTGGGCTACTAAGCGCCGCCTGCGCATAGGCACGGTAGGGCTGCGTCGTGGCACGTCTCGTGCGAATTTAACATACTAACCCGACAAATAAGCTTCCAGACAGTAACTTCAATCCACATACGAGTACTTTCAAAGCCTTATCAACCTGCAATCCAGTCAATTCTTCCATTTGGGAATTTTTCCCCACTAGTTGTATGTGTTGCGTTAGCTCTTTAATCCACATCAAAGGTTACGCTAAATTCGGTAACACAACACTTGCCTACACTATAAAATAAATCTGAAAGTATACTTTTCAACTTTCTATCTCCAAGAGTTCGACCTGGGCGGCGACGGCCGAGTCTCGGTCAGTGTATCAGGACAAATAAGGGCAGGTTTTATATATACATAAAAAATTTACGGACCAATAAAATTCTCAAGTGGGTACCAAAAGAAAATAATAAAGACTATAAAATTAAAATACAAAACTGTTTATATTATTTAACGTTATAACATTCATGTAAAAACAGCATATTATTATAGAAATGGGTTGAATTTTCACATGTTCCATACCTTCTACTGCAGTATACCTCAAGCATGCACCAGTTAATTTGATTGGCAATCGTAAACAGAAGCTGACTAGCCATATTTTTTGTTACTCAAAAATTGGTAATTGAACGTTCGAAATAAAATTACTAATCTGAATTACACAATTAAAACTTTTTCATAATTAATTATAATTATGTTTCATTAAACTACTACAAATTAACATGATTAGTGCCAGAAAGCCGCCAGTCAACTAAATACAACGAGAAAAGTTTAAATGTTTATTATTAGTTCGTTTAAATATTAATTATGTGAAATAATTACGATAGATGGCGCTAGTAGTTGGTGTGGTATGTTTCCTCGCTCAAGCTTACCTGTGTACAGTAGAACTGTATAGGTAAATCTGGTAGACTAAAATATAGTTTGAAAATGCGCCAACTACGAATCAAACTCAATGAAAATTTGTGTGTAACTTTCTGGTTAAAAAATCAAAAATGGATTAAGATTTTTTTGGATTTTAAACCCCCAAGGTAAAAGGTATAAAAATCTGTTGAAAATAAACGAGGGCATGTCCCAGGCAACAATTAGTAGTATATAACATCTTATTATTCTTAGCTCATAAATAGGAATTTGTTGGTAAACATTTAATACCAAATTTCTTTCGACTTGTACAATCATACGACGAATTAAAATCTTGATTTAAATCCGGCATATCGAATCCTCTACCCTTTGCCGGCTCATCTGTGTGGTCCGATGGATTGTTATCGTATTCTGATCTATTTACATCTTGGGTAGACCTCACAATCATTTCGGGGCTAAAATACCTCCTTGGGGAATCCTGAGGTAGCCGTAATTCATCTATATCTTCTATGTGCTTCTTTGTTCGTTTCCCTTCAACAGGTTCTCTTTCGTGGTGATAATATGTATTTTTTCCTTTCCCCATACTCTGTACTTTTCTTTTACCTGTATTGCTTAACGTCTGTTCTGGCTTTGGACTTGTTTGGGACATAGCTCCTGTATAACATGTATCACTTTGTATTGTCTTTGATGAATATTTCTGTAAATTTATCCTAAGTTTCGTTACTGTGTCCATTTCATTTGAATCACTGTTATTTTCTTTAGCTGTATCTTGTAAATCGCTTAGAGTTATAAGATCTGTTGTGTGACCCGTATCGATGTTATTTTGCTCATGTTGGATGTAATGTGGTATATTTTGTTGTATATGTCTTTTATGTTTCGAAGTGGGGTCAAGTAGATACATCTCTGTATTATATCTGTTGGCCATAACTCGGCCAAAGTCTGAAACACCTTCAGGTGTATCAGGCTGCATAGTAAAAATGGGTTTGGTTTGATTGTGATGTGACAAAGTTGGTGTAACTTTTTTGAAATTCCTTTTTAGTATCATAATTTTATCATGTATATCATTTTGCGTTCTCAAGGTAGGTTTTGTAATCCTTTTAAATCCACTTCGGACTCTAGGCTTTCCGATATTTCTCTTAGCATCACCGGTTTTTTTACTAACCTTCTTTCGAGGCTTAGGGAATAATTTTTTTAATTGATCCGGAGTCATCATTTTTGACAAGATAAGATCAATTTTTTTGTTTTTTTCTTCAGTCGACACGAAACAATTTGATTTTTTTAGTGCCGGATTAGATAATTCATTAGATTTGTTGCGATTTAGTGCATTTCCTTTTTTTAATGGTGTAACACTTGGATTTTTGGAAAAAGGATTATGGTTAAGTTCTTGTGTGTATTCACTATAGCCAACGCTGACTGTTCCATAATTACTAGGATTTTTTATTATCTTAGGTGTTTGGTCATTTGCTTGTTCTACGTATTCTGTAAATACTATTTCGTTGATGTGATTATTACAATTTAGGCTATCGTTTTGGAGATATATGTCATCTGTGTAAGCTTCAAAGTTAGGATAAAGTGTTTCATTTGCTAAACACTCCACTTGTTCTTTAGCTGGATTAATTTCCATACATCTTTGGGTATCTGGTCTTGCTGATTCATCACTGATAGTTGCAACTGCCACCAACGTTTCATCATTATTTTGTTTTGTTGAATTATCATCTGTTACAGTTTCGTTTTTTTCTTCATACAATATGGTATCTATTATAGGGCCATCTTTTACATCGTGGGAAGAAGCATCTACCGGAACATCTTTTACGAGTATCTTGGTGAGCAAGTCGTTCAGGAACTTATCAAGTGTTTGTTTTTTAGGAAAAGCCAATATACTGCTCAAGTACCGGTAAGCCTGTCTGCTTAACTTATACAGAGCTAAGGAAAACAGTTTTTCTTTCAGACTGAAGCGCCTTCCTGCAGGCTTTTTATTATGATGGGTTACTTGCATTCTTATAATCATTTTAGCTTCTTCTGTCATATCTTTCGTGATCCTCTCCAAAGCTTTAGTTTTAGAGTTGACTCTCAAATCAGACAATTTCTTTTTGAGTGCCCTTATGCTCTTCTTATTCGTTATCGTCTGTTTTTTTAAAGTTTTTATCTCGTTACTCAACTTTTGGTTATCGTCATGATAAGATCTGATTATCTTGTTTATAATTTCGGTCTCTTCGTAAGACAGTTTTGAGAACATCGCATTTATCGTTAAATTCATATATTTATGGACGGACCCTATGATTTTTATAGTTTCAATCATATTATTAATCTTATCGGTAGCTATGACCGGGCGCTTGGCTTGTCCTACTATTTGCGGCACGGCAGTTTTCGAACGGTCCCCTGTAACATAGAGCAATGTTTGTATCTGATAAATAACAATGAATGCTCTACTATCTACTGGAGACTTAACATAAATATAGTCAGGGAAGTAAATTTAAGGCTCCGCGCAAATCGGACACTGACCACAGCCGCTGGTAGCTGTTGTCTTCCGGCGATGGGGGCGCCGGTACCGGTAGCGGTGGCGCCGTTTTTGGAAGCGCGACGCGGCCACCGGGGACCGGAAGCCGCTACTTTTTATTATTTCGATATTTATTTAAATTAAATTAATTTTCATTTAAATTAATCAAAAAAACCCATGAACTAACCGTATCCTGACGTCTCTACGACTTTTGGGGTGTTTACTGGTGACGGCGACAGCCTAGGGACACTGGCAGGGGAGATGATACCTGACAATAACAAATAATTATTAACCTTAAATTTTTGTGTAACGGCCCTTCGCAGATTAATAGTGTACCGTTCGTTTATGATCGAAGCAAATAATAAATAAATAAATAGATGGGGCCGGATGTTTTTGTGATCTCTTTGGGCATGTCCAATGTCCATGCCATACCAGCTTGTAATCGAATTAAAAATTGCTTAAAATACCTTAGCCATATACAGATTCAAAACCAAATGAAGAAACGAAAAGCTCCCCACGCATTATTAAATTTTCTAGTAATTAAAGGTTCTATAAAAAACTAGTGGACTCGCCCTCGCTTCGTTTCGGAAAATTATTATTTACGTACGCAATACGCAAATACGCAAATATTAAAAATTGGGAAATTTTTATGCAACATATTTCATTATCATAATTATATTTCATTTCTCTGCTCCTATTGGTCGTAGTCTGATGTTATAAAGCCTTCCTCGATAAATGGACTATTCAACACAAAGAATTTTACAACCAGTTCGAACCAGTATGAGATTAGCCCGTTCAAACAAACAAAGAAACTCTTCAGCTCTATAATATTAATACCTATATAGCCAAGATAACCAACTACAAACACAACATGTTACTCACGCGGATTTTTCTTCAAGTATGTTTTCACAATCTTCAATTCTTCTGTTCCTGCAATTGAAGTTGGACAAATACATAAATTTATCACTAGCTATTTTGTGTAACTCATGCTCCTGGTCAATATCGCCGCAATTTTTGACGTGACAACGTCTTATAATTCGGTGGCACGCATGAAAAAACATGACTCATGCGTTACCGTAACGGCGTAGCAATCGGCCTTTGCGTTCGGCAGCGTTCGGCAGCGTCCGACATCCGTCTCTCTCCTACTTGAGTGAGCGATGCGTCTGCGTGGACAGCTGCTATACTATAGTACATTTATATGTTTTGATCGAGTATCAAGTGCAGTGAAAAGTGAATGTGGTGTCAATTGTTTATAGCAACGATAATTACAGCGATAAAGGTAATGATTCTTTCGATATTAATTATATATTCAGTGATATATTGTCGAATAGGTATTCGTGCTTTCATCATTAAAATGAATAGCATCGGTCCGCTAGTGCAGCGATTGTAGGTTATGCTATAATTGACATTGACAAATCTATTAAACAAATGAAATTAAAATTTTCTTTTGAAAAATGCTACCATTCCATCAGTATTTTCTCAAGACGTTGTCACGTTCAACTATCGTCAGTAAACCGACTTTACAGACAACCAATTTTTTTCCTAACGATTCGTAATCTTGAACTACACGCGCTGTGGATAAAAATAAATCGCCAAGTGCGGTTTGGTAGACAGGTAGGTAAGTAGTAGGTCACACATCCTTGAAAATGAGAACATTATGGAGAACTCTCAGATGTGGATATACCCTCACATTGTTTTCCTTCACAAAACCAAGTGATAATTATTTCTGAAAAGCACATAATTTTTGTAAATTAGTAGTGCATGCGGTATTTGATCTCAGGCACCCGATTTGGGAGTCCAACTATTCATCAGTCGTCAATTATCTTTTTAAATGTACCAACTATTATAAGGCTTTAGACTTTAGAGGCTATGGCAGACGATCCTCCATTTTGAATGTCACTTGTCAATGAATAATATAGCAAGCAATACTCATGCATGGTGGTACAGATTATAACCTGACTTGCTAGCTACCCATCCAAAATCTACCATGAAATGTTTCTACATGAATACGAAAGGGACTCAACAATCAATATTCAACAACATCAAACCACTGTCAACAACAACTGTTACTATCAATTACAAAAATACTGTTGTTGATACTCCGTAGCCTAGTTGATAGTGACTCTGCCTGTGAAGCGAGGGGTCCCAGGTTCGATTCTCGACCGGGGCAGATATAGAATAGAATAGAATATTTGTTCTTAATTTAAAATCTTGATAATGTATGTTTTTCAAAGTATATGCTAAGTATAAATGTACCTATTAAACTATTTTTAAGTGAGCATATTAAATAGAAACAATTACCTTGCTTATCTTTCGTATTCGCGTGTGCCTCAACATCCGGTGTTGCAACTTCAGGTACATCCACTTCAGATGCTTCGGTAACATCACTATTAGAATGTTCAGCATTAATGACATTGACATGAGAATCTTTAGTTTTATTAACATCAACTGCAGACTTAGCTGCCCTTTCTGCTTCTGGAAGCAGAAGCGAAATCTGAGTTTTCGCTGCTGCTACCGTCTTCTTATACGTTTTTGTTTCTAACTGCGGACGCAAAACAAAGTCTGATGATAAATTCCGTCCGACCATTACATTTGGAACTTGAGGATTCTCTACAGTGCCAAGATTTACCGTATCACTTGCAATATCACATGCTAAAGTAGGTTGTGGTTCCTGCGTTAACTGACTAACTATGGGAACAGACCCACATTTCTTCAGGTTGATCACAAGTCCTTTACCCTTCTTGAGAATGATGGGTTTCATTTTCTCAGTATCAACATTGTTTTTTCCATACGGACTAGTTGTCATGTGGAGTTTACTGTAATCTTTGAGGGTCATAAATTTTGCTGGTTGAGGCTTTATAGGAGCGGCGTGGAGTCTTTTATGAATTTCGAAACTTGTAAATTTTGCTATTTCAGTATTGGCCCCAAGAGTTTGAACTAGTTTATTTCTACATTTAACAATGATGGGTTTACGTGTGCCTGAAGATTTCCGAATACCTTCAGATGTGTTAGGTAAACTTTTGTATAAATCCTTAACAAATACTTTTGTGTTTGCTTCATTTGCATTCATATCTTTGGATTCAGTTAAATCTAATGTTTCCACCACTTGATGAGATGAATATTTCTGAACAACTTTGTCTTCAAATTTATTTACAGTATTTTTATTATCATCTATTGTTTCAGTATCTATTGTTTCAGTGGTATGAACCTCGACTTCCTGCACCACTTGCGGACATTTTGGTTCTTGTGTGTATGTTGTGGCTTGAACATAGCCTTCATTATTCTGACATTGTCTATTAATTGGCTGCAAAAGTAACAGTGAGGATTTCGCTTTTCCATTTACGTTTGTTTTCTGCAACACATACACAGGTTTGGCCGATGGAGATATAACTTTAGGTTTATCGCCTGCGCATTTTCGGACCTTTACTAATGGCACTTTTTTGGCACCAATAGTATTTAACTCGGTAAGTTTTTCTTTTACTTCCATTACTAAAACAAATAATATGCATTTTAATATAATGATCATATTAATAATGAACATGAAACAACTTTACACATATTGCCAATGCATTCTTATCTACAAAATCATTCACACAAACTTACTTTTTTAAGTTTTGCTACACATTAAAATAACAATTAAATATATTATGTATAAATATGCTTTATGATGATATAACCATGTAGTATTACCTTGTATACAACAAAAACATATGGCCATATTTCTTTACACTTGGAGGAGCACATTTTTAATGATAATGAGGTTAATTAACTAACCAGTTTTTTATTTAACTGCCTGCACCTGGTTACTGACAAACATTGTTTTCATTGTATGTTTTTTCTTACACAAGTGACAATTTGTCTTTATGAGAAATAAATTTCTTAAACCTAATAAATCATTAACAAATAAAAACTAAAATGGTAAGATTGATAGTTTCTTGTTTCAGGCTAATCAGAGGGATATAGAAATCTATTACTGCTGCGTGAGATCTACTTTCCAATAATTCACAAGCACCATACACAATGATCCAAACAGTCAAAAACGTTATGACGGAATTTAGTATTAATAAAAATTGCTCAAGAACAACAGAATCATCAGAAATAATCACTAAGAGCCGAAAGAATCAAATTTAAATTGTTCGCTACAAGTAATCTATATGGCAGAACACTGTTCGCTGGGTCAGCTAGTTTTATTAAATACATACCATTTGTTAAGTACCAGTAAGAGAATTCTAGAAGTAATTCTTACCAAGTGTTTGCTTATCATGTGTCTTGGGGTTATCTATATACAAGTCTTGGTAATGTCGCTCACAAACAAACTGATTTTTGCGGGCAAACACATCTTTAAGATCATCTGAATCTCCACCAAGTTTTTGGACCCATTTTTCAATCAGCTCTTTATTTTCCACTGGATTTGGAAGAGGGTACAGAGTTACACCTGCAACAGAATAATAATAATAATATTAAATAACAGAATAATAATAATAAAACATATGTTTATATGTAAAAAAAACCCTGTGGTCTATGCACTGTCTGAAGGTAATGAGGAATGTTAATCGGCAGCATTTGGCAAGAAATACTTCCTTGCTCCTGCATAATATCTAAGGGATAAGGGTGTGACTGAAAAACGGCACTGCTCGGGACCTCAATCCTGTGTCAGCAAAGGCTGAGTCACATCCTTTTGCCTTACTAATAAAAAAAATTATGTTAGTCTCTCTGCCCCTTTGTAATTACATGTATTAGTTATTGGCAATAAATGATTTGATTATTATTATTATTATCAATCAGGAGAATTTTATAAGTGATAAAAAACTTCTCTTTTATCTTTCAAATTAACATTAAATACCTACTAAATTCAGCATTAAAATCCAGCCACATTCTTTTAGTCTTTGAAATATTAATTCTATTAAAAGGTATGTGAGGTAACCTAGTGCTTAATTATTGAGATCTTGAATTAAGTATAGGTAGTAACTTGTCTGTCCAAAAGTACACAAAAAAATTCTACTCTAAACCTCCAAATGAATTTTTACTGTTAAAGTTAACCAGTAAATAAATACTACCGAGCCCGAATAAATTAAAATATACTCCTATAAATACATACCTGATTTTATAGAACAATTTGATATGCAACATTGGAATTGCATCTTAGTGCTAATAAACACTACCACTTTTTTTGTATTCAAAAATAGTCTATAAAGTTATTGCAAAAGCACTTAAACACAAACTATAGTTTTATTTTATAGTTTACAAACGCGCAATCAATTATTGATTCAAATTAAATCACATTTTTTAATTTTAGAAGTCAGAGTGATAGTCATCAGTACATATTATTTTAAATTTTTTAATTTTTCAATTTTCATTGTCATTTGTCATTGTCATTGTGAGTCTGTCAATGTCATACCCACACACATCTCAGACAGATAAATAACCGAACAGACGAAATATAATTGGAGAGTTGACTATTAAAATTTTCTACGACGTGTTTATATACTCTGTAAATATTGTCTATGATATGTCTAATTTGGCGCACGCGGAAGTGGATGTGCTCTCGGAATCAATTTCCTTTTCCTATTATTTTTCAAATTAATCTAATCGTAGAAAGTAAAGTAACTTATTTTGTGACTTTACCTAGTATTTCAGATAAGATAGCTGTTGCGTTTATTTAGAAGGGTACCTAATAAAATGGAAGTGTCCGATATAAACGAGCTTCTAAATGTCCGATGTATTAAAATGGAAAATGGTGAAAATGCATTTAACGATGACTCCGAAGACGTGGAAACATCAGAACCTTTATCAATTATACCCCAATATGTCACAGAATCTGATCTGGGTAAGCTTAAAATACTGAATGATTCCTTCATTGTTCTGACAAACATAATGATTCAAGCTACATGGTAACTGACCTTAGTGTTGGTAATTGCACTTCCTCGATCATTCATACTACTAATTCAATCATTATTTATGCCATATCAGATATATATAATAAATATATTTGAGCCATATTGGGGCGGCCTAGGATAATGACCCCAATACCATAGTGTCGTAAGAGGCGCCAGTAACTGGCCAAGCTAATTGGTGGCAGGGCTTCGTGCAAGGATTACTTTATGATTATTACTCTCCGTGAAGAATGCCGCGCGAGCTACCACTGTATTGCTTATGTCATGAGGCTGACCGGGTCTCCTCTCATTTTAAAAGGAGTTAAAGCCGTAGTCTACAAAGTTGTATCACTTGGCGGATTACTTACTCGTCTTGTGAAATAGCATAGTGGATTTTCAAATTATGTTTGCAATGGGGAAATACTAAGAAACTCAAATATACTTATAACTTAATTTAATTTAACTTTAAAAATTACAAAAAGAGTGACTATTGCTCGAATTTGAAAACAAGAGTGGCTACAACCCATTAATGGCCCACTACTGAGCACGGGTCTCTCCTCGTACCTGAGGAGGCCAAGAGCATACTCCACCACGCTGCTCCAGTGCGGGTTGGTGGAGGGGTTAGTGGCCAACCCAAGTGTCGGAAATTTTAAGCCGCCCGAAGGTATCCGACATGGCTTAACGACTGCTACCAAATGATAACAACCGGGACCGACGGCTTTACGTGCCCTCCGAAGCACGGAAGCGCTCAAGATATTTAGCCACTAGCGGTCACCCATCCAACTACCGACCGCGCCCGCTGTTGCTTAACTTTGTCGATCACTTGAGATCGACGCAAGCCGCCGGGCTATGAGCGCTTCGCAAACAAGAGTAACCATGTGAATATTTCAAATATGGGAAAATAGCGAATAGCACAAGGCCATACTTGTAACATTTCCTTATGAGAAGTGAAGTAAACGGCCTATTATTTTTACATCTCACTGTTAAACAATATCAATATTTTGGGACTGTATTCCATTGATGTGATTTAATTAGTAATTTTGAAATATGTTTCCAGGATTGATGCCGCCAGGTGCTGAGATACTACAGACTCCTCTGGCAGTGTTCTCTGATACTCCCGATGATGAGGACACCATGCAGAGCACTGATTCTGGAGGTGATTATTTACTTTAATTTGGAAAAAACTGCGACATTCTATTTGTCTCCCATATAATAGCACAATGGTCACCATGTCGGACTGCTGTTCCAAGGGTCCTGACTGGGTTGATTCCCAGCGAGGTGGAATTTTGAATAATGAATTAAAAAAAATACAGGGAATCCTACTGTGGGATGCTACCATTGGAAAAAAATTAAAATTTTTAAATCAAAAAGTTTAAGAGATTGATCATTAATTATGATCATCCATCATTAATATGGATTAAACAATAAACAGTCTGTAGAAGTAAAATGAGGTTAGCTTGGATCAATCAAAACATGTATAGAATAAAATTCTTTGGAATATATAGCGTAATCAATTTTCAATGAGTCATTATCCCTATAATACAGTTTGAACATTATCTCCAAAAATAATAAATGTTGTATTTATGTGAATTATAACTATTATTTCTTTGACTTATTTATCGAATAAGATTTAGATATAGTTGGGCACTTAAGAAAATGCAATGTAGGTAGGATTGTATTTCGACACAATACATGATGACTATCTAGTTTAATAAAATGAATTACATACCTAATTATGATATAGTTGTAATAAACAGATTAATAATTAAGTTTTTTAGTACTTCATAGACAAATGGTCCCCTCATAGATAGATAGTTGCATTTCTAAATGTAAAATCCATTAACTTACTAAATTTACCTAAAATTCGTCAAAAATTTGTCGTGCACACCATTACATTGTAATATATTGTGTTTCAGAAGAGGTTATAGTACAACTAATGGATATACGAACGAGATTAATCAAGCTCCGCTCAATGTTAGAGCGTAGACTCAACACAGATCTGTCCGACTATACATTCTGGCTGCAGGATGCCAAAATGGTAAGATTATTGTAACTAGACACCCGCTCTACACTCGAAATTCGACCGTAACTTATTCTGTCCAAGGTGTACTTCACATTGACACCATATACACAATTTAAGAGCCATGTCAAACGCATAGTAGTGTTCGTAGAGTAACTTATAGTAGTGCGGGTAATATTTGATTTATTTATTTAATGCATTGTTATATCAGAATTTTTGCTTTCCGCACTCCTGTACCATATAAACTTTAACTGTACCAAATTTCAGATTCCTCCGTCCGCGTAAGTTCGTGAAAACGGGTGCAAAAGTTTTGCTTCACATACTTATATTATGATATATGAATCATATAGAAATCATTTTTGCTGTGACTATATCTAGGGGTACAATAACTAAGGGTGTAAGGTTGACAACGTGTCATATACTTACGATGCATATACTTAGTGTGATTCATGTGGGGACCACTGAGTCTGTACAACAACGAATATCAATATCAATATAAAAATCGCCATTTAATTTTCAGTTGGAAAACCACAAAACCCTCGTAGAGCAATGCATCCGAGGGGAGGGTGTTGTGCAAGTGAACGTCCAAGTCCGGCCCTCGGAGAGGAAGATCAACATCCTGGACGTGCTGAAGCCCGACGAGGAGCTGGTGCAGCTGCCGCAGCGGCACGACGCCAACTGTGAGTACAAATCTCGCGCGTGATCATGTTGGGTATGTCAAAGTGTTTCAAGTGTCATGTTTGTGGCCAATATTAGAGTTAAGCTGGAAGGGAATGGTATAAATTAAATAATGGAATGGAATTAATTTCAAAAAGAATCTCAGAATCAGTCAAAATAATCAAAAATATACTACGAGCTGCATATGGTGTGAAGTGTAATCGAAGATTCATAAGGTGTTTATTTGTTGCAATCGAAATGAAACCGTGATGTACTGTTTTTAGTGTTTAAATTGCCTTCTTAACATTTCTATTCTCGCGATGGCTGTGACTGGGACATTTTTTTCGCGATTTTAGTATGAGACCCGACGTCTATATTAATAATTATAAGTCCATGGAAAGACGTATAATATTCATGCCTTCATTACAATGTTGAAGATATAATAAATAAATATAAAATTGTTACCTAAAGCCTTACCTTAAGGTCTGTCGGCGTGTGGTTGGGTTCAGCATTCTACCCAATACGGCGCATACCTTGCAAGCGTCCATTTGTATACCACTTAAGCCCACTGTTCCCCAGTGCTGGGCGCAGACGAGCCGATGATGGAAGCGGCCGCTACCAGCGAGGCGCCCCACGCCGCCTCCGTCAAGTGGGTGGTCGACTCGCACTTCAGAAACGAGCACACGCGGGTTCGAATACCGGACGATCCGGCCGAATGGTAAGTCCTTTTTGTTCAATGTTCTCGTTCAAGTAATTTTCAAATTCAAAATTAATGTATACAAATAAATAAAATTGGATATGATATATGGATGAATACACGGTACCTACATTATTATATCAAATTAACATTTTTTACAATTTTTGTCTGTCTGTATGTTTGAGCTAATCTCTGGAACGGCTGGACCGATTTTGACAGGACTTCTACGGGCAGATTGCTAATGTCATAAGGAGTAATTTAGGTAACTTTAATTTTAGTTTTGTAAATTCCACGCGGACGAAGTCGCGGGCACAGCTCGTTAATTCATATAGGTTTCGAAACATAACTTGTTAAAGAATTTTCTGCTTGTGCTTCGTCGATTTGATGTGTGGTCGTGACGTGAGCACACTGGTGTTGCGGCAGGTCGGTGCAGCACGTGAAGCTGTGGATCCAGTGGGCCGTGCGGCAGTTCAACCTGGCGGGCGTGCGGCTCTCCGACTGGAACATGAGCGGCGCCGAGCTCTGCGCCCTCACCAACCTCACCTTCAAGTGAGTCGCCGTCCATCCCCCGCTAACCCCCACACCCCCCCCACTAACTCCCCCCCCCCCATACCCCACACTCCCACCAGCCCCCATCACCCCCCACCAGCGTTTAATGTGGGTTAATTGTATATTATCCCGTATTTGTTGCAGAGAAAAAGTTCCTTCGGACCCTGGCGACTTGTTTTGGACACATTTCGAGTTGCTGCGCAAGTGCAAGTTTATTGGTAAGAAATTATGAGGCATTTGGTTCATTAATCAATTTGATCAGGTTATCATTGGTAAGAAGTATTATTTATTTCCAGCGATAGTACAGACGGACGAGCCAGTCATGACCAAAGACCCGCTAGAAGTTCCGCAGTCGGCTATCAAAAAAAAACCTAAACAGGTGCGTTGATTTTTCTCTCGTCTCGTCACAACTGTGACCGACATGGAACATTAGCTCGGTGTCGTGCCTCTGACTATAATTAACACGTGTCGATCTTCTGTCTGTCGGTCCCATGAAGTATGAAACCTATGGAAATGACATGTCAACAAAAAATGCCGGCAACATTAACAATAACCAATATTTTTAATGTTATTTATAGCGTACCTATGTATGGTTAAATATGGCTGATTTGACTTTGATCGCGACTTTTCAACAAGACAAGTATAGTACGGCCGGCGGTTCTAGACCGCTCTGAACTTTGTTCGGATCGCTGCGCAGAAGTCAATTTTAGGGTCGAAATGGCGGCAAGACGCGCGGGGTGGCGGAGTGTTCGTGTCGCTATCTCTCTCTAAAGTACAATACCTGCGCACTATATCCGAAAGCCTGACTTCAGAGCGGCCTAGAACCGTCGGCCGTACTATACCGGCTGAACTGACTGACAATGACATTTGGGTCGGTAAACATGGCGGATTTTCGGCCTCATTAGGTAGTAGTAGTAGTAGTACGTGTAGAATAATATGTCGTGTCGCTACTGTAATACGTCCATGGTCGGCGCAGGTGTTGGCGCGCGGCGCGGCGGAGGAGTCGCCGTGCGCGGCCGTGTCCTCGCGCTTCGGCAGCAACGGCCAGATCCAGCTGTGGCAGTTCCTGCTGGAGCTGCTCACCAGCGCCGAGTACCTCGACGTCATCCGGTGGCACGGTCAGTGCTGGTTCGCTTGGTCGTGGGAGGACGCAGGGCCCGGGGCCCTTGCTTGTGGGATATAGTACGGCCGGCGGTTCTAGGCCGCTCTGAACTTTGTTCAGATCGATACGCAAAAGTCAATTTTAGGGTCGAAATGGTGGCAAGACGCGCGCGGTGTCACTTTGAGTATTGTTTGTTTCAGTCACACGCTCAGTGTTCGTGTCGCTATCTCTCTCTAAAGTACAATACCTGCGCACCATATCCGAAAGCCTAACTTCAGAGCGGCCTAGAACCGTCGGCAGTACTATACTCTGCTGAAACTAAAAAAGATCAAAATGTGTGCAATTCACCCGTGCTAGAAGTGAAAGCTTCAAAAAATAGTTGGTTAGATATTATACCTATTTTATTTATTTATTTACCCTTTTAAAATATGTCTACAACCAGTCAACCCTTGGTGTTGCTGAGAATGTGCGGTAGGCGTGAACGTAGCTAAGAAAATAAAAAAGTTAAGAAAAATAAATAATATAGGTACATTTAGTTATTGTTTTAGCGAATGAACTTTAGTTGTGACTGTAGCTAATGTTGCTATCTCATTTTCTCAAAATGTGTTTCTCTAATGTCTCATTTTCTTAAAATGTGTGTGTGTGTGTGTGTGCGCGCGGGCGGCAGGCACGGAGGGCGAGTTCAAGCTGCTGGAGCCGGAGCGCGTGGCGCGGCTGTGGGGCGCGCGCAAGCACAAGCCCGCCATGAACTACGAGAAGCTGTCGCGCGCGCTGCGCTACTACTACGACGGGGACATGATCGCCAAGGTGGCGGGCAAGCGGTGAGCGGCTTTCGGGCGCCTGCCATTTAGTAGATATCGTAATCGTCACGTAACGGAATGCTGTGTGTGTGTGTGTGTGTGTTTAATAGTGGTGTACGCCATCTACAGTATTGTTTTGGAACTAGATGGCACAGTACAGCGTTGCTTTACAATGTATTATTGATAGCCGTGTGGTTGAACGTTGGACTCCCGGACCGGGGGGTCCGGGTTCAACCCCGCGCGCACCTCTAATTTTCATAAATAATGTGTGTATTGCAATCTAATTATCACTTGCTTCGGTGAAGGAAAACATCGTGAGGAAACTTGCACACCTGTGAGTTCTCCATAATGTTCTCAACGGTGTGTGAAGTCCACCAATCGGTACTTGGCCAGCGTGGTGGACTATGGCCTGTACCCCTCACGTTGCGAGAGGAGACCCGTGCCCAGCAGTGGGACAGTTATGGGTAGCGATAATGATGATGAGTGATGACAATAATAAATGTCGATAGGTTCGTGTACCAGTTCGTGTGCGACCTGCGGCAGCTGCTGGGCTACGGCGCCGGCGAGCTGGCCGAGCTGGTCAAGGAGGCCGGCATGCAGCTCGCGCGCGACCCGGACGGGGAAGGCAGCGCGCACTGAACGGGTTGACCGTACGCGATAGAGGAATTCTACCACCGTGTTGGGGCACTACGTTCCAATAACACTTGGAAATATCGCAATTACGATATGCGTGTAATGTAATGTAAGGGCGCGTTCGCATAGAACGTCCGTTTTACTGGATCCGGAATACTGGATGCTAGTAGCGTATGTAGTTGTATGAGCGATTTCACACAAAACCCAGTTTACTGGATCCCACACACAACTGAAATACTGACCCGTTAAAACGGATCCAGTAAAACGGACGTTCTATTTGAACGCGCCCAAAATGCTGTGTGAATATTAACTTCCGTTTTACTAGATCCGTTGAAACGGATATGTGAACGCGCCCTAAGATCGTTTTGGATAATTAACAATTGAATTGTTTTTTTTAATGTTAATAGCCCACAAATAAGACGACGAGCCACCTGATGGTAAGTGGTAACAGTCCGCGGACATCGGTAACACCAAAGGCATCGCCGATGCGTTACCGACCAAAAAATAAAAGAAATACTCTCGAGCCCGAAGCCGCAACACGACAGGTGTCTGGTGGTATCACGACCATGACGTCATGGTGGTATTGGTGGTAGCCGTCAGCCACCCAGCCGGGCCGCGGCCCTACCATGAGACGGCCCGGCTAGTCGTTGGAGGCGACACCTCCAACGACACCCTGCTCTGCCATATTGTATAATTATGTTGTTGATAGTTTATATAATTTGCACTCTCCTTCAGTACATGTATGAAACAGGTAGTTAAGGGATTCATTCAGTATTCAACGTGTTCAGAGAAATAATTTAAGTTACCAGTTGTACAATGGGGGATACTGAAACACTAGCAATGTTTTGCTCATCAATCAAATATTGTTGTTATTAGCCGTGCGGATAAAGAATGGGATTGAAAGTGGTGGAGCCTGGAGCGGGTACTGTCAGCATACTCAGCTATGCTAATGGCGTTATATCGTAAGCCCTTACGATATTATGTTAATTACAATGTTATTGTAGTGCATTTGGATACTTACAACATTGTTTGGGTATTTGTAAAGAATTTTAAAGCAAACTGAATTTTTTTATAGAGAAACTAGACTAAAGTCTGAAGATACGAAGTTGCGTGAAGCACAATTATAAAAGTAAATGTACATTACTTAATGAGAGTTATCTTCCTTATAAACGCACTCCTATGTATGTTGTAATACAAAGTTTTCTTTTTAACATAATATAATGTAATATGTGTGTTATATTATCTTAAAGTTAAAACTGTATAAAAGGTTTAATTGTCGAATGTAAATATATGGTCGGGAAAATAGTGTATTTATAATGCTTTTAGCCTGTTGATGTTTCAAACAATTTTATTATGTATGTAGTATATTATTTTGTACATACGTACATACTGTGTGTCGGCATCTACACATTAGGAGAATGAACTAATGAAGTTAGTTGAGAATAAGCAATAGGTACCTACTTGTCTGTTTCAAATTATATACATATTAATGTAAGGATTGGCCTGTATCAGTGACCTTATCAAGTATAAGATTAATTAATTACCTATAAGATTTTTGTACAAATAAAGTTTATCTTTTGTTATTATTGCATTTTTATTTAATAACTGACTCCCCTTGGACACGTTTTGGTTTAAAATAAAAAATATGATGAAATTTACTGACCAGTATACTTTAATGAGCATTATCGAGCGATAAATTTGAAAATGCATTCAAAATTCACATTGAATAGTAAACGAAGAAAGTGCCTAATAAAAAACTCTTTTATGTGGCCAACAAGTTGTCGTCGGTCACATCTAGACGATATCTTACAAATGCATCATCACAAAGACTTCTAAAAGTAGGCACGAGAGCAAATTACAGAGTACCTAATTTTTTCTTTATTTTATGTTTGTTGCATTAACAGAATCTGATTGTAAAAAAACTATTCTTTCTTACAAAATTGTCACAAATATTTTGCTTTGAAGCAAAAGATAGTGTATATTCTGCGGTTTAAGGTACAACTTCTTGAACTTACTACATTTACTCCGTCCGTGTCCACTAAATGGATAATGAACACGGAACAGTGTGGTAGTGTCCTAATAAGTCAAGTTTATGGTCTGTGACAGAATATTTTTTGATTAGTTTTGCGAATAGCCACAGAGTACGTCAACAACCCTACGTTTCATTTGCCTGTCAAGTGTCAATCCGTATCCGTATCAGCGCTGACGTAGTGACGTAGGTTACGTCTGTCAAGTCAACCTGTGTTTGTGTTAAGTGCAGGTTGACTTGGTGTGTTGTCAATTAGGGTTACTGTCAAAATTACCTGTGAAAATATAACAGTGATGTGTTAAATTTATTATTTTAATTACAAATTATGTATAATAAATACACTTAATAGTAGCTACTCGTTTAAATACCTTCAGTGTGGTGTTGTGCTTCACGTGTGCCAAAATGGATGAGACTTTAGTTCTTATTTTGTTAGTTCTGGTGATGTTGGTTGGTTCATATGTAGCTGGAAGCATCCCTTTAAATGTTTCTATGTCAGAAGTGAGTAGTTTATACATTATTACTGTATATGTAGCGTAAAATTTAAAGTAGTTTTTCATGCTGACTTACATACTACATATTATTATGCTTGTAAAAAATATCAAAGTTTAGTTAGATGTAAAATAGAAAGTGCACTCTTTAACTTGTTGGCAGCTGGTGCAATACTATCTTCACAGACTTACCTAATGTCAGCATTATCAATATGCTATAGTAATTTTACACAAGTATTTTAGTACTGTGGATAATTTTCCTTTTCCAGTATGGGACAATATTTGAAGGGGACACAATTTGAATCAATATGTTAGGAATAGCTGTGAATGCTGAGTCTGGCAAAAAGTTTTCTAAATGTCGACTTCACCCTCTTGTACATCACTTCTACATCACCTATTATATATTATTTTATTAAATTTTTATTTAAATTATATATAACATGATAATAATTACACTGGATATGCCATTACCATGTAATGGCATTACTTACAAAGCATTTCATTAAAAATTTTCATATTATCCAAAAAAGTCAAATACCAAATTCATTCAGTTAATGTTTTTTATCATTCTTTTTATGAATCCATTCCAATTGATTCCAAATTTCACTCTGGACAAATATAACATAGTTTATCCTTATCATTTATATTGTGTTTATTTAAATTATTATTCTTGATAACTGTACTATGTCAATTTGCTGATATGAAAAAACAGTTAAATTGTATCTCATAATTTTTGTCCCAGGATAAACTGCAAAAGGTGACAGTGTTTGGCGCTGGGCTGCTGGTCGGCACAGCGCTGGCCGTGATCATCCCGGAGGGGGTGCGGGCGCTGTTCTCCGAGCGCGCGCCGCTTGTCACCAAGGACTACACCCCGGAGCCCGCGGATCATGACGATCTGCACTCCGTTATCGGAATATCACTTGTGTTAGGTGAATGTTGGTTGTTGTGTGGATGCAGCTCCCAGTCTGGATCCCCGCCCGCATCGTAGACGCCGCATTAGTGACGCTCCGAGTGAACCTTGTGGCGGTGACTAACGCTCTGTCAAGTGTCCTGTGTACTCTTTTGTTTGATAAATACTTCTTCAGCAATAAAATTCGCAAATAAACAAGAGCAATAATTAGCAGACTTAACTGTTGATGGGTCAAAAGATCAATAATGTCGACCATTGCAAAAGAAAAGGCACTAGGTTCCTGTGCCGTGAGCTACATGTAACAAACAATTAACACATCACTAACACCCATGAAACAGGAACAAACAACGTGTCATATAAATTGTCCTGACTGGACACGTGCTTCGCAGTTCCCTATCAACTAGACCAGGGGTTAGTCGGTTCACAAACTCACAAACGCCGTTCCCCCAGGGTTCGTGTTCATGCTGCTGGTGGACCAGATGTCGTCGAGGTACAACGACCCCGGGAACCCCACCGAGAAGAACGTCACCGCCACCGTCGGGCTCGTCGTGCATGCGGCTGGTGAGTTTTAGCGTCTACACCACAGACAATCAGAGATGGGCAAAATCTAATCATGAACATAGATTTTTTTTTCTTCAATATGGCGTTGGCGTAAATACATTCAGCCAAAAACAAGTAAAGGTAGGGAAACAGGTTTAAAAGGTAGATATTCGGTTATAATTAACATAGATTACAATTACAACTAGAGACCCAGAAATACCCCCGCGAGCGCCGCCCGAGAAAATGTAGTTGAGCGTACTTGGCGGGGGCACTTCCGTGCCTCCAGATGTAGTCGTAATCCGTAATCATGATTAAATTTCGCCCATCTCTGCAGACAATTATGCATGAAGGTTATTTGAAGACAATTATACTTATATTTAGCTAATACCTATATTGATTTAATCAATAGTTAAGTGAAGCGTTGGAGTAGTTTGAGTTTCGAAGGGTTTGTAAAAACCAAAATTGGAATAAATTTCAATTATTTTTATTTCATTTCATTTTAACCTGCATACTGCGGAAAGAAAACGTAACCCGTATTGAAATATACAACTCGGTCCAAGTATTACTTAGCCGATAAAAGTGTCGTAAACGCAACTAACGAACCGTTTATTGTAACAATACATTTTATCAGCGCGTTGCGTGACGGTCGTGGTTCAAGTTTACGTTACGAAATTAATTTCGTTGCGGCGCCTCGGGCGTTGCACATCGGACACGTGACTGCGACCGCTTTTTATCAGTCGGGTCGATTTTAAACAGCCGAACGCACAAATCACCTGAAGACGTGAAGACGTTACTGGCTCTTGACCTCCCGGAACACGACAGTCGGTCGGACTTCACCACCACCGGCATCTGGGCGCGTTTACATGACACGATACTAGTCAATAAAGTTTAATTTGCTATGCACCAGGAGCGAGCGAAAACTATCGCCTCGTCTAACTGGGGCGTTACCCCTGGGTTGCCAGCTTGGCGTTAGAGTTAATACTATATTATTCCACCCCAATACTGTAAAAAATTGTAAGTGGTCACCGTTCATAGACATCAGTAACTGAAGTCTGCAGGCCAAGAAGTTGTTGTCCAAGGAGAGAGGATAGTGTTTGACGTTAATAGGAGTTTTCTAGATTTGGAAAGGGCAAATGAACTGAAATAAATATTGTACACTCAACAATTCTCCCATGCATACATAAAATAATCAAGTTTTACATACTTATTACATATATCAACATTAATATTAATTAGTAACGGATTTATGTAGCGATAAAAGAACTGTACAGAGTTTAGTCACAGCTCGCGGCGCTGATTTTCAATGCAACCTAAACGGCTGTTTGAATTTGTGTGCCAAATCGCATTTATATACTTGTGTATTTAGACGTAACCAACTGTTGACATACATTTTTGCATGGTGGGGTGGGAGGGTATTTGTACCTAGCTAAACCAATCTCGTAGTAGAATAAACTTTAAGTAGGTATTTTATCTTCTTCGGTTGCAGTTATATAACCTGAAAAAAGAGGATTCCCCACGTTTCAGCTGCCCAGCAACGCGTTGGTAATGCGTTTTGGTCATACAAGTATCACTTACCGTCAAGTAGCTGAAGTAGCCTGGCAGCTCGTTTGTGGCTTAATCAAATAACAGAAAAATAAATACATAAATTAATACCAAGATGATTATAGCAAATACTGTTCTTTCTCTCTTCTTTCTTGCCTGCCATCGCATTCTTTTTTTTATACTTTGTGACTAAATTTTGTAATTAATTTAAAGATTTAAGTAGTTGTATTAAGTAGTTAATAAATGTTGCATGCCACAAGTAACAAATGGCAAATGTGAGGCCTTCATGTAACTGGCGCAACATCCAAAGCATGTAACCACATTTATGCAAATCAAATATCATTCAATTCATTGAGTAATGCCTTTGGTAACTGATGTTTGGATGACGATCAATTGGTTGGTGGTGGTATTATTGGTCAACGTTGGGTGGCTTCTCTCCTCGTTTGGCTCGAGTGCAATCAGAGGTTAAGAGGTAATTTGGCGACCCGTATGGCGCAATGGTTAACATGCTGGTGCAGGACTTCCCAACCGGTGGGGCACGCCCCCCTAGGGTCGTAGAGAAATTTCAGGGGGGGCATACTAGGTACGTTGCTATTTCCGAAAAAAAATCTATTTAACCCGTATGTAAATTAACAAGTTACAACACGACGTGTGACGCGCTAAACTTCGCGTCTTGTATGTGTATTGTACGTTGTAAGGGGGGCATGAAAATATTATTTTTGGTTCGGGGAGGCTCGGCGGAAAAAGGTTGGGAAACCCTGTGCGGGTGCATTCCCAGTGAGGCGGAAATTTAAATGAGTTTAAATTTCCGTTCTCGGACTGGGTGTGTGTTGTCTATTATATGGCATCCAGGGTATTCCAGTGTGGGGCTATGAGTGTGTAGCATGAATATTGTTTCCAGCGGACGGTATAGCGCTGGGCGCGGCGGCCACCACGTCGCACGCCGACGTGGAGCTGATAGTGTTCTTGGCGATCATGCTGCACAAGGCGCCGGCGGCCTTCGGGCTCGTCACCTTCCTGCTGCACGCGGGGCTCGAGAGGTGCGTCAGTTTTTTTTATACGATGCTAAGTTAATTCTTGACAACAATCCCACCTGATGTTACACAGTTTCCAGCGGGGGCGGTACCGGTGGGGCGGCGGCACTGGGCGTCAACAATACAGGAGGAGGGGGTGATCAAAGGATCGTAAACACGTTACGCGATGAGGTCACGACAAGCCCAAATCACGTTATCGAAGTTTTCTTCATCGTTCGCACATGTTTGGAATTTCAGAGCTCGGCCGCTACCTAGGCTTGGTGCGGATCAGCACACTGCCATTGAAGAACATTTTTCCCGAGTCCCGGGTTCGATTCCCGGCTAAAGCAGACGTTTATATGACAGATAAGTGTTTGTACTCGGATTGTTGGTGTTAGTAGTCTCATTTGTGTTGACCACGCCACCGCGACACTGGGAGTCCTATTGTGGCATGAGTGTGTAGTTTTTTTTTATACAATAGTTGTTAATTTCAAATGTATTCGGGTACTCACGATTTTGAATTTTATACCGTTATTGCATGGAGGGACCCAGAATACGTTCAGTCTCACAGCGATCATGATCCATGCAACTGGTTCGAAATATGTAGGTAACAATCCTTTAAGAAGTTTACTGTCCGCGATGGTTTTAATTGAAAATCAGCTACGGCTACAGCGACCAGTGTGCTGGTTGTGTAATGTCGGTGTGGTGGTGTCCAGGAACCGGATTCGCAAGCACCTGCTGATATTCTCGTGCGCGGCGCCGCTGCTCGCGCTCGTCACGTACTTCGGCATCGGCAACGAGAGCAAACAGACGCTCAGCGACTTCAACGCCACCGGTGAGTGACTGCGGGCGTGCGTGCGTGCGTGCGTCCGTGCGTCCGTGCTTACGTGCGTGTATATAACGTGGACACACGAGATATACACAATATATGTAGATCGTATGTTGTTGGCAATAGTGCTTTTGTGAAGTTTTGTGTTATCATAGAGTTAAGAGTCGTTAAAAGAAATGATAGCCACGTTTTATGCTTAAGACTCCCGAACAGAGGGTCTGAGTTAGAATCCTCTACATGCATCTAATTTTATTATTTACATTATATTATTATCACTTGCATCAGTGAAGGAAAACATAGTGAGGAGGAACAATTGTCCATAATGCATAATTTTCTAAAAAGCGTGAGAACTCCGCCAATCCGCATTCGGCTAGTGGGGGGAACTGTAGGTAGCCTCTACTGCAGTCGACAGTTACAGGTTGCAAAGAAAAAGAAAATATAAGAAAGTTTGTTTCTAAAGTGGTAGGAGGTAATTTTTAAATCAAAATAAATGTATAAATTTTTGTCTCAATAACAAACGGTAACATTGCAGGCATCGCGATGTTATTCTCAGCGGGGACGTTTCTGTACGTGGCGACCGTGCACGTGTTGCCCGAGCTGACGCACACGCACACGCACACGCACTCGCTGCTGCCGCTGCAGGACGGGGCGCCGCCCAGGAAGGGCTTCGGGGGGCTGCAGCTGGTCGAGGTGGTCATCCTGGCGGTGGGCGCCATGCTGCCGGTGCTGCTCACCATGGGACATGAGCATTAAGCGAACTCAAACACGAATAGATGAGTACAATGTATCGGACTGCGGAGCGTCTACCATTGCTGTTCCTACTTCGAAGCAGGTTGCTTGATTTGAAGCATGTTTGTTGTAACGAAGCGTGTTTGTTGTTTCGAAGCGTGTTTGTTGTTTCGAAGCAAGTTTGTGTTTGAAGCAATTTTGTTATTCGAAGCAAGTTTACTGCCACGAAGCAAATTTTCTGCTAGTGAAGTGTATTCTGGTCGATTACAGTTGTAAAAGCATTCCATTACAGTTGTGTGAATAACAAGGTTAATAGGGGAAAGTGGTTACCCTTCGTACACTTTTTAGAATTTATTTTTTTACTTTATGATTAATTGTCAAATTTATTTAGTTTATGTACCTGAGTGTAACAAATATATTGTAGTTTGTTACAAAAAAGTCCGAAACTATTATGTCAGAAGGTTAAAGAGTTACAGCTATTTTCCTACGACAAGATATTTGTACGAACGTACCCCACGCATGGGGTACGTTCGTACAGTCATACGGGGTAATTAAAAAGCCAATTAAAGTCATTAAGTTTTTATTAAATATTATTAAAATATTTATTTTTCAAATAACTAACATGTGACTTGACTCATAGTCGATAAATCTTTAGAAAAATAACAAAAAATAACACCGTTTATCCTTAGTTCACTTCTCACACTAAAATCCGATCCTTCAGATTCCTCTGAATCTTCAACGCTTCCTATTTTCTTAGCTTTCTTTTTCTTTTGTCTTGAATTAAGATCCTTCAAACTAAGTTTAACTGCTTTGCCTCTGGCTTTCCTTTCCTGTTCTATTTTTTTCAATTCTTTCTGTCTATGTCTCTCTTCTAGTTCAATTTTTTCAGGTGTATCTGTATATATACGGGGTTTTCTTCCTTTATTTGTTTATATTGTATTGTTTATGTGTATTGTAACAGCTGTAGAATAAGGTCTTTCGACTTCTGGTGTTATTCTGCAATAAAATACGAATTATAAGGTAGATTTAATAAAATATTTCATTTAGTGAAAAGTAGCATACTGCATAAAAGGAAAAATATGTTATTGTGCTATCTGCACGATAATTTTAAAAGGTAATACTATATTGGACTTCATAAAAATTGTATTTTGATATACTGGTTGTTAATAAAATCAAAAGGGAAGCATTCGTACGCGTACGAATGTGCCCCCTGTGTGGCTTTGTTGTTGGTGTTTGTTTGTCGTTTAGTTTTTCTGTTAAACTCACTGTATGAATGTGCCCCGCGTACGAAGGGTGACCACTTTCCCCTATATTCTTGCTAAATTACGACGCTTTGTATCTCAAGATGTCTCCACTTGTCAGTATGTGGTATTCAACGAGGTAAATAACTTTTACATTATATACCTAGCAAATATTTTTATTATTATCCGCTAGTGATAATTTTTGTACGATGATTAAATTTAATTGATTTTTGTGATAAATTATAGTTACGTTTGATACATTCATGTAAACAGGCTGACATCTGTCATGCTGGTTTCAACAGAATATTAATAGGTGGCGCCTTATAATATTAATTAAATTCTAAATATTTTGATTTTTGACTTTCGTTTACTGTGCTGTCGGTTTGTTAGGCGAAAGTAAATTATTTCAATTTTTATATAAAAAAAAACATTTTTATATAAAAATTGAAATAATTTACTTTTTCACAAAAAATTATGGAATAATTATTTTGACAATGAATTAATTGAGCTGTTCGAGTTGAAATCAACATTAAAATAAAGCGATGTAAGATGTGATATAGCTCGAGTGGTTATTTAAAATTTTAATTTTGTTCGCGAAATCAATTAAACTACCCAAAAATAGGTAGCAACAAATTGTTGACAGATGTCAAAGGTGCCCGTGATCGTGAAGTTGTTTTGCCCATTGATGTGGAGTTAAAGATTATTATTTAAATGATTTTAAATACAATGTAATGTTAATTAAACTTTGTCATTCCAATTCAATATCTACATTTAATTTGCATTCGGTGAAATTGGCGATTAAAATGTAATCTAGAGAATACAACAAAAACAAACTATTAAAATATTAAAGATTGGTCGTTTTAAATTAGACCTAAAAATGTCGTTCTCGATTTTGTCAGATAAATGTTTGTTCTCTATAGTTGGGTGTTTGTGATGTCTGTTTGTGTGTCCATGTGTCACGGCTCGCAGGCTCTGAATGACACGCAGGAATATTGTGTGAACATATATTTTTAATTAACTTTTTAGGTTTTTATCTTTCATATAACATAAACCAAGATGCAAGTTATAATTATTGTTTTGTAATTTGTTTTTTGGAAATTTAGTGTGATTTTATCTGAACTAAAAAGAGATTTTTTTTTATATTAGCATTTTTTGTAATTTTTCGTTGTTTTACTCAGTCATCTGTAATATACTTAGAATAGTACTTTTTCATGTAAATGTCTCATTTCAAACAGTTTTTCTCCGTAGTATACAGTATAGACTAGGTAATACAGGTTATATTTATGTCCTATATGTTTTTATGTATATATGCAAAGTAATATAAAACTTGAATGTCTGTATATAAAAGCTGAATATTAGGTCATATTAGGTCAATGTTATTATTGTCGGTATAGCAGGCTAGGGACGTGTATGTGTTGTATAACTGATATAATTTCATGAAATAGGTTATATTTGATTATACAGTGTTTTACGATGGCAGTGATGGCTGGCGTCATTTTTGATGTACAGACGGGCTGCTGATAACTTGTAAGGATTATAGTTTTAAAGAGTCGTTAAATATTGTTTATTTTATTATTTGACAGTTGGCGGAAAGTTGTGAGTAGATGGCTACTGTGGCACTGCTGCCCTATAACATTATGTTTTGAAATGTTCACGTTTAAAGTGTTCAGAGCCCAGATTTTGATGGTCCCGTGGCCTACTTGGTAGGGGCGCTGCCTGCGAGGGTCTCGGGTTCGATGCCGGCCGGCGCAGCATTGACAGATAAATGTATGTAAGTACGTTCTCGAGTCGTGGGTGTTAGTGACGTGTTATTAGTGTTGTCCATGCCGTTCGCAACATAGGGAATCCTAGTGCGGGGGTATGAATGTGGTGACGTTTATTTATTATTGTTATTAATAATAATAATAGTTGAATATTTTGTGGCATGATTTCTATTGGAAAAGTAAATTCCTATATTTTTGAATTCAAATGCCCTACAATCTACTTTTTCTGTAATCATATGAAATGTGTAGTAAATAATATGTGTGTATTCTAAATTATATGTAAAATAAAGTAATAAATAAACGTATCTACTAATCTAATGCATCGCCAATCGCCACAAACCAATAGTAGCGCCATCTACTGGCATAGTGTCGCAACCTTCCTTTGGTTTGGCTTATACCCGCTCCAATATTCGATAAACGATTCGTTTTGCTAACGGGTAGTAGAACTAACTACGAGGCGTAACGGAAACCTGTTCCTATAAGAAAATATTATAAGGAAAGACTTTGACGACTCGTTACTGGTAACTGGAAAACGATTGGTTAAATATAGACACCGGACCTTATTGAGCAGCGTGGTAAATAACTATTCAAACTGTCCTCTATTGTGAACAGGTCACGCCCAATTGTGGGCTACTAATGAAGATATCGTGGGCTAAAATACCCATGCAATTTTATACTTTCTCTTCAATATTGTTTCGTAGTATTAAAAATATACATGTATATTTTGTAATAGTATAATGATTTTAGACTAATTTTATAGGCGCAACAAACGGACAAATGTGATGTGACTTTTTATATGAATATTCAACTTTGGCCTACAGCTGTTCTTATTTAGTTGAATTCAGACATGTTTTAGTTAAAATTTTGTTATTATAAGGTATTTTGAATAAAGTTTTTTTTTATTTACAACTTCATTTTTTTGTGGTAGTTTATAAGATGTCTTAAGTGTGCTCTTAGATGCCACTTTAGACACGACTTCTTTACCTCGTAGCCTAGTAGGGTAGGTTCGATTCCCGGCCATGACATATATTTATGTGACGGTTAAAAGTTTTGTGGGTAGTGGTGTGTTTATTTGTGTTGTCCATACCGCCCGCTACACTTTGAATACAAGTGCGGGGTATGACTATGTAAACTATGTTACCATTTCAATATAATGTAAAACTTGAGAAAATAATAATTTTACAAATAAAATATCATACAACAACTGTAGTTTTGCTGAACAGCAACGGCATCAGTAACGAAAACAGGACTGAGCAACTAGGGTGATCAATCTCGACTGGCCTCGTAAGTATTCAGACTTGAAAACTCCTGCATCAAGCAAAAATGTTGGTCGAGGCAATTTAATTTAATTAAGGATGTAAGAGGCTCCCCGTTTATCTTTTTTTTTCTTTTACTGGTAAATTACCGCTTGACTACGGTCCCACCTGATGGTAAGTGGCGAGGTAGCCTTAGATGGCGAAGCGCGTTAACTTAGAATTACCCTATTGCTATTCACTCTTGACTTGAAGACACTCACATTATAATCGACTGGGAACACCGACGCAGGCAACTTATTCTTACTTCGGACCAACCTAGACTCCCCGCGTGCGCCCGGCTGGACAAGGGCAACATGTCTGCTTGGAGGCTGCTCAACTGTGTACCAGCCAGCTCTATCCCGACGAGCTTACATGGTGGTAGGGATATTTACCACCTGGCTAACCCTCCTAAAATCGACCGTAAAGCGTGCAGGAGAGCCGGTAATATTGCGCGCCCCCGCTGCTTTTTGATCGACCATTCGTCATGATGAATTTGGTTTTACTTATGTCCATAGGCGTCAATGAACATCGGCGATATCAGTTATACCTACACAAATAATGATTTTGAATTTTAAATTTGCGATATGGCTCGTCCACTCTTTGGGTTATTTAAAAAAAATTAAAGTGCCTTATTTAATAAATAATTAGGGAAAGGGAAAAGGAAATAAAGAAGATTTGTTTGAACATAATTATTTAATGTAATTTATTGGTTTCCATTGAGCAGTCAACCAGACCCTGAAACGTTGGTGGGTCCTGTGGACCCTAAACTTATTTTAAATTAACAAATTACTAGGTAACAAAATTGTATTCAAAAGCATTAAATGCATTTACATTTATAATGTCCACGGTAAATTGTATCTACTTAAAGTCTAGGTATACCTATTATCTAACGTAATAATTATATTGTTTTGTTTTAGACATATTATTTACAAAAAGTAACAAAAATTCAAAAGAGATCTGATAGAACCACAGGTTGGAACAATGTTACATTCGCTGTATACCTATCATAGAGTCATAAATTAACAAAGTTAACAATATTTAAATGAAAAAGAAAAATGGTACAATGTACGGTTACTAGTACGTATGTATACATATACGAATGCATTTACAGATGTCAATCGATCATATCTATCGGTAGGAAATGTACTTTTTTATTGCCTGAAGGGCCGCCCAGTAGTAAGTGGTCATTGTCGGCACGAGCAACGCCAGGTCGCCAATACTGGGCCGGACCTGAACGAAAGCTCTTTTTACACCTTATTTGAAGAACGCCATTAAGTAGATCCTTCGAATAGAGATACTAACAATATGATAAATGTATGTAAAGTATGTAATTGAATATTTCCTAATCTATATCTATGAGGGACAAGTATGTAAGTACCTACTTCTTCTGTAACAGGTATCAAAATCTCATAATTATATAAATCTCCAAAATAAACATATTTTTTAAACATAGTTTTAAACATATCTTACGTGTAAGAACACCTTCCACTAAGTATAGACCGAGCCGAAAAGCATAATAATTCCTGTCTCTTCAACACAAATTAAAAATCTCAAAAATAAATTAATAACAGTAGTACCTACCTACTGTTTAAAACATGGTCTTAAAGTAAGATTTATTTCCTTGTTAGCTAGGTACATATTATACGTTAAATGATATATATATAAATATATTTCAGCCCAGTAAAAGCTTGTATAGTCCATTGAACAGCGCGTAAGCTAGAGACAGCGCTACCACTAACGCAGTGAGTTTCAGCAGCTGGTGCAAGTAGTATAACCTGGAAACAAACTTATGGTGAAACATTTACAATTTACAACATTAAGGTCTTCCGGGTCCCATACTTATAGCCCGAGCCAAATAAACACAATTTTTTTTTGTATTATTTGGAGATTTAGTAGAAACAATAATAAAATCAATGAGGAATATATTTATTCTATCCCCCGCTAGATGGCATGATGTGACGGAATTTTTTTATTTTATTCTTAATGCCTCTATTGATAAGGTCGATATTATTCGTGTTGTTTATTACCTGGTCCATTTCTTCGTAGCTTGTGGGAGGGTCGACATGTCGTCCTTCATCAAGTATACGCGGAGTCCTGGAAATAATTATATTTTTATAAATTTGGAATGATCGTGGGATCTTATGGAACGTTTGTTAAAGCATTTTTATAATATTTTTTTATACTTCTTTTAATAATTTTTATAATTTTAAAATAAAGGCAAGACCAGGATTGGGATAATGTGGGCATTGTAATGATACCCCACATATCCAAATCTGTTCTGGCAATTAGAAGTTACACAGTGGACAGTGGAACATCCAGTAGCAGTCGTGTTGAAAATTAAATACGCCTATATAAGGCGTAAATAAAACGTCAGTTAGGATTCTAAAAAGTAGTTACATTTATATACATATTATATTACTTATAATCCCTGACAAGTTATGTCTGATTCCTACCAAATAGATCGTAAGAGATTAAATCTAGCGGCTTTATGATGTATACAGTTTGAAATGAAGGCTTGAAGTAAGTAACAAGTTAAAGCACATAGGTGGCGCTACTTCCGAAACGCTAATAAATATTTTTTCCAACAAGTCATGTAAAAAGGCTGTCCTAACCCAACAAGAAGGTATCAGTCATGTAGTCCCAGGACATGTCACCGATGTTGAAGGGGAACACCACCCGGTCCTGTCTGGAGAGCGAGCGCCACATGCCTCGGACACCGTCGTCCGTGAACCGCCAGTCCTGCGTCGAGAAGTAGAACAGGATCGTGGCTAGCTTGGACACCTTTTTGTAGAATTTCAGCATCCTGTGAACAACGGGGATAGTCTGAGGCTGAGATCTATAGACGATACTTAGCCTTAGCTCAGACTTTACTTAGGAAAAACTTTGTAGGTGTATTGCATGTAGGTAATGAAACCAATAGTGGTATTATGAAATTAGCGGTCTTAGCTTATGCTGAGCACAATCACAGCATGACATGTCTATAAATACCAAATCGCAGTCTTTGCAAAGCATAGTTTTTCGTAAGTAAAGTCTGAGCTAAGGCTAAGTATCGTCTATAGATCTCGACCTGAGAGTTTGGAACTTGATGAGCAGTAATCTTTTTGAAAAACGGTCAGAAAACGAGGGGTAAGTAACTAAGTGTTGATGATCAGACATACGGAACCTATTTTTTACTAAATGTTAGTTTTTTATGTTATAAACAAACAGACCAGCTGCCCGAGCAAGTGGTCACGGCCGCCCGTGGACGTCTGCAACTGTCGTTAGATTCAAGTAAGAAGAAAGAGAGTAGTTCAGGCTCCGCTGGAACCGAACGAGTCGTTTCACTGACTCAGCTACCAACATCCTGGTAGATTCAGCAGTGCAACGACTCGTCGTGTTCCGAGTGCGGGCTTGAGAGCGCCATATATACTTACTTACTATACATACTACTATTACTATACTTTCTTGGTCCTCATGGATGATGCCTTCGGTTACTGGTGTCTCTGGCTACCACAGATGGGGCACCTTTGTCGGGTATTACATAAGAAGTAAAATATAGGCACTCACGTTCCTCTCTTCCCGGTGAGGTAGCAGACGGCGTCGATCAACATTGCGGGCAGGTAGTGCAGGAAGAAGTCGTAGAACCGGAACATGTAGTAGCTGTTCGTTGGGTTTAACCCGTAGTACCTGGAATATAATGCAATACATCATGGAAGTATCAACATGAGTATAGTACGGGCGGCGGTTCTAGGCCGCTCTGAACTTTGTTCGGATCGCTGCGCAGAAGACAATTTTAGGGTCGAAAAGGTGGCAAGACGCGCGGCGTGTCACTTTGAGCATTGTTTGTTTCAGTCACATGCCCAGTGTTCGTGTCGCTATATCTCTCTTTAAAGTACAATACCTGCGCACTATATCCGAAAGCCTGACTTCAGAGCGGCCTAGAACCGTCGGCAGTACTTTACAGCTCGGACGACCGCTAAATTCGTAGACCTTTATCTCCGCAAGTTACATTAACTGAACTTTAATCCAATTCAAATCATAAGAAAGGATTCAAATAGATAAGCTTTACATCGTGTTACTTAAGGTTGAATTTTCTACATTTACTTGAAAGACCTGATCCACGCGCGGTTGAGGCCACAAAATTAAAATAACTCCACTCTAGGTCCAGTTCAAAAATTAAGAAGAAAATTTTCCGAGTGTTATGAATCCACATGGATTCACAAACTTGAGAGTACAAACCGGTGTCCTGTGGCACTAATGTGGGCTACATTGGGGTCACAGGGCTGTTAACGTATTAATTGAAGAGTTATTAACCCTAGCAAATAGGAAAGGCCACAAAACAGAGGTAAGTAATGTGTATTCTACTTATCTCAATAATTTTATACCTACCTACATTTATAAGCACGACAGAACCTAACACGCGGATCTGCATATTGAATAGGTACTCGCAAAAGATCTACCTTTGGTGGGACACTGGACACTTTTACAGTGATGAGCGCTTACCACACAGCCTTCGTGGTGGGCACTTTGATCCCCTTCTCCCGGTTGCGGTCGATGAACTCGCCCCACGTGATGGGGTTCTGCGCGCCGGACACGAAGTTGTATATGGGAATGTGAGAAGTTTGGCTGCGGAATTAACACAAAATAAAAATACTAATATGTAGTATTTTGTCATTACGAGGTGTTGAAGTTTTCTATAATGCGGCCAACGAAACAGATTAAATGAGGTATAAAAGCATCGTAGGTTCAAATATTGTTTATTAAAATCATCTCCAAATAAATTGGCATCAACACATTTTCTAGGTAAATTATATTAGTCAGAAGAGTTTGAATCTAGATGTAGATCAGAGGGGTCATAAAGGGGTCATAAAGTGGCGTATGGTGTAAGGTATCTACTTACATTGCAATGCAGTCAATTAATTTTTAAATGATTTAGATTTTCTACGAATATTTTTGTTAATCAATCAGTCGGATGTTTGTTAAAGGCAGAAACACTCACTTCTCCTTAAAGTTGTTGGCGGTGTGCCAGGCGGACGCGATGATGGCATTGACGGCCAGGTCCACCGGCACCATGTCAGCCACCTTGTTCTCGTCCATGTACATCGTGCGCAACACCTGCAATATACGGCACAGTAAGCACCTGGCATCTGCCCTGCTCGAAGACGTACCAACTCAACCAGGTACACGTCGAAATGTTTCATGCTGTAGAACTGCTACTCATGCCTGGATAGTGGCCGAGCTCCGACAGTTAACGATCGAAACTTGAACAGCTAGAAAACTTTGTTATCGTGATTAAGGCTTTTCGTGACCTCGCCTCAACTTTAAAACCCTGCCTGCGAATTGAGGGCTCCCGCATCCTAGGACAGAAAGTAAGTACTGGCTCTCAACCCCTCGGCCGGAACACGACAAGTCGTTTTAGAGCTGCCGGCCCGTGCCGGCTTATTGTCCCCATGGACAGCAGTCCAGGCCGCCACATGAGAGGGTTGAGTGTATAAGTTAACTGTTTTTACTATTTTTTTTTTATTAATATAAGTTAATGCTTGACAAGTAACGTATAAAATAACCTCCTCACTTTCGCTAAAACAATCTTCAATTTATATTAATTGACATTTTTTTGTACGTTTCATTGAAACGTCCATAAATATATCCATAAGTACCGTTGGGAGTAGGTTGACAGTACTCACCCCGGTGCCAATGCCGATGACCAGTCCCGTGGGACCGTACACGCTGTCCGTCCAGCCGCGGACCGGCTCGTCGTACGTCGATATCACTGGACAATAAAATTATTTATTAATTGCATCAATAACATAACATGCAGTATCACCATTATATTTATTTTACATTTTACATGACAGTTCTACTGCGGTTCTCTTTTCTTCAGTTAACTTCTCTGTATTATACTTACTTAAATTGAAATTGTACCATGTTACTGTACCCTTACGTACCTAAATAGAAGAGAAATTTAAGCTCATTAAAATTTCCGCCTCGCTGGGATCGAACTCGGGACCGATGCCAACTGCCAAGGAAGTAGGTTGGTGTAACTCTACTCACCAATCGAAGGCCGCACTATACAAATGGGCAGCCCCTCCCCGTACCGGCGCACGGTGTCCTCCGCGATCGCTTTAGTGAAGCAATACGTGTTCGGGAATTTCCCGAGAAGCCTGCAAACAATGAATTAACCAGTCTGATTCAGAACGTTACATGACAAACGACAATTAAGTTTTTTCGGAGTTTCTACTTACACTTATCCATCTCTCCGAAACGATAGCAAGTACTGTGTTATGTATTCTATCCGATGCTCTCGCCAGCTTAAATTCTAAATATATTGTCATCTCTTTGTCTCACACTGATTCTAAAGAAATTTTACTTCAAAAATGAAGAAAAAGTGAAGAGATTCTTAGATATTATATCATGAAGAAATTACATACAACCTATACTACGGAATTATAAATTCAACGTGCTTATAGTGGGCGGTTCATAGTATTTTCATCTTTAAGCTTGAGATAAAGTCAGTTATAATTTAAATCCACTCGTATTTAAATACAAATTTATTTTGTAATTTATAGCCATAGATTAACTAGATGGAACATTCAATAGACATAACATAGGCCACTTTAGCATTTATGTGTGCGTGACAACGCTAATAGTATTATTCACACTAAGAAACTTACATTTTAATTGGTTGGTACTTGTCAAGTTCAAATAGTCTATCAAACCGGCTGTTATTAGTTGAAAATGCACCTTAATACTTTATCTTAATTTTTATTTTTCCTTGCCATATTTGGTGTCTTCTTACCTTCATCAATTAAGAACATATTTATAAAGTTCGTCTATCCACCGCTAGATGGCAATGGAATTTTATGTAACGCTATTAAACGCTAGATGGCGTGACTGGTATCTATAACAGATTGACCTTACGCATATAGTCTTAAGTTACATTTTTGGTTAACAACTGCTTCAGGCAAAGTACCATTATCGGTTTAGGCTTAGTGATGTGCCGGTGCTTTTGCCACGTTATCGACAATTATCGACAGTTTATTGTTGCATGGTCTAGAACTAGATCTACAATACATTATTATTATGTTGCTTTTTTATATGAAAACGATAGAAACTGGTACTGTATTGTTTACTCGTATAATATTTGTTTTCATAGTCGAGTTGTTAAAATCGGTTTATTGGTAATATTAAATATCGGTATCGGTATATTATAGTAAAAACGGTAATAGTAAAAACGGTTCTTATAGTCTGTGGTCTATTAATTACGAAAGGTTATGGTTAACATTTTGTGTTCCGAGTGAGTTGTAAAAAATATTGGGTAATATATACAACAAAACAGTGAAATAAAAATAGTTACCTGTGAAAAGATATCCCATCTTTTTGTTTTTGTATTTGGGAACAACTTTTGCAATGTTTAAATATACAAGACGGCATATTTGGGTAGTGTAGTTTCTTGGATTTGGATTGGTCGTAAGTATAATTATGTCAATGTCATTTTCATCTTAATTTTATTTTTGTTTTCACAGATTCAATAGTTCACAGATATTATATGGTCCATAGAGTAGTGATTCAGCAAAGCCCTTTGTTTTATTTAAGATTAATATTGTTTTTTTTTAAGTTGTTTTATAACAACTTCACAAAATGTCATTACAATTGAATGAACGGCATAGAAAATAGTACATTCTATTTTGTCAAAAATTTTCATCCCTTACGCATAACAACTAACCAAAATCTCATTACAATTGGATGAACACCTTGGAGTGGCGTAGAGGGCAAAATATAATAATTATTTATTCCACACCATGTAGCAGAATTGTATACACATGTTTTTTTATTGATTTAAGGCAGCAAACGAGCATGCAGCACCACCTTCCGCTGCCGCCCATGACAACTGTGACCGACTTAGAACAAGACTCATAATTATTCATTTGAAAAATATTAACTAGAAATAACATAATAAAATTGTCGATATCGATAAATTTTTACCCCATTCCTTCACGAGTAGCATAGAAAGTTCTGGAAGTAGCACTACTACTTAAAACTTAAAACGAACCTTATTGCCAAGTAACTGAGTAGCTTTTTGGTTATAAAATATTTATTTATTTCTTTATTTATTTACATGGGTAAATATACAACAAAACAGTGAAATAAAAATAGTTATCTGTGAAAAGATATCCCATCTTCGTTTTTATGTGTTTGGGAACAACTTTTACAATGTTTAAATATACAAGACTGCATTTTTAAGTTGTAATAATGCGTGACGCGTGATTACGCGTGACGTCTAAACAGTACGACGGTCTGAATAGCACTAATGCGAGTTTGTATTCGCTTTTGAATTTGTATTTGCTTTTGTGGCTTCACTTTTTTGTTCTGCACGCTCCATCTGCCTTTCTTTCTATATCGCTGAGTACGACGGTCTGAATAGCACTAATGCGAGTTTGTATTCGCTTTTGAATTTGTATTTGCTTTTGTGGCTTCACTTTTTTGTTCTGCACGCTCCATCTGCCTTTCTTTCTATATCGCTGTTTACATGGGTAAATATACAACAAAACAGTGAAATAAAAATAGTTATCTGTGAAAAGATATCCCATCTTCGTTTTTATGTGTTTGGGAACAACTTTTACAATGTTTAAATATACAAGACTGCATTTTTAAGTTGTAATAATGCGTGACGCGTGATTACGCGTGACGTCTAAACAGTACGACGGTCTGAATAGCACTAATGCGAGTTTGTATTCGCTTTTGAATTTGTATTTGCTTTTGTGGCTTCACTTTTTTGTTCTGCACGCTCCATCTGCCTTTCTTTCTATATCGCTGTTTATAGCTATTAAATAATAACTTACGTTGGCAGTATCCCTGCTAGAAGCTTTTCATCTATATTGGCAACCGCCTCCAATGCTTCTGCGGTCATCGGGGGCTCATAAAACCTGAGATAACAGAAAGATTTTCATCAGCACAAATGAGATTTGAATCCATTTTTTTATATGTGTGAACCGTACCTACAAGTTAGATGGAAAAGGTTTGTTACCAGCATGACAAACGAGGCACCTGACGGTCACCGTGACCGTTGCGCGGTAGTGACGGAAAGAAAGAAAGAAGAAAAAAGCTACAAAAAAGGATTAGGGTGTCCTGGTATACCTACTCGTATTGACCTCATTCGTATACCAGCAGTCCAGGGTGCTGTAATAGGCAACAGAAGGCTGCCTCTGTTTGATCGTCTTGCTGAGCCCCGGCTGGCTAGCTACCATACTCTGGCTTGATTCAGGCGCCAAACAGCTTGTTGTGCTCCGTTCCATGATGCCTGATGTATTACTGAAGTCCGGGCGACGGTGAACACGTCCGCATTATTACCAAGTATGAAGTTCTTACCATCAAATGGCTCGTCCACTCGTTCGTCAGCTATGTACACAACAACTTACTTCTCCTCGATATGCCGGTGGTGCGTGTTGGAGAAGGCTGTGGATATGTGCGTGACGGCCTTCAGCTTGCGGCACTCCTTGGCCAGCCTGAGCACCTCCTTAGTGCCGCTCACATTGATGCCGGTGGCCACCGACAGCTTCTCGTCGAACTTGACCGTCGCCGCCGCGTTTATTATAATCGTTACCTATACACACACGGAACAGGAGTGAGAATAGGAACACACGTAAAAATTAACATTGTGACACTTATCACCACGAACCACGAGGACCACGAAGTGAGGATTTGGGGTGCAAGAGGGGTGCAAGTTAGACCAAGGGGTGCAAGTTAGACCAAGAGGAGTCCAAATAAATCTCCTCTGCACGTGCAGCTCCCTTCTTGGGCGAACGATCTCTCCTGTTTCGGTCACTGGACGCTGTACTGTACCTCCTAGTTTAATCCCGACGGTACAACTCAGGACAGTTTTTACTCTCTTAGCTAGCACTGAATTGACCTTACAATATTTCTAAGTCTTTGGGTCGCATTGCTGGAAAGTCAAAAGTAATGCTAGTCCCGGCTTTTTTTCGCCGACACTACCAACGCGGCCAAGCCTATTGAGGCTTGAACCTATTTCCTGATTAACACCTCAAATAGAGAGTATTCTTCTTTCTCTCCTTTTCCTGCAGATTCTGATGTTGCATCATAGTTACCTTGGAAGTTAGCATCCTCCGATCCTCGTCGCTCATGCCGAGCCCTGGTTGCTCCATGTCGCCCACAACAGGTATCACTTTGTGGATGCCCTTGGGGTTCACCTCATGAGCTCGGTGGAACAGCTGGAATTATCCAATATTTTAAACTTAAATCAACCCAGACATTAAACATTTTAAACGCAAACGGGTACTCAGACGTTGGATTATTAAACCAATATTTCTAATTTTTTACCCCCTAATTCATGGATGGTGGTCACAGCGAGACCTTTGACTGAATGTGTCAAAATAAGGGTAACTACACGAATGCAATAACTTCATGATTATTTAATAAAATCCATTATGAATATTTAATAAAATCCAGTCCAATAACCACTTCGCCTGCATGTATGTCATCCAATTCTCAGGCTGAACCCAGCTCTTTCAGAAATATCTGGTTGGCATTGCTCATCGGGTGGAAAGAGCTAGAGGATTCTATAGTAGTTAATAGATAACTTGGAAGGAGAGAGCTTACAAAGTCGTCAAGCATCTCATGAAGTCTGGTGGTGGCGTCTTTGCCCTTCTTCCCTCTGACCAGCACGTAGATAGAATCCACGTCGCCACACGACCGCAACATCTTCTCGATGAACACTGCAACAATTCAGACGATGATGAACTATACTACCTATACGTCTCCTGTTAAAAGGAAGTGCATCGAAATGGGCCAAATATGTAGGTATAGCTTTAAAATCTCATCTGCGCAATTGACATATCGAATCTTCAAAAATGGAGGAGATTCTCAATTCGACTGTATTTTTTTTGTTTGTTACCTCAGAACTTTTGATTGTGTGAACCGATTTTGATGATTCTTTTTTCTTTTTCGATTTTTATTTGGAAGCTGATGCTTTTTGTGTGGTCCCCTATCAATTTGATCAGTTCTAACAATGCCATCCATGAAAAAACCTTATCAGTCTTAAATTTGCATTATTTTGAAGTCGGTTTTTTACTTGTAAGATTATTTTAAACAACAAGTTCCAGCAAAGTTTTTGCTGTACATTTTGTGATTAAATTCCTATACAATTGAAATAATTTGCAGCTACATAACTATTATATACTAACCTATTAGTAAACTCCTCGCTTCGCTTCGGGAAACTTGTCCCTTAGTACCCGCATTCGGAAATTGGTAGGCATAATTCTTTAATTAGCTATGTCAGTTATTTATAAACTGATTGAAATAAGTAAAATAAACATTAATGCTCCGCGCAAATTGTCAATAGCTTCCAAAAGAAGCCATCGACTACAGCCACCGGCGGATGTGGTCGGTGGCCAATTTGCGCGGAGCGTAAATGTCAAGTGAAGCTTACCAAAGTATATTAGTGAAAACCGCGCCCGAATCGGTGGAGCCGTTTCAGAGATTAGCACGTACAAACCCACAGACAAACAGACAAAAATAGTAAAAGTCATTGTTTTGGGTTCCATTGTGTTAATGAAGGCCCCCAACAAAGGATTTTCTCACAACAGATAGCAATTAGTTACAGATATATTATCTATAGACTTTTTTAGCTTTTGACGCAAGTATCTAGTGTTTGCCAGCCCATGACGGTATTCCGTGTATACGAGTAGAACATAAATAAGACAATTTAAATTAGGTACATAATGATGACGTTTTTTAAATCATGGGAACAGTTGCAACAACACCAATTTTTATTATTATTTTCAATGTATTTTAGAAGTATGTACCTACGCCAAATTAAATCTAATTATGTAGGAGTGTCGTTGGCTGTGGATTTAATAACAGACAAACACAAATTAAAAAAAAATTGGGTCTCATTATCGATAACCATTAAAATTATTTAACGTGTATTTTTTATGAAAATAACTTTCTTTTACCTATAAATAAGTTATTGCTTGACTACGTTATGACTACTTGCTGACTAAGTTATTGCTTGACTACAATCCCACCTGATAGTAAGTGGCGATAAAGTCCAAGATGTGAACGCAGCAACTTATAAAAGCCTGTTCACTCTCCTTTTGAAGACTCCCACATCATATACAAGCGGAAACACCGGCGCGGGCAAGCTATTCCAGTCCTTCGCAGTACGCACAATGAACGACGACCTTGTCGTTCGTTCGTATCGGCGGGATGTTCACAACGTAAGGGTGAATGTCCGCCGTACGTCGGGTTGTTTGATGGAGGAACGGGGATGGGGGAATTACCTCGAAAAATTCATGCGCACACTCCAAAATATATCCTATAGAAGCACGAGAGACTGGCGACCCTGCGCCTGCCGAGACTTTGCAGATTGCTTTCAACGAATATTTATGGATGTATGTTTGTTATGCACTACTTTTATCAGAATTACACTTAAGCTGCAATATCTAAAGTCTTGTGTAAATCGGCCATAATACGAGTATACCGATGACCGATGAGCCGGAAAAATCATGCCTTCGGCGACCATTATTGGGGAACGCTGAAGCTAAAGACTGGAGTTACACGAAGATAATGTACCGTAAGATGTTTGTCATAAATATGTAGTTGTTAATAAGAGTCCGCGATAGCTGTATCTACCGTTTACGTGGAAGCCACTAAGTATATCCAAAATAGTGAGCTATAAATACAATTATTGGGTACTTTTTTTACAACGCACATTTTAAAATATTCATCACATTCAAATCAAAATTTATACATTTGTCCCTTTCAGTATTTAATGTATATAGTTAATCTACTTTGTCTTTTACACTAAATTGGACCAATACTTAGTTTAAAAGTTACCACGATGAGATTGAATATTGTGATAGACCAAATTCTACGCGGGAGTAGCCGCGGGCAAAGGCTAGTACAAAAATATAATTCAAAATGCTTGTAATAATAGATACATTTCAATTTTGTTTATTGATTTATTGACCAAATTTGAAATTCTGGAAAACGTAAAAAAATACGTGATTCCGGCCAGGATCGAACTGGCGGCCTTCTGCGTGTAAAGCAGATGTGATAACCACTACACCACGGAACCGATTGATAAATATGTGAACTGAACGTACCGGTATTAAGGTATGTATTTAATAATTTTAATAATTTATTGTAATTCAAATGAGATTATAGATTATCAATATCTACACTACCTAATATAACAAAGCAAAAATTTCTTGTTATTTGAACGCGCGAATCTAGAACTGCCAGTCGGATATGAAAAATTAATTTCATTACGTTCTTGAGAAAGGCTGAATGTTGATTAATTTTACCGAAGCGAAGGGCGGTTATTCGTATCTATAGGTTAATATGTACCTATATTATAACTAGTTAATCCATGTCTACTAGCAATATTTTTCGAACGTCAGTTTATTTGTCTATGAGTTTGTTCCTCATCAATCATGGATGATTCATCTTCTTGACTTAATTAAAGCATTTGTGCTTTCTAAGCGAATCCTAACATTATATGTAGGTACTCTCTTGGTCGGCAACGCATCGCCACCATCAACCACTGACGGCACTGACCACTTACCGTCAGGTGACTCGTCTGCTCGTTCGCCGGCTATTCAATTATTGATACAAAAAATCTTAATTTAATAGCAATCTTGCGGGGTTGTAAAAAAAAAACAGAAATAAAGAATTCAACAATTTTATTCACACAGTGACAGACAGGTTACACAAACCATAATGAAACACAAACGTTGATAATTATTATTAAATCTACAAAACTACTTTTTCGATGACTCTGCTAGCTTTCAAGCTAATTCTGCCGTCTGGAAAACAAAATGGCCGGTTTAGTTTGTAAACTTCAAAAGTGTCGTAAAGAGAAATAAGCTCAAGAGATAAATTAGGTTTGACAAGCGATAGCCCATTCCCGTCTTCATTTGAGGTCAGGGGCGGATTTACCCAGGGCCCCGTGGATACAAAGGGCCCATACTTGTTTTTAACTAAAGAAAATATGGAAAAAAAAAAAATTAAAAGCAGTTAACCCTGTGGGCCATCTCCACAACTTCCTGCTATTTTCAAGCTGGAACCTGGAAGCGCATGAAAATATACCTATGCGATGCGGCTATGCCCAGTATGATTAGTATCAGCCCCCCACAAATTCAACTTCAATAACAAGTCATTTCTCCTTCGACACATTGGTGCAACTATATTTCGGAATTAAAAGTCCAACGCACAAGTAAATGAATTTGTTACATCCAAAATTAAAGGCAGAATGAACCGCAGCAGAAAAAGTAATATGCAAGCAAGAAGGTAGGTGCACCACCAGACCACCACTGCCCAAGCTTCTCAAAAAAAGCGAATCACACTGAAACACAGCCCTGGAGTGGTAAGTACTTTAGTATATTTCATCTATACAAATAAATAAAATTGGAGTGTCTGTTTGTAATAGTAAAATAACCGCTTTTTATTAAATGCATATGGGTGTATACACGGTGTCTACACCAAAATAACATTTTTTACAATTTTTGTCTGTCTGTCTGTCTGCCTGTCTGTTTGTTCCGGCTAATCTCTGGACCGATTTTGACGGGACTTTCACTGGCAGATTACTGATGTCATAAGAAGTAACTTAGGCCACTTTTATATAAATTTTTATTGTTAAATTCCACGCGGACGAAGACGCGGGCAAAGCTCGTCTAGAAGGTACCTCTTTATTATAGTTTTTACTCTGTAATAAAATAATGTGTACCTAAATATTAAAATTATTCATCAATCCACGAAAATATTTTCAAATTACGCGAAGTATCTACTTATGATTTATACTTATTTAATATAAGTATTTATAAAAAGAAGAATTATTTGCAAATCGTGAGATATCTACCTAATTCATAATTTTATTATCAAATTGTCGAGACCTAACTAACTAATACTGACATTTTGCCGTGTCAATAACTTTATGAAACCTTTTGGTATCAACATAAACACAATTTAATTTGATGTAATTTAAGTATTCGATCAACTAATAATTTACATAACTACGGAACTGAATCATAAATTAACCTTTAAAAAACTTTGTAGCCGAGCCTTATAATATAAGGGCCTATTCAGACATTCACGGTATCCGTTGCCGTCGTGGGTAGCGAAATCCGAGTGGCTCGGTCTTAGAGTATATATTACGGTTAATATATACTCTAAGGGCTCGGTATTCCTGGTGTTCAGACCTAATCGAAACCTGTCCACTCTAGAAAATAGAAGGCATCCAATGCGTCTATTGTGTACAATACTTAACTGTGGTTTATTTACCTACCTTTATCTGTCTAAAAATACCGCCTACCTAAACGGTTTTGATTATTTCGCAATAGCCGTGTCTCTATCCACTGCAACGAGGCGATAGCGGAAACCGCGTACTATCAGAACAAGCATGCCCGCATTTTAATTATGAATTTAAACAATAATATTATGAATAACTTACCGTATCTAAAAAACAAGGAAATAACATAAAACACAAATTCACACACCATGCTCTGTCAGGGACAGTACCGCTTTTGACTAGTGTCGTATAAATGTATAGATACCCCAGGCACTTATCCATATTATGGAGAAGTGCCTTGTATGTGCCCGCGTTTTAATTATGAATTTAATCAATAATATTATAAATAACTTACCGTATCTCTTTACATCTTCAGTTTATAACACATGCAAACACAAACCTGTAAATCACACACTCCAAAAACAAACAACACACAAATAAACAAGGAAATAACATAAAACACAAATTCACACACCATGCTCTGTCAAGGACAGTACCGCTACTGACTAGTGTCGTATAATATAAATGTATAGATACCCCAGGCACTTCTCCATATTATGGAGAAGTGCCTTATTATGCCATATTGTGGAGAAGTGCCTTGTATGGTACATAAGAGAACATTATTTTTAGTAGTCTTAACAAATATTATTTTAAAAAACTCTATAGGTACTTACCTAACGAATAATTCTAGGGCTGTCGTTTATATTTTAATATTGTATTCATAAATTTATCAATTATTCAGCTTATTCAATTCTAATAAAATCTTTAATCAACAATATGATATAATTTCATGTAAGTATCTGTTTTAGCAATATAAAAAAAATGCTCCAAAATTAATTTTTTTATTACATAGAACTGATGACGCGTTATTGCGTCGAGCGATCTAATGCGTACCACGCCCTAATTACCACACAGTCAGATCTGATGTGTGTCAATTTACAAAATGTAATTTGTTCTGTAACTGTGTTCGGAGATGAATTTCTGACGTGTTCCTTTCAAACCCAACCACCAGAAGCAACTCACCTTTTCCCAAAAATCCTGTGCCCCCAGTCAAAAACACACACTGATCCTTATAAAACCGCTGGATCTCAGTCCTGGGCGCGTTACCCTTCATGAGCCTCTTCTTCTCCTCCTCCTTGGCGTCCATCATGTCCTCCTCAGCGTAGTACCCCTCCGTCTGGCCGGCCGACATGAACTCGTGGTCCTCCGAGTAGTTCAGGATCGGCGCCGCGGCCGTCATCGCGTCGTTCTCTATTTCTGGGATACGAACTGAATTTTCGATTTCCTGTAACATTTTTGATGTTTATTTAACATTAAATTAAATAAATATAATATACTCATATTATTATTGCTAACAATGGACGGGTTATCCCCGCAATACATTTTGCTGACGTCATGACTTTTTACGACAGATTAAAAAACAAAACAAGTGAAATAATTTACACTAAGTAGTAAACACGCGCTCGCTTCGCTTCAGGAAACATAAGGTCATGGTCTAACCGTGTGGTAAATTTTACCGCAATCTGATAAGAATAATTTAGATAAGTTTTATATTACTTAAATTATTTATTCTCCTCTTCTCCTCCTCTTCCACCCCTTTGGATAAAAACTATTCCTTTCCCAAGTCTCAAACGTTCAAAGTTAAGCGTGAAAAGGTAGCAGACACTCAGACAGACGGACAGATAGCGTTACTTTCACAGTTATACCTAATATTCATATGACTATGACATAATAAATATCACCCAAATAACATAATATGAACAATAGATCGGCAACGATGAAATGAATCAAACATGTTTTCTGTAGAACTGGGCTGATAAGTCATAGTTTAACTTCATAAGACCTCTGGCGCTGCATCATCCGAATAGGCGGAGCAACCAACAAAGCAGCGACCGAGGTTTAAAGTAAGAGGCTCATGGGGCATCATGAGTCCAAGCAAACCTCCCCTGCTCAATGGCCACCCTGCTGATAAACGGCGAGGTCTTCTCTGCGTCTTCTTGGCTCTGTACCACCAAGTTTAATTCCTGTGTACCACCAAGATTATTCCCGACAATATGGTATTTTTATCTACCTGGTTTGCCTGGCCAATAAAAAAACCAGCAAAAATTGTTGGACTTACATGCAAGTTCTCCTGAAGTTCCTTGCTGAGATTCCTCACGTTCTCCAGCTCCTGCAGCTGCTTCTCGGAGGGCTTGCCGTAGACATCGACGTCGGGCCTCTCCCCGCGCGCCGTGGCCTCCACCCATCGCTCCATTTTGTCCTTCGTCAGATCGATCATCGTCAGAGGGGACTGTTTGTCGGTGAAGTTCGTCGTCTGGAGAAACAGGATTGAACATTGATTAGGATAGCAAAGGAATGACAGTTTAATTTAAGTCCAGATAATTGGTGGGTGTTGAGGCTGAAAATGTCTGATTAGCCCTAGACGCTTCTCCAAAGTGGAAGCTTAGGACGAATGATGCTGAAGCCCTTGGACCACTTGGTATTGAAAAATATCAATGCAAATTGTGCATGAATTACATGATAATATTTCGTATTATGCTTATCTATCTTTACTCAGTTGGAACCTATTTAGGACTTCTGCAATAGCTTCTTCCGCAGCAAAAAATGGAGAAATGTTTAGTTTAGAAATTTGGAGATCGACCGAAGAACGGCTATAAATTTGGCATCAAATGGGTTGAATAGCTAAATGTTTGACGTGTAAGATCTGTTTGCAAGACCAGCCTACAGCGAATTAAAAAGCTTCCGTAAACCTTGTATTTTGTATGAAAGTGGTTTACAAATAAGCGCGGAAATCAGACAAGCGTCCGATGGCCGCGAAACCGGTTTTCAAATATTAAATACGAAACTGTCTCATTCTTAATGCCAGAATTGTCACGAAGTTAAGGAATATATTATTAATATAAAATATCCATATTATATTATTATAGTACCTACTAAGTAATTCAACGATTCTTTTTAATTTCCCGGTATGTCTGACCCATAACATGTACTCGTAGATAGCTACTATAATTGACTATGCTCGTAACCTATCCCAATATTCTTTATGGAACTAGTAATAATAAGTCAATGTGTAACTTAAATATTAAAGTGAAAACTTCTATAGTATCGTTGTGATTTGGAATTCGATGAAACGGAAATGAACCGCAAATGAAACGAAAAAGACAGACATTTTAACGTGGGTGAAAATGAGATAGAGCTAAAGCTAGAGCAAAAGTTAGAACTAAAGTTCGCTACAGCGCTAAAACAATAGTTATGACATCTAACCAAACACTTCTAGCACGTGTGAATTGCACACATTTTGATTTTTTTTTACATGTATAGGTAAAGCTAGGTAATTTACATAATTATTATAATCGCTATCTGTAGGTACCTCGAAGATATCAACTTGAGAACACTTAGATTATTTTATTATTATAACGATATATCCCGTAACAAGGATTTTTAGAATTTGTGTTAAGTTTTTTGATTTAATAGTTTTTCTGAGGCTTACGTATCTTGCGCCCGTAACGCCATCTATATGGAAATCAGATATTTCCGCCAAAAAAATAACCTATATCAATTGCTCCGATTTGACGTCAGAGACCTTCGACCATCAAATCAAAACATTCAAAACTAATGGTCGAAGTGAAAGACGGACAAACATATACACTGTTGCGTTCACAATATTAGTATGAATAAAAGATTGTACATCTCTAGATATTTGTTTAGATGTAGATCAAACGTTAGTCATTAATTAACATAAAACGTGACTGTGTTTTTGAGGAGCGCGTGTGACAGATATAATATGTAAGTAGATAGGTAGGTACTAACTGTAAACAATGACTTCCGTGTGGCTCGTGAATACATGGGGGTTAGTCCAGGCAGTAAATTGGTCATAGCGCATAATAAGCAGATCTTGGGTTGCAAGTTCAGGGGTGTTGCGGAATTGCTCTTCTTGACCCGTGTCCAGCAATTAGACTTTTCTGTCCAGGATTCCAAACACCTACCTACCTACTTGTTTTTTCTGAAAGTCGTATTGATCTCTACAAAAGTTTATTTCGTCAATATAGGTAGGTACTGCCTATTGTTAGTTCCATAAAATAAAATAAACCTGATAAATATTGTTTGGGATATTAACTGTTTAGTATTTTAGTTATTTAAGCTAACAGATGCTGATCTGAATATTAAGAGGGGGTATAAAGCAAAATTGGCAATCGTAGATTCAATTTTTACAGTAGTAGATCAAGTTTCTAGAAGCTAAATAAGGACATAGATAAACTTCATTATATTATTGAGTGAATGTAAGAATCAAAAACATAAAAAATTTAAATTTTCTCGATAGAAAAAAATCACAAAGTTAGGTCTAATTTTCAACTAAAATCAATTTTTTTTCAATATGGTGCATGTTTTTGAGTCAATATTTTAATATGTTACGCTAATTAGTATCACGGAGGGATTTGTAGATCGATTTCTAAATCAAATGTATAATTTACGAATTATTTAAATAAAATACATTAATTGTCTTTATAGCTCTAGGATTTTGACATGCTCTGTTCCATTTATCAGTACCGTTGAATTTGATTTTTTCCTAGCTTTATACCCCCTCTTAACTGTTTGTAAGTAATTCGGTTGTGCTATTGACTTGCATGTCATACTTGGGGGAATGACAGAGATGGCGCCACTGCTCGGGGGGCATGAAAAAGAGAAGGCATTGGATGTAGCAGGCAGTTCAATTATTGTACGAGTGGTTATAAAGTGTGTACCTGTACAAGTGTTGTGTTAATTATGTGTCCTAACACTATACATAAATATATAGTAAGTAGTTATTTATTTATAAAATAATGACATAAAAGAAATCTAACGAAAGCCACACTAAGATTCCCTATGTTGCGGGTGGCGTGGACTACACACACACACACCACCCGAATACAAACATTTCGTCACATAAATATCTGCCTCAGCCGAGAATCGAACTCGGGACTCCTCGCTTCGCAGGCAGTGCCACTACCAACTAGGCTACGGAGCCTACGGGGTCGTCTATATTTCGGTGCGGATACAATTTGTAAGCGTACAATTTGTAAGCTATCTCGAGGAGCAGCCCGGCCGGGCTCCAACGCCTCCAACCTACTAGCATAGCAGATGATGAAAACGCAGAATAAGGAAGCCGTAGGGTACTTTATCACGTTCTGAATCATGTATTGTTATGGCGAGCGCGAGCGACGCGCTTAGCAATAGCATAGCCTCGTTAAATGTTAACCGGCGATGTTAGAGAACTGGGAATCGTAACCGAAGCAGACATTTTTAGAATTTTTAATTATTTTTTTAACCAGATACTTAATTCTAAAATAGTAAAATGAAGGGTCCATTTGGATTTTTTCTACTTTTTCTTCACTCTTTTCCTATATTTCTATTTTTTTTTCGCCCGATATTATTAATTTCGGGCGAAGTAAAAGATGTACCCTTAATAGGTATTATTTAATCGCGACAATATATAATCTTGTTTTGATAGATGGCGCTGTAGTTTAATTAAGAACCAGTTCCATATTCAAATATTCGGACTGCACAACAACTGCCGGACCATGTCAATTATATAGGCAAACATTGTGACATACAAAAAAATATCAGACTTCAAATAAGTGGAATATCAAAGACACCTACCGTACTCGCGTTTAGATGCTCGGCGAGAAGTGAGATCGCGTGAATAAGGTATGCTCTATACCATATTTATATCTACTCGAATATTCGGGTTCCTTTCCTTTTAGAGAACGACCACGATTATACCCTTTACACATTCGCTTATTCATTATCATGTCTCTTTCTCTCGCACACTCTTCTTAAATTCTTATATAACTTCGGCCTATTCGTTGATTTTTGCTATTCGCTACATCCTGCGCGCGATTACACATTCGTCATTGTAAACCGAATATTCGTCCGAGTATCATCAGGTAATTGAACTGAACCATGCTTTAATTTTAAAAAAACAATGGAGATGTAGATCACGGATAAACATAAGATAGTAAATAAATTATATAATACTTGTACTTAAGTAAGTATGTAAGTAAAATATCTAACGGAAAGAGCAACGTCAAGCTTGACCTTAGTCGTGGTCGTGAATGAAGGTTTTGGAACCGGTTGGAACTTGTAATTTGATATTGACTTGCATTCGGTGATTAAGTACCTGTCAGTCATTTGACACCTTAATGTATTTTTTCGCGTAACTGTCGATCGTAATTAACCTATAGTAAGTAATGGAACCGCTGACAAATCCATACTAATATTATAAAAATAATGCGAAAATAACTACACGTTTTACCGATTTAGATGAAACTTGGTATGCACTATGGAGATAGTTTGGGACCCTGGGAAAGATACAGAATAGTTTTTATCCCAGAAATCATCCCTTAGACGCATAAAAAGGGGGTGGAAATGTATATGGGGAGTCAATCATTTCTGAAGTAAGGAAAATAAAAGTCATAGCGATTCAAAGTTACACTGAAATTCAAAGTCACCTGGGTTGACTGTACACAACCACTATAATAATTATTATATATTTTTTGTTGTCATTCTCTATTTTTATCTCCATTAAAACATCAAACATCCGGTAATGATCTGCAAACAACGGTAAAATAATACGACGATGACCAGACAGACAATCATATCAAATAAAATTATAATAATACTAGTGGTCCCAGCGTACTTCGTACCGCTTTATAATTAAAAAATGTTTTAGTGATATATCGACAGCAACGCCACCTACCGGGTCCAATTGTGAATCTAAACCATTCTCGGATCCACCTGAAGACACACAAAAAATTTCAACCAAATCGGTCAAGCCGTTTAGGAGGAGTTCAGTCACATACACACGCACACAAGAAATATATATATTAAGATAAAGCTTTAGATTTTACGAAATTACCAACTTTGCATCTGGATAACACACCTTTACAGTATGAAAACACTGTTAAAAACCTTGGTTTGACATTGGATAATAACTTATCCTGGAGGGCTCACGTTGGGGAGGTGTACCGTAAGGTTTTTCATACCATGCACTCGCTCCGACGCTTTCAGAATTTCTTGCCTTTTAAAACTAAAATTTCCCTATGTCACTCCCTAGTTTTACCGATTTTAGATTACGCTGATGTCTGCTATTTAGATGCCACAGAGGAGCTTTTAAATAAACTTGAGCGCTTGCAAAATTTATGTATAAGGTTCATTTTTGGGTTACGAAAATTCGATCGTGTGTCACAGTTTCGCAAGAATCTCAAGTGGCTCCCGATCCGCTTTCGCAGGAATACACGGATCCTTTGCCTACTGTTTAATATCCTTAAAAACCCATCCTCTCCCTCATACCTCCGCAAACGTTTTACCCATGCACGCCCGCCTAACACACTGTGCAGGACGCACATTAAATCCCTCCTACATATTCCTCGTCACAAAACTTCGTCATATTCCCGCTCCTTTTCGGTGCATGCAGTTAGATTGTGGAATTCACTGCCGCCAAGCATTCGTCAATCTCGAACAATTCACTCATTTAAAAAAGGAGTCAAAGAGCACTATTTCTCCTTATGTTAACTAAACTCTGTTTCATATAAATTATTATCATTGTTATATTTCTACTTATTCTTATTTAGAATTATTATAATATATGTATGTATTTATTTATAAATATATATTTATATATTTATATAAATATATATTTATAAATATTATAAGTAATATATATATATATACTGTTACTATATTTTATCAATGTAATATTATTATTTACAGACAAGTGCACGCTAAATTTAATTCTACATCACTTCTCCATTCCTAGGTCTGCTGGAAGAGATTTCTTTGAGAAATAAGCAGTACCTTTGTACATAGTTACTTTTCGGTTTTTCTTGTATGCTTTTTTACGTGTACATAAATTATAAAATAAATAAATAAATAAAATAATACTCATTGATTGACATTGCTATTCATTTGTTTCAGGCGTTATATCGTTGTCAGGTATTAAATCTTGGTATAAGGGTTAAAGGGTTTATTACATCAGGGCGATAATAATATGACCCGGACGGCGCCGGCGCTATTAACAATTAAAAGATCAACCATTCAATAATACCCACATCAAGTGAGACCACATTGGACAAGATCGCCCCGTTGCACCTAGTTTCACATAGCCTTCGTTGAGCATCACAAACAGTTTCGCAATCCCAACAAATATACTCTAGTTTACATATTTGTGCCCTCAATGATTTGTTATGATCACAAATACGTGATACGTAAGCGAATGCCGACGCGACCCTCGGCCGTGTTTACGGCTGCGATGGACAATAGCACCATTTATATTATAACCGATTAAGCTGTATACGGCAACGCAAAGACTGAAGGATGCTGATATCAACCAATCCGCAACGCTTCCTGTTCTTTAAAATGGAGCATTACACATTTAAGTCCCGGTTTGAGTCTTGTTCTAGGTCGGTCACATTGTCACAGTTGTCGCGGGCGACAGCGGAAGGGCGGTGCTGCATGCTCGTTTGCTATTTTAATTCCATTAAAAAAACAGAATGTGAAGCCATTAAACTTACTTAAATATGTATAATTCAATATAGGCTCTTAACTCCAATGAAATTTCCTGTGTTGCTGCTTAGCCTTCATGAATAGAATCAAAATATATATTTTGACACATTTCCATTATACCTATTTAACTTATTAGTTAATGAAAAAATTAACAGTTTACGATTCTATGTGAATGCCGGGATAAAAAGATTCCCTAAAACATACTCTATGTTGCAATGAAAGTCTCTTTAAAATCGGTAGAGCCGTTCCAGTTAGCCTGAACGAAAAACAGACAGACAAAAATTTAAATAAACAAAGATTGTTTGTGTATTAGTATCGTGTTTAAGTTAAAAACAGTTATTTTAAAATCAATTTTATTACACTTTATTTTTATTTTTGTGTTTAATCACTTGTTTGTTCTTATTTAGAATATTAAATAAATAAATATGTTAATTGAGATAATGATGTTTTTATTTAAATTTAGATTTCTTTGGCACTCATGTATAGCTCATTTGTAAATCCCACACCTTGCGTCGCAAATGTTATATAAGCAATAAGCACGTGGCCGACTAAATTGACACTAATTTCATGCGACAGTTAAAAAGAAGAATCGGTGATTTCGGTGAAACAAACTCCACAGCACAATTAAAAACTAAACGTACCTAAACTAATTTATAACTATATTTAACATACTACTGTACTTTACTTTAACAAGTACTTTACTTGAACCGAACCGGTTGCGTTTGTCTATTTCCAAGCGTCCTTGTCATTAATATAATCAACACTAATACGATTTTTCTATTACAGTACACTACATAAAAACCTAACATCAAAATCTTCCATAGTTTAATTACAGACAAAACAACATAATTTTAATTCTTTATAATTATGTAGGTACTTCTGCGTAGTCACGTTGGTACATAACATGTACATACGTAGGTATATCTTGCCCTGTTACATACTAGTAGGTACGGTATTGACCTTCACCAGCCACCAGCCTAAAGATTTCCTCGTCACTAAACCTTCGACAGCATACCGGTCTGGGTGGCATGATATAGGAGCATTATGGGTGGGGGTTTTTATGTTCATCATCATCTGCATCGTAAGCCTTAACTGTCCCACTGCTGGGTCCGTGTCTTCTCTGACAATGTGAGAGGAACAGGCCGTAAGACCATGCTGGCCAAGTGCGGATGTGCGGACTGCACACACCTTTGCAAATATTATGGAGAGCTCTCAGGGCGCGTTTAAATGACACGATAGCTTTCGCGCGGCCTAGGCAGCTTCTTAGAATACGCGGCTATTTAGTTTTTACATAAAAATTAATATAAAAGTAGTACCTGCCGTGTTTACAAGTGGCACACACACATGGCCTTTAAATGTTTATAATACGATTAGATTAGCAATGAAATTTAAATAAAGGTTAATTTAATTTACTTATTATTCGTGGTATTGGACTTCGGTGTCAATATCAATGACACATTGAGTATAAATTGCTTTTTAAATGTATGTACCTATGCTTAATTAAAATCGCATTTCTGGAACAATCACCGGCGTAGGGGAATGCATACTAATTACTAACACAGTTTAATAAATTCTAATTTAACGGAATTGCTTACACATATGTGTAAGTAGGTAATACAAAATTACTACAGTGGACAAGACTGTAGTAAAATGCAACACTGCAGATTTATTATGTAGTTACAACAAACTATTCTAATACCTACACAATGCTAGGTAATTAATTGTCGTGCAAATCTTTGCGAGTCGTCTTGCTCAATAAAGTCGTACAAAGTACAACTCATATTTTTTAATGGATACCAATAGATGAGTTATGACTTATAACTAATCTATTGTTATCCATACTAATACTTATTATAAAAATCCGAAAGTAACTCCGTCTATATTTCTCATTGCAACATTTTCACTCCTATTTATGTAGTTATAACGAAAACAAACAAAGGAAGCTTGGAACACTGGAATGGGCATAGGATAGTTTTTACCCCGATTATGTAAGTTCCCTTGGGATAATTTTTAATGGTATATTGTCGTTTTCCGACTCCCATGTGGGCGAAGCCGCGAGCAAAAACTAGTAATGGATACGTATACGTAGGTATCTAACTATGTAACGATGAGAGAGGAGTCCAAGCCAGCCTATCCTTGGGGTGACAAGCTTCCTCCTCATACTTTATAACACTGAAGGGTAATAAATAAAATAAATAAATAAATTGTTAAGTACCTACAAGAGGATTTGCTTAATGTGTCGTCAATGGTGTAAGTTGTAACGCATGTGTACAGTACAGACGGTGATGACCACTTACCACCAAGTGATATGTCCGCCTGACCACTTACCATCAAGTGGTATGCTTGTTTATTTGCCCGTCGCGTCGGTGACCCAAGAAGTGTTGTGGACTCGGCCGTTACGCTAAAAATAACAACTTTGGATATTTGTTACCAATTTAACTTTATAATTTATCATTGTTTGTTACCTATCACTTTATTCATTAATTCATGAGATTTAATTGTTGAATATTTTAATATTATATACGCATTAATTGTTATTCACTAAAGTAAGTAGGTTCTTTGTAACTGACTAGGTAGGTTATTAACGATGTTATGCCAATTTTATTTACAGACAAGATTTTAGTTAACACGTTCCCTGCGGATCACCCACAATCGGCCCGATGCTGTGCCAACGCGCTGTGCGTACGGGAAAAATAGGTTCCTCCCGCCTGTGCGGGACCGGTTTCTTGGGAATTTTTACGAGTATGACAGAGACAAATATAGTTTTCGATTCGTGACTAACAATGTAGAAATATAGCAGTTTAATAAAGCGGCGGGCCTTTTTCGACCGCCGCCGCATAGAACGTAAAAAAAGTTATCTCAGTGCGGGAGCGGGCCTGTTTTGGTGGATGACCGCCGGCGACCCGATGCCGCACTGTGCAGATGCGTACGCGTCGAGCCGCCAGTAGTGTTGTGCTTGCTACACGAGGAGCACGTTCTCGTGCTCGATACAATGGCGCATCACAACAAACAATATTCAAAAGGAAATAAAAGTGACTACGGGGAGGAATACGACGGTTCAATTTCAAAAACGCCTAAACACAGGAATACATATTTTAAACAAAAAGAAGCCATCCACCAGCAAAATTACAATTTTAGAAGATAAAATAATCCGCTCAGCAAATAAACGTATTATTATTGAAAATGACAGTGAAAGTGGCGAAGAAATTTTCCCTAAAAGAAAAAAATATGGGTGTCCTGGTTCAAATATTTAAGAAACATGTAAAAACACGACTAATAGAGAAAGGTTATTATACAGTAGAAGAATATATTAATGACAAAGATGCTTGGATATAGACATCCGCGACCAGTTCTGCTCATGTTAGTATGTATGTATCTGTATGTAGGTATAAAATTTGTAATGTAGCATTATTATTTTTTAAAAGATGTGCCGAGGAGTTTCTTTTTCTCCTCAAAGATTAAAAAAATCAATATTTGAAGGCACCTTACCGAAACGGTGGAAGATGCAAAAATTTGACGTTCATAAGTGTATGTATCATATCTACATGAATTTGAGTTTGTTTTTTTTAAGTTTACATAATTTGTTTTACATATTTTTTTAAACCCATTATTGTACTTAATAAAATTTTATTAAATAATGACTCGATATTTTCTTTTCGTTCACTTTCTCATCACTACAAAAATTACACTCTAGTGCGGCATCGGTCCTTATCGACCTGACATTTTCAATTGTTAATTACTCATTTTCTGTTAGGAGAATCCAGGGGCGGTGCCAATGCAAACACAAGTGATTCATGACGATTTCAAAAAGTATAAAAATTGTTATATACCATACTCCTTGGCTAAGATATTGAGCTTTAATACCACTCAGACGTGTCGGGTCGAAAGGGACCGCGCCGCACAGTAAGAAAGTCAAGTGGGTGCCTTTTTGGACCGCCACCGCACCAGCTGAAAGTCACTGTTTTTACTGCCGCAGTTAAGGTGTTAAGTAAGTAGTTTATCTCATTTTAAAACTTATGCATAAAGAAACAGCCCTTGTTTTGCTTGGTTGGTTTTGCTTGTAAACTTGGTAACAATAGGGTTCGAGAGGTTAATAGGTACCTGATCGATAGTGACTTTGATTCGCGACATTGATCATGCCTTATTGGACAAGGCTCTTGGCGCGTTTAGATTCAACTAGATTTTATCTACTAAATTTTAAGGTACAGATACACATGCTTTTTAATAGCATGCTTAAAACGAGCATACTCTTTAGCTGTACGCGTTTGCTTGAAATAAGCATGCTCGTAGACAATACGGCTTTGATTGTTTATATGGAGACGTGCTCAAAACACGACCCCTTCCACTCTGTTATGTGCCCCCTCCCACCGGCGCCGCAGGTAGCATGCTCGATAAACGCACGGCTATTGATTTTTGAGCATGCTCAAAATAAGCATGACGAGCAAAGAACGTGTTTAAACACATGGTTGTAAGTAGCAAGTGCTCACTAAAAGCATGCTTTAATGTTTAAAATAAGCGTTTAGAGTTCCATAATCACTCACAGTCTTACAAACTTGACAACAACACTTTGACACAGTTTAGAAAACAATTATTTTTTTCAATGTTGGCTGTTATGGAGTCACAATGTTTGATATACCAATCGACGCGTTTTTTAATACAGACTAAATTGGTACAACATTCATAGAAATCATAGACATCTGCCATGGATAATAAAACGTTTAAAGTACACAAGTCGGCTGCGCCGCCATTGGGCGTCTTTGGTTACCCGGACGTTTGACGCTAAAAAGTTATGGGCGTCTTTGGCTGCCCGGACGTTTCAGTGGTGAAGGCTGATTTTTTTATTGTAACAAACCGACAAACCTCAGTCGGATCTCGTCATAGTAAGTGGCCACCATCGCCCCTGGACATTTAACACCAAAGACACTTATCAATAGGGCGAGAGAATAAAACTAGGGTAGAAATCCTATTTACACCATCTGACAAGCTCAAAAAAATGCACGCGAATGACGATTGAAAATATAAAAATATTGTAGGCAGCTAGTTATATGAAACACTGCAACATCATTCATGAGTACCGTTAAGATTAAACTGGGTGGTCCAGGGACTAGCATTCTTTATTGTACAATTAAACGACAAGGAGGCCTGGAAATAACATTTCCGCATCAAGTTAACGTAGATCACAAGTTTATTCTATACAATATACTTACAAGTTTAACCTACCTAAGGTTAAACTTACTTAAATATGTGATGAGAAGTTTCTTTCGCAGTTCCATTTTCTTCGATGAACAAATAAAAGTAATAAAAATAGAATAATTAAAGTAGAAAAAAAATTAATTTGAATTCGGGATTTGAGTGTGAACTACAAGCGAGAGTCCAAGGGGAATCCCCCTTTAGGTTTAGGGTTCGATTTTTTCTCCAACCCTAAAACCAAAATGATACGTCATTTTGGTTTCAAGTTTTTTTTTCAATATCTTATCAACGCATATCCACTCCTTTAGTAAAGGCCGTTACTTTTAATATAGCAGTACCTATAAAAGTCTAACGGAGCTCCTCAAGGATGGTCAGCAATATTTTAATACAACATTACGTAACCTTTTATACAAAATAATTAAGTAATTACATACTAGTACATGATATTTACCTATGTCAGAATAAAAAATTAAGTAACAACCTTGTCGAGCAATTGTAAGCAAAGTAATTTAATTCTCATATCGCATACATCAATCAAGTTATTTTTACAAATGATTCCAGTGCTGGGAGACGGAAAAAACCAAATGAAAAATTCCATAACTTTTTAAACGCAAACTGATTGTTTTGGAATGTTTACATTACATTGCCCCTGGTTTTTATAATGATCGGAAGAGTTATGATCGAAGTCAGTCAAATCAATGCCTTGGATTGATCCCATAACCATTTTTTTGATACGACGCATTTTTTATTCATTACATGTGTTTAGGTTAATGCTTGATTACAATCACATCTGATGATGTGGGCAATAGGTTTTTTTATTATTTTAAAAGATGGGCTGAGTAGTTTCCTGCGCCATTTCTTCTCGGCTGTTTTATGGCAATACGAAGGACCTTTGTGAAACGAACAATAATATCGTGCGTAAGTGTATCAGAGATAGGTATGTGAATAAAATTTTGAATTTTTGGAAAGTAGTCTTGATTTTGATGATTGTAATGAGCGTTTTGTCCGCTGATTTCCGGAGGCTCCGTAAGATTTCGTTGCTTCAACTGGGGAGACCGATCTAGTGGTTTTATCTTAGAAAATAATTACCTCCTGAAAGTCAAATGATCACACTGCACTAATATTAATAAGTTTTAAACGTCTATACCTACACCTATATCTATACAAATATATAACATTGGAGGGCATTACGGTCTGTTTGTAATACACGGTACATGTATCAAAATATCATTTTTTTTTGTCTGTCCGTCTGAGCTAATCTCTGGAACGGCTGGACCGATTTTGACGGGACTTTCACTGACAGATAGCTGATGTAATAACTTAGCCTACTTTTATTTTAGAAAATTTTAAAATTAAATTCCACGCAGACGAAGTCGCGGCCACAGCTAGTTTTTTAAATGAAATTGTGATATTGATGTTGTTGAAGAGCCTTATAAATAAATAAGTAAATAGGGTGCTCTGCTTATGTTATACATAAGTACTTCCATTGATCGATTGGTCTAGTTTCAGTTACATCGGTGTTAAATTGTTATTGTGATTAATTGGATAGTAAAATCCAAAATATAAAAAATATAAAAAACTTACCATAATTATTCAAAATGTCCTCCCGAGCAATCAAAAAGCCACAATAAAATAATAAATTGGTTAAATTTTTTTTTAAGTCCGCGTACGTAAAGTAGATATTCCCTCACACGTGTGCAGATAGGGAGCTCGCGGTGGATACTGGACACTGTCCTGCGCGTGCGCAGCTTGGGAGGCAGCGGAGGACGGCGTGACGTCACTGGCCAACACTCCAAAGCTGGCGAACACTGCCGCCGAACCTTAAAACGCGGACGAATGTACGTTTACGTGACCGTGTTACAACTGCCACGATTCTCTATTCAAATATTGCCGCCATCGCCACTACAATTATACAGGCGTGACGACACGTTAATACGTGCCAAAACCTGAATAGCATTTTAGTGTGTGAGTGTTTTAGCGAAGTCAGCATTTTTCAGACACGGAACTATATTCTTTTGGAAGAACTTAATACATAGTAATATTAACTTTAAATCTTTTTTAACTAATCAAGTAACCCAGTCCACGATGAATGTCTTGAAACCAAATATTTTGTTGGTTGTCCTAATTAAGAAATAAACAACATTGCTTTCTGCTGGGTTGATTCGGAGTCGAGTTTGAGTTGAATTGATTTAAGATCTCCTAACGAGAGTGTGAAGGGGTCGTTACAATTAGGTATTCATTGACCCTATGTTAAGTGTAAACGAATCCTGCTTAATGCGAGTACGGTGAATTGTTTTTATTTTCATAAATAATTACCCAGACTATATTTGAAGATCTGTGTAACGCAATGATTACCATGCAGGACTGCCGTGCAAAGGGTCCTGGGTTCGATTACCGGCGAGGCGGAAATTTGAATGCCGTGTTTAAATTTCCATTCTTGATCTGGGTGTGTGTGTTCAAGTCTTGTCTTAAGCTAATCCTAGTGTAAGTATGAGTGTAATAGTGTGTATACTCTCAGGAAATGCCCATCAAATATAATCACTTTTTCTACGGTAACACTTCGACGTCTCCAATAGTTTGGCTCATTACAATACAAAATATTTCTAAACGTGAGGAATAGGTTCCCCAAAGCGACCTCACACTAAATAAATTTTATGTAGAACCTAAATTCAAATTTTTATGAAATTTACTATTGGGCAAAATTAAACGGAAAACGGTCATTGAGTGGACAATATCGCGGAAAGGCGAGCGACGTCCGTCTCGTCGTGGGAAGCCGCGCAATAAATGACATTGACAGAACAACATTCCCCATTTTATTGTGATTTATTGTTCGGCATTGCAAATTATAAATCATTTAAATAGGAACCGGTGTCGCAGCTTTCTCTCCACACGTGTTCCAACAGAGTTGTAAATCACTGCGATTCTGAGTTCAGCAAACTCAATTGACATTACTGTAAATTAACCTTTTTAATTTACATTTATTGACTCCAAAAATCTGAGACCCCAAACCAGCCATTGTCTTGTGAGTTTATAATGAAGCCGAATAAATAATTGAAACCCTGGCGTTTGTAAGAACTGAATTGGTAATTGGTTTTTAATAAAACCAATATGCAAATTAATTCGATGCTTCATGAAATCGAAAACTCGATCGAAATATCGAAACATGAAAATAAAAGATACCAATCAAAGGGTTTCTTTTCTTGAGTGTTTCTGCTTTTATTTTTTCGTTTAAGGTAGCATACGAGCATGCAGCACAACCCTTTCGCTGCCGCCCATGATAATTGTGACCAACACAGAACAAGACTCACATCAGGACTACTAGGATAGCTGTTATGGTTATCGGGTACATCAAAAATAACTCGCAAAATGTCTTGCGTTATGTAGATGCGCATGCACGTATTGTGGTTTTGGAGAAGCGGCAAGCAACTCCCAAGGAGTTTTTTCCCTACTCACAGTTACTGATTATGAACACCGTTAATTTATCTCGTTTGATACTACATACATTAATTTCGGATTTTGATACACAGATAGCAGAGGCGCGTAGCGGGATTCCTTTTTCCGCGCAAATTAATACAAACCTCACCTAACATTGCACCTATTTGAGTTAGTATGTGGATTGGCGTCAAAGTAATATTAAGGGTACCTGTTTTGTTACTATACCTATAAAATAAAACAATTGTATAATTTTTTCCACTTATTTTATTCAAATGGCCACTGCTGTAAAAAATATATGAACAAAAATGTATCTAGCATAACATCTCCATGTACTTATCACTAAGGGGCTCCTTCACCCGCCACGACGACGACACGGTACCGACGTCGATACGACTCCTCAACGTCTCCAATTTCCAGTCGACCCCGTGTCGCCGCAGCAGCAAGAAACACCTCGAGTCAAGGCGCGATTATTGATGAACTTTTCAAAGCAACTATATCATTTATTAGGCTTATTTTTGTACGGGTCTCATATATTGGGACAATTCACTACAATATACAAACAGCAATAATACCTATAAATCAAGTATTAAATTAAGCGATTTGCCAATTATACAGAACGTTGCGATTGTTAACATGTGCACAAAAAGGTCAATATTACCAGTAAAGTAAAATTACCCATTACAATTTTAGTAATTACACAAATAAAACGTACCAAAAAGTAAGCATTACACAACTTATAAGAATTTTACTTATTATTCACGATTTTTATAATCGTAAAAATTATTTTTCACGATTACATATAATCGTAAAAATTATTTTTCACGATTACAAAATCGGTAAGTGAGTCATTTTATGTAAAATGCAGTCCCAATACATAATGACAATATAGTCGATCGAAACGCTCCACGTCAAATCGCGCCCACGATGACACCTATGATCTTTTACTCTACGAATATATAGAAAATGTGCGTTATCTAAATTGATTATATAAAATATTAAATAAACTTGAAAATCATATTTTTAATATGTAAAAAATACTAGATACCTAGCACTGATTTAATAAAGTTTTATGATATAAATATCACATGTTTTCTCCAATAGTACAACAAATTTAGTGTATATAGAAAAGCATACAATATAACGATTTATACTCTTCCCAATTATACATGAAGCAATGATGGCAATTTTATTATTGTCTTTTTCTGATATTAAAAAACTCACGTTTATATTCAATAAATCTGCAAATTAATTCTAATATTTTATCAAAAGAGCAGTGCTTACAATGTTTCTCCAATATTTAATTATACAGCCTGTATGAGCCTGTAATTATACAGCGAGAAATATGTTAGATATGAGTACCCGGGAATTAGTTAATTAGTAATTTCCTAATCTGTGTAATCCGAACACTCGCAGAGTAAACATATCATAAGTGTAAACGCATTATTTTCCTTAACCGACATTCTTTACAGTAAGTCACAGCTTTGGTCTATTTAGAGCGTACAAATAATAAAAATATAATAATTTTTCTCTCTATTACAACACTCTCATAGTATAAATATCATTTTGATTTATATAATTATAAGATTTCGTTACAAAATAAACAAAGGATAATATTTAAATTTTCCAAGAGACTCGAATACGCGGTACAAGGGAGAAATCAATCGCGATAGTATATAATATTGTGCACGCTCCGACAGGTTTCAAAATATATCCTACCATCCCGCATCCTTAACTATACCTTAACGACTATGGTAAATAAATTCCACCGTCTCTCGCTCAAATGTCCAAAGGAAAATCTGACAACCAACTACCCTCACTGGGTATGCACTGTGTGGGGGGTACCTGAAATATAATGTGGGGGGTATATGATTTGCGGGGTTTGTTCTTGTTGTAACATTCAATATGTTAAAATCGTTAAAAGAGGTTTTTATGAGGTATAAAACATCAGATCTAAATTCCAAGTTCCAAGTTTTGAGACCTTACATTGGGGACGTTTTAAGTTTCAAATAAAAACTGATGATAACTGGAGTCAGTGTTGACGCCGACGCCTACCTCTGCGATATGTTCGAGAATTTACATAATACGTTTATATACTTATTTCCTTTGGACATTTCAGTAAAAACCGTAGACAGTAAGTTCTAACAGAAAAGTAAAATATTATCATCTAGCGAATCGCCTACAATGTGCGTACTAAACTTTCTCGGAACGTTGTACTCAAACATCAATTTGTATATTATTGGTACACTTTCTAGGAAACAAACTATCATTAAAGAAAAACAAAATGCAGAAAATTCGGAAAAATATTAAAATTAACGAGCACCAAGTTGAAACAAATAATTACAAAAATAGAAAATGAGACACCGTTTATTTATGTCGCAAGCTTAGTATATACCAACACGTCGCTAAAACATAATCTCCTATCATGTAATTCATACATTGGAGACCAGACAACCGTTGAAAGCAAAATTTTTGACATACACTTTCAAATGTCTAATTTTTTGTGTTCAACGGGTGCAATATCAATACCAAAATGGCTAATGTCATACGACACAAAATTGTGAGAATTGTGATTATTTGAAAAAAAAACCGTTCAACAAAATCTAAAAATAAATTTAACAAACAACGAACAAACATTGACTTTTAAACACCGATAACTAACACCACGACAGGTAATAATATTCAGTGTCGGTATATACTAAGCTCAGGACGTACATAAGGTCCGATCCCCCCGCTGCCACTGTTTTGCGCGATTTTTTTCAATAACTAACATTTACAACAACAGATTTCGTATCAAAAATCAAAAACCGAGAATGAAATCCGTTAAAAAAAACTTTGGCAAGACACGATTTCACTGCAAAACGATATTGTGACGAATTACGAATGACATAAAAAACTATAAAAAAAAACTCAATTTAACTCACGACTTATAAACTACGTCTATGTATCAATAATTGCCAAGTAAATTCGATATAATATCACTTTCTAGCAAATATGATTTTCCGCGTGATTCAAGTGACGACTTAAACTTCTGCGGATTGTACTCACGTGAGGGTAGTATGGGGCGAATTTCTGCAACATGCAAGTCGACGGCCCGCAGCCATATGCGTTGGACATAATAGATTATTGTCCTAATTTGAAACAGCTGTAGCAGACTCCTCTTTCATACATCGGGCAAAAAAATAACGACAATACATCATTTGAATTATACCATAAGTATAAGTATGGTAAAATAAATAATATATTGTCAAGTTCCATTAAAATTATAAAGTAAAATAACAAACAATATACAATAAACAAAACGTATGAGAGCCGCACTCACGCGCGGCACGTGTATATTTTTGATATATTTAAAATTCACAAATAAAATACTATTAATAAAATTTCAACAAAATTCAACACAGTATATTAAATTATCGCATAAACGCCTGTACACTATACAGCTGTGTCAAAATAGAAAAATCTTTGAAAGACATATCGAAATTACTTAATGGTAACTATTTTGATCTATGGTCATATAAATATAAAATTATTTATACAAAAGACAGAAACACATCTAATAGAGAATTTATAAAACAACAGCTGTTATCAAAATCTAAAATAATATACGAAATATAAACACATATTTGAATAACGAAATAGAAAAAAATTATATTTTTTTTGTTGTATAGAAAATTTGTGCGATGTAAGTTGAAAATAAATTGAAGTATTTAACTGACTTGAAGTATTTAACTGACTGATCGAGTTGTCGGATGTTACGTAGAGCATCTTTTAAATGTTTTGTTAACTAAATTATGTTTAATAGTAGGTATGCACATAGTTCTAACCGAGGTAAGGGTTGACGCGGCTTCAATAGATGCTCTTCTTAACATCTTAGCGATCAGTAATAAACTTCACAATTTCAAAATCAACTCAAATAACAATCATTTTAAATTTAGAGCATTTTTCTTATAGCAACCTTGAATGTAACATAAAGTGAGCACCCGGTACATTTAAAATGCTTAGAGTACAATTTAAAAAACAATAATAAGACTTATCGCACAGTTTATTAAAATATAAAATAAAACCTCTTTAAGATGTTTATTATTAAGCCATAAGGTTCATTTCCGCGCGGCGATATAACTTAGCTCGTGTATTCGCGCCCACTACCGCCGCGCCGGTACCTTTGCAAATTGCTACTAAGCAACCGCGGCACTTGTTTAAACGCTTCTTACAACAAAATGAACCCGCTTATATTATACAAATACAATAATATTCTGAAATTTATGAGAAAATCATCTATTTATATTTTTGCGTCGATTTTTTAAACGAATGCCAGTACATTCTCAATGTCTATATGTATTTAAGTACATACGTACGATAAGGAATGGAGGTATGTATGAACACGTCGCCGCACTGTTGGGGGTGTGTTGTTCGAACAACATTGGTAATTAATGTTATAAGTATAATGGCATAGAATGTATTTCAATGCTAGTTTAAGTACTTTAACATCTAAGAAAGGAAATTACAACAAAAAAATCACAATGTGTGCAATTCACACGTGGTAGAAGTGAAAACTTCAAAAAAACGAATACTGTCGATCCCAATATTTATGTTTTGCTTTGCTTAAAGGTTGTCCTCTTAGGACCCCGACCTTGGAGCACGCAAGCGGATAATGCTACCTATCTCATTTTTACCCACGTTGAAATGTGTCTGTCTCTTTTTACTGTCGCTTTTTCCCGTCATTTCCATCGATATACCTTCTATTCCAAATATCACACTCAGTTACTGAGTTTTTGACATAATGTAATAACCATGTAACAAGTTTACTAAAGTTAATAATAAATATATATTTACCAATGTATTTGAACCTTTCATTTATTTACGATGTTTGACTGGAAGCGACCGCTAGTCGTACGACCGCCCGTTGTACTAATACATACATCTATGGAATTTAATTTTTGTGTGAATATTAATGGTGTAAAATAAAAATATTTATAGTGTTGTAATTAATTTCTTTTGACGAGATAACGTATTATAAATTGATACTTGATAGGCACGCACGGAAAAGTTACCCATTCTGATGACGTCAGAGCGTGACGTAAGAGCGTGACGTCAGAGCTGGCAATTCGAATAGTTCTGCTACTGTTTATAACAAATGTTAAATACGCGACGTATTATGACGTTAACACGTAAAATTATCGTCCGTAAACCGACTTTACAGACAACCATTATTTTTTGAATACTTAATGTATGTAATTTAGCTCTAAAAATATAAAATACTAATTCATTTGCAACACGGCAACAGTTGCGGCGAGTGTCAGTGTACGTCGAGCTTAGTCTATATAAACCGCACTAATTGAGAAGCACCGGCATCGCACACCTAATGAAATAAACTACACAAAAGAAAAATAAATAATAAAAAAAAAATATAAATTACACAAAGTATGACCGAGGAGAGATTATCGTCACATAGAGAATTTGTTTGTGTTATATTATATTATAATCTATATCATAATTACAATTAATTGCAATATATTTTTTTTTGTTTTCAAAACTTTGGAATGTCTTTCATCACTGTTGAATTCTGGTTAGGTCCTGGAACATTAGAAAACAAAATTATATGTAACACAAGAGCCGTCGTATCGTTAGATAACAATAGTTAAACAATTCAATTGGCCACCGTCTCTACGAATTGATTGATTAAGTGATCCTTCTGTCTGCTTTTTGACGCATGACGATAAAATAATAAATAAATATCGCTACACACTCGCAGCCCCAACACTAGGATTCCCTGTGACGTGAATGTCCATGGACACAGACACACCCAGACCGAGAACAGAAATTAAAACTTCTCATTCAAATTTCTGCCTCGCTGGGAATCGAACCCAGGACGCGTGGAACGGCAATCCGGGTAACCATTGCGGCATACGGGTCGTCATTAAGTAATTCGTTCAGTGTGTAAAAACTACACAATAAACGGGTAACAACTACAATACACCAAGCCATGACGTCCATCTCTCTTTCTATTGACAGCGGACATTAGTATGAAAGAGACAAAAAACGCGCCGTAGTCACCTAACTATAAAATTTATATCACTTGTCAATGAACAATAGGAATTATGAAAAACACACACACACACACACACACACACACACACGCACGCACGCACACACGCACGCACACACGCACGCGCGCGCACACACACACACACACACACACACACACACACACACACACACAACATACGTAGGAAATAGGAAATCTTTAAAATGTTTATATCAGTAATGCTATAATAATTATATAGGTAGTCACCTCGTATCTATGTAGGTGCGTGAGTTGCGGGGAGTTGTAGTGCGCGGTCTCGCTGTAGAAGAATGGCCGCTTCATTGTGTTCTGCCCTGTAAACATATCAAATCACGTTAAAATATATTAAACAGGGTTTCAATCCATTGAAGAAATAAATTAATGTTTCAGTTTATCCCCTCTTCTATCCCGTTAGGGAGGGAATTTCCAAAAATCCTCTCTTATTGCTCCTGTAATACTGTAATACGGGAGATGACATAATAAATCGTTATGTCATTCAAAAATCTAGAAGTGAAACTTCATAACAACGAATACTGTCAGTCCAACTATTGATGTGTTCGCTTCGCTTACGTCAGCCGCCATTTTGCCGATGCTTCATTCGCGTCATTTCCGTTTCAATGAATTCCAAATCACAACGCACAACGATACTAAAGAAGTATTCACTGTGTTACGGACACGCAGGTAGCGTAAAGCGTGACTCACATAGCTGCGTGTGCGCCGCGAGCGCGTTCTGCTTGGCGATGAGCATCTCGGGCCCCGGCCGCGGCGGCTGCTCGTAGTACCCGCCTGCACACACATTAATGAATGAATGAACGAATGAATTAACGAATGATATTTATTTGCATTAGGGACTTCGCACATTAGACCCACTCAACTCCCACCCGTCACCGACTCTTGGACAAAACTAAAACTCAATTATGAGCTTTATATCTTGCTACGCAAGGTTGAATTTCGACATCTTGTAAGATGTGTACTACTCGTCGCACACCCATGAACGGAACGGAACGGCCGTAGTCGGAGTTGAGTCGACGTCGAGTTGGTGCAATGTGCGTAGACCTTAAATGTGGTTACATGCTTTGGATGTTATGCCAGTTACATGAAGGCCTCACATTTGCCATTTGTTACTTGTGGCATGCAAAATTAATTAACTTAATACTAATACTTAAATATTTAAATTAATTACAAAATTTAGTTACAAAGTATAAAAAATATATATATTTTGTGACTAATTTTTGAACCCTCAGAGGTGCATATTGCAACATGTAAGAGACGACGTAGTACGTCTATAACAGTGCAGTACTGACTCGGGACGTTGGTGTGGCCGTTTGTGTTGTAGTACGGGCTGGTCTGCGGCTGCATCACACTCTCGCACCCTGAAACATTATACTACATAAACTCAAACTCAAACTCTAATCATTTATTTCACGCAGGTATTTTGAATACACTTATGATCGTCATTTTTTGCATTTACCGTTTCGCTAAGGTGCCTGTAAATTTTAAATCTTAGAGGAGAAAAATAAACGGCCAAAGAAAACTCCTCGGCACATCTTTTAAAAATACTGCTTAAAAACTAATTATGTGAACTAACTATGTGAACGCGCCCTGAGAGTTGTCCCATAATGTTCTCAACAGTGTGAAGTAAACCAATCTCTGCATCTGTAACGTACCACCGTGGTGGTGGACGGTGGTGGCTGGTGGTGGACGGTACTTACCGTTGGCGGCGTCCGGCTCCTGCTTCACCTGGTGCTGCAGCTGCTGCAGCAGACGTTGCTGCTTCAGCAGCAGCCGCTGACTCTCGTACATTGCGTTCGTCTCTACACACACACACACACACATGTTAATCTTTATGGTGTACGGAGCTCCATCAGCACAGTAACTTAGGCCGACGAAGGTTGCACGCTATGGCGACACGTGTCTAGTGTTAGAGGCCGCTGGGGCCTGTACCACCCAGATTAATGCCCGATTCCTAATATTGACCAATCGTTTTCGAGTTACCACTAACGGGTTGTTGAAGTCGTTCCTTACAATTCTTTTTAAAGGAATCATTATTAGTTACGCCTCGTAGATAGTTGTACTATCTGTAGCCAAAACTAATAATAATTTTTAGAATTAGGATCCGGGCATAAGAGATAACTTAAGTAACACTTGAATTGACTGTAGTGGCACAAACATTAATTTGTTTGATATCGCCCCATTTTGCTTAATATTAATATACTTTTTTAGGTTAATGTTTTTAAGGTTATTTATTATTTCAACAGCCAGTCCTACGGGAAATAAAGTGAGATAAAGTTTGACTCACCAATCTGATCCTTATTCCTCTCGTACAAAAACTTCTCTTCCTCATTCCCGAAGTCTATCTCTAGTTTTATGTGGTGTTCGTTGAAGAAATTTTGATTCTCGTTGATTCTGAAACGGAGAATGGTGTCAGAGAAATTGGGAATTATTATTTTTATGTTTTAACGCACAAATCTCTGGCACTGTCAGGCGAATTAGAAAAAACATCTTGTTGTAAATAGTTATGTTCATTAGGAAGTCTATAGGAAATCTAGCATTTAACTACACAGGCTTCTCGAAGCAAAGCCAGGGCGGTTACTAGTGTAAGACAAATTCAATTTAACATCTAAATATATCACCCTCCGTACGTAAGCGTACGTACGTATGCGTGCGTACCTATGCGTGCGAACGTATGCGTGCGAACGTATGCGTGCGTACGTATGCGTGCGTACGTATGCGTGCGTACGTACGTGCACGCGTGTGCTTGTGTGCGTATACCTGCGCTGCTCCTGCAACATCTGCATATTGTGGTGCTGGCCACGCGGGCTGTCCGCGCCTTCCGCGTAGCTCGCCGCCACGTGGAACACGTACCCGTCCGAGCTCACCTCGTAGTCCTGCTGGTACATGTCCTGCACCTTCTGGTAGCCGTTCTCGAGCGCCGGCTGCTTCGGGAACTCCATACCTGACCGATGGGACGGTACAAATTTATATACAGCTGTGATGAATTTAAATTGATTTCTGTAATAAAATGTAATAGTTCCTGACTGACAGACAACGCACGGTATAAACCAGTACACTTAAAAGCATGCAATTTTGTACAGAAGCTCCTTATACAATGTAGAAAGCACTATGAAGACTACAACAATTATGAATACCACAAGTCGCTAATTAACATGAACAAACCAATTTATGAGCTTACCTTTTTCATAACCATTGTGAGACTTCCTCTCCAGGGCGTACTTTTCCGCCTCCTTATTGTACTCCTCATTGGTTTGCGGGATGTAATCTTCCGTTGGCTTCGTGTAATCCTTGGGCATTTCAAACTTCTTCGTCGCATAATCTTCCTTGTATTGTTCCTGTTCCTTGAACTGTTCCCGGTCCTTAAACTGTTCCTGTTCCTTGTATTGTTCCTGTTCCTTGTATTGTTCCTGTTCCTTGTATTGTTCCTGTTCCTTGTACTGTTCCTGTTCCTTGTACTGTTCCTGTTCCTTGTACTGTTCCTGTTCCTTGTACTGGCTCTGATACTGTTCCATGTCTGGGCTGTACGACTTCTCAGAGGATTCGTAGCCAGTGTGCTCGTCCTCGTCCATTACTGGGTCCGTTTGCATGATGGCATCCTGTTTCTCCGGCTTGGGAACTATTGGATGTGTCTCTGGCGGACTGCTCGCCATCGACTGGCTGGTGTGGTGCGGCGATATTATGTTTGCGATGTTGCTCAGCTTTTGGAGACGGTACACCGTCTGGAATTATAATACTGATGTTACAAATGCGAATATGAAAGAACGAAAGCGATTAGGGATCGCTAGTGGCAACATTTCTTGGGCACTTCCGTGCTTCGAAGGACACATGTTGCAGTCGGTCCCGCATCATTTGATAACAGTAGTTGAGGCACGTCGGAGGCCTTCGTGTGGCATAAACAATCTGACATCTGGGTTGCAAACTAACCCTTCCACCAATAGGTACTGAAGCAGCGTGGTGGAGTATACCCTCGGCCTCCTGAATTATGAGAGGATACCCACGCTCTGTAGTGGGCAACTAATGGGTTGAAGTCAATTGCGAAATCGAGGTCGTTACGCCTTCACCAGTAATCGACCTAAATTCTTCATACATACATAATAACATACAAATATTGTCAAAAGCACAGATGACATAGAGTATGTTTATACAAAGAAATTGTGTGCACAACTCAATGTATAATACTGTTGTACATAGTAACTATGGAACTACTATTGAACTACTGAATGGTCCGAGAGGTCAAGTTGTAATTGTTTTCATATATTTCCACAAAAATAATATTGCATTTCAATCGGTGATAAGACAATAATAATGAGTCAGACCAATCGACTCGTCATCCTACATAATATATGAATCTAGCCTATATTTAAACAGATCGAGAGCTTATTAGCAAGTCTGTTCACCAAATCTCTCAATTCACAGCTCAATGTAAAGTTTAAATTTAAAAATAAAACTCGCGTTGTAATAACCAATTGTTAATTGTTGTCCGTGACGTAATTCTACTTCAATAACATGCAATAATTTAAATTTATTTGCATGCAAATTCTTAGTACGTAGATGTGAAACATATAAAATATTTTTAGTGTGCATAGGTGGGCAACATTGCAGTTGAAACTCCCACTCCCACTCTCTCGATTGACCCGTCAAACGACTCGTCGTGTTCCGGCCGAGTGCAGGAAGTTTGAGCGCCAGTTCTTTATTCTCCCTTCTTTCTGAGCTGGCAACTCATCGGTTCTGACGACGGTGACGAATTACCACCCACGAGCTCGGCAGCTATTCACGCTAAAATTTATTATAATAGCACTCACATCACTGTCGTGTGGTTCGTTCGCCGGGGGGAGAATCCTATCTGGAATCGTGGTTGCTGGCAATCCTGGGTGGACGAGTGGCATCCACTTGTCTGTTTTGTCCCTGGAAATGTTTCAATAAACATGTAATATGAGTTCGTGGTCTCAACCGATTGGGATAATCTTGGGTTAAACAATAATGTAATCACGTGTCCAAACCGCCAAATCTTTTCATTATAAAAGCAGTTAGTGAATACATGGCACATTATACAGACTCGACCTCAACTCAACCCCGACTTGACACCATCCTAACTCCTGAACTTCGGTTCAGCGTCAACGTGACGTCACGCGTCGTTCATGCGTTATCGATCCGTTGGTAACGGATCATTTCACTCGTAATCTGACAGTAATCAACAGACACTAATCGCAGACAGAGAAGACCTATGGATGCCAAAGACTAAGGTCTACGCCAAATACACAAAAAAACGAGACAGAACGATACTATGTTTTGTCTCACTTTACGTGCCGGTTTTTTCAAGTAAATCACAGTTGCTTACAAGCAAATTTGACAGCAGACCGTCGAATTTTTCTTGGGCCACATATAATTGTATTTAGTAATTATAAATTGTCGATCTTAAACGACCGTGGGTGACCCCCGAGCAGAAAAAAGTTCCTTAGCTTTTCTGTGTTTCGAAGAGCATAAAGTAGGCACGTGCCGTAAATACGTTGGGTCGCCAATATTGTTATCGTCAAAAACAGCAGTTAAGCCATTGGAGCTTTCAGGCGGTTGGTCTTTGGGCGCCAAAAGAACTTCTGACCCTTCAGTTGGCCCTGAACCACCAATCTGCACTGGAGCAGCATGGAGTGGTTGAGCCAAATAATTGGATTGCACACACACTAATTACTTTCTTTTACGGCGAAGACTCGCAGCGTACTTCCCAAACTGCTCCAGTGCAAGGTAGTATAAAACAAATCACTACATAGTTTAAACCAGTCGCTTTCTCTGTCCCTTTGTGTGCTTAGATCTTTAAAACTACGCAACGGATTTTGATGGGTTTTTTTTAATAGATAGAATTTATATGTATATTATATGAAAGTTTTTCGCAAACAATTTTGGACTTGGGTACTAAGGGACAGGTTTCCCGAAGCGAAGCGAGGGCGGGTTTACTAGTACATAATAAATTACTCACGAGACGATATCCTCCTTCCTCTGCTCCTTGTATTTGACCGTGCGACTCTTGCGTATAACCATTACTGTGCCGTCGGGGTTCAGCTTGGGCAGATTCTGGGATGGCACTGCGTCCTTGTTTAGCGTCTTCCATTGACCTGTGCGTGAGAGAGACAGAAATAACGTACTGGTCCAACCGCATACATTTCGTAAAGGGGACAAAGTTTTTGCTCGACGCATTAATGTAACTATTAGGTATGGATTATATAATGCACAGTGATTGCATTATGAAAACTAATTAAATTCTGTGTTATTGCAATAACTTAAAATTATTATATTGCACTTTATCTTGTGATAACGCTACTGAAATGTCTAGACGGCTATCGGCTTCCCTTCCGATATCTATCTCGATGGAGCGCTGAAGTTCTACATTGACTAACGATTAGTATTACCGGCCAGGAATCGTCACAATCTTCACAATTATACCTAATTGTAATTTGACAACCTACAGGTCGTCGGCGCAATGGGTACCTCACCAGATCGCCTTTCGAAGGGTCCTGAGTTCGATTCCCAGCAAAGCGGAATTTTTAAAAACGAGTTTTTAAATTTAAATTTTGTGTTCTAGGTCTGGGTGAGCGTTATTGTCTTGTGTGTTGTCCTTGGCACCCGAACACGGAATTCTAGTGGGGGGTTTTGAGTGTATAACATAATATATATTGTATTATTGAATTATAGTTTCCTCGCAATGGAAACTGAGGACCAAGTATGATAATTTATACTTGCATCAATTGCGTCGTGTTTGAATTGTTGGACACAGTTCATATACCACATGTGACAAACCATTCCTGTAAAATGTTTACAAGTTACAGGCAGTCTTTTGTTTCCGTACGGTTATGATAACAGACGCTCACACACATACTATTAACACCTGCGGCATGTTTGTGCATGTAACATAAAAGCTTGTCTTGGCCATGAACCAAGAAAGAAAGGACATAAACTTATTCATTCCGTCACAATATGGTACAAAAATAAAATAAATAAGTATCTACCATTGTAATTACAATGTAAATATTAAACTTAATATCATAATTATCAGCTACCAGCTTGGCGGGACACGGCCGAACCATTTCGACGGAAATGTTCACATCCAGAGATATGGTACCTGGACCTCGTTCAATAGTCATATTATAGCCAACCGTGCTACGGAATCTAGCCTACAGTATTGTTATGGCTATACAAAGCAGGGGATAGCCGAGGGAAGCATGGACTCCGAAACCGAGGAGTCCGGGTAATAATAAATTAATAATAAATAAATAAATAACACTACACACTCATACACACTCCATAATTTAATCAAACAAACGCTAACACACACCGCCGCAATGGGATTTAATGTTCTCAAAGGTATGTGAAGTCCTCCAATCCGCACTTGGTCAGCGTGGAGAACTATATGTACCCCTCACATTGTGAGAGGAGACCTGTGCCCAGGAGTGGGGTAAGTTGGGAAATCAAGTGTCCATTACAATCCAAGAAAATCTGTTACGATTAGTCTTCATCCGTCGAGAAATTTGGTATGCTTCGATGATGATTATGAACATCCCTGATCCCAACGATAAACGTTCATAAGGATGCTACATTCAATCAAGCTTCACAGTTGAATATGGACAGTGGTCATGACCACTGTCCATATTCAACACCATTCCACCCCACCCCAGGATTCCACCCCAGGCGGTACAAAGGTGACCCATGACCTCCAATACTATGAATCTGACATAACAAGATACTCCTTTCAACCAGAATCTAACAATCTCTTCGGGGAAAATGTCGTGAGATTACATACAAATAAATATAGCCATGTGACAAAAGAGTGATGTCATCTTAGGGGAAAACCCGCCAGTTATCGCGAGCACCGGTGGCCCGTTGCAGCTGAGGTCTGCGGTTGCGCATATTACATTAACTCCACTTCATCTTGACTCCGATTCAAGTCATAGGAAAGCATTACTTAAAGTATGAGCTTATACTGGCCATCAAAATTAAGGGGTCTTTAAGCTGACCAAAGAGCTTCGACGCGGCATAATGGAGACTTTTGGGTTGTTACCCTGACGAACTTAGTAACATTCGTCAAGCGCTAATCTCTAAAATATTCTCCAAAATTACCACGCTTGGTCACAGGGGAGGGAGGGATTTGGTTTTCGTCACATAGTCAATATGCTCTAAAGAAATCTCGCGCTATTTACAGTGCAGGGAAGTTAGCAAGCAAGTCAACGCGAGTTCGTACCGGTACAATTATATCTGGTAAATATTTTTTTTTACTTTGTTTGCAAAAAATGATTTAATATGTATGAGGGTATAATATTGTAAATAATGGGTATGGGTACATTCCGTAAGAAGAGTCCTAAGGCCTAGCCGATGGGTCATAAAGCACTGTTACACCAGAGTCACGCACCAAAGGGTTAAACAACACATTTACCGGGTCACAATTCGCGAGATAAAACAAATACAATAGCGGAGATGATATGAACACTATCGTGCAACACATCATTCAAATGACGCGTAATTCGCGCATGTCATTTTGCATCACATTATAAATATTGTTACAATTACCAATTATCCGTCTGAATATCCAGAGATAGAGGGAAAGGTGAGCGGCCTGATTTGAAAGGATTCGAATCCTATAACTGGAAGTTATTTCTGTATAGGAAATGAATCATCATGTTACTATGAAGGAAACATGTCGCGGTAAAGAGAACCAATTTTTCCGTAATGCTTAAAATATTTTTACTGTAGGTTTTCGCTACTTTTGGTTTGTAGATTGATTTTCAAGTTACCTCTCCTCTCCTCTCATGTACTCTCTCTCTCTCTCTCCTGTACTTAATGTGTATTTATAGATGAAGACTTGGAAATGCATTATAAAACATAATTTTAACCGCAAACAAACACGAAACTGTTATGACGACAATTGTGGAGTGCTTACTACCAAATCCAGCTCAAAATTTAACCACAAGTATGGATCACACACAGATTACACAGAAGGAAAAGTTGAGCATCATTACTGTTTTGGAACGCTTTAACGGTTTAACCCATTAAATGGTCCATTACAGCACGAAAATCTCCTCAGAGCTGAAGAGGTCTACGTCTCCATCACACTGCTGAAGTGCGGATTAGTGGCGGCCCGTTTCGAGTGCCATGCAACATATACATATACATGCATTACTTATTTTTCTAGACTTATTATAAGTTATCATAATTTATAATAATATTCATGAGTCAGGGTCATTGTCGTAAGTATAGTTATGTTTTTGACGATAAAATACTTCAGTTTCCTTCATATTTCTATGTACACTTTATGAAGACTCTCACTGTATGTTAATGTGATTTTGCTTACAATTAATAAATTTATCCAGTTTGGTGTTCGCGTCAACTGACCGGCTTGACCCCAGTCTGCATGCAATACGTCTTACAACTAAATTAAATTTTTGATATTCGCCCGTCCTTAACACTGGTGTAATTAATTTAATACAATACAGATAATTATAATAAAACTAACTGTATACGGAAGATGTTTGATATAAACTATTATTGTGAGTTTGGAGGGAACATTTACTTTCGATCGGTCCCTTAGAATCCAGTCTAAAGATTTATCGAGTGTGGGTACCAGCGTATAGGTTTCCCAAGGCGAAGTGACGGTAGTTCGTACATAATATAATAAACTAGAATAGCTTCACAATTTTATGTTGATATGATTAGGGTTCGTACTGATTAATAGTATCGAACTCGGACTAATGACATCCTAAGTTGGAAAAACAAAGATAATCTCGGAAGGTTCACAGGTTGGTGCACTGGTACACCTATAAACTCTGAAATGATTGGACATCGACTTTCGCAAAGCCGTGAGCTTATTCCAAGTCAAGAAGAGCCGTTGAGAGTGCTGACAGTTTTTGCGTTTTTAACCGACCTCAAAAATGATTTTTTTTTGTGTTACCTCTTAATTTTTTACTGGGTTTACCGATTTTCATGATTCTTTTTATATTCGAAAGCTAGTGTTCGTCATGTAGTCCTATTTTTAGCGAGATCGGTCAAATAGTTTTTGAGTTATCCCTAATGACTTTGACTACGTTGTTGATGCTCATTTTATTACTTTTGATATATCAATTTTTGAAGTCGGTTCGTTTTTGTTTATGTTATTATGTGTTATTTCATACAATGTATATATATTATGTATAATTCGCTTATTGTAGGTATTATTAGCGTTCATAGCCCGGCATCTTGCGTCGATCTTAACTGATCGACAAAGTTAGCAACAGCGGGCGCGGTCGGTAGTTGGATTCCGTGCTTCGGAAAGTCCCGTAGCCGTCGTTACGCCATGTCAGATGCCTTCTGGCGGCATAAATAATCCGACACTTGGGTTAGCCACTAACCCCTCTACTAACTAGGGCAGCATGGTGTAGCGTGCTATGGGCCTCCTCAGGTACGAGGAGAGACCCGTGCTCAGTAGTGGGCCAATAATGGATGAAGCCATTTTATGTAGGTAATTTACTATTTTTGCGAGGTGCCATCAATGTTTACAGTATAAACAACCAAATTTTTTTCTGATTATCGTCGCCGAACACAGAAACCACAATTTCCTGCGTTCGCGATTGCAACTGAGTAGCAAAAGAGCACATGGCCGGAAAATGCATAAGCACCGCCAACTAACTGGACTAACCATCCTAGTCCTAATTTGAGTCTTGTTCTGTGTCGGTGACAGTTGTCATGGGCGGCAGCGGAAGGTGGTACCGACTGGTCTGTTAACACTCTAAATCCGCTGAACCGATTTAGATGAAAAATGGTACGGAGGCAGTTTAGGACCCTAAACATAACATAGGTTAGTTTTATAATATAAGCGGGCGAAGTCGCGGGTGAATATGAGTGTGAGTGTGTGTGACAATGTGAGTTATACATATAATATTGTAAAGAGCACTAAATCACTATTATTTTATGGACATTATTTCACACAACAGGAAATTGATAAATAAGGTGACCTATCCTTGTGTATTTTCACTGTGGGATTTTCTAATCACCAAATATTTATTAATAACTAAGTTCTAATCATAACTATTATAAATGTTTCTGAATTAAAACATTTATACAGTTGTCACTCTCCAATTAAGATCTTTGCACACTTGACCAATTCATCTTCAATTCTGCTCTAACTGAACTCATATTGATGATTTATTTTATTTTATTTTATTTTATAGTCTGAAGGGCTGACATAAAAGCAAACGAGCCACCTGATGGTAAATGGTCATCGTCGGCCCCACGAGCAACACCAGGGGAGTCACGAATGAACCACCGACTCTGAAGGAGAACTCTTTTGAAACCTTTTTGTTTTTGTTTGAAACCCCATGTCATAGCGCTCCGGGCATAACGAAGAAGGAAATTTATTCCACATTGAAATATTAGCCTTTACATCATTTAACATAAGGTTGAGTTTTCAACATTTAGTCAAAAAATTTGGACCTCACCCCAGTAAATGGGGTTCCAGAACCCAGTGTATCCTCCAAACCCTAGCTTCCAGTAAAGCATAAAGTACTCAGCTATAAAGTTACACATAGAACTCTTTATGTGTGTTGAGGTTGGTGTAAATTGTGGGTGACAGTTTGATTCAGATAATATTTATTGTTACAATTCTTTACCTTCCAACTAAACAACTGACATCCTAGCCAAAGTTAATAAATTATCTAAAGACTTCAAATATTTCTGTGCAATCCATTCTATTTACCCATAATTCTCAAGAGAAAGTGTAAAAGACCATCAAGCATAAAATAGCTGGTGAGCAATTACTTATCGTAAACACCAGAGGATACATCCATCCTTCAGGTTCAGCCATATCAGTGTGTGTAATGTTTTATTTATTCATTTAATGTATTTATTTTGCATATAAAAAAAAATTTAAGTCTGCACTCATTCTATATAAACTATAAGTGTCCCAAATTTCATACTCCTCCCTCCGCACAATTTCATAAAAGGGGGTACAAAGTTTTTGCTTCACATATTAATTGAAAACTGATTGTTTTACAAATAATAATACAAATACATGTCTAAGAATATTTGAATTCATTTCAAAACATTCAAGACAGGACTAACTTCTGTTATATCAGAGAGAAAAATCTTTCATAATTTTATATGGATTTTACACTTGTTGGACACAATATTTACTTTGTTTTGGTGCTAATTGGGTTAACTGATGTCACAAGCAGATAATTATGTACAATGAAACTGTTGCATTTGGCAGCCTCCAGAAAATCAGTGACCACAATTAGAGGTAATGTTGAGCAGTAAAGATTGATTGATCGGTGATGCTGGTGGTGGCGGAGATAATAAGATGAAAGGTTTGGGTATAGAATAAATCAAAACACAGATATCACATCCCCCACCATGAAATACCATAATTATTAATTAAAAATTAATTTCGGTTAGGATAGCATTGCTTTAGCAGTTCTTATTTACATCTTAAAAGCAGGATTCCAATGACAACTGTGACATTGTCACGTTATTATGGTGGTACATATATATTGACAGAAAATACTGCATCTGTATGTAGCATGTTTAAGTATTTTGATGTTAAAATATTTTATTTTATATACACAAAAACAGTGCATCGCTGAGAGTGGTATAGGTGTATACCTCCTCTCCCGCTCTCCCCGCTACCATATTCTCAATCTGTACCAGATTATATATTTCACAGCATAGAACACAGCTAAAGATATCAATAATGTATCATTTCAAAATGATGAGCAAAGTAAGAATTATATTGATAGGTATGCATTAGATATTTACAATTGACATAGAAAGATCCAAATTTAATGTTATGAAAACATTAACTATCTTTTGATAACCGTTTCAACGAAATCGGTGCAGCGATTATCGCGGCACGGATAAAAATATATTATTAAACAATTATCCAGCAATGAAACTAAGAAACTAAGTGAAATCCTTGTCAATTTAATAATAATTTTATTAATTATCTTTTGAAGAATTTTAAGTATCTCTACTGAATGTTGCCTCGTTTTGTCCCTCAATATTTTTCCTGTCGCGAAAAAACTACGCACCATAATGACTCACCGGCCAATATATTATAAATAAAATTTTAAAGTTAAAAATATGTACTCATAGATGTGTATGGTAGGTTTATACATGGAAAAACCCAAATACCTTTATTCTTACCCATTGTTGAAATATTGTAGTCAGCCTGTGTGAAATGGAGACTGCAGACTTTGGAGTATTTTGTGTAGGGTTTTCCACGCTTCAAAATTATGTTCCATTTGTCTGCCATTATAACGTCGCGCGGGAAGCGGTGGAACTTCACATTCTTCGTCTTGCCGGCTAAAGAAGTACATTGTGGAACTGTGCAATAGTAGCCCATCACGTTATCCCGACCACCACAATGTTCACAATCCAACCTTTGTTATGGTTCAACTTTCCGGTAATTCGCGCACCACGACACACATCAAAACACATAAAACACTGCAGATCACACTCTTTACTAATTATTATCATCCAAAGTTATCACGTTTACAAAAATCGAATTCATCGGCTGAAATCGGCTCGCAGCCTTGAATTATTTGACATGTATTTGCCTTATTTCCCTTCCCCACTTCCCACTTTTTCAGAAAAATGGCGTAGAAAGAAAAGAAACACTTCTTTTGGGCCATAGGCTACAGAAACAAACACAGATAATGAAGAAGCCACAGGCATGTTAAAGAGACTACAGAGTGCATATTTGACCACAGATAATTACCTTTTTTCAAACTACGGTACTTATCTACTTCAAGTTTAGTATCCAACGTAACCTAAACCTAACCTTTACCCTTACCCTTAAAGTACCTAACCCTAACCCTTAAAGTATTTAGCTAGATCTGTACGTAAAGTACCTAGACGTCGTAAAACAGTTCTTAATAAAACACCATGTTGAAACCCTCTGCATAATGATTATTAAGTATCTGTAAAACCAAACTAGAACCTAGTGAAAATAATTGTTTGTGAAAATACCGGTATTTTATAAATCTAAACCATAAACTAAAGTAGATAGTAAATCATGGCCAATATGGACGTAGGTTTAATAAAAATGACAGTTCACGGAAAATAAAATAAAACATCGACAATTTTTGTTTCTAATCTAATCATGTCGGCGCTTGGTTGCTGTTTATGCGCGAAGTTTTGTTTGTTTTTGTGAGATATATTGCTTGAACGCAAAAAAGTGGAAGGAACGCGATTTAGATATGTTTTTGCGAGTTTTTACATGTACTTTACAATAGAAAAAATGCCGTATTATTGCACTGTGCCGCGTTGTACCTCAATGGCGGGTAAGGTGAAAAACGTATCGTTTCATCAATTTCCCAGAGATGAGGAGTTAGCCAAGCTGTGGAATAAAATACTAAAAAGGGGGAAACCCTACACCAAGTACTCAAAAGTGTGCAGTTTACACTTCACACCGGATGATTATACAATAACCAACGCGGGTAATTAGAAAGGTATAATTATAAACATTAGTGTGTACAAGTACATACTCACTTAAAACATTAAACACCACGGTATGGTTATCTGGCTTTGGCTGGCTTGAAAACTCACTATAAGAGGTGTTCGTTATAGTCGTATCAGTTCCATCAACGAATTTACAAGTAAAAAAAAATATAAGTTAAAAATGTGTGTATTGAACATTTTTTACTTGTATTTTTTTTTAACTTAGCCAAACTTTGCTAACATATAGCCAAAAATGTTAATGGTGAAACATGTAAATTGATCTTATTATTTGTAGCAGACATCTTTATGTTCCTGAAGCTCAACAAACAATCCCCAGATTATTAGGAGTAATATTGGCCAATGGCGCTGCAAAAGCTAAATAACATGCTTGATCTGAACAAAACAAGTTGTTTGGCGGCTGGCTCAACCAACCGGGTGGCTAGCCAGCTGCGCTGCAGGCATACTACCTAGCAAACTAATAAAACCATTGTAATTACAACATAAGTAAAATAAATAACTATTTAATTAATCATAGCAGTCTACCAAATTCACGTAAAGCTCTTTTATTGGCCGTTATGAAGTCAGGTCACCTAACATTGCTTTATTTGTAACATATTGGTTTCAGGACAGTGGAGAACACTTAGGAAAGATGCTATACCATCCCGCAATCTACCATCAGAGGCTCCTGTACCATACCAGAGGAGGGACTATGCTTCGTTGTCACCACCAACAAACCCTGTAGATCCTAGAGTAAGTCATCTTTTAATTTAGCTGTAACTTTTGACCCGGGTTTGCTCAACTTGTTGGCATCTTGTGCACAATAGCATGAGTCAACTCTCCGGTTCCCCATTTTCTCTCTTACCCTGAGTGTGATTTGTATGCGGATTAATTAACTGACATAATTCTTTGTATTTAATGAAATAAAGATGAGAGACTGGTGCATTAGCACTGCACCACATTCTGAGTATGACCTGATTCCATGATGATGGTACCTTGGCAACTGCAACATCTTATGTAGTAAATTTGATTACATGTATTTATTTTAGGTTGTATTGTTGTGGTTGTGGAGAATCATGGTGGAATAAACGTTTCTTCTTCCCTCTCATACATTCATGAGGACCTGCCCTACTAAATTTACTTTAATGTCTTAAATATTCCAGCTCCACCAACAAATGGCCCAGGCAATCTATGTGCAAACCATGCTGGCTATGCAGGCAGCTGGTGTCACCGACATTGGGTCTAACTTGTTTCATAGTGGTAAGAATTGACATGGATTTGACTACTCGAGCATATTGTATTGTGTGTTTTCCAATGTACACCTAGATTTAGATTATAATTTTTACAATGTGGAATCTTATAGAGGCATAATAACTAAAAGTAGGGTAGTAAACATTAAATATTTTCATATCATTAGAAATAGAGAAGAAACAGAATTGCAATATTAAGTCATTAAACTTACAATGGTGTTGAGCTACTAGCATGTTGTTCAGCAGGATGCATGAAGAGGTTAGGGAATTTAGCTTCAATTGTAGGTATAATTCATAGCATAATTTGTATTCCATCCTAATCCATCAGACAGTTTTTGTATAATTCACAAATAATATTTCAGATCAGCAATTGCCATCACCAAATACTGAAGAGTCTTCCAGATCCCCAAGCAGTAATCCTGCAGATCAGTACAATTGCAGATTGGAGCACATTGATAAACTACTACATCACCCAAATGATATACAAACAGATTCCACACAAACTAGCAATGTAGAATCACAACATACAGAGAACAACAACCCACAAACAAATAAATTAAGTGTAGTTAGCAATACTAATACTTGTTTTCTTAATGAAAACAAAGTTGTCACATATAAATGCGATGAATGTTCCAAATGTTTTAAAGATCCAGATGTGTTTCTACTTCATAAACGTATTCACACTAAAAGTCCTTTGAAAACTTATGAAAAAGATAATTTACATGGTAGTAACTCTTTAACAGGCACCACACAAGAAACTCTAAAAGCAAATCCTATTTTAGCTAATTTACTTAAATCTAGCATACCTCAAGGTACTATGTTTGGTCACAGCGATTTAGAAGCAACCAAAGCGTTTGATACTAATGTTGTTAATATTGAAAGTCAGATAATGACTGCTCTGGCTGCCAATATGGAAAACTATTTAAGAAATCTATCTACCATAATGTCGAGTAGCTTGATTGATAGTAGAATTAATAATGAATCCATGCAGGATGTGGAAAATGTCCCAGATCCGGAGGATTCTAAAGAAAATGTAGATGAAAATGGACCAAATTTTGATGATGTAGATGATAAATCTAATGACTGTGATAATAATAAAGACTTAGACGATTCTCAACACTCAACGGGATTAGTAATAGATGAGGATAAATGCTGAGTTTTGTATAACTTTTAAACCAGATGTAGAACATTATAATTTTTTCTGTATAAATGAATGTAAAAGTGTGCATGTAACTCATGGCCAGTAAAAATGAATTTCAGGGCTCTAAATTACTTTTCTGAATTAATAAATGATGAATATCATCATATTATGTATTCTAACTCCGCCTGCTTATGATTTATTATTTACTGGCAAATTATAATAAGGATATTAGAGACTAATTTTAGAAATAGTTATCGGCAAAGACTAAGTAAAGTAAATATTTTAGTTGTACACATTTGGTACTAATAATTGTAGTAGCAAAGAATAAAACAGACCATGGGAAAGACCTTTACAAATAGACAGATTTTCTGTCAATTAGTTTAATTTCAAGCACATGCACAAAAGTGGTTTTTAACACTGATCAATACATACCGCAACGTAGAAAATATATCAATATGTATTTTCTAATGAATTGTATCGACTTTTTATGCATTTTTTCTACGTGCGTCATCTATTGTTGACGTAGTCTACGTCCAGGAAGTTTTTTTCTTATGTAAATAGCCTACTAACCGTCCGCCACCTGATGGTAAGCGGTAACCGTCGCCCGTGGATATCACAGCAACATCATCGATCCACTGCCGGTTAAGAAGGACGGCAGGGTAGAGAAATAAAGTATTGGCTCTCAAACTCCCAGCCGGGACCCAGGTGGGGGAACGAGGGTGGGCTCCACCACCGAGCAGGGACCCGCCTCTGTCGCCGTACGACGCCCTCCAACCGGCGTAGGCTTAGGATCAATATCCTAGGCCCAATAAGGCCCTTTTTATATCTGTCGCGAGACTACAAGCTGTCAGGGCTATCAGTATTATTTTATTACAAAAATTATTCACTCATTTTGTTATATATAAGGATGTTTTAATTTTAAGCACACTATTGTTGTCCCACCTTTGTTTTAAGTATTATGTATATTTGATTTTACCGGGGAATCAAAGATAGTTGGTCCGCTAAGAGGCTTGAGTCGGGGAAATTTTGAAAATGTGTTGTTCAGGACTATTGGAAATGGTCAGTTTCTTTGCCCTTGGAGATACACCGTTGTGTTGGTGGATACATACATACATCCATCCATTTTTTGGTTGGTATTTCAAATGTTCACTATTTCCACACGTTTTGTTTTGTACACGTGTTGCTGAGAATAGCAACACATTGTGTTGGTCAGGTAAAGCACTGCATTCCCGTGTGCTACCTACATAAATATTATTCACAATTTGTAAGGTGTAAATTGTATTGTACTACCATCAGGCTAAAGTTCATTTTTGATTAGATTAAGTGTAGATAGATATATAAAAGACTTGCATAATTGGCACCCACCGATTTTAAAAGACCGTTTTGTAATGTTACTTAGTTTACTAGCATTAGTAATATTAGTGCCTTAGTAGGATCAAATTGTGTATTTTATATTAAGATTTATGTTGTAAACTTAGTTTTGTTAACAACAAATATGGTTAATGGCGATTGCCTGATGTCGAATCGTTCCGAGTTTATAAGCATTCGCCAAACATGTAACCTGAACATTAAACAAATAGATTAGGGGGCGCCCATTAATTTCATGATGCATTTCAGGGCTCCAGACGAATCTCATACAATCTCTCTTTACTTGGGGAATCTCTGAAAATATCACGTATTTTTTCCCGCAAGAAACAGGTTTTTCCAATGAAATACATATAATCCTACATCATATATTTTAATAGATCCACTGCAATCAAGCACTGATTAAGTATTTACACAAAACAATTGAAAAATCTCAAGTGACATTTTATTGAACCAAACCTCACGTTATCTCATCAAAGTGAGAGGGGGTCGAAAAAATGCCTTAATTACCTCTCTTAACTAATGGCCGCCTCCTTATCTTCGAATGCCCCACAAGGCTTGTAGGTGTGCGCGCCTCTGCGCCGCATTGTACTTACAACCGCTGTGTTGGAAGAAGCTTATTCGAGCTGGTCAATATCCTAATACAGACCGACAGACAGTAGGTCGCAAGTCCAAACATTCGATATACTGCCCCTCACAGTGCACACTTAACCAACTGTGGGTTATACATTGACAAATTGTATAAAATTGTATCGAATCAAATGATAGACTGGTATATGTGAATTTTTGATCTCTTTTTTTTCTTTTTTGGAAGTTGTATAAATTATATAAGGAAATAAATATGTAACAAAAACTCATTTTTATTTATTTGTAACCCGTTTTTTTATGTATATGAAGGGCAGGGGTTTGTGTGTCAGATAAATGTTTGTTCTCGGGTCATGGGTGTCAGTCATGTGTTATTCGTGTTGTCCATGCCGTCCACGACACAGGGAATCCTAGTGCGGGGGTATGAGTGTGTTAGCGTTTATTTATTTATTACTAGCGACCCGCCCTCGCTTCGCTTCGGGAAGCTTATTCCTTCGGTTTGCAAAGATTTAATTATATATATTTTGGATAATTCGCACTATGTCTTTATAAATTATAGCCTATGTGTTATTCTGATGTGTAAGCTATATTATTGTAAAATTTCATCAAAATCCATTGGGTAGTTTTTGCGTGAAAGAGTAACAAACATTCATACATCCATACAAATTTTCGCATTTATAATATTAGTAGGATAACGGCATCACGACATTGAAGCTTGTGACTGGCCCCTAACTTCAGGCGAACCTTAATTCGGTTTTGCTTTTTTTTTATGTTGAAACCCCTTAACATAAAGAAGCAAAGCGTCACCGAGCAGACGAGTCACCTGATAGTGTTGGTCACCGTCGCCGCCGGGTGGATATCCGCAACACCGAAGACATGACCGATACATTGTCGGCCAAGAAGTTTGACATTCAAAACCAAAGGAATAGTTTCTATGGGAAAGTGTTGTTTTTGCTTTATTCCAAGCATTATTTCATATTTGTTTATGTATTCTTTATTGAACTATACATAAGTAATGGAACAAAAGGCGGCCTAAGGGCGCGTTCACATAGGACTTCCGTTTTACTGGATCCGGAATACTGGATGCTAGTAGCGTATGTGGTTGTATGAGCGATTTCACACAGAATCCAGTATACCGGATCCAGTAAAAAATCCCACACACAACGGAAATACTGACCCGTGAAAAAGGATCCAGTAAAACGGACGTTCTATGTGAACGCGCTCAAAATGCTGTGTGAATATTACCTTCCGTTTTACTGGATCCAGTAAAACGGACGTCCTATGTGAACGCGCCCTTAATGTTGAAAACATTCTCTGCCAGTCAACTTCAGGGCAGTTACTCGCCTTTTAAACCTTCCCTGGACTTCCACAAATAATTCAAAACCAAAATTAGCCAAATTAGTAAAGAACTGGAATAGCTTGCCTGCGTCGGTGTTTCCACCTGTGTATGATGTGGGAGTCTTCAAGAGGACAGTGAATAAGCTTTTATAAGATAATGCGTTCAACATCTTGGACTTCATCGCCACTTACCATTAGGTGGGATTGTTGTCAAGCATTAACTTATAATGTATAAAACTCTTGCGTTACTGACTGACAGACAACGCACAGCCGAAACTACTGAACGCAAGAAGCTGAAATTTGGCATGGATGGTGTGTGGATCCCCTACACTCCCCAACGAGAGTGTAGGGGAGCTCTAAGAGAGGATTTTTGGAAATTCCACCCCTAAGGAGATAAAAAAGGGATATAGGTACTGAAACTTTTTATATCTTCAACGGATTCACGTGAAACTTTGTATGTGGGTTCCTCAACTGACGCAACGCAAGTGAGCACTAAGAAAGGACTTTCAGAAATTGGCGGGCGAAGCCGCGGGGAAAAGCTAGTATATATTATAATAAAAAACTTAAAAATAAATAACTGCATAAACGAGCAGCGTGTGTCACTTCCCGAACCAGTATTGCATTGGACAGTCCGGACCGCGTGACCTTCAATGGCTGCGTGAATTGACGTCAAGTGTCGGTCTTTGACCAGGATTTTGATATTGAAATTTAAAAAAACCGGTCAAATGCAATTAGGATTCGCAAGCGTAGGGTTCCGTACCACCGAGCGATATTAAATGAATTATTTCATCTATTACAAATGAATGTCAAACATCTAACCGTGCACGTTGAAACAAATTGATATTTTCTCAGTTACATTTCAAGGTAGCTGTGGCCCAGTGGCTTGTCCTGTGGCCACCCAATCATTAGAAACTACGTTTCTTCTTCTTGTTGTTTGTGTTCTACGTTTGTTGTTGTGTCGTTATTTGTTGTTAGAGCGGCCACATTAACACGTATTCTGTAAAATTTTCAGGTGTCTACCTATTTCCGTTCAAAAGATAGAGCCCTGTTACCTTAGAGTATTATACAGTAGAATATATATACTCTAAGCCTGTTACAGTCAGTCAGACAGACAGACAGAAATCGGAGGCATACCATTCCGTTCCGCTCCAAGGCAACCACTCGCTGCGACACTCGCCTGGTTTTCGATGTTGCCACAATTTCGTTACGAAAATACCTAATGCAACATAAAGGCAAAAACATACCCACATCCTCTTTATTCGCTATAATCCTGTTGGACTTCTACTTGTGTAATCCTTTTTTGGGCTTTAATTTCATTGTTGTTTTCAAATAAAATACGTTGTTGGATTACCGATTATCATCAGTGATTCTAATTACATACTTACATTTCATTTCTAATCAAATTACAGTAACTGCTACTATCCCGGGGGAATTTCAAAAATCTTGAATTTTTTTAGTAATTAAAGTAATCTTACTTGTACTTCTTTACCTACTTAATTCTAACCACTTTGTGATTTGTGGACCTTATTATAAATTGGTAAGCAGTTGACCATCAGAGGACTCTTCGGTGAGCGGTGAGTTTATTTTTGTTTTAAAACAAAAATAACGCACTCTGTATTTTAATTTATATTTAAGTTAAATATTCGTCTACATTTTCTTTTTTTAGCACTTTGCCTTCAAACTCGAGTTCAACGACCAAAAACAAATAGTTGATTTGTTTTTATTTTTTTATGTACGCTGAGTGTAACTTGATCCTTAACGCGGCTTGCAAGAATTAACTGCTAGAAATTATGCTGCTAGGACCCAAACCTAGCGAAGGGTCTCGTGTTCGATTCCGGGCCGGCGAAGGTATTTATTTACGTGGCAAAAACCAAATGAAACGAAGTTCATTCGAATTTGATTCTCACCCGACTTCAAAAAAGGAGCAGGTTCTCGATTCGATTGTTTTTTACGTGTGGTACTTACCTCATAACTGATTACTGGGTGTACCGATGCAGACGATTCTTTTTATATTCGAAAGCTGATGCTTGTCATGCATTGTGATCCCATTTACATTTCAGCGAGAACTGACGAGTACGTACTTGAGAATACATTGATCATGTTCTCATTTTACATAACAAATAAACACTTTATGATTTCTTTGTTAAATTTATTACAAACACGAAAGTCAAACTACTCCATCGCTTCGACAAATTCTCACCGTGAGAGATCTTGGAAGAAGAAGTGGCAAAAAGCTCCTGGAGATTGTTATTCTAATCACAGTTAAAATGCTGATAAATGTTGGTTTCTGGTCGTGGGTGTTGCCCGTGGTACCCGCGACGCGACGCAGGGAATTCTAGTGCGGGGTATAAATAAGTTAGTGTTATATTATTTTATTTTATCTACTATTGTGTATGATATGCAAAGCATATCGGACCTAAAACCGGAAGCGATAGCATAGTCAACCATGTTAGCCTTTACCGCCTTTAGGTTTTCTTTTCCCGAAGCATGTAAAAATAATTTCTAATATTCACGTAACTTAGATGTGTGGATAGGTTACGAACCCAGGTCCACTGCACGGACCAACATTGATGCTGAACATTGACTGAGCTTAATTTTTCTCTTCGACAGCGCGACGCAAAGTAGGACGCTATAGCCACCAAACGAATGAAATGATTTATTAACCTTGCTTTATCACTGACATGATATCGTTCGAGTTTGAATTGGATGTTACGAGTCCGGCGACCTCTGAACAGAGGGCCCAGGCGCGGGGACCTCGTCCATTGATCGACGGGCTGCTCCACGGGCAGGGGAGCTCGGCTTGAACTCCAAGATGGAGCCCCTTACATCCCCCTTTAGTAAGCCACAGGTGCCGTCAAATAAATAAAGATACATACCACCATGATTAAATTATTTTAGCATATTATACATAATTAATGTAGCTACTATTGAAGCACCTGTTTCCCTTGATTTCTTACAAATGAATGTTCGCGGATTCACTTCCGACTGGACGCCAAGGTCGTCCGAAGCCATCCTGAGCTCGGGTCCATTTAGTATTTGAAAATATCTGAATCATTTCGTGGTTTGACATCAAGCTAATCGGACATAGTGAGCGCGTGTTTATCAAATACTTGGCTGAAACTGTTGAATAGCTTTTTCCAGCCATCTTCGAACGTAAGATGATACTTTTCTTTTCTGTTATATAAGTTTTTGTTAATTATTATCGGGGCGCCTAATTTCATGCCGGCAGACCAGGGATTTTTTTTGATTTGCGTTATATTATAAACTACTTAGTAAACCCACCCTCACTTCGCTGCGGGAAACCTGTCATTATTATTATGTTATTATGTAGGTAATTACATACCTAATTAAGTATGTATGTAATGTTGTATGTAGGTATATTATGTAGTTATCTTTTAATTATGTCATGTAGAAAGTACCGCTCATCGTGTATTTCTGCTTAGCCCAATGGTTAGCGGGTAGAGAAGGCAATTAGCATTAAGCTCGCCAATTGGTACCGTAATATTTTATATTGTGAGCAATAAAGTTTAAATAAATAAATAATATGAGAAAAACTTTGATTGAGGATTTTTTTAACGTAATAGAAACCAAAACTATGATTTTTTTAGAATTTTGTCTGTTTGTCTGTGATTTTGTACGCGCTAATCTCAGAAATGGCTCGACCGATTGAGGTACGGTTTCCACTAATATATTTTGGTAAGCTTCACTTAACATTTAGGGTTAGTTATTTTCTTTCAATCGGTTCATAAATAAAAAAGTTGTCAGTTTAAAGATGGGGCCTACCAATTTCGGTATATGCGTACTGTGCTCAAGTCAGTGTTCCGCAAAGGGTGTACCGCGGCACACTGGTCTACCGTGGTCATTAGTTGGTGAGCCGCGGAAAAATAAGTTTGTCAAGGGACATAATTGTTTCCAGAAGCGAAGAGAGGCCGCGAGGACGGGCTTAGGTACTAGTACCTATGTACAAAATAAAACCGTATCCAAAATTGTTCATAATTTAGGTCGATAAGCAATAAAATGAGATCATCCAAAAATTTATGAAAAAAAATACAGTCGAATTGAGAACCTCCTCCGTTTTAATAGGTACGCTTTTATCAGCTTCATTTTGAATTCGGTTAAAAATAAAAGTATACTTTATGGAACAAGTTATCTACGATTCTTGTTGAATATATTTTCAATTCTTTGGAGTATTACGTCATTCTTACACCTATCTATTATTTTTTTAAGGCTTTTGGTCCCAGTATTAAGTAGCTGTGATTTCAACATTCTACAACTAGAACTGGAATGGAATGTGCTCATTTTGATTGAACATTAAATTAAAATAAATGGACACATACATTATTATGTATGTATGTTGTGTTTGTATAGTGCGACACATTTCGTATATAAAATGTTTTATAATGTGTCAAACTATTCTAACACGATGAACTATTGGAATTGTAGTATAGAAAAGCTGTCCGCGACGAATAAAGTAGGTACATAAGTAGTGGCGTTTACCAGTACCTGGTTAAAGTACGCTAACTGGTCGCAAGAACTTGCCGAATAAGTATTACAATATTATTATTATTTTTATACCAATATAAAGTCAAGTGTAATGACACTTTTTGTTATTATGGAGTTTATACATTTCCGGACAAAGAAAATGTTATTTATCATATCTTTGCTCATTGCTTTAAAAGTTCTGAAAAGATGACTAAAATCTATAATAAAATTCCGTTCGAATTGACGGAAATGCCATACTGTAAATTTAAAAATCATGTCAAAGGCATTCTTATGACGAAAGGTTATTACAAACTTGATGATTATTTTAAAGATAAAAATGCTTGGACATGAGTTTGATATTCTAGCTAGTAAGTAGTAATAAAGTGCTATCTGTAATGTGAGTAGCAAAAAAAGCTTCTTGGAAGATTCTTGCCGCTTCTTCTTCCAAGACTACTCACGGTAGGGATTTGTCGAAGCGATGGCGTAGATTGACTTTCGAAAAGTGTTTGTAAAAAACCAACTTCGAATAAATTTCATTTCATTTCATTTCATTTCATTTCATTTCATTTCATTTCACTAATATAATATATAGTTATAATTATAACTATCTTTTGTAAACAAAGACAAAGAGGTGCAGGTAGGTACCTACTTTTAAAACTCAAGGTACCCAGGACTTATTGTAGGTACTTCAAGATACACTGCTTTAAAAATGTTATAGAATTACATACTTTTTTTAATAACTTAATAAGGTTACACTAATTCTATATTATTATAGTTTAATGAATATTCAATATCGAGTCTATGACAGTACGGAGTTTGTAGACAGCTCATGGTAGGTTATATGTATACATATTGTTTCCAGTCGCAGCCATGTGTTCAGCCAGAGTGGCGGACTACTACGCGGGGAAGTCGGTGTTCATCACCGGCGGCACCGGCTTCATGGGGAAGGTGCTGGTGGAGAAGCTGCTGTGGAGCTGCCCGGAGCTGGAGACGGTCTACGTGCTGATGCGCTCCAAGCGAGGGAAACCCCCCAACGAGAGGCTTCTGGAGTACTTGAATGATCGCGTGAGAAAACATTATTAAGTTTTATTAATAGTACTTAGATAATATTTAGGTACTTCTCGGGCCATTGATTTATTATTATTATGTACCTATCTCTAAACTTAAAGATTCACGGCTCGATGTAAGTAGATCCGGTCATTTGGAAAATAAATAACGATTAGGTATTTAAAAAAATACCTCAATAAACCTCTGACTTATGACGATATCTAGGACTTTGATTAAACAATCGCTCAACCTGCAGCCCCTAGGGCCAAGTCCCGACGTACTTATTTTGCGACCCATTTGTATAAAATGAACAATTTTTGATGTTGGTTTTTGTTGTTGAAGTTATGTTATACGTATTCATTTTAATGTTTTGGCTCGCTTAAAAAACGCAGCAAAACTTTATATGGAGAAGGAGTGCAGAAAGCAAATATTGCATTAAAATTAATAAATAAAAAATTAGACACACTAATATAGGTACTCTATGCACGCTAGTATGCGTTGACATGACGTTTAACCCTTAATTAGGCGCATGGGGTCAGGACAGTTTGAAGTTGAAAAAAAATTATGTTAAAGTGATTGGAAAGCGAACGCGCTCTTTCTAGCTTCCTAACTCCCCACGGGGTATGCAAATCAGTCTGGGTCCGAAACCCAACGCGTACACATTTGTCGCTGCTCTCTTAGGTGCTGACCCCATGCGACCAATTACGTAACAATTTTTGGCAAAAGGTAAGTTCTCATTTTTATGTTTTTACATATATCCATTTTAAATAAATGGATATATCTTAACTTGTATTCGTGTAATATTTAATTTATATACTTGGTTACGCCGTTGTAAAACCTTTAGGGAGGAAGTGCCATTTATAGAGTACACTGCGCACCTTTTTGCTGGAGGGTCGATGGGCCGAAAATGAAAAAAGAAAAACTATTATTGACAACTGTCAAGGGTGAAAAAACGCTTGTAGAAAAGTTTCATGTTCTGTTCTTCCGCCGCTCTAATAATTATCACCGCATATAAACCCGCTTGTGAAGATTTCCCTGGACACCAGCTAAAGGTAAGTGCAGTTGTCTCTTGATGTGCCTTCTGACCGGGGTTGATCACGGCTAACCTTCCAACCCACTCATTATCTTCGCATCGCTCTACCATAAATTTTTGGTCCATTACGAGCCGGATTCTGAATCTACCTATATTTTCGTCCCGCATCCGCATCCGCATCCGCATCCGCATCCTGAACTACCTACATTTTCGCCCCGCATCTCACATAATTATTTTACGTTGTAGTAAGGTATTGACACAACAACAAAATGGCTGCGCTTGAATCAAAGTTAAAAATTGTAATAGCTAAAAAACAAGCTATTTTTTCCCGTATAAATGACTTGCATATATCCGCAAAGAAAATAATGAATTCTTCATTATGTACTAGAAGTAACGCAGAATTTCTAGCCGCTTCTTCAAATATAGACGCTTTGTATAAGACTTTCAACGACTTGTGTGATAGACATAACAGTTTGTTATTAGAAGTTAACCCTGATGCCACTATAGATTTTAACAATTTTGCCGCATTCGAGACATTGTTCGCTTTCATTAAACACACACGTGATAGTTTGTTAGAATCTCGTGTGAATTTGGAGGTTTCAAATAAACCCGCGTCGAGTAAGCCTAACAATACCTACACTTGCCACTTGCCGCCGCTTGACTTGGTAGGCTTCTCTGGGCAGCCAGAATCCTGGCCGCTGTTCTATCAGAGTTTTAAAACTAATGCCCATGACAACAAAAACCTAACTGATGGTCAACGCGTACAATACCTAGTAGGCAAGTTAAGTGGTACCGCCTTAAATGTGTGCGCGGGAATTATACCTAATGAGGATAATTACGCTACAATTTGGAATTCTTTGGTTACTAAATATCAAGACAAAAGACTACTTGGGTCTATGTATTTAAATAATATTCTCGATATTAAACCTACTACTGAGTCACCCGCTCAATTAAATAATTTTATCGAACGACTTCATTCGTCATGGGCCGCGTTAAAACAATTAGACATTACCGACTTATCCGATTTTATTTACATGCATATCGCTCTCAAAAAATTAAATCCTCAATTGGTGCAAGCTTTTGAATTATCTGTCCGCGATAAAAACATACCCACTAGTGGGGAATTAATTGATTTCGTTCGACATCGCATAAAAGTTCTCGAACGAACGACTACCGTTCATCAGAGTACATCATTCAGTCAGGCGTCCTATTCTCATAACCGTCCGCGTCCTTCAGTATCGAAAGTTTCTCATAGTTTCGCTATTACCGAAAATGATAATAAGTCATCTTGTATTTTCTGTAAACAGTCGCATCATATTAATTTATACGAGTGTAGTGAATTTAAAAAACTCCCAGTAAAAGAGCGCTTTAATTTTGTTAAAAATAATAAATTGTGTATTAATTGCTTTAGTGGTAAACACACTACCGTAAATTGTCGTTCGCAAAATAAATGTAAGCAGTGTCAAAAATTACATCACTCCTTGATACATTTCGATAATCAGAATCGAGTTTTACAACAAACTACAAATATCATAGGTTCTGAGAATAACCGCCTGTCATTCGCTTCGGCATACGAACAATATCCGACGACGGCCGATGCGGCCGCTGGGCCCGCTGGTTCGCGTACAGGGAAAACTCAATCTGTGTGCATGCATACGCACACAGACGCCTCGCTCGTAGGCTCGCCAGCGAGTTGCGACTCTAGCGCCCTGATGAATGATTTTACCGCGAATAAAAATGAATCTTTCCCGCAGTTAAATAAAAATACTATTTTGCCTACGGCTCAAGTTTACGTAACTAATAATAATAGCCGCTTTCTAATAAGATGTTTAGTTGACAGTGCGTCGCAAAATAATTTAATTACGCTCGCATGTTGCAAAAAACTTAAATTAAATATTAAACCGCTTATTAACTCGTCTTTGAAATCAGTCGGGTCGATATCGGCGCCTATTAAAGGTTACGTATCGCTCACTATTGAATCGCGCGTTTCTGACGCTCAATATAATTTAACGCTTTTGGTGATTGATCATATCACTGATAAGCTACCTACTAGCGAAGTTCCCGCTTCTATGTTGGAATATTTCCACGAATTACCGCTCGCTGATGAATATTGGAATTCGCCTGGTAATATCGATGCCATTCTTGGTACTCAGATATTCGCATTCATTTTACTTGGTGGTAAAGTGATACCACCGCCGCTCGCTCTATCAGCTGATTCTCCGGATGCCGCTCGCTCTGTACCTCACGCCCTTGAAACAACGCTTGGCTATATTGTGATGGGTGAGATACCTTCTATCAAACCTGATGGTATAGTCTGGTCCTTCGGTCCGCTATTAGATAATTTAAATAAAAATATTTTAAAATTCTGGGAAATGGAGGAGGTGCCTTCTTCAGAAATTATAAATCCGGACGTTCAGGATTGTGAGGAGTTTTATAAATCCACAGTCAACCGAACCCCTTGTGGTCGATATGTGGTGTCGCTGCCTTTCAAAGGCGATCCTAAGTCCTTAGGGAACTCCTTCATTCATGCGCAACGTCGGCTGACGGCGTTGGAGCGTAAGTTTACCGCACTTCCCGCTTTACGTCAATCATATAATGACGTAATTAATGATTATATTGATAAAGGTTATTTATCTGAAATACCTTATTCTCCCTCCGCTTTAAATGAAGGTTACTTCATACCGCACCACGCTGTTGTTCGGCCTGATAAGGCGACAACAAAAGTACGTATCGTTTTGGATGCAAGTGCTAAAACGGACACAGGTAAATCTCTGAACGATTTGTTACACATCGGACCTAATCTACAGGCCGATTTATTTTCGTTATTGTTAAATTTTCGTTATTTTAAAATCGCAATTACTGCAGATATACGTCAAATGTATTTAAGAATTTTATTGTCAGAAGAGGATCGCAAATATCAAAAAATATTATATCGCTTTAACGAATCAGAACGTAACCGTATATTTCAGTTTAATTCTGTAGCTTTTGGTCTTCGGTCTAGTCCATTCTTGGCAATGCGCACTGTGCGTCAGTTAGCTGAAGACAATCGCGACCGCTTCCCTCTCGCTGCCGAAGTAGCCACTAAAGAATTGTACATGGATGATTTGACTACCTCTTTACGTTCTGTCGAAGAGGGGATCCGTTTATCAGACGAGTTACGTGCTTTATTCCAAACAGGTGGATTTGAACTAGTCAAATGGGCAAGCAATTCTCCTGAGCTTCTCGCTCATTTACCGGAGTCGGATCGCGCGGCAATCGAGTTTACAGACGATAGCGACACAATGAAGGTTCTAGGTTTGAAGTGGATACCTGCTGCTGACGTATTCTCGTTCGCTACTTACGCCCAATCTAATGGCAATAGTAAACGTGCCATTCTATCCACAATCGCTCGTTTATTTGACGTGCTCGGCTTCGTAGCGCCTGTCATCCTATACGCAAAGCTACTTATACAAGATCTCTGGCTCGCTAAAATAGGATGGGATGAGGAACCTCCTCAAAACATCACCGATTGTTTTATTAAATTTAAAAACGAGTTACCGCTTTTGTCAACTTTGCAAATCCCTCGTCACTTGGGTGTCGGGGAAGGTTGCGTTGTAAATTTGCTTGCTTTTGGTGACGCTAGCATGAAGGCGTACGGTTGCGTCCTATATCTTCATGTGACGCACCCCAACGGTGACATTTCAGTTCACTTGGTTGGGGCCAAGTCTAAGGTGGCGCCACTCAAGACTGTGTCTTTAGCAAGGCTCGAAATTTGTGCGGCGTTAATACTTTCTATCCTTGTCAAACAAGTATTTAATATTTTTAATAATCGTTACCCCATAAAAGAAATATTTGCATTTAGTGATTCTACGATCGCTCTATCCTGGATAAACTCATCGCCACATAGATGGCAAGCATTCGTTGCAAACCGCGTTACAAAAATACAAGAAAACTTATCGCCTGACCGCTTCTTTCACATAAAGGGGATAGAAAATCCTAGTGATTGTTTGTCGAGAGGTTTATTGCCCTCACAAATTATTAATCATCCGCTCTGGTGGCACGGTCCGTCTTGGATTCGTCGACCCAGTGTTGAATGGCCAATTGTGCCATTTGACTCTTCCCGCGTTAAAGGTCCTATACCTGAAACAAAATCATCAGTTACGCTTACAACTATATCTAACGTGGATACTTCTCCTATTCTAGATCTCGCTCTCCGGGTATCCTCCTGGAAAAAACTATTACGTATCACTGTATACGTCCTACGTTTTATTAAAAACTTACCTCGTTCGCCGCTAATTCAAGCGCTTGATCTTCACGCCGCGGAACTCGCGATTCTTCGTGAGTTACAAAGCAAATATTTTGCTGATGAATTAAAAAATATTTCAAAGGGTAACTTACCTTCACCTTCTTTGCGAAAATTAGATCCATTTATAGATGACAATAAAATGCTCCGTGTTGGTGGTCGTTTAACAAACGCTAATATACCGTATGAAAATCGCTTTCCACTTTTACTCCCCCGCCGTCATCATATTGTTGATCTGATCATTGATGATTGTCACCGCTCCAATTGTCATACCGGTTCGCATCTTGTCATGTCGTTGTTACGACAACGGTATTGGATAATTTCCGCTCGAAATATTATTCGAACACGCATTCGTCAATGTAACTTTTGTTTCAGAGTTGCGCCCTCTCATCCTACACCTATGATGGCTAGCTTACCCCCTGCTCGTGTGCAAGAGGCTAAAGCTTTTACACACACAGGAGTCGATTACGCCGGGCCTATAAATATTACTCTTATCCGTAAACGGGGTATTAAAAGCCAAAAGGCATACATATGTCTCTTTGTGTGTCTCACAACCAGAGCCGTACACATAGAAATATCATCGGACTTGAGTTCTGATGCTTTCCTGGACGCTCTTAAGCGCTTTTTAGCTAGGCGAGGGCCAGTATCGGTAATTTATTCTGATAATGGAACAAATTTCATTGGAGCGAAACGCAAGTTAGACGAATTATATACTTTTCTATCATCGAAAAATATGTCAACCGCTTTTCAAACCGAATTAAATAATAAGAAAATTACGTGGAAAAACATACCCGCACGCGCACCGCACTGGGGAGGAATGTGGGAGAGTAACATAAAATGCATCAAAACGCATTTATATCGATGTATTGGGCAACAGTTATTGTGCTATGAAGAACTTCTAACAATATTGACTCAAATCGAATGCATACTAAATTCGCGTCCTTTATGTTTACTTTCTGATCAGCCTCATGAGATACTAACACCCGCACATTTCCTAAATACGACACCATTACAATCATTGCCGGCTTATGAACTTAAGTCCTTAAGTCTTTCTAATAGAAAACAGTTATTAGATAGCTTGGTTCAAAGTTATTGGAAGAAGTGGCATAGAGATTATCTGCACACGCTTCAATTAAGACAAAAATGGAATACTCCTGACGTACAAATTAAGCCAGGTACACTTGTTCTCATTCATCAGGATGATTCACCGCCGCTTCGCTGGCCTACTGGCATTATTGAACAAATATATCCTGGTAAGGATGGAGTCGCGCGTGTTGCATTAGTGCGCACTACAACTGGCACTTTCAAGCGCCCAGTTGTAAAGTTGTGTCCATTGCCTTCCCAATAATTCCTTTCTCAACACTATTCAACTTATTTATTAGTAGTATTATATACATTATAATTTATTAATATACTAATATCAGCATCCTTATCTTTTTTAAATAATTCATTTGTTATATTCCATTTGCCATTATCCGCTCCAGCATTACATCTTCCCCTTCGCATTCTCTCTCTTCCTTTTTTTTCTTCTTTCTTTGGAAATCCCATGGATTCCCAAGCCGGGGAGGATGGTTACGCCGTTGTAAAACCTTTAGGGAGGAAGTGCCATTTATAGAGTACACTGCGCACCTTTTTGCTGGAGGGTCGATGGGCCGAAAATGAAAAAAGAAAAACTATTATTGACAACTGTCAAGGGTGAAAAAACGCTTGTAGAAAAGTTTCATGTTCTGTTCTTCCGCCGCTCTAATAATTATCACCGCATATAAACCCGCTTGTGAAGATTTCCCTGGACACCAGCTAAAGGTAAGTGCAGTTGTCTCTTGATGTGCCTTCTGACCGGGGTTGATCACGGCTAACCTTCCAACCCACTCATTATCTTCGCATCGCTCTACCAATACTCTTGTCTTTATTTTTGTAATGTTTTCTTTCTTCTTTTAATTTAAATTTCAATATGAATAAAGAAAATCAGTTACAGAAATAGCTGGAAGATTTATCCGATGATGAGGAAGACGTCGCTGGTTCTACTTAGGATAGTGAAATTGCGGAAGATAATAATACTCCTATACTTAGTGCTCATGACTCGGAAAGTGTATTTGAAGAGTCCGAAGATGTAAAAATGTCCCTGAATCATCGGAGGGTACTATTTTTTATCTAGACAATCTATGTGACAATAAAGAGAAAAACGACAACAAACGAACGAAAAAAAAGTGCCAAATAAATGCCATAAGTGTGGTAAATTTGTTTGTCAGCAACACTTCAGGACTTACAGCATTGAATGCAGAATAGAAGAATCTGTTGATGAATATGAATTACATATATTTTTTAATTGATCTCGGCTATATCAAAAATAAGTAGTTTAAGAGATGTTAGAAGTTGATTTTGTTTAAAGTCAAAGTTATTATTTTATGCATATATTTAATGCTTTATTATAATTATAATAAAGCATTTAAGTATTTTTAATAACACATACTTTGTTTTATTAATTTCTTCCACTCCATTTTTATATATTTGTTTGGGGTCAGTAGTGACCCCATGCGACTATTTGTGTGATTTTCTTAATGCGCCTAATTAAGGGTTAAAATGTGTACCTTAATAGTGGCAATGTGAAGATATTAACAAGAATAAATTAACAAAGATATGTTCATTGACAGGTGTTCATGAGACTACAAGACAATCAGAGTGCGCTGAAGAAAGTGCGGATGGTCCCCGGAGACGTCACTCTGGACGAGCTGGGGATCTCGCAGTCGGACCGGGAGGAGCTGCAGCGGGAGTGCCATGTCGTGTTCCACTGCGCCGCCACCGTCAGGTAAACAGACAAGGTGCCAGTAACCTCGCAACATCATAGTATCACCTCCATGATTAGGTGAGTTGCAGGTGAGTACTGCATGGACAGACATTACACGTCGAAGCGGCAAACATTACTAGCTAGGTTTTAGTATGTCTAAAAAGATATTAGCTAGTTCCATTTACATAACCAGTAACCACTCCCACGGGTACTACGAATACTTCAGCCGTACCTACCTATACTTTGAACTTAAATAAATCCAACATTATTCCAAAATTCCAGAATTTTTTCTCGTTACCCAATAAAACTTTCGGAGTATCTTGTAATCATAATAATGTACCTGATTATGTTGCCTTTGTTATTACAGATTCGATATGTTCCTACGGGACTCCGTCAATATAAACGTTCTGGGTACAGTAAAAGTCCTGGAGTTGGCTGCTGGAATGAAGAACTTAGAGGTAAATGATAGTTCTCTCTAACTGTATAACACAGTTTTTCAGTGTAACACAGTCAACAGTTCTTAGTGCCTCGCTTGATTTTTTAATAGATTTAAGATAGCAAACGAGCATGCAGCAACTTTTCGTGAACTCGATTTTGGAGTAACTTGAAAACTTCTGTCTTCTCATTGATCAGGATCAACATTCGTGGCCTCATAATAAAAGTATCTTCACGATTCTTATCCTCCAGGTTTTTGTGCACGTATCAACTTCCTTCTGCCACGATGACATAGATGTAATGGAAGAGAAGATGTACCCCGGCCGATACAAACCTCGGGATATCATTCAATGCATGACCTGGATGGAGGACGATTTGGTAGCGAGCTTGCAGTCTAAGTATGTGGTCTTCATTTCGTTTACTACTTAGACTTTATTCTATTTTCAATGTGCTAGTTCCTAATTTGAGATACTTCTCCCAACCAGGTTGATCAAGCCCCTTCCGAACAACTACGCCTTCACCAAGTGTCTGTCAGAAGACGTTCTCTTGGAGTACCAGGGAAAATTTCCTATCGCCATTGCCAGGCCTTCCATCGGTAAGAACTCTGCACAAAAATAGTAGGCATCATAAATATGAGGCCATTATGAGGCAAATGATAATGAATCATCTTAGATATATAATAAGTATGTTTGGTGCAGGGCACGGGTCTCTTCTCGTAACTGAGGAGGCCTGAAGATATCTCCACCACGACAAGACCAGTATTTTATTTGTTAATTATTTCCAGTGATAGCAGCAGTCAAGGAACCTGTGCCGGGCTGGGTAGACAATATCAACGGACCCACAGGAATGATTTATGCCGCAGCTAGGGGTAAGTTTGGGAAATAATAAGAGGGAGTGCGTTTTGAGATTTAATTCATCAATATGTCTATGTACCATATAAAACTCTTGCGTTACTGAGTGACTGACAGACAACGCACAGCCGAAACTACTGAACGCAACAAGCTGAAATGTAGCATGGATGGTTCGTTGGAGAGTGTAGGGGAGCGCTCAAAAAGGATTTTAGGAAAATCCCCCCTCCCCCTACGAGGATAAACTGAAACTTTTTATTACTTCAATGGATCCACTTACATAACTAACTTTGTACACTCAAGTGTCTTTGTATGCTCAAGTGACGCATGTGAGCACTAAGACTACCGAACGACTTTATTCCAGGCGCACTCCGGATAGTGTACTGCCACGACGACACGCTGACGGAAGCCATACCCGTAGACTACGCCATCAATGGATTCATACTGTTGGCACACCACACCGCGTTGGACAAGTAAGTCACCATATCATCATCTACAAATTGTCACTTAGGCTGAGATCTATAGACGATACTTAGCCTTAGCTCAGACGTTACCTACGAAAAACTTGGCTTTGCATAGACTGCGATTTGGTATTTATAGACATGTCACGCTGAGATTGTGCTCAGCATAAACTAAGACCGTTAATGTCATAATACCACTATTGGTTTCATTACAAGCAATACACCTGCAAAGTTTTTCGTAAGTACTTAAAGTCTGAGCTAAGGCTTCTATAGATCTCAGCCTCAGACTAATATTATAAATGCGAAACTGACTCTGAGTGTTCGCTACCTATTCAGGCTTAATCCATTTAACCGATGCAGATGAAATTTGGTATCGAGATAGTTTGAGATCCTGGAAAATAGTAGGATAGGAAATTCCATAGTCGACGGTTGTCAATTACCATCAGGTCACGTATTTTCGTTTGTCGGGTATTTACAAAGAAATACAAATATTACAAAATGTCAATATGTGTATTTTAAAAGCAGCACTGCCGGCATACCAAAAACATTGACAAAACGTGTAAATGTATGTAGATAGATGATGCTGATAATACTATTGTTTCCAGACCTGAAGAGATCCGAGTCTGCAACATCACTCAGTCCGGCATCAAGGCCATCAAGTGGGTGGAATCTGGCCAAATATGTAAGAAGAACCTGGAGAACAGAGAAACAGACCTAACTGAACAGTCACCACTGTCTTTCTGTCTTTTACTATTTTGTCATCCCACCGGCTGATTTTCCACCAGAGATGTGCTATGCTACATTGCTATGGATGCGTTTTATATCCAATAATCATATCCATTGGCCTTTTGCTTAGGCTACCGTTTTTCAAAATATTTTATGTGTGGATTGAACCACGCAAAGTGCAGTTTTCTCCTACATTTAACTAATTAAAGGTTGTGGACTCAGCTTAAGGGGTAAGAAGAACTCAATAAAAAGTATTAATCTTAACATATTATAAAACAAAGTCCCTCGCCGCGTCTGCCTGTCTGTTCGCGATAAACTCAAAAACTACTGAACGGATTTTCATGCGGTTTTCACCAATAAAATACGTTTTGCCACTTGTCCGTTGAAATTTCACTTCCACTATGTGTCCCAGCGCACATTTCGATTTTTCTTTATTACAACTGGTCGTCCGCTTGACAGGGAGAAATCTAATAAAGAAGTACCCGCTGTCGGTGTGTCTGTGGTACCCGAACGCGACGCCCACGAGCAACCGGCTGGTGTACAACGTGCTGGTGCTGCTCACGCATCTGCTGCCCGCGGTCTGCATGGACGTGCTGCTGTCTCTGCTGGGGAAGAGGACCTTGTGAGTGCGCCCGAAACAATTGCCACTCATTTTTAACAGGCACTAGATACTTTGAGTTGGTACGGCACGTCAAGCCGTCGTCGTCGGTCCCAAATCTTATCATTAGTAGATCTACTTTGCGTCATTAGTCAACACTCAACAGTTGTATTGTAACGCGCGGTAACGCGTGGTAACGCCGTGCGAGTGTGTTCGGTTGATCCGGAAGCGAGTGTCTAACTAAGTAGGTACTTATCCATATCGATCTATCTCGCTCGCAGGCACGCAGGACGCGTGCTATCGAGTGCGGGAGACACGACCGTCTCTCTCCTCACTGTCACCTTACTGTCCTGCAATTTGCAATTATACAATTGAATTTTCTGCATCTTTTTTCTCATTCGTTCAATAACATTTCATTTCCAGCATGCTGTCAGCGTACCACAAGATTCAGCATGGCGCAGACCTGCTGGAGTATTACATGCTACGACACTGGAAGTTCAGCAACGATAACTTTCAGTCACTGCGGAATAGGATATCTGAGGAAGACAACAAGTTGTTTCACACGGACATGTCGGTGAGATAATTATTTATTTATTTAAATAAAGACAACTAGTAAATATCAATTATTAAGGTGTAAACATAAACTCTTTTGCGTTTTACCGTACACCCTGCACCGACGTACACCTTACAAATGATACCTAATAATTAACTATTGATTGTACTTGTTGGTATGATCCTTTGATGTACCGCGATACGGAGAAGAAACGTTTCCGTTTCCTTTAGACTTTAGACGCACGTAAATGTGTCATCGTTTGACTGAGTGAGCTCATTTACCCCGTCCGTCCGTCGGTCGGCGTCGTAGTCGCTTGTAGAAAGCGAAAGGGGCACGTCAGTAAAATTACAGATTAATTAATAATTAATAATTTAATTATTATTATTAAACATTTAGATAATTACAGATTATTATTAATCATCACATCATCACAACCCATAACTGTCCCACTGCTGGGCACGGGTCTCCTCTCACAGTGTGAGGGGTATAGGCCATAGTCCACCACGCTGGCCAAGTGCGGATTGGTGGACTTCACACACCTTTGAGTACATTACATTACATACATTTTATTATTAATTGATTTAGCTAATTACATCCGTAAATTGTTAAATATGCCTTCAAAAGGTGTTCTTATAACTAAAGAAAACAATTAAATCCAATGGAATAACATGTAATTTCTAAAACAATTCTTCTGTTAAAATCGTTGTGTCGTGAGTCGTGGAAGCGAGATATCACTGTGTCATTTTTTCCTCATCAAAAAGTAATAAATACCTAAGACGCGCACGTTGCGGTGTGTTCGTGATGTTTCACGTTACGCACACAAGGGTTAGATTAGACGTGGACAGTTTTTGAAAGCGGAGGGCAAATCTACCTCTCTATATGAATGGTATGATCACTGGGACTGGGCTCCCGCTGATCGGTGACCATCCGTCATACTTGCCAAGATTTCTCCCACTCGAGTTTTAACGTAGTTCTTCATAATTGCGGTTCAAATGAACTAATAAAGAAAAAAGTTAAGTATACGTATGTAAGCAGTACCACTTTGTGGTATACATTAAAGTAAAGCAATACTAAGAAATATGTTTCAAAATTACAGAAATTTAACATAGAAACGTACATGGAGAATTACGTGAAGGGTGTGCGGGAATTCTATTGCAAAGAAGATCCATCGACGCTGCCGAAGGCCAAAAAGCTACATTTCCGGTAAGTTCCGCATGTCACAATACAGAGCGCGCTCTGACCTCGTAGGGTGGGTCAATACTTACTACTACAAAGCTATCGTGTCATATAACCGCGCCCTTACTCTTCCGTCACTGACAGTGACTGACTTATTTGTGTTATTGTTCTGTTGCAGATTGTACATCGCCCACGTGATGACTCGAATTATTCTGATCGGTCTTGTGCTGTACTTGTTCTACGCGTATTATTTTAAGTAAATATTTATTTTTAAGGCTTTTACTTCTGTGATCGGTCATCAAATTAGGTGACCACGCACCCCATGGTACGTCGAGCATTGAGGCCAAAACATAAATGGAAGCAAAGATGGGAAGTAGAAGATATGCCAATTGCTGGCAGTCTTTAATTTAGATAGTGACCCCGCGAACGTTGTTCCGCGATGTACGTATGTAGATACAAAAAGCGCGATTTAAATTTGATGGGTGGGGGAAGGGAAGTGAAAATTTAAGATTAGGTGTATTTTTTTATGCCGCACCATAAAAAAATAACCAATAAAAGTTTTGTCCAAAAAATGTAAATTTGTTTTTTAAGGCGAGCCACCCTTACCTTAGGGGTATGAAAAATAGATGTTGGCCGATTCTCAGACCTACTCGATATGCACACAAAATTTTATGAGAATCGGTCGAGCAGTTCAGAGGAGTATGGTAACTAACATTGTGACACGAGAATTTTATATATAAGATAATGTTTTGTTCTTACGCATATTGTACCAATAATGAAATGAGATTTATGGTTAATTGTTATTATATGGGGTCCGGTGTTATGTATGTGTTATGTGTTATATAAATTTATATGTTGTAGTGCTGGTGTGGTGTACACCACTTACTGAAAAATAAATATTAATAACCCGGTCGCAGTCAACATGTTAAATAAGTATAGGTCTGTACCTATGCTTAGAATAATTACATTAAAGTAATGTAATGTAATTAGTATTTATAATTATTATAAGTATGTAATTAGTGTAATTATTCTAAATCTGTATGTCTGAACTGACCACTCAGCACATTTTTAAAGTATATTAATACTTATTTATTCATATTCTATTATTTTCTAGGAATAAAGATGTGGTTCAATAACAAAGTGCAGTTTTCTTCTACATTTAACTAATTAAAGGTTGTGGACTCAAGAATTCAATAACAAAGTATTAATCTTAACATAATTATTATTACAAAGTCCCCCGCGTCTGTCTGTTCGTGATAAACTCAAAAAGTACTGAACGGGTTTTCACGCGGTTTTCAAAAATAGATAAAGGGGTTTGTAAGGAAGGTTTAGGTGTATAATATATTAAACTTTTGTGTAAATTGATTGAAAAATGATGATAACTGTTAAGAAAGTCGCAATAAATCAGGCCGCCTGGGAGCTTTCAGCGAAAACGCTGCCTAAACCCTTTAAGATATAACAAAACAATGTTTAGGTTGAATATTCCTCTTTTACAGGTCTACAATAAAGTCCGCGAAGGCATATTTTAATTTTCTCATAAATTAATGTGTATTTCGCTAACGCTTTAGGATCGCCTGTTATGTTAGTGTAAATTGTGTGACATAAATAAATAAATATTGTCTATCTTTTAAGATTAGTCTACAATACTACTATACTATATTAGTCTATTCAAAGTTTTTAAAAAAATATCGCGTACAATGGAGTACTTAACCTTTAACTGGTGACAAGCGGTCTCACAGGCCGAGCGGCGTCAGTCAAGTCAAACATCATTTCACCCCCTTCCCCGCGCTTTCTTTGTTTCAACTTCCGAGTAGCTTCGAGATTACTTAAAAAATATCGCGTACAATGGAGTACTTAACCTTTAACTGGTGACAAGCGGTCTCACAGGCCGAGCGGCGTCAGTCAAGTCAAACATCATTTCACCCCCTTCCCCGCGCTTTCTTTGTTTCAACTTCCGAGTAGCTTCGAGATTACTTGTGTCCGCGCCGTAGTGAAGGATAATTGCATCGTATTGTCCCAAATCGGTATGTCAACATCGACATAAAGTTCGGCAGCGGTCTCGCAGACCCCACGTCACCACTTACGTAACTTTTTAATGTCATGTTTTTTTTCGCATTTTTGTTATTATCAACAATGAGTAATTCTCAAAGTACTCTTAAAAAACAAACAAGAAATTCCCAGAGTTCTTGCCATCTACGAGTAAATCAAGAGTGGATTTAGATACATTATAACCATATAGTGATTGATAGTATGTATTAATAGAATATATTCATGACAAACCAAATCTCTTCTTTTGTTTAATAATCTCCTGATTTTTTGATTTCAAGTAAAAACCTTGCAACACTGATTCAACGTGACGGAAATTTTACAACCACAAAATATATAGTTATAAATATTCAATCTACCTATGCCTAATTGCCTACCTAGTCTGTGACACTATATATACCAGAGACATGATACTTACAACGTGTTGTAAGTATCACTATCATGTCTCTGGTTTATACTCATATAATACATACATGCTTCATCTGTAATAATTTACAATCTGTGCAAATATTGCAAGTTGGAAGGGGATGCCCCAATGAATTACCAAACTGTCCAAATTAAAATGTATAAATTAAGTGATTAAATAAAGTGACACAAATAAACTAAATCAAGAATGAAATTTAATCAGTGATACTTTTTAAAATTGTGACTATGATTTAAAAAGATGGAAAGTAAGGCGTCCACCGTTAAGGTGCCTGCGATCCCCGTGGTAGTCAAGAAGGGAAGTACGTTATCATTATTGAAAAATAAGTTTAGTTCCCCACACAATGACTTATTTAAGCGATGTATTAAACTCACTGGAATGACGAAAGACCAAGTTATTTACAAGTCTTTGCCTGGTGATTTTCTTAGAGGGGAGTTCCCGGGCTTAACTCTGCTAAGTCGTTTTAATATCTTCAACCAAACAAGTTCTACGGTCGCGAAATTTATTACTGACGACGGCAGTGGTACCGTAATTGAGAAGAATTCGAACGCAGTTGTTAAAGTTATAGGACAAAACAATTACGATACAGTTTTTTCTGCTTTGTGTTCAGTCATAAGTCAAGAATTACGCATCCGGGCTCTCCTAGCGCTTCTGACTATTGAAGGGAAAGACAAACAAAACAAGGAGAAAGACTCGTCAGCCCGGACTGATAAAACATTCGTAGACTCGGCTTGCCAAACGGATGAAACATCTAAGATCATATTGGACACATTCAAACTACGAAAAAGAGTAAGACGGCAGAAATTCAGACCTTACATAGTTAAAGAGGATAACAAAGAGTTAAAACGTGTAGTTATTGATCCAAAAGCTCTGCCACGAACCTTACTAAAACGTCCACAGTGTAACAATCCTACGTTTAAATGTGAAAAGATTTCAAGTAATTTAACAGATGAAGCCAATGAGGAAACTCAAACTAAAACAAATGAGGCTGTAGACGAGTCATTCCCAGAACTGAGTGGAATTGTTAACGAGGACAGCAACTTCTCAGACATCAGCTTTGGTAACATATCGTTGACAAGTCAACATTCTGTGAACATTCCGCAGTTGCTAGAGAATCCCACCGCACTGTTGGGCAATGTTAATGATCATACGGCCTTAAACATTGTACCGCTTACTCTGCTAGACGGCTCCGTTATAATGGTTTGTGAAAAACCTATGGATAAGTTTCATTGGGCAACTCCTGATAATTTGAATAAATTATCAAATCAGGATAGAATCAAGTTGCTGTACCATCAGGTGATTATTCATTGGAAATACTGTTTGGAACCAGATGAAGATGGCTATTTGTAAGTTCAGTTGGGTTTTTATTATATTTTGTTCATTTTATTTTCTTTTAAATCAATTTAGGTGCTGGTACTTTCCTTTTTTACCTTCCTGTATTATTCCAATGCATTTTTAATCTATACATAATTATCTAGGTATGGATTGCACCATAGAGTGCAAAACCTGATTATTCTCTGCCAGCTTTCCCCGCAGTCAATTTATACCAACTGAATTGGCACCCCTCTTTTACCCCCTTAGGGATTGAATTGACGAAAAGGGATATCAGCAATAATCCTTATTAGGAACTTATAACCCAAATTTTACATTTCATTGAAATAACTTTCAAAATCACCCCTCCCCCTCCCCTTTTACTCCCTCGAGGGATGATTTTCGTAAAAATATTTTATACATGTTTCATGACTTAATGAAAAGCCTTCATACTGAATTTCATTCAAATAACTTCAAAAACAGCAGTTTCATACCAACTTTGCACCCCCAATTTACCCCCTAAGGGGGTGAATTTTCAAAAATCCTTTCTTAGTGCTCCCCTATTATAAAAATATGATATAAAGAAAGTTATAAAAAGAACCCCTGTGCAAATTTTTAAGTTTCTATACTTAGTTTAGGCCCTGCATTGATAATTATGTTAGTCAGTCAGTCAGTCAGTCAGTCAGCTTCTCCTTTTATATAATTATTATATAGATGGAAGCACCTCATATCAGTGGTTTATTTGTTGGTTAAGTACTCCTTCAGCAGTGATAACCGTGTGGTTGAATGTTGGACTGCCGAACCGGAGGCTCCGGGTTCAATCCCTGCATGCACCACTAATTTTCAAAAATTATGTGCGTATTAATATTTTATTATCACGTGCTTCGGTGAAGGAAAACTTGTGAGGAAACCTGCACACCTGAGAGTTCTCCATAATGTTCTCAAAGGTGTGTGAAGTCCACCAATCCGCACTTGGCCAGCGTGGTGGACTATGGCCTATACCCCTCACACTGTGAGAGGAGACCCGTGCCCAGCAGTGGAACAGTTATGGGTTGTGATGATGATGATGATGAAGTACTCCTTCTGGACATCCATTAGTTTTTGTCACCAATACATATTCCCAAACATTATGTCAAAATTCCGGCTTCACTGTGCAATAAGATATTTTATGTCTGTTGTCTTCTTTTAAAGTGTCACACAATTTGATATTAGATGTAAACATTGGATTACAGCTGTTAAGTATCTACTCAGTTCGAAATTATGTATTATGAAATTTTGATAAGGGGGAATTTCATGAAGCAATTAAGGAAGACATGTCACATTATAATAAAGTTATTCATTGTCCTTCCTACTAAAGACCACACACACTCCACACACACACTACATACTTACTCATCATTAGCGCTAAAAATTATTTTCGGCTGTTCGATGTTCTTTTATATTAATTACAATGTTTAATCATAAACCTACCTACATGTTTACCACCAAATGCCTATCAATTGGATTCAACTCATCAATGGCCCACTACTGAGCATGGGACTCTCCTTATCATTGAAGAGGTCTAAAACGTGTTCCACGATGCTATTTAGGCAGTGCCGATTAGTGGAGGGTTTAGTGGCCAATCCAATCGATTTTACGCCACCCGAATGCCTCCGACATGGCTTAGCGACTGCTATCTAACGATAAAAATCGGGATCGACGGCTGTACGTGCCCTCCTAAGCACAGAAAGGCACAAGTTTCCAACTACTGACCGCGCCCTCCGATGCTTAACTCGTTCGATCATTTTACTAAGACACGAGCCGCCGGTTATGAGCGTTTCAATAATACTTATCAGTTACTGTTTAAAAATTACGGTTATATACTTACTTAAATTTGCAATCATAATTATGCAATTTCCGGGGATTTACCGAATTACACGTAATGGTAACTCGATTGCAAACCGACTCAAATATTCAGATCGCATTGACTTGAACTGTTGAGTTGCAAGACTGCAACTAACTCAGCAAAACAGCTCAGGGCTTACCGTACGCCCGACTTGTTTTGAGATGTGTCAGCGAGTTATGCTGTCGCCGTCACGAGAGAATCGCTTTTTCTTGTGATAATCAAGATATTATAATATGTAAGCAAAAAAGAAGTATGTCAATAATAATTATGTCAATAGCGTGCGAAAAGTGGTATAGTCAAACTTTTCCAAATACTACTACTTTTTATGTAGCTATCTCTTTCATTCACAATTTCACATCCATAGATACAGTAACGTTATCGGAGCGGATCCAAAAGTGCTAGTTACGTTGTATGTAGGTACATACGTAACTATATTATAGTTTTAATATCTTTGTCTGTAGTTATATTTTTTACATTGACAGGCCCATACACCACGCAGTGATGTCCAACGACTTGGATTTCCTGAACCGACAGTGCGCGGCGCTGATGAAGAAGTACGGCTCCGTGGATATACCGGGTGCTGGCAATATGGTAAGTCGGTACCATTGCCGGTCCATTCCAGTTCCAATGCTAGTGATGGAATATCGGCCGATGCAGTTAGGTCATCTACCACCAGCTCACAAAGCCGTACCTCACCGGGACTCCATCGCGATTTCGCCTGCGTAACAATTTGTACCTGCTTTCGCTTCTTTTTTATTGAAAGTATCTTTTTATTTTTAAACAAATTTAAATAAAATGATCACTAAAACCCATACTTACTACATTACTACACTACGGCTTACATAAATAATGTAAGCATAATTTATGTAAGTCGTGCAAACCGCATCCATTGTTAAATAGCGATAGATAATGTATAATGTAATGACGACATAATCAACCGACACAATCTACACACAGCATATTTACGTGGACGTCAACAAAGTGATACACCGATAACGATTTATCTGCACTATCAACGAATATATATCAAGGCAAGACCGAATCTGTAGTACATTAAGTAATTAAATACTCCGGGACATTTAAATTGAGCTTCTTTACGTTAAAATCCTTTTGCATTTTAAATAACACAATATTAATCTACTAGTAAACGTGCCCTTGCTTCGCATCGGGAAACCTGTTCCTTAGTACCGTCACTCAACAAATTGTTAGTCGTAACCCGCAGACGAATTTAATTTTCACGCGCGTTAGTTTTTATTTTGCGATAACTCCTAAGATATTTATTTCAATTTATATGGTGTAAAGGCTTAAATCATAATGTGGCTGAAAAAGCTTACAATGGGTATAGTAAGCTATTATTAAATTATTATAGACATATTCCATCGCGGACTTTATTGTAGGCCTATAAAAGAGGAATATTCCATTCTTAAATTGTTTTGTTATATCTTAAATGGAGTACGCAGCGTTTCCACACACACACACAGGGCAGAGTCACATATCATAGAGTAATGATACTATTACCGTGCCTTAACTCATCAACCTAGGCCACGAATATGCCAAGTATATAGAACATATTTTCCGCTGGCAGACAGCGCTCCAGATGTCGATAAATAAGGAGGGCAAGCTGTGTACGGCAGCACTGCTGAAGTACGGCGCCGACCCCTGCCTGCAGGATGACGAGGGGAAGAACTTCTTCCACACCGCCGCCGAAGTCTCCCACGAACATCTCGAGGTTGCGTTGGAGCATTGCAGGAAAAACGCCAGGTCAGAATTCCTAGTAGGTTAAATTAAATTCATTGCAAAACAACTGACCGAGGTCCCGTCAAGGAAGTCGGGCCTTAGACTGAAATATCAGCGCTGTGCTCAGGCTTAGCTGAGGCTGGGCCCATTCGTAAGTATTTATAATGCAGCACGTACATTCATTGTTGTATTTTAATGTTGTATTTAGGTTTAGTATATCTTATATTTAGATGTAGTATATTTTGTTTATCTTGTGTTTACTTATCATGTTCAGCTGCAGCATTTAAACTGCGAATAAACTTTTATTTCTTTCAAATACAAATTCAAAATCATTTTATTCACGTAGGTATCACTGATTCACTTGTGCACTTCATTTTTTTATTCACCCAGGGCCGACTGGTAGAGAATGCTGTAAGGTATTAAGTTTTGACCTTGTAGACCCTAGTTACTGTTGAAGGTGTTACAAAATAAATAAATAATACACGGGTGTTAACTCTTGGTATTTGTTATGTTGAGATCAGTTAGTATCCTAATGACTGTTGCCTACGTTTCAGAACAATGTTGAAGGAAGATGAAGACCTGTGGAGCCCAGTGATGGAGCACCAGTCTGATGAACAGCTGGCCAGGATCCTGTTAGACCACATATGTATCATGTGTGATAATCAAGGTATGACGAGAATTTTACATCCATCGGCAACTAAAAAATGCTTTTAATTTAAAGTGTGTATTAGAACGTTGTTCAATGTGCCATTTATAATGGGTCTAGTAGAAGAGAACTGTGATGTTTAGTGTTATGAGGGCCTAGTACCCCGCGCTCGCTTCTCTTAAGGATTTTTTTATGTCCAATATTAATCTTTACACAGGCTTATTTACATTGTCTTTGTTTTGTAAACCGATTGAAATACAACAAACACTGATTGTTACCCTAAACTTAATACAATTTATTAGTAAACACCGCATCCAAATAGGTTAAGCAGTTGTTGAGATTACTGGGAACAAATGCATAGGCAAATAAAAAGGTAAACCGACAAACAGACATAAATATAAAAACCATCATTATCATGTTCCGTTCATAAATACATAGTCGTTGTTCTCACATTATGTCCTCCATGAAACTAGGCAGTCTTATTGATTCTTGTTGTACCCTATAGGGTACACTCCTCTGATGCTGGCTAGCAAGCAGGGCAACCACGAGAGCGTCCGGCTCCTGCTGCAAGTTTCCCCGGACACGGTCAACCGGCCCACGCCCAACAGTGGGAGCACAGCGCTCTACTTTGCAGTGGAGGCGGCCTGCATCGAAGCGGCCAGTGAGTCATTTGCCTTTTTAAAACGTTTTACTGTACTATTATCAAAGAATGGTGGAGTAAATTACCCGCGTCGGTGGTGCCGTTCAAATGTTAATGTAATCTACATCTAGATAAAAACTCTTTACAGTACAGGTGGTAAGGTAGCTGGTAGCAACACCAAGGTGTGGAGCTAGCTTGCTTGGAACCCATTTTTACACTAAAACTTTCTATTTTGTGCGTTTTATGTATTTTTATTTTTTGGAAATCATTTAAAGGTTAGGAGGTGAAGGCGGCCAATATTCTATACCGTTCCCAGACTGACCAAATTGGAGGCTCAATTTCTTAAAATTAAGTCATCATTCCCCGAGCTTGTCTGATGCAAATCGTTGTAACCAGATATTTCCTTTCAGACAGCAAGAACCAGACGAAAATCTCGGAGAACTTTCTGAAAACCATAGAGATCCTCATGGAAACCGGGGGAGACCCCGCCCTGGAGAACCATTTCGGGAACAGTGTCAATATACTTCTCACCGAGTTCAACATCGTGGACCTGTCAGTACTGATAGCCAACAAGTTGACAGCGGTCAAATACTTCGACGGCAACACCTTCGCGCCCAGCAACATTAACTCGCTAATGCTCTACAAAAATAGTGACGGAAAGGTCAATTTAACAGAAATAAGACCGAGGAAACCCAACAATGAGTCAAACACTAGCGATGACACTGCAATTGACAATGTCGATAAAAAAGTTTACGTCAACAAAAGAAAAGTTAAAGTTAAGAAAACGAATAACATTGAAATTAAGGAAATTAAAACAATTGTAGTGAAGGGAGCCGGTGCCGAGTGCAAGCGGCCCAAATCAGATACAAAGTTTGCAGGGCCCACTTCCGTGGAAGTGAAGCCGAGCCACTTCATAATAGTTCCTAAAAAACCGCAACCAAAGCCGGAGGTACCGAAGTATGTCAAGATTTTGCCAAAAGTGGAGCCCACGAAGAACGCTGACATCGTTGTAGACGTCAAACGAAACAAATACAAAAGACTAATGCAATGTAGTGTAAAAGAGAACACGGAAACTGCCTCACAAAATGAAACGAATGCGGTCTGTGAAGCGACGCCTGTCAAGAAACAGCGGAGGGAAACAAAGAATGGGCAAAAAATGGACAAGACAAGATCTTTAGTTAAGTCTGATAGCGGAGATGTAACAGATCGTGATGTGGACAAGGATGCGTTGAAGGTAACTACAGAATGAAGTACAAGTAGAGGTTTCAATTTCAACTAATGATTTCGCCAAAAGCCGCGACTCGTGTATACTACATAGTTTCACAGCTTCATGCTATTTCATTTTGTTTCGACGATCCCGTAGCATTGGTTGGTGCTAAGCCTAAGAAGCGAGGGGTCTCGGGTTCGAATTCTGGGCAGATGTGTGTGTGAAAGATTAATGTTTGTTCTCGCAATGTTTAAACATTTGTAACTGCAGCGTGCGCCATAAAAATGTTTAAGGGGCCGCTTTGCTCCGTGGTGGGGAATTTTAATAAAAATTAGTTTTCGTTGTTTTTAACTAAGTGTAGGTAACTTTAAAAACCGTCAACAATGTGTAGTGGAGCTATATTTAGATTTGGCTAAACTTCAGAACCAAAATGATACAGTCATAGGAAAGATAGGCAAAGTATGGTACATTGGACCAGCAACCACCCTCATATTATGGATACTAGTTTTTTTGTATTTATAATGGCAACACTCAGCGATATGCAGCTAACTTCATCGCATATCGGGCATTTTGTTTACGCCGTGACGTTGAACGTGTGTGTTTTATTATGAAAAGTCTGTTTTCAATGATTTCAATTACGTGAAACTTGTGCCTGTATTTATAGGTTATATTTTTGTACTACTTTATGATAGTTTAGCTATTATGTTCGGTAGAATGAACCAGTCCAATTTATCGTACCTATTTTTATTCGTTACAGATGACTGGTAAAACGCATAATGAATGGACAAAGGAAGCTTTAAAAAATGCTATACATCATTTCAGAACTGAGGGCGTTAGTATTAATCAATGTGCAAAGTTATATAGCATTCCTAAAACGACTTTGAGGAGACATTTACATAAAGGCGATACAATTGAGTTAAAAAGGAAGTTTAGAAGGACATTAAATTAAAAAGCGCAGACCGACTACGTGTAGGAATGATTTTGAAGATATTATTGTAAATCATATTTTAAAGTCAAAACAACACATGTTTGGCTCACCTAACTTTGAAGTCACTGAGAAGAATAATATAGCACATACGTTCAATCCCACTAAGGATGGCAGGAAAAGCGTGGTGTGATGCTTTATTGAAACAATATAAAGCCAAAATAAGCTTACAAAAACCTAAAGGATTTAACCGTGAAAATGCTAATCACCTTTTCTATGTTAATGAAAAGATTGTACACACAAATAAACTGATTGCTAATAAGATTTTCAACGTACATTCCTGATACGGAGCGAAGCACCCCATTAAGAAATCCTATTCATAATTTGTAAAGTACTAAAAACATTTTAAGGGCTTTGCGGGAAGTCAGCCCATAATTTAAATTATGTACCAGCTGTATAGTAGGATGGCTTTAATGTGCTGAGTAAGGGAACTTTGAATTACTTATAACATTAGAACAAAAATAGGGTATTCAATCATGTTTCCAACAACTTTAGTGCTGGGTATCAGTTACAGCAATATAGTCCATAATATTGATATTTAGATAGTGTTGCCATGTGATGTTTATTATTAACAATACTACATGTTTTACACCCGGCCGCGGGCTAGATTGGCAAATAAACTAGTTTTCTAGTGTTCTCTTTCTAACTAAAGGACAATTTTTGAAAAGTCGTCCTTAATGATTACATCTTTTTACACAATATATGTAGAGTACATGCAATTGAAAATTGTCAAATGGTTTAAAATACAATGCAATTGACAATATAGTTTACAATAAAATTGAAACAAATGGATTCAATATCTTTTTGTCCGTAATTTATTTTATTTAAGAACTTTTTTCCATTAATTTTAAACAACATGCATAAAATACCAATGTATATGTTTTAGTTCAAATTATGATCTGAATTAATAAATTATACCTTAACGACATACTATTTGATTACTTTTGTTTTATTTTTAGTACAATAAATATAATAATGTGATTATTGAAATTGATTATTATTTAGGTATGTTTTACGACTTTCAGTTTAAACAAAATACTTGCCGGAATTAGGTCGTTTTATGATAGTTATGGATACATTTTTCTTTTTACTCGGCCGGCAACACGTCGGTGATGCCCTTAGGCTGAGATCTATAGACGATACTTAGCCTTAGCTCAGACTTTACTTATGAAAAACTTTGCAGGTGTATTGCATGTAATGAAACTAATAGTGGTATTATGACATTAGCGGTCCTACCTTATGCTGAGCACAATCTCAGCGTAACATGTCTATAAATACCAAATCGCAGTCTTTGCAAAGCAAGGTTTTTCGTAAGTAAAGTCTAAGCTAAGGCTAAGTATCGTCTATAGATCTCACTCAGCCTTAGTGTTGATGTCCACAGCGGACGGTGACTACTCTCCGACCACAACGCGTATCGCAATGAATAAATTGGTGGTTTTATTACGATATTAAAACGAAAAACGGCAGCAAGGTGACGAAGCTCGACGCCGTAAAAAAAGTATCTAACTAAAATAAAAAGACAGCTACTTTGGGGTGAGGGTTCTCTGTATTTTACGCGAAATAAAGAACCCTGCGAAGCGGGGTACCGTCGACATCTGTGAAGATTGCCAGATTATCATGACGTTACTTGTGTACACTTAATTGACCCCACGCAGTTGTTTGTTATGTAGTTGGTTTAAAAGTAGTACATACTTTTAATTAATTTATTGTGGAAATGCGTTATGGTCGAATCTAATGATAGCCACGTGGTATTTTTATTAATATTATAATTTAAAGAGTCTATGCATAATGGAATTAATATGCTATGCAATGTATGATTTTTTGGATAAACGCATGAGATATTTTTGTTTAAAATTTCAGTTGTGTTATATTTTTTTGGGTTTCTAATGTGCTGGGCCACTAATAAAATGTATGTAGTAATAAAATATTATAAAAATAAGTCTGTCAACAATGTGTTGACAACAAGGCAGGCCTCAATTCATAAAAATGAGTTAAAAAACGATTTTCACCATTCGGATTTATTATTAAAAATATTGATAAGAAAAATATTTTTATAAGTAATTACTTTTACTGTTATTTGTAGTAAGGAATTTTATAATACTGACTAAAACATACATATTATGTTAATGTGAGGGGCTTGGTACAGTAATGGAATAATCTGACATCGTTTCGGTTTGAGTCATCTTACCTACTTGAATAATATTAGAACACCAAGACTCACTACTCATATAAGTCTCTTAGAACATTGTACCAACTACCACAATTCCACTCCGATTCATCTCATAGGAAAGCATTGAAATACTAGTTATGCCGTGTTGTTTACGGTTGAATTTTCAGCAAGTATTTAAAAGAACCTTTCGTTGCGAACCATGCGTCGACTTATCCGCTATGTACGAGAAACTTCGATCCGATTGAAAATTTAACTGTAAGGAGAACGCTATAAAGATCATATTTCAATGCTTTCCTATGCTGTGAAGTTGATGTCGAGATTTGTTGTTATTTTTACATTGTTTTTTTTATTGACTTATTAGCAGGATATCGCATCATTGTACTCCGTGCGGTACACAACTTTATGTACGTCGTTGGTGACAAACAATAACTGCATTAAAAGCATAAATTACAATTTATTTTGACATATCTTTAGACATTTAAATGATAGGGAGAAATAATGACCACATTGGCATGGCCCGCGCCTATTATCATTTCACATGTTACTTCGCTTAATATTGATTGTGATTGGGGGATTGTTAATAATTACTTTGAATTGTTAAGGCTATTTAATTATCATAATAATAATAGTATGGTTTGATTATTAACTTGTTTGTATTTTGAATGTGCCTCCAAACTATCTTACAATAGTGTAGTTAGACCCTGAATATTTTATTTAAGTATCAAAACTTCTCACTGCCCATCGATAATGTTCATAGTTTAACAGTGCACTTAAGTTTATGATTTTAAACTTAACTCATCGCGGATTCTATACATTTTACTATGATACGGGTTCTGACGATATGTTTTTGTAGCCGATATTTGGACCCAGTCGCATGGGTCGTGGTCACGGCTGAACTGTTCAGCTGAACAGTAGTGAGCACCCGATTCATAGTAAAATGTGCAAGTTTATTATATAGCAATAGGTATTATGTAATTGTAAATTTTACATAGCTAATGTCGCCTCCATATGGATGAAATTATCGTCAAACATGTCTATAAATATCGCTATTGAAGAATGCGTTCCTGAAGTCTGTCAGTTGGACTTGACAAGTGAGTGACGTCCAATAAAATAACAACCGGTTGTAATCAGTTATAAAATTGGTTATTGCCTTCTCTATAGATTTCTTTATATTAGAAAGAACAAACATAATAATATTATTTTATGATAAAACGACTGATACCGTTACCATTGCCTATAAAAATTTCAGTATTTTTTTTCTCGTTAATTGAACGCCACTTTAATGTATTGTTGATTGTGACGTCACGTGAGGAATGCATTCTTTCAGTGGCTGGGGTGTAGCAACCATAGAGGTAGAGCAGAGGAGCCGGGCTTCCAACTGTCCCTCGGTTTGAGAGAGAGAAAAGATTGCGGTGCTCTATCTGTCCCTTTCTACTAACGAATGTGCAATTAGCGTGATAATGGAGCATAATAGAATGACGGTTTGTTGTTAAGATTGAATTTCTGCGGTTGATAATGTGTTTATATAATGACAAAAACTTATGTAATTTGTAATTAATTTGATTTTATTATTTGAAAAACAAAGGCCTCTATTGCGCATGCGTTAGTAGAGAGAGACGGAGCGCCGCGGTCTTTTCTCTCTTTATAACCGTTGGATGTTTCAGTTTACAGGCAGCCCTGTCTCACCTACTCACCTACTCATAAGTATGGTACCTCTATGGCAGCTGATTAAACGGTCGTTTAGATATATTTGGCGTTAATTGTATCGCAAATATGTAAATATTTGTAAAATAATATACATATTTTCAATTATATGCGTTTCATTTCAGTTTTATTCTGAAGGTTATTTTATACCTTTATATATTTACAAGTCGGACCAGGGATTGTAATGAATACATTAAATGATATAACTTACACCTTTATTCATTTATTTACATTTATTTACGCACAATTTCAACATTCACGATACAATAACATGTCTAAGAATACAATTGTTTTGAGCAATGTCCGTAGGTACACATACAAACCGACAACGTTCAACACCAGCCCCCCGCCCCTCCCCCGCGCACCACCCGGGGCGACTATGGCTTGTAAAAACCAATATTCTTTCATAAACTCCAACAAAACAATAAAACTCAAATCAACAGACCACTATTAGTTACTTTAAAGTAATTAACTAAAGAGATAATCCGTTATAATTGGCCCAATAACTCGCAAAAACACCCAAAAAGAACTTGTGATGTGCCATTGCTAAGTATGTTTGATATTTTCAACACAAAGCGACACAACAAGATTCTGTTATAATATCTGCGGCTGTCTCCTGTATCCTGTACCTACCTAATAAGTAATATTCAAACATTTATAAATCCTTTACATTATCAAAATTTACATCAGTAATAAAACATCATTTAATATTTTAACACTACATTACTCTACCGCTCCTCGATATATAAGAAAATATAAAAAGAAATGTGTATATAAAAATAATATAGTTAAAAATACCTTTAAACCTAAGGACGGACCCATTAGTAGACTAGGAGCTATCGAAAATGAACGATTTTACTAAGTAACTAAATATTAAGTATAATGTAAGTCAACGCGTAATACTTCAAGGATCAATCAAACACACTTCAAATCAATATTTTTAGTTTCCCAAAATATATGTTATCAGGGCGACCTTTCGAGACTGAACATATTTAATATTAACTGCAGCTCAAATGTACCTTGTTCTCTCGGTTGAATTTTAATTACCTTTCCTGAAAACACAAAAAATGGTTATATTTGAACTAACTCAACTAGTGTTTAAAAAATTTTTTTTTATATTCAATACAGAGTGACCTCATTGTCGTAAAGATTTATTAATTACCGTCTTCGCTTCACCTCTGGCAACACTATAGCTTCCAAATCGGTTGAGCCGTTTCTGAGATTCAACAACAACAACAAACGGGCGTTGGCGTTGATAAATACCCCCAATATATTTCTTTTTCTCAAATATTTTCCATGTAGAGACAGATGGTTACAGATTTATTGTATATATAAATGTAGTGTACCGAGAGAGTTGACGAACAACTACAATAACCCTGTTGTAGTATTTACATAAAAAGTTAAAAACATACTAGGTTTGATCCTTTCAGTACCAAGCTATAGATTACATAATTTCTCTTTACCTTAACTCCAACACAGATAATAAAATCATTTCCTCGTTAATGGCAACCCGAAACCCAATTAAATGGAAGAGTAATTTGAAAAGTATATTCATTGTACATCATTTTTAAAATTTTTCACAATTCTTTATTTCTTACAAAATAGTAGCAACTATCTTTTAGCTGGTAACACTGTTCGAAATGGTGAAGATGTACAATGAATACAAAATAAGGTGGTAACGTAATATTTACAATGGTTATAAATGTCAAAGTAAATCTAATAAACATACATACAAAAATAATTCCTTACAATGTTTTAAACAATTTTATACATTGATAAAAAAATAGTTAAATACAGCACACGAGCAAATATTTTCTGTAATTGAAACTGCTATGAAACGTTGGGCTTTAATGAAAAAATTGTGTGTTGCTAACTGAGTGGGGGTATATTTTACTACAAAATATATAAAAAAAAACATTAAATTACTGAATTGAGTAACGAAAGATTACTAAATCACCAATATATTAAGGCGTAGGTACTTGCCTGCATGAATAATCTATTCATCAAAACCCTGATAATGTTGACGTCCGAAAACCCCCTTTTAAAATTACATCAAATACTTCACGGACGGACGAATGGACATATACCTACATAGCGAAACGAGATATCACCGTTTGACCCATAGATAATATTTTTTTATATAAGTTTTAAAATTGTCACAAACATATATTAAGTATTTATTTAACTTTAATATCATATAAATGTCATTTTTGTTGAGCACCTAAACAAGTAAAAATTTGTTCAAATAATAGAATTTGCTTAAAATCATCATTATCACAATAAAATTCGTAGGATATAGAAATGTAATTCGACGATATGGAATGTATTGGTATTAAGTCAGTTAAGTGATCCCACGGGTTCACCGTAGGACAGCTAAATACAAAAGTGATGTCTATTATAAACAAACTAACTACACCCGGCCACGCTTCGCTGTGGCCCAGCAACGGTTGCCATAGCAACGAACGTAGCAACCACGCCAGATTATAAGTTTATCCACAACGCTTGAAATTTCCCAAAAGAAAATCGATAAACTTTTGTGTCCATTTGTATAAACAATATAGCTGTAATGATAATTAGCGGTGTCGTCATACTTCATTAGAAAAACGTGTGTTCGTCTAAAAATACTTTACAGAGCTTTGAATATAAAGCAATTGATGCATACAAAATTTGTTCTAGTATTACCCATATACATAATAACTAAAATTATTATTAAAAAATAAAATATATAATTTCAAAGGTGGTACTAATTTTTAAAAATGCTACATTTTTATTGCTCTCGATGGTTAAATTGCCAGTGTTGAATCTGTTGCGAATATTTTTTATTTTTACAAACGTGGAAAAGTAAAAAAATATGTATCGAAAAAAATACAAAACTTTTCTAATATAAAAAAAGTTTCAAAAAGTTAAAAAGGTTTTCTTAAATTAGCAATTTTATAACAATCATAAACAAGTTTACCGACTTCAAAATCAGTACAGATAGCACCCGGGATCGATGGTAGAATTGTTTAGCAACAATGTAAAGTGTTGCCAGCCATAACACACTGTACAAATAGTAGAAAACGTTGGAATTTCGCAAAATTGTATAATCGATGGTTGCGCAACCTTGTATTGTTTTAACGTTAATTATATAATTATTAATATCAGGCGTTTATTATCTTCTATTGTTCAGTTCGTAGCCGTTCTCTTTGCTGGGCGTCTTCGAGGGCGGGGGCTTCGCCACGGCGTGCCCCTCTAGCCTCAGGGTGCTTTGGCGATGTGATGACCTGGAAACCAACACTCGGTTACTTTATCACAAGGAATCTAACAACTGTTTGCGCGTACATTAATACTGTTAACCCATCGCCGCCCTCGACTGATGTTGTCTTATTTGTGTGACCATGAATGTAAGGCAAGATATACCGCCAGCGGTACCCGTTACCGCCGTCGGTAGCGATAATATCGCGCGATACATCGGCCCGGATACCGCCGCTATTGCCCAGCATCCCACCGACCACCGTCGATGTAAGCGGTGAGTTTTCGTCGGCGCGGGATTCCGATAGTTCCGAGTCGGACACGACAGACACATCGGATGCCGCCTATTGTCTATAGTGGACGACAATCAACAAGTCACACTATCCATAGTGCGACCGATATTAGCTTATGTTCAAACAAGCTACATCGCCTACCCACTCGGATTTTGCAGCCTACAACGGCAACGGAATAGACACTTAGGCGGTAACAAACGCGCGCTTCGAGAACCAAGAGACCCTGTATAGGTCTCTACCTATACAGCCTCCGCGAACCAAAAATAATATTTTTATGTCCCCCTTATGTATCCAACAAAAATAATTTCCTTGAATTTCAAATAGGTACAATACATAATTACAAGACGGGGGGTGGGTGCGTTAATTTTTTTTTCGGAAATGGTAAACTTCCTATAATGCCCCCCTGAAATCTCTCTACGCCTCCCAAGGGGAGCGTGCCCCATTGGTTAGGAAACAGGGCTATAGAAAGTCCTATAGAGACAGGATAGGGCAGTAGGGCTATATCTAGCGTACAGGTGTGTGGGCGGTACCTGATGAGGCAGGTGACCGCGAGAAGCACGAGCAGCGCGCCCAGCGCCGAGAGCCCCGCGCCGAGCGCCAGCCGCGCCACCGGCGGCGCGCGCGTCGCCAGCCGCAGCAGCGACGACACCTGCTCCGGCAGCTCGTCGATGCCCTGCGCGACGATCACACGGTTCACGACACGACTTACATCAAAACATTGACAGTTTAAATAGTAACGCACCTAAGCCGAATAAGGCCCAGGGGATAATGAGGCTATTGATAATTATGAGGAACTTTTTTTTATAACACTATGCACTTTTAGGCACTAGGAATTCCTGTGCCATTGCTGTAGAAAACACACAAGACAAACTAGGAATTTCTGTGTCGTAGATGCCACGGACAACACACAAGACAGGACTAACACATTATTTTTGAAAATTAGACGTGCTTGCCGGGGTTCGAAACAGCGCCTCCCCGTTCGGGAGCCAGACGTTCAAACCACTCGGCTATCACCGCTTAGACTCGAGGATGACGGACAGATAAAACACCAAGATTCCGCTCGGCACGGAGCACCCACCTCCTCGAACCACAGGATGGGGAAGACGATGTCGGGGAAGTTGGCGACCTGCTTGATGTCCACCACCTGCGACACGGCCAGGTTGATCTGGATGCGCGCGCGCGCCCGCATCGCTGTGCCCATCTCCTGCAATATCATAAATACAACAAATACATTATTGGCAATTATTACCGAAAAATGTAAATACTATTATCCGTTGTTCAGTGGATTGCACAACGAGCGGAGGAGGGTGGTACGTCCTCTAGATGGTAACAGTCACATTCACCCCCAACAACAATAAAAAAAATCATTAACAGTAGATCCGGTGTTTCAAAACACCTTATACCCGACAAAAAATATTCTTATGTTAACACCAACGTTAATAGTATAATGTAAACGATTAAGAAAAGACTTCAACGCGATCATTTAGATCGGTAGTAATGTCGGAGAACAAGAAAATAATTTTGATCTCTCGCTTTCGCTTTGACTGACTATGCATCGGAAGCCTATTTTGACACATAATCATTACTTTAATTGGTCCAAATAACAAACAATTGTTGTTATAATTGACATTGCACTGCATTCCACTTACCGGCTGCACATCAATGTACAGTCTGTGGTCGTCGGGCACCGGCGGGGAGATGCCCTCCACGGCCTCCCGGAGACTCTCGTCCGCCAGGTAGAAGTGGGGGAACGACAGCATGATCGGGGAATCTGGAAATTGTCACACTACTGTTGTAGGATATCTCGTCGTTGCGTACAAGTGAGTACCAACTGGTGCTGCCATCTAGCGGTTAAAACTCGCAACACTCTTATTTCGTAACGTATAAGGTAAATATAAAATTATTGGACCATTGAGACTTTAGTCGTCTAAATATCTATCTTTAATCCTACAGATACATATTTAACACGGTAGCAATAACAGCTACACTCCAGCATATTAAGTTATGGCCTGCAACGTGCCGATGGCGGGCACGGGGACGGGGCGCGCGGGGGCTTACGATACGAACACTTCACCGCTAGCCGCGGACGACACCGCGCGCGATCTTAGTTAATACGGAGCAAACATTGCACCGATTTCTTATTATTCTGCATTACATGTTTATACGTTTTATTGAAGGAGCCAACAATACACCCACCGTACTGGCAGAGCGACACGTTGAACAGACCGCTGGGCGCGCACGGCGGTCCCGCCGGGCAGTAGCAGCGGTTGTGCTCGTCGTCCGCGAACACGTCCTCGGGCGGCGTGAACCGGTAGCCCTGCACGCCCGCCGCCGACTCCACGTCCTTCAGGTACCTGCGGCACGTCACGCGCATGGAGCGTATGCAAGTACAAGGCAGGAGGCCTGCTACGAAAAGCAAAAGTCGACGTTTCGGACGACGGATCGTACTTTTTCCTACCACTACCAGTCACGGTCGTCAAATTATGTTTCGTGTGAACATAATTATGGATTTTTTTAAAGAAAACTCAATGCGATTTTCGTATATAAATTTATTTTAATAGGAAAAGAAACATGTAACAGAAAGAAAAAGTTTGGTCCCTCGTCCGAAACGTCAACTTTCGTTTTTCGTAGTAGGCCTCCAGGTCCGTAGCGCCGATCTACTGCCGCTTGTCGGCGGTGGTTCGCGAAGGCGGTCGGCGCAATCGGTCCGTATCCGTAACAAATATTATTTTGTAAACAGTTTTAAAAAATACTGCGCTCGACATGGCTACGAGTAGAAACTCTAAACGACATTCATGTTTATATTTATAAATAGAGTAATAAAAATTAAATATTTTCCATTTGCCACCGTTTCGTTAAGGTGCCATATTAAGTTATGAATTTGAAAATGAGAAACAGCGAAAGAAACTCCTCGTCGCATATTTTAAAAACATGTAATTCCAGTATTCCACAAATTACAATCTTTCTACATACTCATTTAATTTAAATGGATACTATTGCCGATATCTATTCCTAAGAATTATTCTCTTTAATATATTCAATTATATAATTAATTTCAGTCCTCGGAGTGAAGACAAAACTTAATTTAAATCGCGGTCCCGAGCTCCCCTACAAACTCTCCTACCCACACACTCACAGGCCCACAGATACGAAGACACACAGCACAATGAGCAATAAGCCAGTAGCAGTCGGCAACGGTTGCAAAAGGCGACAATTATTGCTCAACAACACACACGGCGCTTCGAATTAACGTTTGCGATCAACATTTACACCGTCTCGTAACATGTACCTACTTTTTAATAATAATTCTCAAATTAATTTCAATTTGACTCGTAAAAGCAATCAGGTTAATACAAGCAAAATACAATAAATATGAGCTCTAAATTAAATATATAATTATGAAGAAAAATCAGAGGATTATTGTGTGTTGCCGCTGTAGTTTAGGTATTATAGCAATTAAAATCTTCGTCAAGGCAAAATAAAACCACCACACAGTTCACGGTAAAGAGTTGTAATGAGATATTCATTAATGTCGGTAAGAACATACACGGTACTTATTGCTAATTGTTCGCCGAGTACGATGCGACGCGTAAACATAAAGATGCCATTAAGATGCATCAGGCGCTGAGTAAAATAACCAAAATTTTAAAAATGATAAAATAAGTAACGTAATAATATACTTAATAACTAATAGGCGATACTATACTAAACATGCCCCCGGGCGTTGAAAGCCTCGCTTTCAACCCAAATCATCAATTTCAGGTAGGGGACAAATCTTGCTAAATGATCTCCGAAGTACACCATTCGAAGTCTTCACATCCGCAACCCTGGTGATGCCATCCGTGCCCGGGTACACCGCAATGATCCGACCCAACTTCCACTTCAATGGTGGCACATTTTCTTCTTTTAGAAGAACTAAAGCATTTAGCTTCAATGTTGCACCTTTGCTGGAGCGCCATTTCGTGCGTACTTGGAGTTCTGACACATACTCCTTGCTCCACCGGATCCAAAAGTGCTGGCGTAACTGTTCAATACGCTGGAACCTGGTCAACTTGCTTGTGGAGCGGTCGTGATAGTCCGGTGCAGGCAGAGAGGTCAATGGACGTCCAATTATAAAATGTCCAGGAGTCAAGGGCATCAAATCTTCAGGGTCTGAAGAGAGAGGCGTTTGTGGCCGGGAGTTCAATATGGCCTCGATTTGAACTAGCGTTGTGGAAAGTTCCTCGTACGTTAAATGACAATTGCCCAACACTCTAACTAAATGATACTTTGTTGACTTCACACCAGCCTCCGCAAGACCAGCAAAATGAGGAGAATATGCTGGTATAAAATGAAATTTAATACCGTCATTAGCCATAACTTCAGTTAACGAATCGCAGTTGTTCTTTAAAAATTTGGAAATATCGTTATACGCGCCAACGAATGAGGTACCGTTGTCGGAATAAATGTTTGTAGGTTTTCCTCTGCGTGATATAAATCTACGCAATGCCATTAAGAAGGTGTTACTCGTTAAGTCGCCTACCAATTCCAAATGAATGGCCTTTGTTGCGAAGCACACAAAATGGCGATATAGACCTTAACTAATTTACACCCACGACCTTGGCGGGAAGCAGACTGAATAGGGCCTGCATAGTCTAACCCGATATTTTGGAAAGGAAAACCTGCTAGAAGGCGATGCTGCGGCAAGTTACCCATAATAGGTGATACAGTTTGCCCTTTCATTCGGCAACACTTGATGCAAAGTCGACAGCAATGCCTTGCTAAATTGCGACCTCTGATCGGCCAATACGTTTCTCTAATGGAAGACAATAATAATTGTGGCCCGGCGTGCAGTAACCGTCGGTGTTCATAATCAAATAATAATTTAGTGAACTTATGAGTGGACTGTAATAAAATTGGATGTTTCTTTTCATATAAATAGTCAGAATTAGACAAACGGCCTCCCACACGCATTATTTTATTGTCATCCAGGAAAACATTAAATTTCAATAAAGGACTTTTCTTAGGTAATTCTTTATTATTAATGAGTAGTTTATACTCAGGAAAAGTTTCGTATTGTGATTGCCTGATAATTACATTTAATGCAGATTGCAGTTCGTCGGTACACAGAGGACCAGAACAGGACTGCTTTCTACAACGTTTAATAAACCTTAATATAAATGCCACAGTACGATTGAGCCTTAAGAAATTTGAAAATCTATTAAAATCAATGAATTCATTATTGTAAATTTTATTATTAGCTATATCACTATATAAAGAAATATTACTAGACTTCAATTCTGGTAAGGTGTCGTTATTAATAGATAAATGATTCGATGGCCATAGTGAGGCGTCCTCATAAAGAAAAGATGGACCTTTTTATTTTTAAACAAATTTAAATAAAATGATCACTAAAACCCATACTTACTACATTACTACACTACGGCTTACATAAATAATGTAAGCATAATTTATGTAAGTCGTGCAAACCGCATCCATTGTTAAATAGCGATAGATAATGTATAATGTAATGACGACATAATCAACCGACACAATCTACACACAGCATATTTACGTGGACGTCAACAAAGTGATACACCGATAACGATTTATCTGCACTATCAACGAATATATATCAAGGCAAGACCGAATCTGTAGTACATTAAGTAATTAAATACTCCGGGACATTTAAATTGAGCTTCTTTACGTTAAAATCCTTTTGCATTTTAAATAACACAATATTAATCTACTAGTAAACGTGCCCTTGCTTCGCATCGGGAAACCTGTTCCTTAGTACCGTCACTCAACAAATTGTTAGTCGTAACCCGCAGACGAATTTAATTTTCACGCGCGTTAGTTTTTATTTTGCGATAACTCCTAAGATATTTATTTCAATTTATATGGTGTAAAGGCTTAAATCATAATGTGGCTGAAAAAGCTTACAATGGGTATAGTAAGCTATTATTAAATTATTATAGACATATTCCATCGCGGACTTTATTGTAGGCCTATAAAAGAGGAATATTCCATTCTTAAATTGTTTTGTTATATCTTAAATGGAGTACGCAGCGTTTCCACACACACACACAGGGCAGAGTCACATATCATAGAGTAATGATACTATTACCGTGCCTTAACTCATCAACCTAGGCCACGAATATGCCAAGTATATAGAACATATTTTCCGCTGGCAGACAGCGCTCCAGATGTCGATAAATAAGGAGGGCAAGCTGTGTACGGCAGCACTGCTGAAGTACGGCGCCGACCCCTGCCTGCAGGATGACGAGGGGAAGAACTTCTTCCACACCGCCGCCGAAGTCTCCCACGAACATCTCGAGGTTGCGTTGGAGCATTGCAGGAAAAACGCCAGGTCAGAATTCCTAGTAGGTTAAATTAAATTCATTGCAAAACAACTGACCGAGGTCCCGTCAAGGAAGTCGGGCCTTAGACTGAAATATCAGCGCTGTGCTCAGGCTTAGCTGAGGCTGGGCCCATTCGTAAGTATTTATAATGCAGCACGTACATTCATTGTTGTATTTTAATGTTGTATTTAGGTTTAGTATATCTTATATTTAGATGTAGTATATTTTGTTTATCTTGTGTTTACTTATCATGTTCAGCTGCAGCATTTAAACTGCGAATAAACTTTTATTTCTTTCAAATACAAATTCAAAATCATTTTATTCACGTAGGTATCACTGATTCACTTGTGCACTTCATTTTTTTATTCACCCAGGGCCGACTGGTAGAGAATGCTGTAAGGTATTAAGTTTTGACCTTGTAGACCCTAGTTACTGTTGAAGGTGTTACAAAATAAATAAATAATACACGGGTGTTAACTCTTGGTATTTGTTATGTTGAGATCAGTTAGTATCCTAATGACTGTTGCCTACGTTTCAGAACAATGTTGAAGGAAGATGAAGACCTGTGGAGCCCAGTGATGGAGCACCAGTCTGATGAACAGCTGGCCAGGATCCTGTTAGACCACATATGTATCATGTGTGATAATCAAGGTATGACGAGAATTTTACATCCATCGGCAACTAAAAAATGCTTTTAATTTAAAGTGTGTATTAGAACGTTGTTCAATGTGCCATTTATAATGGGTCTAGTAGAAGAGAACTGTGATGTTTAGTGTTATGAGGGCCTAGTACCCCGCGCTCGCTTCTCTTAAGGATTTTTTTATGTCCAATATTAATCTTTACACAGGCTTATTTACATTGTCTTTGTTTTGTAAACCGATTGAAATACAACAAACACTGATTGTTACCCTAAACTTAATACAATTTATTAGTAAACACCGCATCCAAATAGGTTAAGCAGTTGTTGAGATTACTGGGAACAAATGCATAGGCAAATAAAAAGGTAAACCGACAAACAGACATAAATATAAAAACCATCATTATCATGTTCCGTTCATAAATACATAGTCGTTGTTCTCACATTATGTCCTCCATGAAACTAGGCAGTCTTATTGATTCTTGTTGTACCCTATAGGGTACACTCCTCTGATGCTGGCTAGCAAGCAGGGCAACCACGAGAGCGTCCGGCTCCTGCTGCAAGTTTCCCCGGACACGGTCAACCGGCCCACGCCCAACAGTGGGAGCACAGCGCTCTACTTTGCAGTGGAGGCGGCCTGCATCGAAGCGGCCAGTGAGTCATTTGCCTTTTTAAAACGTTTTACTGTACTATTATCAAAGAATGGTGGAGTAAATTACCCGCGTCGGTGGTGCCGTTCAAATGTTAATGTAATCTACATCTAGATAAAAACTCTTTACAGTACAGGTGGTAAGGTAGCTGGTAGCAACACCAAGGTGTGGAGCTAGCTTGCTTGGAACCCATTTTTACACTAAAACTTTCTATTTTGTGCGTTTTATGTATTTTTATTTTTTGGAAATCATTTAAAGGTTAGGAGGTGAAGGCGGCCAATATTCTATACCGTTCCCAGACTGACCAAATTGGAGGCTCAATTTCTTAAAATTAAGTCATCATTCCCCGAGCTTGTCTGATGCAAATCGTTGTAACCAGATATTTCCTTTCAGACAGCAAGAACCAGACGAAAATCTCGGAGAACTTTCTGAAAACCATAGAGATCCTCATGGAAACCGGGGGAGACCCCGCCCTGGAGAACCATTTCGGGAACAGTGTCAATATACTTCTCACCGAGTTCAACATCGTGGACCTGTCAGTACTGATAGCCAACAAGTTGACAGCGGTCAAATACTTCGACGGCAACACCTTCGCGCCCAGCAACATTAACTCGCTAATGCTCTACAAAAATAGTGACGGAAAGGTCAATTTAACAGAAATAAGACCGAGGAAACCCAACAATGAGTCAAACACTAGCGATGACACTGCAATTGACAATGTCGATAAAAAAGTTTACGTCAACAAAAGAAAAGTTAAAGTTAAGAAAACGAATAACATTGAAATTAAGGAAATTAAAACAATTGTAGTGAAGGGAGCCGGTGCCGAGTGCAAGCGGCCCAAATCAGATACAAAGTTTGCAGGGCCCACTTCCGTGGAAGTGAAGCCGAGCCACTTCATAATAGTTCCTAAAAAACCGCAACCAAAGCCGGAGGTACCGAAGTATGTCAAGATTTTGCCAAAAGTGGAGCCCACGAAGAACGCTGACATCGTTGTAGACGTCAAACGAAACAAATACAAAAGACTAATGCAATGTAGTGTAAAAGAGAACACGGAAACTGCCTCACAAAATGAAACGAATGCGGTCTGTGAAGCGACGCCTGTCAAGAAACAGCGGAGGGAAACAAAGAATGGGCAAAAAATGGACAAGACAAGATCTTTAGTTAAGTCTGATAGCGGAGATGTAACAGATCGTGATGTGGACAAGGATGCGTTGAAGGTAACTACAGAATGAAGTACAAGTAGAGGTTTCAATTTCAACTAATGATTTCGCCAAAAGCCGCGACTCGTGTATACTACATAGTTTCACAGCTTCATGCTATTTCATTTTGTTTCGACGATCCCGTAGCATTGGTTGGTGCTAAGCCTAAGAAGCGAGGGGTCTCGGGTTCGAATTCTGGGCAGATGTGTGTGTGAAAGATTAATGTTTGTTCTCGCAATGTTTAAACATTTGTAACTGCAGCGTGCGCCATAAAAATGTTTAAGGGGCCGCTTTGCTCCGTGGTGGGGAATTTTAATAAAAATTAGTTTTCGTTGTTTTTAACTAAGTGTAGGTAACTTTAAAAACCGTCAACAATGTGTAGTGGAGCTATATTTAGATTTGGCTAAACTTCAGAACCAAAATGATACAGTCATAGGAAAGATAGGCAAAGTATGGTACATTGGACCAGCAACCACCCTCATATTATGGATACTAGTTTTTTTGTATTTATAATGGCAACACTCAGCGATATGCAGCTAACTTCATCGCATATCGGGCATTTTGTTTACGCCGTGACGTTGAACGTGTGTGTTTTATTATGAAAAGTCTGTTTTCAATGATTTCAATTACGTGAAACTTGTGCCTGTATTTATAGGTTATATTTTTGTACTACTTTATGATAGTTTAGCTATTATGTTCGGTAGAATGAACCAGTCCAATTTATCGTACCTATTTTTATTCGTTACAGATGACTGGTAAAACGCATAATGAATGGACAAAGGAAGCTTTAAAAAATGCTATACATCATTTCAGAACTGAGGGCGTTAGTATTAATCAATGTGCAAAGTTATATAGCATTCCTAAAACGACTTTGAGGAGACATTTACATAAAGGCGATACAATTGAGTTAAAAAGGAAGTTTAGAAGGACATTAAATTAAAAAGCGCAGACCGACTACGTGTAGGAATGATTTTGAAGATATTATTGTAAATCATATTTTAAAGTCAAAACAACACATGTTTGGCTCACCTAACTTTGAAGTCACTGAGAAGAATAATATAGCACATACGTTCAATCCCACTAAGGATGGCAGGAAAAGCGTGGTGTGATGCTTTATTGAAACAATATAAAGCCAAAATAAGCTTACAAAAACCTAAAGGATTTAACCGTGAAAATGCTAATCACCTTTTCTATGTTAATGAAAAGATTGTACACACAAATAAACTGATTGCTAATAAGATTTTCAACGTACATTCCTGATACGGAGCGAAGCACCCCATTAAGAAATCCTATTCATAATTTGTAAAGTACTAAAAACATTTTAAGGGCTTTGCGGGAAGTCAGCCCATAATTTAAATTATGTACCAGCTGTATAGTAGGATGGCTTTAATGTGCTGAGTAAGGGAACTTTGAATTACTTATAACATTAGAACAAAATAGGGTATTCAATCATGTTTCCAACAACTTTAGTGCTGGGTATCAGTTACAGCAATATAGTCCATAATATTGATATTTAGATAGTGTTGCCATGTGATGTTTATTATTAACAATACTACATGTTTTACACCCGGCCGCGGGCTAGATTGGCAAATAAACTAGTTTTCTAGTGTTCTCTTTCTAACTAAAGGACAATTTTTGAAAAGTCGTCCTTAATGATTACATCTTTTACACAATATATGTAGAGTACATGCAATTGAAAATTGTCTCAAATGGTTTAAAATACAATGCAATTGACAATATAGTTTACAATAAAATTGAAACAAATGGATTCAATATCTTTTTGTCCGTAATTTATTTTATTTAAGAACTTTTTTCCATTAATTTTAAACAACATGCATAAAATACCAATGTATATGTTTTAGTTCAAATTATGATCTGAATTAATAAATTATACCTTAACGACATACTATTTGATTACTTTTGTTTTATTTTTAGTACAATAAATATAATAATGTGATTATTGAAATTGATTATTATTTAGGTATGTTTTACGACTTTCAGTTTAAACAAAATACTTGCCGGAATTAGGTCGTTTTATGATAGTTATGGATACATTTTTCTTTTTACTCGGCCGGCAACACGTCGGTGATGCCCTTAGGCTGAGATCTATAGACGATACTTAGCCTTAGCTCAGACTTTACTTATGAAAAACTTTGCAGGTGTATTGCATGTAATGAAACTAATAGTGGTATTATGACATTAGCGGTCCTACCTTATGCTGAGCACAATCTCAGCGTAACATGTCTATAAATACCAAATCGCAGTCTTTGCAAAGCAAGGTTTTTCGTAAGTAAAGTCTAAGCTAAGGCTAAGTATCGTCTATAGATCTCACTCAGCCTTAGTGTTGATGTCCACAGCGGACGGTGACTACTCTCCGACCACAACGCGTATCGCAATGAATAAATTGGTGGTTTTATTACGATATTAAAACGAAAAACGGCAGCAAGGTGACGAAGCTCGACGCCGTAAAAAAAGTATCTAACTAAAATAAAAAGACAGCTACTTTGGGGTGAGGGTTCTCTGTATTTTACGCGAAATAAAGAACCCTGCGAAGCGGGGTACCGTCGACATCTGTGAAGATTGCCAGATTATCATGACGTTACTTGTGTACACTTAATTGACCCCACGCAGTTGTTTGTTATGTAGTTGGTTTAAAAGTAGTACATACTTTTAATTAATTTATTGTGGAAATGCGTTATGGTCGAATCTAATGATAGCCACGTGGTATTTTTATTAATATTATAATTTAAAGAGTCTATGCATAATGGAATTAATATGCTATGCAATGTATGATTTTTTGGATAAACGCATGAGATATTTTTGTTTAAAATTTCAGTTGTGTTATATTTTTTTGGGTTTCTAATGTGCTGGGCCACTAATAAAATGTATGTAGTAATAAAATATTATAAAAATAAGTCTGTCAACAATGTGTTGACAACAAGGCAGGCCTCAATTCATAAAAATGAGTTAAAAAACGATTTTCACCATTCGGATTTATTATTAAAAATATTGATAAGAAAAATATTTTTATAAGTAATTACTTTTACTGTTATTTGTAGTAAGGAATTTTATAATACTGACTAAAACATACATATTATGTTAATGTGAGGGGCTTGGTACAGTAATGGAATAATCTGACATCGTTTCGGTTTGAGTCATCTTACCTACTTGAATAATATTAGAACACCAAGACTCACTACTCATATAAGTCTCTTAGAACATTGTACCAACTACCACAATTCCACTCCGATTCATCTCATAGGAAAGCATTGAAATACTAGTTATGCCGTGTTGTTTACGGTTGAATTTTCAGCAAGTATTTAAAAGAACCTTTCGTTGCGAACCATGCGTCGACTTATCCGCTATGTACGAGAAACTTCGATCCGATTGAAAATTTAACTGTAAGGAGAACGCTATAAAGATCATATTTCAATGCTTTCCTATGCTGTGAAGTTGATGTCGAGATTTGTTGTTATTTTTACATTGTTTTTTTTATTGACTTATTAGCAGGATATCGCATCATTGTACTCCGTGCGGTACACAACTTTATGTACGTCGTTGGTGACAAACAATAACTGCATTAAAAGCATAAATTACAATTTATTTTGACATATCTTTAGACATTTAAATGATAGGGAGAAATAATGACCACATTGGCATGGCCCGCGCCTATTATCATTTCACATGTTACTTCGCTTAATATTGATTGTGATTGGGGGATTGTTAATAATTACTTTGAATTGTTAAGGCTATTTAATTATCATAATAATAATAGTATGGTTTGATTATTAACTTGTTTGTATTTTGAATGTGCCTCCAAACTATCTTACAATAGTGTAGTTAGACCCTGAATATTTTATTTAAGTATCAAAACTTCTCACTGCCCATCGATAATGTTCATAGTTTAACAGTGCACTTAAGTTTATGATTTTAAACTTAACTCATCGCGGATTCTATACATTTTACTATGATACGGGTTCTGACGATATGTTTTTGTAGCCGATATTTGGACCCAGTCGCATGGGTCGTGGTCACGGCTGAACTGTTCAGCTGAACAGTAGTGAGCACCCGATTCATAGTAAAATGTGCAAGTTTATTATATAGCAATAGGTATTATGTAATTGTAAATTTTACATAGCTAATGTCGCCTCCATATGGATGAAATTATCGTCAAACATGTCTATAAATATCGCTATTGAAGAATGCGTTCCTGAAGTCTGTCAGTTGGACTTGACAAGTGAGTGACGTCCAATAAAATAACAACCGGTTGTAATCAGTTATAAAATTGGTTATTGCCTTCTCTATAGATTTCTTTATATTAGAAAGAACAAACATAATAATATTATTTTATGATAAAACGACTGATACCGTTACCATTGCCTATAAAAATTTCAGTATTTTTTTTCTCGTTAATTGAACGCCACTTTAATGTATTGTTGATTGTGACGTCACGTGAGGAATGCATTCTTTCAGTGGCTGGGGTGTAGCAACCATAGAGGTAGAGCAGAGGAGCCGGGCTTCCAACTGTCCCTCGGTTTGAGAGAGAGAAAAGATTGCGGTGCTCTATCTGTCCCTTTCTACTAACGAATGTGCAATTAGCGTGATAATGGAGCATAATAGAATGACGGTTTGTTGTTAAGATTGAATTTCTGCGGTTGATAATGTGTTTATATAATGACAAAAACTTATGTAATTTGTAATTAATTTGATTTTATTATTTGAAAAACAAAGGCCTCTATTGCGCATGCGTTAGTAGAGAGAGACGGAGCGCCGCGGTCTTTTCTCTCTTTATAACCGTTGGATGTTTCAGTTTACAGGCAGCCCTGTCTCACCTACTCACCTACTCATAAGTATGGTACCTCTATGGCAGCTGATTAAACGGTCGTTTAGATATATTTGGCGTTAATTGTATCGCAAATATGTAAATATTTGTAAAATAATATACATATTTTCAATTATATGCGTTTCATTTCAGTTTTATTCTGAAGGTTATTTTATACCTTTATATATTTACAAGTCGGACCAGGGATTGTAATGAATACATTAAATGATATAACTTACACCTTTATTCATTTATTTACATTTATTTACGCACAATTTCAACATTCACGATACAATAACATGTCTAAGAATACAATTGTTTTGAGCAATGTCCGTAGGTACACATACAAACCGACAACGTTCAACACCAGCCCCCCGCCCCTCCCCCGCGCACCACCCGGGGCGACTATGGCTTGTAAAAACCAATATTCTTTCATAAACTCCAACAAAACAATAAAACTCAAATCAACAGACCACTATTAGTTACTTTAAAGTAATTAACTAAAGAGATAATCCGTTATAATTGGCCCAATAACTCGCAAAAACACCCAAAAAGAACTTGTGATGTGCCATTGCTAAGTATGTTTGATATTTTCAACACAAAGCGACACAACAAGATTCTGTTATAATATCTGCGGCTGTCTCCTGTATCCTGTACCTACCTAATAAGTAATATTCAAACATTTATAAATCCTTTACATTATCAAAATTTACATCAGTAATAAAACATCATTTAATATTTTAACACTACATTACTCTACCGCTCCTCGATATATAAGAAAATATAAAAAGAAATGTGTATATAAAAATAATATAGTTAAAAATACCTTTAAACCTAAGGACGGACCCATTAGTAGACTAGGAGCTATCGAAAATGAACGATTTTACTAAGTAACTAAATATTAAGTATAATGTAAGTCAACGCGTAATACTTCAAGGATCAATCAAACACACTTCAAATCAATATTTTTAGTTTCCCAAAATATATGTTATCAGGGCGACCTTTCGAGACTGAACATATTTAATATTAACTGCAGCTCAAATGTACCTTGTTCTCTCGGTTGAATTTTAATTACCTTTCCTGAAAACACAAAAAATGGTTATATTTGAACTAACTCAACTAGTGTTTAAAAAATTTTTTTTTATATTCAATACAGAGTGACCTCATTGTCGTAAAGATTTATTAATTACCGTCTTCGCTTCACCTCTGGCAACACTATAGCTTCCAAATCGGTTGAGCCGTTTCTGAGATTCAACAACAACAACAAACGGGCGTTGGCGTTGATAAATACCCCCAATATATTTCTTTTTCTCAAATATTTTCCATGTAGAGACAGATGGTTACAGATTTATTGTATATATAAATGTAGTGTACCGAGAGAGTTGACGAACAACTACAATAACCCTGTTGTAGTATTTACATAAAAAGTTAAAAACATACTAGGTTTGATCCTTTCAGTACCAAGCTATAGATTACATAATTTCTCTTTACCTTAACTCCAACACAGATAATAAAATCATTTCCTCGTTAATGGCAACCCGAAACCCAATTAAATGGAAGAGTAATTTGAAAAGTATATTCATTGTACATCATTTTTAAAATTTTTCACAATTCTTTATTTCTTACAAAATAGTAGCAACTATCTTTTAGCTGGTAACACTGTTCGAAATGGTGAAGATGTACAATGAATACAAAATAAGGTGGTAACGTAATATTTACAATGGTTATAAATGTCAAAGTAAATCTAATAAACATACATACAAAAATAATTCCTTACAATGTTTTAAACAATTTTATACATTGATAAAAAAATAGTTAAATACAGCACACGAGCAAATATTTTCTGTAATTGAAACTGCTATGAAACGTTGGGCTTTAATGAAAAAATTGTGTGTTGCTAACTGAGTGGGGGTATATTTTACTACAAAATATATAAAAAAAAACATTAAATTACTGAATTGAGTAACGAAAGATTACTAAATCACCAATATATTAAGGCGTAGGTACTTGCCTGCATGAATAATCTATTCATCAAAACCCTGATAATGTTGACGTCCGAAAACCCCCTTTTAAAATTACATCAAATACTTCACGGACGGACGAATGGACATATACCTACATAGCGAAACGAGATATCACCGTTTGACCCATAGATAATATTTTTTTATATAAGTTTTAAAATTGTCACAAACATATATTAAGTATTTATTTAACTTTAATATCATATAAATGTCATTTTTGTTGAGCACCTAAACAAGTAAAAATTTGTTCAAATAATAGAATTTGCTTAAAATCATCATTATCACAATAAAATTCGTAGGATATAGAAATGTAATTCGACGATATGGAATGTATTGGTATTAAGTCAGTTAAGTGATCCCACGGGTTCACCGTAGGACAGCTAAATACAAAAGTGATGTCTATTATAAACAAACTAACTACACCCGGCCACGCTTCGCTGTGGCCCAGCAACGGTTGCCATAGCAACGAACGTAGCAACCACGCCAGATTATAAGTTTATCCACAACGCTTGAAATTTCCCAAAAGAAAATCGATAAACTTTTGTGTCCATTTGTATAAACAATATAGCTGTAATGATAATTAGCGGTGTCGTCATACTTCATTAGAAAAACGTGTGTTCGTCTAAAAATACTTTACAGAGCTTTGAATATAAAGCAATTGATGCATACAAAATTTGTTCTAGTATTACCCATATACATAATAACTAAAATTATTATTAAAAAATAAAATATATAATTTCAAAGGTGGTACTAATTTTTAAAAATGCTACATTTTTATTGCTCTCGATGGTTAAATTGCCAGTGTTGAATCTGTTGCGAATATTTTTTATTTTTACAAACGTGGAAAAGTAAAAAAATATGTATCGAAAAAAATACAAAACTTTTCTAATATAAAAAAAGTTTCAAAAAGTTAAAAAGGTTTTCTTAAATTAGCAATTTTATAACAATCATAAACAAGTTTACCGACTTCAAAATCAGTACAGATAGCACCCGGGATCGATGGTAGAATTGTTTAGCAACAATGTAAAGTGTTGCCAGCCATAACACACTGTACAAATAGTAGAAAACGTTGGAATTTCGCAAAATTGTATAATCGATGGTTGCGCAACCTTGTATTGTTTTAACGTTAATTATATAATTATTAATATCAGGCGTTTATTATCTTCTATTGTTCAGTTCGTAGCCGTTCTCTTTGCTGGGCGTCTTCGAGGGCGGGGGCTTCGCCACGGCGTGCCCCTCTAGCCTCAGGGTGCTTTGGCGATGTGATGACCTGGAAACCAACACTCGGTTACTTTATCACAAGGAATCTAACAACTGTTTGCGCGTACATTAATACTGTTAACCCATCGCCGCCCTCGACTGATGTTGTCTTATTTGTGTGACCATGAATGTAAGGCAAGATATACCGCCAGCGGTACCCGTTACCGCCGTCGGTAGCGATAATATCGCGCGATACATCGGCCCGGATACCGCCGCTATTGCCCAGCATCCCACCGACCACCGTCGATGTAAGCGGTGAGTTTTCGTCGGCGCGGGATTCCGATAGTTCCGAGTCGGACACGACAGACACATCGGATGCCGCCTATTGTCTATAGTGGACGACAATCAACAAGTCACACTATCCATAGTGCGACCGATATTAGCTTATGTTCAAACAAGCTACATCGCCTACCCACTCGGATTTTGCAGCCTACAACGGCAACGGAATAGACACTTAGGCGGTAACAAACGCGCGCTTCGAGAACCAAGAGACCCTGTATAGGTCTCTACCTATACAGCCTCCGCGAACCAAAAATAATATTTTTATGTCCCCCTTATGTATCCAACAAAAATAATTTCCTTGAATTTCAAATAGGTACAATACATAATTACAAGACGGGGGGTGGGTGCGTTAATTTTTTTTTCGGAAATGGTAAACTTCCTATAATGCCCCCCTGAAATCTCTCTACGCCTCCCAAGGGGAGCGTGCCCCATTGGTTAGGAAACAGGGCTATAGAAAGTCCTATAGAGACAGGATAGGGCAGTAGGGCTATATCTAGCGTACAGGTGTGTGGGCGGTACCTGATGAGGCAGGTGACCGCGAGAAGCACGAGCAGCGCGCCCAGCGCCGAGAGCCCCGCGCCGAGCGCCAGCCGCGCCACCGGCGGCGCGCGCGTCGCCAGCCGCAGCAGCGACGACACCTGCTCCGGCAGCTCGTCGATGCCCTGCGCGACGATCACACGGTTCACGACACGACTTACATCAAAACATTGACAGTTTAAATAGTAACGCACCTAAGCCGAATAAGGCCCAGGGGATAATGAGGCTATTGATAATTATGAGGAACTTTTTTTTATAACACTATGCACTTTTAGGCACTAGGAATTCCTGTGCCATTGCTGTAGAAAACACACAAGACAAACTAGGAATTTCTGTGTCGTAGATGCCACGGACAACACACAAGACAGGACTAACACATTATTTTTGAAAATTAGACGTGCTTGCCGGGGTTCGAAACAGCGCCTCCCCGTTCGGGAGCCAGACGTTCAAACCACTCGGCTATCACCGCTTAGACTCGAGGATGACGGACAGATAAAACACCAAGATTCCGCTCGGCACGGAGCACCCACCTCCTCGAACCACAGGATGGGGAAGACGATGTCGGGGAAGTTGGCGACCTGCTTGATGTCCACCACCTGCGACACGGCCAGGTTGATCTGGATGCGCGCGCGCGCCCGCATCGCTGTGCCCATCTCCTGCAATATCATAAATACAACAAATACATTATTGGCAATTATTACCGAAAAATGTAAATACTATTATCCGTTGTTCAGTGGATTGCACAACGAGCGGAGGAGGGTGGTACGTCCTCTAGATGGTAACAGTCACATTCACCCCCAACAACAATAAAAAAAATCATTAACAGTAGATCCGGTGTTTCAAAACACCTTATACCCGACAAAAAATATTCTTATGTTAACACCAACGTTAATAGTATAATGTAAACGATTAAGAAAAGACTTCAACGCGATCATTTAGATCGGTAGTAATGTCGGAGAACAAGAAAATAATTTTGATCTCTCGCTTTCGCTTTGACTGACTATGCATCGGAAGCCTATTTTGACACATAATCATTACTTTAATTGGTCCAAATAACAAACAATTGTTGTTATAATTGACATTGCACTGCATTCCACTTACCGGCTGCACATCAATGTACAGTCTGTGGTCGTCGGGCACCGGCGGGGAGATGCCCTCCACGGCCTCCCGGAGACTCTCGTCCGCCAGGTAGAAGTGGGGGAACGACAGCATGATCGGGGAATCTGGAAATTGTCACACTACTGTTGTAGGATATCTCGTCGTTGCGTACAAGTGAGTACCAACTGGTGCTGCCATCTAGCGGTTAAAACTCGCAACACTCTTATTTCGTAACGTATAAGGTAAATATAAAATTATTGGACCATTGAGACTTTAGTCGTCTAAATATCTATCTTTAATCCTACAGATACATATTTAACACGGTAGCAATAACAGCTACACTCCAGCATATTAAGTTATGGCCTGCAACGTGCCGATGGCGGGCACGGGGACGGGGCGCGCGGGGGCTTACGATACGAACACTTCACCGCTAGCCGCGGACGACACCGCGCGCGATCTTAGTTAATACGGAGCAAACATTGCACCGATTTCTTATTATTCTGCATTACATGTTTATACGTTTTATTGAAGGAGCCAACAATACACCCACCGTACTGGCAGAGCGACACGTTGAACAGACCGCTGGGCGCGCACGGCGGTCCCGCCGGGCAGTAGCAGCGGTTGTGCTCGTCGTCCGCGAACACGTCCTCGGGCGGCGTGAACCGGTAGCCCTGCACGCCCGCCGCCGACTCCACGTCCTTCAGGTACCTGCGGCACGTCACGCGCATGGAGCGTATGCAAGTACAAGGCAGGAGGCCTGCTACGAAAAGCAAAAGTCGACGTTTCGGACGACGGATCGTACTTTTTCCTACCACTACCAGTCACGGTCGTCAAATTATGTTTCGTGTGAACATAATTATGGATTTTTTTAAAGAAAACTCAATGCGATTTTCGTATATAAATTTATTTTAATAGGAAAAGAAACATGTAACAGAAAGAAAAAGTTTGGTCCCTCGTCCGAAACGTCAACTTTCGTTTTTCGTAGTAGGCCTCCAGGTCCGTAGCGCCGATCTACTGCCGCTTGTCGGCGGTGGTTCGCGAAGGCGGTCGGCGCAATCGGTCCGTATCCGTAACAAATATTATTTTGTAAACAGTTTTAAAAAATACTGCGCTCGACATGGCTACGAGTAGAAACTCTAAACGACATTCATGTTTATATTTATAAATAGAGTAATAAAAATTAAATATTTTCCATTTGCCACCGTTTCGTTAAGGTGCCATATTAAGTTATGAATTTGAAAATGAGAAACAGCGAAAGAAACTCCTCGTCGCATATTTTAAAAACATGTAATTCCAGTATTCCACAAATTACAATCTTTCTACATACTCATTTAATTTAAATGGATACTATTGCCGATATCTATTCCTAAGAATTATTCTCTTTAATATATTCAATTATATAATTAATTTCAGTCCTCGGAGTGAAGACAAAACTTAATTTAAATCGCGGTCCCGAGCTCCCCTACAAACTCTCCTACCCACACACTCACAGGCCCACAGATACGAAGACACACAGCACAATGAGCAATAAGCCAGTAGCAGTCGGCAACGGTTGCAAAAGGCGACAATTATTGCTCAACAACACACACGGCGCTTCGAATTAACGTTTGCGATCAACATTTACACCGTCTCGTAACATGTACCTACTTTTTAATAATAATTCTCAAATTAATTTCAATTTGACTCGTAAAAGCAATCAGGTTAATACAAGCAAAATACAATAAATATGAGCTCTAAATTAAATATATAATTATGAAGAAAAATCAGAGGATTATTGTGTGTTGCCGCTGTAGTTTAGGTATTATAGCAATTAAAATCTTCGTCAAGGCAAAATAAAACCACCACACAGTTCACGGTAAAGAGTTGTAATGAGATATTCATTAATGTCGGTAAGAACATACACGGTACTTATTGCTAATTGTTCGCCGAGTACGATGCGACGCGTAAACATAAAGATGCCATTAAGATGCATCAGGCGCTGAGTAAAATAACCAAAATTTTAAAAATGATAAAATAAGTAACGTAATAATATACTTAATAACTAATAGGCGATACTATACTAAACATGCCCCCGGGCGTTGAAAGCCTCGCTTTCAACCCAAATCATCAATTTCAGGTAGGGGACAAATCTTGCTAAATGATCTCCGAAGTACACCATTCGAAGTCTTCACATCCGCAACCCTGGTGATGCCATCCGTGCCCGGGTACACCGCAATGATCCGACCCAACTTCCACTTCAATGGTGGCACATTTTCTTCTTTTAGAAGAACTAAAGCATTTAGCTTCAATGTTGCACCTTTGCTGGAGCGCCATTTCGTGCGTACTTGGAGTTCTGACACATACTCCTTGCTCCACCGGATCCAAAAGTGCTGGCGTAACTGTTCAATACGCTGGAACCTGGTCAACTTGCTTGTGGAGCGGTCGTGATAGTCCGGTGCAGGCAGAGAGGTCAATGGACGTCCAATTATAAAATGTCCAGGAGTCAAGGGCATCAAATCTTCAGGGTCTGAAGAGAGAGGCGTTTGTGGCCGGGAGTTCAATATGGCCTCGATTTGAACTAGCGTTGTGGAAAGTTCCTCGTACGTTAAATGACAATTGCCCAACACTCTAACTAAATGATACTTTGTTGACTTCACACCAGCCTCCGCAAGACCAGCAAAATGAGGAGAATATGCTGGTATAAAATGAAATTTAATACCGTCATTAGCCATAACTTCAGTTAACGAATCGCAGTTGTTCTTTAAAAATTTGGAAATATCGTTATACGCGCCAACGAATGAGGTACCGTTGTCGGAATAAATGTTTGTAGGTTTTCCTCTGCGTGATATAAATCTACGCAATGCCATTAAGAAGGTGTTACTCGTTAAGTCGCCTACCAATTCCAAATGAATGGCCTTTGTTGCGAAGCACACAAAATGGCGATATAGACCTTAACTAATTTACACCCACGACCTTGGCGGGAAGCAGACTGAATAGGGCCTGCATAGTCTAACCCGATATTTTGGAAAGGAAAACCTGCTAGAAGGCGATGCTGCGGCAAGTTACCCATAATAGGTGATACAGTTTGCCCTTTCATTCGGCAACACTTGATGCAAAGTCGACAGCAATGCCTTGCTAAATTGCGACCTCTGATCGGCCAATACGTTTCTCTAATGGAAGACAATAATAATTGTGGCCCGGCGTGCAGTAACCGTCGGTGTTCATAATCAAATAATAATTTAGTGAACTTATGAGTGGACTGTAATAAAATTGGATGTTTCTTTTCATATAAATAGTCAGAATTAGACAAACGGCCTCCCACACGCATTATTTTATTGTCATCCAGGAAAACATTAAATTTCAATAAAGGACTTTTCTTAGGTAATTCTTTATTATTAATGAGTAGTTTATACTCAGGAAAAGTTTCGTATTGTGATTGCCTGATAATTACATTTAATGCAGATTGCAGTTCGTCGGTACACAGAGGACCAGAACAGGACTGCTTTCTACAACGTTTAATAAACCTTAATATAAATGCCACAGTACGATTGAGCCTTAAGAAATTTGAAAATCTATTAAAATCAATGAATTCATTATTGTAAATTTTATTATTAGCTATATCACTATATAAAGAAATATTACTAGACTTCAATTCTGGTAAGGTGTCGTTATTAATAGATAAATGATTCGATGGCCATAGTGAGGCGTCCTCATAAAGAAAAGATGGACCTGACCACCACTTGTTTAAAGTCGCTATAGATTTTATATCTACTCCGCGGGAAATGTAATCTGCAGGATTGTCTTTGGTACCTACGTGCCTCCACTGACAGTTAGATGTCTTGTCTAAAATGTCTGCCACCCTGTTACGAACAAAGGGTTGCAACTTACTAGGCAACGTTCTCAACCACCCTAAGACAATAGTAGAATCCGTCCAGAATACAGTGCGAACATTCTCCAGCCGTAATGAGGCGATAGCCTTTTTATAAAGACGGGTACCTATTAACGCGCTACACAATTCGAGTCTCGGTATAGTGGTTAACCTAAGTGGAGTTACACGACTCTTAGCAAGTAGCAGGCGCACTACCACCTCACCATCATCGTTGACACTACGAACATATAGACATGCGCCATACGCACGTTCAGATGCGTCAGAAAAAATATGGAATTCAACGGATTTCGGTGAGTCGCAAATAACACGCCGCGGGGCATAAATATCATTTAAACAAGGTAGATTTACGACTATCTCAACCCACAATTTATTTATTTCAGGTGGTAGTTGTTCATCCCAGGACAACTTTTCCAACCAAAGTTGTTGAAGCAACATCTTCATAACAATAACACAAGGAGCTAGCAAACCAAGCGGGTCAAAAATCTGTGCGATTACTGACAAAATATCGCGTTTAGTGTTTCCACCGGCAACCAAGCCACTTGGAAAACACAACTGATCAGAATTTGGTAACCACCCAAGTCCTAACGTTTTACTAGGCTCGGAAGTGCCGATGTTTAAATTCACTGATGACTGTGGAGATTCAGGCTTAGGAAGTACCCGAGGCTCGTTAGACTTCCACTTTCTCAAATTCATTTGAGCAGAAGCTAATGTGGAAGTGACCCCGTCACGTAAATTAATGACTTCTTCTAAGTCGTCCCCACCAGTTAACAAATCGTCAACATAACAGTCATGGATAATAGCATCGGCAACTTTCTTGTCGGAAGCCTCCAGTCCTAGCTGCTTCATGCATCTTGTTGCTAGATACGGAGCGCTTGCCGTACCGTAAGTGACGGTGTTAAGCTGGTAAGCTTTAAGAGGATCCGACGGACTATGGCGCCAGATAATTTTTTGTAGTTTTCGATCATCTGGATGAACGTACACCTGACGATACATTTTCTCCACGTCTGCTGCGATAACATATTTGTGTTGTCTGAACCGCAGCAGAATGGATAGCAAGTCGTCTTGCACCACTGGCCCAACCATTTGGATTTGGTTGAACGAAACGCCAGTGGTAGTAGGACTGCTTGCGTTAAAAACTACTCGCAGCTTTGTAGTGGAACTACATTCACGTAAAACCCCGTGATGAGGAATGTAATGCACATTAGGGTTCGAAATAATGCTATGACATTGAGTCATATGACCTAAGGATTCATATTCCAACATGAAATCCTTGTACATCTCCAAGAGTTTAGGCTTTGCGTTAAGTTTTCTCTCTAGGGAAAGAAAACACTGCTTCGCTCGTGACAAAGAATCCCCTAGTAACTCAGGTGACTGCTTGAGTGGGATTTTAACACAAAATCGACCGTTATCTAAGCGAGTGGTGTTTTTTATAAAATGGTTTTCACAAGCCCTTTCCTCCGGAGAGTACTCAAAGTCTGTACTTACCTCCTCGAGCTGCCAAAATTTTGTTAATTGGTTTTGAATGTCATGAACATCCTCATCACACTGGACATTTAACTTCGCAAAGTTACACAAGGCTTGAGACGATGATACATGGCCACCTTTAATGGGACCTGATACGAGCCAACCCAGTTTCGTATCACAGAGTATCGGTAGTCCGTCTCCTAACGTAAGCCTTTGAGTACCTAAAATGTCCCAAAATACGTCCGCGCCGATCAATATATCGATAGCGGCCGGCACATGAAAGTGTGGATCCGCAAGACACATATCAGACGGAATGTTTATAACAGACAAATCTATCTGTTTGCATGGTGTATTATTGGTAATTGAAGGCAAAATAAAACAATGTATATTCGTCGAATAACTGTCGTCTAACGATTTTATTTGTAAGCGACATGATTTATTAATTTGTGACGTAATATTATTGATCCCTAAAATGGAGTTATTTATCCTAATAATAGGCAGCCCTAGTTTCTCATGCAGTGCCTCGGTCATTAAACACGTCGTACTACCGCTGTCTAACAACGCACGAGCGACATGTTGTTTACCGTTCTTACCGAATACTTTAATTAACGCAGTGGACAATAACACATCTCCGTTTTGAGTGTGCGGCAGCGCAGCGACACTTGCCGACAGTGATAAGCGAGCACTCGACTCGGGCGGCTGCTGTGTCGGTAGCTGCGTATGCGCAATGGGATGCATGATGTTGTTATTATCCGAGTTATGATGTGTCGCACCCTTAATCGCAGAAACCGGTTTGTTATTACGATCCAAGACATGCACCAGTGTATTGTGTTTACGCCGACAAACCTTGCAGCCTGGCTTCTTGCAATTATTAGCGTAATGTCCGGACTGTAAGCAGTTAAAACACACCTTGTACTCGGGCAGTAATTTTAGTCGCGATTCATTAGTGAGCGATAAGAAATGAGGGCAATTAATTAATTTATGATCATTATTACACTTAGGACAACGTTTAGAAAATGAACTATTTTTATTACTGCAATTATTATCAGAAACAGAAACCAAAGTTTTTATCTTATTGGTAGACTTGTTGATGTTAGGTGAACATAAATTATTATGACTTTTATTTGAAGATGTAGACAATTCTATGGTTTCTAATAAGTCAGCCCTATTTTTAATAAATGACAGAAATATGTTAAATGTTATTTTTCTATCTTGCTTTATAGACTGCTCCCATTCCCGATATGTCTTGCTGTCAAGTTTGTGTGTAATTATATAAATGAGAAGCGTGTCCCAGTGTTTAGTTGGTTCTCCTAGGGATTCTAAAGCTCGTAAGTGTTTATTAGTTTGATCTAAAAGGCGTTTTAAATTAGCTGACGACTCTCTTGTGATGACATCTAAATTAAATATAGCAGAGACGTGATTGTGAATTAACAGTCTTTTGTTTTCATAGCGATCGCATAGTATCTGCCAGGCTAATGAATAGTTGGCAGATGAGAACTCAATGGATTGAATAACTACCGCAGCAGATCCCTCCAACGAAGCCCTCAAATAATGGAATTTATTAATATTGTCTATATCGTCATTATCGTGAATGAGGCTGGAAAAGGTGTCATGAAACTCCAACCAGTTGTCGTAGGAGCCGCTAAATTTTGGCAATTGAATGGTAGGCAACTTAATGTTGTTGTGGGCGCACGAGCGACGTACACTTACCTCAGTCGCAACACTCTCGGCCCTCCTACAATCATTGAGAATTTTACGTGCTTGTGAAAGTAATTTATAATATAATTTTTCAAATTCCCTACGCTCTAGTAGGTGAGATTCAGCCTCATCTACTAGGCACTCTAAAGACAACTGTACCTCTTCAAAACGATCAAACATTTTTTCCATCCGCGCGATACGTAACTGCAACTCGTCAACTTCGAAGGTGTTTAGAGAAGCAGCATCCAAGTCATCGATGTAACTTGAAAATGACGTTAATTGTCCCTTGTAGGCTGCACGTTGACGAATAAGTTTTACCTCTTGCGTCATCTTGCGAGGCTGGTATGTAATCAACCTGGAATTGATGTAATAATAGCTAGTTTATAAAAACGTCTTAATGTGTGTTTAACAATGATGTTCCTATGTACTGTAATACTTAAGTACGAATAATAAAAATTAGAAACAACAATGTAATTTCAATTTATGACCAAACTTTAATAATCTAATTATGATTTTAACACTTACTTGAACTATTTTTACACAATGTTATTAAGAAATTGAATAAATTATGATTTGAATGCTAACTTAACAATCTTTACAAATTAATTAAAGAAACTGTGTAGATAATTATTAAAGGCAATATTTACTTGAAAGTAACTAACTAAATTATTAATTACTAATCACTTCTAACTTTTACAATAAATTAACTGATCATGACTAATAGTTAAAAGTAATCAAAGTAAGTATTCACCAACCTTGTTCACAATCGAAGCTTTTATACTTACAAAATACTTATAATACCATAACAGAGTGTTGGGTGGAAATCAATGGAACACTAGTACCATAATAAGTTCAACTTTTTGGCCTTTTCTTCAAATTTATCTTCTTCCATCCACGCGGTTAACCTTCCAATGACCTCTAGTTAAACTTTAACTTCCAGATTTATTAATCCAACACGCGAATAATTTATCACCACAAATTATTCGTAAATAATCCGGCTCGAAGGACCAATGTTGCCGCTGTAGTTTAGGTATTATAGCAATTAAAATCTTCGTCAAGGCAAAATAAAACCACCACACAGTTCACGGTAAAGAGTTGTAATGAGATATTCATTAATGTCGGTAAGAACATACACGGTACTTATTGCTAATTGTTCGCCGAGTACGATGCGACGCGTAAACATAAAGATGCCATTAAGATGCATCAGGCGCTGAGTAAAATAACCAAAATTTTAAAAATGATAAAATAAGTAACGTAATAATATACTTAATAACTAATAGGCGATACTATACTAAACATTGTGTACGTGGGGTTCCGACAAACAGGTAACACATTTTATTTATTGTTTACTGGAATAATAATTATGTTATGTTTAAAAGAAAATGTTGTACACGTCTTGTATTGGCACACATTCTAGTGATAACTTTTATATTAGATAAATATATAATAATTATGTAGATGTATTGTGTGTACCGTTTTTGACGTGTCAGAAAAAATAAACAATAAACCATTCAACGCAATGCGCTCGAATCCAAAACAAGGCCCATTGGATTCAGTCACTACCAATAGATAAGAACATTGCCTACAGGTATGCTAAGATCTGAGAATTTTCCATTAAGTTCGAAAATATACGAGTACAGGGCGAATCCGCAATAGATTTGCTAACCTTAACCCTGACTCATTTCATTTTGTTTACGAGTGCGAAAATTACAGAGTATGATTATAAACATAACGTTACAATCCGGTGTGACGGTCGTCTATTATGTAACGTGTACTCGCTCCCCATTGTCTCACGGTGTGAGTGCGCTCACTCTCGCGATATTAATGTCGATCGGCAGCCCGCCATATAATCGTATCGATGTAATATACGTGTCATAATCGCTGTTTCATCTTCGTATTACGTCACTAACATAAATGTACCTTGTTGTGTTCTTTATGTCGAAAATAAAATGATGCCAAATCCGATTTAATCCGAAATAAAACTACATAAGGTGATCGCTTCGCTCTTTGGCAGGAAATTTAAATAAAAATCAGTTTTTCTTTTGTATTTTGTAAGTAGTTAAAACATTAAATGATTCAACCTGTGTAGTGCAATGTTCACTATTTCAGACTGCAGTTCAAACGGTCCTGGGTTCGATTCCCCGAGTGGTGGAAATTTTAATGATGCGTTTAAATTTATATTATTTAGGCTATGAGTGTTAGCGTTAATTGAATTTTTATTTTTTAATTGACTAAACTATCGATAAATAAAAAGCGTTGCTCACTTGAGCGGCAGCAGCCGACAGAGGTCCTTGTCGTAGACGCGCAGCGTGTCGTTCCGCGTGATGTGCGGCGGGAATATGGAGCCGTCGGAGCCGGCGAGGCTGTTGCACTCGTCGGTGGCCCAGTGCTGCAGCTGAGCGCGGTGGTTGTACCGCTCGATGATGCCGTACCTCGTGATGTCCGACGCGCCGCTGAACATCGTCACCGTGTCGGGGGATGTGCCGTTTTTCTGACGAAACATTTCAAATAAATTAAAGGCCTGTTCAGATACGCGCGGCATCCTCTACCGCTGGCGGTAGTAATCCAAGTGGGTAAGGCGGTATTCTTAGGCTGGGTCCACACCACACAGCAGCATTTTACCCACATAATCACTTGGATTGCTCAATCAGACACCGAGGAATCAAATTTAGCTTACAAGGTTCGACCCACACCACCTAAAACGGCAACAATGACACAATAACTTTCAGAATCTACTCACGCCATAGAAGAGTCCGAACTCCTCGTAGGGCAACTTCTGCTCCTTGGGCACGACGTCCTTGGCCAGCTTGAGCAGCGGGTCCTCGTAGCCCCACAGCAGCTGCCCCACCGACACCTCCACGAACGGCTTGATCTTCAGGATGTCCATGATGGAAGCCATCGCCAGCCGCAGGAAGCGCGCCGCGTGCTTCGACTGCGACGTCGCGCTCTGTTGACATCGAACGTTTCATATGAATTAAAAGAATAAAAGACAAATGTTCATACATTCGTTTCGTTGCTGTGATTGTGGTTGCGTGACATCTTACCATTATACACACTTAAGTACGTATCTTCTTAAAATCAACCATTTATCTAGTATTATTGCATATTTGTCCTGCCCGGAAGTACTTTTAACTTGTAAACCCTTTTACCTCGCTTAGGAGTGAAATATCACAAAATTCGTTGCTAGTCGATGTCTTCTACAATCTATCAGTCAAATTTCATGTTCAAGTATCAAGTCAAGTTGTGTTTCTTAATACATTTCATAAAACACGGAATTGGTAAATCGACAATTAGGTCGTTTAAAGGCTACAAACATACTTGTGTTTTTACTGCTTGATACAACATTAATTTTTTTGGAGTTACATAATATATGCATGTAGTTGTTACTTAGTACCCAACCCAACATAATGATGCAAATACTTTAAAAAACCCTATGTTAACTTTGATAACACTTAACCTTTAACTTAGATAAATAATCTACTCGTAGGTACATAAAGTTATATTTTTTATTCGGTACAGCTAAAAGCAGATACATATAAAGTCGCGCTAAAATGCTAAACTTTGCACAAGTTAGAAACAATAATTTCGGTTAGTAGGTAGGTAATATTGAACTGAAATGGCGTATTGTGCTCATTTTATTTTAATAGTAGGTACTCAGTCTGTATTTTGTACTTCGATAAAATTTGAAATTGTTACATTATCATGGCTAAACTCTAAATCGGTATATAAAATTCATATCGTGAGTACGTACTCGTATCATATACTTAGGTCGTCTCAAAGTATTTTTTAGCTCTTCAATTTGAGGAGGTTTTGCCTTCAGGGGTGTTTTTTATCTTCAACTCACACCATTCTTCATGACTCCTAATAATTGCAATTTAAAAGCGAAGGTACCCATCCCGCTACATTACTCGAAACAGGATTGATAAAATCAGTATTAGAAGTTATGCCTGTGAAGGCCGCGCACATTATAATTTATTTATAATACACGTTAATAAAAAGGGAAATCGCTTGCAGGCTATCGACATCAACCCACTGAAACAAAGGGGTATAATTGCTAACCACTCAGCCACCAGGCCTCCACTGTGATTACGTTATTACAGGCCAATGTTTGAGTTAAGTGACCTGATGAGGTCAGCGCGTGTATCGTGGTCAGTTTCCTGTGCGCAAGCCTTGCCTCTCGCCGGGAGGTCACGTCGAGTCGTGGTGCTGACTGCTGACACACACGATACTTTAATAACCACACTTCATGTGAACGCTTCAAACTGAAGGTTGTTTAAACTTAAAAACGTGTTCTTGATTGCACTGGTTCATAAGTTTTTTTAGTGCAGTTATGTATGAATGTATGTATTTGAAAGTTTAATAATACGCTCTATAACCCTCATGTATTTTCCCTATTCATATTTCTTGCGAAATTGATATATTATCTACTAACCAATTGACTCCGTAGAGTTGTCAAGTTGGTAGAGACCCAGAGAAGCTAGGGGTCACGGGTTCGATTCCCGAAAGGGATCAATAAGTTATGTGACACATAAATGTTTGATCCCGGGTCGTGGGTGTCAGTGTTACGTATTAAAGATGTATTATCTTTGTATTTATAAGAGAAATGACACTAAGCTTTTGACGTGGATCATTAAAGAGTAAAATCAAAAAGACGTCCAGACCTCATAATCAAAAGATAATTACTAACAATAGATATTTAATAAGCAAACAGACCGTGAAAAGATATCAAGATTATTTCTCTCTATTGATTTCTTTGTTCGTCGTTTAAGAAACGAATGCGAAACGTATATGGAAAAGAGTTAGGCATACGTTATAGGTATTACACAAGCTGAATGGACGGACAAACGGTAAATAAATTTATTATCATCACAGAATACCGCTAAGTGGTCGTGGGCGGTGGCGGGCCTGTCGAGTGGTCGGCTACTGCGGCCACTATCTGCGCGGATTTGTACGGACATATCCGAACTATTGGCCTTTTGTCTGGATATTTAAAAAATAATGCTTTCATCTTTTTATTATAACTAGAGACGCACTTGACGCTCGAAATTCGACCGTGATACATTTTGTGAAAGGTTACATCACACTGATAGTAAAAGCGTTTTCTCTGAAAAATATCTGGCTATGATTTGTACACATCTCCATGTACTTTAAATATAAGACTCCTACGTACAACATACCTATATGATTTTTAAAAAGGGGTACATAGATACATAGGTATCCTCTTCACGAATATAAAAAATAAAGATATCAGTATGTTCGGATTTTTTAATAGCATCGAGCTGATGTCCGGACTTTTCAAATTTAGGCATGGTGAACGTTACCGGCGACGAACTTACTAGTTTACTACGTTACTACTACCTACTATTGTACCGTTGTCGAGTGTCAAAATACTCACAATAAATCAAATAAATAATGTATTTCCTATATATAGCAAATGATCCCGGTTCGAATCCCGATAAATAACCATGCTAATAGTTAAAATACGAAAATAACTGTGTGTCTGACTAGGGTATAAATTGTATCCTTGTGTGCATAAATTATTAAATAAATAAATAAAACAAAATTTGTTATAGAGATAGTTCGACACCTTGGAAAAGTCATAGGTAGGATATCCCTTTATCACTTGAGACAATTTTTGCGGTATTTATCGTGTTCAGACTCCAAAGTAGGCGAACCCGCTGGCGAAAAGTAATATTTCATAAAGTCATTGACGCAACCCATAACTGTCATAAGCCGGGTACATCCTAAGGCCACCACGCTGGCCTAGAGCAGACTAGCAGACAGACAGACAGAATACCAACGTCACACCAATAGCCCATGCTGTTATTGTGAATTTATGTAACAAGGAAATGTTTAACTTTGCTCTGCTTGGGTTGTTAGTGATATCACCCGCCATGTAGTCCTCATAGTCGTGACTTGTGTCGTTGTAATCGCCCGAAGGTACTCCAGTTATAATTCAGGTTTCACACGTTCCGGCAAACCAATCAATTAAATTGCAATACAAACATTTTGAATGCAAAAATCGAAAGTACACAATGTCTCTGACACGTATCGTATGACCGCAGTGAAAGCCGGGACCACCGTCCGCCGACAGCCGACACACATATCATACGATGCTTTGCGACTGCAGCCGGCTCGAGCGAACTTATGCCCGAGTCCTATATTAGAGAAACGCATCGTTTCGCTTACGGATAGTAAGAATTATCTACGATTATAAATCGACAATGACCATTGAAACGAAATATGAGCTTTATAACGTGTTAGTTACGGTGCAATTATCAACATTTAAAAGAACTTATCCACGCGGGATAAAGGCATTGTATACCTACGGCCTCCTCCAATCCGGACGAAAATTCAGTTTAGTTTCAGTTCAGTTAAACTGGAGTTGTGAACAAAAATCCATGTGATATATGTATTACAATGATCTCATTAGTTTAATGACAGGCCATATACCGATTGGATATATACACAATACACGGGCAAGTCCATTACGTGTCTAAATGGAAACCAAGTCGAGGGTTTCGTGGTGGCGAGTACTCTCAGTCAGGACTGCGCTGGTTATGTTGAACTTTTCAACGGTGAGAAAACATCGGTTTGGTGTGGTTTTGCAAGGAACCGAGTGCACATCAATTTCGGATATACAGCACATTGAATAACATTGAAAAAATGCTGAGACTATTAGGTACTACCCAGATCAAACAAATTAAGCTTGGCAATGTTATAGACTCTTTATACTACATTTATTTATTCATCCTTTACTGATACTGCTACTTAGTAGTACAAAGATGGCATTATCTACCAATCAAACCTAAGATCTGATGAAAGACGTAGAACGTGCATATGAAGCGAGATAAAACAGGAATAAAGAGGATAAGGCGCTAAAAATACAGAAACGTTAATTTTATATGTACATATTTCAAAAGATCATGAACTCCCTTACGGACACATTAATGACGTTAAACAGTCCAGGGGTGAATGATCCCAAGGTATAGTAGAAGTTATAAAATAGTCAGCCGGACTCCGCGCACGTACCGTATCTACATATCAACGGAAGAAAACCGAAACGTCGTAACTCACACAATCATCATCTCGTCATATCTTGGTATATGTGAAGGTGTCCTAGGACAGTCATTTTGCCCAGTTCCTTTAGATTACAAGTGGCGTATATGAAAACAACAAAACACTATTTTTAGCTACAGCGCTTTGTGGTTATTATAAATGGAGCGGAGTTAAGTATCCTTAAATCGTTTTTATATACCGCATAGCTGGACCTACACCATTCGTCGCAGATCATTGATTCTATATTCGAATGGTATTAAAGCATTTTGACCAGTGTCAGTTACGACGTTTAGGTTTTCTTCCGTCGATATTGACATCACGCCCCGCTATTCACGAGCCGCCGTCAACGGCGAGGCCCGCACGGCCGCACGGCACTTCGCAGCCGCACACATACAGCATACATTTCACAGGAAAGTTTATGACATGACTCACCGTGGAGACTTTCCACTATCTGATACCAGGTGGCGCCGGCGCACTAATGCATTATCATGTTGTAATTTCCCTACTTGGACGTCTAGACTGACGTATACGGCCGTATGTGTGACGTACATACGTAACTTTATAGGTATGATGGTAATTAAATATTACTTATTTTGCATAAGGACGATAAACTTAAGTGTTCGTCTGTTCTGATGTTTGAATAAGGTTGGCGCGAAAACTTTCGAACCTACTTTGATGTGGTGTAAATTGAGTGAATAGAACCAAAGTTACAAGAACATGGATACCTATGTAATTAAATATTGGCTATTTCCTATAATAATTATAAGGGAAGTTAAACGATTTAAACCATTGTAAATACCAGAAATAGGACGTACACTGCGGAATAAGCTACGATATTTATTTTACACTTGTAGGTATTGTCTGGAAAATGGTGAAGAAACACTGGATTTATTATTATTGTTCCAGGAACGAGGTTTTTACATAAAACAAGTTAATGATTGACAACACTTGGCCTTAATGTTGTGGCGATGTATTTACTTGATCTCAGATAACGCTGGACTATCATAGCCAACCGGTTCCAATCAGTTGTAACTACATTTTTTCAGCTACATCTCAATCAACTAAGTAGGATTACATTTCCACTTCCGCTACAAACAGATCAATCAGCCAGCAGACCAGTGATAAATATTAATGCACAAGTAACTGGTCCAGAATCGAACCCCCTGAGACGGAACCGTCCGTTCGACGGAGCGGCGCGGCCGCGCGGCGCAGCGGATAACTGTTCGGTCGTTGCTCACTGATCAATGATTCATTTTACTGCACGGAACTTGAAATATGGGCGTCGTGCGCGATGTAAGAAGGAGGTTCAATGCTTTCTATGACATCGTCGCTGTAACTGATGTCCTTGGGGTCGACCCTTTAAAATCAGGGTACTCGCCCAATTGGTACTTGATACTCGTAGAGGGCACATCCATAATTATGTACAAGTTAACTTCCTTCTTTCGCAGTACTTCTGCCCTATCCTATGAGTCAAAGTTCCCGCTGTACGTATGCTGTGGGAGTCTTCAAGAGGCTTTTACTTCATCGCCACTTACTACCAGTTGGGGTTGTTGTTAAGCACTACTATAAACCAAGTAGAATAAAAGGTAGGGAACAGTTTGAGGTAGCTGGGCCCATTTCATCCTGTCGGTCTGTCTGTCGTGAGTTGTTCAGCAGGAAACCCACGAGAAGCGGAGGATAGTGCGGAGTTGCGGACTCTAGCAGTGACCAGATCCTCTACACTCCGAAAAATTTACATTAGCAAGTCAATTAGTACAATAAAAGCGTTATCATGTAGTTTGAATGAATAATTTTTTTTACCATCATTATTATCAAATTGAAATATGTCATTCGTCTTAGGAACTGACAATACACTGTATAATATAAATAATGACGCATATTTTTCAATTTTTCTGTTATAATGCAACTATCCAATTTCCAAAAACCACAAGCACACAATCCGCTAATCGGTGGGTAATTGTAACAATAACGAATCATAATGCGAGGCGATACCACGACTACCACACGAATGCGATGTGGCTCAGCTTTCCCGCACTCGCCCACTAGCTGACCCCGCACTCAAATGAGCTGTGATAATGTGTGGTTTCTATTGCATTTCATTTTGAAATCACAGGCTGAGCGTGCGGACATGTGAGACCGCGACGGTCTCGTACAAAGATAATAAACCTATCGCGAGTCGAACTTTTGAATCCACTCCGATGACGCAATGGCGCAATGTGTACCTATATCACCACGGGTTCCCAGCGGAAGATCAGCGCTAGCTGCTCTCACTCTCAGACAGCTAGTATAGGTGCTGAGCTGGACCCTTTTTTGATATTGATGTCTACTGAAAGCTGTGTTGACATTAAAGTTTTTAAAGTTATATTTTAAGTTTTATAAATGTAATTTATTTTGAATAAATTCTTTTTTCAATGGTTACCATGCCGGACGACCGTTTGAAGGATCCTGGGGTCGATTCTCAGTGAGGCGGATGAATGATAAGTATCTACTTATGTATAAAATTCTCGGTCTAAGCGTGTATTCTGTCTTTAAAATATATTTACGTAAAGTTTTATTACTATTTGTACTAAACTTAAACCTCCCTCTTAGCTGCGATCCGGTTGATATATAAACATACGGTGAAGTGGCAATTACAGTCACCATGTGAGTAATCTCAAACAAAACATTGAATTGTATTCACATAACATCACAAACAGCACTACCTATAAATGGTAAAAGTAAAACGTCGTCGTTCTTATCGTAAAGAAATATTTTTAATTTGAGCCAGGATGGACTTCAAAGGAAACTGTAAGGCTGGGCGTATGCTGGAACGCAGGCGACGCAGTTCCACGCAGCGTAGAACTGAGCAGATGTTGTAAAGTATGGAACGTCATTGAGCTACGTATGCTGCGACGCAGACACGTCAGACGTTGACATGTGTCAGTCCTGCTTTGCGTCCCGTTGTAGAGCCGGCACAGATTTCAGCGCGACGCGCGGCGTAGTTTTGTTGCAATGACAATCATGACAGAACGTTTAATAGAATCGTTGTCAAACATTGACATAAATATGTCAATGTTGTCAAACGTCTATTCTTTGTACTAGCTAAGATGCGAATGAGTTGCGTCGCAGCATACGGAGGGTGCACATGTCTGCCTCAACTGCCCTGAGGTGTACTGTACTGTGATTTGCTGTACTGCGTCGCCTGCATTCCAGCATACGCCTAGCCTTAGAGGAGGCCTATGCCAAGAGGCACACTGGGATTAGAGACATCTTAATGTGACACTAGTGGAAATGTATCTGTGATCTCAGAATAACGGGTTTTATTATCATTATTATGCCAAACAGTGAACTCACCAGCATGGGTATGTTGGGCACGACGACCGAGTCGTCGTCGGCGCCGGCGCTCAGCTCCGGCACGAACGTGTACGCGCGCCGGTAGTGGAACGACAGCGTGCCGTTCTCGTTGTCGGTTATGTTCACCTTCTCCCATTCTTCGCTGCGGAACGGACCACGGAAAACGGATTAGTCCTTCGGTATACACTACAGGTGCTTACTAGCGTCGCCAAACCTTTTAGCGGACGTCCAAAAATAAAAAGTCCATCGCGGGACCAAATCAGTCCCGTTCTTTAGAAATTGTTATAATATATTAGAGAAAAAAATAGAATTCGTTAACTGCGTGACACAGGCAGTTATTGTTATTAGTGTATTAGAGTATACAAAATAATATGTTGTTGAATTATCTATAATTTTAAACCCCGCTGCCCGCAAACAATCTATCAACGATGCTTTATCCTAATAGACTAGTATGTTATAGAGGCATTGAGAGCCTAGTTATTCTCAATATTGGTCTCCTATACATGAAAGGGCAGAGGAGAGAAGTAGCTTAGAATCATCAAATGCATCTTAATTAACAAAGCTGTATACGTTTTAACGTCCTAAGTATGTTATTTATTTATTTATTTATTTAGAACTCTTTATTGTACACCAAGAACAGGACATTAACAATTATATAAATAGACATTTATAGAGTACAAAAGGCGGTCTTATCGCTACATAGCGATCTCTTCCAGACAACCTTAACACATGGAGCAAAGAACAGTATTAGTACAGTAAGGTGTACATGAAATGAAGGAGGATTTAATATTTATAAGACTATGATATATGTAATAAAATATAACATTGAACATTGCACGCCGCGCGTGCTCCAGTAAGTTATTTGTAGATCTAGTGAACCAGCGCCCTTACAGTGAACTAAGGTAAAAACACTCCGTTTAGGTACCACCTCAGACTTCGACCTTTAGTCAACTTTTTGTACTTTGTACTACATTGCGCGCGGACAGGCGACATCGACAGCATCATAAAAACGTCCTCGTTTCTGCGCGTGTCCTCACTGTACCACATCTTTATTACAATTAAGCCGTCACGCTACATTGCGTGACCACTAAATTTATTTGCAACTCTCAGGGATATAATTAAGTACTGTCATATGTTTCAATCAAGGTTTATGACATTGTAATATTATTTGAGGAAGGCCTTGGATCAGGGCACAACGGGAATCGGGACGAGTGTTTAAAGTAATAGGAATTTCGATTATGTAATCGGAACAGCTCCAAAAAAGTTTTGGTGATCTCAGAAAATATACTCTACCACGTTCATATAAATGTTCGCTTACTCAGTAGTGACATTATAGCAAAATATACATTTACCGTGGGAGGTTGTCACAATTATTTGATTTACTTTTTGTAGTCCACTGTTCGGTGGCCACTTTAATATGCAGTAATCAGATCCTGATCATGATCGGGTATTTACTGCGCTGAATGTGACACAGATGTGATTGAACAGGTACATAATAATATCTGATAGGGAAATGTTTAAAAAATAATTTAATACGTTACGACACGTATACTTTTCATAAACTGTCACAAGTATTTATTTAATTTGGTTAATTTTGAAGTAATATCGACAACCCTATCAATTTCTCTAGTGGTTTAACAAATAGGTACAGGAAAATGACACTCGTATCTATCTCACATCTCCATTTTAATAACTCGTTATATTTCATGGTGGCATCATAATAGGTAACATAGATAATACATTTCAACATCTAATGGTCTGTCGTGTACTGAATAATTATAAAAAGTGGTCAATTATGTTTGTGTATTTATCTAAGTATAAGTGAGGATCTTATTTGTGCAAACAATTGTGCTATTTAAAAGCGTATTTTTTGACAGCGTTTTTAATGTATCATGAATGTAATGTGTTGCCCCGACGCGACGCGACTGGACTGTTTAGGTCCTTTAGTTTGGATAGTTGAAGACCTTCAGGCCACTGAGGTATACTCTAGTTTTCGGGTTGTACCTTAACCTTTTTTCCAATAGGTATTCAGCATATAAGGGGAGGGGGGTTTACAGACAGGTCAGATAACTTTACAAAGAATCACTCCCCAGGCTTGCAATCAACAAATGTTACAGCGTTAACTTAGCAAACTATTGTGTGTGTGTGTGTGTATGTGTTTGTGTATGTCTGTGTAACTGCTGGCGACCACGTCAACAAGTTATGGTGGATTTACATTGAAAGGACGTCGAGTACCATGATATATGACCCTCTTATGATAACTTATAACGTTGGTACCTACTGTTTACGTAACACCTACTATAAGTATAGTGCTTATGCATAATATTACCATTTGCATCATCATATCAACCCATTATTCTTGAAATGTGACTCGTTTTAAACTGAATGGCAAAGGTAGGCAACTGGGCCTCGATTGAGCTTGCAGTGCACCTAGCTGGACGATATCCTGCTGGTTGTCTACATGCCCAGCTAGCTAAACTCCATGTAACCGGATCCACACATTTCTAACAAGAACACAATTACTGTTATGAACAATGAAACAATTATTACACGGTAGAAATGGTACTAAGTACCGTTGCGAACTATAGGGTCTGCCGTCTGTGGTAGACCCTAGTATTGCGTGCTCAAACTAAACACTAAACTCAACTTCTCACAATCTCCAAGGGTTGACTGGTAGAGAACGCCATTATGCATTAAGTCCGCCCATTGTAAATTAGGTTTTTCAATAGAGAGTGACATAAATAAATAAATGAAGCGACAATACTTACGAGTACACGTAAGGGCCGAGCTCGTCGAGCACCGGCTTGGAGCCGTTGTTGAGGAACTCGTCCGCGTTCGTCACGTTGTACACGTACACCCGCACGAACGGCCTGACGGGCGGCCGCGCCCACCACTCGAATGTCATCGAGCCGGGGCGGAGCACCAGCTCCTGCGGATTATAGTCAACGGGATGTTAAGTAGCACCGACGAATAAACGGTTATACCCATTGGATGATTAAATCGAGGATAAAACTTGCTAAATATGAGTTTGCTAGACGTAAGTAGAAGTGATTATGTTTACATTTAAAGTATTTAATTACTTTTAAAAGTTAACAAAGGAAATTAACTCTTATTTCCCCATTGTAAGGCACATCACAACAGCTGGCTCCTGGATGTTTTTATCTTGATAGAAATAATATACATAAAGGTAAACACAATATATTATCACCTTCATTATCGCATACATTCACAACACAGCGCACAGGTTTCACTGTAAAACACATGCGCTCCAATTTTATTATACAACAAACTCCCGTGCGCTATGTTCTTAACAACGACAACAACAATAACAACAACAAACATCAACAACAACAACCTTCACTCTCGCTCATCCGGAGCGTGTCACTGCCCTGGCATTGATCGTAGTCTCGGAGTTTATTTGGCAAGCTCGAATTAGTAATAATACGGTCCAACGGCGCGGATGGTGGACAACTGCTTTGTTTCGCCAAGCGTGTCAAGGTTACTTTAATTGATCTCAAATCACATTTGACCTGAAGTGATCGTCACGATGTTACTTGGTGAGAACCGACCGTTTTCAGATCTAAACAATAAAATGGGCATTGTCTTCTGCGTCGGAGGTCGTGTGGTTAATCTACGACGATTTGTAAGAGTTTTTTATATTTAGAACATCAAGTATTATGTATTATGATTATGAACACATGTATTATGATTTATGTCTAGAAACTTCGCTTCCCTGGTTACACAATAAGTTCTGATAATAGACAAGTCAATTATTCTTCATAACTAAAAAGGTAACGTAAATTGAGGCGGTGCATGTATATTGTGAAGCATCAAGCAATGCAACTCTTAAAATGCTGGATTCAGTTAATATGCGAATCATTTATTAGTAAATTAATAAAACCCAACTAATTTATAGTAACCCATATGATCAACAAAACAAACACACAGTAACGCCATCTCATGATTTTGTCTATAACTAATTCAGGCAAGTTTCGATACAACGCCATCTAGCGAGCGACATTACTTACATGGTCTATGAACAGCCGCACCCACGTGCCGAAGAATATAGCGCATACGATCCCCGCGAGCAGCAGCACCACAGCAGAAGCCAGGACGAACCCTGGAACAACAACGATGGCGTTAAACACGAGGCAGACGGATATTGGGTTATTGCTGATTATTATTTTAATAACAGCTGCATGTGTCTTGAAGGACTCGTAATTTCTATGAATAATCTACTTATGTATAACTAACTAACAATATTATATTATTATACTATGACTTAACGTATACATGTTAACTGTCATATAATAAAACTAACTGATCGATGTGTGTACATCGAAGATATTAAAGAAAACCTAGTAGTTTTTATATACGAAATAAGTACCGTAGATCTCATAATAATGATTTTTAGAATTTTTGTCTATTAGTCTGCCAGTTGAGTGGGATACTTTTCTATAGATAATCGTTAATGTAATACGTATCTAAAATATTCAGTAGGTAATGTTTTCGAAGAAATATAATTATGCTTTCTTTCCTTTGTCTAAAATGCAAGCAGCTTTCACAGCACAATTAATAAAAAATATTATAACTCATTAGAGAACTTAGGATACACAAAATAAGAGTGCTAGAGTCTATCCTAGATCTCAATAGTTGTGTAGGTATGTCTTCGTGTAAAAATATTCTTTACGTCTCTAACAAGCAATACTCGTGAATACCTACTACTCAAGAATTTAACTAGGTACATCATGTGATTCATCTTTCAAACAAAGTCAAGATGCTCACGTACCACACTATCTTCGTATTAAGTTGAATATCGTGACCAGATAATCTGCTAGTGCCAGGCAAAGTCGTGTCGGGCCACTAGTCAAGGATGCGGTTACGTCATTACGTCAGTCGTACCGTCGGCAAACTCAAGCGTAACTGTGTAAACAATTTAATGTTTAATAAACACTATTATGGACGTAATTATTTATTTTAAACACTAACTCGATAAATTATTGCTCATTACTAAATTAAATGCGTCGTTAAATTGCGTACTAAATAATCTGTACTAATAATAAAGTATAAGCGGCCAAATCTATACATTCAATATTTTTGTTGAATATGTTAATGTATGTAAGTATGCATTGTTATTGATATAGAATTGTTATATCTTATAAGTATATGTATAAAATTCTCGTCTTATATATAAAATTCTCGTATCATAATGTTAAGTTACCATACTCCTCCGGCTTCACCTATTTTTATGAAATTTTATATGCATATTCAGTAGGTCTGAGAATCGGGTACTATCTATTTTTCATACCCCAAGTGATAAGCGTTATCCACCCCTAACACTTATTTACCATTTTTTGGACAACATTTTTATTTTTTATTGATTCAGCATAAAAATATACACATTTCCACTTCCCTACTACCCCCACCCCTCAAATTTAAATCGTGCTCTTTGTATTTTTGTATGAAAAATATACATGGCGGAACAACGTTCGCTGGTCAGCTAGTATATTATATATTTTTAATTAATGTTTTGGATCTTAATTTGTTTGAGTAGAAGCTAGGCATAGTTATTAATAACATAGGCTAAGTTATGGGTCAAAATCAAGGATATTTGTTTTATTTATTTTTATTTTATTTACTAAGTAGGTACTTGTGTCATGGACAGGACAGACTGTATATTTATTAAATCATGCTTATTTTCGTAAAACCCTTCGCATATTTTGAACATAGACAGGTCTCGTATATCGGATGTAAACTTAGAAAAAAATTGCGACAACACAAATTAGATTTGACCAACATTTTTCAAAACAAATTATACTTGAGATTAGCTGTAATATTACTGCGCATTGTTGAGCGCACACAATAATAATTTAATGTATATAATTTGTATAATAATTTGGTGGATGTAGTTACGAGATTAATTTCATTGTGTTGCCAAGGCGTTACCGTTGGCTCGAGACAATGGAGAGACGACAGTCACTTTGTACTGAATAGGTTCTAAGGCTCCGGCAACACCAATTGATTAATAAGTATAAGAAGAAAATTGTTCAGCTTCCAGATTGTGGGCGTGTAAGTAGAAATACGCTTAATAAGTCCCTGGATTATACTGGTACGAACATTGGCTTTATTTTATTTTTATTTATTTATTTATTTAACTCGGAATACATTCCATATATTTCCCATTTATTTCCCGTAAACTTTCTTAATCATTGTTTGTAACTGTTACTTGATTGTAAACTTCGTATTCAGTTTGGTTAAGCAAGTAACTATGTAAATTTTCAAAGTGGTAAGGTACGTCAATCCTTAAAATTTCATTCTCCCGCCATCTATTGATCTTGAAATTTCATTTTTTTATGAGTACAAAGTTATTTAGCCTACACCAACACTAACAAAAACAAACTTCGTGAAATGACGCACATACCTACATAATACACATAATACATAACAGAATCAAACAAATTGAATAATCTCCTTTGCATATCAAACATTGCCTCCCAGTGGAAGGAAGCGAGGTGGCAAGCAATCACATTGTCAGATTGAAGTAAACGCCGTAAAATTTATTGTCCCTGTCGCACATACGGCACCGGCTACGTGCAAGATGTACCTACATGTTTGCATAACACACGTGCTGCAATGCGCAACGACTAAATATTAATAATAATTACTCCTAGGTATAATATTACACATAGGTAGGTATAGAATACGTTTGCTTGAGAATACTCTTCCAAGACTGTTGTGAAGCACGCTTGCAACTAGCTAAATAAAATGTATGTAGGTACATACATCACAAATATAGAAAAATATATATAATATAGAAAAATATACAAATATACAAAAATATAGAAAAGATAAATCCTATCTTTTCTTCGTATTTCTCAAAATTTTCGTTAGTGCAGACAGTAAGAAATGCATCTAAATTCGCTTTCAGAGCAGCAGAGGAAAATCCAACAAAGTATCGGAATGGACCCAACATCACCCAAGTGCTTTTTTTATTAATTTATCTTCAAAACACAGAAACAATTTCCTTACTGTACGAGAATAAGTATTTCCATTTCAATTTCGAGCAGCATTCGTTGAATTCTCATACTGTGCGTTTATGCCAGTTTATTATTATTATTTTAAAGGAACCTAATTATTATCATTTCATTTCACTGTCTCTCAATTTAATTTATCAATCGGCAGACCATCGCGTACATTATTTGACTTTACCATGGAGCCGTGTTTGCAAAACACTGCCCGGCCGGTCACGTATCCCTGTTTCTTTTCGAAGAACGGCCGCCGCGCCGGTGTTCATGTAATTTGAATGGATGTTATGACCTTATCACTAAACATTGTTGTCCGGGTAGCGCCGAGTTTGTCAACGTACGGGTGTAAGTACACTGAATTAAAACTTTCTCACGTCAAGACAAATCTTTTTGATCATGTGCAACGGTTAAAAGGATATCTCATATTACGAGTAATATGGATATTTTCACATCCTAACTTTCGCACTAGGATTCCTTCTGACAGTCGGCAGGAACGACACAAATAAAATAACCCACGACACGAGAACTAACCGCCGTCTGCCCCAGCCGGAATTGGAACCCGAGAGCCTAAAATTTATTTATTGGGTACATGTAGAGCACAAATAGGTAGCATAGTATACAATAAATATTTTTTATTTCTTGAACACAGACGTGGGCAAGTATTTCCAGTCCTTAGACGCCTTTCCTTCCAATTTCTTGAGTAACTACCTTAATTTAGTTCTAATTTCCTCAACCCCCACCAAAACACAATCACTTCAATTTTATTCTTAATATAAGAATGGTAACCTTACGTTCCATTCTCTATTTATGCTCTTTGCTTATTTTCAGTGAACGTTATAACTTAGTCTGTGGCCAAGTCGCCATTTTCTTGCCATCCATTCACACGCGATATCTGCATTTGCAAACGCCACAGTAATTGTATGTGCAGTGACGTAACACTTGAAATGTCATCTCGAGAATTATGTCAGCCTACCACGAGCATAATGACACACAGTCAGTCATTATCATTAGGGAAAATTATATAGAAAACGACTCCTTACTGACCCACAGAGTTGACCCACATTCAGCTATCTCCTAGACTGAGTATAAATTAGCGTTGCGTATCATTGGCACAGGGTCTGTGGGTTGACCGATTATATTCTGATTGGGAAATAAGCCGATAATTGTATTAGTATTGCTAATGCTACGTTTTGTAACGTTGGTTTCTTTCATTTGATCTGTATAAGCTACCACTATAGCCGCTAAGTTTACTCTAGAACAAATGTTCTGTGATGGAGCCTATTTATATAAGTTTTAAGGCATCATCCCTTGCCTGAAGAAGTAAAGTTCCGATTTTCGTCTAAATTTGAGATTTTTATAATAAATAATAAACGTTTAAACTTAACGATTTTTATAATAAATTTGATTTCCGCTCACGGCTTCACCTGCATGCAATAGGCTAGTTGACAGTAAGAAAATATTTTGAAGATTTCTATTTTTTATGGTAGCTTAATATTTACAAATGCGACAAATCGATCTTATTGATTAAATAAATCATGATTATTTAATATTTTTGAGAAATAAAATCCCGAAATTACAGTCACTAGTCACGTGACAGCGAACGCCAATACGACGCGTGACGTCACACGTTGCAAAACTAAACAAACTTGCCATAGCATTGTGGTCTTTCCGCTCAACCAAACAGCTCTTTGTTTTCCAACATATGACGTCACACGAGTCGCCATGACAGTTTGACGCGTTTTTTGAAGGAAACGTCAAATAGTTCATGAAAATATAAATTAAAATATAATACAGTTAGTATTTTACTGAAATATTAATATTTCAGTTAAATTAGACCATTAGGCAAACTATGATTTAGTTTTTCAAAATTAGTCAACTAGCCTATTGTCCATGAGATAAATTATAATACAAAGCCGGAGCCCCCTTTTTACCACCAAAGGGCGTAATTTCCAAAAATCTACTTAATGCTCACTTGCATCACTAGAGGAACCCATACACAAAGTTTCAAGTGAATCCATTGAAGGAATATAAAGTTTCAGTTTATCCCCTTAGGGGGGGAATTTCCAAAAACCCTCTCTTAGTGCTCCCCTACACTCCCCAACGAACACTGTTTTGGCTGTGCGCTGTCTGTCAGTCACTGTCAGTGTCACACTCAGAGCCACCCAATTGTAAGATTTGTAAGTGCTGACCGAGGTCCATCGATTTCAGCAACACGAAAGGCATCACCAACGCGTTGTCGCCCCAGACAGACAGAAAAGAACGAAAAATAAATTATAAGATTATCTCAGTTATATAAAACCACAACGTAACCTTAAAATGCTTTTTATAATTCATCTAAGATGCAGATTTCACCGTTGCAAGTGTTTTTCCATCGGATTACAACACTGGCACAGATACTAGTATAGACAATACAATCAAATTTTGTACGCAACACTTAATTTCAATATGTCGACACGCTGTGTAGCGATATCAGAGGTAGGTATCTAAACTCCTTTTTTTGTTCTCGACAGCGAGATTAATATGGTAATTAATAGATGCGAGTCACATTCGGTCAATTAAAATAGATTACACCAATACAACATTTGAAGATCATGAAGATTGCGCTAAATTTAATAACAATCCGGACATCAGAAGAAAGTACCTACCTATACCACATACCTCCTTACCATGATATGTTTTCACTAGATCTAAATCGTTTCAAGATGAGATGAGAGCGCTGAGCCTAGATGCTATGCTATCTCAAGTTTATTAACTTGTTTTTATCATTGTTTTTTTCTCTGTAAATCTTTTGAGGAAATAACTTATTTAAATAATGTCCAAGCGCAAGTTAGCAAGAGTCCCGTTCTAATTAGGTCACGATGTGTTGCTGCCCTTGAAGACTAAGATGGTCGCCTCTAAAAAGTGTAACCTGATCCATTCATGATCAAAACAATCCTTTATTATTTGTTGTTAATTTTGCGCAGTTGAAAGTCATTTTAAGATCAATTAGTATGCTGAACTACAATCTTAAACCTAATATATGTTTATTTTTTACGACAGGTAAATCCTAGCTTCCAACAACACGGGAAACCTGGCGTGGCAGCTAGAGCACTGCCTTTATTGTATTTATTGGTGTGCTTAGTGAATTATTTTTAAAATTTTCATTATAATTTTTTCAATGCAACTGGATCGATCTCTTACGATCTCTCTCTGGACATAACCTAGATAAAAAAGATCTTAATAAAGCGTGTGGATACTGTGGATGCACTAAACTTGTACAGCAATTGAGTAATATTGGTGCATGGAATGTGGATAGAGATTCATGTCGGCTATCGTCACACTCGGAGCGGAACAGACGCAGACGCAGCCGGTGTCCGCGGCTAGCGGCCGGCGGCCGTGCGGCTATAAAACTGACATATCGCTGAGGAATCCGGAGTGAAAACATTTAGCGATATTCAACAACTAATGGCTATTATAACGCCTGTTAAAATACCATGTTTTTGTTCCATTCTTGTGCATTATAAACACACTTTTAAATTCTCTCTCCGCATTAATAAAATAAGAACAAAATAAATTACGGTTTAAACTCCATCCCCGCGCTAGGATTCAGTATTCGTGGAATAGGACAGAGAATCCAGAGAGATGATATGGACACACACTAAATGACCCGTTATAAGTCATGACCCGAAAACAAGCTGTAACTAGCTTCAAACTAGTGATTTCAAACATAAATAAATCAATTCTATGTGTAAGTACCTACATGAAGAATTAGATAACAAAATTTAAAATATTAGCAATACTTACACATCAGCTTGCATTTAATTAATTGAGTTACGACCGTAGTGTCTATTTACGGAGGGGGCACGTGTTAGGTGTTAGTGGTGATGTGATTGAATATACATTTATTATTTTATATGGATCATATATTACTATGTCCATAAATGGGTATAAGCAAGGTGCAAAGCATGTCTTACAGAAATAAATAACCATACATAGCTCTCTCAGATTATAACAAAAAAGTAGATCATTACTAATCGAGCAAAAATACATTTCCACATAAGTATGCCTCTTAACTCGTGGGACTGAGACAGTTCTTTAAACGATGTTATATCAGACAGGCAGTGTTTTATGTAACAGAAATTATGTGCATTAATGTGTATCAGCTTGAACGAGGACGGCCATTTTGTTGTTATTCCACAAGTAAGTTAGTTATCTTATGTCGACTTGAATGATCGATCGATATTCTATGCTCATTTCCTACTTGAATCCCCAGTCGGCTTCTGGTGCCCCCGTCAAACAGCGTTAGGCCACACAGACTACTTCATTATAATAAACTCATATAGGATAAAAAAATTACTTTCAGACACTTTTTGCAAAGTTTCATGAGTTTATTAAAAGATTTATAACATCACTCTTCTCCTATCTTATGGTCGACGCCTTATCAACGAAGCGAGGCGATACCGAAACGTCTGTGAATTGACAAGTGTGCAACTTGCGATTATAATAATCATTTAATACCTCAGTGACCCTAAACAGTTCTTATCTGGGTCAAGGTCACAGAACTATAACACAATAATCAACTCGAAATAGAATACAAATTCTAAATTCTTATGGTACCTACCAAGTTATGGTTAGGTAATGTAGACATCATTATATTAGTTGGCAACCCTAGCAGTACCCACAACACAATGGCCACAAGCCGACAACCACAAATAGACTAATCGTATAAGGGTTTTTCATTGGTTTAATTGAAAACGATTATCCCCGCAACATCCGAGCATTATGTAACAGCAATGAATCGATTTAACACAAATTCGTTTCAATCACTTTTGTCGTTAATTCCTATTGTATTAGTAATTATAATTGCGACAATAATCCACGTTCTTGCACGTATTATTTACATAGACACGAGTACAATTTCTAGGCTTCTAGCCAGGGCAGACAATATTACAAGGTTTGTTAGTGAATCGGGAAAAGGTACCGACATATTAATTTGTAATGTGATGTGTCCATTGCGAGTGTCCTACTACCCGAAAAAGAAGGAATCTTAGTTCTGGAGAATGATCATAGGGTAGAGCGAACTCCGAACTCTCTATCGTGTTCCCTGCTAAACCGGACACATGATCTTTTTTAAATTATAAGTTGATTCGTGACTGCAATCCCACTTGATAGTAAGTGGTGGTGGTGGTGATGTAGTCTTAGATGGTAAAGCGCAGTAACTTAGTAAAAGCCTATTCACTCCTAATTTGAAGACACCAACAATAAAAATGATAATTGATAATACGTTCAGGGCGATGTATTGACGTATTGATATAATTATGGAGTTAATTAGAACTTTCAAGCAAGGAGAACAGAAAAGTGCAAGACTGTTTTCAAATTACCGACCCTGATTTTATTAACGATGTTATAAACTACTAATGTGCGCATGTGAACATAATATCTTAAAAACGGAAACTTTACAAAACCGTTTTTTTCTTCTAAGTTTATCGTTACTACGGCTTTATAGCACATGAGTAGTTTAACTACTAGTCAAACATAATCGCAGATAAAAGATTAGGCAGAACAAAGACAAAAACGACAATGACATATTTGGCGTTGAGCCATGTCGGTTATTCCCCGAATTGGTCATATTATTAATCTTACTTAGAAGGTTGAACATGTCAGTGTTCTTACACTTTTTGGAATGCATCAGGTTCGGATAAATATTAAAGTAACATTTAAGCTGAGTAGGTACACGTACCTTCGAAAGATTGAATCAATTTTAAACGGTCACAAAAATCCTATCCTTCGAGGTATAAGACATCTTTTTATTTTCATGTGTTGTACCTAAACCAATCCTGAATAATGTTTAAAACAAATCTGCACCTCATCGGACATTATCTTCATCATTCGTTAAACATTATCTACAAAAAATACCAATCGAATTGAGAACCTCCTCCTTTCAGAAGTCGGTTAAAAATTCTACTTACCACACATTGTGAAGGCGACTTATAGGTATGTAGTTTTATTATACTCATGTAGTTCAAGGATTAGTGTAATTTTTCTCTTACTAATGGTAGTTTAATTAACACTATTAACAGTTTTTTTTTACGGAAACTTTACAAAACCGTTTTTTTCTTCTAAGTTTATCGTTACTACGGCTTTATAGCACATGAGTAGTTTAACTACTAGTCAAACATAATCGCAGATAAAAGATTAGGCAGAACAAAGACAAAAACGACAATGACATATTTGGCGTTGAGCCATGTCGGTTATTCCCCGAATTGGTCATATTATTAATCTTACTTAGAAGGTTGAACATGTCAGTGTTCTTACACTTTTTGGAATGCATCAGGTTCGGATAAATATTAAAGTAACATTTAAGCTGAGTAGGTACACGTACCTTCGAAAGATTGAATCAATTTTAAACGGTCACAAAAATCCTATCCTTCGAGGTATAAGACATCTTTTTATTTTCATGTGTTGTACCTAAACCAATCCTGAATAATGTTTAAAACAAATCTGCACCTCATCGGACATTATCTTCATCATTCGTTAAACATTATCTACAAAAAATACCAATCGAATTGAGAACCTCCTCCTTTCAGAAGTCGGTTAAAAATTCTACTTACCACACATTGTGAAGGCGACTTATAGGTATGTAGTTTTATTATACTCATGTAGTTCAAGGATTAGTGTAATTTTTCTCTTACTAATGGTAGTTTAATTAACACTATTAACAGTTTTAATCACATAAAGCAATTAATTTAAACGGCATGACGTTATGTTGATTTCGAGTTCCCCATTAGGTCTTGATTGCGTTGAGTGATATGAAACGTTATGACTTACGACACTTTAGGATTCCGCCGTAGAACCCTTGTACTTCTAATTTTTGTGTTACTTACCTTAGCTCACTTTTGAAATTATATTGTTATGTAAGTGGTTACATCCACAAATGCATATCTGGACTAATAGGTAGCGTCAAAATAGTCGTCCCGGTCAAGGAAGCAGTAAAATCATCTGCGCCTTTAACTGATTCTACACATCAAACCAAATCAAATCAACACACATCAAATCAAATCAACATACAGATGTTTGCATGAAGGATATTAAAACATTTTTCTTTATTTGATTCGAATTTTTGAAGTTATACTTCTTTTTGTACCTTAAAAAGTATAAAAATAAAGATAAATCACTTCACTGCTTATCGTTAGAAGAATAATGGTAATTAGGCAGATAATAAACCCTAACCATATTGCATGAATACCTCCGACATTCATTTGGGCAGAACAGAGGTTGGCGACCTCCAAAAGATTAGACCTAAAGCCAACCCCGTCCATTATCAAACAGAGCGCACAACGAGCAGAGAAAAGTCTGAAAGATTGGCGCACTTAACCCAAACCTTGCTTAATTTAATATCACGTTTAATACAACAAAAAACTAACCCTTAACCACTTAACCCTCAAGTTTATCCATTAAATCTCTCATCTACCCATTAATGTCGTTAATTAGCGTTAAACACGTTAAAATAGTTACAAATGTTTCCATGTAACGCTCGAATTTACAAAGCCACGTTCACTTCGCGCGCAGTCAGTTGCGCAAGTAATGCTAACGGCGAATGTAGGTTACATTAGCATCGAGAGCTGATGAACTAAGTTTGCCGAATGAACGGGGTTTCGAGAGCGGAGCTACGTCGGCTCTGGGCGCTCCAGTGGACAAGCAAAGTTTTTTTATTTGTATTTCAGTGCACCTGCGTGATTGATGGCTCTTGCTATTTCAACAGCCGGTAAAAGAGCAAACGGACCGCCTGATGGTAAGTGCTGAAGGCGGCTCATGGACTTTCGTATAGCCAAGGGTTATTGTTGAACAGTTCAAATGCATCAGGAAATTTCACTGGTCAAAAAGCAAGCTGGTAATCTTTTTAATAATGGATCTCGACACTGAAATCGAAAAACGTAAACAGTTCAAGCAAGATTCTAGAAAGAGGGCAGTTGCTACAAAACCATACAAATAATCCTATCACTGCGCACTTTTGAGGAGACTCAGCAATATACAAGAACGACCAGGAAAGACTTAACAACAACGCTTATAATATTTGGCTTAAAAGCAACTACTGCCGCAAACTAAAAACATAGTTCAAACCAGTAACAAAAAAAACAAGTACGCAGTAAGCATTAAAGATCGCTGGATAGTTAAAAAACATGTGTGCAATTCAACAAGTACACGCCAACAAAATCAAGTGAGCCGCCATTTTGCCGTATAAGGTATTGCTATAGGACCCCGACCTTGGAGCATGCAAGCGGATAATGCTTCCTATCTCATTTTCTCCCACGTTAAAATGTGTCTGTATCTTTTTTTCATCGACTTTCAAATCACAACGATGCTAAAGAAGTTTTTACTTCAAAAAACCTTTACAATCTAGTTTCATATCGTTGTTATTATTATATAAATAACAAATATTTATATTTACGGTCTCAAAAATCAGGGTAACTTTTTCAATTGTTTCTAGATAGAAGCGGAGCTGTTACATTACACGCATGACAGAGACATGGTTCAAAAAATAATAAACAATATAGTACTTATACCAATTTCAGTAATTGTATACATATCACGATACGCACCTCTTGAAGATAATATACTAAAACTCCAATAATAGGAACTAATGAGTTTTTAAATGGAATATTGATTAGCCTAATGAATTCTCAATTCGTCATAAGTAATTATCCTACTGATAAACCTATGACACGTGGAACTAAATGGAATCTCAAAGAACAACGATCCTGCAGGTACTTAGGTACTAAAATTGATCCGCGGAAAAACAGAACTCACCAACGTTTAAACAAAGGATTTCAAATGCCGTCAAACATCTACAAACATCATTCACTAGATACTTATGATGCATAGATTAGATTCTGAATAAAAATTTCAATTATCGTCCGAATCCGAAATATTTATAGGTATCATTCTGAATTTTTATTCTCACATTTCATGTCAAATATTACCTACTATAAATCAATGTGCCAGACAGAAAATTTTTAACAAATTTGTTATGGTTCGTTCTACATAATCATCATCATACGATTCATACGCATGTTAGTCATGAAATTTTTATATTCGCGAAAGGTACAACGCATTCTGTAAAACGTTTTGATTTGATCTGTCCTTAAGAACCTAATAAGCGATTTCAGTTATTCAAAACATTGTCACAATTCATGAGGATTGTTAATTGTTTTAAGATTACTGTTAACGTTTGAGCAATATGTAAAACCCAAATTCGTGATTGACTACAACTTATTAGTGTCTACACAAGCCGCTGGTGTCCGCGCTTGTAATGCACAGTAAACGAGTACATACCTTCTAAATATGCCAATATAATGTTTCATTTAACGTAAATATTACCAATATCTTAATTAAATACAATAATGTTTAAGAGAACGTGAGTTTGCTCGTGTTTCCTTGACTTCACACGTACTCCCATTAAGGTAGCTACGCATTGCTTCGAAGGAAATATTTTTCAAACCCGACTGATGCCAGTTCCAGAGAAAAGCGCGTTAAAACAAAAAAAAAGCTCTTCAGCTTTGCCATTCCATCACAATCATTAGCACACACCGGCACACCATATCAAGGAGTCGGCTCGCTGGCATGCTGGCACTAGCAAGGTGTTGTAAACGAAACTCCCAACAAAAACTGTCGGCAGCGACAATTTGCGCAAACCGCCCGAAGTTTCGTCAATTTCATAACATCTAACATTTGGACGCAACTTTCTAATGTTATTCGACAATTAAAAATTCTATCTGTAGAATAGATTCGTTGAAATAATAAGGTTTACTTCATTATAAATTACACTTTGAATTTCATAATCAGCCTACTTACGAGTAAATATTCTCAATTCCTTAATTACAAATTAACTTTAAAATTGTTATGTACATACCTACTCGTAATAAAATTATTCACTACTGTAGAACACGTACATAATATTTTATTTAGATCTTAGAATATATTTCTTTGACATCAATTTATACAAATTGGAAAAAAATATATCAAAATTAGAACCAAGTAGGAAATTGTTACAAATGCCTGAAGTGCTCAGGCTGCAATTTATTATCGAGATCTCCTCAAAATGTATTCAACATAACAATTGTTATGCGTAATTATAATTTAGACAACAAAGGGGAACTAAATAATATTGATGATAAATGTGTCTAAAGCAGTATTTATTTATATTCATATTAAATATAATAATAATAAAAGTTTTTCATTTATCTCTACACAAAAATTACATTCAAAATAAAACTTATAAATTTAACTTAAATAAGTAACACTTTGTTGGTAACTTGATTTGTGGGAGATATAGTGTCCTAGCTAAGCCATAATTATATTTTCAGGAATAAATCGATGCCGATTTGACAAGAATTTCAGAAAAAACTTAGAAACGTAATATTTCAAAGAGATTAAGTAAGATTTTTGCTTTAACCGCAGCGAACTTCATAAAACATTTCGTGTTCTATTTAACTCTTACCTAACCATCTTATATTGTTACAATCATAACAATAAAACGCTTTGTTACTTCCTTCCTGTTTCCTGTAAGTAGAGTGAATTCAAAATCCACTGGAAATAAACATAACAATAGTAAAACAGATATCCCAAGGACGCATTTCCGCGAAAGTAGCACGCACAAAAACTTCCAGCACTGACATTAACAAAACCAGAGCAACAACATGTGTAAACGTATAAAGATCTAAGCAAAATCACTCACTTATCCTTAAATTATCCCGAATCAATCCGAAAATGTTACGGAATTTGAACGCCATTTTGGAAACGGAACTATTCACAGATAATAAATAGAAAAGCGCAGTCGGTTTGCGCGGGAAACGCGGTTTCGTCGACCGCGCTCGAGTGACTGGCCGGCAAGAATGGTGTAAGTACGTTTTACTAGTGAAAAATGTTTTTTTGCTGCAAGCGCTTGCCCGCGATCAATTTCGTAATTTTAATGGGTTCTGGTAAGTGATTTAGCGATTTATCGGGGAGAGATTAGTGCTGAGTTTAGCTTAAGTCTAACTAATTACAAAAAAAAACAAGTTTCTAGACATGCTAGTATGAATGGCACTGGATTATGGTATGTTTTTATGCTTAATTACAATGATGATTTACATTTTTTATTTAATTATGGAATAAAAGAAGAATAGAACAAAAGAGAATACAATACGTAAGAACGGTAATGATAATTAACAACAAGCAGTTGCAACAAAAGGCTTGTGTGGGATCATAGGGATCAAAATTTAATACCTATCAATGCATTTAAATCTTTGATTTTAATTTTAACTGAATTGTCATATAATTTACTCACTTTACTAACAAAAATAACACGGGCTAAGTGCTAAAGGAAGCAACGTATCAAAAAACACTACGATACATTTAGTGTCGGAATTCCAAATTCGTATACCAGAATTAACGGTTATCTGAAACGCAACAATGTCTTTCCACAACTTAAAATTAATGAATAGTCAAGCATTCTGCCGCATGCTTTGTGTACAGGCCAACTCGAAAGACAACTAGGTATATAGATTATAGAGTGTACGTTAAAATTCGAAAGTGACCTGAAGTCAAGCCTTAACAATTACATACCATGGCCAAATTATGCCATTAGCGGTCACCTAGGTGGAGTAGGGAATGAACGTAAAGAAATCGGTGGAAAAATCCCCAGTACAGTATATTGAAAACTCATATTCTAACTATCATTCATCATTTCATTTCATTTATTGCACGCGTGATTCTATCATTATGCAAATGCCGACGAATGCGTGATTGATTAGCGTTGCATCACTCACCGGATATAGTTCGTTATTAGATTACTGTGCATCAAGGTCTGCGGTTATCAGTTTTCGTCATCTGCGGTCTACGATCTGGTTATTTGGTTGGATCCGATAGTTTAGGATCTACCATTGATAATATAATCTAGCAAACCATACATTTTTACTCGGCATGGAACTAGCAAAAGAGTATGTTTGTGGGCGGGTTCCACTACGCGATCAAAACGTTCAAAATATTCCTTTTTCAATAGAAAATGAGTTATTTCGAGCGTTGTGATCGCTTAGTGGAACGCCCCCTCTATTTATTTTTCAAAGTTCTTGAACTGATGACTGTTTTGAAATGCAGAAGGTGGCAAATTTTTCATCAGTCTGTCTCTGTTTTACAGCTTTTAAGTATTCTCTTGACGATATATGGGTATGTACTTAAAGTAGTTCTTTTCGATGCCCACATATCCCTATAAAATTCCTATTCCTATGCCTAGAATCGTCTTCTTCTCACTTCCATGGACCTTGCGTGACCTTCGCAATATTTCTTGATACTCTCTGACCTTGGCACACTGTCACGAAAATCCATTGTTCAAATTGCGTTTGGAAAAAACGATCGTAGACGGCTATCGTTGGTCAAAGAACACACAACAACAGTAATGCCGTGGCAACAGATAGGGACAGCGGACTTCCAAGCTTCTCGAACTGCAAGCTGACACATTTAAATATAACAGACAAACATTCGAGTTATCGTTATGTAACATAGATAATTAATAAGAAAATTAATGTGTGTACTTATGTACACGCTTTAGAAGTTATACTTCATTATTAATTTTTATGATGTAAATAATTTGACGTTCATAATTCTTCAATAAATACAATATACCGCCAACTATCGGCAAGGACGATTACTTAATCCATACTAACGAGTTCTATTATTCTACTATTATTTCCTAGATGGCGCTAGGCCGATGGCGTTCTTATTCTTTAAGTTAGGAAGGTTCACCCCTAGATGGCGCTGTGCTTAAAACCCGCTTCGAATAAAACAATCAATGTAGTATTTTCATTCTAAATTATCTTTAAATAGTTATGATTTATGAACTGTGATATTGCAATTAAATAAATTATATGTGTATCAAATCAAACTAAAAAATACTAGAATATACAACTTGAACATAGTTATCAATTTTCATACCACCTAGAACTAACTTCATGCTGTTAAATTTAGGTATCGCAGCCAACTTCACATATTAAAATTTCACTCTCATCATTTTTTCATAACGCGCCTAAATATATAATTTTTGAAGTTATACTTCATAACTTCAAAAATTATATAAATACTAAACTGTTTAACTAGCAAGTTATTGGAAAAGTATTTTGAAAGAAACAAAATAGGTGTACAGAACAATTTGTACATACACTACATTCCTATACTTGATAATAACCGGAAGAATTAAGGCATGAACTATCCCAGAGAGAATCAAAACAATATTTACAGCTCTCTACAAATGGCATACATAAACCAAACTTGGTTTGTCATTGTCATTCTTTCTGACTCCATCTTTAGTCTATGATAAGTACCGTAACATTTTTCCACGCGTAGCCGTATCAGTTTAATTGCCTTGTTGAAGAGGCTATACTTAAAAAACGGGTGCATTCAGCGCGGGAAGTTCTAAAAAAATGTATTGTATTGTGTTCTTTCTTATCATATAAACGTCAGCTGACACCTTCTTTATTGTTTTTTTACGGTTCCAAACATCCGACTAACAATCGGAAACCATTAGCTTATAGGATAATAGTTTCCCCCGCGGCTTCACCCATCAATTTCCAAAAATCCTTGGTGCTCCCCTACCCTCTGCGAGGAACATACATGCCTAATTTCAGCTTGTTGCGTTCAGTAGTTACGGCTGTGCGATGTCTGTCAGTCACGATATATACATAGATTGATTGATTGATTTTTTTATGTGAATGGTCTACACTTGAGCGGACGAGCCATCTGATGATAAGTGATCTATTCGATTTTCAAAGGCATCACCAATGCTGCTCGATAGCCAGAATTTAATTTCTTACCTATTCCTTTCCCGGCCTAAGAAAGGAATAGGTAAGAAAGTAAATTCTGGCTCTCGAGCAGAAGTCGTTTAGCGGCTGAATAAAGCAAGGGAGTGGTACCACCACGGCTTCTGTCGCCTCTCATCTCACGATACTGTGGCCCGCCAGCGGTATGGGTTTCGGGTCAATATTCTAGGCCACCCAATACGGCCTAAAATTGGGCAATACAAGTTATTACAGTAGGCCCTTTAACTACAACCTATTTAAAATCAAATCCTAGTGAATTTACCACTAACCGTCATAATACAATATAATGAAGTTTTATTTTAATTCTGCCTCGAATTAAAAACAGATTAAGAAACGCGATCGGCCATTTCGTTCAGTACTTTTCTATGACTACCTATGCTTTGAATGCTGTACAGTAAAGTTAAATATACTTATTTTACCATCCATTTTATTTAAAAATACACTCCTAACTGAAGCTATTGTATTGCATTGCGCCTTATTGAATTGTGTAACTTCTTTAAAAATACCTACTTATCCAAACCGCAGTGCGCAACTTGGATAATCTGTAGCAACCACAGATTATACTTGTTTTAAATGTCGTAATTTTGCGGTCAATAGGTATGCTCTATGGTTTTGTGAAAATGTAAAGGTCGCGACAATTGAGTGCATAACGAGCAGAAATGGCATTAGCGCTGACATCTATATTTATATTTTCTCTATACTTTAATACAACTGTACTGTAAGTAGGCCGAATTTGTACATTAGATTTTATTTTTGGGGCAAAGTTTTCATCAAGATCGTTGAACTTAGTACTCTAGGTTGGTTGGTAGGGCTGCGGCCCGGCCAGCTATCGCCTTCTTGTTTCATTCGGCCGCCAAACGACTGCGGCTCGTGTTCCGGCTGAGGGCTTTAGAGCCAGTATTTTCTTTATTTCCTCTACTTTCTTTCATGGCGGACAACGCATCGGTGACATTTTTGTTGTTACTGATCTCAAACGACGTTTACCACTTACCATGGGTCGTATGCTCATTTGCCGGCTATTCACATACAAAAGCAGTGATAACCCTGTGGTTGAACCTTGGATTCCCGAATCGACTGGCCCGGGTTCAAACCACGCACGCATCTCTAGTTTCCAAAAGTTTTCTTCGGTGAAGGAAAACATCGTGAGGAAATCTAAACACCTGAGAGTTCTGCATAATGTCCTGAAAGGTGTGTGAAGTCCGCCAATGCACACTTGGCCAGCGTGGTGGACTATGGCCTGTACCCCTCGCGTTGTATGAGTAGACCCGTGCCCAGCTCAAACTCAAACTCAAATCATTTATTTCATGTAGGTATTTTTTCAATACACTTATGAACGTCATTTTTTGCATTTACCACCGTTTCGCTAAGGTGCCTTTAAATTTTTAATCTTTAAGGAGAAGAAACGGCGAAAGAAACTCCTCGGCACATCTTTTGGAAAAAAAAAAGGAAATGCTTACAATTACTTAACTGATTTTATACCTAGCAGCAGTGGGACAGTTATGGGTTGTGATGAACATAAAAAAAGTCAACAAATTCTACATTAAACATAACGACTATGCCAATTCTACAAATCAGTAGTTCTTTGTGGTAGTTGCTTTAATTGAACGCATCGCTGGCAGTTCAACCTTGGCTTGAACATAAAAGTAGTGTCGCAAAAATTACTTTGGCGTTCGTTGCTACCTCACTGAAACATCTTCATGTCTATTACAGTGCTACCTTACATTTCTAGCCTTCAGTCAGCATATTGCAGCAGCAATTGTGTCCGGTAAGAAAGATGTGATTCAGGTTACTTTTTTAAATGCGACTATCTTAGTCCTTGAGGGTAGCATCACACTTGACACGAACTAGAATGACTTACTAACTGGACTGTTACTAACAACAACTAACAGGACTATCAGTTATAGTCCCTGAACCATTTCTCATACAAGCTAACCAACTGACCAATTGACATCCATAATAACGCCCTCAGCTAACTGGACTAACCATCCTAGTGATCGTAGTCCCGATTTATGTTTTATTCTGAGTCGGTCACAGTTGTCAAGGGTTGGAGTGGAAGGGTTGTACGGTATGCTCGTCTGCTATCTTAAGTCCATAAAAAACATTGTTTCAAAACACTTACTTATGAATGCCAAATATTTTGCATCTAACATTATTTTCTAACATCTTATTCTTGGTTGGAATGCGTGTCCACTCCACACTTCCACAGCGTGTATAAGGGATGTCCATGATCGTCGGCGACAACTTAGAAAAGCCTTAAGTACTTAGCCCGTACGTTTGTCAGCTATTGAGATAAAAATGTTTTAACCATCGGTTAATCCATCTTTTGCGATCGCGGTTAAAAACCGAAGATCTTCCACCACAGATAAAACATATCAATATAAACAATAATGAATTACCAATTTCTCACACCTAGCATTACACAGATAACACAGTTTTGTAATAACAGTATTGTGTAATTGTATTGTGAGACGTGTGAACGTACACTACAACACCGACAAGATCTAACTGGTTAAACAAGTACGCAGGTACAGATATTTATGTCTGTCCATACTAATATTATAAATTCGAAAGTAACTGTCTGTTTGTGTCTGTCCTAACCTTTTCACGCTTAATCCGCTGAACCGATTTAGATAGAGATAGTTTGAGACCCTGGAAAGGACATGAAATAATTTTTAAGCCAGCTGCACTTATGCACACTACAATTTTAACGGTATTTTGTCGATTCCCGAATACCAAAGCCTATACCAAAGACTACATACCTACTAAATATGATAATTGTACTAGTTACACCAGCGTCACCAGCTCTGTCTATTCTCCGAGTGGTGGTATTGCATAATGTGCCGTGTGTTAGAATGTTTGTTTATCTGTCATCTGTGTACCTACTATTCATACAATTAATTAGAACAACAAACACCCTACTGATATCTGTATTATACTGTATTGTGTATATTAATAGGCGAAGACAAAACAGTTTAGTAGCATGTTTTGTTTGGGAGCCATTGACGAGTTTTAGTCACATGAATAAAACATGAATAGAGTTTTAGTCACATGAATAAAATACGAGTTGGGACATAATTTGGCAATTCCTTCGTTGCAATCTATTGTAACCGTTACCCTACTCTTCCGAAAGCGCTGACTGGGCTGGAAGTTAGCACCGCGTTAGGGATTTGACAATACTAACTAAATAACTAATCCCCGTATTCACAAACAATACAATGTGATTAACTACCAAGCGTTTGTCAAAATAGACGCATACTAAAAGCTCTTTATGCACGCGTCGATTTAGACAAACGCATTGCTGTGGAATTATAAACATAATATTTTAATTTTTTTAATACTTAATTATAATATTTTTTCATACACATGCCCACAATTATCGGTCGCCAACGAAAAGTAACGAACATCCTGGAAAAACCATACATCTACTACATCTGTCACAGAAATGTTTGCTCGAGGAATCGAAACCAAAACAGAGAACAGATAAAATCTTGAAGATACTGAAACATTATTGGAAAAATTATAATTAATATGTAAGATATGTGTTTAAAATCTTCCGTACAGCGTTCAAACATTGGTTCATTAGGAGCAAAAGGTCGCCAGCTCTGAGCATCATTTGAATAGTTTCCTCGTCCAGTCAATGTCATCACGGTGTGTTTGTAGATTGCGTTCTAGGTTAAAAAAGATCATGAATAAATTTCGTGATTATACTACCATTTATTACACTCACTCTAGACTTGTTTGGGATGCGCAGAACTTTAAATTTATTTGCGATATACCTAAAATATACCTAACACATACCTACTTACCTTTATTAATTTACTGAGAACCAGTAGGTTCTTTCTTTCTTTCTTCCCTCTTTTGGTCTTACTGATGTAGATGGGCGGAGGTGACCACATAATAAATATTTAGATTTTATATTAAAAAATCCAATCCAATGTATCAGGCATCTGGCATCTAAAAACCGTTGCTGTGGTATCGATCTTACTTAACCATACTTATCATTAATCTAGAATGAAACAAGGCAATTAAGTAAATAAATTAACGCTTACAGTGATTGTTTTTATAGAAATTTAGCTTGTAGCGATCACCCGTCGAAGTGCCCTCCGCAGTTTCTTAACTCGGTCGATCCCTTGACCTAAGTAGTAGCATTTAATTAATGTTTAGTGAAATATTTATGTTATTTAACACTCAGATCGGTAACCAAAATAAGCCGGTTCTGAGATTACAATTACAGATGTAGAGATGTAGATTACGTATAAATACACAGACACATGCGCCAGATGAAATCGTACTTCTTCCATGTACGCCATTGTACGGTTCCATGTACGCCAGCGATCAGTTACATTTTAATATAGATTCAAAGTAGGTACAGACAATACGAAAAATAAAGTAGGTACTCTGCTGCTCTGTGTGTGTAGTTCCAAAGTACAAACACATCAGCACGTCGATACCACAACCTGTTCCACCAGTCGCTCGCGGATAACATTGACAGGTACAGCAACAGCGGTATTGAAGGTTACAATTACAATTAATATTAGTATTATACGCAAACGTAACACTGTTTTAGTAGGTATTTCTTATAAAAGTTTTATCACAGGGAATTACACTTACGTCTAAATGATATTGGGACGTAAAAGTGTTGAAATAAAAACATTAAATAGTGTTAGTTAGTCCCTCGTACCTACCGGCTAAATTGGTTACGCGATGGTATGGTCTGGTCGCTAGATGGATTACCGACGCGTCGCAGGTTAAACACGAGGGAACTGACCCTCCTGCACCTACACGGCTGACGAAACACTTCCGTAACATTATCACTACCCAGTAACACTTTGAGAACAGCATGGAGAACTCTCAACCGTGCAGGTTACCTCACAAAGTTTTCCGTCACAGAAGCGAGCGATAATTAATGTCTAATACGCTTAAAATAATGTATGAACATTGGAGGTTTCTCTTCCTTTTTCTTTGGTCGACGAAGCATCGGCAACGCCTTTGGTGTTGCAGTTGTCTATGGACGGCTGGGGCCACTTACCGATCCGACCGATCACCACCAACGCTCGTTTGTTCGCTGTTTATTATAACAAAACCATGAGCTGATGTACCTGCCAGCCATGGAATTAGCCATATAACGTTGTTGGTAAGTAAAGCTCGAGATGTACAATTACGACAGCGAACACATCCGTCGTATATGACCACAAATAGGTTTTAGCGTCACCAACATGTTTGGACAAGGACGACGTTGCGACAGTCAATATTGACCCGGCATACGGCACTATGAAACATTTTACGTAATACATGTTTTATTATCAACTTAACACTTACTGCAGTTTCAATATGCGTATACCATTAAATGGTTAAATTGTGCACTAGCCCTCCTTTTATTGAAGAGTTGAAGACTAGTTTCTGCCCGCGGCCTGCATGCAGCACCCTGCCACCCCCTTTCTGCTGCCGCCCATGACAAATGTGACCGATACATGACCGATACAGATCAAGACATATCCAAACTGGGGTGGTTAGTCCTGTTAGTAGAGGGTGTTATTAGGCCAACCAACCAACCAACTAACATTGGTCACTTGGTTAGTACCACACAGTAGATAAAGTTAGTACCTACCTCAGTATGGGCGCGTTTATATGACACGATAGGGTTCGCGAGGCGGCCGCATGAAAACTATCGCGTCGACTAACTGGAGCCTAAGGATTGGGACAGAGAGCTCAGGGTAAATGTTATTAGGGATAGTTATTCGTATTAGTTGTTGTTAGTAAGATGTATTGCTAGCTTTGAGACCTAGGGTCCCAAACTATCTCCTTACCAAATATCATCCTAAATCAGGTTCAGCCCCTTAAGCGAGGAAACGTTTGCAGTGAAACTATACTACCAGCTAGCCAGACCGACGATGACCTAAAGAAGACAAGGCCGACGGAGGCCGCTGAATTCAGAGGAACCAGGACCAGTTCAAGTGGCGCCAAGTAGGCCTACCCTGGCCTTTATCCAACAGTGGAGTTCAAAAGGCTGATACATAGACAGATAGATATGTAATGACATGTAAATGACGTAAAAATCTCTCGATGACTGAATGTTACCTAATACATACTCTGACGTTTCCAAATGTCGTCATAGGTATGTATTCGTTTAATGGCTAGACCCCCCGGCGTTTCATCTTTGTAGACCCGGTGCCGGGTCGGAGTTCGCAACTCATTCAACGCTGACCTAGATCAGCGTACACAAAGTTTATAAGTATCTACTCTGACTGCGATTAAACACACATATTTCCTTCTTTTTTTAATTGGTTTGAAAATCAATCTAAAACTTGGGCGCGCTATTACGCTATAAGTAGAAGCCAGTGTACTTAGTTTACATGGATTTTTTAAAGTTATGTGAGATATAAAAAAGAAATTATAAGTGGGTAAATATGTACCCAACTATATTCTTAAGTATTCTCTATAATGTTCTCAATAATTACTTAGTTGGTAATGGATTATGTCGATAACCACAATTTGATACTTCTACTTAGCGAGTGTTTATTCAGGTGTTTAATAATGTTTATTAATAATGGCCATGACAATCAATTACATAAATAAGTATACGGCAAGGGGTATGTAAGTAGGTATATTAAGTTGACGTAAGGCTGAGTCCAGCTGACCGGATTTGTTTGGATATTAAAAAAGAAGTAAAAAGGAATTTAAAAACAAATAAGCATTCGATAATTTTTCATTTCATTGAATTTCATCTTTTTAGTATAACGACAAGATAAATAATTGTGTAAAAATTGTTATTTACTTTTTATCTGTTAATAAATAGATGTCTGAATAATGATGTCACGCAGTAAAATATCTAAATTAAACGCTCAGAAAACTAAAAACTGCAAAAAAAAGTGTGTGGACTGTTTTAGAAATGTCAGACTTACCTACGTCAAAAAAATTTACATCAATATCAACAATAGGTATTCAGCTCTCCAAATTACAGGTTGGCGGAAGACGTCTTATTTTATGTAGAATGCTATGCCAAATGCTCTACAATTATTTGAATTCAGATCACGAAGATTCACTTTCACACGTAAACTTTGCGGCATCCACACTACAACAAGCATTGAAGGAGAACTTATTTCCAACACATTTACTACAAACATTTTCAAAAACTTTTAAATGTATCTGTACAAAAATTGTACTGTACTGTATTAACACTCAATCCGTTAACTGGTTTCAGTGACGTCAACAAAGGGGTGTATACAAATAAATTATTATTTACCAAAAATCATGCGATATCCGAACCAAAAAAACGAAATAGCACCTACTACACAAAATTGCTAGCTATAGTACTTATATTAATAATTTGTATAGAGGTCATTAAATTCTGGGGACTAGGATAATTTTATTATCGGAGACTTGGCATGGAGGTCTCGGTAAGCAAGACAAAGCGAATTATAGTTTAAGCCACCGTAAGATGAAGGCTAGACGAGTGCAGCTTATTGCTTCGTCGAAACTATGTAAAAAAATTCATATGAATGGAAATAGAAACAAGTCTGATACATACATAATTTATACAGTGACGTACGTACGGAAATAAGATATGGTAGTATACTGGTTTGTGTTATTTGCTGCGTATTAATAAGAATTTCGAATAAAAAAGTACGGTTTCATGGAATCGCGGAGTCCTTGACTAAAGAACTTGTTTTGTTTGAACTTTCAAGAAATACATAATTCTCATTTACTTAATTCACATTATGAATGGTTAAACGTGTAAAAATACGTTTATATCGCTGGGGAGATAATACAAGCGTAAATAAAATAGCTGTATGCAATATACTACAATCAGTAGGTAGGTATAGTATAAAGTTAAATATTGCACTTTAGAGTATTAAGTGGCAGACCTATTTTAATTCTTATTACATTTCAGTATCAGTTATACCGACATTAAGCAACATAATTAGAGCTCAAAACATAATATTAACATGACAAATAACTATAAAGATGCATATTCACATAACGAAGTCGTGTTACATATTTATGCATAATGTTGGTACATTGTCTGTAGACTCTAAATTAGCTTATTACAGCGTCTCATAATAAATTAAGTATATTAATAATTAGCATGTCAATTGAATTCGTATAATTAATGGTATCACATGAAACATTTTCAGAAAAATTTGTGTTTTTAAAGACAGAAAATTGTACTATTTATATCCATTTAGTAATTATACCTACGAGTATATACATTTACATTTATTTGCTATGTACTTCAGAATAACTTCTATAAGGCGTAATAGTATATTAAATTAACCCTTACATGATTCTTTACCTGCTTAAACCTGTGTGACTAGCTGCATGTTGAAAACTCAGCAGGTGTCCAAAGATAATAAAAAAAAGATCTTAGAAAAATCATTACCGTATGCATATTCATCGTAACCGTGATACCTAACGCATCCTGCGGTAACTTGAGACGAATAAAAAAACAGTTACAACGTGCGTCACGACCCGCTGATAGCAGTTTCAATTTTAATATGTATTAAAACCAAGACTTGTCCAATATTGGTTGGAATCTTGAATAATTAATATTAACATCCCGACTCGGGCTAAACCCAAGCAAAATTGAGTTTTTAAATCAATACCTGACTGACTGATCGTCAATAGCCGTTACGTACGTACGTGGTAATGAATAGCTATAAATTATCCGATTAATAAAACCTAAATATTGAAATTTTATCGCTACTCAGTGATCAAAGCACATTTTAATGTTATTGTATATTGTCATGTTCTTGTATGTTTATTTGTAAAATTTGAAGTCAAGTTATAGGAACATCTTGTCTACTAAAATAAAACAGTTGATTGAGTTATTTTGTAGTAAGTTAAGCAGTTCATTGGGTTTCTGTGTAGCAAGCTACCAAGTAACGGAATCAATGTTCCATATAATTTATATTAAGTAAATATAAGTAATCATAAATAAAAAACTTAATATTAAATAGTTATTCTACAAATCGTGATCAATGTCCAATTAACACTACTAAAACTAATGTTTCCTAGCCACTAGCAATAAATTATAAAAAACGCTTTTTGTAAGCAAAAAATTGCTCCTTAACAAAATATAGTTACTAGATGGATCGCAAAGCGTTTAAGATGTCTGATTCAAATTAAGTTACTCGTACAAGGCTAATCGTCGAACTTCACATTTACACAGCTAGCTTATTGTGTCAAATTTAGGTTATTTAGGTTCAGACATATACTTGTAAGTAAGGTGTGGCTTTTTATTTAATTTATTTAATTACTTTTAAATGAAAAAGGAAAAGGTCAAATACCTTTTTGTAAACAAATTTTTTTCCTTAGTCTCAGATGATTAACAAATTATGATTCGAGTCTTGTTCTAATTCGGTCATAGTTGTCATGGGCGACAGCGGAAAGGTGGCGCTGCATGCTCGTTTGCTACCTTAATTCCATAAAAAAAATACAGATAAGTATACAAAATAAGGTATACAAAAAAACTTTTTAATTTGTTAAGAACGAATAAAATTCTTGCAACACTTAAGTATATCAGTATCGGATATTACGTTTCGGACAACCTACTGTGTCGATACAGCACGGTAACATCCGTGATTAGGACTTTTTTACACGCACTTACATTCTTACTACTACATACCTACCTACTTTGGACTTGGGTTCTATTCTGTCCGTCATTGATATTCAATTAGCAGCTTCATGCAAACGATGATGGTGTTCAATTCTTAGTAACTTCTTTTAAAATAATCATACAATTGTTTTTTTCAACATTTTTTATACTTAAAATGTCTATACTTCAGAGGGTCATGTTACATCATTACGATTCATGATCTTTAAATAATGTTTGGTTGGTAGGTACCCTTGGGCCTAGGGTTTGATGCTCTGGCTAATGTTAATGTGAAGGTTTATTCATTATTTGATACGTTTAATTTCAGTATACTTATACATCCATCACAGTGTGTTCTAGTAGGAGGCACGGCGCGTGCGATTTCTTGTTTAATTTCTTCAAAGGTCATATATTATTATTATTTAGGTGATTTAGTTACTATCTGTTTATAAGTAGGTACCTACATACATATACATATATCATCTAAGCACCGTATATTCAATGTCTCTGTATATATAATAGTGATCAGTATGACGTCAATATGCTTTAATTTCATGATTGCTATGTTGGCCACGTTTCAGAAACGTTAAAAATTCTCAAAGTCGTTTTCGGACCTTATGTAGGTAGGTATATTTTACATAATTATACATAATTAGGTATAAGAAAATTCTATGCAAATCAGCGCGTATACATAAATGTACAAGTTTAATTCAGTTAGTTTAATTTCATTAAAAAGTTAGTTGCAAATTGCACCTATACTTGAAATCTAACACTCCGTAGGTCGAAAAACTGAAAGTTTACGCATTGTATCAGCAGTAGCATATATTAACGAATTTATTTCTTTTATAATCAATTGTCTGTCCATCGGTATGAGTATTAACGACATTGCTAGTAATTGACGTAAAAAATAATAAACGCTAACACACTCATACCCCGCACTAGGATTCCGTGTGTCGCGGGGTAAACACACACGACCCGAGACAAAACATTTATCTGTCACACACTATCGACCCCGGCCGCGAATCGAACCGGGACCCCTCGCTTCGCAGGCAGGGCCACTAACTACCAACTAGGCAACAAGTTCATCTAAATGCTCAAAAGAAAGCATCAAAACGTCAAATATCCTGACCTACCCTATTTCTTCTATCGTACGATGACAAAAATAAATGAAAGCTTCGATATAAATTTTTTTTAAGAAATGTTCCGCCATGACATCAGCCTACTGTTAACGGTGCGTTATTGTATTTGAATTAGCTGAATAGAGATGTAATATTTCTTCAACGACTTGGAATCAACTTATGGTAATGCTAATCACCTGGTACCTACCAATTACTTAAGTGGCTAAGTGCAATAAGAACCTCTATCTTCATACAAGGCTAGAGTCCCCGCTTTGTCAGGTATTTGACCTCTGAACATCGTAAGAGCAGACCTAAGCAGCATTGGGAACGATGGTTTGTGATTGTGATTGATTGATTCATATAATTTTATAGGAATGATCAAAGAAAAACCATGTTATTACTGGTAGACCGCTTGACGAGAATGAGACTGAGACTTGACTGAGGAATTTAAACGGAATAATTCTATTTGACCATAAATTTATAGGTAGCTATTAGGTAAATGGAAAAATATACACGATGGCCTAAGAGTGAAATTATCTACTTTGTCAGTACGAATTTGAATACAGCCGTTTCTACTAATTAGGTACCACATTATAAATAAGATAAAGTAACCTACCTACACTTTAGAGACCGATAACAGCATAACAGCTTGATGAAAGCTGAATACATGAAAGATCGCAATAGATCTCAAATCTGTGAAAACTCTGTTAGTCCAATTGTATCGATTGTGTTGGACTTTGATATGCTTAAGTAGCTGGTTGGAGACAAAAGTGCAGTAATGAGACAGTTACTCATCAGACAAACACTAAAGAAATGAAACTTGTTAACCGACACACTCAGAGCTATGAACATTCTTCACTTGTTCGTGACCAACCAAGTTTAGTCAACGTACTTGCTTTAGCTGAATCATTGATTAATAATATGACAACAATTACACTAATTACTCCATTAACGCAATGAATATTAACAATGTAATGCAAGCGAAAAAAATACACAAGTAATGGAATGTTTAACTGGAATAGCTGCCATATGCAAATCCTGCTAAGAATTCAAATAAACTCAACCGACGGAAGCCACCTGCAACGTTCATTAACAATGGTGTATAAATGCTGTGTGGAATATACAAAAACCCAATAATAATTGTGTTCAATAAAAAAGTAAATCCAAAAAAATGTGGAAATATTAAAAAAAATACTTACACCACTTCCTCAGGAATGCGCTCGTAAGCTTTGCACACAATTTGTCCCGGCCCTGCATTCTAACGACGGTCAATTATCTTTATCAATGACAGAACGTGTAAAATCCAACACAAAACACTCGCCACACACTACACTTCACATTTACGTATACATTTATTAATTTTATTGTTTTTCGGTTTATTCGGTCCCTAAAACCGGTGTCACGTGTGCGTCTTGCAATGGTCGCGCGTCGACTGACTCCGTTGGCGCTGACTCGTCGTGTTGAACTGTTGATCATCCGTGGAGTAGCCGCGCATACACCCGTCCTGTAACAAGCAATGATCTTTGAGAAAAGTCTACAATAATTACCATAAGTATACTTGCGAAGATCATGGCTATCTTGACTGTGGAGGTCTCGAGCGTTTCCGCCCCTACGGACTGGTTTGACCATGACCGATGGTCGAGGATCGAGGCAATAACCGACTGCAGATCTAGACGCTGGCTATAAAAGTTATTCGCGGTGACGAGGTATTGACTATAGTCTATTTGTGTAAATTGCTCGTAAGCTCGGTGTGATTACGCTACCCGCACGCTTAGCATGACACTTGTCGATCCGCAATCACCTTCACTCTTTCACGGAATGTTACCGTCTACTATTCTAAATTCCTTCGGGTCTTCGGGTCCAAGATCCCATAGCGATCTGACATAACTTATTTTCACATACCTAGATGAAACCTTAGGTTCTGACTCAGAACTTCTGAAACAAACAACATGACACGCTACTCAGAATTTCTGAGTAGCGTCTCATGTTCTTTGAATACCTTCGTGCTTGTGGAAGCTCATCTTTCCACAAGCACGCAACTTTACAGTTTCTTTTAACTACGATGGTAATTAAGAGTTAAAAGATCGACCTGTTCAATCGCACGAGTTAATAATAAGCACAATAAATCGCTTATTTTTTGTAATTAACTCTGAAAATGGTGGAATAACTTCCGGTAGGAAGTGAGTAAAAGGTCATAAAAAATAACCTGTGACATTTCGATCAAAAAATTTTTTATGATCTTTAAATGAGAGATAATTATTGCAAAGGAATCTCAATATAATTGTCTTTTCCGTAGAAAGAGTCAGAGAGGCATAAATGGCGTCAGAGACAAGGACATTGAAGATAATTATTATTATTATCTGCCCCAAGAACGTCTATAGGTACCGGTTCAAGAAGCAGCCCAGGTCGCAATCAAATAGACCCATTCTAAAACAACGTTTAAAATTCGTTGGAGATTCAACCCGACCATACTCGTACACACGCAAAAGGTTGTATGAGGTAAGTTCAACTTTGCCAATTAATTATACACTACTAGCTGTCCTGGCGAACTTCGTACCGCCTAACAGTCGATTCTTTAATTATTTTTTTAATACTTATTCTGCTATTCGGGACATTTTACCGGAACCCCTCCATTAACACTTAAACTTTATGTTATGGTAATTTTGGTATTAAAGTTCAAATTGACTTTTAAGTATTATCACGAATCTTTTGTATGGGAACAAAGAAAAGTGTTGTATTTAGACTTTTTCTCTTCGTAATAACCATCGTCGTACTTTAAGGAATTAGTTACTATAAAAAGGAATTATCGAAATCGGTTCAGCAGTTATCGAGATTTGCGCTTACCAACGAAATCAGCGATTCATTTTTATATAATAGATAAGATGTAATTTTGAATGTAAATAAACTACTTGACAAATTTATAAAGACAGTATGTTCATTGTCTATATAGCATATTGTGTGAAATATTTATTCAAATTAGTTAATGATTTTTTTTTGTGTTAGTAACCGGTTATCCATCAAACGAGCCGACAGATTACCTATCCTAAGTGGTCACCATCGCCAGACATGTACCTACAATACGGATGTACTCCTAGACGGGACGTCACAGACGCGTTGCTGGCTGACAATGATATTCCACATTTCATTACAGGGTTCTCACCTTCGAGCTTCATCATCAGACCGGCTAAGTATTACCATATTATTGTGTTGTCATCTTATTTTCACACACCTGCCAAGTTTCATGATGATAAGAATTAAGAACAACATAAATGTGATTGAAATTCCGCTTGTTAAATTTAATCAATTTTTAGTACAGGTCGACCTAAGTAAAGCGTATTAAAAATTAGATTAGGTATACTTCAAAGTCAAAAACCTATAATAAAGAAAAACTCACTGAAAATTACAAAAATGATGTAAGTATTATTATTCCTTTTTTATTAAGTTTTATGTGGCAAAAATGTTAACCTATTGACTTCTAAGGCTAAGTGAAATGAGGTAAATGTGTAACCTAATATTAATAAATATTATAATTTAAAACCTGTACCAGATGTCGCTGGAAACTTCAAAAATGATTCATTTTTGGGTTTTAAAATTAATATTTAATCTCTCAAGGGTCGTGAGTGGAAAATTTTGCACTGAACTTAAATACTCATTCGACCGATTCGCACGCCATTTTGCAAAGATTGTACCTAGTCAGTGATCTTTGGACATCGATAGGACTTCATACCCGTTTGCTCCATCCATTACAAAAAACACTAAACATTACGACGTCTTGAGCTAACATTATCTTGCAAAACTACTTTTAAAACGATAAAAAGGAACTTATGAACCGGTCGGATGACTCTGAACAAGTTTAAAACCTAACATTCGCATCGTACTCTTGGTAATGTTAAAAGCTTCTAGTTATCACCATTTGCATACTAAATTCCTGCATTATACACAAATATATCCAATCTACTCACGTCTATACAAATAAATACTCGTAATATAACGATTAGGTATATATGTATTTCAAAAGTAGTACCTACCTCTATTTGTTATTAAGTAGTATTTTATTTGTTTCGGTACAGATTGTACCTAAGTATCATCAAGCAATCAAGCAGGCGGGACAAGTGACGGTAAATTATACTAAATACCTGGTCACCAATGTCGGTTTATTCAATGGATAGCAAAAATGAGTACCACAGTAGCTTGCCTACTATATTTTTATTCCTCAAACCCATTGTATACCATATAACCATATAACATTTAACCAACCATAACTGATTAATTTCAAAAACTTAAACTAGATACAGCTGTTTAACTAATCCAAAACAATTACCGAGCGAAAGATCTCTGTAACTTTCAAAGCAGTGTAACTTTTTAAACTTGACCAGCTGTGTATAGCAATATTTAAACTATCCATGTTCCAATAATCCGTATCATTGACATACATTGGTCACTTGTTTAAATATTGCAAGATTTTTAATCAATGTTCAAACTTATTCGAGCCTGTTTGTGACTCTGTTATGAAGTTATGACGTTTTTGACTCTATCTGTCGTTCAAAAATGCCCGAGTTCGAAACCTGGCTTGCCAGAGCTGCCAGGCTTGGTCTCATGAGTGAAAAATAAATAATGGTTCGATAGAGTGTGCTGACGGACATCTGGCTAGCCTACCACGCTCCACGAATCAACTGTTAAATGTTTTTTACGCACCGCAGTATGGACTGCGGAGGAGCCTGCAATAAGTGGATCCTCAACTTCTGCTTGCCTGACAACGCTTAGGTTAACGCTTTTTAGTTTTACTTCCACGGGCCGCAGTGCCCACCTAACATCAACTGACTCATCTCACATGTGGCTATTCATACGAAAATTGGAGATCACGATCAGAAAGCAAACATTCATCTTTCATATCGTTCTTTCACTATCCGCTAGACAAGTCACTACCGACCTCACTACAGGCAGTGGACGTCCCACACTATCACTGGGTGTACCACTCACGGTAGAACCACAAGTTGGGGTTTACGTAATGTCCCAAAACCGGTAATGGTACCCCACTGACGCTGGCCGGCACTGTCCCGGTTACCCACATAACCAGTAATGTAATCTGGCTACACCGATGTGTAATAGCTACGATTAGCTGTGGTCATTGCAATCCTCTTTGTTTTAATTATCCCTTGAGAACTCTTAAGTTCTCTATGCTATTTCCTCGCGATGTGTTTCTTCAACAAAGCAAGAGTTAAATTAATTTCAGATGATCATCAACTATGAAAAATTTGAGGTGCGTCAGTATTCGAGACCAAGATTGGGTTCAGCGACTAGAACAGTGTTTCAAACTATGAATCGGGATTGTCGGGAACGTAATACCTATATTGAATGGACCCGGAAAAGAGACATCGATCGACAGGGCTTACAGTCAGACGAGGGAGGAAGTTAGTGTTTGCACTGAAATACGAGTAATACCTAAATAGTGTATCCATTACTTTTGCCACTATATTTTGTCTTTTTAATTCTATCCTTTGTCTGTCTGTATATGCGGAGCAGGGATTTTGAACCTCAACCTCATCGCACAATACATCTCAACTACTATTACGTTTAATTGTTTAGATAAAAGTCAATATGGAAATATGGAATTTTTTTTTATAGGGGATTCTTTAGCTATACAGCTAGAATAAAAATCCCATATCCCAATACCATTTTCACTTCAACATTATGACACACGCGTCACACGTCACGTGCCGTCACCACTGCCCCGTTTAAAATGAAGCCCTATCACGCTAATGATAGAGTTCATTATGTTCCTCCGCCACTCATTTAGGTTGGTGAGCGGACGGCATTGCTTTCACAGATTATGTAAGGCAATATGCAAAAGTGGTAGATGTCAAACGGACAGACGGGCTGTCTCTTGTATTATATTTCTTACTATTTCATTACTACTATGCCGAGATGGGCAAAATGTAATCATGATTACAGATGACAATTATATCTGGAGTTCTGGACGCTCAGAAATGTCTCCGCGAGCGTCTTTCGAGAAAAGGTAGTTGGAACGTTCTTGGCGAGGGTATTTCCGTGCCTCTAGATCAGGGTTTCCCAACCTTTATTTCACCGAGCCTCCCCGTACCAAAAATAATGTTTCCAAGCCCCCCTCACAATGTAAAATACACATACAAGACGCGGTGGAGGGAGGGGGGGAGGGTGGGCGTCACACTTCGTTTTGTGACTTGTTAATTTACACTTATGCGTTTCGAAATGGAAACGTGCCTAATTTTAATTAATTTTTAATTATGTTACCTATATAACATAGGTTACATAATTAAAAATTAATTAAAATTACCATTACCATGTAACGGATAAGGTATTACAATGTTAGGGACCATTTTGTTTTTTCAGTTAGGTACTTTAATTACGCCAATTAACCACTGATCAAGTTCGACCTCATTATGGAAGATAATAATAAAATAAAATAAGAAAACTGACTAGGTAGGTACATTATGAAAGGGGGGTAGGGCCATTCCATTCCAAAACACGGAAACTGTCATAAAATTTTGCCCCTAGGCCATACACATGTTACTGGTAAATACATATTAGATTTTTTTTCGTTTATACAACCTGTACTGAGTACTCGTATTAATTGTATGCCCACAGTGTTTGCGGTTATTGACGCATTAATTTCTGAGTTCATTAGCTTTTCTTTGTCACTCTGCGGTCCCGGGTTCAATGATTCAGAGGCTGATATAAGACATGACAAATACAATATTTACACGGCAAGTATTGTTTCTTGTCCAACATTAGGTATTATTGTATGACGACTTTTTTACAAGATATATTGAATGATTTTGCATAATGCAGGGATTCGAAACCTCAATTTTTTAACAAATTGTAAAGTAACAGATGAGATTAGATGAGATTTTCTGCCACGTTAAAATGTGTCTGTCTCTATTTCGTTTCCGTTTCGTCGAATTCCAAATCACATCGATACTATAGAAGTTTTCACTCAAAAATTTCCATTTAATTTTCTTTATCAGTAATACAATACAATACGAATACTTATTTTGGGTAGTCGTTCATTGTGCGTACTGCGTATAGGACTGGAATAGATTGCCCGCGTTAGTGTTTCCGCCTGTGTATGATGCGGGCGAAAATGTTCAGTACGTATATCCCTGTTATACTTTTACCAACCACGAGTAAGCGTAACGAGTTGTAGTTGTAGGCCGTTGATACGAGTGGATTATTCGCGTTAACGGCGGAACAGCATCCTGCTTACGACAGGCGAGTTGCAACACTGCACGGGGAAGCGTGGATCCTTAGAAAACGGACAAATGGACGTACCACGTATTAATTATGCTGCTTGTGCCAATAATTGTTGCATTGTTACCACAGACCATCCTTTTGTATCAAGGCGAGTGTGTCGACATCGACAGACCCCAATCAGTTTAACGATCCGTTAAACGTAGCCACGAGAATAACAAACAAGGCCGTATTGACTTGAACTCTCGTGCCACCGGCATTGGGTTGGTCTAATGTAATTGCTGTTGTCGCCTGCCGTATACCTGACGATCATCGCAGGTGACTTGGAAATGCAAATGGTGTTTTACAATACAATGATAAATATTCTACTTATTAAAACACTAAAGGTTATTGACAACGCACAGCTTGAGCCAGCGGATCCAAAAGCATGAAACTTTGTTTTGTAAATATTTTTTAAAATTGATCCCCTAGACCTAAAGGATTAAAATGGAGGGGAAAAGTTTGTTTGAGGATGAAAAGACGTCAACTCAAATTTGTGCGGGTTCTACAAAAAAGCCTCGTTGGTTGACCTTTGTTTGAAGATAGCTTACTGCTTTAAATATACCAACTCTAACTACGAGTAAAAGAGCATTATTAACCTCTTAAATTGTATAATTATCCCATTCATACCTTGCCTCTGTGATGTGAAAGCACTTTGTGTGTATAAAACGACCTTGGAACTGCAAGATATGAGCATAAATTTCGACTCGTTAATTAAAGTATACTGTTTTGTGTTGTGTGGGAACGTTGTGGAGCATACGAAACAACCGTTACCCAACCAACATTGTACAATTATACTCGAGCTGATCTCACGGGGAGGGGACAGTGCCAAGCTGCGAAATGAGCAATCATTTGTAATCATCAGATCAATATTCGCTAGTTAAATATTTGTAAGTATTGAGCATTACTGTTTCTAAGTTGAAAATCGAATCAAATTAGATACGAATTATTTCTAAGTTACATCGGCAATGACGTAAAAGTCTTAGTAGTAATGTAACCGACGTAGAAATCAAACAGCATGAAAATCTTGAGCTGAAAATACTGAATCGCTTATTATTGAGAGGAGCAGAAAGATGCCGATTAGGTATTGTTGTTTACATCAAAATTGCTGTCTCTATTGAGAATACTTGAGTTATTTTATTTTATTACACGTTAATGTATAAGTGCATTTACATGTTCAAAGGTATCCTTGAACTGAAGCATGCATATGATCTACTAGTAGTGTCGAATACCGACCCTGAATTTAGTTGTAAAGGAACTTCTTTTAGCCCAAGCTAATTTCTATTCATTGCTTGCACAATGTGCCTTTTGTCGCTGTGATGTATCTCATCTTTCTATTTACCGAGGCATGCAATGCATAATTTCTGAGAGATGTGTTAAATATTATTGGTACAGGTCTAACGGTAGTTATAATATTTTTGCGGTTAACTAATCCTCAGGCTTCTCCACCAGGCTACATCTGTGCAGATTGGATAATCAATGAGCGACCTCTGCTTCTTTTACTAAGCCATGAACGGCATTTGTGGACCTGATTCTTCCCTTTGATTTCCCGTCACAAATGCTGTGGCCTATCCATTGTTACTTGGTATACGTTAGTTATATTCAACTATAAGTTCATTAGCTCGCCAGTCGCCCGCCGTACACACTCGATAACACAAGACGCGTGCGGCCGGACTTCACGGTCGAGTAGCGTTTCGATTCGCGCCGGCCGCTGGCGGCTGTTGCTCCAGTTGCTTTAGCGATCGCTTGGCCAATATATGATACCTTACACTGCATTTATGACATGACGCTGATACCTTCTAAACTAATCTAAGCCAAGTGATAATCTTCAATATCCTTCGTGGTGGCTATAAGGAACGGCTTTGGTTTTAGCAGATAATTAATGTGTTGGATAAGACCGGCTGGTAAAAATGAGCGTGGCATGAGTCAGTTGCGATCAACATTGGATATGAGGGACCCTTATGTTTACAACAACCCCATTCGCGCGATCGTCTAGGTCTCCCTCATTGCCTACATTGGTCCGTTTGCTTGAAGAACCCTGGACTCTGCATTCACCAATTTAAAATCTCGGTGGTACCCAAGTATGATTGTAAAGTATATTACATAAGATTTGTTGTTCAAAAATCAGCATTTCTTGTTCGGTAGCTAAGTTGGGCACCTCAAGATTCCCAAGTGTAACCAAACCCGTCACGGAACCCACGCTGTCACCGTTCCGCCCGACCAGCCACCGGTAACCACCAGCCGCGTCCACACGCTTGTTATGCGCCGTCCGTCGGCCCAGCGCAAAGTACGTGATATACCGTTTGCATGACAGACACCATCGCCGCACTTACTTCTTGGAGCATATTTTGTAGCGGAATTACCAAAAAGTGGTGATTACAAAAGCGCAAATTTTCATGTAAATAGACCTACAAACATCTACATACATCAACAAACATCTAACGATCTAACGTAATAACTAAAGACATCAACAAACATCTTGTTATAAATGGTCACTGCCGCATAGAAATCAATTACCAATTACCGTCGAATTTTCGGCTAAAATGAATCGGTAATTTTACTATACCTATGTACGCAGAATTACATAGTTTAAGAAATCTACATACATCCACAAAGTAAAAAGAGGGCCGAAATAAATTGTAGGACACTACCCATTAGATCAATATAGGACATAGGAAATAGGACCACAGAGCTAGGTATTACTTATAATTGGACTTTTCCATTATAGGCAAATTGTTCTGCTTGATCCTGCGTTACATTGGAGACTGGTCTGGTGCTACTCATGTCCAGAGACGACGATGTTCACGTACCATCAGGTGGACCCTTTACATTTTTGTCTGCTTAAAACAACCGGCAAAAACATCGATAAACAACGTGCCCTTGGTATTACAAAAAAAATTAAATGCACCCTGAAACAAAAATCACTACTAACTGTCGTCGTCGTCAGCATCCCCAACAACAACCAATGGAAACTGTAACGCAGTTCTTTATATTAACTGCTGTTGTGGTATCCGTTGCTTACCCAGGACCACAAATTATTCTACCAATGACATAACAAATATAACAAATCAAAAACCATTGTTGTATAAAGTTAATTACAACTGATCAAACCTTCGGTATGTGACTCAGAGCATTGCAATGTTCAATACAAGTAAACTCATAGCAATCGAAGGCCTTGTACTACCTCCTGTTACGCGCTCGCTCCTGACACACTTTCCTATTTCGTAATACTAATCAAACTGCTCGTAAGGTCCTTTGGCATAGTAATGGCGGTGGGCGTAAAGACGAACCTATAAGGTTCTCATTGAAGTGCTAAACATATTACAGTAAGTTACACACACCCAACCAAAGGTAAACAAATCTAGTGACAAGATAAATCTAAGAAGTATTCAAGTCTATCAATCGAGTGAATAGGCTTCTAAGTTAATGCGCCTTACCACCCACGACTACATCGCTGCTTACCATAAGGTGGGATTGTAGTCAAGCATTAACTTATAGCCCGTTAACCCGTGCCCAGCAGTGGGACAGTTATGGGTTGTGATGATGATGATGATTAACTTATAGTAAGTAAAAAAAATCGTTATCAGACTGAAGTCTGACTGGACTCTGAAGAGTCCAACAGGCAGAGTAGGTGATCACCGACGCTCATGTACATCAGACATGAGCTACACCAAAGGCAACACTGATGTGTTGCTGGGCAAGAAAGAAAGAAGAGGCAAGAAAGAGAAAAGCTGTCCCTCAAGCATCCAACTGGGACACAACATGTCGTTAAGTAGCGGACTCAATCAAGGGGCTGGTAGCAAGCCAGATGTGTTGAACACCCTACCGCCACGCCAGCCAAATAATAACCAGGTCTAGCAATTGCTGACAAATCTTTTGAATCAAATCTATCCAATTAGATCAAACAATCATAGACAAATCTATCGATATTTAGTCACATATTGACAAAATAGAAATTATTAGCACATCGACATGGATCATATAACGTGCCAATTAGCATTGAATCTGTAATTCAGTAAAGGGTAGATCAAATTGTACCTATTCATTACTTAAAAAATAGTCATTTTTTACTATGATACGGGTACTCACGATATACATAATGACGACCTACGCGCAGTCGCGCAAGTACAAAGGTGTCATATAATACAACATTCGGTTTTTTAACCACAACAAATTAGCATACAATGGTTGACCTTCTGTTCGCCATGTTTGCTTCGGATAAATCATTGAAGGAAATCGCGCCAGAAAAACATAAAAAAACGGGAATTGTCAGAAGTCGTTATGTTAAATGTTCATAATCGTTTAATGTTTTATACTTTTTGCATGCGGCTCATTTATCTATTTATGAGCAGGCAATTTTAAGTAAGTTAAGTAACGTCCTGAAGTAATGACTAGGCAATCCCTTTTTGACCGAATTAAAAAAAGGAGAACTCCTAGATTTTTAATAGATTGTATTTTTATGGGGTAATAAATACCTCAGACAGAACTCTGTCATCAGAAGGATATACTTCTTGTTTAGTCCTATTCAAATTTGAGGAAAAATACATGGTGATAAAATGGATGATGTGTAAAGATAAATAAAGTCGGGTTTTCTTTTGCTGATGGGCTCAACATCATCCAGAATAGGCAATCTGGATAATCGTGAGTTGATGACATTTTGCCACATGTTCATCGCACACAGTTAATGAAACACCTTTATTTGTCAGGAGTCTTCTTAAAGATACCTGAGGTCTGTCGAAAGGACAGGGGATATGTGGGACTAGTTACCCGTTAAACCCCCTTTGCCGCCATGTGGCGAATATTAATCTGTTGCACTTGCATAATTCCCAAAGATCTCTAAACTCCTCGCTCTCATTTCCGCAAGGGACAACCTCCCGAACGTAGATGACCAGCTAGTAGCGATGAAAGCCCTATTGTTACAGATGACCAGACGTATCGGCGATCGTTTACCATTAGATAGCCTGTTTATTCGTTTGCATAAAAAAACCGTTACTTCCTTGTTATAAGAAATCAAGTTAATATGCAGTAACCGTTTAGGTGTGCGAGTGTATGAATCAGCGATCACAATGGTACATTGTGTGGTGTTTATGTGTGTGTGTGATAACAGAACAATGGGGAATGACTGATAGCACGCCTTTGTGCGGTGCATCTGCCTTGCTCAGTGCTGTCTTTATGATCTCTTGTAATGTTCCCCATTATGACTTAAAAGGGGTGTTTATTTCAGCCATAGAACAATTTAGAGAAAGTGATACGATGAATTCAGTATTGTTAACTTAAAAAGAATTAGATATAATAGGCAAAGACTTGAACAACTTACTATCAGGAGTCTACCGGCTAAAGGTAAGGAAGGTAGGTAAAGGCTTTTTAGGTAAGGTTAAAGTTTTAGTCCTCACCGTTAATGTTATTGTATTTATTCACTTTAAATTAGGTCACAGTGCCAAATTGCTTATTCAAATATGTTCTGCATTCCCACGCGTCCAAGTTGAGACGTTCGGCGTACTATCTGCTATAATTATGTATAAATGACGTGAAGTGCCGCTAGCAACTAGCTCCGTCTCAGTTCGGTACAAGTTACACGCGATCATCCCGTAGACAGAATACGATTAGAGTACTTGTTTCGGTATGGTATGGACTCACTCAAGAAAAATAAAGATTTCCATTGTAACTATTCTGATTAAATCACATTGACATTCCCAGAGTAATTAGTCTGGTGTGTCAGATACGGGCATTAGCATAATTAGGGTTTTCGGGCCCGGGTACCCGGGTCGGGTATACCCGGGTATTTAAGAGTTTTCGGACCCGGGTAATATATGACTTAAGACCCGGGTACCCGGGTATCAATAAAATTATTCTATATTTCAGATATTTCCGTAATAAAATAACGGCAAAAGTATTTAAGAGGGGGCATAAAGCTAGCAAAAACCAAATTTCACCCGCGCTTCACGCGGACAATCGTGACTAGTAATAACTAAAAACTTTGAGCGACTTGAGAAAGACGATAAGCTCATTGCACGGAATAGGATTGCAATAAGCGACAAATGCATTTTCTTTTGATTAGGTATTCCTAAATTGATTTTGAAATCGATAGTCTAATCTCTTCGTGAATACAACTCGTAATCAGCATTATATTTATATTAAAATATTGACTCTAAAAATATGCACCATATTGAAAATACATTCATTTTCGTTGAACAATAGACATAACTGTTTGGTTTATTATCGAATAAAGTTTCTTCTTTTATGTTTTTGCTCATTTTAATTCGTCGATAATATAATGTAGTATTACTATATTTTTATTCAGGTTCTAGAAACTTGATCTACTACTGTAAAAATTGAATCTAGGATTGCCTAATTTGCTTTATACCTCCTAAATTCGAGATCTCATTTTTGTCTTCCTTTTGTGTGCCTTCGTCTATGTATAAATAAATAAATAACGCTACACACTCATAGCCCCACACCAGGATTCCCTGTTTCGTGGGTGCCATGGACAACACACAAGACAAGCATACACACACCCAGACCAAAAACGGAAAGGAGACTGGCGGTTCTCGGCCCCAAGCCCTACAAAAACAACACATAGGTCTAAAAATACACCATTTTTTTCTAGTGTAAAATGTCGTATGCGCATTTTCGTAGAACTTGTCAACTTTCAGAAAACATTGTTTTTAATGTTAGTAAATCGATATCTTTCGTGAATCGATTTATGCAAAATCTCTTTGTGTTTACACCCGGTTCTTTATCACCATTAAATCACAGTGATTTTTATCCTACATTCTGGTTGATATTACTCGATAAAATCAGATTTATTGAGTACGAACTGAGCGATATCCATTTTTGTAATTATGACGATGACGAATAATTAATCGATCAAAGACATCGATGCGTAAATGTCATATCGTGTCTGTGGTTTGAATTGACATCGCGTATTGTGGTCTGTGATAACTGTTGACTGACGAACGAAAGGAATAGCTGTCATTCAGTTGTTGCTTCTGTTTTGTTACTTCGTGGATATTTTTTAGTGTTTTCTAGTACTTTCTTGTGGATTCTCTTTTAGACTTTGACTTTTAAATTAAAAATAAGAAAATGAATTAACTTAATTCCTTCCAATAACCATTACTTTCGTGTTAATCAAAATGCGTATTAAAAACAACCTCAGTTTACCTAGTCAGTTCGGTGTCAACTGTCAAATGAAACACGTAAGTTTAAATAATTATTTCAGCTACACAGACAAGTGCTTTAAAGAAATTACAAATATCAATTAGTATCTATTAAAATACGCTACGCGAATACAAAATAAATATCTATGTGGATGACCAGGCCGAACACTCCTAGAAAACCCGCCAGTCTCCTTTAAATTCATCATTCAAATTTCCGCCTCGCTGCGAATCGAACCCAGGACTATAAGAACGGCGATCCGGTGTGTTAACCATTGCGCCATCCGGGTCGTGAAAATAAATAAAATCTATAAAAATAAATAAAATTGGAGTGTCTGTTTGTAATATTAAAACAACCGCTTTTTACTGAATGCATATTATTGTATACCAAAATAACATTTTTTACAATTTTTGTCTGTCTGTCTGTCTGTTTGTTTGAGCTAATCTCTGGAATCACTGGACCGATTTTGACGGGACTTTCACTGGCAGATAGCTGATGTCATATGGAGTAACTCAGGCTACTTTGTTTGTGATTTTTTTAGAAGTGGGTATCTTTATAAAAGGTTTATTTTGGTCAGTTTGTTGTGTTGTGTGATTTTGCATGGACAATTTTTAAGAGTATTCCTACAAAGAGTTGAAAAGACGTAGGCAAAATATATGAGTTTATGCAGAAGGCATTTATTTTTGATTTTTTTTCTTGAAAATATTACACAAATGAGTGAAACTCATGAATTATGTGAAGTTTTATTTAAAATTGAAAATACCCGGGTACCCGGGTCTACCCGGGTATTTAAGAAAAAAATACCCGCTACCCGGGTATCAAAAAAGTCCGGGTATGCGAAAACCCTAAGCATAATGTAACCGTAGTTGTAATACAAGCAACCAGACCGAGAAAAAAAAATTAAACTCATGCTGCATCGTGCTCAGGATCCATCGAACGGTGGTCCGGAATGGTAACCATTGCACCATACCGCATACGGGTAATGGTTAAATTTAACTGCAGTGTAAGTTAACAACATGACCACGGTCCGCCGCCGCTTGCAGCTCGCGCCGCACGACCGCGACTAGTATCCGCTTTCACCGAACGTGGTTTTTATGGGCGCATCACTTTCTGTCCGACCGGGCGGCCGCGGTTTCAGAATCACAACCATTGTTCTCTCGCTACTTACTTATTTTACATTTAAAGTAAACACCGAATGTCGGAAGTAAGCTTTGAGCTCTCGTCTGTGTAGTTAATACGTCATGTGGACAATCAATACACGAAAGAATTATTCGAGAAAAACTATTATTGGGTTTTTTTTTATAAATTTAACAGATTCTTTAACTATAATACACTTGACCGACTTATCCGTCGCTGTGAGTGTCGAATCCAAACAAAATAAACTATAGATTGATCTACCGCGGATATTTTAAACTTAATATTATTATCACAAGGTCTAAAATCCGTTGCAACCCGCGAAGGCTATACAGTTTGTTTTCGTAATGACCACCGACCATCCCATTATTGCTTTATATAAACGTAACTTGGGATTCTGAAGGTTTATGCAATGCTTTTGTGAATAGATGGCATCAAATGGGCAGTGGAGCACGGTCACCCATTCAAGGACTGACCGCCCACAGCTTAACAAGGTTAATTTGAAGTAAGTGGAACAAATTTACCGAACTATAGACGGAGCTGGTGAAATTGTTTCACTTGGAGTAACATAACTATTATTCGCGTGGAAGAAGTTTCTTGGATCAAAATTATCTATCGTTGTCCGATCATGGCTGCAACACAAACGGTCCTGTAGTCATTATAGTGGTCACAAGTCAAAAACGACTACCAGGCGTCTTCAACGCCTCCACTGTAGTTTAATGGAGAACTTAGTGGTCAAACCATCAGTGGTCGTCGCAGGCGACGGCTTTCCTCGTCATTGAGGAGACATAGAGCATATTCTACTACGAATATGTTGCTCCAAAGCATTGGTGACCAACCAGTTTCTATCCGACTTGAAGTCCTTGCTCCGAAAATGAATTTGGCATCTCTGTAATAAACTGTCTCCACAAATGTTTTTTCTTCGGTCTTGAGTGGTTTTGATGTCTCATTTATTTGTCCTCGACATAGCCTTAACAACACAAGGTTGTGAGATTGTGACCATCTACTTTTGTTAATAAAATGGCGAAGTAAACGCAAGCCGTGGAGCGTAGGGATACGAGTACATATCTTATTACTCACACCTACTTCCGTATTCGTCTCATTACACTGCAGAAGAAACCGCGAATCATCACGCGACGCACAATTAGATGGCGAAACCGCGCGAATCGACGGCTCTCTCAGATACATAACTTAAGATTAACTCACTAAATCTATTACAAAACTGTGCCGCACAAAGGTTTCTAAAACTATTCCACTGAATGAATTACTACAGTTATAACACAACACCTTAAATCGTATTTAAAGACTAGAAAGAACATCTGCAATCACTGGTCACTGAAACCCATAGTAAATGTTAGCAGAACTGAAGTTCTTGGCCGTTCATGGACATTTTCACCAACCTCAGAAGGTTGTAAGTTAAGGAGCAGAGCAGAAATTGGTCGGTCATAAACATTATTAGGAGAAGACTGCAGCTGAAGTATAAGTGCTTCGAGAACAACCGAGTAAGGTAGATATAGTTGGGATTTCCACAGCTCCCAAGGGAAATTGCACACACTCCAGAGTCTACACAAATTTGCGACCCCCCGTATTACTACGAGTATATCCTCGATGAGTATATATAAGTAAGACACGTATAAGAGGATTATTCTAAGAATATTGGTAATTTTTATAATCTTTCCAATATTTTAGGAAAATAACATTAAAAATGAAGTTATTTAACAGTATACATGTCGCGTTTCCTAATGCTGAGAACTTTAGAATAAATGTTATACCTACCTGGCGGTCACATTTGTTTTTTTACAAATAATCGATAACCGAGGGAATGGGTGGTTCAAGATAACATGACAAATCGATATAAAAAGCAGTTCGCACCTCCCGCTACTCGTCAGCCCTTTAGCCTACAAGAACTCGAGTGATGAACCTTCTAAGGTCGCGCCAGTGTGCGGCGTGTGGTGAATGTGGCAACTGTCCTCAAGGGCTCCGGGAGGTCGATGTCACAATCGACCTCCGCGCTACGTGTCGAAACGGGTATTCGCGTCACGTCTTCGCACCAGCCCGAGGATGCGCCACTCGTAGCTCGGTGTTACGGGGAAAACTCGATATTTGGTACGATTAACGAAAAGCCGGTCCCAATTATCATTAATCACTGCAGGGCTCAGGTTCCCTCTCACAATGTGGAGGCACTGGCCACTACGTACTGACACACACGCACAAGGTGCCACGGCCAAATGCTGACAGACTACACCCAACTATGAGAACATTACGGAGAACTCTCAGGTTTCAACTCCCTTACGATATCTTTCACCAAAGCAGGTGATGATTAATTTCAAATACATACCTACACATTTTTGAAAATAAGAGGTGCGTGCTGGATTCAATCTCAGGCTCCACTTTTTGGAGTCCAATGTTCAAAATACATGGCTTGTTAGAAGCACATAGATTATAAGCAATAAACGATCTGCGCCAAAATCCGTTTATAACCCTCAATAGTGACTTATTAAGGGTTTCTAGTTCAAAGTTAGTGTTATATGTATGTATGTTTACCTAGGTACTACTACTCTACGGGACGCTACATTTATCTGTAACGTCTGGTAGATCTATCTAACGATAGCATATTGGAAATCAACAAAACATGATGTAACATAACAAGACAAATCAACATATTTTGAAACCGTATTTGTACATGAACGATACTTTGAATGTGTTAATACCTAGTATAAGCTATTGAAGTCCTCAACAACGTATTACCGCAACGCATTTACCATCAAAATAAGTATAATAATCGTATGCGTATAAATAAATCACTTTTAGTTATTAACTTACATAATTATGTTATTATTATCTTATAACTACATTCCTAAGCTATATTTTAAACATCAAAGCTAACATTTCAATAATAAAATGGTACAAACACAATTATACAGCCCACCAAACACACATTGTGTAATGGGGATGAGTGTATCAACCGTTGTGATTGTCATAATGTCGCATAACTCATGTACCCACTGTTAAAAATCAGTTTCCTGTTACTCGCGACTCTTACGCCTCGCTATAAACTAGGGTTGACACTACAACCAATCAATTAAGAATCAAATTTTAAAAATCACAATAAAATCAAAGCGGGAGATAGAGAGAGGCTATTGTTATGCGTAGAAGTTTTTGTTTTAAAGCTGACGTGATCGACATGGTTCCTATCTAGCATTTATGAAGATCTGTTCAGCCGTTTGTTGGTCATCAGCTCATTACAGATTTTCTTGTCGGGGGGTTTTAATGTATCTCACATAATTTATTACAACGGCGGGATGATGACTCCTGAAGTCCTCAAAAAGTTGATGTCTGTTGGTATTTAGGTCGGTTGGTATCGAGAAAGGTGTTGTGACTTCCATCAGACTGAACATCAGAGTTCGGTCTGATGTGCTAAAGTATTTTGTCACATAAAGAAATAACTAAATATCTCACTGTTAAGGAGGCCGAATAAGTTTTTCAGAAATTTCAGTATTGAAAGGGCTTTGTTTTGGATAAAAATGGCAAAAAATATATAATCAAAGTTTATCAATATCTATAATGCCTAATTATTTCGAAAAGGGATATCCTAGTTTAGTGTAGGAAATAGTTAGTATTTATGAAGTACAAACAACCATAAAATACCGACCCAAAATTACAATAAAATGAAAAAAAACTTGAAGTTTGGCCTAATAGATGAAGAACAATTGAATTTCGGGTCCTATTTATGAACAAAGAATATTGCTCAATTCCCGAAGAAGCGGAACGAAGCCTCAGCGCGATAAAGTAAATATGTAATATGATTATAACACAAACATAAGTAAGTTTAATTTTTAAACCAAATATAAATATCCAGGACGTTAACAAATAATTACCATTAATCATTAATAAACACGATAAACATGTGAAAAAAACCTGTTAACAAGAACACGGCAACCCTGCGGCGCCGTTGCGACACGTCGTACGTAACACGCACGTAACGACCACGTGACGTAACCGACGACTAAAACAGTCGGGCCTGCCTTATTGCAGTTATTACATTCGGAATATAAAATATTATAACTAGGTAAATTAAAGTTATGATAATAATTAATTATTACAAAAAAATCTATGAACAATTTGTTGCCAGCCCTACTCTCCAGACCTTACAAACTGATTTTCTTCATCTTTTTTTATTTTAATTAAGACCAATAAACTTCTTATTAGGATAAAATTAATAAGGTACTTACGTTATGGCATGGTAATAGTATCATATATTACCGTGGCAATCAAAACCGTCTTTGATTCTTACACTCAGTGATAGTCTGAGTGTAATTAATTATAATATACATTTCTATTTCACGAAAATTTCGAATTTGATTTTTCGTTTATTATTTTTACTAATGTTGTTGCATATCAAATAAATACAACATAGGTAACTCTACTATCGCGTTCGCCACATTTTTTGTTCAGAAAAAATCATCAAATGTTATCAAGCACTAAAACACGATTCGGATTAGCAAAAAACATAGGTACCACTCATATTATTTACGAATTATTTCGGCGAATCTAATCATAATTAAATGTATATTATTCATTTATAATGTTGCCTAATTCGTTATTCTGTTAGTATCTAAGTTCTCACTCACATTATATTTTGTTCTATAATCCGAGCTAAGTAGATTGAATTCAATCTGTAGTAGCAGGGTGCACTACGAGAAAATTGCTTCAAAGATGAACGAAGCCGTTTAGACTTTATACTGTTTACTGTCCAAAATTTAAAGGGATTTTGGTATTACCTGTTACACTGCTACTGTTATTTAATCTGCGATTATAATTGCAGATATACGTAATGATATTATTAGTTAAGTAACCTATTATACATCTTTCTTCAAAACCTAAAGTAACCTAACTTCGTAGAGGTTCAATTAAATTGAAAAATTCAAAATAACCTGAAAATACCTAACTAACGTGATAAACAAACAAGTATCGCACCTGGCCTCTCGTGTTTCAAATATTGTGAGATCTATTTTGTTTTTACATCGATTTTAAAACAATTATTACGACAATCGGCGCGCGCGCTGAGGTCAGATGTCGGATTAAGGTTGAAGTTGAAACGGAACTATGGTTGAAGTCCAAGCGAACAAAAATAATATTAGCAACACAAAGTTGAATAAAAGTCAACATCAATCAATATAATATAATCATAAGAGAGGATTCCCGACGCCCCGATCCTAAAAAGATAAAAAAGGGGATAAACAGAAACTTTTTATTTCGTCTATGGATTCACTTGAAACTTTGTATAATATAATTATGATCCTCTAGTGACGCAAGTGGGAACTAAGTAAGGATGAATTTCAGGCGGGCGAAGCCGCGAGCGGATAGCTAGTTCAGTACCTATAATTTGCTTGATTCTCCGAAAAACATGAGGTAGAAAATTAGATAAAACAAATGAATTAACATAAACGTTTATTTATTTAACTTGTTAACAAATGTATACAAGCTTGTACAGAATAAACAGGTTTTTCTGATTTGCCATTTTTTCTATCCTTACTAATATTATAAATGTGAAAGTAAAGGAGTGCGCACAGTACAACGACTCCACGACCGACCGACGCCAACGCGACTAAAACCTTGACAAAGCTAATATTCAACTATGAGCTTTATATCTTTGAAGGTAAGGTTGAATTTCGAACTTATACTTAAAAGCCCTGTACTGCTCGCCCTACACCCATAACCGTTCCGTTTCGAGACCAACGCGTCGACGTTGCGTTGACGACTCACCGTAGACGAGTAGTCCACGCGTCGACCGACACAATGACGTAATGTACCTAGAACGGAACGTCGGAGTTGAAACGGAGTGGAGTCGGAGTGGAGTTGACGTCGAGTTGGTGTAATGTGCGCACTCCTTAACTCTGTCTGTCTGCTACCTTTTCACGCAAAAACTACCGAATGGATTTTGCTGAAACTTTACAATAATATAGCTTACACATCAGAATAACACATAGGCTATAATTTATAAAGATATAGTGTGAATTATCCAAAATATATAACTAAATCTTTGCAAACCGATGGAATAAGTTTCCCGAAGCGAAGCGAGGGCGGGTCGCTAGTATACTAATAATCCCAATCCTAATTTAGCATTAAGTTTTCTTAATTTTAATTATTAGTATTAATGTTGTCATTAATTAAGCATGCATTAAAACGAATAACATACAAACCTTGATTTTTTTTACAGCGTAGTAAAAATTAGTTATTTTATTAGCTTTGATACAAGGAAAACAGAGTTAGGTACCTACATAATTATGAATATGTTACGCATACAATATACCACAACATAAATTGAATAAGATTTATTTAGCTGTCATTAGGAGAGGAAGATCAAAGGTACCGGTCATATATACCTGATTTTATTTTTTATTAGACGATTTTATCTCTGAATGTTTATCACAATACATAAGTATGTTGTTGTTGTTAGAACATAATAATATGACTCTCGATCAAGGTTTTTTGGATTCGAAATTTCGAACCTTGAACGCACTTCTAATTTTCGAAGTATGAGCGAATAAGCGAATAATAACTTGCTTCTTGAAGGAAAACATCCTAAGGTAGATGATCAATTCACTAAATATGGTAAAGTAACCATCCCGTTGGGAGACTTTACGAAAGAAAGTACAATTTTATCGTGAAGTACAATGACAATGTCATTTCAAAATTAAATAATTTGCATGAAGTAATTTCTACATAGTTTAAAGTTTTCAAATCTACCTACGGACATCCACAAACAAAGGTATCAGCATATTGTTATCATGACTATTGCACCTTGCATGCAATTCACCATCTTACACTTGCTGCACGAATATCTGCTAAGTCCAGTAGCGCCTAGTGAAAATATACCATAAAAATCCAATAATCACCAATATGTACCTATTGTACGTCGGAAAGTGATAACATAAACCAGCTTGTAATCGACTCGTCTCATAATCCTGATGCTAACTCAGATGAACTTCAAAAACAAAATAATTATTACAATTCGCCATAATATTAAATCTACTTCTCCTCGACAAGTACTCGATTCGGAGTATTGCAATAAAAAATTGCCTAAAATATAGTAAGGTCAACTCGTAAATTAATTCGGCCTTATGACCAAATAACAGCAAACGACCTTACGAAACAAAGAGCTATCATAAAAAGTTAATGTAGCTATAATAATTACGAAAGTTGATGTGCGACATTTTATTAGTACCGGTCCACTGGGGATCTTCCGCGGCGTAGCCTCATGTCACCGATCGGGCGTTGATTCTCGAATCTCAACGATCCAATTCACGGGCCACGACTGATAAGGACTGATTATTATAATTATTATGTCGTTCATAAAATCGTGGTATCGTCGTCGTGGTATAGTGCATTAGGTATGAGATCTTATTATTGATAGCTAATTTAAGCAATACAACGTTTAAATTTGCCTTATTTTATGTAACAATTGTTTCTACTTTCTTTTTATTTCCACTATTTAGTTCCACACGCAAATGAAAAGACGTATCAAAACCGAATGTTGGTGATAATGGATTATTGTACTCAAAATTTGATAATATGTACCTTGTTGGAAATATGTACCTTGTTACCTATGTACAAAGTTCATACTAGTAGACAAAACTTAAAGCAGGGTTAAGTAGAGAAGACGCTAGGTAAATGAAATGTTAAAGAAATTATGCTAACATTGGTTGACTAACTATTAATTAGTACAAATCAATTCCAATTTTATTCGATAATACAATAAGGAATTCGGTTTAAGTAAGTACCTACCCCATGATCTCAACTCCAAGACCGATGAAGGTACGTGTGTATTTGCCAATTACTGTTCACTTCTTACGTAAACTGAATGTAAAGAATAAGTTGCTTTAGACTTCCTTATTGCTCAAATTCACTGATCTCTTACAGAAATTGATGTTCACAGTTCACACGGAACATTCACATTGCATTGCAATTTTCGCGGCAAAAATTAAAAAGGAGAGACCATTTTGGAAAACAAAGAAACCAAACAATCTAGATTAATTGCTTACAAACACAAGCTGATTTGCATTTTCATTAAGCATGTTACACCAGAAATAATTAAGTATTACGGACTGGAATAAGGAATTTCTTAATAAGAAGAAAGAATCGGGTAAGTAATTGGCAAACTACGCTCACATAACATGCATACAGGCAACGGCGTAAAATTCTTGCTTGTGAATAAAAAATAAGGCTATTTATCTCGGTCCTGGCGCGGATGCTAAAATGAAATGAAATGACTGCTCACCTCAAGAAATGACCGCAATTCAAATTTAAATTTTAAAATTTATGGTTTTATACAACAGCAACGTCACAATATAGCACAACACACACAATTTTAGTTATTTTTGATACACAATTTATTTTGGTTGGATTTTGACGTCTGACAATGTTCCCGCCACTAGTTTTCTTTTTTAAAAAAGTCCCAGGTTTTTTAACAAATCGCGATTCGGCCGCAGAGCGTACGGTTCGTTCTACGTCGCTCCACTGACTGGCTTGACCACTTTCCAATCTTGCGCTGAATTAGTGTATAACCAACGCACAATTTAACCGGGAAAGCGTGTCAACAATTCTAAAACCATTAAAGCCATGGTTTTAAAGTCTATATTGGTTTAAAGTTTACCTATCAGCCGGTAAGTTATACATTTAGTTAAAATAACAAACTCATCTTCGGGAAATCCAAAACGAATCTTATTACTAGAAAATAGAGATTATTATTGACTTAACATTTTGAAAGACGTGTGCAAGTTACATGTTCGTACGAAGTCTACCTCACGCGTGTGCTAATTTCTTGCTGTATAAGGAAACAAACTTAAGTTGGTTGTCACATACATAGCTACCTATTACATTTGGTAAAAATCTATTATCTATAAATCTATACAGATGGTAGTACAACTCCTTATTAAAAAAAAACTATGATTAAACAATGCTGTAAACTTAGAATAATGACATATAGAATGACAGTCTTCATACAAGCGCTCTTTAAAAAGTGAAGCACTAATTTTCTTTTTTCTTTTTTTTTATACATGTTTAATGGTTGCCAGGTGAAGTGCAGTTTCCCGAAAGTGGGGAATGATTCGGCCGCTGATAAGAATTTGTTTTTAGCAATAATACCTACATAAATAGCTATGGGTATGGTTATGTAAAATTGTTATATTACGAGATGTTTATTTAATTATGAAACGAATACAAGAAAATATTAACATAATTTTTTTTTACTATTTATTTTTTTACATATCTTTTACGTATCTGAACATAAGCATGAACACAGGAACTTAGTATATTTTAATAACAGCATTGAGTAAAAAAGTTTTGTTCCAATATTAAATATACTCTGTGGAAAAACAAAAAACAATGGGCTTTGTTGATTTACTACTCTATGGACTATATTATATCTGTAAACTATTGTATCTGTGAAAACAACAATAAAATTAAGATGAAAATGACATTGACAATAGGCATGTTAAACTTAAAATAATAATAACTAATAATAATATTTAAATTAATAATGAATAACAACTTCAATAATTATACCTTAACAGGGACAGCATTTTCACGCAATCTACACGATCCACCCTGTGTAATGTACTTATCTTCATTATTAAAATGTTTTGAACATATTCGTGTATTTTTGGTTGGCTTCCAATATACTTCTCCACGACTAAGCCGTATATCACTCGTCACTTAAAATTGGAAAATTTATTTTCACAATTGGGCAACACTGAATATTGAAACAAAACGTTTTTATTTAAACCTAATTATATAAAAGATATTATGAAATATTGAAAGATTACCAGTGAAAAGTGATGTTATTACACTTCTTTTGTTTTTCAAATGTGTTGTGACAAAATTTAACCGCACAAATCGACATAATTATTTTTTTTCCGCGAGACGTGTTTGCCGTGCATTGTCATTGAAGACTACGGAGCTGGCCGGCGTTTGGTGACATAAACTACTCACATTTAATGTTGTCAAAGTAGCCGCGCGGACTTCGTTTCTATATGTCATTATTCTAAGGCTGTAAAGTAGTGTATAGCCATACTCATTATATTAGTTTAACTGATATCATTGCCAACAACAATTGATACAAATGCCCATATCCTCATCTCCATAGAAACCAGTTCCACGCCACGATATTTAGAAATGTTTTAAATAGGTAGATATATGAGGTATTAATGTTGTCCCTACCTTCATGTAATTTTTCTGAGCTAAGTAAAAACGAGGCAGGCTAAAAAACTTGGCTGGTTCAGACTTTTTACAATTTCTTCCCACTTCAAGTACTTAGTATTTTATACTGCATAAGCTTCATAAAGCGCAAACTGACATTTTAATTATAATTTTTTTTTATTTAAATATGTAGGAAAATCTTAGGAAAATGGCCCATTCTCATTCATCACGATTCTCATCAATGTCATCCTCATCATCTTCATTATGTCGAAAACTTCGAGAGATAACTGCCCTATCCTACAATAGCAGCCATAAACAACTTTTATGATAATTTCATTTTTATATCGTTTTTCTCGGAGCATCCTCATTGGGCATGTCTGTTGGGCAGTTAGGGCAAGGAATAATTATAATTATGATGACCTGGTGTGGTGCCAACACTGTCAACAAGTTGTCGCAAGCGGACGCTATAATGATGTTGTGATGACCACCTGTATCGAGTTTATAAAGTTATAAAATAAAATAAACGTAACAGTTTTATACGCCTGATATAATTGATAAGCAATGGCTTCGGCTGCGAGATGCGGGTATTTTAAGGCCTAATTTATTTACAGCGAGCTTTCATAGATATTTTTAGACTAGCATAAAATAAATTAAGTTTCAAGTTTCTAAATTGTATAATTTGTATGCCTAACCCATAAAGATGCTGTTTTTGTTTGATACATACATGTATTGTACTATTAAACAATCATTACCTAACCGCACAACAAAAGAAGCATTTAATTGAAGCGTTTGCCATTTCACTTCACTTCTATGGAGTGAATGCATGAGCCTGGGATTGACCTCAAGCAAAATTTTTAGTTGTGAATATTTTAAATTGGCTGCAGATTTCCAATTGTCTAAATTGGCCAATAGCTGCTCTGGCCATTTAAGATTAAGCACTTGCCACGTTAATAGTTCAACAACTATTATGTAAATAACTGAAGGGCGTGAAACCGGAAAAACAGTCGTAAAAAATAAGTTTCGATATCGAATATTAAATTTTTAAATTTTTTTTTTATTACTGTAGTTCACGGAAATTGTATTTGATTCAGAAAAGCAAATTCGTTAAAATAGTTATATTTACGAGTAAGTATCTAGGTTTATTAATTTAATTATCAATTGCTTCGGTGAAGGAAAACATCGTGAGGAAACCTGCACATGATGAGAGTTCTCCATAATGTTCTCAAAGGTGTGTGAAGTCCACCAATCCGCACTTGGCCAGCGTGGTGGACTATGGCCTATATCCCTCACACTGTGAGAGGAGACCCGTGCCCAGCAGTGGGACAGTTATGGGTTATGACGATGATGATGATCTAGATTTAGAAAAGCAATAGGATAATGCAAATAATGCAATGGGTAGTTAAGGCTATATTAAATTTATAGTTATATTTATACTATTTTTTGTATAATTAAATAACATTGTACTTTTTGTTTTAAAAGATGTGCTGAGAAGTTTCTTTCCCCGTTTCTCCTCCATTATAAAGCATTTTAAAGCACCTATGTGAAACGGCGGAAGAATGAAAAAAGTGACGTGCATAAGTCCATCAGAGTACGTCATAAGTCATAAGTCTACCTATATGAATAAATGATTTTGAATTTGTTAGCCTGTACAGCGCAGTAAGCGAGCAGGTCAGCTAACGGTAAGTGGTCTCCGCAGCCCAAGTAATTATGTACGTCCATAATAGCAAAGTTATCACCGACGCCGACCAGACAGAAACCGCACTTGGCCAGCTTGGTGAACTATGACCCTCACATTGCAAGAGAGACCCGTGCCCAGCAGTGGGGCATTTATTGGTTGTGATGACGAGGTATTTTTAAATAAGTTGTTCATGCCAAAAGACTGTCAACAGATAAAAGTCGGAGGAAAGAGAGTAAGGAGGCCAGATTCATGTTGACAACTTCCTCAGATCACAAAAAGACAGGACGTATGTATGTCAACACAACCCAACAACTGGCTGCCAATCATGTTCACGTATTGCTTAGTATAACGGACGTTATGAAATTCTGATTCTGAATGAAGTTTTGACCGCGTGGAGTCATGATTGGGATTGCAAAACGCGTTTATATACCTCAAACTTAAACTCCAATCATTTATTTCACGTAGGTATTTTGAATACACTTATGAACGTCATTTTTTGCATTTACCGCCGTTTCACTAAGGTGCCTTTAAAGAGGAGAAAAAGAAACGGCGAAAGAAATCTCCTCGGCACATCTTAGTGCTTAAAAAGCAATTACAATCTTTTTGCTAGGTACTACCATTTTCGTAACTGTCACCCGTAAACCCCGGTGACGAAGGTCAGGAATGAGCAGCCGCAATCATTCTCCGTACCCGCTGGGGCACGCACATAACCGAGCACGTGTTATTTTAACATTCAACCGTACCGTAATCATCCAATCATCCCTTCATAACATAAGGTCCTAGGTTCAGTTCCCCGTTGGGGCAGACATTTGTATGGCAGATAAATGTTAGATCTCGAGTCGTAGACATCAGTGGACAGAAAGAAATACAAGGACAGACAAAAAGTTCAATACCACACGCGGCACAACCTCTACCGTGGGGTTATTACTGAGTGTTTTTTTTTTAATTATGGTTATATCCAGGGAAGTACCTACACTTCAAAATAGCAATTATGTAGTTTACTTACATACGTAACGTACGTTTGTAGTTTACTAACAGTATATAAACCTGCATAGTTACTTTTTTAATCGAGCGTACAGAAATTAAATAAGTAAGTATATCAAGTAGTTTCAACACGAATATCGTCGATGCGCCGCAAGTGTTGCAACACTTAATTAATTTGTTCCATATTTGTTCACATGAAAGATACTAATCTTATATCATTATTGCTATATAAAATTTTAACTTCCGTATGTTTGTGGCTGCAAAACTATACAGAAAATTGATTAATAGATGGACTTGAAATTTTAGACCGTATTAAATTAGGTTAAAATGTTTAATAATTATTGTATCTCGGTGTTACCACGTACCTACGTACTTACTTAGTACCATTTCTACCGTGTAATAATTGTTTTAACAGCAATTGTGTTCCGGATAGAAAGGTGTGGAGCCGGCTACACTTTTTAGAGGCGACCATCTCAGTCCTCAAGGGTAGCAACACATCTGTGACCGAATTATAACGAGACTCTTACTAACATTTACTAACTGGACTATTACTAACAATAACTAACAGGACTAACATTCACTAACAGTCCCTGTCCCAGTCCTATACTTACAAACTAACCAAGTAATGTTCTAACACCGTCACCTAACACCTAACCGGACTAACTATCCCAGTCCCAGTTGTCATGGGCGGCAGCGGAAGGTGGTGCTGCATGCTCGTTTGCTGCCTTATATCAATAAAAAAAAATCCTTAATTGTAATTTATAATTATAATTGAATAGAATAAATACACCAACTACTGTTATTATAGGTGCATACATGGCATGTCTTAATTATCATGCAAATTGTACTTACTGATACCCAACGAGCTGTCTGATACCTACTTGTTAAGTTTACCTATTTAATGATATTTCTTATTATAGTCTTGCTAATCGTGAATATTTGTATGAGCTCAGCGAAAAATACCGTTGAATGATAAATTAATAGTTTGTTGTATGAGGTATTGGCCGGAATTATAATATCCAAGGCTAAAAACTTTATACTTATACGTATACTTTCTTGTAATTACTAATTACTATAATAATATAATATCTAATCTTGGGTGCATTACTTGTATTTACGCCAGTCGCCAACGCCATGTTGAGGAAATTATCTGTTGGGTTGGGTAATCGATCGATTGTCAATTTTGACATTACATCACAACATCACAAAGAGAAAGACGTCAGACGTCAGTTAAAGTCAGACTCAGAGTATAATTATTGACTGATATTGCAGATGTTTATTTTAAATAAAATAAGTTTTTTTTCATTCATGTTGAATTAATGAATTCTGAAATTCGTGACTTTGTATAATTCTTTTGCAGGTTACAAAATCACGTTACCTTATTTCAGTTAATTTCATACTTACAATTTAAGTATCATTCATTTTAATATGGCAGAAATATTTAACTTACATACGCTCTGCCGCTGTTGTCATAGCGATGGAAGCTTTAAGAGTCTTCAGCTATCTTACGCACACGGCAACCGCATTGAAGTGTACTCCACAATGTTAAAGGACACCCTTGACGTAACGGTACGTTGTAATTTATAGACCAATAATGTATTTACGACATAAATCAAACTCATCACCTTCATTCACTGAAGTGAATTCCCATTATCTCACAATTTTGCAGCCCTACCCTGACCTGTGGGTAATCTTGTACTGGAAAGACAATATTTAGAGCCGGTCTCTCCACGCTAACACTTGGATAAGCAGTTTGTTGACAGTGGTCCAACTATATTAGAAGCCGACACATCGGCCTCCTGGTGGTAACTGGTCACAGCCGTCTATAAAAATGAGTAACACCAAGAGCAAACCAAAATAATTATGGCAGACATTTTTCTTGCAAGTGGTTCTAAAAACAATCATTGAGCAAATGATAGACGAATAGGTTTGTTCCAGATCAGCCCACCCCCGTTTGAAGCAAGCTATGCCATCTGTGACTATTGCATCAACAAGCTCCGAGACGCTGCCCATTTCAAGCAGCAGGTTTTAGACTGTGAGCTCAAGTTTGAAGAATACTGTAAAAGTTGGTAACTTTTTCTTGAACCCAAACATTACAATTTAATTAGAATAATGTGTTTATTTTGTAAACTTTATACTAAACTAGACTTTGTTTTCTTATTTGTCTTTTATTACATTTTAATATGAATTATAGAGCCATAAATATAAAATTATTCAATAACTTGTCTTCATGTCAGTGGGTATAACAAATGAATTATGTGAAAATTGGCTTTGGTCAGAGTCACAAGCTACACTGTTAATATAAAATATTAAAGACTTTATAGTAACGCAGAAAGAAATACTTGTATTTGTGTAAGTCACTTATTTATTTATTTATCTGTCAATATTTTTGTTTCAGATGAACAGGCATTAACGGTGAAAGAGGAAATAGATTATGAGAGTGGTAAGTTTGATTTTTTTAAATAGCAGTCAGTTTAAACAATGCTGCATGAATCCATGCTGAACAAGGAGAATACCAAAAGACTTGTTAATCATTAGAATAACTAGAATTTTATGCCTCATAACATAAACCTGTATGAGAGTTCAGATCTCATGAATAAAATGAATGTTTTACTGTACTAAAATAAATATTAAAGATGTTTTGAAAACCAAGCATCCTTGCAGTGGTGCTCTTGTGATACTCTTCAAGCTAGTGTGCCAGAAGATTGTGGTCATCCTTACCATCATTATGGAAGTCTTTAACACTAGGTGCTCCATCCACTGAGTCCAAGCCAGTCCCGGCTGCTTGAGGAGCACCATGCTGAACCACCAAGGCTAGTGTCTCAGATACTTCCTGTTGGAGCTTATAAGCTTGCTACCAATTACCGGTATATCCCAATTGTACTAATGCATGGTACCAATTATTGCCCGCTAACTTAACTATAACTAGGAACTTGTAACAGAAAATATTGTCAATCATAATTGTTCCAAAATATTCCAACGTCTGCAACAATGTGGTAACATTTTTATTTTAACAATGTCAGGTACTCACTCCGACTTGGGCAGACACAATGAGATCACAGATATGTATGACAATGGAGGTAAGCACAGTAGATACATATTTGAAATTAACTTAGGTATATGGTCAAAATCACCAAGGTGGCCAAGGTGGCAAATTTGGTTTTGACGCCATTTTCCCCAATAAAGCCTTGAAATAAAATGGTCACGATTATTTTGAAATATCTAAACCCATCACTGTTTTAAGCTAAATTATGTAAACATATTTTCTTTTTTCATGAAACTAGTGAAAGTGTCAAAATGGGAACACATCCCAACATGCATTACAGTATTTGAAACATTTGTTACAAAATAAAATAATAATTTGAAAATATAATTTGCAATAATCACGATTATAAATAAAATAAAAAATAAATAACTTCACAATTATCTGTCATATAACTTTGTATTTCTGTTAAAAAGTAGTGCCTAATTACGCCAAGTGCAGCGCTACCGTGCAGTCGCGCAAATTTGTTGGTAGAATTATTTCAATTATGTATTTTGGTACCACACATCAATAGAACATCATTACGGGAACGCCTTTAAATTATTCAAACAACGACAAGTGCCAAAATTAGTCTTAATTCCATGAAATAGTGCTGTTTCATTTCCGCCATACATGTAACAGCCGCTTTTTACATTTCTTTTAGATTTATACAGTAAAATGGAGACTGAAGAACCAAACACGAAAGAGATTTCCAAAAAAAAATGTAAATAAGGATAGCCCCGCTTACATAAAACAACGTCAAAAAGCGATTGCAAGAAAACGTAAATATTTGAATAATTTATCATCAGAACAGAAAGAGTTAAAGAAAGCGAAGGATAGGGAATATTATCAAAAAAAGAAGGCTGCAAATAAAACAAAATCTATAACCGATATGACAGAAACGGAGAAGCGCAAGCAACGAGTTCGGTGGGAAATAAACTCTAGAAAATACAGGCAGAAGAAAAATAACTTAGTAAATAATACTCCACCTTTAACAGAAGAAGATAAGAACAATGACACGACACATTCGACAAATCGAAAACGAAAAAAAATTATATATTATGAGGTTGTAAAGATATTTTTTGGATTTCCATGACGTACTTGTAAGTTTTAACAAATTTGATATTTCCAAATTCGCCACCTTGGTTATGTTGACCCGTTTATGATATGTTAATTTTCATAAAATTTATGACTATGAATTATGTATTTATAAAACATAGATAAAAAAATGTAAATGTGTGCAACTCACACGTGCTAGAAGTGAAACTACAAAAAATATTTCATGATAATTCGTCTTTTATGATCTATGTAAAATTGCACGCGTAAGCACCACGAAATTCAAGGCGCTTATAACGTTTTGGTCGCGAGTAAACTATACTATACCCTATAAGCGATCTAGCGCTGCATGTTTTAATAACGTGGGAGAAAATGAGACATTAGCAAGAGTTAGAACTAAAGTTCGTTGCAGCGCTAAAACATAAAATTATAACCAAACTATTAAAACATGCAGTGCAAAATAGGGTATGGTTTACTTGCGACCAGAACGTCATATTTTTTTAAAATTTCACTTCTAGCACGTGTGAATTGCACACAATTTTATTTTTTTAAACAAAGTCCTGTATTTTTTAGTAATACATTATGAAAACGGTGAACATGAAAAATTTAATGTAAAAATTAAGGAAATTAAAACCCGTGGGGCCAGTGGTATGTACAACATTTTTTGCTTTTTTTGTATCCATTATACTTTTTCAGACAAAGGCGATTTGAAATGCTAATGACAAACTAATATATTTTTAAATTTGAAGTACCTGTTTACTTCTAACTGAAGAGAAAAATATTTAAATAATTAATATACTTTACGTGGCAAATCATTAACTGTGTGTAATATTCATTGTTTCAGTCGATGAAAAATATAGTGTAAAAATAAAAGAAGAAAATGAAGGTATGTTAATGACCTCTATTCGTGAAATTTTGTTTATGGAAACTTTATCTGTGACGATAATATAGGTTAGTTGTTAGCGGTATTGGTTGAACCCAATCGAAATCGAATTTCCCGGGGCAGACGTTTTGGTAGATTCATGTTTGTTGTCGTGGCGTTTGTGTTGGAGATGTCATATTTTTGTGCATGTTTATGGCACCCGCAAAGCAGGGAATCTCAGAGCGGGAGTGAGGGTTTATTAGAGGAGGGTGGGGATCGTAGACAGAGAAGGATATAGACATCTCTGGTGAGCGTGGCGAACATGAACAGCACGAGAAGTACGTTTTTTTCATGTCATTGGCGTAAGTTGTTCCTTTTCTTATGTGATCGCGATAGATGGCATCCATTAGTCTATACTGTTCCCCAACACTCCCTCTGGTAACGAGTATTCCTCAGACTAAGTGTTCCCAGAGTGTTCCTCATTTTTTTATGTACACTTTATGGAGTCTCACACTGTTTAAATGTTATTATTTCAGATGTTCCACCTATATCCGTTCAACAACCAATTGAATATGTAAGAACGGACGAAGCGAAGCCAAAGGTTTCTGATAGAATTTTGACAAAGCATGGCCTTAAAGGTACGTCGTCACAACACAACTCATAACTATTTCACGGCCAGGCTTAGAGCATGCTCAGACTGTGAAGATCAACCAAGTGTAGAGACGAGGGGCGCCGCAACTTGTGTCGGGAGGCGCCCATTCATTAACTCCACACGTTGCGTATTGTTTGTCGCTAACAAAACCCAATAGTATTGCGTGAGTGAACTTTATACTGTATCGACGTATTTCATATTATTTTTCACTTCACTCTGGATAACTAATAGGACGCGTCCGTAGTAGCGATTTGGCCCATGGGTGCTGGTCGTGCTAGAATAATGTACCAAGTATACCTATTGAATACTTACATTTGATTACAGATAGAGTTAGAAGAAAACAGGCGTATTATTCACTGGACCCCGAGCTGGAATCACATGTCAAGACTGAGGACGGAGATAGCTTTATATGTAAAACGTGTGACAAGCAATTTAAAATGCTCAAACTGCTGCGGAGGCATATTGTGAACCAACACAGCGACGTCTATAAGTGTCAGGATTGTTCGCTACAATGTTCTGGGAGACTGCATTTCCTTAGGCATAGGAAAACTCATGGTATTAGTGCTCCATTCAAATGTCACTTATGTGACAAATCCTTCCGCTCAAAATATACGCTGAAACTACACATCAACGTCCACACGAAAACCGAGAAGTTTCAATGTGATATATGCCACAAAATGTTCAATTACAAGCAGACGTTGAAAAAACATATCCTATGGCATTACGGTGCAACGAAAAAATGCATTTGTGACATATGCGGGAACGGCTTCAACGATATGGCCAACTTGAACATCCACATCAGAGTGGTGCACGAAAAACAGAGACCTTTCAAGTGCCCTCTGTGTGCGAAGACATTCACGGCGAACAAAAATTTGAAGCAGCACTCATATTTCCACACGGGAATAAAGCCCTACAAGTGTGAGGTGTGCAGCGATACGTTCGGAACGTCGTGGAGACTGAGACACCACCAGAATAAATATCATCCCAAGTCCAGCGCCGGGCCGGGAAGGGCCGGGAAGAAGAGGATTTACACCTGCAAAATTTGTAAGCTGCAGCTGGAAAGTCGAGGGAAGTTTATGTCCCATTTAAGAGCACACGTGGGACACAAGGAGTATAAATGCCACATGTGTGTGAAGGACTTTACGTGTAAATATTCCCTGAACCGCCATATCGCATCGCACAGCGGTCTCAAGCCGTACAGCTGCGATCTGTGCGACAAGAAATACACCCAGCAGTCCCTGCTGTGGCGCCACAAGAAAAGAATCCACGATCCAAACAGCCCATCATACGAGGGCCGGCTCGTCGAACGAGTCAAGTGTGATTTGTGTAATAGGAGCTTTAGGAATATGAAGAAACATTTGATTTCACACAAGACCAGACCGCACGTTTGTGAATTTTGCCAGAAGTCCTATCCCGAAAGGAATACTTTGAATAGGCACATACTGCTGGTCCACCAAGGACTCAAACAGCATCCTTGTAACCTCTGCGACAAGAAGTATACCAGATGGGACGGATTACAAAGGCATACAAGGAAGGTACATAAGTTAGAATTAAAAAGGGAAGTAGAGGAGTCCTGAAGACTTTCGTACTGGAATTTGGTTCAAAATATATTTAACAGTGGTGGGTAGTGCTAGTCCATGGTGAAGGTATTGGGTTTGACACTGCCAATGAATTAAACGGTTTGATCTGAATGTCTACACGACATATAAATTCATGTATTCATAATGAAGCCCCTGCTGCATCAGATAACTTTTAAGCTTTTTAAAATCTTTTAAAAAACACAAAAACACAAAGCTGTCTTGGAAACAAAACTGTGAAAGAAACTCCTTAGCTCAGTTAAAGCTTTATACAGTTGGTCTATTGACCACCAACACACTGTTGAAGCAATATTGAGGATACATCTTCAACAAACCGACTTCAAAAATTATTTATTTTACATTGATAAGTTATATTAAATTAAAATAAAGGTGGTTTGTTTTCAAGATTTTATTATTCTACTCATGGTACATATTGTAATACCAATGCTTTTTGTTTTAAGAGTTTCTAAATGAGCAGACGGGTTTCCTGATGGTAAGTGATCACAGTCGCCCGTGGACATTGGCAGTACCCGGGGCATTACCAACGCTTTGCCTGCCAAGAAGGAACCAATGACTTCTTGAAGGACCCAATGTCATAGCATACTGTTAAAATGGTATTCCATGTCCTTGTACAGCTTGTGTGTGTTATTGGTGTCAGTTTGTTATGTTTAGGATGCAATGTTACTTTAAAACGCTCAATTATAAATAAATAATTTATATCGCACATTGTTTAATATACTGTACTTTTATAAATTTACGATAATACAAGTGCAATATTATGAGATATTAACTATTGTCCTTGATTAAATATTTTTTATTTATTGATTTAAGGTAGCAAACGAGCATGCGGCACCACCTTCCGCCGCCGCCCATGACAACTGTGACCGACTTAGAACAAGACTCATATGGGGACTAGGATAGTTAAGTCAGTCCAGTTAGGTGACTAGTAGACCTGCCCTCGCTTAAGCACAGAGACACTAGCGGAAGGAAACTAGCTACATGTATCTTATTGGACGAGAATTTAAATTCATTTGTGTCATAAATCTTCAGAGACCATCTTCTCACGGCATCCCAAACCAAGTGGAAAGATATAACTGGACTTGAGGGTGGCATGAATTTACACTATTAATTAATGCATTACATTATACCTATACCTATTACATTATACAACTTGAACACACTAGCTAAAATTGTTTCTTTTTTACACGCACTGCACATTTATGCCTTTCAATGGAATGGATTCTCATGTGCCTAGTTAAGTTCCCAATTTGTTTGTTACATATGTTACACGTTAATTTGATCTGGCTGTGCGTTTTCATATGCCGTTTCAACTGGCCCGTTTCCCTGAATGCTTTGTCACAAACTTCACAATTGTAAGGTTTCTCTCCGGTGTGAACTCTCATGTGAATCTTCAAGTAACCATTGTCAGAGAACATTTTCTTACAAATTTTGCAACAAAACGGCCTTTCGCCAGTGTGGGTTCTCTCGTGAAGCTTAAAGCTGGACATTTGGGCGAATTGTCTCTCACAGAAGCTGCAGGAGTAAGGCTTTTGACCAGTATGGACCCTCATGTGAACTTTTAATGTGGTGTATGCTGTGAAATCCTTCTTGCAAACCTCACAAGAGTAAGGTTTGACCCCTGTATGCTGTCTTTCATGTATGGACAGGTAGCTTTTGCTAGAAAACTGTTTCTGGCAGACTTTGCACGAATGTGGCTTAACACCTGTATGTATTATGTAGATGTGCCGTTTTAAATGTGTCCGTTGAGGGAACCTTCTGCCGCAGACGTCACACACGTAAGGTTTCTCACCCGTATGGGTCAAAATATGTGATTTAAGGGTCTGATTGTGTCCGAACGATTTGCTGCACATAGTACACTTGAAGTTCCGTTCCCCAGAATGTATCTTCATGTGTTCTTTTAGACCTTTGCGTCTCTGGAATAGCTTGTTACACTCGGGGCATTTAAATTTGTCACTATCAAAGTGTACACTCAAATGATTCTTCAACTGCCGGGCCTTGTCGAATGTTTTCGTGCAAACTTTGCAGGGGAACCTTCCGTTATCAGAGTGGCTGGACGATATGTGCTTGATCAGTTCCTTGTTATGAGGGAATCTCTCGTTGCAAATGCGGCATGGGTAGGGTTTCTGCCCTGTGTGTATTTTCATGTGAACCTCCAGTGACCCATTGTATGTAAACTGCTTGAAACATATGGTGCAGGCGAATTTCTTCGTTTTGTTTTGAGTTAATGGTTTGGATTCTTCATCTGAAAATTTAGTTTTATTTTTGTTTCGTATCAATAATGGGCATTGCTTTTCGACATTAAGGAGTAAAGGTAATATTTTATCCCCTGGTAAGCGATAGATCACTTATTGTATGTACATATATCTAAAAGCGAAACTGTTACTAACATTATCACCTAAGCAGCAGTAAGGCATAGATAGGTTACTGGGCTCTTTATTCGTTGGAAACTACACAAATTGTGACATTAAATATTCATACCTTCACGGTCACTGTCAGGGAGCGCCCACTCTTCGTGGGTATCTTGACCCCTCCAAGCCGACAGTGGCTGGTCATCAATATCCGATGCCTGTGTAAATATCCCCAAAGGAGTTTTATCTTCTGCAATAAAAAAAGGAGTATGTTATCAGCCTTAAAAAAATAAACTTGCTAGGCTGGCTAAAGAGTTACAAAAGGTTAAAGCACCAATTCTTTTGCAGTCATAATATGATCAACAAAAAGCAATGTCAAGCATGCTATTACATTACTCAAGGTTTTCTCAGAGAATTACAGGCAGACTGAAAACTTCAGGCACTTGGCCAGCATTGGCAATAACCTTCTACTCCACAATAGCTGAGCATGAATGTGTACATTCAAGCCTTCTGATGAGAAAAAATAGCAGCATCTAATTTATCTGTACGTAAGACATACCATCATCAAACTTTTGTTCAAATTCATGTTGTGATCTGATTCCCTTGAGACACAGTTCTTCAGCCTTTAGATCTATAATCAGAAAATATTTAAAATACGATTTTAAACTGATATAACTCAGCCTTTAGATCTATAATCAGAAAATATTTAAAATACGATTTTAAACTGATATAACTGCAGACATTTAGCATTTTTAAATGTAAACGGGTAGTCACTATTTTGAATTGAAATCTCTGAGAGACTCAAGATAACTTACCATCAATGCATGTTTCAAGTTCTTCCTTGACTGCTCTAATGTTGGTGCCTGAAACTAAATTTGATTTGATTTGATTTGATTTGATTAATACATTATATAGAATGGAGTAATTACTGCTGAGGAGTTTCTTTTACCATATCGTCCCAATGATAAAACACCTTTCAGAAAGAGTAGATTAAAAAATTATGTGCTAAAGTGTATTTTTAAAATATCTACATGATTAAATTATTTTTAATTTTACAATTTGGTTTTTATGGTTCTTCACAACAGACTAAACCTTAGCTTTCCATGCTATAACCACTTAAGCACACAAAAATAATTATAGGTGCATACAATCATGTACTAATTAACCCCACTTTGCTCCATTATTGCACTAGTGTAACCCTGGTTTACACTACATGCACCCTGCTTCCATTACATTCTCAGTCCAAAGCCATTTAGTAATCTCTCGTTGGCAACAAATAGCCACATCACACAACAAACAAAACAAACCCACCTTTTTTGTTGAACTGCTTGTAAAATTTCCTCAATGTTTGTTCACACAGCAACACTTGTTGCTTGAACTGGTCAGCATCACGGAGCCTGCTTATGCAAGTGTTGCATATCATGGAAGTACTGCCACTGCTCTCCTCTGCTACTGTTGTCAACTGGAAAATAAATATCATCTGATGAAGCCAGTGTCTGAAATCATGTAGTTTGCTAACACTGAAGTTAGATGCACACAACAACCGGTAGTATTAGTGTTGACAGGTATTCCCATCAGTGCAGGTGGGAGCCAGCCCAAACCAGGGCAGATATTTATGTGACAGGTAAATGTTGGTTCTTGGGCCATGGGTGTTACTGACAAGTCATTTGTGTTGTCCAAACCAACCGCGACACAGGGAATCCTAGTGCGCGTGTGTGTGTGTTGATATTAATAAATAACTAAATGTTATTTTATTAATAATTTCTTATAATTAATTTCTATTAATTTATTCTCGATTCGGAAGCTGATTGCTTCAATTTCTTGAAAACCTGATGCAATCAAAAATGGAATTTTAGTCCTTTGAGATTAATAACTATCATGACTAGATATCTCTCATGCTTATACTATAAATAGAAATTGCATACACACAGTAACAGTACATTATTCTATTTAAAAAATCTCAACTTACTACTATATCGAAAGTGTGTTCTATCATACTTGAGTATGTTTCTTCACTCCCTTCTTGGCTATAAGGGGTCGTAATGCTCTTAAATGCTCCCTGAGTGTGACAGCAACGACATATTTTGTTTAGGTTCAAGTTTTCAGCCATTATTTAAATGAGTTCTAATTTCTAAAGCAATTTTTATCGCGACGGCGGCGATAAATTTTTTTCTGATTTCGTTGATCGTTGATTTGTTTGTTTGTTTTCTGTCATTGTCAAGTGTCACCGCTACGTAAGCTAGGTATGTTTTTGACGTTTGTCGAAATTGTCGAATCAAAAATTCAAAATCAAACAAAAGTCACTTGCACAGATTAATTAAGAATATTAATAATAATATAGGGTAGTTGACAGTAAGAAAATATTTTGAATATTTCTATTTTTTATGGTAGCTTAATATTTACAAATGCGAAAAATCCATCTTATTGATTAAATAAATCATGATTATTTAATATTTTTGAGAAATAAAATCCCAAAATTACAGTCACTAGTCACGTGACAGCGAACGCCAATACGACGCGTGACGTCACGCGTTGCAAAACTAAACAAACTTGACATAGCATTTTGGTCTTTCCGCTCAACCAAACAGCTCTTCGTTTTCCAACATATGACGTCACACGAGTCGCCATGACAGTTTGACGCGTTTTTTGACGGAAACGTCAAATAGTTCATGAAAATATAAAATAAAATATATTACAGTTAGTAATTTACTGAAATATTAATATTTCAGTTAAATTAGACCATTTGGCAAACTATGATTTAGTTTTTCAAAATTAGTCAACTAGCCTATTATGAATATTAAAGGCACTTGTTATTTTTTGCCACAAATATTCAAATACAATATAGGTAATTAGACTACTCTAGCGATCCTATCTAAAGGTATACAGTATGCTTATTATAAAGCACGAAGTGAGTACTTGCTACTTACAAGAAGTAGACCGTTATTGTGTATGTTTTGCTCGAAACAGGGATACTTATTTTGAGCATGCTCAAAAATCAGTAGAATTGTGTGTTTATCGAGCATACTACCTGCGGCACGGTTGGAAAGGAGCACGGAACAGTCGGAACAGAGTGGAACAGGCGTGCTTTGAGCACGTCTCCGTACTAAAACTCCTAACCTAGCCGTATTATAATTTAATTTAATATCTATATGCACGCTTATGCAATCTATATGCAAGCAAATTTATAAAAACTCTGTTTTTATCGACGTTATCTTTATCGATGAAAACTTAAACACGTTTGGTCTCTATGCTCAATAAAATGTAGTGCATAAGTACCCTGTGTTCATAAAATTGACCAGGCAGAATTAGGCTGTCATGCCTGTCATTTAGATTTTAGACATTTAATGATTTAATGTCAAAGTCATAGATTAAAGTATACGCTAGAGGTGGGTCGTACTAGGTTAATTTTGGACTAGGTGTACCTGTTCCTAGTATTTAAAAATACGTGATCCAAATACCTGTTCTACCTATTCCACCTCGTATCGAAGTCTCTACCTAGTCCGATTACTTTACTTATGGACTATGGTTCGCGTTCGGTCAAGGACGTGTACGCGTATCATATACGCGTACTTAGTCCTTGACTAAGTACATTGCTTGCGTACGTTGCGTTGTTTGCTGCGTAGTGCGTCGTACTATATAGACATTTAATCAGTACGTTTTGTAATGTTAATTACTTATGAAATTACTAATGATACAAAGGAGACCTTCAGTTTTTGGCCAAAGTCCGTAATCTAAAATATATATATACACACACATGTGTGTGTGTGTGTATCATAATATATTATATGATTATTGAAAAAATATTGTATACAAGTCTCATGACTTGCAATGAAAAACCTTCATACTGAATTTCATTCCAATACGTTGAAGAACGGCAAAGTTTCATACATACTTTGCAACTTCGTTTTCAAAATTTCAAGTTTCTAACCCTTAAAGGCCCTGCGTTGATATGTCAGTCAAATATGTCAAATATGTCATTATCAAATATGTCAGTCAAACTATCAAAGTGACAGTGACATTGTATTGCAGGTTGCATTCATAAAATTCATGTTGTTTTCATAAAATCTAAAAATATATATAATTTTATCTTCTTTTATTTAATAAAATGATAAAAATAAATAACAAAATAACACTCCAAAGATGCGACTCAAACGAAACACAAAAACAGAATAAACAATAGGACTTTGACAATTTGACATGACAATTGCGGCATGGATGACAGTATTTGTTTATCGGCTTGACTAGTGGTCTTTTAGCCAGAATTGTACATATTTGAATATAAAATTAAAATGTGATCTTAATCAATTAATTAGAATAGAACTATGTTTTTTACACCTATATAAGTCGATTAGTATTACTTTTTAAGCTATCGCGGGCCTTGAGCGTGGAGACCGAATTCAGTAATTCCGTAACGAAAATAACCTAATTCCGTTTCCGGTGCCGCTAAATTAATATTGATAGCAATAATTAAATATTAGATTTATATCATTAAACACAATTATTATATTCACTAGTGGATTTATAAGAATAATCGCAATGTTAAAATTCCTTCAGATTAATTAAAGTGTATCAAATGTATTTGCTATATAAAAATATGTACTGACGGCGCGATATTGAAATATAGGAATAAAAGCGGTTTGACGTGCTGAACGCTTATTTAATTTCATTCTAAATTATCTTTGAATAGTTATAATTTATGAACTGTGATATTGCAATTAAATAAATTATATGTGTATCAAATCAAACTAAAAAAACAAGTAAATGAAAAATCAGTGTCAGCCATCTAGTTTGTAATCAGCGCCATTTAGTTACCTTAGTACTGGTACGTATGTTTTCTACAAACTAGATGGCGCTGTTCTGATATAACTTCGGGGGATCGTGACGCGATCTTGAAAATTTACTCCAATAATTATAATTGCTTAAGTTGATAAAAAATGCTATGCAATAGCTTTACCGCGGCAGTCCCCGAGGGCCACATTTAATAAAGTATACAGTATAGAGTAATATAAAGTATACAAGTATAGAGTATACTAGCATAGCGCTAATACTAGTATTGGACTAGGTACTTTCAAAATTAGAATAGGTATAACCTAGTATCGTTAAATACCTGTTTCCCGTACCTGTTCTAGTAAATACGACTCACCTCTATATACGTCAAAGTTGACAATTTGTCATGGCTGGCTGGCTGCTGTTGCTGTTGGGCTTTTTGGTGGCCAAGTTTTTACTAACTATTTAATCATTATTGCAATTTTTATGTAGGATAAAGCTAAAGAATGGAAACAATTATACAAAGTGTGCTTTTGGGTAAATTGGACAGTGATTTATTACTTAAATGGCTCAATAATGAGTCAATAGAGGTACATAACCTATGTTTTTGAATTTCCATATTGTATGAATTGGGAATTAGAATTTTGTTTTTATGCCTATATTATTATTTTTTAGGAAGCTTCGGATGACTGCATACTGCTGTGTTGTAATAAAAAAGATTTTGTTAGTTATTTTTTATCATACCTACGAATCCAAACTGATGGGTAAGTAAAAGTATGTAGGTAGGTACAATGAAAGTTCATTGAAATGTAAAAATTTGTTTAATGTTTAAAGGAATGCTTCGTTAGGTAGAGTTTTAAATAGAATTGGGTAGACTGAACTTAATGGTGCGGTAAATGCAGATTTAACAGCTCCCTAAATACCTTATTACTACAAAACAAAAACACAGCATTACATCTCAAACCATTTATTATTTTATTTTTTCATTTTAATAGCCGACAAAAAACAGACGAGCCTCCTGATTGTAGGTGGTCACTGACGCCCACTAACATGAGTAATATCAAAGGCATCACCAATGCTTTGTTGGCTGCGAACAAAGGAAGAAGATAGTAGAAATAGAGCATTCTAGAAATACACTGAACATGTATTGATCACAAACTCCAAATGCTTCTTACAGGTATATTTTCAACTATAAAATGATTGTTTTTAGGATACTACAGACGAACACGACAGCATTATTTCAGCACCAGGGCACTCCTGAAAGATCCGCAGGTGCCCGAAACCATCACCGATCCATCAGTGATCCTACCAGGGAAACTGATAGAAGTAATGACAGCCTTAGTGTCCGAACTGACAGACACAGGAGCCATGAGTCACCATGTCGTGATAAGAAGAGAATAGGAAAGAAAGTTAAGACAAAGCTGTTTTCAGACGATAAAAACAAAGATCACAATGTTTCGGTGTCATCAGATGAGTCTAGACTTAGTTCAGGTTTAGATAGACTAGCTTTGTCCAGTACTCCATTGAAAAATGGTACCAAGTTCTCAGAATATCCCACCTTGCCACATTCGAGCCCAGTTACACCTCAGTCCAGGAGTTTTAACACTGAAAGATGCGACACACCGAGACTCAGTCATCGACATTCCAGATCACATGATAAAAATGTTAGCCTAGGTGATTATTTGATAAATGCTCAAACGAAAAGTTCAAAGAAGAAACGTACATCAAAGAATACTTCAATTGAGGACAGTGAGGTGAAACTAGATTTGGATTTGAATAATTCGGAAGTCTTTCCAGAGATCGGAGCCAGAAAATCCAGTTCCTTAAGGTCTGAGAGACGTAGGATTAAACCAACAACTATAGAGGGTACGTCTCAAAAGAGCTTTTCATTAAACAGTTTTAACTCTGAGAGTTTTCAGCAACCATCTCCTTTGGCATTTGAAGAAAACATGGTGTTTCGGCCAACCATACAACCAAAAGAATCCTCAAATAACTTTGATGCAGAGAGAAATATTCTTAAACAAGAAAGGCACAAGTTAATGGAGAAGTTTAATATATTGAACACATCAGCCACATCTAAATTGGTAGTGACGCCACAAATTAAAATTACTCAAAAGGAAGCAGTTGAAAAAGATCAGAAATTTGTGACAGTTGACTGTAGCAAAATTATTTTTAGGGAAAAAATAGATATTTTAATAGATATATACGATGTTATGATGAAAAATAATTTAATACTTAGCATGAATACGGAAATATACTTTCTTATATCGATTCTATTATCCAAACAGAGTGAGGAAGACTATGCGGGTGCTGAATCTCAACTGAATGACAATAACTTAAATAATTATTTGCTCAAATCTATACACAATTGCACATACTTTGCAGTACGGTCTTTATGGAATCAGCGAATAGTTTTGGAGGTAATACTAGACAAGAATTCTTTGAAAACCCTTGGTGAAAATAAGAAAGTAAGAAACTTTTCACCAGATCTTGCTAAATTCTTGCTTAATTCGTACGGTTTCAAATGTGAGGCCGAGACAAACATGGACAAATTGAAGATATCTGAAAACAATGGACGCACATCCAATGGCATTATATGCTTTAATTTTGAAACTGATAACGCTGAGAACTTTTCCTCGGCTCTTAGCTTCCAGAACTTTAAGAAACAGAGGGATATGTTTTACGAAATTTTAAGGTAAGATTTCTGCTTCCCGCTGTGTTCAAGTATTAGATAAGTTCTAAATAATCTGCTTGTACATATGTTGCTCACTGACTAATTACTAAGCAGGTATGTCAGCACAACCAATATTCGAACTCCTGCATCATTTGGACCTAATTATTACACTATCGCAAACACTTCTCAAATAGAAATTCAGCAGAATTGTTTCTAGAGAGAAGACATGCAACCTTATATTATCTGTTTCCCCAGATGGTACAACGAGTCTCAAGAGGCTTCTCGGTCGACGTTCCGTGCGAGAGTAAAGACCTTGCTGTCAGTGGGCCCCACGGCATCCAACCATGCTCATCTTGCTGCATTGTTCACGGCCCATATGGTATCGGAGTGCCTTGTTATCAGCTCACAGGTAATTTTTGGGTTGTATTATATGGAATACCTGTTCTTTTTGGGAAGAATATTAGCTATTTGAATGATGAAATGGTTATTGAACAAGCTACATTAATTAGTGTTTAAATGATAAATTTAATAAATCAACTCTCTAATTCTACAAAATTGAATAAATCTGGACGAAGAAATGTAAGAAAATGACAGATTTATTACCCTGTATTATTGCTTTACTTTTATTTTCAGTGCATTACATGAACGTACATTACGTGCAGTACATGTCCATAGCTAGCCTCGAATGACTACAAATAATATATGTAAATCTTCATGCTCTCTTTATTTACTTCAGTTTTTCTGATTTGTAAGGAATCGAAGCTGAGCAAACTACACAGAAGACTGACCAGCCCCAGCGCGCCGGAGTCCCACCGCCTGCCTCGGTTCACTACCAAGGAAATGTTTTACAAGTAAGATTTTGTTGACCTTGGAGTTCCATACTAAAATATTTTGTTACACAAGTATGTAATGAGCCCGGAATTCTCTGATGTTGTATTAACTATGACCACTATCAATATTGTTTGACTTATTGAAATTATTACGATTCTGTTTTGCCCGTAAAGGAGGGGTATTTTTGAGTTTCGAAATTAGACTTTTTTTATTTATGAAATGTTAGTAAAAGTTATTCCTGTTAGTTGTTGTAAGTAATAGTCCAATGTATTTTTACTATATTTTACTGAATATTATACTTTAAGTAAGCGTAGCAAGTTAGCAAGTGCTTGTTTCTTACAGAGACTTTATTCTGTATGCGGATAACGAGTCATTCAGAGTACATTTAAGGGATGCTCTCGCGTCAGAGATTGTGGCTTTGGATGCCACTCCTCTTGGGACCGATGGCTGTGAGTACTAACCTATTTTATTAAAGACTTGTAATTTGTAAATCAGCATCGCATTCATATTTTGGCGTGCATTAAACGTAATTGTATTGTTATAAAATAATCCTTTTATTTTTTCGTTGTAACGATATTAAAAGAAACTATACTAGTACTAAATCATAGAATTACTTAATTTCAGCAAATGGCACAGACCTGTCCCAAGATTTCCTCCAGCTGTCCAAGAAGCTTTCCCTCCTGTCCAGGTTCCTGGGCCACTTGGCCGCGTTGCCGTACTCGCAGCAGCCCGCCCTGGCGCTGCCGCCCGCCCTGGCTCTGCAGTCGGGCGGCTCGGGCAAGGAACACCTGATGCTGCCTAAGGAGAAAGTGCTGGGGAATAACATTGCGTTGAGGAATTATGTGAGTTTCTTTATTGTTTTGTTTTACAGATATAGATCGCATGAGAGGCGTAAGAGCAGGTGGGCTGGAAGGACCAAAATCGATAAAATCCAATAAGGACGAAATAGTGAAGGATTTCTGAAGCAACCATGAGAAAAGGCAGGAATATTTTATTCAAATTTACATACCAGTTGAATTCTAAATGCAATGATTACAAATAGTTGTACCTAGGTCAAGATATATAGTCGAATTTTTAATTAGACGGAGTCCAATGAAGTTTACTGTGTTGTCAGTTTTTAATGAAATAAAAATAGTGTTGTGACAAAGTGAATGATTGAAAAACCTCCTGAATGAATGAAATTGCCTCGATTGTCTAGTGAATAGTTAGTGTGCCGAACTGCCGATATCGGGTACGGGGTTCGAATTTTAGTCGTACTTTGTACATACCAACGAGTTTTCGACGACTATGTTTATATAGTATATATCTACCTATACTGAATACTGAGTGTTTTAAACATTAAGGAAAACATTGCGAGGAAACTTGTAAGACTGTCCTATTTTCAATACATCATGTAGTTGAAACTATAGATGTATAAAATATAAGGTTGGGGAAAAAGTTTCTTCGCATATTATATAAAAATTCAAGACATTTTTTTTTCAAAGTTTATTTACATATAATTATGGTATATATATACCATTTTGTTCGATAACTTTCTGCCATCTTGTAGGTAGAGACATGATCCCGTTGCTCTAGAAATTTTGGGACTTCTGATCAAAAAACCGCAACAAGTCCTTTTGGCAGTCCTCTCTTGTGGTTAACATGACACTGCCTGAATAATTCTGTAAAGACCGAAACAGATGGAAATCTGAAGGTGCAAGGTCAGGGCTATATGGCGGATGCATTAACAACTCCCAGCCAAACTCTCTTAATTTTTGCTGCGTGGCTAAAGATGTGTGTGGTTTAGCGTTATTGTGATGAAAGAAAACACCCTTTCTATTGATCAATTCCAGCCTTTTCTCTCAACTTCTTGCTTTAATCTCATCAGTTGTGGGCAGTAGAGAACCGTATCGATAATTCTGCCCGATGGTAAAAGCTCGTAATGAACAATGCCCTTGCAATCCCACCATACACACAACATCACCTTATTGCGAGTTTACTATAGGTTTGCCACAGTCTGTGAAGCATGGACGACCTTTGACCACAACCGTTTTCGCACGTTCTTGTTGTACGTGATCCACTTTTCATCACCAGTTATCAATCTCTTCAAAAAAGGCTTGGTTTCGTTACGTCTCAATGAAGAATCGGAAATGAGCACAAGGTTCATTAAGTTTCTTTCAGTGAGCTCGTTTGGCAACCAAATATCCAGTTTTTTTTTGTACCCAGCTTTTTTCAACTGGGTCAAAACTGTTTTGTGGTCAATTTCCAGTTCTTCAGCTATGCCGTATGCGTGTATGTATGTATGCTCACGAATTCTAGGCCAATAAAATTTGCGTGACAGAGCCAAGTAACATTCATTTATACCGCGATGGTTAGTTTTACCATCGTGGTATTTGCCTATAATGTCTTGCTGATGGCAATAGTCCGTTATATTCTCCAATTCAATTTTAGTCAAAACGAGTTTCATAGCAGAATTCTTAAAAGTTCTCTGTATGATAGGTATTACAGAATACATAGCTCTGAAAGGACTAATAAATAAACCCGTTTTAATTTTGGGGTTAACATATGTCTTGATGACGTTAATAATGTTTTGTAGTAACTTATATCAGAGCACTTTTATTTTATTTATTGTAAAATAGAAATATTATTATTTTATAGTTTGAAATGATTAACTATTGACACTCGTTGTTCAATCATCTGATTGAACGAGAACTGAACGCATCACTATTACTTTAAATATGGCATCATTATAATAAAAAGTGACATTAGCTACTGTCAGGTAGCTCCGTTTAATTAAAAATCCGAGTATAGCCATCCTGAAGCAAAAAAAGCCTAATATCAGTAACTAAGTGCAAATCATCAGCACTTAGTACAGCTAACGTACTTTTATTATTTTCAGAGCCAACCCTCAATCGATCTCCATGGGTTGCTAACATCAGCGTACGAGAATGGCCGGCTGTGCATCACACTACCCTGGATAGTTCACTACCTCTCAATGGTCGACTACACCACACTCCGGCTCAGATACTACCAGAAGCTGGCGCATATATTATTCTACATATATAAAAACTTAAAGCTGACAGACATGCAATATAAAAAGAACACTATTATATTTCTAAAATCGAATCTCGGCTGGCTTTTCGATCTACCCCACTTTCCGCAAGATTTGTTCTACGAAGAAATCGATTTGAAGCTGAGCGTTGCGAGTGAGAATATCGATTATTGCGATTTAATCGACGAATCGATTCTTTTTGAGTTGTGTCCTTTTTTGAAAGATTTGACGTTGTTGCTGACGACGTCGCGCGTCTCGCAAGACCAGAAGGAGATGGGGAGCTTCAGACACATCACGCCGGTCAGCTTGGGCGTCAACTCTGAAGACAGGATGAGGAACAAGGAGAAGGAGTTGCAAGTAAGTGTTTATGGAACATATTATCGGATCATATGTGGACGGAGCGGTCGTTGCATCTAAGGGAGGTCCACAACGGCTACTTTTGGTAAGGATATAGTTTTCTTGTTCGAAATTTATCATCTGTACTACTGCTTTTGAGGATTGATAACTTTGACTCCTGAAAAAAAACCGACAATGTTCTTAAGTCGCCCGGTCGAGGTGAAGTACAAAATTATTTATAGTACTTCTCTCTATTTTGTAAAGACTGCATTATAGTCATTGACATAAATACTATTATAGTATAATGAAACGGAGCGTCGGTATTCACGCCAAACTTTATGGCTCCAGTGATAGGTGTACGCTTCTGTCGAGCGTTGTGGTCGCTTATGCCTAGGCCGCACTCATCGCGATAACATTCGGGCGATAATCTTCGTCATCGGTCTACACCGAATCCTCTGCTCCATCCATCCATCCATCATACACTGTTCACCTCCAATCCACTTCACGCGTCAGATATATTATGCATTGTAGTTTTACACACGTCCGATAGGCACGATAGGTGCGGGCCGTCTGAAGTGTGGCCGCCCAAGCGAAGTTGATCGCGATAGAACCCTTTGATCTTTGAAAGTTTACCGACAGCGGGGCGATGTGCCCGAAGCTTCGCCCGAAGTGCCGAAGTGTTCGCGAATATTTGGCTACATACATCGCGATAACCCGAATATTCGCGCATTCGCGATAAGTGCGGCCTAGGCATTAGTGGAGCACGGTCGGTCCGCAGGCCCGGCTGGAGGAGGCGTTCCTGAAGAGCCTGCCGTCGTCGACGCGGCGCGTGCTGGAGCTGGTGGTGGAGCGCGTGGCCGCCGCCGCCGTCAAGCAGCTGTCGGCGGAGACCGTGGCCGCGGCCCGCGCGCGCGCCCGCGCCGCCGCCGCGGACACGGTGCGCGCGCACACCGGGGACGCGGTGCGTGCATACACTTCACGTTTTAAACACAGCTCGGATTCGGACTTTAACGCGCTTCGTTAGGGTTTCCCCAAATCAATCGACGCGGAGTCTGCTTAGGCCGGTTAGAGAAATCTTTATGTCTACAGTATTTAGGGTGAAAATGTCGTCGTTCTGCTTGGCTCGGACGACGCGACATAACGGCGGGAAAACGACTATTTGCCGCATCGTTCATCGCAACCGTACTGCGCAGATAGTACTCGAATGACATTGTCGGTGTAATTTACGTGTCCGATGGGCGCCGAATTGCGCCGACGACAGCTGAATGGTGGCGCTGGCGCGCTTATTGCGATCGCTGTGTTCACAAGTTCATAAGATCGCGACTGCTGAACGTAGGTCAACACCCATTGCGACAGTCGATCTGTGGTAATCGACTATACGCGAATAGGGTGGTGATACGCAATAGGATTAAGCTGATTCCGCGTCGATAGATTTGGGGAGCTCCATAGTGATTGTCCATTTAATTCGAGCCACGGACGCTAAATCGTTGTAACTAAAATGAATGACGGTCGTACATCAGGCCACCCTCCTGCAATCGCTGGAGGCGCTGTACGCGCGCTCGCTGGAGGCGCTGCACGCGGAGGCGCGGCGCGCGGGCGCGGCGCACGCGCAGGCCCGCGCGCGCGCGGCGCTGGGCGCGCTGCTGCCGGCCGCGCCCGCGCCCCTGCGCGCCGTGGCCGCCGCGCGCGCCGACCGCGCCGTCGCGCGCTGGCTGCGCGACCACGTCACTACAGGTCTACACCACCACCCAAACTTGCATAAGACACTGTAGCTACATTACGTGACACATTTTTTCAATATTTTTGACTTGCTAAGACTAGAATCATAAGGAGGAATGAGAGGAATGAGTGGTAACTGTAAATTACCACTGTAAATTGGCAGTGTCTCGGGATTATTCAATTTTAAGATTTAATGATCTAATGGGAGGGCAAATATATTTTTGAAAAACCTGTTTGTGTTTTTCTAACCGGTCAAAAAAATCCAAATGATGTTAAAACCCTTAAAAGCTGTGATGATAAACCATATTATCATTCATCCGTTTATTTCGCTGTAGAAATCCTGTGCAAGGACATCGGTGAAGAGATGAAGGTGTTGCTGGCTGCGGGCGAGACCACGCCCACCGCCAAGACCCCGCCCATTCAGCTGACGTCACCAGCCGTCGACTGCACCAGCGCGGCCGGCGCTGTTATAGCTCTCAAGGTGAGGGAATATAAGGTTTCAATCACTTTGACAAATTAAAAGATAAGAGAAATAAACGAATATAAAACATATAATAATGATTGAAGACGAGGAAATAAATGCATGTGATATGACGGTGATAGTAAAAGAACCGAAAAAAAAATCGATTGAACCATACAGCTTGTTCTGATTGATTCATCACAATTATATCTGTAATCGCATACAAACTTCCGATACTTCACTTGGCCACAAACCCCTGCACCGAACCGCACTGGCCTCTAGGCTGCTCTAGGCCTCCTCAATGATGAAGAAAGACGCGTGCTGAGTAATGGGCCATTGATGGATCAGATTTTTTATAATATAGCAATAGAGACAAAATATCCTGGTTACATACTTATTTTATTCTTAAGTCACAACTTTTCACTTCGTCCAAGGGCGCGGTAATAGAGCTGTCAAACTCCCGCTAGTGATGGGGTTACAAAGGCGCGACCATAGTGTTGCACATTATTCCCTGTCCCGGTATTTCATCTAACAATAGATAGATAGATAATTTAATTTAAATAATAACCCGTTATCCGTCGGCAGGAGGTGATATGCGTGGTCCTGGACGGCGAGGACTGTGAGGAGGGCGGGGAGGCGGGGGAGGGCGAGGAGGCGGCGCGCGTGCTGGCGGCGTGCGCGGCGTGCTGCTCGCCGCACAACATGTTCTGCCGGCCGCCCACGCAGCGCGCGCTGCTGCGGCTCAGCCTCGACTACTGCCTCGTCTGCGGTATGCCACCCTTATATACTGTGGGGCGTTTAATTATAGTACGGCCGGCGGTTCTAGGCCGGTCTAAACTTCGTTCGGATCGCTGCGCAGAAGTCAATTTTAGGGTCGAAATGGTGGCAATACGCGCGGGGTGTCACTTTGAGCATTGTTTGTTTCAGTCACACGCTCAGTGTTTGTGTCGCTATCTCTCTCTAAAGTACAATACCTGCGCACTATATCCGAAAGCCTAACTTCAGAGCGGCCATGATCCGCCGGCCATACTTTAAGTCTCTACATCATTACATCTCCCTCACCTTATTGTATTCCAGTGAGCAGGAAGCCGCAGCAGGTGACGGAAGCATTCCTGAGCAGCCTGCACGGCATCTGGCGCGCCTGCTGCCCGGAGCGCCGGCGGAGCTCCGCGCGGGACCCGGACGCCGCGGACGGTCCGGACGACCGACCAGGTCTGACACTATGTATAGCTGCTGGCCCAAGGTGGAGACGAGTGGCCAACTCGTCTCGGATAGACTTCAAAGGAAACTGTTAGAGGAGGCCTATGCCAAGAGGCACACTGGGATTAGATTCTATAAGATTGAATACTAATGTATATGTTATCTCTAGTATCAGAATAAAGGGATTTATTATGATTATTATTATGTTCGGCAAAGGGAGATATCCCGGCGAGCTTCAACTGTTCTCGGTCGCAAGTGTATATATACGAGCGGTGAGTTTATTCAAGCTCATCGTGACGTCACCGTATGACGTGAGTGTGATGTTCCCACACCCCCAGGACCCGAGGACATACATTTACCTGTCAAGTAAATACATATCTGCTCCGGGCGGGAACCGAAACAAACGTTATACCGGCAAGGCTAACCGACTGGGCTACAAGGTCGTCAATAGGGTAGCTGACAGTAAGAAAATATTTTGAAGAGTTCTATTTTTTATGGTAGCTTAATATTTACAAATGTGAAAAATCGATCTCATTGATTAAATAAATCATGATTATTTAATATTTTTGAGAAATAAAATTTCGAAATTACAGTCACTAGTCACTAGTTCTTGAAAATATAAAATAAAATATGTTACAGTTTGTGATTAACTGAAATATTTCAGTTAAATTAGACCATTTGGCAAACTATGATTTAGTTTTTCAAAATTAGTCAACTAGCCTATTATTAGGTATTATTATAACCTCTGTGTGGGTGTTCCAGAGCGGGCCACGGCCGAGGCGCCGGAGTCCCCGGCGGACGTGTTCGAGCGCGTGCTGTGCCCGCGCAACGTGGCGCTGCTGGCGGACACGCGCGCGCCCGCCGCGGACGTGTGGGCGGCGCTCGCGCGCGTGCTGCTGTTCCTGCTGCGGCACCGGTACCTCGACGAGGACTCGCTCACCGAGCAGTGCCTGGCGGTCTACCGGCAGGACTGGCCGCAGGTATTGTATTGCATCAACCCGTAACTGGCCCACTGCTGGGCACGGGTTTCCTCTCGCGATGTTAGGTTCGGGCCATAGTCCATTGGCTAATTTAATTTAATATGTATTTAATTTAATAATGTAATAAGAATAATATATTATATATTTGCATGCCACATATTGGTTAAAGTTGACTGTTCTTCGCCCATAAGCAATAAGACCTTGTATGTACTCAACTTTTAAGCAAATACATTTGAATTTGATTTTAAGTGAAACCATTTCTCAGGTGTGCAAGTTTTTTCACGATGTTTTCCTTCATCAAAGCAAGTTGTAATTTAAGTCAATTGAAATTTAATTAAAGTCATGGGTGCCATAGACAGCACATAAAGACGGGAACACACATTCAGACCAAGAAAGGAAATTTAAATTCATTGCGCCATACGGGTTGTCAAAATACATGCACGCACGCAAGCACATACGTAAGCACGCACACCGGCAAACACCACCTACGCAGAAACTGATGTGTCACATAATTGTCTGCAATTGCATATATTAAATCGAAACAATCTTTAGGTCAGTAAGATATAAAATTAGCTTGTTTTATTGTTTACAGAGTATTCTGGAAAGCTTATCGACATGCATGAAATCGGTGTCGTCGCGCTGGTCGGCGTCCGCGGGCAAGCTCAACCTGTTCCTGGACTTCCTGGCCGAGTACTGCGGGGACCTGGACTACGACCCCATCGACTGAACGACGCCCCCACCCGCCCCCGGTCTACACGGAGGGCTGTGACACCAGTCTACTGGACGTTCACAGTGTTCCAATCCATAATCTGTAGATAACTTAGTAGATAAAGTAATAATAACTTACACTACAAATTGTACGTGAAATTGGGACAGTTAAGTTACCTATTGAGGATTATGGATAAAGGTATGCTGAGATATTTGCGGTATCCGCTACCAATATATCACTGGGGCTGCAATTTACAAGGTGTTTTTTTAGTCACTTGACATATTATTAGGGAGTACTCAGTATTCGATTCTCATTCCAAATATGTAATTAAAAGGGTGCTTAAAATTTGACGTAATTATCCATTACAAACCCATAGTGTGGACACACTAAGCGCACGCGGTTTAAACTACTCCGAATATTTTAAGATAATTTTGATTGCTATTTTCGAAATAATTATCGTGTAGGATTTTGACTTTATATTTTAGTCATTACCTATGACCGTGTTCTTTCATGTCCTTGAGCATGTCAAGTGAAAATGAAAATCATCCAGTATATTACACGTACAATACTAGTAGTGTAGAAGGCGTCTGTTACACGAACCAGAACCACTCGGTAGAACTGGCCGAACATGAAAATGTCCCGTGTTCGGTCCGCTAGTGCCGCTCAGTTTAATCTCGACGGTAATTACATTGGCGTAAGGTATATTTTCGCCTGGTTAGCTAATCGACTATGAAATGTTTTTATAACGAGTTTCGATCGTAGTATCGGGGTGCCGGAAAAACACGAGCCGCGTCTTTTTGGCCGGTTACGCGGTAAATGCCTCCGGTAATGCCTCTACCGTTATATTTCCCCAACGGTGACCAGCAGTGACCATTCACCACGGTGGGTCGCGTGACGTTTGGCAGCTATATACATTAACAGAACTAGTTTAGAATGATTTGAAGGAAGGTGTGCCTTCAAACATACGTCGTATTCAGGTTATTAGTGTTCAGCAAAGAGAGCCAGGCGGAGGCGTCATGTTAATGTGTATTAATGTTCACATTTGGAACTTGTATATGTGTGAGCGGTGTAGGAAACATCGATAGCGTGATTGAGGCGTGTCGTGACGTCACCGTGTGACATGTGTGCGTGTGTGTGATGTCGCCACAAGTGTGTTGACTTTTTGTGGTTAGCTTAGATGTCGGCGTCCATCCATAATTTTCTGGTACAAGAAAATGATAATGACTTATGCTAATTACTGTGATTTTTCGACAATGGGTCAATAGCTTACTGAGGATCCGGGATAGATTTCAGAAAGGGCCGGTTTTTAATCGATCTGCTTCTATAGAAATATGGCACAATCTGCAATAATTATGTTGTAAATGTGCTGCTAACCGTATAAATGGTCAGTACGCACTACGTGTTGTTATTTTAAATAAAATATGTATTTACGAGGTAATTCTTTTGTTTAAAAAAATAGCTTGTAATGAATGCTTACGAGTATTAGAGACAGGTGACAGAAATGAAGTTTTAAAACAATTGTTTATTTTTATATGAAGAATAATTCCTTCGAAACTTTTCTGTTATTAGAAATTATTGAATTTATTGCTTAAAATTTTTTTACTTGTATCGATTTTTCGATAACAAAATAATCTATAATTAAAAATCGATTTCTTGATTAGCTGGTAACATCACTAATATTGATAAATCGATGTCGATCGATTCTCTTATACTTGAGCCAAGTAATTGCATAGCACAAGGCGGGCGGGCCGCTTTCGCTGGCTATTCATTCGTAGAAATTTCGTTCAGAACGATTGGTAAGTCAAAGAAAAAAGTTAAAAATATTTAAAAAATGGTTGTCTGTAACATTGACATTTATGTAAAGTCAGTTTCCGGACGATAATTTTACGTGATAACGTCATAAGGGAAGAGAGATAGATGCGTTGCAAGCCGAACGTTTAGATCGATCGTGCCTCTCTATCGCTTGGTCCGCGCTCTCGCTTGCACGCACAGGCTCAGGTGGAACGGGACACTTTTTCGTGCGCGCCGGTGTTCATTAATTTATAAGACGTTATCACGTCAAAAATCAAGAACGTTTGTCATAACATGTCATGGCGTTTTGTATTGACAGTTTTGATGGCGTGTCCTGACTGTGATCATAAAATGTCCGGCCGTGAAGTGTTGAAATTTAATACGAGTAGAATCAATACCGGCCGGCTCGTAAACGTTACATGTCGGTGCAACGTATACAAGGATTAGGATATTACGGGGTAAAGCTAATGTATAGGGGGAGAGAGGGGGTGCTTCTCCCCATCAATTCACAACCATAGACAAATGAAAAAACATTCGGATAGGGACTAGAAATTATAATAATAAAATATAAATATAAATATAAGTACTTGTCTGCGAAGTTTTGTCTAGGACAGTCTAGATTCTTATGAACATAGCGTAGAGCGACGAACGTGACAAATATACATAACACCAATATTGATGTACCGTAGGTAGTACAATACATGTTTAGAAATATACTATTACGTAGCTAATATTAAATTATATTATACTTACATACGTTTTAGAATATTTAATATTTTTAGAGTAATTTAAATGTAGTAGCTGGGAAGAGAGGTGAAAGGGTTCCGAATTGGATTCCCGTCTGTATGTTGGAGTGTTGGAAATGCTGTACAGTATGTGTGCTTCAAATCAGAATGTCCTTTCCAGGATCACAACCTATCTCTTTACCAAATTTCACCGGAATCGGTTCAGCTTACTCACCGTGAAAAGGGAACAAACAGACAGACAGAGTTACTTTCTCAATTAGTATAACATTTGAATGGATTTTATAATTTGGACACTTTGAAAGTAAGTCTCGAATTATCTATCTCAGTAAATCGGCCATACTATGCCATCATTGATTATTCAAATGATTTGATTAGAAAATAACTAAATTGAATTGACTGGCGTCTGTGAAGGAAACGTCTTGGGGACACCTTCGTACCTTACTTTGTTCATAATATTCCTAAAGGGGTGTGAAGGTCAAATCTGTGATGACCAGTGTGATGGACTTTGGCTCGAGGCATCCCTCACAGTCCGGGGAGACCCCGGTCCAACGATGGGTATGATCGTATGATTGTGATGAGGAATTAACAAAAATCCAGGCAGCGCCCCCACTCAGCCCAAAGTCCGTTTGGGAGTACAAGCGTTCAATATGTCCGTCCAGTGGGGTAGCGTAATAAAATTAAAAAATGTTAACACGGAACGATTTCCCCGCCTACCTTCACCGTTCGACGACCTGAGGGTAGTTAAATAATCAAATAAATAATGTTCACTGCGGCTGACGAATCTGAAATTTATTGGTAACGTGTTTGGTGTTACCACATTAAAAAAATTATTACAGTTTGACGGTGTGCATAATATTGGTATCTCAATATCCGTGTTATAGTCCAGCGGTTTGAAAGCTGGCCTCTCCTACCGGGATCCCGGGATCGAATCCTGCCCGCATCTCTTGATTTTCAAAAATAATGTGCGCATTAGAATGTAATGTATTAGAAAACATCGTGAGGAAACCTGTACACCTGAGAGTTCTCCATAATGTTCTCAAAGGTGTGTGAAGTCCGCCAATCCGCATGTGGCCAGCGTGGTGGACTATGGCCTGTACCCTCACATTGTGAGGGAGACCCGTGCCCACCAGTGGGACAGTTATGGGTTGTGATGATAAATGTCGATTACAACTGCCAATAATGAGTCTAAAATTTATAGGTAACGTATTCGGTGTTGTATAATAATACAATTATTACTGTTTGTCAGTGTGTATATTTGTATGTCAATATTCGTGTTTCCCTTTACGTTACGACTATAGCTAAATGTATCGGCCAAGTGCGAGTCGGTTCGCACAGGAATAGTTCCGTAGTACGGCAATATTTATTCCGAATGTTTATTCGGAATATTTATGTTTATTTATTTAATATATAAACTTTTCTTATTTGTAGAATTTGTTGTCGTAGCTGCTAATACATTAAAAGTGTCTACCTGTTACTGTTGAAGAGATAATGTCCTGTGACGGACGCACAGCGGTTCTAGTAGAGTCAGTCTCCTGTCGGTACGGAACTCCAAAAACGAAGAAGTGTCCGTTGGTGAGTGATTCCGTGCCTTCGCAGGGCACGTGAAGACGGCGCGATCTCGGCTTTGGTCGTTACGTACTAATCGTTACGCCATCGAAAATATCGACGATGTAACAACTTTCAATACTCAGTCCACTAAGAGCTATATTACATGTATGCAGTATGCAAGGTTAATAAAATTGTTTGCTACCTTTGGGGCCGTCCATAACATAGGTCATAGAAATTACGTTATTTTTTGAGTCTCCGCAACCTTGTCACACCATGCAATATGTGCCACAGGATGTGACGTCACAGAAATTGTATTTTAGTAGTTTTGGAGTTAGTTTAAACTTTTACACCGTCACTTTTTATGAACACCTCCCTCCTTAAGGTGTGACGGTGTGTCGCTACTTATGGATGGTCCCTTCGGATAGTTTTGTGGCAATAAATAAATATCTAGGTATATATGTATATAAATATCTTATCAGTTGTCCATCTAACCACACATATTCGAGATCGATGGTCGAATAGGATTGTATTGTGCATTTTTTTGTAACGCATAAAACCATTTTACGTGTTAATATTATTGTCATAATAAAATCCGTTGTTGATTTACTAGGTGTATGTACTGCAAGATGTTTTTGTGGAATGTAATATTAATAGGGACTATTACGTTTACGACTGTTGTATTATTTTTAAAATCTTAATTTTTATTGTTATTATAAAATACTATTTTATAAATTGTTTTAAAATGTAAATGTCGAAATATTAAACAACTGTGTACGTGGAGGATTTATTTCTTATTAATATAATCCCTACTCTGTGGTCAAGTAAGTAAATAAACAAATGCCAGACGTGTCGCAGAGAGTGAGAGACGAAATCGGAGTTTTTAGATTCAATAACATCTTGAGTATAAGAGCTATGCAATTGAATCTTTATACTTAATTTAAAGTTAAATAAGTCCACTATTGACATCATATCCCGAGACTAACTATAGGTACTAGTCCCCTAGTGGTGGTACTACTACTACCTACTAATCCCCTAGTAGTACTAGTGGTGGTGCTGCATGCTCGTTTGCTACCATAAGTATATCCATAAAAAATAAATGTACAAGCAATTTCGAATCGCTAGTTTAATTACTGCCCCTTTATTTTAGGTAGCGGAGGTAGTGTTGTTGTTTCCTGCCTTGCTAATAAGTCTGCTAAATGTTGCTTGGTATCTCGGATAGCTATTACTTCATTTACTGGCTGCATCTTCCATCTCAGATGACAGCTGCCTCGAAGTGCGAGTCTCCATGCTGCCGACAAGTTTAGTTTAATACATGAAAATAAACGGAAAATACATACAAATATATTCAGAAGGCACCAGACCGGTTGGAATGACGCTCATTAGGGGAGACTTCCTGGAGGCCACCTACAGCTAAACCAACATCATCATCTTCATCGCAACCCAACCGTCATGATGCGAGGGGCACAGGCCGTGTTCCACCACGATAGCCAAGTGCGGATCGATACGCTTCACACACGTTTTCTCAAATTATTATCTAAGAATTCCCATGTGTGCAGGAATCGAAACCAGTTCCATCTGTTTGGGATTCCAATATGTAAACCAGTTGGTCATCACTGCTTATCGACGAGCTATTACACCTTACCTTCACAACTCGCCTTCTCAATTACCTATACATTGTACCTACTACATCCGATAACCTCGACCTCGGACCTCGAAAGAGTGATTGAGAGAGAAGTGGAAAACGGAGTACATTGCTGCCGCGGAACACACCGTAATACAAACACACTGGGAGTGCAGTTCTCCGTGACCAGTACACACGTTCATATATGTCATTCAAATACTCAGAATGAGAGGCGACAAACTAAGGCATACGGCCATCAGCACTTCGTTTAATAGGTATGTAAATAATCATCATAAGTTTACTTACCAGCCTCTGAAATAATGTTAATCAAATTATAGGGTGGTATTTAAAAGGTGTTTAACTAACTAAGTATAACTAGTTAATTAAGAAATATGGGTTTGACATAATATGCGATTAACTAAGGGCTTGTATACAAATATTATCATCAGTAGGTACCCGATAAGCGACGTGAATACGTTTGGTCCCAGTAAATACAAAAGAAGCTTTAGACAGGCGACAGTTAAGATGCAGGTTTCTCGCATCCTTGTTGATCGGCAACGCATCGGTTATGCCTCGCATTGCAAATGATCGCGGCGCCGACTGACCCTCGTGTCGGCTGTGGATGTAACACAAGGTGTCAAATAGTCATGTACATCATTATATGAGTATAAAGACTTACCCCCATTCCCGTGCCCTGGAAATATATGAAAATTCATGTTATCTTAATATATATAATTCGAGTGTGAGTGTGTATGAGAGTGAACTCCTCCTAAACGGCTTGACCGATTTGGTTGAAATTTTTTGTGTGTTCAAGGGGATCTGGGAATGGTTTAGATTCACAATTGGACCCGGTAGGTGGCGTTGCTGTCGATATATCACCAAAACATTTTTTAACGACTGGACCGATTTGGATGAAATTTTTTGTGTGTGTTCAAGGGGATCTGGGAATGGTTTAGATTCACAATTGGACCCGATAGGTGGCGTTGCTGTCGATATATCACCAAAACATTTTTTAATTATAAAGCGGTACGAAGTACGCCGGGACAACTTGTCTTAATATAATTTTACGTGTTGTAAGAAAAAGAGTTGAAAGACTGAATTATAAAGTTTTTGAGGTGTAAAATGGCAAAATTAAGTAGTTAGTTAATTACGAAATGTCTATATCATTATAATAAACGCTTGCACACTCTTACCCCCGCACTGGGATTCCCTTTGACACACGGGTGGCTTAAACAACACAAATAAGACATCAATAACACCCACGACCTGAGAACAAACATATTTTATCTATCCCATAAATGTCTGCCTTGGTTGTTAATTGAAAACAATACCCCCCCCCCCCCCTTTGGTTAAATTAATTGTTTTCTCAATTCAAATTCGTACACCTACATTATGTTTCCCGAAGCTCAGCGAGGGCGGGTTTACTAACTACTAGTTTAACATAAATGAATAATTAACATCTCACTTGTCCGTGTCATGATGCAGTTATCAAACATCATGTGGCATAAGCTGTAAAATTGTTTCATTTTCACTTGGCCACTGTTCATGGAGGTGTATTGCCCGCAGACCGAGCCGTACCTGGAATAATACCGGGTGATTGTGCTCAGTCTGAACGCAGAACACAGAGAGCAATTCCGAATCGGATTTTGCACAACACATGATTTTTGAATCATAGCAAATTATTTGTAGCGATCGCTCAATATCCTCTTTAGCGATAGGACCGCCTACTGTATTACATTTTGTTCCAATATCCCTTGTAGCCTGCTACGGACTACGGTGTATGTAGGTACTATACAGAGTATTTATAGTAGAGTAGAGTAAAATTATCTAGTTATCTCACCCATAATATATCCTTGGACAAGATTCGGCGCATTCTTTCACTATCTCCGGTTTAACTGTTTGGTACAGCGTCAAATAGTTCGGTGGTCTCACCGTGAATGGTTCTCTAAGGAAAGGACATTACTTAAACATACAAAAGTTTGAACAAACGATAGAGCCACGATGCGTGAGCGTTATTCGGATTTATTTGGTGAAATGGTGATACGGACTTCAGTGACCTCCAACTTTCTTTCGACAAATTTTCAACAAGATGGCGAGCACATGAGCGAATGCTCGTACCTACTCCGGGATGAATGAGGCTTTGCAACATCTGATTACTCGACTAATATCAAATTAAATTGAGAATTATTGATTTAATGAACACATTCGCTGCGTAAACGTAATTTTGTTCGAAAAAAACACGACTTATACGTGCTCCGCAGCGAACGTGTTAAGTAGTGCCCGTCGGGCCAGTCCACATTGCTCAGGCGGTTGTAAAGGATTGTCAGCAGGAGGCGCCTTACGCTCGATTGTCGCGTTACGTCTGTTCGACAAATACTTTGATTAGACGAATTCGTAGAATAGCAAACGGAATCTACTCGTATGACCCTGGGTAAAATGATGTCTTAATTTAAATTACAATAAATGGTTTTCGCTATTAGCTGAGAATTAAAATTGATTACGCATTCAATGCTACCTTTCATATACCCATTCGCCTTCAAACCAGTAGGGTTCGAAGTAGCTTTCCTTGCCCTGTTTTTGCATCTTCAAGAACTCGTCTAGTCCCTGCGGCATCCCCGTGTATTGCGGCGTTTGCATCGGAACGCCCTGTCTGCAGTTATTACAACATTTTATTTAATTTGTCGTGTTATATAGTGTGGGTCAAATCTTGAAAGCTTAATTCTTCATCACAACCCATAACTGTCCCACTGCTGGGCACGGGTCTCCTCTCACAGTGTGAGGGGTATAGTCCACCACGCTGGCCAAGTGCGGATTGGTGGACTTCACACACCTTTAAGAACATTATAGAGAACTCTCAGGTGTGCAGGTTTCCTCACGATGTTTTCCTTCACCGAAGCAAGTGATAATTAAATTTTAATACGCACATAATTTTTGAAAATTAGTGGTGCGTGCGGGGTTTGAACCCGGACAACATTCACACGGGCGAATCCTCGAGAAAACTAGAAGGTAATAAAATAGGACGATTAAATGAGGCTCTATCCTTCAGCTATCTGCTACATCGCTGGTGTAGCGGTACAGCGCTAGAAGGAGCGGAGCGAAACGTTTATAACATGAAAAATCACGTAAATCGTTCAGATACGCCAAGCTGGCCATACAATAACTTTTATATAGGAAGCAGGCCATTTTCGATAGACATCTATCTATAACGATATAATGTTTGAGTGATAAAATCAATGGGATGAAACCATTGACATATTAATATGAAACCAATGATGTTAAATGTAAAAGCTCATTGGATGAAACTTATGTTGTCAGGTTTGGGAGACGGTGAATGAGTTTCCTTCTGTTTAAGTAATTTCATCATACTTAATTATCTTATCCCGTGATCCGCCCCCTGTAAGTAAGCGCAATGTTACTGTATGAGATTGAAAGGATTTATCATAATATAAAGGCTGACTTTCGTACTTAGAGGGGTTTGCTTGACGGAGAGCTGCGACTTTTTGTTGAAACAATTTATGGAATAAGACCTCTGGACTGTGAGGCACTGGCTCCGAAGTGTAATCCGTGACACCAGATTCATATGCTCCTTCTATCGCTCGAATTATATCTGAAACGAGACAATTCGTGTCTATATAATTATGTGTTATGTATGGTTATGTACGGTATGTGCTAGGCTCAATTGCCGAAATCGCTTCTTGAGCGGAGAAATGGACCACAACGGCAACAAGTAATATGCCTTCACTGAAACGCAATTTGTATGTTGACTTTCATGCGATTCGACCTCAAAGCGTCAACGTAATGAATACATTTATTTGTGATTTTATTACGATATTAAGTGAAAAAGAGACTGCCAAATTGCTAACTTCAAATTTATGTGTTCTTATTACCTAATACGCAGTTTTTATTCATGGAAACTTACCTACTATCAAAAATGTTATAATAGAATTAATGTATTTTTCCATTTTGCGTGTAGGATTGCAAGTAACTTTTCAGTTGTTAATTATGTCATTACAGTCGGTACCTGGCTATAAATTTTATGGGCGGTAAGAATTATTGTTATTTTATTGCATTTTGCTCCAATCTAAGAAATTAAATATCACATTGATGGCTCCTAAGTATGCTGAGTCAACTGTACCTAAGTACTTTTAAAAACTTTTCAGTTAACTAAACTAAAATAACACAGGTAAATAAAGTGAAAACACATTTCAATTTATTTACCTGTTTATTTTAGTCTAGTTAGTTATTTTTCTTGATTATATTAACATTTGCAATGCCACCTTTCTCTCATAATAATCGTCCTCCTGTAATTTTTTTAAAAGTACAGTTGACTCAATATACCTACCTACTTAGGACTAGGAGCCATCGATATTATGTAAATTAATTAGCCATTTACGTTAAGCTCATAAAGAGGTTCTCATCTTCGAACACTGATTAACAATGATCGGTTTCTCCGACTTACGAAAGCTATTACATAATTATAGCACCTGGGCTCCAAGATAGTTGACCGACTGCTATCTGTAGCTATAGCCTAGCGATAACAATCGGGACCGATGATTGAAAGTGCCCTTCAATGCAAGAAAACGCCCAATGAGTTTTGCCACTATAATAGTATTAAAGTTAATATTACACAGAAAATGTTTTTGTTTTTATTGATTCGCAATATGGCTTCAACCCATTAATGGCCCAATACTGAGCACGGGTCTTTCTTCATACCTAAGGAGGCCTAGAGCATACACCACCACGCCGCTCAAGTGCTGATTGGTAGAGGGGTTAGTGGCAAACCCAAGGGTCGGGGGTCATTTATTTTTATGCCGCCCATAGGCATCCGACATGGCTTAACGACTGCTACCAAATGGTAATAACCGGGACCGAAGGTATTACGTGCCCTCCGAAGCACGAAAGCGCCCAATAAATTTTTGCCACTAGCGATAATTATTGTAAATTACAAACTACTTGCAAGAGCCGTTGTTAAAGGTGGTTTCTATAGTGTAATTATTCTAAGGTTCAATCACAGTTGATAAGTGTGAGCCAACCCTTATGTCGAGAAAGATGAGTTGACACTTGACAGACGACATGTATTGACAAATAACATTGGTCATTGACAAAATTGACATTTGATTTGACATTTGACAAGCAAATCAAATTGAACTTATCACATAATTGGGCTGCGTTGCAGCAGCAGGTATTTTTCATTTCAGAATATCTATTAAATATTATTGTTTGGTGATAAAAATACTTAGTAAACTCTTTCTTAAAAAGAATATGTCGTTAGGGTTTTGTAGTATTAAAATAGAACCAGATTATCCTTTTGCGGTGCAAAATGACGAAGTTACTGATGATGCGCCGTGTCCAAAACAAGCGCTCGACTTATCGAAGAAAAATACGGATAGTACAAGTGAAGACGAATGCAATAAACACAATACAATGGAAATACGCCCCGAATTTGTCAATATCAAAATGGAAGTAGATACATTTGACGCTACGTGAGTTTTTGTTTATATTATACATATTAGTTATATTATAATAGGGCCACTGCAGGGCGCTTGTTTTTTATGGAATGAAAGTAGCAAACAAGCAAGCAGGACAACCCTTCCGCTGCCGCCCATGACAACTGTGACCGGCACAGAACAAGACTCAAATCGGGACTCTGATAGTTAATCCGGTTCGTAGACGTAGAGTTGAAATGTTAGTTCCATAGCAGTGAGTAGTAGTTCCTTAGTAGCAAAGGACTGGGACAGGGACCGTTAAGTGATAGTTAGTCCTGTAAGTTCTGTTGTAACAACAACAAATAACATTTTGTTGGAGTAAGATAAACCTGAAGGGTGCTTCATTATGATGTTGTTGGTACACTTAAAGATTAAAAGCTGGTAACAGGCTTTAAGTGCTCAAGAAGTTTTATTCCATTAGCTGTAAGTTCAGCTGTAAGTTCTTGCAATAAATGAATGATTATTATTATGATTATTCAACAATTGACTTCTGACGTACAAGTCATACACCCAATGTGCAGTGGCCAACTAGTAGTAATAGATCAGTGTCCCTCGTGTCCTTCACTAACGAGAAGTAATAGACTTTTGTCCTAAGATTTTACTAACTGGTGGGACTAATATTAACATTGGGTACAATTGGGTATTCATTTTAAATTATTGTTTTAGAGTAAAACAAGAACACAATTCCGACTCGGAAGGAGACACTCCATCATTAGATTGGCATAAACCCTTGGAGGAAACCACACAACAAGTAATAGTCAACAACGGAAAAATATTTCATATGCAAATTAAACAAGAGCGTCTTGAAACAGACTCTCAATATATAACTGTGAGTAAGATAACATTTATATTGTAACATAATTATTTTAGTTGAATTCAATTTCATATATTCAGAATGGATTGTATTAATTTTTCAGCACGAAAATCAACACCATTTAACGGAGCGATCCTTTGAGCCTGACACATTAAATGAGGATGATGGTATGTACTTCATAGTGGCAAATAATTTTGCTTCAAGATCTAAAGCACTTAAACATATTACAAACCAATATGACAAAGATAGATGCGACTATATTCTAATTTACTTATTTATCACATTAAAAAAAATCTACTTTTTATCATATTTCTAATATTTATAAACATTAGTTACAGAAGAAGCACTCAGAGAAAACTCAACACCTGATGGTAAATATATGTGCCCCGTATGTCACAATCGCTTTGCTACCAAAGGCCTCGTCCAACGCCATCAGTTACTCCACAGTAAGGAGAAACTACAATGTAACATTTGCTTAAGAAACTTCATCAAAGAAGGACATCTAAAGAAACATATACTGTCTCATTCATCTGTCAAGTCTTACGACTGTGCGGAGTGTGGGAAGCAGTTTAAAACAACATCTAACCTCGGACAGCACCAAAAGACGCATTTGCCAATGAAGCCGTTCAAGTGTGAAGTTTGTGACAAACAGTTTGCAGTTAAAGCAAATTTGATCAAACACCAAGGAAAGACAAGATGCAAACCTTCCCTGGAGAAGCCGATTATTTGCACAGTATGCAATAAGACTTTTAAGAAAGAGTTCCTCCTTCGAAGTCATCTTCGAAGACACACCACAGAAAAGCCATACACATGTGAAACTTGCCAAGTCAGCTTTAAATACAAGTCAACGTTGATCAGACACATCCAGTTACACAATGGTGTCAAGCCGTACTCCTGTAAGATCTGCCAGAAGACGTTCACGCACGCCGGACTCATCAAGCCACATATGAGGAAACATACTGGGGAGAAGCCTTACCCCTGTCCCATCTGCCAGAAACTGTTTGCTCATAAACATAACATGGAAAGACATACATTGAGACACAACAAGATCAAGAATCTGGATTGTCATATTTGTCACAAAAAGTTCCCGAAGGAGAGCAGACTGAGATACCATATGCGGATTCATACAAACGAAAAACCATTCGCTTGTAAGGTGTGTCCAAAGAAATTCTCTCACAAGCAGAATGTGATTCGACATTACGGCAGGAAGCATCCAGGCAAGGTGTTTGACTGTGAAATCACTGATGCCAGTTTCGCTCGAGACATTTGGGAGACTGTCATCCAGAAAAAAGAAATGAACGCCAACATTGAGAAGTGTGAACCGATTGAGTCTGAAAGTAATGATGAGTATGTTATACCGTGAGCTTGATCTCTGTATCTTAATATTTATGGGTTAAATAATATGTAAGATAAGATTTTATTGAAGTTTTCCAGTAGATATTTACAAATTGTAGAGTGTACCTTAATATCAGGCCGGAAGAGAGAAACTAACAAAGACTACAATACTAATGTTGTGGAGGTGTTATCCTGCATAATGTTACAATAAAATGTATTAAGTTGAATTTATCCACATAGGTTTCCCCTAATGGACGTCGCTCCCTAGGACTCCTTAGGGTGCTTGTTAAACTAAAGGTAACTTTATGTTATATGCAATAAAGACCAAAGTTCAAGTTTACGGACACTAGCGCCATGTTAATAGTGAAATCTGTATCAGTGTCAAATTGAAATTCGCATCGAAATTCGGCTCTGTTACTCTTTGAGTAAGATCTTATTGTATTCCGTAACTATCTTGGAAATATATTAGTAGGTAGAGCAATAAAATTAAATATAGATAAATATAACATTTATAACTTTTCGATCTTGTAAGATTGTTATGTTGAATTGCATGTTAATAGATATTTTCTGTTTTTTTTAGCGTGTAAATACGGGTTTAAAAATGTATTAGCAATTTAATTTTAAAAGCTGTATTGAGTCAGACCGTAGAAAAAATGTTGTTAAATATCTCCAAAATAAAGCGTTTTATTTATGCGTTCGCCTAAATGAATTGGGATGCAAGCTATGCTTAGCAGGAGACGAACTATCAGACTTCAGGAGTACAACTTTATACCAGGGCTGTCCAAGCCAGAATCCTTCGTAGGCCAATTCAACTTCAACGTAATTCAACGTAAGTGGGCGCAGAAACTGATAATTATGTTATGTGCAGTATTGTGCATGTAGTTTTCAATTTCCTATTATAGGTGCGGCACAAAAGGAAGGCCCCGATGAAGTTTATTTGACGTCTGTCCGATCATCAAGTTTTGTATAAATTATTACATAAATTTGAAGGAGCAAATTGCTGTTCTTCATGGTCTATAGTGATGTGCAAAAAGTCATAAAATTTATCGAATGTATAACTTTAAGACCCAAAGTTAATTAATTACATGGATATTGAAACAATATATATATTTAAATATTATGGACTAATAGGGTAGTTGACAGTAAGAAAATATTTTGAAGATTTCTATTTTTTATGGTAGCTTAATATTTACAAATGCGAAAAATCGATCTTATTGATTAAATAAATCATGATTATTTAATATTTTTGAGAAATAAAATCCCGAAATTACAGTCACTAGTCACGTGACAGCGAACGCCAATACGACGCGTGACGTCACACGTTGCAAAACTAAACAAACTTGACATAGCATTTTGGTCTTTCCGCTCAACCAAACAGCTCTTCGTTTTCCAACATATGACGTCACACGAGTCGCCATGACAGTTTGACGCGTTTTTTGACGGAAACGTCAAATAGTTCAAGAAAATATAAAATAAAATATGTTACAGTTAGTATTTTACTGAAATATTAATATTTCAGTTAAATTAGACCATTTAGCAAACTATGATTTAGTTTTTCAAAATTAGTCAACTAGCCTATTCGGGCCATATAAACAAAGTATATGGTACCGCGAACAAATTCCTTCACGTTTTTACTAACAAAATACAGTGCCACCTTTAATAAAGTAAGTAAGTCAATTACATAAATGAATATACTATAAATCATCTCAACCCAACAAGGCCCACTACTGAGCTCAAAGCCGAGGAGACCTTAAATATAAGGTGATTCGTAAGACTCTTGTGATATTAATAGGGGGTACTCAGTATTCGATTCTCATTCCAAAATATGTAATTAAAAAGGGTGCTTAAAAATATTTTTATGCAATTACAGTGTCGAAGAATTAGTATTATGCGGTTCCGCTTCTTTCCTCTTGGTTGGCAACGCGTCAGCGACGCTCGTGGTATTGCTGATTTGTACGGACGGCGGTGACCACTCGCCGTCGAGGCTAGTTCCATAGTCAGATTTTTCGATTACAATAATTTAAATTCCCAAAATCCAAATTGTCTACGATAATCGGTTTTCTAACGATAAAATATATCGTAGATGTTTGATTGGTTAATTATTCACTTTTGTATACCGTCTAGCAATTCATACCTTCAATATCTTATAGGAATAAAAACAGTAATATGTATAATGACACAAACTTTATTTCTATAATATCTCAAACAGTACAGACATCAAAGGCAGTTAAGTACCACAAAGCTTAAATTTCAGTACCTTATACCTATTTTTAATTTAATGTGGGTACAGTGTGAATAACTTTTGTTTATACTTTGTCAATTCAATAACATAATTAACTTATGAAAGTTAACTTATGAAAATATATTATAATTTGCGCTTAAGTATACCGCATAGTTATGACTGTATGTATATTTGGTACATACAGACGACTAAAATTGAATAATAAAACCATTGTGTGTGCGTGGGTTGAAGCACCGTTACGTTACATTCGTATTTATTATATAGACTTAATCCTACATTTTGTAGCAAGTTACTTAACTTTCAGTAATAAACAAGTTACTGGTAACACAAGTAATAATAATAATACCACCATAAAAAATAACACTTGTGTCAGCACCCAAAAGCTTAAAATATGTTTCATTTACAACAAAAATATTGGGTTTAAAATTAAAATATTTACCTATGGACGGATTATTTGATTTTGAGTCGCTCAAAATTTAAAATTGTTAAGAAAACAATTTGTCTTTTGTTTATTTAAATAGGATTCACTTAAAATTACGTCACATCTTATATTTTATTTGCTCCCTAAAATTTCATATTAGGATCTTAGATACGTACTTTAAGTTTTGTGTATAAATTTCGTATATAATTAAATACGTGATTAATATTTTTCAGTTGTCTGAATTGATGTTTAAAAAACAATGTTTATGTGACGTAATTAATGTATGTTCAACAATAACATAAAATTAATAAAAATAGTAACATACATATTTGTACCCTAAAATGCGAGACAACAAATGATGGGATTCTTTACAAAAAGCCTCCGCAGTTGTTAACCCTGTCTTTAACTAATTAATAACTTTATTAAATTAAACTTTATTATTAGTCTGTTTAGTTAGCCTATTTTTTAGTTAATAATTTAATTTGACTACATAATTATGTTGTTTCAGTAAAATAATATTCAATAATATGTTGTCTCGGTGTACAAAGTAATTCATTAACGAGCACAAAAGTGTCTACTATAAATATTAGGTACAAGCCTTAATTACATTTACTACAACAATAAACGCAAAATAATATAAAAGCACACGAGTCATAGCAATAATTACAATTAAATGAGATTACTGAGATACCTTAATTCTGTAAGAAATAAAAGTACAGGTTTATTTTTTTACGTACTTAATATTTCTTTGCTGTAGTGAACCTCGACGATATGAGCACCACTGGAATAATATGTGTAGATTATTAAGTAAAATTATTTTCATACTCTAATAAATATCAAAATCTAACGTCCATATTACAGAAACAAAAGTTCCAAAATTCTCTAATTAACTTACGTACTTAATTAAACCATATCAGATCGAAAATTCAAAGCTTACACGGTTACCTAAATAAAATAATTACAATAATATCATATTTTATACGTAATAATATCCTAATAAACATTTATAAAATTTCGGTGGATCACTAATTAAATGTAAAACATTGATTTGTGTTTATTATAAATTTGTAAAATTTTATTCATTGTCATTTGATAGTCTAATTTGTGCTTTTTGTTTGAACATTTAAAAAAATAATCTTGATTTTTAGATCTCACAAAAATAGAGCCGTTTTACAATAGGAGAAAATCAATACCTAGCTAGAAATATTAACTTGAAAATAGCAATTGAAGTACGGATATATTTTTGCAAAATACCATATAGATCAATGAAAAATAGCATATTAGCTATTAGCCAGCTCAAAAAATCACTTAAATGTGACCAGATTTAAAGTTAATTAAAAATATTGAATGGTATAGTTGAATGTTTGTAGGACAAGCGTACTGTACACTATTTTATTCCTTGGTCTCCTTGATCTGTGGGGGTTGGTCGGTGTACACAATCTCAGCGTACTCTGTGGAGGGCGGCGGGGGCTTGTCGGCGGTCTGGTCCCCCAGAGCTAGCTCCGCGTACACCACGCCCTTCTTATCTTCTGACTGTTGCTATAAAAAACATTTATTTAAATAATTAAAAATATGTGTTAAAAATATTGTAGCCCACCTACGTGTAGGTACAATATCCGGCGTACAATAGGCGGTCTTAATACCTAAAATCTATATTGTAAAATTTAAACAGGCCTGATGTTAAGTCAAGTGAAGGTGAGTTTCTTTAGCCGTTTCTTCTCGATGACAAAAGTTAAAGCAAAAATGTACAAAGTATGTTGACGTAACAACCATGTCATCAAACGATTATTAATTTGAACGTCCACAACACAAAGATACAAATAAGACATCACAAACATCAACGACCCGAAAAAAAAAACAATACTAATGTCACTTAAATGTGCAGACTGTAACGGGCCGGACATCATCCCCGATCGTTCCACAGCGGCCATACCTTCTCGTCCACCTCGACGCGGGGCTCCGCCGCCTGCACGCGGTCCTTGCCCCGCGGCAGCGCGGCGCGCACGCGCGCACTCAGCGCGCCCAGCCGCGAGCGCTCGCGCCCCACCGCGCTCTCGGTGTCGCTACTGGGAAATATCCGGCGTTTTACTACTGCTTTAAAATTTAATTTGTTTTATATAAAACAAAAAAATGGTACTGGCGACACGACAATGTTAATAAAATGTAGGTAAACAGATTTTTTGAGCGGAATATACATTTTTTTAGAATAAATACTTAACCATAATTTACTTAATTTAGAACACCAACATTATTTGCATAGACTTTTTGTTGTTCCCACAAGACGAAGCGAAAAAGCGAGGCCCTGTTACCGTTAAAAGCAGTTAAATATGTAGTTATATCAAGAAACACACAACTTAATTACTTGTAGGTACAAGGAATTAAGTAGTAGGTATAATTTGTAATTTATGTACTTACATAATTATTTAAACTGTTATACTTAAAATGATATAATAATAATTATTGTGTTAGATTTATTTCACATAAAATATCAATTACGTGAACTTATGGATGTGTTATGTAGCATTTATATAAAATATTTGTAATGTAAATAGATATACAGTTAGACATACTTTCTAGTAGGTAGCGGGATCCCCCTCTCTAAAAGCACATCCCCCGCCGGCGTCCTAGCAACAAAATGAACTCTATTTACAAAGCAGGAAGGGTCATTCTAGTTTAAGGGGAAGCAATGTTAAAGAAAATAGTTTCTACTGGGTTCTACTGCGCCGACTGCCACGATCTAGGATATTAAGTTGACACATGTTTACCTCGAATACAAGTTTAAGTGTCAACTGTCAACCCATTACCGTAGATAAATGGTAACTATTGCAATGTTATAACCCCACAACAAGTGTACTACTAATATTATTATACATACTTATATTATATATATACAGAATTTATATTACAATTTTATATGATATATAGATTTTTATTAAAACCCTTAATTTCTTAGGTGATGTTCACTGCCTGTTGTATGCCCCATATAATTCAAAAAAATAGAAAAGAAATAGTTAAGACCCCAACAGACTAATTTATTTACAAATAAAATTAATCCAGACAATTCGAAGAAAATAGTTCTACAAATAAAAATGTGTGTCTATGGATAATATAATATTACTCTGCATTCACGTGACCAGAGTTCAATTATTAACAATTATTCTGTGTTTATTTTCATTCTAAATGCACTAGACCTATTAAAACATTACGTTGTGGTAATATTTACAGTATTTACAGATTTAAAATACCGAAACGTATACTTACGATTCTCCAGAGCTCTTAGTGTGGTCTCGTCTGCCGCCTGTAGTTAAAATAACTTTTTATCATTAAGTACAAAGTTTCTTCACGTGACCATTATGCTATACCAATACCGAATATCAAACCCATGACCCCCATATTGAGCATAGCTATTCCGTTACTACCATTTCTACATCTCCGTTAGTTCCATATTTGAAATAAAATATAAACCAAATGATATTAACGTCATTGAAGCACAGGTTCAGAGGCGGACGTAGCAAATTTTTTAGGTTCTGCCGGTAGTTAGTGGCGCCCTCTAACTAGAGCGACCGCTCCTTTCGCTAGTTTTCAGGCGGCCCTGCAGATACATGTGTTATTATTTGCTGATAACCTTCAGGAACAAATTTATTACACCTCTAAATAAAACTCGAATAGCTTCAGACATTAGTCTCAAATAAGATATGTTTTAACTCTTACCAGCCTATAATTATTCAGACGAACCTGAGTAGCTACCCAAATGGGCTTTAAGCACTTACGTATTATTTTCTAAAACTTATTTACTTGTAAGATAATTATACAATACAACTATGTACTGTACTTCGTGTTTATTGTTGTCGCTTCGTCAGATAAGCAGTATCTTTATTATTTTTTAAATAAAGTTCTCAGGATAATTTATAATATTAATCGTGTTCTTAGCAATTTTGAAATTATTTGTTAGATCTACTAATTCACTATACCCACGTATAATATTTATATTTAGATTAAGTATATGACTGGAAAGGGAAGAAAGGAAAATGTACCTAATGGTTGTTTAACAAAGCCCAAAATAAAACAAACAAATTCTTATTTAATAAATACTTTATATTCAATTGTCATTATCATTGTAACGAATTGTTTTATAATTTCTTAATTAATTCGAATCTCATATTTAATATCTAAGTAACTAGTCGTTGAGATTTTTTAAAATTGTTATATAAATGATGTATAGCATGTCAGTATAACTAGAACTATATAACATGTAGGTAACCGATGTCTTACCTACATGACGTTGTAAAGATAAACTTCAACAATCTTTAAGATAACATTATTAGATTGTTAATAGATTTGTAATTGTGTAAATATAACATTTAGCATTGTAAAGCTGCTGGAAAAAGTGCATTGATTGAAAAAAGATTTGCTGCAGTTACTAACAAATTGTTTATAAACGACAGGGGCGTAGCTAGCGCCGCATCAGTGCTACGGGCCCCCGGCTAGAGGGACCCCAACGTTTAAGTGACGAATGTAAAATGTTCCCTCGAGGGCGCTTCAAATTTTGACATGGGGCCCTTCGAGGGAAGCCACGCCACCGCTAAACGATGTTATTCTGACACATTATACACTTTCGACATTGTTATGTAATTAAAAGTTTGTAGTAAACACCCCATAGAAAAGCTAACATTACTCGAAGCTATAAAAACTAAAAAAAATTGAGCCTATTCCAAGTTTTTGGCAAAATGGCAGTGTTTTCGTCATTTACGTCATAATTGACAGATTTTTGTGATACAAATTATAAACTAAAATGGTATAAAAATAAACCTTAGTACGTATAGTATTTATTACACAATACTAATGGATCACATGAATGACGACTTAGACTAAACTTAAAGTACGAATGTAGTGTTACAGGCAGCAAGTTACTACGGACCTGCGTCCCCCGAGCCGCCCCCCCGCCGGTGCTTTGTGACATTATTCCGACTGTAGCAATTACTCCAACGAGAGAAGTCCCTGTTTACGGTTTTGGCAAGTTTATGGCAACATCCAGACCTTACTTCTTCCATCCTATTAATATAGTATTCCTTCCATACTATTTTTGATTTATGTAACACATTAAAACATTTAGAAGCAAACAAAGAAATCTGTATGCAGATAAGTTTAATATTATTCCAATTTTGATAATAGGAATTTGAATACTTGTATTTCAGCGACATTTAAGTGTTAATATAATATGGCGTCGCTTGATTCTTGGATCTTGAACTGTTACTTGTTTAATATTATATTTTTACTAAGTTCCACGGAATCCCCGGTCACATCCCATCGATTGCCCCGTGAACCTTTCATCATTTATCGCTGGCCCGTTGGTGGGTGACACAAGTCCATACAGCTCGGAATTTTTAAACACAATAAAGCCTCAAATTGTTGTGCCTAAATTCCTCCTAAACATCGCAGTTATGAGATGTTTATCGAGTTATTAAAACTAACTATTAAGTAGATCAAGCAGTTTATATACACAAATATTTAAAAAAATGGTGGTACGAACACATTAATGCCTAAATTACGAAATAATTATGTACTTAGGTAAATTACATAATTATATAACTTAATTATAATAGAATGGTCAATGTTCAAGAAAATTAGATTACAAAATTCATATTAAAATTTTAACGAATCAACAAGTGGAAGAAAATATGTATAAGATCAACTTCGATTTACACAGAATTAACTTTGATTTATAACTTCAAATAAAAAGGGCAGCTGTCAAAAATAATATAGCATTAGGACACATACGAAGAAGTATTTTTAGTAAATTAACTGTTGATCCATCTGTGCTGTTTCCTGATCACCGCAGCTAATCATTGAGTGAGGATAACGATACCTAATACCGTTATCGACACCGAATATCGGAACCGAATATAATTACCGGCCGTGCTTCAGAAAACAAGTGAAAGTTACTCCTTGGTCGATAGTTTGACTGATAAGATCCAAATGTACGGAGAGAAACAACAATTATTGATCTGTCCACATCGTGAACTTAAAAGTTACCGATGTCCAACACTGGCCAAAATAACGTACAACCAAATATCCAAAACCAAAGACATCAATCAGCTGCCGGCTTTATTTAGTGGTCAAAGTTAATTGAATGTTACCTGCACAGTCTACCCCTAATTATAGAGTTCAAAATTTTGACTTTAACATTTGTTATATTCTAAGGAGCCAGTTATATAAAATTTGCTAATTGTACTTCTGTTCTAAAATATGAACTCTGTTAACTGATTTATACTTAAGGCCTGAACTGTTGGTTAGGTCCTAAGAGGCCACTTTACAGCGACCCTAAGTTGATAACTTGTTTTTATACTTATGTTATAAGCTTAGTATGTTTACAGAGTTAGTATTTTAAAACTGTATATTGAAATATGTACCTAGTATATGAATACACATTGGATATATTGTTCAAAATTACTTCTAATTATACACTTTCACGTTGGGATTCGTTGTTGTAACATTATTATAATTTTACATGAGATTCCTATTAAATATTTCACTACAAATACATTAAAAACTTTTTATTCTAAACATAATCGGAGAAAAATGTCAGAAATGTCGTAAATAATGCGTTCCTATGAACTGAGATAATCTCAACTACACCTTACAGCTTTCATTTATCGAGAATTGAACCTTAAACATTATATTACGCGTGTTAATAGTTGTCAAAAACACGGTTAAGAAATACTGACTGAGGTAGCGAAAAATCATGGTATTAATTTTAAAAATATCTGGAAGTTCCTCAGCGCGATAAAAGATGGTGTTTTTTAAAGGTGTCGATCACAATACGCTGCGTGAAGAGTGCACATTGAAACTGTCATGTTTTATGCAACGTTTTCCAGATAAGATAAGTCCCACGTGGGAGTGCATTATCATTATTTAACTGTTTCTGTCATTTTTCCCGATGACAAGATTCAAAATGGTGGACAACATGAGGATAGGATTATAGTATAGTCACATTAAAACATCGCGCGTACCTTTTCAAAAATTGGCAGTTTTAAAACAATTTTTACACTGCCTCGTGTGCACATAATTATACGCACTTGTCGGCTATACTTAACATTTTCAAATAGTCAGAGGTCAGTAACAATATATTTGTGTGGCACGAAAGAAATTATAACACGATAACCCACAGAGCTGCCACTCTGGCTACACGCAAATTACAAAGGAATTTAAAAGTATTTATAAATTTTCAAAAAGCTGTATAAAATTATCAAAAAATCTAAATTGAAAAAAGTTATATAAAATGCATTGAATTTTCTTTATTAAAAGATGTTAAAGATTAAACGTTGCAAGAATAAAGTACAAATGATTCCATATAAGTCATCCGCCCGAGTTTATAAGCGGCGTGTCTATAAGCGAGACGTCCGAGTGGCAGCTTACAACTTACGACTTAGACGGCTGTGTCCGGTTTCTTTTCGGGATGCTTCGTGTCCCCATTGCTGATGTACTCCCCGTGATCGTGGGAGGGGTTTTCCGATCCCTTGACGTCATCGTGTGGGGGGAGGGGAGCCTCAGAGTCGGCCCCGTCGGGGATGTCGGTGCGGTGCGAACGTCCTGTCACACACCAATATCGTAAGCGACCAAGAACATTAACACAATGTGCGTGTTCGAGTGAGTTAATAAGCCCAAATATCGTTGTCTACTTATATAAGCGATGTTTAACAAAGCGACCGAGTGCTGTCTTATTTTTTCTGATTTTAGTTATTTATGAAATGCTAATTTTTATATCGCGATCACCCTTTTTTACTATAAATTAAAATTAACTCAAATTTAATTTTAATCCCAAATGAAAAAGTGAAAATCTTTAATCCACATAGGGCTACTAATATTTTATATCCGCCCTGTTATTATTTTATGAAATGTTTAACTTGTAAAAGTAAATAAATGTAATATGAAACAACTTCATTATATCTCCACCACTACTAAACACGGAGATATCGTTGATAATTAGTTTTGAAGTACATATGTTTCAAGGTGTGTTTATAGAATGACAACTTAATATGTGTATGTCTTATATTATTTTATCTTTGGTATTAACTAGTTATGCATTATAAACCTTGTCACAAATGTGAAGATGAACTATTTCTGGCCTACGTTTTGACATTAATCAATAGATAACATTATAAAAATGCTTTCTCTGGCCATGTTAACATTAGAGGACCTTCTCATCCAAACTTTCTTCGCTTCTTGTAATAAAGAATCTATCCATTTCTGCTTTCGTAACTAATTAATTTAAATTTTGTTTTATTTTGTGTCGTATTTAATTTTTTTAATAGTGTTCAAAGACAATCATTTTAGACGTAGTAGTCTAAAGCAGCGGCTTTAGCCTTGACACTAAATTTATTTTTATACTAAGTGTAAGTGCCACGCAAACAGTGGAAGTGAGTTAAAGACGAAACACAATAATTTTAAACCCATCACCGTGTAATAAGTACAGAATAAAACCTAAGAAGTAAGTTAAAATATAAATTCATCAAAATATTAAATTTTAAGTTATAACCATAGTACAATGAGTACATAAGTTTCAAACAGTTGCTGAATGTTAAATGGTTAATTCAATATTTAAAACAGTTTTACATTTTATTCTGCATTTCCACCACAACCTTAAAACAATCATTTAATAATTAGATGTAAATGAATCAAACTTTTACGAAATATGTTCATGCAAAAGTTCGTAAAACAAGACAATACACATGCTTTTAGAAAGAAATTAAAAAGATTTGGACTTCGTAGCATGCGAAGTAATATAGTCAACATGCATAAATTAAGTCAATTCGAATATTAAATTCAAATGTTCTTGATCGCTCGGAATATTGGCATGTAACACACACATTCAGACACAAGATCATTACATAAATTAAAATTTTAAATCTACTAAAGTAAATACAAGCACATAGTTATGCAAAAACACTGCCATAATACACATTTATATAATTATAATATCTTTAATGTCTAAAACTACATACAGCCAAAGGAATAATGCCTGCTACAGTATATAGATATAGTGAGTTGTCTTCAAAAGGTGTTTTTTTAGAAATCAAGTATTACCTATCGACCAACAGCCCGTGAGCCTGTTGGAATAACTGATAATTAATCTTTTGTCTCTCTCATTACTTAGTAAAGGAACAGGATAGCATGCCTACTATAGAAGTCAAAATAGGGGTCAAAAGCAAAATGTAATAAGCAAGTCTCAGTAACAAAATGCATTATGTACCTCTACGAAAATATCGACATTATTATTCATATTACTGTATATGTATAAAAAAATCAAGTTAATATTTAATATTTTGTACTTATTGATAATATACATTTCCCATTTGTCGATATTTTTTAATATATGTATTCCATTACTGACGATAAATATGACTGTCACTGTTTAATAATTAGTAATTTTTTTGTACTAAGAATAACGTTATTTTCAACTGACGTGATGTAAGCTAAAAGACTATTATTTATTTGCATAAAAAAGAAAGAAATTCAGTTTTTTATGATATAAAATATTTTGTTTTAATTCTGGGCAAATAAATAATCTAAAGCAATCTTTTACACTATATTTATAAGTCCAAAGACTTACATGATGGCAAGTCGGGGATTCGACTTATAAACAATATCGTCAGTAATGAATAAATAATGAATAATAAAGTATTTCCATTCATATCTCATAGTTGAATGATTCCCCACGTTATTTAATCAATAAAGAATGACATTATTATTGATGCAAGTTTTTGTGTGTACCTAATTAATAAGTATTAAATAGTTCGGATGTAATTTAATAAACATACAATTAATTAATCATTCCTTATTGACACCTACCCAGACTAAAACCACGTCGTGGACAATAATTAATCAGTCAAGCAATCAACGGGAACTGTTTTCGCTATAAATTGCATTTTCATAGAAACATCGGAAGAACATTTTCCCGACAATTCTATTACTGGTCTAAATCACTAATATGCACGCAATGTTACGCCAAAACAGTTTCCCTCGTAAAGATTAAAAGCATATTTAAAACTCACCGGCGAAACACCACCTGTCAGTGGCCTTAGCGAACACGACGAGGAACACCGCTATGAGCAGCACCAGCACGGCGACCACGATGCCCACGATCGCGCCCGTGTCTAACTCCACACCTGCAGGGAAACTTGGTCAGCATTGCGAGCAGAATGAAGGAGACTCTTACTAATTGGACTAACATTCACTAACAGTCCCTGTCCCAGTCCTCACACTTACAGACTAACCAACTCATGTTCTAACACCGTCACCTAACCGGACTAACTATCCCAGTCCCCATATGAGTCTTGTTCTTAGTCGGTCACAGTTGTCATGGTCGGCAGCGGAAGGTGGTGCTGCATGCTCGTTTGCTACCTTAAATCAATAAAAAAAACTCCGTCATCCGCACTGGAGCTAAGGTGGAGTATGCTCTAGGCCTCCACCGTTATGAGGGGAAACCGTGCTCAGTAGTATAGCATTAATTGGTTGAAGCCAGAATAGGAAATTGCAGAGAACTTTTAACTTAATTTAAACTTTAAAAAAGTTTATAGAAGCTGGCCAGCTATGTCAATGATTTTAAACTTTATTTTTTTTTAATATTAAAATAGCCCCAATAAAAAAGTAAGTATTTAAACTTTTGTTTGTGGATATGTCACACATATTTTACATAAAAAAGGGAAACCTTTATTAAAATATTTTATTTTTGTTTATTGTATGCTTTGCACCTTATTCTAAATACCTACATATCGAATGCTGTTGAAACAAGTAGAACGAATCAGACAGACTGTCAGTGTTGACTATAGGTATAGATCTGTTAGTAAGTAGGTACATTCGTTCCACATCTAGATATTGTCTGTAAACTAATTGACATGATAAATTAACTGTCACACCGCAATAAGATTATATGTTTGGTATGACAAATCCGTTCTATAAAGTTAAGAAAGATATTGACAAACATTTTGTTATCTAGGGTAGTTTCATAATCTTGTGAATAATACTAGGAATTACGTCAAACTTGTTTTGTCAGTTTGTATAATACCGTTTATATAGCCCCAGACAGGCTATCCCCGTGTCGCGGGTGCAATGGACGACACACAACACAAGAACACACACCTAGATTGAGAACAGAAATTTAAACTCATCCTTCAAATTTCCGTCTCGCTGGGAATCGAACCTCGACCCATTCACCGCCGGTTCGGCATGGTGACCATTGCGCCAAACGGGTTGTCAATAATTTTATGTGATAATGATTTCGTCAAGACATTTTTAGAGATTTAAAACAATATTGAAATATTATTTTGACAATGTGTTCATATCGATGTCAAAAACAATTTTACTTATAACATGTTAATTTTATTTATTTATTGAGTCAAATTATTCGTAACTTATCTCTCTATTTTACAACTTAAATTAACTGCACATGCATTCTCCATACCAAAACAATTGCTAACCAACGTATAATGCGCTAAAAAGCATGCCACATTACATCGAATAAAAGATATATTTACAATAATACTCAATCACGAGGAAAATATTCAATTCTACTTTAAAACACTGACATTTCAGCAAACAATTACAGACAACCATATTGTAACTTGAATCAGGCAACACATTCGCTAATTATACTTACTTTAATAATAAAACAAATTAAAAATACGACTTGCATTACGCGATTCACACGCCATGGCTCAAAAACTTATCTCTTATAACACTGCTAAGAATTTACTACCGAAAAAAAAGGCTTTGCTAAATTTAATCCCTATGTCAATTTATAGATTCATCGCCATAACAACTTGAAAAACAAAACATTTTAATGCATCCTACCTGGGCCCATATTAATAAATCAAAATAAATAATATTGTATGGAACTAGTTTTAATACTATAATATCAAATTTAAAGTTTTCTTATCTCCGTAAATTCAAAATGTTTACTGTTATTTTATAGGTGTATTTAATTAGACAATAAAATCCGAATCACAACTCTCATAATTATGTTTCTCGACCAGGAATTAAGCCCGTGAGGTGGGGCTGGGGCCAATCCCGATTGGGTTGTCTAATAAATAAAATAGATTTATTTTCAAAGGCCATTGCGAACAAACTACTTTATTATTGCAAAATTTAAACAATTTTCTATTGCGTTTACGAGCGTAACCGCTAGATGGCGCTTTTGAAAATTCTTCATTGAGCATGCAATTTAAGAATAGCGATATATTGATTTATTAATATCGGAGCACAGAGAAGTCTACCATTCGTACAGGACGGGCTCCTTACCATACACGTCTATGATCAAGAACGACGACTTGGCTTTGCGCGCTGTTGGAAACAATTTACAACTTTTAAGAATTGTCGTAATGCTAAAACTTTTAACAGTAGTGAAGTACGTAAAATGTTAAACAATGTGTAAATGTATAGTTATAAAATGTGAAAACTCAAATATGAATTAGGTATGTATAGTGTAGGGTGTTCTGAAAAAAGTTTTGTGTTTCGGTCTCAATATCTTCGCCAGCAATTATCGGCAATGTACACAAATTGAAATCTGGATGGAAAGATGGCTGGCTCATTGGCTGCTTAGTAAAAAAATGTAAAGAATTATTGAAGTGTTATATAATTTAACAAGAGCATTCCCCCGCGGCTACGCCCGCCAATTCCCAAAAAATCAGTTTATCCCTTTAATTTCAAAAATCTTCTCTTTGTGCTCTCCTACATTTCCCAACGAACATACATCCAAATTTCTTAAGCTTAAGGGAAAATTTTCGAAAAAATATGTTTTCCGTGTTGCATAACTTTCAATGAAATACCTTCATTCTGAATTTCATTCGAATACCCTCAAAAATGGCAAAGTTTCATACTAACTTTGCACCCCCGTTTTACCCCCTTAGGGGTTGAATTTTCAAAAATTCTTTCTTAGTGCTCCCCTACGTTATATAAGGAAACCCTTTTAGTTTAGGCCCTGCGTTGATATGTCAGTCAGTCAGTCAGCTTCTCCTTTTATATGTATATTATATAGATAGATGTGTGTGCGGTGCGTACCAGCGGGCTCGTCCATGGTGCTGAGCCGCACGGAGAACTCCTCGCGGCCGAGCTCGTTGGTGACCCGCAGGTAGTACGTGCGGTCCACGTCCTCCTTCGCGATCCGCCGCAGGATCAGCGTCACGTTGTAGTACCCGCCGCCCTGGAGATGAACGCGATTTGTGAGCGACGGATACTATCCGTTTCCTTTACATTTCAATGTAAGGTCTATGTAATGAAATTAAATAAATGAAATTCCGTGGGGTCCTAGTGCTATTAAGCTTTTTAAGGAAAGAGCAAAAAGGTTAGTCGACATCACAGGAGACCGAAGAGCTGGCAGCTACCTCGGACAAAGAATTAGCCTAGCTATTCAAAGGGGGAACGCTGCCAGTATCTTCGGAACCTTGCCTAAAGGGACTCCTTTTAATAATATTTTTTAGTTATTATGTTATTTTTTAACTTTTTAGTTTTAGGTTTTGTGTATAATACTAAGTAATATTAATAGAACAATAAAGTTATGAAATTAAATAAATAAATAAAATAACTAACGCTACACACTCATAGCCCCTCACTAGGATTCCCTGTGTCGTGGGTGCCATGGACAACACACAAGACAAGAACACACACACCCAGACCAAGACCGGAAATTTAAATTCATCATTCAAATTTCCGCCTCGTTGGGAATCGAACCCAGGACCCTCGGAACGGCGATCCGGCGTGTTAACCATTGCGCCATCCGGGTCGTCAAAAATTACAGTTTTATTATGGATTAACAAACCAACGACATGACACTCACTTCCACTGCTGCCTACTATGTGACCTACTCAAAACAAAAGACTAATCGAGACTACAATGACATCTTGTTAGCAGAGGATGTTAATAAGAATATAAATTGGTAAGTTCGTTAATACGTATATTATATGAAACTTTTTGTTAATATTCATAGATTGCACAGAATTGCAGGAAAATAACGCGGATACAGCGAGCATCATTATCACGAAACAGAATTTTTTTGGATAACCCTGATTGAACTTAGACCATGGATTGAAATTAACTAAGGTTTACAGTATATAATACCAGATGCAAAGGCTCGAGGGCTATGGGAGCAGTGTCGTCGTTGACTTGTCCAGGGATCAGCAGCATGTCCCCGACGTTCCACTGCGCGTCCGGCGGGGGGCTGGCCCGCACGGTCACGTTCAGCCGACCTTCCGCGCCCAGCTTTAGACCGAATATGGTGATCGGAGACTGGTCTACGCGTTTCGGGGGATCTGTGGACAAGAGGTTAATTGTGATATTCTTTTTATGGTGTTACATTCAATCATGACATGATTATATCGCCTTATGCGAATACCACGTTGACATGATATGAAATTTATGATATGAAACATTGATATGAAAACTGCAGTTCACTAAGTCGATAAGAAAGGACCTCAGCAGCCTTACTTATTCCACCTTTCATATACAACCAGTGGCTGTATTTACGTGACGGTAGGAATGTTGACAAGATCGTTAAGAAAATTAATTCACCGTCACCAATAGCCTATTATATAATTAGGGGTGTCCCGGACCTATTTAACTAGCCCACTTGCGCATTTGTGAGGTTAAATAATATTAATTTTGGTTGACAGAAGTCGATTAATTGAATACTCACAGTGCACGATGAGTTGTCTGGCGGCATCTTTGGGCGAGTCCATAGCCTCATGCTGGGCGCGGCAGATCAGTCGTCTGCCGCCGTCGTCGGCCTGGAGGGAGCGCGACAGGTTCTGGCTGATGGTCTGCAGCTCGGACCCTGGCTCCGACGAGATAATTGGCTGATGCGTACCCGCGAGCAGTTGCTCTTCATCTGTGGGTGGTACCATGTTTTAGGTTAAGAGCTGGCGAAATCACCTAGGGAAGGGGGAGACATGACAAGCGGAGTTTAAACGGTTGCCGATTAATGTAACTTGACTGAACGTATACCATTAACGAACGCTATATTTTTATGAGGGAGGATTCTTCAAAAGTTACATTCTTGGAGATATGAATTTCGAAGGATTTTCACACCACAAAACTCTCTCGGCCGTCATCCAGCTTATGGGAAAAAATTAGAATCTTGGCTGAACGCATCGCTTAATGAATCCCCCCGCAATCCTAGTATTTCTAATATTTCCCGAGCAACATTTATCGTCGACCACAGCAGTTTTAGGATTGCAATAAACTAAAGTATACCTAGACACAAACAGTAATTTCAAATTTCTCAACGAGAAACTGCATTTGGATTTACGTAAGTTTATATGAGGAGAGTATAAGGCGAGCGTCCGTTTCCAAATTTTCATCCGTTTCTAACCACTGGTCTGTAAATTGTTTGTACTACTTAAAGCTTTCAAGTGGAGCAACAAACAATACATTTGCAAACGGTAATATTCATTATATAGATCTTCAGAATAATAGACTATACACATCCACTTGTTCCATCTTTGATTATTTATCTGATTAAGCTTTTTTTACTCACCCAAAAACCAAGTGATCTTAGCTGCTGGTCTACCATTGGGCACCACGCACTGCGCCATCAGCACATCTCCTTCCTTGAAGGTGGGTTGAGGAGGGGTGATCAGCTGGGGATTGCCTGGGGCCTCTGCAAATAGAAAATATTGTTTGGGAATATTAATAAAATATTCTGTCGAAATCTGTCAACAGACAAGTGACAGATTTCGGCCAGAGATGGCCAAAATGTAGACATGATTATGGAATACGATTAGGTACATTTAGAGGCACAGAATTGACCCCGCCAAGAACGCTCTATCAAACTTTTCTCGAAAGGCGCTCGCGAGGGCACTCAGGGCCACCAGATGTAATCGTAATTCGTAGTCACGATTACAAATTTAATGTAATCAAGGTCGTCTCCACACTAAATCAATCTAATCTGGAGATTACGAGTTCGTACTCGACCTCGCACTCGACGATTCATGGTCTTCTCTTTTCCGACAAAAAGATTCCCTCAAGAGCCACCACATTGTAAAAGGAAACATGAGAATCCCCCATGAAATCCCTGATTACCCGTCAGGTAGGTAGAATGTACGTAACAAAACAAATCAGTATTAAATAATAAACTGTGATTGTAAAAATTTTCTATAATTACTTCTTAGTAATTATAGACAATTGAATAGGACATCAAGTCAAGATAGGTTTTTTGAGATATCTACTGAATAAGCGAATGAGTGAGTTTGTGAGTAAAAAGCCAATTTCCGCTGGTCGCTCAGAAAACCACCTTTACAAATAGGTTGGCTGGCTGAATAACACGTTGCTAAAGTAAATTAAGATTAAGTTCTAAGGCTACGAAATTGCTTAATTCTACTTTAAAGCAGAAAAAAGAAAGAGAATTGAAAAGATACGTACTAGCCACTAAAAGCCTCATAGTTCCAGTAACTTCGATGTTCCCGGACTGAGGAGGCAGCACGCAGGATATGTTCCCGTTCCAGTCCTCCTTAATTGATTTGATGTGAGCTCCACATTCACCAACCTAAAAAATACAGTGTATGAACATGAGTGAGCTTACTAATACTAATTGAAATAAACAACATCACAAACTAGTAACTATTCCATTGTTGGCCTTTGATTTTGTTTCTGGACAATGGAATAGAGTTCTGAGTGCTTCGCTTCGGTATTTGTTATTTGCCGCTTACGTCTCCCCACTGCGAACTTCAGGAAAGAAGTTTTCTTCATGATGGTCCTGGTGAGAGTCCTTCGCCGAAGAAAGTGATCGTCAAGCACTTAGCATTAAAAATTTAATCGCGTTGATTAAAATAATTCGCGTAGGAGAGTAAACCCCAGACTTCCATCCAGGGCATACCAGCGACGTACCACCCTAACTACGAGTAGAAGTTGGTTCTCTCACCTGTAGACCTTGACCAGCATAAATGACGTCCCCATCTTGCTTATCAGGGAACAGCCGATACGGTATGTTGCCTACCGTCATCCTGAAATTAAAGATAGTCCCAAATGAGAAAAAGTGGTAAAATACGAAGTCAGCCCTGTGATGTGCAAAGATCATCAATCCATACTTTTGAAGCCAATCATAAATCTTTTCATCAGTTGATTCTCACCTCACCCCCTTGTGCATCCACGAGGGCATCTCACGTAACGTTTACCTGGACTCAATTGAGTCTAACCCCATTGCTCGCAGGATTCTGCAAGTAACCGATCTGGTCCCGTACTCCTCAATAATTAAGATCAGACTACCATATTATGGGTCAGGTTGTGGTTAGCTGGTATCATTCAACTTTGAGAAAATAATCATTTTTATCTCCACTAATATAATAATATCTATAATGTTTATCGCCACCATTGTGACCAAACACATAAGAGAGTAAACTCTTGATGATTTTAAGTGGTCACCGCCGCCTGGTGACATCCGTAACACCAAAGGCATCACCGTTGCGTTGCAAGCCGAGCAAAAGGGAATAAGAAAGAAGAGAAATGTTCTGAACATGATGACATAATGAAGTTCCACTTACCGACAGGAGTCGATGGGGTAGGGCACCTTACACAGGACGGTGAGCTCATCTCCCACACGCCGCACCGCCTCGCGGGGAGTGATCTCCACGTTTTGGAATTGACCTGGAATAGAACAAGCACATGTTATTGATATTGTTGGAATTTATGAGAGAATGTCTGGGACATATTGGTATTGTTTAAGAGATCCCTACACGACGATGAATTCGGTCACCGATATGGTGCTCATCATTAAAATTGACATTTATAACCTATGTGATTGCTAGACCATAGTCTCCGGTCACACAAAGAGGAGTTCTATATACTTAATTTAGGAGAACATTTGAGAAACTATAGTGTGCAAGATTCTCCACATTCACCATTACCCGATTGTTATTAAGATATGAAATGTTAAATCAACGAATAGCGACTTGACTGCACGATGCCTGCTTACCAAGTAGTTTTAGAAAAAAACCTTTAATTTAACTGCCGTATTCAAGTTGAAGATGGTCATTTATGGCAGTGCCAACTGACACAAGACGACGCAAGTCCACTTGTTACTTTAATAGCTATTATCTTTAATTATGTAATTGTCCGCACGTTTAATGATCGTGTGGCTTCCACAGCACTTGGTGGATTGACGTCATATCCACATAAATTTGTTTGGATAGCTTGCTTATTTACGAATCGATGTTTATTCGAGTTATAAATACTTGAATCAAACAGTCATATAATCCGTATCAGTCATCCGTATTGATTTGTAAACATAATTTATTTATAACTCGAGTAAACATCGATTCGTTTTTATTTTTAGATTACTAGTCTTATTTCAAATAGGAATTTTGTAATTTAAGACCGCCTTTTGTACTTTAGAAATGTCTATTCATAAATAAATAAACTATCCCCGAAGGCTAGGTGATGCCCGGAGAGCGGGGTCCTCCAAATTTTCATGTTCAGGATTAGGAGTATTAGGACTCGTATACGAGTATATGCGAACATTATAGAAAGCATCTATAGCATTTTGTTGTTTAGTCGCCACAAGTTTTCATCAAATCTAAAAATGTGAAGAGCTCATTAACGTGTCAGGCAATATTATATTCTAGTACATAATCTGACGAATCATTAGTAGGCATATTAAATGATATTAACCCATCAGGCAATATCATATTTCAGTACAACGCCTGAAACATATGTACATATGTATATTCAATATTTTTTAATAGGTACTTAGGTGCACAAGATCCTTCTGCTGTTTTCCTTCTCCGAAGCAAATGGTAAAATAATAAAATAAATACAATAAATTTTAATAACAAAGAGGTAATAACACTCATTCTGCCCGCACAGTAGACACTAGACAGTCACATTTGGCAGAAAAGTTTGCAGTAAATTTAATATGTCCCGGCGTGACGTTAGCGAGATGCAGCGACGTGTGATATTCCCGAGCCCAGAGCACTTCACGACATCACGACCAAGCTTTATTTGTTCCTAGCGACTAGCGACGAGGACGGAGCTGACAGACAGACAAGAGTTCTTACAATCTATGTTAATATGTGAAGAGAGAACTTTGTACACCTTTCGAGTATGTAGGACAGCTAAGTATTTATGGACCGCTATTGACAAAAAATTCTTACGGTTAGTTTGCTTAGATAACAGTCGTTAAGACACGTCGGGAGCCTATAAGAGGCATAAAAGCATCCGAAGCTCAAGTCTGACACTAGCTCCTCCACCGCACAGGAGTCGCAGTAGAGTGGAATATGCTCTGCTCTAGGCCTCCTCAGTGACTCATCACTGACCCGGAACACACAGATCACAGCCCCGTGCTTGAAGTAGGCCGTTAATGGATACATAGTTTTGTAAGCAATGTTCTAGCTACCCTTACCTACTCATGATACGTACATACCTACCTGTTCTTCTTCTTACGTACGATATTTTTGCAAGTTTTTACATTGTAAAATAAATATTTTATTGCGCAATAAAATTATATTTTATCAACGAGCACAGTTAGTGTTTTAAAAGGATTTCTTTGAGAACAGCCGAGACAAGAAAAGAACGTTTTTTGATGCAAACTCGGCGCAGTACGAGTTGGGAACTTCGTAAAAAACTGCGGATCGAGACGGCCGCGCGCCGCCGCCGCCTGTTCCGCAGTTGTTAGTACTTCGCGTTTCTGTGAACTATCTTCGAACAACACAACTACAGTACACTGTCCGTTGCGAGGAAGCACTCCCGAGCCGATCGTTTGTCGTATGAATCGTGAACGATCGATTTAAGTTCGGACTCGATTATATTAAATTGATTGGATGCGTAACCGCTAGGTAGTTAAACTTTAGGTTAAGGAATAATAATAGATCACGGCTACTCAAAGTGTGGTCCGCCAATGGAATTGTAAGGGGCCGCGATAAAGTTTCCGTCATGGCCGCAGTTGGACAGGATTTGATAAATAATGATGATGAAATAATAGAGGATATTATTAATTATACCTTAATTTTGTTGATATAAAACTCAAATATTTTCCTGCCACCGAGCTAGTTACTGTTAAAATGAATTTTTTTCAGAAGTCGTTTTACCCTTTCTTCTTCTGAACGATAAACCATATCCGAAACAGGCGCAGAAGCAAAAAGTATAATAATATAATAAGTATGTAATTGGGTTGTACTGAATGTCAGCGTAGCTGATATCAGCGTTCGAAACAAAATTGTCTTACATTTCTTCATAGTCACAAAAATTACTTCGACCGCTAGAGTTTTATGTAATTAGGTACTAACTTTTATACGTTCGTTACTTGCATGACAACAATAGCAAGTTATTTCTGGATTTAAGTTATACTCACTGTACGTGCTGGTTTTTTCAAGGAGAGCACATTTATTTACAAGCTAATTTGACAGGCTGACCGTCGAATTTTTCTTGTGCCACATAAAATTGTACTTTCTCTGCTATCTCATGTTGGCGTCACCAGATGTCTATATCCCTCTCTGTCTACGTGTTTAATGGTACAAATGATATTAGCTGGGATGTATCCGCCTCAACGGACGGACACCCTTCTCTGTTAACACCAGAGTGGACTGAATGTAATAAATAAGTGAAGCGAGTCAAAGCGATACATTTCTAAGTCACGAACCGGTTCACTGCAGTCAGGTGCGCTTTGAATGGTTATATCCGGCTCAGGGAGCCGAATAACTCTGTGTATCCCTTATACAGTTTTGATTTAAAGGTGCTTCGAGAGTGAATGTCTATTGGATTGTATCTTACACAGATTCGAGTGGATTCCACGACACCTACTTTCGAAATTTCTTGTTCTCCAGTTCGTTTCTTCGAACGTCTAGGTAGGATTCCGTATTTCCATTCAAGAAATAGAGCCCAGTGACTGACACACCGACAGCGGAGGCATATTAACACGGTCCTTTTTTACCTTTTGGGTACGGAACCCCAAAAGACAAAGTAACTATTCTGACATCTAGCCGAAAAATAAAAATGTACACGTTAGAAGCTCGCAATTGAGCGGCGTCAATTGATCCCATCACAATGTAACGGAGGCGACCGACGACCGGCGACCGAAGTCCGACAAACGATAAAAAAACTGTATATGGCTTCACACAATAAATGCAATCAGCCCGTGTTGACGCTGTTTGGGACAGAGGCGCCCGTGGAGTCGGTGTTACCACTTGTATATCTTGTATATCTTCTGGTTATTTCTGAATGACTCTGATTGGGGGTTGACTGGTAGTGAACGCCAATTAGCATTAAGTCTGCCCCTTGTAAACCTCTTAATGGTCGACCTCCACACGCCACTTCATGGCAGTGCGTTACATGAGTTACATCCATCATTATACACATTTTATAGAACTTGACACATTTCTGTGAATTTTGCTACATATCCAGTAAAGAGCACCCCTATTTTCAAAATACTTATGTTAGTAAATGAATAGTTTGAAAAATTACCACGTTTTATAATAAATAATAAATGCAAAGCAATAACTTCAGTCACTGTGATGTTAACCGTTGAGGGGTTCCCTTTGTTGGAGCAAATCCTGAGCATAGTATCCGCTCATGCACGTCATAAAATTGTTTGGCAAAGGGAGATTTCCGGCCGGGCAAGACGTCTTGCCCGGGAGGCAGTGAAGCCCTGACTGATCGCTGTTGGAACTTGTATATAAGCGAGCAGTGTAGAATACTTCGATAGCGTGATTCAGGTTTCGTGACGTCACGAGGTCGCCACAATTGCATTTACGTCGGTAGTAAAGCAAGATTAAAAATTCAATTCCGTAGTAAGAGGAATCGTTCTAATTCGGCTTGCAAGATTGACCCGTACATACATACAGACATTACAAGGTAAATAAAAGCTTGTAAACTTTCACCTTTCAATAAGGTAGAACATTAAATATTACAATGCTTGGCTTGTGGGCTCTGTTTACCTTTTTATATTGCTACTGTATAAATATTTCGTAGACAGCGGCCGTACAATGCCGATCATAATTTATTACCTCAGTAGCAGGTCTGCACACCTCGCCAGAATTGTGATGAAGGTCATATTTAATTGACATGTTCCCGCGAACACTTCGTATTTTAGGATAAAAATAATTCGCGGTTGATTCTTTTATTTAGGAGGCCTTTTTATTTTTTATAAAGCTAGCCTGACGAAGTCAAATTGAAATAATTTATTTAACAATAACTGACAGCTCCCTTAACGTCATTTACCATAGCATTAACAATTTGATTAATAAATTAAATTACGTATAATTAATAAGTTAGAAATTTGTAGGGAGTCTTATAGTCATACCACAGGTAGGGTACCACCACAGGTACCTAATGTTACAATGGACCTATCTTATAAAGAGCGGTTAAAGAATCTAACACAGTACGAACTGAATATAGCAGGGATATAACTGGATGGTCGAAAGTTAAATGAATACAAAAAGATGATTTTTGGCGCCAATCCATGGTGTGAGGTTACAGCTCCCAGTTACAGCTGCAGACGCTAAAATCCTGGTAAAATAAAATCGGTAAGCGGTAAAATCCTCGTTTATTTCTTCCAGGTAAAATAGATGTTTCACGAAAAACCATCTTAAGGGTTATTTAATTATAAAAAGTCCAATATCTGTGATAAAACATTGCCCATCTCAGTAACGGTGTAAAGTTCGCAACATTTCGACTGTAGAAATGCCTAAATAGAAATAGAATTAAAAAAAAATGAAACATTAAAAAGTCGAAACTCAATTTCGTACAAATATTTATCATTATACAAACGAGCGTAAATATTAAGCTTCTACCTCCTTATTAAAAAGATTAAAGAAAAAGCTAAGCACATTTTTTAAAACATTACTTTCACAGATTACAAATAACAATTGAAGTCACTTGTAGGTGAGGTAAATATAACGTGCGGTGTGATTACGTAACGAACAGGGTGTCCACACCATTCGCTGTCCTAACACACAGTAGTTGTGTTCTGAGGACACATGGATCCACTAATGAGACCTTCTGCGCCTTATAACTTATAGTAATAGAAATAAATGATCTCACCTAGCTGTCCTAAATATATTCTCTATTATTATGGACTAGGCGGTTAATACGAATAAGCCGGGATGATTAATGTTGAAGTCCTTTTTCTGAAGTAATTATATTTCTCAGACGTTTTCGCATATATGTACAGTCACGAGCAATAATATGTGTACATTGTCATGTTTTCTAAAATATCTCATAAAAAATATCTCTAAAATATATCAAGTTAAAATATTTTACATAACGTGACAATGTATACAATGTTATTGCTCGTGACTGTACAAGCTTGTGCCCGCAACTTCCTACGACGAACATATTCAAATACTGAACATTGTATTTCCAAAAGGTAAGTATTTTTATAGTACAAAGATTTTAGTACAAATACACGAAATACTGAAATTACGAACTCTATAATTCGACAAGGAATGTTAAAAACTCGACATTTTCGCTCGATTGCCTAAGGAGAGGGCATTCGAAGCGCGACAGTTGCGCGGACCCTAGGACCTAGGTAGACACAACGAGGAATAAAATCTAATTACAATACTTTATAGATAGGAATTGTTCTTGTTTAAACTTTGAATTACTTTCGGCCGGCTAATTCTGTCGTCGAATAATTTCGTGTAAAGATACTTTTCTGTTGTATTATTATGAATTATCATTACCGTTTCTCTAAATGGAAGAGGTTAATGAAGGAAGAAAGGGTGGTTTTAAGCGTATGGTTTGTGTACACTATTACTAGTGGTGATAGTGTTGGTACATGGTGGTGATATTCCTTTAATTTACGGCTTGATATGGCTGCTTGGTAATGACATGCATTGTGTAGTTATGTATGTAATAGATAGTACTACTACACAAGGCATGACATTACCAATTACCGCTATAAGAATTTCTGTTCGCTTCTGCCAAGACCACTAACAGAAAAGATTGTTGAAGCAATGACATAGTTTGACTTTAGAAGTGTTTGTACAAGCTAACTTTAAAAAAATTCATATAATTTGGATACAAAACAAAATAGAAATCTAGACAGAAACTTGTTGCTTTAAGCTCGGTCGGTATAACACCACTGACTACCACCGACCACTTTGACCATCCTGAAATAGATCCGCAGTAGGTCATCAGCGTCGCCCATTTGCCACTTACGAAGTTAGAACTACACTACACAAGACCAACAAAGACCAACAAAGCACCTAACTTGGAAAGATATTAACGAAGTTTGCGACGCGCCCGCCACGAAGCCCGAGCGGCCGCTGAACTTGGGGGACTTAAATTTAAACTTGAAACAATTTTAAAGAGGATATTAACTATCGATTTTCGATGAGCAAAAGTTCATCTTTAACACGTGTTGACTTAGCAGGCCACCAAACTAGCTGCTGTTCGTGCAATATATTTATTCTGTTTCACTGAACAAGAAAAGCATAACAGTATTTTATTATTTAATGAACATTAATTTTATTCGACTTAAGATTTATATTAAAAGGTTTTAATTATAACATTAATTTCCCTTTTTTACTTTTGTTACAAAACACTCTTTGTTAAGAGAATGTAATGCCGATCCAGTAAGAAGCGAAGCGACTACCCCTGGTTCAATTTCTGGTTGAGGCGGACATAATTATTATGTGAACATAACTTTTACTTTTATCTATACCGCCATACCGTTGTGGTCACACTGCCCGAAGGTTGACTGGGAGAGAATGTTTTAGCATTAAGCCGCCTTTGTTTATGTACAATAAATATTATGAACATATTATGTTATGTGATAAATAAATTTTTGGTCTGGGTTCGTAGATGTTAGTAAGTCCATTTGTGTCGTCCATGCCAATCGCGACCTAGGGAATCCTAGTGCGGGGGTTTGATATAATATATATGATGTATAAGCGTTAATTTATTTATATTTTTTAATATGTGGCCAGTTCACTGTCAATTTAAGATAGACCTCAAAGCGTCAACTGCATACTGAAGATTATTAAAGACCTTTATCTTTTAAATACTAACAAAAAAATCCATCAATGATTACACTGCGGAAATTATATAAAAATCGCGTTCCACTTCTTCATTGTTGATCCGCCACAAAACGTAGCGGCCCCACACTGCTTAGCCGAAGTACGTGGGAAGGCTTTTAGGCTAAGCCGCGGCGGGCGGCGCTCGCTTCATGGCAAAAAGGCAACCGTATCGCTATTTCAGGTCAATATTTATTGAACTATACGTTGTTTTGTACGAGGATCTACGTACAAAACGTTCCCTTGTATTATGGTTCAAGCGAGGTGTAACATTCGTCCAAATGGAGTGCCTTCGTCACAGACGCACCTTATCTAATGATCAATATAAATCCAATTGAATTTAAGGATTGAAATAAACTTCTGAGTGATAAGACTTTACAATAGCTAGATAGCAAGTTACGTAGTAAGAGTTCGCATGTCCGCAATAGGCACATCTCTGGCCGAATTAGACGAGTCTTACTAAAAATTACTAATTGGATAATTACAAACAACAACTAACAGGACTAACTATCACTAAATGCCCCTGCCCCAGTCCTCATACCTACTAACGAACTGACGACTAACAATATTAATAACACCCTCTGCTAACCGGACTAACCATCTCAGTCCGGATTCGAGTCTAGTTCTGTATCGGTCACAGTTGTGAGCATTGTGGACATTGTAGTGAAGTATGCTCTCGGTATCTAACTGCAGCTTTAGGTATCGTCAGTTCGTCAGCGATCGACAAAGTAAAGGACAGGCCGAATTGAATAACTTGAACTGGTAAGGATAAAATCAATACTTGTAAAGTTTTAATTAAATTTAGATTTTTATATTTTTTTCTGTATGTCGGTTTGACTGTTCATTTGTACCAATTAATAAGATAATAATATGTAAATTTCAACACATAGGTCTACTACTACTACTAATAGGACCACATCTACCGTATACAAATATCTGGTGTGGGTACGAAGACATAGGCTTACTAGGAGCTGTTACTATATCAAGCTCTATTTAGGAATACTTAGTTATGGCGCCAGGCGCCAGGTAGTCCCCCCATATAATAACAATTAAAAATTCAAACGTTCTGACCGCTACGTAACACAATATCTCAAAGTTTTACACAATTCCCTGTTCTCCATGGGGATACATCGTCATTTCACATTTGTATCATACAGTAATAAATAAGGCTGAATTGCTCAACAATTTGTTTTTATTACGCGGCAGCCCTCGCTATAATCACATTACTAGGGCTGGCACTTGGTTACTTATTTAAATTTATTCCCTTTGAAGTCATATCCATATCACGGAAGTTGGACAAAATGTAAGTTGAGAATGGTAATTATAATTTGAAAATCTAAGAATGCTATCGTCTAACAATTTAATGTGTTTTTGCTCTCTTCTACTTCTATATTCAGAAATATGACCACAGGAGCTAGAACCTAAAGATTTTCATACTGCCATAGCCATACTGCCATTATTTCTTGTTTTATTTGTTTAAATCTACAACCGACTATGTACATCATAATATAGAGAAAAAAGTCTTTTTGTTTGTATTTATTCAAACGAAAGGCTCCATATTATGTTTTAATAATTACACTCAAATTATTTATTTCATGTAGATATTTATCAATTCAAATATTTTGCATTTACCACTATTTCGAAAAGGTACCATATTAACGAGGAGTAGAAACGATGAAACAAACGCCTCAATACGCGCACCAGCTATTTAACGTTATAGTATAAAGAACAAAAGAAAATTTCTCAGGAGACGGACAGTGTCATTGTCCACTGTGACATTGTTATTCTCGAAAAGCAACCGATGGTGAAAATGTTACAAGCGAATAAAAATACACGTTCTGATCTAAAACTTAAAATTATGATTTAGTATCTGATGAGAATTTTCGCATTTACCAATATTGGTCTGGTGGTTTGACTTTGCTTGAATCTTGAGAAAATATATATTATTAAATCCTTTAAAATATATTTTCATATATGACAATAAAATAGATATTACTACTAAAACTCCACAACTCATAAAAACAAGTAACGCCATCCTTCAAAGCTAGCACACCAATCCCTTTGATCGTAGTAATAAAGACACCCCCGCGGGCGAACAGGGTGTCCCAAAACTGATTTTATTAAGTGCCAACGATACACAGGGCGGGCAATTAGGGTGCTCTGAAGTTTTATTAGCTGTACCGCAAGGGATGAATATGTTATAAGGGTTTTGATCGACGTATTGTGGTTTGAGGGTAGGTATAAGGTACAAGTAGATTGATATTTTTTTCTGTTGAATAGTGGCGGTAAATGAGCGTGTGGCTGGGAAATATCAGAATTACAGGAAATACGTATAAAGATAAATATATTTAAGGCCTATTCAGATATACGCGGGATACGCTACCGCTGTCGCGCGCGATACACCGGCCGGATAACGATAGCGAGCGATAGCGATAATCGTTTCAGGTGAATCCTACTTCTACCTACTCGTACCATCCATTATTCTAACCTAATCATTTCGCAAACAAAATTACCAGTTCAAAAGTAACAAGCATAACAAGTAAAAGTAATAAAAACAATTATCATTACCACGATATACATGTAATTATCATTACCGTAATAATAAAAGCAAAGTCAGCTAGATACAATAACAACAGTAAGATACCGTCGATGTTCAGTGTCTTGTAAACATGTTTACTTGTGTGTACGTAAAGGAAATTCAGTAGACGGGGACGGATATTACTGAAGTTACCTAAGACGTAGCACAAAGCTATGTGGTGAGGCGTGAACGGTACAATATATTCATTGTGATGGACAGACGGACGGTACGTATGTATAATGACAATACCGCCAACATTAAATTCATCCGTTGTACTTTCATCGTGGCTTACACCACCACTATAAATCAATGGAGGAAGTTCAATATTGTTCCCGAGGCGTTAAAATATGGGGCTCTTCAAAATAGGTGTAAGAGTTTTGCGTTAAATTCGGCGGTGGTTGGAGACTGCCCTGGTGTTGCTCGTGCCATTTGCAACGATGAGCACCATGATGTGGCCCGTCCGCTCTGATCATAAAAAACCTCCAAGGATCTATAGTCTGCGCTTGTTTGCTGCATCAACCGATAAAGGAGTTGGGGAGCTAGCTGATTGTAGATGATCGCTCTTCACCACAGTTACCCAATCGTAGGAAACATTTCACGGTTGTAGAGGGAGGTGGTTGCTTGGCTGGCGGGTAACATACTGTACCAGCAAACAAGTACCATCAGGATTATACTGGGCGGCACAGCGACCAGCGACCTCCACAGTGGACACATTTCGTTGTAGCGTCTGTTCTTCAGCAGGATGCACCATGAGCACGGCAAGTTGGCTTGGACTCATGGATGGATGGATCCCCTTACTACTCAATAAGCTGTGAGCTCGTGATGAACACGAAATGAGCGAGTTCAATACCTATTCTTAACGCATTAAAGTTCATAAAGATAAGCTTTCGACTATTGTATTCCTCAATGAAGTCGTTAAAGCTTCATTACAATTCCTTCTTATGATAAGTATTTTAAAGCAAAATGAAGATTAGGAATATATTTTAAACAATAATAGCTTTTTAAATCTAAGGCGTTATGAAAAGTGATGAATTTAATCGTGAAATGGTAAATGAGAGTTTGTTTATTCAAATCGATACCACTCTGACCCGCCGACACGCCGTGAGACCAGATAACTACTACATCAATAAAAAACCATTCAAAACTGAAGTGCAAACAAAACACTATAGTCTTCAAAATCTTTTGAATTCACCAACAATACCACAATATCCCCAATGTCCCCAATTCAAGTATCCATACTATTATTAAGGATAAATAAAAAAGACATCCCCTGATAATCAACGCTCCCTACTGAACGCGTGTGACGAAATTGTGGTCGCCCTGCGGCTACAGATTGTGGTGACCATGGCTTCTCAGATGTTCGGACTTGTCAGGACTGTCGTTTCCAGAGTAGCAAGCGTACACGGAGATCATTTTGTGTTAAGAGCTAAAGTTAAGAGATATCGTTAAGAATATTGTAGGTAGGTAGGTGGGTATACCTATAGTAATTTGACCAGGTGAGGTGAGGTTTTTATTTACCTCTCTGAAAACAGTTTTGCACTTTCTGAATTTTCTTTTCTTAATGACAATTAATTTTACTAATTATCACATGTTTAACTTAACGATTATGTCATAAGTAACATTATGAATAATAAAATGCGTACAAAGCATCACAATCGTACGACATATTTGAGCGAGAGGACAAATTTCCTATTCTAAATTATTCCTATTGTTAAGCTATTCCGTGAAAATTGTCATATTTACTAAGAATTATATCCCGTTTACACCAAACACATGTACACCCTACAGTATCATCCCCTAAACCAGACCCTCCAATACAAAATGCAAATAATAATACGCTGTTATTTGCAAAGAGATTAGCAATCTCCATCGACGCGTCGCGTGTGTCTAATTACACACGGACAGACCGGTCGGCAGTATATAATGAAGGATCTTTTCGTAGTTAAATGACTAATACAGTTAAAATATGTACTCAGATCAATATCAACGATATCTAATAAGTTAAAAATCATTTAAAATATGTATTGTTATAAATTGTTATAAATATAATTATACAATAATTGTAAAAATATATTAATCATAAAAATAATATAAAAATATATTATTGTTCACGCAATGAAACATTAAAGTCACTTTAAAATAAATTAATGAAAATTAAAATGTATCAAGTTGGCCAATACGTTACTTAAATAAGTAACACGCTTTAAATGTTTAAAGCAATAAATTAAATGAAGTTCCACTAGCGCGCGAAAAGTGATGCAGTTAATATCTCAAAGCAAAACAATATATGAAAATCATCCGATCTACGACATTTGTTATTAGTATTATTACACATATTTTCAGGATTTAATAATGAATACATAAAACCCCGAATATTATTTAAATTTTAATCCTAAACATAAATACCACACACTTATCACAACAAAACAAAAATTATTCACGTTCTATAAATTTGTCAACTCGTCACGGTAACCACATGAATAAATGCGCTAAACTAGACTCGCCCGAAAAAAATATAATCTCCTAACAAAAGCACACACAGTCTTTGAAAGAGCAGCCAAGGTTGGCTTAAATTTCGTTGCACGTGTTCCGTATAGAATACATGTCTAAAATTGTTTTTGAGATGTTATCGTATGTAAACAATTTTAGGAATGAACTCTTAGAAATGTGTGAAGTATTTTTATTCATAAGTACATACAGAAGGGCCTCCGCTTCTTTTTAGGCCTGCAACGCATCGGTGATGTCTTTGTTACCCCTTACTATCAGCTGGATCGTTTGTCAGGTCATCTATATACATAAAAAACATTATGTTTTGTAACTTACGCATTCTTTTTAATAAGACATTTTGAAAATAACGTACATTCTTCCTATGCTTCCTCCTATGCTTCCTCCTATACTTCGGCTTACAATTAAACATTTCCTTCTATATTATATTTTACAGTAATAAATTAAGAACCTCAATAATATAACTCAAATAACGACAGTAATAGTTGTGTTATCAAAACAATCAAATCCAATCAACTATTGGCAACTTCATTTTATAAATACGAGGTTTCAAACTTTCGCGCGGAACTCCAAAAATAAGAAAAAATGGTAACGTAATACTCAAAGGACATCTGCGCATAAGTACCTATTGTGACAAGTTTCAATGGGCCCCTAAATAAAACCGGGACGATCCGAGCGCCGGCTTGGTCACAGTAGCTAATCCTCTAGGGTTGGCGGTTTTGTGTAATGAGATTTAAGATTTTTTATAGGGTATGCAACACATGAAGCATTCATAGACCAACTGCCAGATTGGGTTTGAAATCTAAGGGATATAGCGATGCCACCCATCCTTTAGTTTAGTCCTACTTCAGGAACTGACCTTACTTAAGTAATATAAATGAATATTTCTTCGCGGAGTATGACGCTTGTGAAATTATTATGTGTGCAAGGATTGGTTGGTACACTTATAAACTGGGAAACGATTCATCACCTCGCCTCGAGGCACCTTGATCTCCGTGATGACCTTACGATGATGATGCCATTGCATTTCATTTGTGTCGCCATATAAAGTTTCATAGAAAAACGGTTCGATGCGTTTCAATGCAATATCATGCCAATGCCGAGTGGACAAGTGTGCCAAACCTTATGGTAACATTTTGAAAATAAGTTATGTGATCGTTAGCACTACGTCAGAGTACATATGTTGCTGAGGCGAAGCCATAAGATTTCCCTACCAAAAATCGTTTAACGCGCCTATAGAAGTTTTCACGACAAAAATTCAGGAATACAACAAGAATAATCAATGCCTGTAGTTCTATATGTATGGTTTTTACTAGAGCCTAATAAAACTGGTAGAGCCAGCAACCCCCGCGACAGGGATATTCAAATAACCTGCCACCCTCTGTCCGAAACAGCGGAGTATTGACATTGACGAGCAAATACACTGTCGCATGGCATTTGTTCCGGTGCAGCGGAGCGGGCACGCAACCCTGCAGGCGGCGACCGTATGGATGGTCGCTACCACCGCAATGGTTGCAATACACTTTTACATACATACCTACAATACATACACAACGAAATAAATTTGTTAATACCCATTCATACATACGTTCATTCATACCCAGTAGCAATAACAACCCAATGGTTTAAACGTTGCGTCTTCGAAACGAGGGGTACTGGGGATCCATACAACCCAGGGGGCGCATCCTGTTTCGAAATTTTCTTAAAAGTGTGTTAAGTCTGCCAAATGGCACTTGGCCAGCGTGGTGGACAGTCGCCTTTTCCTGCTACAATTGGAGCACGTCTAGAGCCTGAACTTTCTTTCTGTCTTCCCTCTCTCTTCCTCGGCCGGAAACGCATCGGCGATGCCTTTGGTGTTACTGCTGTCCGTGGGTGACGGTCACCACTCACCATCAGATTCCTCGTCGACTCGTCTGTGGCAATTCTAACGACGTACCTAGATACCTGGCATTGGTCCACCAGATCCGTTCTCACGTAATTTCCTCCCACGTACATGTTGTGGAACGAACTTCCTACATCGGTATTTCCTCAGAATGACACGGAGTCCTTTAACGGTGACGCCCCTGGTGTTAATAATGTCCATGGGCGTCGGTGATCACTTACCATCAGGTGACCGTGAGCTAGTTAGCCTGCTCTAGGGATAAAAACCTACTACATGAGATATCTGACGCCAACAAACGGTAGACTGACTCAAGGATAAATCTTTACAGCGTAAATGTATAGCGATTATTCGCTAATCCATTAGAATGTACGCAAGCCCCTGAGCGATCATTCTATCTCGCTCTACCAAACGATCAACAATTCTTTTTCTTTTTTAAATCGTTAATCATTTTCCTCTGTACGTCGAATAAGAATCGGAAATACGAAAAAACTTCATTTCATTTAACAAAGTTACAAAATGGATACCCGCAATTATAATTATGAAATATTGATGAGAAATCTTCTTAGTTGAGATATTCTTCAATACCAAGCATAATTCATTTCCTTATCTCTGGACATTACACCGTTATGTATCGCGGTTACAACGCGTTTGTTTGTAGATTGGATGGTGAAAGGTGGTAGCAAAGTCGTGTTCAGCCATCGTACTGAGATCATCGTAAGATATACATATAATTTCAAATTTACCTATGTAACATACTTACCTGTGACCTATATTCCACAATAAATTGATTTGATTTGATTTGATATAACCATAAGAAGACAGATTTCGTAAGATCGATATCATCAAAAGCCACGGTTGCTATGGGCAGCCACCACCAATCAACATCCGACCTTCGAATTAGTCATCACCCTTTTTCCCTGCGTGCTTCTAGTCTGGAGTACACTCTAGGCATCCACAATAAAGAGCAGAAATCCATGATGTACAGTGAAACAAGGTTAAATCCAGGTTATTAAAACCTTTAGAACCAAGTCGCAGATATCTTATGGGACTCAAAAATATCCCACCGAAAATAAAGTTCGTGGTAAAATTCAGACAGTCTAAGTTATTACAATTACCAGAAGCCTGAACACATTTTTAACTTGTGTCTCTCAGAGTTGGCACTTTGGAAAACTTTTTACAACTTCTGCGGGTAGACGTAAACTCAATAGCAACTTCTACACAAGCTTTTAGATACCGAAGTACTTAAATTAGTAATAAAATACTTTGCGAAGATACTGCGGTATTCTTGGAGTAAATAAATAATTCTTGTGGCGGGTAAACTTTATTTTTTCAGGAACCTTGAACACTTTTCCGCTAAAGAAGAACTACCGTCATTATCTCTAGACAGAGTTTCGCTGAAAACTTGAAAAGTATATAAATTGTATTTATAACGACGTATTTTGGTCTACACAAAAGCATTTCAGATAGAAAAGCATTATTTTTAAGTGTTTTGGGGGCAGTCAAGAATTCGAGAAGTTTCTCTATGCATTGTCCTCCCTAATCTCATAAACGGCTTAACCGATTTAGATGCGGTTTTTTCTGATTTATTTTAGTATACTAAAGTTAACATTACCACCGAGTGAAGCAACAGCGGGCGCGGTCAGCAGTTGGATGGGTGACCGCTAGTGGCATTATTCTACTACTGACAGATCTATTGGATCAAATCATATTAAAAGAATAGGTACAACTACGTAAAATAACATGTTTGTCTAACTTCACCCCAGTACCGAGGAACGTTATGTCAGCCACACGTTGTTTGGTTGATACACAAAAGCAACGCCGCGGGTGCACACTCGATGATTAAAAACAAAGCTGTGAAAAAAGGGCCAAGTTCGGTACAAAAATGTCAACGTTTGTCAACGCCGAAAAACAGAGGCAGCGCTATAGAGAATAACTATAAAAACATACGTTTAGTGCCTGCTTATTTTTTTTAGTATTTTAGTGATAAGTGAACTAAAATTTGTTCATGCAGGGGCGGCTTTACCTATAGTGCAGGGGGTGCGGTGCACCCGGTTTCCGGGTGTCAGGGGGCGCCGAGAGCCGCTCGCGACACCTAGACCTAATACATTTTGACTGCACATTTAGATACAAAAGGGCGCCAGGGCATTGATTGCACCCGGGCGCTACAAGTGCTACAGCCGCTTCTGCATAGGAAGAAAGTCTGCCAATTTATAAAATGCTTCAATTGCACCATATCGTTATAGTTTGACACATTTCCCATTTAAAATGTGTCAAATTGAAACATTAATAAATTAGCAGACTTCGGCCCCTGAAGTGTTACAGATAAGTGTGACAGGCGGCCGCAACCACGACTCAATGAATCTTGATTTATTTGGGCTCGAGGAAAATGGAAAATTCCTTCCAGCCTCCGCGTCCGGAATCGCTCGCAGTCATTTGTAACAATTTACTACGAGTCTGCGATGAATAGGCCGATATGGCGACCGTATGAAAAAGCTGTTGGAATCGGATAAATCGTGGATAATATCATCCTCTTTACCGCGCTTTGTCTGTGACTGTGCCTTTGTCATATTTTTAACATAACCCGTACATAATAATAAATCTGTAGGTGATCGCTGTTTGTACATGGAGGATCTTTAAGGAATATTATTATAAGGAATACTAATGCAATGGATCCCGCTTGGCAATAGTTTTTGCAACTTTTGTTTATTTTTATATGCGTTCATTCTGTGCTAATCTCAGAAACGCCGTAACCGATTTAGATGCGATTTTCACTGATGTAATTTAGAAAGCTGAGAGTAATAGTTTTATTAAACATTATTATAATCTAACGGGAACACCGACGCGGAGCTCTGGGATATATTTTTTATACTCCGATATTACAAAAATTTCTTTCAATATTTTATCAATCATTAGCATTACAGACTAAACATGTTTCATATTCCCAACGTCATCGCGAACCAATTTTACATAACCAGTTAAATTTCCGCGTCACTGCACCCGCAACTGCGCCAGTCACCCCTCCGTTCGATTACGGTGCGTGGTCAAACGACCCTCCTATAATATACGAGTCAAAGGACCCCTTTCCTTATAAGCAGACAACTTGCGCTTTCTGAATTTACATAATGCCAGCGGCGAAACAAATCAACTGGAAATAATAGCCCACTTATGGACAAACAGACAGACGCTACGCTAAGCTACCCTGACCTGCTGAGCTGACCCTGCCTGCGAAGCGAAGGGTCGCGGGTTCGATTCCCAGCCGGGGCAGACATTTAAGTGACAGATAAGTGTTTGTTCTCGGATCGCGGGCGTCCGTGATGTGTTATTTGTGTTGTCCATTTCCAGAAATAAAGATACACGGTTTGTACCAGACGCTCAGGCATTTTTGAGCTGTGCATTAAATTATCTTCAAAATAATTAAAATTTAAGACTTATATGGTTTTCTCATGGATACCATTGTCAGAACTGGACCACACGGGAAGCACTTGCTTTCAAATAAAAAAGAATCATCAAAATCGGTTTACCCAGTCGAAAGTTCTGAGGTAACCAACAAAAAAAATACAGTCGAATGGAGAACCTCATAATTTTTTGAAGTCGGTTAATTAATAATTAAGAATTATCTATTTATTAATTATAAAATTGCAGTGTTATTATTTACAGAGATGAACTCCAGACATCCTGACAATCAAACGAACGCCGCTAACTTCATCGGCATTGGCAAATTGAATTCATCGCACAATTTGTATATTTCACTATGATACGAGTACTCACGATATGTCTTCTGTACGTTGATATTTCCACCTAGTTGCGTGAACCGTGGTCTCGGCCAGCCTCAACGGTGGGGCATTCAAAAACTCTCTTTCGTGTATACATTATATTATAGTAAGTACCGTTTTCTCATTCATCGACATTATTGATTATTTGCGCTAATCTCGAACCATTCCTTCTGCTACCATACAATATACAATTGTTTTTATGGACTTCAGATAGCAAACGAGCATGCAGCAACAGTGTACATAAATATCAGTTGCATCGTTCAGCGCTAAAAGTCTATGGCCCTTAATGTTTCCGTAGCCGGAAGTCATTGATTTCGCCCCATAGCCCCCGATAATTTACGACCTCATTGCATAGAGCCTTCGTTTCCTGTTAGAATTTTGTTTATCGCTGCAAGAGGGTCCCGGTCGTGACGCATCAATAGACACGAAGATTGCATTTAGGGATCGTATATCGTATAAGAAAGCTCCTGCCTCAAGGGCTTGGCCAATCAATATTAGTGTACAAATATATACTAATATAAGTCACTCTATTCACATTGCCATACGTTTGACAGGACGTTTGAAATGTATCATAGGGTCATCGTTCATAGAGTCAATGTTCAGTAACCCTTTGACAGAATGAATTACGGTCGAATTTCGATCGCAGATCGGGTAACTAGTAATAATAATTATGCCATGTCGGAGGCCTTCGGGCGACATTAAAACTACCGCCCCTTGGGTTGGCCACTGACCCTTCAATCCGCACTGAAGCAACGTGGTGAAGTATGCTCTAAACCTCCTCAGGTATGGACAGAGACCCGAGCCCTGTAGTAGGTCATTGATTGGTTGAAGCCAATACCCAGCTGGTGACCGGTTATAACCGAACAAAGACAGGAACTCCATCTGAAATCTCAGAAATGTCAGCTAAACGTTGATCTACAACCATTCATATGTCAAAATATTTTTAACCGTTGGGCGTTCTACTTATATGAAATCAAGTCCATAACGCAACAAACATGTACCTACGTAAGTATAAAATGTACAGAACGTAGTGTCTGTTGCATACGAAACTATCGTCAAAGAAAGCAAGAACAGTTACATAGTACCTATACAAATATAGTGCAATGGAACCGCTCTCCGTCTGTTATTGCGTACCCATCCGTATGTGTCGGGTGTGCATTACCCAGTAACCGTTTCGCGTTCCGAGAAACGCCGACGGACAAACAATTCGTTATAAGTGTTATAAAGCCGCTGTAGATAACTAATTGGCCGAAGCCGGCTCGGGCTTTGTGGGGCAAGGGGCAAGTGTGGCCGTAAGCTTCGAATGACACGACCGAAACATGGTTTTGGTTGACCTAATTCAAACTTGAAGATATTGAGGCGTCCTGAACTTTTTGGATTGAAACTTCTTAATAGTCTTTGGAGAGGGTTGCGTTAAATATTTAACGCTACTGTAGTGAAACGTGAGTCACATAAATAGAAAGGAATTGTAGGTAACTAATTGCAGAAAAATATTATGAGTAGTTTAAGTATTGTAAAAAGTGTTACTGTATAAACATCAATTAAATTAACCTTTGCTTTTGAATTTCATAGTGTGAGGTTTTACTTTATCTGAGAGTAGTCCAACCAGTTATTTATAGCAAGTAACATGATATGATTTTAAACTTAAAATTGATTGTAAAATTTTATCACCACTATTCCTGACTATTTTTAATTTACGATTAGTTATGAATTAATCAAATGACTTCACTCCTTTCGTGAAATATTTATTGCAGGACCACTGTTTGCGGCTATAGTAACCACTTATCAACGTATTATCCGGTACACGTCTGGTTGTTTGCACCTGACAAACATTTTTACATAAAATCGTTTTACAGCAAACTGTAATGAACATTGCATATTACTCACTTTGTTACAGGATTGGTTTGACGGTAATGTCATACCATTCCAGGCGAGACATACACTGTGCTCACCACATCGATATTATATTGCAATACCCAACTATTCTGTCTGTGCATTCAACTGCACCGACTCGAGCCGGTTATTTCCAACCGGAAATTAAATATATGCTGCGCTTCAGGCGCCACCTTCCATAAATCAATGTGCGGAAATGGAAAATGTTGGAATTGATACAGAAACCAGTGAATTAACTTATAGTGAGCTGCGGTGGCGGGTAAGTTGGACTTACACATTTTACACACGTGGCTCAATCAAATTCAATAGCTTGAGTTAAGCTGTGCAATGCAAGCTGTCTGTTGCTATAGGGAGTTTTGAGAAATCTGTCTTTGTCTATCTTTTCGTCTGTCTGCTAATTTTTCCGCTTAATCCGCTGAACCGATTTAGATGAAATTAGGTATGGAGATAGGTTGAGAGCCTGGAAAGAACGTAGGATAGTTTTTATAAAAACATTCATTTGGGATAATTTCAGCGATATTTTGTCGTTTTGCTCCTCCCACACATATTAATCGGATACGATGAGATTGACATCATCATCATCACATATTTAATGGTTAACCACTTTAAAAACTTTTTGTTTTAAGTGAAGTGTTTCAACAATGTAAACAACCCTGCCTACCTGAAAGTTCACACTGTCACCGGCGCGGCGCGGCGACGTATGAATTCTTTATTCGCGACATCATTTATGATATATTTTTTCAAAATCATTTAATCACATGTATCCTGCGGTTCGTCTTGTGGACTAGATCTCTAACACTAATGGGTTTGGGTACTATAGATTAACTATGGCCGGAGTGGCCAGTTGGTTATGCTACCCATGATGCACAATTTTACAAATAACAATAACTGACGCACGCATGAGTGACCGTAAGTGTCGCATCGCATCGCATCGCAGTCGTATCGCAGCAACGACATTTTGGCGCTGCGTTGTGGCAACCACAAAAATTGTCTTTTTATGCAAGCTGATGTTGTCGTCAGTTGCCGGGACATTGCACATTTGGACCGCAAAACGCACATGTGAATAAAACTGCATTTTCATAGAAACTGGCCGCCAAAGTTGTTTGTTTTATAAAGAGAATTCCTCACGCGTCCCGCGGGTACCTACGGTGATCTGATACGCTCCACTTGTGTTGGTATGGTTTCCGGTCGCCGTCAGCGGTAATCGAGCGTGCATCGGACTGCGCAACATGACGCGACTTGTCATCACAAGCCGTTATATTATTATGTGATAAATAACAAGATTATAAGGAATGTGTGCAACGATCAAATATTGCAATGTGGGTAAGAGATGGGTGACGAAACTCGTGCGGAACCGAGATTTGGATGGGTGGCATTGTTGTTTGAAAGCCGTCTAAGGAACAGACCGACCATTGTAAGTGGTCACTGCCGTCCATGAACATCTGTAGCACCAGAAGTGTTACTATAGCATCGCAGGTTAAGAGCGGTTTAAAAGAATAACGATTTTCTTTTTTATGTAATATCTTTAATAACTTCTAGAGTTTAAATAAAATAAATAATAATAAATAAAGCTCTCTATGGCAATTTTAATGATATTCAAAACTATCTAAATTATGAATCCGATTAATAAAGTAGACGAACCCCACAGACTTATTATGATGGTTAGTTCCAAACATCCTGAAAACTTAACTCTTGATGAGGGTACTCGAATATTAATAATCCGGCGGAAACTGGTATAAACCGGTTAAAGGAATGGAGTTAATTAAGTTTACCGCTCAAGCTGACTTATTTTGCAGCTTAGAATTTTAATGAGCTTTTGTGCTACATAAAATAATAAATAAAAACTTTACTGGAACAGTGTCTGGTCATTAATTATGGAAGATGACTCAAAACACGAAGGGGAAGACGAGACAAAAACAAATCTTTTTTAAGACAAAGAATTTTAAAAAGTAGGCGCGGCATAAGTTAACATACACATACTACTACATAAGTTTTGTCTCTAAAAGAGTAGTCGGGTGATAATGCAGGTCATTTGACTAATGTTTCATAACAAGCTATCGTCCACCATGAGTCAAGCGGAAACAAACATACCCTATACACTTTTGTAAGGCCCAATGAGAACATATCAGCGGTATACAATCCAATAAAGTCACTTCAAAACCCGAGATCATATTACCCTCTTGCTGAGTCAGTAGCCAAACGACTTGTCGTGTTCCGACTGAATGCTTGAAAGTCAGTTTTTATTTTCTTCTTTCTTTCTTTCTTCTTTTCTTCTTCTATTCGCATCAGTGATGCCTTTGGTGTTAATGAGGTGCATTGGCCACTTACTATCAGGTGCATCTTCTGCTCGTCTGTCGGGTACATTAAAAAATCTCTCGCCGTACCGCGCCGCTTGCAGGTTAAGCCTCTAAGCATGTAACTGTCGCGCACCCATAAGATTCTCCATACGAACCTACCATAAATCCTCTTACTCGTCTAATTTTAATTAAAATAAAATGTGACATGAACAGGAATCAAACCTGCTCGTTGCTCGGCCAGCTCGGTATGTGGGTCACGGGGCAATAAAATTGTACATTAAACTATTAGTATGAGCGACGTCACACCTACTTTTGCGTTGTCAGGGAGTGGGAGTGGCCAGCAATGTTACACGCACCGTGACATTACATTCAATTATTACCATTAGAGTAATGAATGTCTATAGAATATTGGCCTCTGAGGAACGGGTTTCTAGGCGAGACTGAGGAGGCTTGGTCGTAATTTTTTTGTTATGTAAATAAACGCTAATAAAACGAAATGTAAAAACAAAATAGAACTAGATGCCACCAGGCATTAAGTCCGCCCTTTGTAAAAAAACCTGATTTCAGGTCTTACAAAAACATTTTTGTACACCACCCCCGTTTTTTTTCTTCGGTACAGTCCTCCGAATCTGAGCTTGGTCTCAATTTTAAATGTAGCTCATTAGAAAGGTGCTATAAAATTGATCACCAATTTTCAACCGAACAGACAAGTGCCAAAACCAGTTAAGAAAAACGTAGTAAAATCAATGAGTTACGTCAATTCACACGGTCTAACGGTTTTCGAATTTAATTTTCAACTCGGCACCCTCGGTACCACCACGCGATCGTGCGATGTGGTGGTGTTGGCGAAATACGTAAACAAACATTCCACGATCGATTTTAGAAGGGTGGTAGCTAGTCAAGCGAGTATTAAACCCTACCACCATACCTAAGTACCACCTACTGTCGAAATTGAACTTGGTTATACAAAGCCGTGTTGTGTGGAACCATTTACACTTTTAGAGGCGACCATCTCAGTCCTCAAGGGTAGCAACACATTTATTAATATAGTGAGTGTGAATAGTGTTTGTAGATAACCAATTTCGTTCAACCAAGTTCATAGCAATAGGTGGGACCTGGCGCCATCACTTCGTCTTTAATACAGCAGAGTTCACGAGTGCATCTGTCTATACTTCTATACGTCTAATACGTCTATAGCAATGCGTAGTTCATAATAGTGATAAACAACATGAGTATTGCGACCGCTATGAATAATCCCCGCCCCAGCCACTAATGCGTGCACATTCTGCAGCCGGGATCCGGCATACGTTGCCGGCATATTTATATTTCTTACACTGCGCTGACATACGCATTCGTATACCGGGACAGACCGCGACAGTGATATTCAATCATAATAGCTAGGCTAGCTTCAAGCTATTAATGGCTTCCTACTGAACACGGGTCTCTCGTCGTCATTGAAGCCTGGAATATACTCCACCACGCTGCTCCAGTGCGTATTGGTAGAGCAATTATAATCATTTTGTAAATTAATGCAATTAATGTACTGTGACAAAATTATTTTGTGTATTTGTCAATAAGTAGACGTAAATTCAATCAAGAAATAGTTAAAACCCTGTTTAGCATAAATTTTTAACAAACATGTCGTTGTATTAAAAGTTTGCATGCCCTTTCATATATAAAATGAAATCAAAATAAACGAATCTACTGCATTCATAAAGTCAATAATATAACTTTCCGTATTATTTTTAATTTATAATTTTCCGTTCTTAATATAGTAAAACGTCTACGCTTCCATTTAAATAAAAAGGCTTAAAGACGCGGCGGTAAGCGCAGACTATTCTCCCGTACGTATTCACTCCGCAGTATTCTCAGACATGCATACTGCATTACTGGAGTCGCTCAATGGAATATTTTAATATGTCAACCCAGAAGCGGTTATACTCGTATTAGGAGACTTTAACTGTTTTGGGGTTCCTTCGGTGATGCATCTGGTGTTTTTAATATCCACGAGCAATGGTCACTCACCATCAACTGACCCGCTTGTTTACCTACTAAATCAAACTAAAATTTTACTCCAAACTGACTCTAGTTATATGATTAAAAAGTAATTACCAGAGCAACGAAGACACTGTAACCCAGTTATTAGTGGATCTGCCAAACGAGAAGCTCCGGGTTCGATTCCCGACTGGAACAAACATTTGTATGACAGACAGACGAATTGTCATCAGGGCTTGGATCTACGTGCAATGTCAACATAATATCCATGCCACTTACACAGGGAATCCTGCGAAGGCGCGGCCGCGTGGAGTCATTTGTTCAGTATTCACAAGCTTTATTTCATACGACCTAAAAACCAACCAAGGATCCGAACCCGAAGTATCGTATAACAGGGTCAGTGCAGTTTAAAGGGCCAAGAGGTCTGCAAACGCAGAACAACAAACATTAATTTAGCTGACGTCTCGCGGCTCCGGCTGCGGCTCGCAGCTGCGGCTGCGGCTCGCGGCTGCGGCTGCGGCGTGCGTCTCGCTCGTGAGAACGACTGTCCAATTGGGGTCGCTCACTCAGCTATCAATTACCGGCTGACTCAGTTAATAAGGAGGAATGACGAAAAATAGTCCGATGTACGCTGGTTACAATCAACCAAGGATTTTATTAAGCTATTTATTTCACACAAGACGGATCTTTTAAAGTTTTAACTAATTTTCAAACAAACTTCCATGCTGTACTTAATCACCTTAGGGTTAAGTATCACTAAATCGGATCTAAGCTGACGCCTGCTACCCATAAATTATGTCCCTGCTAAATTTACGTTAATTTTCATAGGTCAATAAATAATTATTGCTAGTTTTCGAACTTTGGTGTTTCATCAGTTAGTTAATAGATACATTAATTATTATTAATTTTTTTTTATTATTACCCTTTAGATTTGATTTGGTATGATTTTGTTCATCAAAACACAGTAATTGTTGTTTGTTTCTTTCTTTTCTCCTTTTTCTTGGTCGACAATGCACCACCGTCGGTGTTTCTGATGCCTATTGGCATTACTGACCACTTACCATCATGTAGCCGTCTGCTTGTTTGCTATTTACGTAAAAATAAACTACGGCTTATAAAGCGTTTTATACGTTTTGCGCTTTTGCTCCGTACATTTAAATGTTGTTGCGATCCTATCTATGCAAAATCGCAATGGTTCTAACATCGACTGCTTCAGAGAAAAAAAACTTGACGTCTTTCATGAAAGGTTTCACGTCCTGTCGAAACACATGTCAAGTGCCACTTGTCAGTAGTTATCGTTATCCTTATTGTCATCTGTCACTGTTTAAACACTTTGCAGTGGTGAAGCTATAAAGTGGGTCGAAATTATCTACATCTACATAAAACTGTTTTTCTTGCCTGACAGTGACTGACCATCGACGAGCCGAGCGCATTATAATTATCTAGATCTAGGTTCCAGAGAATTAAAATTTCGACAGTAGGTTCGTTTCATCACGTACAGTTATCGTGAGTACTTTTATACCATGCAGAAATTCCGGGGTACATTCACGGAAAAAAGACCCAGGGTATTTTTTTATTCATAGTTACCTTACCAGAGAAGTCTTCCACAAAATTTGTAACCGCATGTAAATACTCCTTGTCTGTGCTTACCTGGAACAAAATACAAACAAAACATTAGTTACCTACTTTTTTATTCCGTTCGAGGGGGAATTTCCAAAAATCCTCTCTTAGTGCTCTCCTACACTTCCCAAGGAACATACTTACATGCCAAATTTCAGCTTGTTGCGTTCAGTAGTTTCGGCTGTGCGTTGTCTGTCAGTCATTCGGTAACGGAAGAGTTTTATATTTATATAGATGTTTCGTTAATAGGTTACGATAGTTGTCTATCAGTTATGTCTGCGGCTCGGCATTAATACCGGCTGAAGCCCCGACAGCCAGGAGAGAAGTTAGATTGATGGGGCTGCCTACGTCGCTCTCAATCTACATCACGGCTAATCCGACTTACACTTTCGCAGATAATAACATTAATAATGTACGAGTTACTTACACGTCGCTCCTTATAACGACTTGAAAGGTTAATTTTTATTTTGTATCTCTTACTCACATCAATAGTTCGGTGTCCGGTTTGAGATTGAACACGGATGTATTGCTATTGTTGAGAACTGTGGAACATTGACATGTAGGTATTAGGTACCTAATTATTACACAATAAAATCTATGATTATAATAATAATTAAAGTTCAATTTTATGTCTGTACAATACATAATGTACATTAGGAAAAAAAATCCGGACTGAAAATAAGTACTTTTTATCATTTTCTGTTTGTTGGATTGTTTTTAAAATCACCAAATTTAAATTCGATATACATGTATGTAGATATTTCGACAATACACTTGTCAACGTATTTTTTTGCTTTTACCACCGTTTCGCAAAATTTGCTTCATTGATAATAATCAACAAAACTTCTGATTAAAATTTAGGGGATTAAAAATGTATCATATCTTATCTCTGATTAAAATTAAAGCGATTAAAAATATATCATATGTTACGGTGAATTTTAGTATATATTTTATAAAATTATCATTATCAAACATAATATACATCTAATCATTTATTTTATTTATATTATAGACCTCTTATCTCGCAAGGATTCGGTCTTGATTGCGTTCCATATCAACTGAAACCCTATGCGATGTTCCGAGAACAATTCAATACCATAAAACTGCCGTGAAAATAAACAGAACGGTGTTCATAATAATACACTCAAACCCCGAACCCTGTTTGTATACAAAATAACATTTTAAATACGAATTGCTATCGACCGCTGGCAATGAGCGTATTTACTCTCATTTTGTTGAGTAATTTACATATAAATGCGATAGTCCGGTTATAAAACGGGCGTTGGGGAACAAATACTATTATAATTTAAGTATTGTGACCATATTCGATATACGGATTCAGTATACCGACAGCCGATACTTATGATCCAGAGTTAGCCAGTTCAAAGTTTGTTTGGGTGTCCGCGGTCTGGCACGTAGCGTGGGCGCACGTGAGTAGCTTTGAAGACATAAGGTGCATGAATTATAAGTGGCTTTCGGAGATTTTGTACTTTGCAATATAGATTTTAAACTTTAACGGGTACTCACGATTTTTGAGTTTCAGATTTGATTTGAACACACACAATTCTAAACTTATAAAAATTACTCTGTGCAGCAGTGTTAAACGGCGATCAGGACTCTGTGAAAGTCGTGACAACGCGACGATAATTTTTAGTTCGACGGCTTATATTTGCTTTATGTATTTCAGCTTGACTAAGCCAAGTTAACACAATAAACAGATTTGTATTGCCTATCATATAATTCGGATAACATCTAGAGGTGTTATTGTACAGAAAACACTTTCCAAAGACAATGTATACTCAGTGGTATCGCCTCACAACTCGCTCACAGCGTGCCCAATCTCTCGGTCTGTTTTCGTATAAAATTGTAAGTAAACTCTGTTTGCATATAAAATACTTCATACATACCTGAAATTCTTCGCGTTCAGCTGAGAAACTGCGAAATAACTTTTACCTATACATATGTTTATTCGTAAAAGGTGTTTATTGAAAATTTGTGGAGGTAACTAACCACAATATCAGTACAGGGTTTTATACTTTTATTCGAAATAATGTATTAAATTAGTATCCCCTCGATACGCGGACATAAAATAATAATATTTTGTATAGCTTGAAGGCTGACGTAAATGCAGACGAGCCACTTGAGTGTTCATCGTCGCCCGTGGACGGCTCGCGTCGATCCAAAGTGATCGACAAAGTTAAGCAACAACGGGCGCGGTCGGTAGTTGGATGGGTGACCGCTAGTGGCAAATACTTCTTGAGCGCTTCCGTGCCTCAGATGACACCTAAAGCAGTCGGTCCCGGCTGTTAATTAGACAGCAGCCGTTAAACCATATCGGAGGACTTCGGGCGGTGTAAAAACGTCCGACTTGGGTTGGCCATGAACCAAACAATTTGCGTAAGCGCAGCGTGGTGGAGTAAGATCTAAGTCTCAGTTATGAGGAGGGACTCCTCCTGGCTATGGGCCGAAGCTTAAAGGCAATCCCATAAAAATAGTAGTATTTGGTTTAGCAACACAGCTAAAAACTTCTATACAAAACGTATAAATTTATTATTGATATGTAGATAAACAGAATTGGTGGTGTCTCTCCGTACCATTGTACCGCGCTGGTACCATGCAAATATTAAATTATCTACGCTGGTACGACTTTAAAAGGTTCGGAAAATTATAGTTTGTATTGGGAGTTCGGTTTAAAACCAAATACATCTGCGAAACGCAAATAGCAAATGTTTAACTTCTCTACGTTCACGGTCTATACATAAAAAATGTATTATTGAAGGAAAGGTATTGTATATACGCAAACTTATGACCAGGATTTTTAGATTTTTTGTAGCCTAGTAAGTCGTAGTGGCCGCAGGTCAACTGCGGGGTCCCGTGTTCGATTCGCGGGGCAGATATTTATGTGACTGATAAATTTTTTGTTCTCGTTTTCGGGTCATGGGTTTTAGTTGCGTGTTATTTGTGTTGTCCATGCCAACCGTAACACAAGGAATCCTGGACTCCTGGTGCGGGGGTATGAGTATGTTCTGTTAGCGTTTAGCGGCTGTGTTTGTTCCCGCTAACATCAGAAACGACTGAACCTATTTGGATACTGTTTTCGCCAATGTGTTGTTGTAAAGTTGATGTGTTTATTAATGTTTTATTTCAAACGGTTCTCACTTAATAAAGCATCCATTTAAAGAATCCCGTGTAACACGAAAGTGACAGAACAAATTATGTTATCTACCTATTTTCCATTGTTTATTTATCCGTCAACTTCTTAATATTGTACATTTCAGTTTTGTTGTAATATGGCCAAGCGTAACGGAGAAAAAAAAAGTGGTCATCTAGCGACATTGTCCAGAACATCATCAAATCGGTGCACCAGGTCGCACGTCTCCGTTTTTGTAACGTTTGGTAAAGGTCTACGCATATTATACCAACTCAACTCCGATTCAACTCATAGGAGAGCATTGAAATATTATCATGAGCCATATATTACGGCAGCATTTGCAACATTTACTTGTAAGAACTGATCTACGCGCAATTAAGGCATAGTTTCGGCCAACTTCGATCCGGTCGAAAATTCGACCGAAATTTACACAAAATTAATATTTTCCATTGAGTTGCATCTGAGTAAGTTGATGTAATGTGCGCAAACCTTTACGTACACTGCACGCTCTGGCGGACATTTCTTGAAAAGCCCAACTAAAGTGTCGTTTTTCTTTCCATTCGGACACTTTTTGCACATTCGGACGTGCTTCCGACATGGCGGCTGGTCCATCGCTCTGCATTGTTACAATGCGGCATTCTAGACGCTTCTACCCGTTAACAGTCAACTGCTAACTAAAATTCATACTGTCTCTCGTAATGAAGAATACCTGGGTTTTAAAATGGCTTAATGCCTGTTATTTAACGATGAAGCGCTCATAGCCCGGCGCCTTGCGTCGGTCTTAATTGATCGCAGAAGTTAAGCGACGTCTATCATTCGGTAGCGCTTCCATTCTACATGAATACCTACTTCCCGTCTTTATGACCAGACGGTCCAAATACTTTCAACATCAATATCGAAACTAATTTCTGTGCCTACTTTTCAATTAAGCCCATCGCTGGTAGAAGCAGTATTTATGGACCAATTTACACAATAGAAACGGTACTGATCGCAGTCAATTGTCAAACTCTCAATGAGATAAACATCGGTGCACGGCAGAGCACGAGCCAAGTTCTTGTCAGCTTAAGATTTATGTGCCGATTCCGATAAGCATATAACGGTGAAAAGCCTTTCTCCCGTCGTCACGAAAGTGGCACAAATTTTTGATCACAACAATTATAATATTGCGCTGCACTGGCATGACTTGCTAGACACGCTAGTGTTGTTAATGTTACCGATTTACTTTCGTCATGGATACGTTAGAATGTCTGTTGCAAGTGTGTTAGATGACTGATATACTCGTAACTCAATCGCCGGTTGTGAATTGTAAGCGATGGTTAAAATCGCAAGATAATTATGCAGTTGTAACTGTTTAATTAATTAAACTTTAATTAACTAGCTTCGTTGGTAGGTATGTTATCCGTCCATTTTCTTAACTTTACACTTATTTATGTCTATATTTTAGGTTATCGACTGACAGTAACTTTCCGTATCTCTATAATTTACCACATACACGTCCAAAAAAGTTTTAAGATTTTTTTGACGTTAAACATATCTGTAAAATATCCTAAATAAAATAATCAGTGAAAATAGTTTCTGAAAATATTTCCGTGAAAATCGTTAACAAATTAGATAATTTTCACCCACACACACTTTGGTAAGTGTGGCCAATTTATTAAGCTTATCTGTGCCTAAAAGCATTGACAGTAAGCCGACAGCTGTTGTATAGTCCAGTTTTCACTAGTGAATAATCACAACAGCATTGGAGATCGTCATTTGCATACACAACTTGTACAGAAATATATACGTCAAACGTCTTTTACTGACAGATGACAAATAATATCAATCTGTTATATTGATACGTTATCGCCACGAGCATAATAATATAGCTACTACAAACTACATAACAGTTATGTTGCAAGGCTTTCGTGTAAAATTTTAGTCGTATCACTACCAACGATATTTAATTAAATGAATGCTTGAAACCCGTTCCATGTGTATTTCTCTATTTTTGAGTGAATGTATATCCCAGTCTGGGACTATAAGTTCTTTTGAAACGTCTCGTTTACGCTTATCATGAAATTACGTTACATATTTTAAAACTCCATGTACTTATTTAAAGCTTGAAAAGAAAACTTGTTCATTAAACCTAATTTAACTGAACAGTGTCCGTTAATAAACAATAACAAGTTTGAACTAAAAACTTGCGTTTCTTTCAACTAACAGCAACCCGAGGGCAAGGTGCGGTCCATTAAAAAAGTTATAACTTATTTATCTACAAAACTTAATCAAACAAGCGAAAAAACTTAGAACTTGGCTTCGTTAACTTGTTAAACTTCAAACTACATCTAAATTGGCTCCATTGTTTCAAGCACGCTATTTTTCCGTGGTTTAATTAAGAAGTTTGTTCTATCTGTTTGTTTATAGTCTAGCCGACTTTTATTAATAAGTGTTTATAGGATGTGTACGGTGACAGTAAAGTAAGAAGTACCTAGGTAATATAATGGCGACAGGACTAGATATTTGTGCAGGTAAAGATAAATATATTTCAGATAAAATGATACCTTGTTTTAACTGCAGATATAACTCATGCGGATAAAGTATGGGATTACAAATAGCGGCTCCTTGAGCCTATACTGCCCGCATAGACAGTACCTATAGCAAGAACAATGTTATTATTTTTCGTTATATTAGCATTTATTATATTAGTAATTTATTAGTTAATATAGATTACTTCAAATTAATAATAAAAAGTAATTTTACATAGTGGAAAGATTCCAATAGGTATTTGTACGTAATTTTTTAAACAAAGTTGACGTAATTACATTGTATGTATACTAAAACACACGGCGTTGTTCCCGACACAGCCACACCCCGCTTTTTCCAATAAACAAGTTAGTTAAACGAGTATGTGGGCGTGATATTAACTAGAATATCATTCTAAATACATCTAGTTACAAACATGCAACCCCTTTTATAATATTTTATGTTGTATGTTATGTTATGACTGAGTCGGCAGCTTTCTGTGGCAAATATTAAATTTGAGCAAAGCGCACATATAATTTTAGCTCTAAACTCATATTTTAAAATTAGCTGAAACATTAACGTGAAAGGATATGCAGACAGCTGTACACTTTATGCACTCCCGGTAACTGTTAGTACAAACTTTATAATTATGATCGTACGAGTATAAATAAATGAATTCACATATCTTTCAATCGTCGTGTCGCGGTTCAAACGGACAAATGAGACGTTACATACCCATAATCGGAGATCAAGGATAAATCTGCCACATAAATCACACAGTCTGCCTGGACTTTGAATGGCACCCGGGACCCTCGTTTTGCAGGCAGTCACTTCACGTGTTCGCGACGCTGGCGCAGGTTACTTCACGACGTATCATTCACCGAAGCATTTAATAAATAATATTTATTCATTTCTAATCCGCACTATATTGAATGTATCTACACATACCAGTGCAGTTTCGGAATATCATACGAGTCTTCATGCACTATGGCACGAGCACTCGCTGTAATATATTTAGTAACACCGATTTCACCCAATCCAACACGGATCATAGTCAAAGCTAAACATAAATTGTGTAACGTATTAGGTAATCTATTCGGACAAAGCTTTTCAGAAAATAATATTAGAGCTTCACTTAGTTCGTTTAATCTATCCTAATATTGCTAATATTATAAAACTGAAGAGTTTGTCTGATTGTTTGAACGACCTAATCTCAGAAACCGCTGGTTCGAACTTAAAAATTATCTTTTTATAAAAGGGAAAATATTTAATCTTTATAAACGTAAGGAACAAGTTTCCCGAAGCCTAGCGAGGGCGTGTCCACTGGTCATCAAATATGACGAATGTGCGAGTCGGTTCACCAACACGTAAACCAATACCTCAAGGACCTCAACCAACACTAATTGAACCTTACACTCCTCGGATTTAATTTCACCTATGAACAAAACATAGTTGGGTTCCGATCCGCCGAAACTGGGCTGAAAGCATTTCCGTGTCGCCGCCGCCGCGGTGCCGCCCGGTAATTCCGAAAGGTTCAAACGACCCATTACAGCCCCCTGAGGACGAACGGGTGCTCCGTCCATCAATGGTATTAATTTAAAACATTCGTTTTCGATTTAGGAGCTCTTGTATTACATTCTCAAATCCCAAAGTAGGGTTTCTTTGCGCGATTGCCGATTGGTAGATATTTTTTTTGTCAATAGTCGAAAGAAGCGCAGACCAGCCACCGGATGGTAAGTGGTCACCGCCGCCAGTAGGTACATCAGTTGCATCAAAGGCATCACGGCATCACCGATGCGTTGCCGGAAAAGAACGAAGGAAGGGGAAAAAAATGTACTGGCTCTCAATCTTTCAGTCGGAACACGACAAGTCGTTGACTTCTCTTCTGTCGCCTCTTACGACAACCTCGCCGGCATATAGATTTTGGGTCCTGCTACCCCAGTACGACCAGAAATACTTACATATTACGGACAATCAACACTGAAAAATATCTTTTACCTTTCAAAATATCAATAACATATCTGGGTACCTACCCTACAAATGGAACTGTAAGCTTACTTCAAGCTAAACGCTATGGCGAAATATACAATTTACAACTCGGGGACTCCCTGGTTTTTTGATGTTTAGTACAGAATCTTGGCACTAATTGTATGTTTTATGCCGACACTGCGATATCAAGAATAAGTAACAAAAAAATACAATACTTCCTCCTCCTTTTGACATTCAACAAATAAAATACAATCGAATATCTTGCTCCTTTTTTGAAATCGATTAAAAATAACACGGAACCTGAATATAAAAATTTCGTCCAACGATTATGTACCAAAATAAAGCAGAATTATTTACCTACTTTAAATAACTTGTTTAAGATTATCACAATTAAATCTGCCGAGGGTTGTCCGTGTCGGCGCGGCGTCTCTCGGCGGCAGTACCTCCGGAGATAACGATGTTTACGTTACAACCCTACCAATTACAAGATTCAGATGAGGTAGTTACGAGGAAGATATTGTTACATCCTGGCCGTGTTACATGCCTAATCATACTAATTCAACGAGTACGCTCGCTTGAATATAAATTAATGAACATTTTTTATGTCTCACAAATTAGATGGGCCTAGAGATAGAAATTAGTGAATTATCCTTCTGGATTGGATGATCCAAGTGTTTCCAGCGATGAACCGACTTACAAATCGGCTACAATTATTAATGATCAATATGCTTTGGTAATCACAGCCTATCGTCCTCATCAAATAGATATTCGTTTCCATACTAATATTATAAAGGCAAAAGTAAATCTGCGTCTCTGTCTTTTTTCTTACCTTTACCTTTTCAGGCTCAATACCCTGAACCGATTATGAAATTTGGTGAGGAGATATTTTGAGACTCTGGAGAGGACATCATCATCGTCATCAGGTCTTCCCTCACGATTAAGAAAAGAGGGTTGGGAGTTTGTACGGGGAATCAATCAATTGTAAAAATACCCATTTTTACAATACTTTTTGCTAGTACCACCTTTCTACGGTTCTAGTCAAATCTACTCCAAACCACGAGCAGTGGACGCCACTCGCGCCACTATCTAGCCACGCGCGTCCGTCAAGTGTCAATTTAATCACCGTAAACAATTTCATTATAGAGTCATTACAGTTTGAGGTACCAGGGTAACAGGGTATTATGAAGTTAATGTCGTCGCGCAGTTAGCATACTAACTGGATATTAGGAGCGTCGTGTTCACGGAAACCTCGTTATATGGTGGCTAAGCATTATGAAGGATATAATGAAACCAAGTGTAGGAGACACGCGTCATTCCTTAACATAGTTAATAGTCTAACTTGTGTTAAATGTGAAAGTGAGTTTGTTTTATGCCTTCACGACTTTACTATAAACCTGATAGGTTCGAAATTATAAATAAATACATATTATCAAATACACAGAGAAGCATAGAGTGCCTTTTACCCAGAAAAGTTCAACGCAAGTGAAACCATCGATAAATGTTTGTAATAAATAAAATAACAAATAAATAAACGTTTATGCATACAGTGAAGTTTATCTTGCGTTTCCTTGGTCCTTCATTATACTCCTCAGTGACAGTAATCTCGGCTATCCAATCAATCTAAGCTTGCCTGCTGGAGTTTGATTTCCGACCGGAGAAACCATTAATGTGACAAAAGAAATGTTTGGTCCCGAGAACAGATGTCAGTTTGGAATTTTTACGATGAATATGATACGGTGAGTACGAATTAATTTCACTTTCAAGTTTATACGTCAGACTCACGTACGTGTACGCCAACATATGTAAGTGTCCAAGACTTATGTTGGTAAAAAAAGGCTTTGCAAGGGAACGTATATTTCACGTTAATAGCTGAGTAACTAATAGACGAGCCATAGGATGGTAATTGGTCAGTCAGTGTTTTCAGTTACACCAACGCCACGAGTTCCATCACGAGTTCCAATTTGCAGGTAATAACTTCGATACTATTACTTTCCACCCGACGAATAAACGCAAACAACTACTCCAAGCGACCAAGGGTGGAGTTACCGAAAAAATAGAGTTATAAAATGCGACATTTAGATTTAACAAAGGTACTTCGTAACACGATACCTTCATTATAAATTTATTTTGACACCTCACGCAAGATGGCCGCCCTAAACTATACAACGTGTTGTATCAGTGGCGAGGAGCGATAGAGGCGAGAGAATACTGCTTTAATGACTTGCGGGAGTGAGAGTAGATTGGCAGATCCATCATCGTTCATTCAAAAGCTTTTACAAGTCCACTGCTGGACATAGGCCTTCAGTAATTTACGCCATTCTGGCCGGTCTTTTGAATACAGCAGATGCCCACAGTGTTCTTTAGGTCGTCAGTCCTTTTGGTCCGGGGCTCCATATTTTCATTTTATGTGTAAATATATGACCCGAGAAAATCTTTTGCCAATGGATTTGGTATCACGTCGACGTTTTGTAAATTTTAACTCCCTTTCTGCTTTTCATCTTCATGGATCAAGTAGTATTCAATAATGTAAGGATTTTGTGTTGACCATAACGAATACTTTTATAGCTTAACGCAGACCGCTTGCAATACGGCCCCGTTAACTAGAAGTGACAGGTTAATCTAATTAATTATAATCAGCATAACCGGGTTACCCCCCTCCGCCCCTCCTCCCAGGGGTTCCTCGGGTTTTGCCATGGGTAAATTAGTTTTAAACTACTTCACGACAAAGAGCCGTGAATGAATGCATTAGTACAAGTCTCACGCAATGGGCCAGCGTGGGTAATGAGGTTCTGGTTACGTTAGCTAATCGTTGGCGGAAGAGGGGTGGCGATTGCTGTCGAAATGTTATTGGAGACATTGTTATACGAGTATTGGACGAATTTACAATTTTTCTCAAAACTAAATATCCCGCCCTGGACTACTTGTTCTGTGGAAGTCAGTTTTCATGGGCGGTGGCGGAAGGTTGGTGCTGCATAGGTGCCCGTTTGCGATATTAAATTAATATAACGAACACTAGGACACTCTGCGTCGTGAGTTCCCTGGACAAAAGAATTAAACTCATCTTTAAAATGTCCGCCTCGTTAAATCGAACCTAGAACCCTCGAAACTGCGGTCCCGCAAGGTAAACATTGCACCTTACGGGTCCTAACTACTTAATATTAAAAAGGAAATTTTAAAGCAAGTTAACGCTTCAAATAAATATTTTTTAAGAGAAGTACTCCGTATCTCCGTACTCCGCATAATACAGTTATTAACAAACAGTTGTTATTATAAAATGGTATAATACATCTGATGACGTATAAAATAAAGTTGAAACTGTGTTAGTGGTAGTTGTCCGCGGAAACAAAAGGTGTGCAGTTTGTACGTACGACCGACGGGTGGCCTTAATTGGTGCAGCCGGTAATTGGGAGCTTCGGAAATGTCGCCGACATGCTTTGAGGTGCACAAAGAGTTATCACGTTACCTAAGTACATGAAATTGATAAATGTTTTATAATAAATAATATGTATCAAATAAATAAATTAAATGGTGTTGGAAGAATTTTCTGTTGTTATCGGCAATTTATAAAAAAAATATAAACTCCAAACTCAAATCATTTATTTCATTTACAGCGTTATCACACTAGCGGATTGCCAGCGTCTTCAAAGCGGAGCGGGCGTGCAACGAATACGTTGCGGACGCGCAACGACAACGCCGCGCATGCGCAGCGAATTCGTTGCGGACGCGCAACGGGATCGCCGCGAATAGCAACGTGGACGCCATTTTGTACTGTCACGTACAAACGCCAGCCCGTCCGCCCCGCCTCACTTCAGTACGTTAACTAGACACGGATTAAGTCAGTTTGTATCAGATGCAACAACTCATAAAATGTAGGTCTTGACATTCGCAGGTAGGAACGAAATTGTTTTGGTTAATTTTTTAATCGTTTGCAATACAACACAAGTAGTCGCTCTCTTCCATTCGATTAATTGATAATGGATCCTCCCAAATTCTTCAATGCTTTCGTTTTCGTCTCCGGCGTCTTCGAAGTAACAAAGCCAACAGCAGTGTTTCCTCGTCGGAATCCATTTTGTTACTGAGTGTACTCTACGTCGTTAACTCGCTAAAAACACGCGACGAAAACGTTGCGTATCTGCCACGCGTCGGCAACGTCGTCGCTGTGCAGCCGTGGCGTGTTCGCGACGCATTCGCTGCGCGTCCGCTCCGCCCCGCAACCGCTCGCAAACCGCTAGTATGATAAGGCCCTTAGAGAGAAGAATTGATTTCATCAAGAGGAGAAAAGAATGGGCACACCTAAAAAATGTTTACAACTAATTACAAATTTTATATACATACACCAGCAGAAATGGTCGCAACTGTCTATTTCCAAGCACCCTTGTCATTAATTTCCTCGACTGTATAATAATAGCATTTCTCTATTAAATCTTTTAGTTCGTACACAATGTGGACATTTCATGTTCTATTCTCGAAGGTGGGTTGGTAGTTAGTCAGACGAGTAAAAACCTTACCATTACCATGCCCGAGAGTACCGTGTGGATTTAATGGTTGGTACTCGAGCCAGCGACGTTCAGGAGGAGGGACCAGAATGTGGATGTAGCCAACCTATTTATTTCTCCGGTAGGAACTTGTTTTGAAGTAGCTTGAGGAGTCGTCGAATAAATTTCATTTCCTATAGGTCGTCGTGGAGGACTATAGCCTGAACCAGGAAGAAGTAATTGATTTATGGAAACTCGGGTCCACTAATGCTACAGTCACACAAAACAATGCTAGAAAACAAAAACCCGAAATGGAAAAAAATGGCAACACCATCAATAATATTCCAGGTAAAGATAACTAGAATAAATGACAAAATTTCATGACCATTAAGGGTTGGTGACACGCCACCGCCAGCATAGCCACACCCCGCGGGAAATAAGCGCGTGGGTGGTGCTACCACTCTGACCCGGTTAGTGGTGTTTGGACAACGAGGTTGGGCTGTCGCTTGAAATACTTTTCTGGATATAGTCATGTTGGAAAGGTTTATTGATGGTACAATTTTCGTCCACCCCCACGACCCGAGAATAGATATTTACTTGTCACATAAATGTCTGCCCCGGTAGGGAATCGAGCCTGGGTATCCTCGCTTCGTAGACGGAGACTGCCTACTGACTACGGGGTCGTCGGGGGGACGTACTCGTACATACATTATAATAGTAGTAATCCTTTCAAATCCATCAATCCGCACTGGAGCAGCGTGGTGGAGTATGCTCCAGGCCTCCTGAGGTGTGAAGAGACCCGTGCTCAGTAGTGGACCATTAATGGGAAGCCTAATCCTTTCAAATAAGGTGCGTGCCCCAATACTGGACATCAACCAAATTTTCGAAATAAATTCAGGTAAATCCTGAATTTAAATCACTATGTTTCATGTGAACACTTAACACTAAAGTTAATAGTAGCAAACTTTACTGATCTGTAAGTGTATTTCATTCCGCGGCAAGTCAAAACATTGCGTGTGAATTTTGTGATTTGTGCTTCAAGTTATTAACAATTTCGTGTATAATTTACATAATGGCTTTTGTAAACACAATATGTACCTAACCTTATACTTATAATGCATAACTGGATCACACCTAACAGCTGTCTATCAGTTTAACTTGGTTTACCAGAATTTATAGTAGGCACTTACTTATACATAATTATTTGCTTTCATTCAATGATTTAATATTCAAAAAATATTTTTAATGCCTTTCGAGTTATTTGCAACGTTTATTAATTATAATATTCACACAATTCTGAATCAGATAATAAGAGATTCATCACTGATTTACCATATATCGCATTAGTTAAAATAAATAATTAGTCAAAACATTTTTATTTCGTTTTTTTTAATTTACAATATTTTTAATACAGTATATGAATACCATTGTTTTGTTATGAAAAACAACGCATTTATAAAACATAAAAAATTCAAACTGAATTATAAGTATGTCTATGTATTCTATTTAACACCATCAAGGCAAGTTGGATCCAAAACACGAAAAACAAAGTCATAAAAGACCAATGTGATTAAATTTGATCTATTGTAGGTGAGTAATAAATAATAAATAATAAATACAGAATACAGAGATAATAAATACACGAAAACAAGGAGCGGTGGAAACAAACAAGAAATGTAAGTATGTTTATGTAATCCACCGACAGCGTGCAATATTGCAAATGGCGTGTGGCGTGACGACACCTGACTGTACCTTTTACTGAATTACTGTGAGAGCACACTTCGCGATTGTTTTTGTACTTCGATATCATGTCCCCCTGGTGTGTTCGGTCGTACATTTCTAGTTTTGTTGCTGAATGTCGCTGGCGGGCTATGGCACGATATGGGGGTAGTTTTGTTGTAAGATATTTAACTTCATTGCTGTATTACTGTCACAAACTGTATATTTTTACCCCACGACGAAAAAACACTACATATTTCTACCAGCAGCGTTATCGAAACTTGTGTTATGGAAACAAAAAAATCTTTCAAAAAAACAACGCACAAAATAATCTTCTGAACAATTTTATCTCAAACTATTTTAATATATATGACATAAAAATAGCTGTAATAATAGCAACCCATAGCCGAGAGGTGGCCGTTGCTCGCACATTACCCCGTCCATTAGATATTTGATATCACTTAGCACCTGAGTAGTTCTGTTCTGCCACTCACGGGATGAAGTATTGTTCCTGGAGTTACATCCTTACACAGCAATATCAACCGTAGTGCCAACGCAGTAGAATCCATTCATCTGAACACAGTACTTATTTTATGAAAACGTTCTTTGCAACTTTATTTAGCCTTATTTTGTCGCAAAATATATTGGTAACGATATTTTTAGATGATGTGAACGTGAATTGTATTATAAGACGGATGTTAAAGACGTATTCATCTAAATAATATAAAAACGAAAGGTCGCTCACTCATCACGAAATATCGAAAACCGCTTGACGTATAAAAATTAAATTTGGCAGGGAGGCAGTTCATAGTAGAAGTCCGAACGGATTTTGTCATATTCCACCCCTAAGGGGGTAAAATAGAGGTTTAAAATTTGTTGGAAATTCCGCCGATTGTATTGGTCTTTAGAATTGTGGTTGGAAATGATAAAACATTTGTTTCAAAGTTTTTGGTAAATCAACCCCAAGGGAGTAAACTAAGGGATGAAAGTTTGTTTGATAATCAGTTAAAAGTACCTCCACGCGGGCCAAGTCGCTGGCAACAGCTAGTCGGTCATAACTGTAAGAGGTGTAAGTCCATCCACCTCGCACCAGCCACCCCTTTTAGTCTGAAGGGCAGACGTAAAAGCAGACGAGCCCCCTGATGGTAAGTGGTCATCGTCGCCTATGGACACGAGCAACACCAGGGTCGCCAGGGGAGTCACCATGCAACGCCCCGCTCGTGGTGCACCTTGCTGAAAAACGGTAATAATGCGGGTTCTTTGGTTATTTCTTGTTGGCAAATACCACCCGATGGTAACTGGCTTTAACATGTGTCCTCCAAACTCTTAGTATCTTCAAAAGGTACCCGCTTTCAAGCTAGCAAGTATCCATACAGTCTTAACTGTGTAAGACAATTAATCCTCAAATTTAACGCTTGCAGATCAGGGTATCAAGCGTGGTTTTTGTTGCCTTTTTTTATTTATAGCATAAGGAAACTGGTTAGCAAGACTATATGTGGTAAACGTGACGTTTGTGAAAAGTCGGATATAAAATCCGTAACAATAAACTTACTTTATAGTCAAACGCCATTCCCAGGAAGAGCGGTTTCGCACTACGTTTTACGTGCACGGATAGTCAAGTATGAAATATCACTTAGATTGGGACATAATTTATAAATGGATCGTTGAACCTTAACGTATTGCAGTAGAGGTGTCATTCGTTCGCACTTTAAAAACTTAATGTGAGTTTCATTCGCAGTTTCGAAATCAATTTCTGACAATTTTATAGTTTTTAGCGCTCTCGTCACAGACGTAGTGTTCAGTCTCTGTAGGATTTGGTGAATATCAGTTGCAGGTTTCTATATCTAGGACCTAACTGTTCATAAACGTCTAGTCTAGACCATCAAATGACACTTACAGGAATTTACAATCGCACACCAGCAGACTAGGGTGTGTTATAGGAGGGGTGTCAGTCTTCGATCTAAACGACATTCCTCTGCTCAAGGTTTACTGGCTGAACAGGACGTTAAGTCCCTTCTTTTGGAATAAACTGCGCTCTGTACCTGTATTAATCTCATCATCATCCACATATACAGGTTACTTGAGTCCTTGACTAATATTGTAACACTGTCATTTCCTTCTAATCCTGTACGCTTCAATCATCCAACATCCAAGAGCGACTATCATCCATTGTGTCTCGAATCCTCAAGTTCGGCTAGGGCCTCAAGAACTAGAACTCGATGGAATAGTGGTACAAGGGAAAGTTTAGGGCGAGGAAACGTGGCTGCGACACGATGGACAGACCTCATAATCTGTGAAGCATTCGATAGCTCTCACTCCGGCAAAGCTACAGGCGGCAGAGCTACTTGTTGACGTTTCACTAAACATGTGCGGTGACACAAGAATCTACCAACACATGACACGATCACTCTGCCAAGAGTGCACGACTAAGAAGAATATGCTAGTCTAGTCTTATACAATTTAACTCTAACAGGTTCTCACGATTTTGGATGTGGATGACCATGCTCCAAGCAAATTTCGGTCCATTTCGGTCGAATATCGGTAAGTATAAATAATAAAAAATTGGTTTAGTGTCCGCGATGATAAACGTTTAAAATCATACACAAGTTTTGTTATTAATGTCGGATTTCTTTTTGCATTATGATGCATTTATGTTTGTTTACATTGTGTAGTCATGTATTAATACGTGAGAGAAAGCTTTGTACCCCTTTTTAAAAACTTAGGAATGTGAGATTTGGCATAGTTTGCAGGTTATGGTGAAGAAATTCAGAAAGAGAAATTTTATATACGTATAATGTGTTACACTTTTCCTGTAGATAAAATTCAAGACTACCTGTGCCTGCGACTTCGCGTGGATGTCGGATAGGTAATACTAATAACATAGGCATTGGTTAAATTGTGTCAACTTTTAACAGAGTAGACAGATTTTAATGAAATAAAGAGTTACTTAATGCTACCTCTAGATACGGACTAGAGATGTATTTAAATTCCTTGAATGCACTTCAGTTCTTATGTTTGATGCGATTTAAAACATAAACAAATCCACAGACTGATAAAGGCCTAAAATTATAGAAAATTTCATTACAAGGTTCTTATTCTCAATTCCTTTCTACACTATTATAAAACACTACTTGCCTTTTTTGCAAATTAACGCGATGTACAGACACGCAGTTCTTTCAGTTTTTATTATATGTATAGAAAATAAAACATTGATTGCTGTCAAACAGAAGTAAGAAGTAAACTTTTAACGTAAAACTTGTAACTTGTACGTGCGAATAATCAATCGTAGAGCCGATAATTTACATGCATGTCAGTTGTTTTGTTTCATTCGCATGACAGTAGTCTCTAATAATGGTGCTACTCTGCGCGGTACAGTTATGCAGAAAAGCTATTAAAGCTTGCGACGCATTAATGACACTTCCATTAGGCGGTCGAGGATTTGCTTTTTGTGGCGGTACAGTCGCGGTCTACACTACAGAGGCATCGCATAGACGCGCGCCCGGCCGGGTGGATAGATGAGCGGTTGAGTCACGTTGAGTAACAGAAAATTAATTTAACACGTATTATTTTCTTATGTTATGTTCCTTACATTTTAATGAGGCGTAAGATTCGCAACTTCTCTGAAGATTCTCATTCATCCTTACACTCGTATGTATAGTTAAAAGAATTAACAACACTTTAAGTAAGTAAAAAAACGTATCTAAAACTATAGCAAAGGTTTGACACATGACTTCAATGGACACAATCTCTTAATCCTCAAGAAATTTTACTTTTGTTAGTGTAAAAGTATTCAAATAGAACATTACTAATGCTTCCTATGCATAGGTACTACGTGAGTTCTTAATTAATGGCTCTTAATGGACTTAAACCTCCCAGTCCACTCACTACCAAAAATAACATTTTGCTGAAAGGCAAACGACTTTGACCAGCTACCGTAACATGACTCGTCTGTCGGTTATAGGTTATTTCCATAAAAAATAACTTGTCTATGAGTCTATCTAATACTTCTATACCATTCACAACATGAAGTACCATCGGGTAAAGCGTTAACCTAACACAAAAAGTACTCTCACGTGGAAAGTTCCTTTGCTCAAGGTTTTCATCAGTTTAATAATTGGGGTCGTTGGAGTGAAATTCGGTATTTATTGGCTGATCGGCACCAAAAGTCCTGATGCGTGAAGAGAAGCATTTTATAAAGAATATTCGTACGCAAAGCGGCACAGAGCAGGTTTGCGCAGAGGTATCGCGAGCATGACGGCATGATGGGTGGCCGGGTTTGACAGTGATATATTTATGTCAAACGGGGACTGATGTTAACAAATAGTTTATACCTATCGACAAACATGTACGTAATTGATTTTATATTAAAACTCATACTAAGTCACTCTTTTAGCGGTTGGTTTAAATAAGCAAAAAAACTAAAAATTGGAGCCTTGACTTTCATGAGATTTACTTGAAACGAAAGGTAAAATTTATTCTAGCGTACATTTTGGCGGAATTACTTTTAAAATTTCACGAAGCTTGCGTCTGGCCTGAAGTACATTGCACGTTTAAGCTATTTATGAAACATGACTATTATCTTTGTTTTAATAGTTTGACAGGCACCCTCTGTATATTTCTGGTCTGTGCAGGTCGCGAGCATAATCCGCACAAGTACACTCCCGCTCAAAATTGATTGACTGATATTGACATTTCATTACATACACGACGGAGTCGCGCGTCGCGCCGGCAGCGCGGCGAATGATAGGCGATACACCGACCGGAATGAGCCCGCTTTGTAAATGGAATACCGATAAACTTCTTTATAAACTCCAGTGTTTATTAAATTCTGTTTGTTTCAGCAATTAACAACTTTATTATCCTTTGTTAAATTAATAAAAACATAAGTTTGATTCATTTCTTACAAATAATATTATCTATGTAATATCACTGCACACACGCAAACCGTGAACTGTAATTGAAACAATTTTAAATTTTCACCTCGCTGGGAATTGAACCCTTCGAATGGCAGTTCAGTATAGTACCCGTAGTCATTCCTACAGATCGTGGTAGTCGAGTAAGTAATTCCTAGACATACTGAAGAGCAGTAGACTGTACTTTCTCTACACCTCTTATTGTCTAGCTACTACAAATAAATTCCTTAAAATTAACGAAATTCAAAGCCAAAATACTAACTATAAAAACTTAACTTTTTATTCTTATCTTTCCAGACAGCGACTAAGTCCTGTAAAGTAAAACGGCGCCATTTTAATTGTAATTAAACTAGTTTTAATCAACGTTAAGTGCAACGTAAACTTAGCCTCTCGTTAATATTACAAACGGACCTCTTAAAGGAATATCGCGTTAACAAAGAGGTCCGGAGGTCGTCCTACCTACTTTATGTCTGTACACGGGAGGTACGAGGAAATTAAAAAGGTCTCACATTTAGTAAAATACAGATTATGAAAGTATTTTTTCAGTTATAGCAACGTAAAAAATTGTATGTACTTGTATAAAATAATGTTTTTAAAAGTCTTAAATGTAACCTATTACTAAATTAGGGTAGTGATGACGAGGGTGCCCACGCCACTCAGTCAGCATCACATGGTGAAGATTTTGTCAACACAGAACCCTTATAGTTTCATCATGTCCGGGTCCGTTTGTTTGTCTGCCCGCAGCCTTGCTCAGAGACATATAAAAATGCCCATAGAACGGGCTATCGGTTTTTATCCATGTAATCGATTTTTCGATTCAGAATCCATTGTCATTGCATTGCCATTATAATTATTAATAAGACAAATGCCATCCAGCTCCAATCCATGCCAGCTATACGATTTTGAAATAATGTTGGAATGTGAAGTGAGTTTTTTTTATGTAAAGCCAATAAACGAATAGTAGATTATTGTTGTTGGTGGATGGTTCTAATATTGCCAGGCCCTGTGTGAAACTTCGACACGGAACCCCAAAGTTATCCTTAGTTTAATTTCAAATCGGAATGGCAACAAGAAATAAACAATTCTGAATAACATACGCAAATTTATAATATAAGCAAAAAATATTTATGGAGAACAGGCTACATATTCGGCTTTTCTGTCAAGATTCTCGATCAAAGCAAGATCAAGGAGATTTGTGAACAATCAGGAATACGCGGGGACCAGATGGATGGATTATGGATCTATAGGCACACGTCACCAAATCCCTGAAAATCTGAACATTCCACGGAAATTGGGACACCTAGCAACATTGAGTAGAGATGGTTGGAGCTTCTGCCCTTAAATATGTTTCGAACTAATCAAAGCAACTTGACGACAGTTTTCCAATAAACGTTTAGACGGGGTTCTTTAGAATTAGATCGACTTGTCTGTTTTATTTGTGAGCCGATTGATACAAAAGAAACCCTAATTTTACCTGAAGCCTACTACGTAAAACCGTCTCTGAGATAAAGCAGGGCACAAAAGCAGAGATATGGCCACTACCTGGGGCGCAAGCTTGTTAATTTATAAATGCTTCAATATTTAACATATTTGGTATACAAAATGTGTCAAACTATCCGAAGCATTTAAAAATTAGCAGACTTGAGCCCCTGGTAGTGACCACCATTGTCCAGTTGACGTCATTGTTAAGGCCCAACGTCTAACGATTGACACCTGTCAGGGCTGCCAGCGATACCAAACCATAGAAATATGAAACCTATGGAAGTGACATGTCAACAAAAAATGCGTGCCACTGTAACGTCACCTGGACACAAAACATGGCGGCATTGTAGTACTAAAAGAACAATATGTCGTGTCCCTATTATATAGGTCAATGTACCAAACTAGCTATTACTGGTCACCGTAACGGTCAAATACCCTCAAGACCTTTAGCCACTGCTAGTCCTAATCAAAAAGTGATGCCCATTAAGTGGATATTCGCAAGTACAAAATGCAAAACCAACTGCTGCGATATGATAAATAGTAGTCGACCTTCAGCAAAGCTATTTGAGGATAATTTACCCATTCGTGTAATTTGCTGTCGCATTCCTAGTGTAATTCGATTCGTGTTGCCTATATACCTCCTGCGTGCTTATGTTGCTTAGTATGATTAGCGTGCATACAAAACATCACCCCATTTTTTACAGAATATCAGAGATGAGATGTATACGATCTCCCTTTGTGGTAAGTTACGATGCGTATTCGTCTACTCTACCAACCAAGTAAAAAGTGTACATCGTCCTTAAATTTTATGAAAATGGTGTCGGCATTTTAATATTAATTATTAAACCGTCTGTAACACCCTTATTAAACATTATAGGAAATCAACGAAGTATTTTTTTTATAATTAACTCTCCTCAGTTTCCGGGGCGGCCATATTGTCTCCCCTGACAGCTCCCGCCATTTTGTAAACCAATACCGGAAATTAAAACCGCCGACATGGATTCAGACATGATTTTAGCTGTACGTGGAAAAGCTTGTAATACTCTCTTTGGTGTGTTTGTTGCTTACAATATTTAATGTTTACATTTATAAAAAGGATGCGAACAGGGTTTAACAAAAGTTGAACCGTACAATCGCCAACTTTAAAAAATACGTACACGAATTATTCGAAGTCATCACAGAGGTTTTCGCGGTAAATAACTATGAATTGAGTTTTGATAATCTAAAATTTCGTTCACCAAGCTATGATGGGTAAAAATGAATGGCAATTAACCTTTTTGTGTCTAATAACCTGCACTAAAACCTGAATCGTGGTATCCAAACATTTAATCGTTTGATCAACAGGCTTTGCACAAAAAACTTTCTCCATGCCATGTAAACGTCAATTAAACTGCATTCTGTATTACATACCTACACGGTGACGTGAAAGTACCAGCACGATCAGACAGAATGGATGAATACTTTTAACTTGTAACAAAATCGAAAAATTGCAATTGAAAAACTTTTATTAGATAACTAAAATGTCCAAACTTAAAAAAAAAAAAAATTTATATCTAGCCAATTGGACTTTTCAAATTTTGAAATGGCAACACTAACCACGGTTGACTTCAACTCGTAGGTACTCCGACTCCCGACTCCGTACTCCGTAGTACCGACGAGTCTATCAATCTAGCCAGTGCGTAGTAAGAGAAAGCCGTAAGTTTTTAGTGGCACAGCGAGCGATGATTGATAGCGCCGTCTGAGTGGCTTTCAATGCAACGCCATGGTTATTACTTATTATTGTGTCTGTCAATGTTTGTAGGCACGAGTATTTACTTGTTATGAAAGTTGGAAGTGTCCGATCGGGAGCGTTAAGCTTATCGAATGAAATGCTTTCTATTATTTTACACACATTAATAAAATTAATAGTTAATACATCAAGGCATGGCATTGTGCACAGAGTGTTATACTAAAGTATTTCTAATTATTATAAGAAATGGTTTCTGTACTCGTCCATATAAACTTTAACTGTGTTATATTTCTTATTCCTCCGACCACATAATTTTCCTAAAATGGGGGGTAGAGTTTTCGCTGCACCTATACTTTTTTATGTCAATATTTTTTTGTCTATCTATCTATCAATACCCAACGAGTAACCACACCAACTGTAGGTATAATAGGTCATAGACAGTCACTGGGCAAATAAAAAGAGAAAATAGCTCAAATTAGCTTTTTAATAATTCTTTAGTACCAGTATCAAAATATGCAGTTTATTAAACATGTAGCGGCAGCCATCTTGTCCGCCATCTTAGTGCCTGACATTCCGACTTACCGTCCGGTAATAAGATTTGATAAATTTCATTAAAAGGGAATTATAGAGCTTAGGGTATTATTACATTGGATTTTCGTCTATTTTCCTGTCCATTCAGTAAATGTAAAATGGCAGGTAAAAAAATGCGGTGACGACCACGTAATTACTTATAAATGTAAGTAGGTACGTGAATTTCAATGAGCGCATATAAATTAATAAGAGTCTAATGGTAAAACAAACAGACAAATGTTTATTCTGTTTCATGAAAATATAAGATACGAATATTAATATTAAATATGCCTAATCTTATTATAATTTTGGAGGTGATTACAAATTCCACTTTGATGAATGAGAAAAGGAAAGCGTATAACAATATCAATCAAACAATCCACTGTAAACATTTCCTCGAGCGCTACTAAGGAATAGTTGTCCCGAAGCGAATTTAGGACGGTGACTACTTTGTAATCCGCATACATAATAATATACACATACTCTAAGTCCGCACATAACTCGAATGGTATTACATGTACAATATTAAACAGCTTAATTACCACGATCCCGCTCACGAGATATCACCGTTACAACAATGACATCAAACAGCGAGAAGTCGATAATCAACCCGCCACATTCATTCAGTATTCAGCGCTGTGCGGCGCGCGGACAACTCATTATACTTGCTCCAAACTTAGCGTCTTGACAATAAGACTTCGGCCCAGTTTATAATATTACGTTGGCTTTGTCTTCTAAAGATGTTCCCTCGCTTTTGAACTTTCGCTTGTAACGTAACGCATTAGCCACAAGCCTACAACTCTTTAATGGACTACTACAGGGCTCCAGTCTTCCCTTGTTATTGAAGGAGGCCTACAGCATATTCCACGTTGCTCCAGTGCAGATTGTTAGAGGGGTTTAAGCATTACGTCGCAACAATTCTCACTGTCTGACGAACATTCGCCTGATTGTTACAATCGAACAGGCAATTTAATGTTCCAAATGCTCGTATCTGAACTGTTACATTACAGGCGAATGTTACCAATGAGAGAGTCTTGAACTCTTGATATTACAATTTGTATCGTTACTATACTAAAATTTGGAATGAAAAATCATAATAGGAGCATGATTTTCAAATACCAATTCAATGATACGCCTCTCGACACAGTTCGTCGACTTTATTTTTTTACTTTAGATTTAGACTTCAGTGGTTGCCGCCATATTGAATTTTGGTTTCTATTTCGTTGATCATTGAAGTAAAAATCATCAATATCTTTATCGTAGTCTATTTCATTGCAGAACCCTCAAAACTAACGACAGTGACCACAACAGGCATTACCGACGGTCAAACGATACGTGATTACAGAGTAGGCGCGGGCCGTGCGCAATTCTCACACATTGTGTGGCTGTGGACAAATCCTTTATCTGTGATGCAATTGGGGACAAGGCATTCTTGAAACGACTTCAGAAAACAAAATTTATGTCCTATTGTGTGTCGGAGAAGTTAACTTTCCAAGCCAAGTAAGTAAAACGAAATTCTTGTACCTAATTGCAGCTGTCCGAGTCTGTAAATAATTATCCAAAAAAGAAACCGTTAATTAAAAAGACAATATATTGTTTGCCGCCAAATTCGATCGTTCTATATTCAAATTTGCCAGTGGGAGTTGAGTTCCCGAGCTACGGAACTATTGTAGAATAAGCTAGCTACCTAATGGCAAAGTTTTACGTGAGCCTTCGCGCTATAAAAGGCCTGTTAAGGGTACCATTGGCAGGATTAAATAGCGGTAGTTAAATCCTTGTCGGAATCCTACAGGCGACATAAAAACTATTACAACTATATTGACCTGACCGTTTCCCCTGGTCGTAATAAAGCATTACAAGGAACTGTGGAGACCTGGGGTAACCAGCTAATGGTAACACAGAGTAGTAAATATTGGAACGAGTAAGAAAACTCGTCATTCTGGATGAAAATATATAAATATCATATATCATGTTTATAATAATAAAAATCATTTTTCATTTTGATTTCATATGTAGGTTTACCTAAATACCTACATAAAACAGAGAGTAACTTTTTGTTTGTTATTTAACATTTTATTATATGATTTTATTCTAATTAAAAATATACTGGCCTATTTAAACTCTAGACTAGACTTATGCTCTGATGACTTTGTAAATAAAATAAAATACTGGTGCGTAGAATACCTACATACCACCGATGAAGTGAAACTCACACTATGCAATTCGAAAGCTGAGATTATTTTAATTGATTTTTACAATAATACTCTCATTTTTAATTGCAGACAAACTTTATTTCAACGCAACCGTACCCTTCCTCTCACTCCATGACTCACGTTGCCCCACCATCGTAAGTCCACTAAAAAGTTTCACTTTAATAAAGTAGGTTTTAACGAAAAGTACATACACTTAATCCCTACTTAGTTGAAAGAAATTCGTGTTCTCACAAATAAATAATAATTTAGCCAATACATAACACAAGTTTAGCCTATCGCTGCGGTTGCGGCAATACATTTCGAACTTCCATTTTGACTTCGAACGGAAGTAAAGCTATAATTATTACAATTCCGGTCCCGTGACACGGTTCACGGCCACTGCGCTATTGGGGACAAACGTGAATGTTTGTCATTCGGCGAGAAAAATATATAAATGTATTTAATGACGCAGTAGGGTATTTTGGAAAGCTATTTCTTGTTTCTGAATCAAAGAAATAACCGGATATAGGATTAGGACTGTTGTTTACCGATGTTCAATAAACCCAAGATTGATTCAGAAAATTTCAGATTATAGAGATGTTTTTTAGGGTATTTTTAGGGCAGATTATACGTAGTTTCATACCAAACTGGATCGCAGCGAATTATAAACTGCCGAGATTGTTGATGTTACTAGGATTCTGTTTTGTTACCTGAAACAAGAAACATTGACAAATAAATAATTATTATTTTAAAACAAATTAATAATTGGTATTATTATCTTTATAATAATATAACAATTGGCGTGTATGTTAGTGACCGTATAACCTTTGAACAACTTGTAGGATTGTGATCATATTCACACAGTATAATATCTGTTTTGTCAATAGGACGGACGCCCATGCAGAATGTTTCGAAGATTCATATTCAACATTGTAGAACTAAATCTGCAAAGAGAATAATTTTCATTAAACCATTACATGTCTTTGACTGGTAGACAGGTTATTACAATACAAGAGGGTAACATAAAATACTGTAAAGACTAAAAAAAATGCTAAAATATTTTTTCTTTCACTAATATTACAAATGCTTTCTTTCTTCTTTTCGTAAAATGCAGCAACTGATCGATGTAATTTTTGATATGAGATACTCGAACGGCGACACAGGCTACTTGTTTCGTGGAAAAATATTTCATTTCCAAAGGAAATACGTTTTAATCAAATATGCGACGTGTATGTTCAAATAAGATGGCGTTACGGTAGCAATAACGGTATGGCGAGTTATTCTGAATAGGTAATAAATATCTAAACGTATCTAAGGAATAAGTACCTCGAAACGAAGCCGGGTTTATTAGTAGGTACTGAATCAAAATAACAAAACATAAAACAAAAAATACAAAATTATAAAAACAAGCATAATGTGGTATCGAGGAATGCGTGATGGTCTCACACCAGACATTCGTACACTGCACACGTGACATAATATACTTTAAACAATAACGATGGCCAACGCTACCCTAATTTTCATTCGAATCCACCTGCCCGTCCAACCTTACCTCCTGCGGGAATCGAACCGTGACGGAGGGGCCGACAGATAACGGTTGCTGCCATTATTATAATTGAGGGCGAGCCATTAATATTTTCTATGCAGTGACATTAGTACACCACCTGTCGCTAATTTGACGGTCTAACAAGCGGGTGGTACCACCGTCCGGACATGAATGACTATTTTGATGTTGTTATTACTAATAAGTCGCATTCAATACAGTAGTTAATTTGGTTAATCTTCGGATTTACACGCGGGGTCCTGGGTTCGAATTGTTTTGGACGTAGCCAACAATGCATAATCATCATCATCGTGATCGCAACCCATAACTATTATAATACAATAAATCGACTGCGTATTTGAAAAAGAACATGTTGCAGAACATGATCCTCGGCTGATTGAACCCGGTACCCCTGGCTAAGCGGGTAATCTCTACCAGCTGGCCTACAGGATCATCTCATACTTTCATCCTCTGCACTTCTCTTTATTGGTTGGCCCAACTGACCCAAGTCTCGTGCTCTACCACCAATAGAACATTTTATACAGCGTTGAAATTAACCCTATTTTTTTACCCACCTTCAAAAATCTCAAAAGTTTATCGGGTTTGGTGAAACTTTTTCATTTTGGTGGTTACGTAGATGTACATACGATACAATAATGAGAGGAAGATTTAAAAGGAGAGTGAATAGGTTTTGCTAAGTTCGCTCAACATCAAAGACTTCATCGCCACTTACCATCGGGTGTTATTGTTGTCAAGCATTACCTTATACAAAGAGATCTCTGTGAACCCACTCTCTGGTATGAACACACTACAATACGACATAAATCAATAACCGAGAGGAAACAGCACATAATGACACTTGGTGAGAAAATGACGTCATGCGGAGAAAGTCACGCTTGTTGTAGCTAGCGTGCAAGTCTGCAATTATAGAACCTCTATGCACCATAGCATAGGCTCATTAAAGGCCTATTATGCTTCGGAGTCATACCCTCACCAGCCAATAGCCCATCAGGTACAGGCGTACTTACCTACATTCATATTATATTATTTAATGCTAGTTGTCGCTCTCGCTCCGCTTGAGCAAATTTACTTCCACTCAAAAATATGTTTAGACTGGATTCTTCGAACTTTCATGTTCCTATTTACTTTAACACTGGTTGGAATAAAACAAACATTGAATGTTACCCGAAGCTTACATCAGTGAAAACCGCATTAAAATCGATACAGCCGTTTCTGAGGTCGCGAACTCAACGATAAAACTGACGAACAAATAAAAAATATTGTTACAAGATCGTTATTAAATATCCCAATAATAGTTTTTTCCATGCTCAGAAATACAGACATTTATATGTTTCAAATATGAAAATATCTTAAACCCTAGTCATAGATAATAGTCCACGCCACCCTAAATTCTAGATTGAATTCAGTGCAGTTCAAAAGTAACTTTACGTTTTTTAAATATCCATAGAATAACGTTCAGCCAGAAGTGGCAATAAATATGTCCGCTCTGACAAAATGGCTCGTAAATCTGTCTGCTGCACTGTTTGCCGTCCGATACTATCATACTACTGGAATTGAAGTTAAAAAGATATCAAAAACTAAAATACGAAATACGACTAAAATGGAAAAAGAACAATGCAATAAAAAAAAACAAAGTTCTAACGGAAGCATAAAAAGTAAATACGCAAAAAAACATTACTAGTGTTAAAACCCAGTATTACAGACAGAATAGCGACCACTGTATTCCCGTAAATGACAACATGAAGACCCCATAGGCCTAGTTGGTAGTCCACGCCACTCTGGATACAGGGAATCCTAGCGCGGGGATATGTGTATGTAAGTGTTACTTATATTTTTTTAATGAGCACTGAATGAGTTTTTATCAGTTAAGATTGGTAGAGATTTTTTTAATGTAAAAGACCTTGGATGTCGTCGTTTTGGCCGGTCATTATGAATTTTTCGTCTACAGTAACTGAAACTAGAATTCTCTCGCGCTAGCTCTGCAATTAAATTTAACTTTACTATTCTTTTAAAGAAAACAATGCTCTCTGCAAAAAGTTAAAAACTTGTTTATTCAACACTAAGCAGGACTTCTCGACTTCAAAACATTAACAGCTCACTGCACGGCAGGAGTCAACTCATGACTGAGGCCTAGGGCATACTTCACACTGATCCAGTGCGTTAGTTAGTTAGTTAGTGGCTATCCCAGGAAGTCGGGAGCTTGACTTTCCTCATCATTCATCATCATCGCCGACCCGGATGGCGCAATGGTTAACACGCCGGATCGCCGTTCCGAGGGTCCTGGGTTCGATTCCCAGCGAGGCGGAGAACGATGAATTTAAATTTCCGTTCTTGGTCTGGGTGTGTGTGCTCTTGTCTTGTGTGTTGTCCATGGCACCCACGACACAGGGAATCCTAGTGTGGGGCTATGAGTGTGTAGCGTTATTTATTGTATTTATTCCTTCTTGGCGGGCGAAGCATCGGTGACCCCTTTAGTGTTACGGACCTCCATGGGCGACATGAAAAGTTAGGCACTTACCATAAAATGGGCTGTCAGCACGTTCGTAGATTAATAATAACCACATAGTTTTAAAATAATAAGTTTTACTATTAACTAATCACTAACATAAACTAACTTTAACCGTATACCAAACAAACCTAAAAACGATTCACACTTGACCATTTCGTTTAATCTCACGTCCTAACTTAATGTCGCTTTCAACACAATTTGTTCGCAAAATTCAATTTTAAACATGACAATACAATTTCGACTTTACCTTTAAAGAATAAGTCTCAATTTGAGATCGACGCATTCGCCATCGAAATTGCTTGCTTACGATTTTTAAACCGTATTCCAAAAAATCTTAAGATTTGAATTTAGAAGAAGAATGTATTCCAATTTTAAGTCCGTCGAGTGACACATTTCGAACTCTATCGCTTTAAAAATAAGGATTAAAATTGCCAGGCAATGTGTCAACGTGTACCATATGTTGTCAGGTGATACGGGAAATACATATGGCGCGAAATTACTGGCAGGTATATTCCCAAGGCAGTTGATATTGTTCTTGGAAGATATTAAAAGTCAAACGATGATCCCGGCCGAAATGATATTCAAAAGTTTAGCAACAGTTAAGTCTGCTTGAAATGTTTTGTTAAGGAGGCTTTTACTTCAGGAAATTGTCTTACAGGTTTGATTCACGGAAGAATTTTGAATTGTGTTCACAACTTGCTATCCCGGGAGTATCATTATATATTATCATGTCATTATATACCTTTCAGTGGCCACTGAATTGCGCACTAACGTGACAAGGTATTATTTTCGAGAGCCCCAACTGCTGGTTTTCAGTGCGTCTTTTTGCTGCAGAGTTCTGTCAATTGGAGACAGCATCATGGTGGAGGAATCATTTGGCCCCCCGCCCCCCCTCTCCAATTACAAACATCTCAGATACAACCCCTGCAATTAAAATTATAAAAGAGAAGTAATTTTCCCCAGTTATCCACGGCTGCGGCTAATCCTGGCCTTCTTCCCTGCCGGTACATCGCTAAACCCGGGATTACTGGAATTATACAGCGTGGAGTGTGGCAAATAATAAAATAGGTGTGTTCATGAATATTCTGACGGCAATGAGATGCGGAACACGTACTTCCACAGTAATTTGTGTGTAGTTGTTGGGTGGCGCTCGCGGGTTGATCGTCTGTCTGACACGGACGATTCTCATCATTATAAGCAAATCAAAATCATGCTCCACTGTAAGAGTGCCTTTCCACCAGAGATGTGCTATGCTACGTTGCTATGGAATTATGGATACGTTTGCTATCCACTGATCACAACATAGCATAGCACTGGTGAAAATGGGTTCCGCTAAGCTATGTATGTTTCTTATATGACAGTGAAAATATTAATACACGTAACTTAAAAACTTTGAGATACATGCTTCGAATCGAACCCGTTACTTCTGTCTGTAAGCATGTAATAAAAATGAAAAATAACACCCAAAACACGGGCCATTTCTGAAACAGCGTTGAAATATTGTAACATGTAAATGGTAGGTTAAATTATTCTGTCTCATTGTTCGTGCACAAAGAAACACATTTGTGTTGTGTAAAGTTATACTGAAGCTACCAGCCCGGCGGCGTGTGATGCTAAGTGATCGAACGAGTGAAACAGCGGGAGTGGTCTGTAGCTGGATGGGTGACCGCTAGTGGCAAAGAATTCTTGAACGTTTCTGTGTTTCGGAGGGCACGTAAGTCTCGAAAATTATCGTGAAATAGCAGTCGTTAAGCCATAAAGCTTTCGGGCGGCATAAAAACTTCCGTTAGTTGGTTAGCCATTAACCTCTTCACCAATTTTGACTGGAACGGCGCGGTGGAGTATGGAGGCTTCCTCGATTATAAGGAGGGGCCCGTGCCCAGTAGTGGGCCATTAATGGGTTGAAGTCACAAACATCGACTACGTATGCAATTCTTGTGCTAATGTGCGGCTCGCAATGTGGGGCCCTCAGGCAAGCGAGTGGATAGTATAATCGAGTATTTTATAATTCTGTTCCCTTTGCTGTAGAACAATTTGCCTTAAATTATATTATATAATTTTATTAATATTAGTCTGTCTGTTTGAACAGTTATAAAATTAAAAAACATACTACATAATTCTCATTAGCTTTCTACTAATGGTACTAATGGATATAATATAACTGTATTGCATGTTTCAAGAGAACGTTTCAGTTACTTTACACTTTACAAAAACTGTTACAAAAGCTACTAATAATAGTTAAAGGTGCGATTACTATTTGAGATCGTATAAACCATAATTTATCCCCGAGGGCAAGTCTCTACTTACGAGCAATGTTATGACATTATATTCAATTTGAGTATCGTATGACTATTGATCATAGACCGATGGCCCGATGTGGTTCTTATGGTAATGTGCGGCAAGTCGCAGTGTGTGGCCATTAGATAAGCGATTGTGTATTGATGTACCAATAACAATGTTCGTGTGATGCCTATAATGTTATTGCTCTCAATGAGAAATGGTCACCACTTGCCATCAGGTAGCTCGTTCGCCCGTTGGTCGCCAATGTACATTAAAAAGTGTATACGTATTAGTACCGTTCGAAGATCAATTTCTCTATATTATTGTCGTATTTTTTATATTAAGTTCAGCTTTACATTGAAATTCACCTCCTCCTTCTCCACTCCACTAAACTCTATTTGTATTGTGATAAACTCATACAGTTGCTGTGACGGTAAAACTTTCCACGAAAACTTTGCAATTTTTTTTCTTCTCACCACCTACTACTTTGATATAGAGGTTTCATTTAAAACCATCTTGGTCGATAGTTACTGTTTGGAAAGACTCTAGATATCTAAGTTAGACAGAGACAGCATCGATAATATGATAAGCTTACACAATTACACATACAACCAGGGGCCCAAGTCTGCTAAATTCTAAATGCTTCGCATCCGGTCGTGTCAGAATAATTTGTCACATTTTTTGTATAATGAAATATGTCAAACTATTAAAACACGACCCAATTGAAGCATTTAGAAATTAGCAGACTTGGTCCTCTGCTTGTAAGTATAATGTTACCGCCAGAGCACAGCTTGGCAGGTTACCTGCACCCTTGACCACATCGCCGCGCCGCGCCGTAGCTATGAATTGTGCGCTATGCAAATCTCTCCGACCATAAACAAGCAACGTCCACTCACCACAGAGTCCCGCAGCTACCCACGTTTCTTTGTTTAAAATCTCTATTGTTTATTCAAAATGGGTAATGCTTATTAAAACCGCAAGCTGTGATTTATTGTAATTGTGTTTTGTTTTTATAAACAAAACAAATTTCCTGATGAAATTCCTCTGATGGGGTCGAGGGTTGTGCCGATGTAGAGGTGTATTGTGGCGGGGTGGGGTTAAAAAAAGTTTTATGACATGTTTAATTTTTAAGGGTGTATTTTGAGTTCATATTTGCGGGTATTTTTCTCGTATCGGCGACAATTTTGCCAATACATATAATTATGTATTCTGAAATGACAGGAGTTAAAAATTGTTTTTTTTTATGCAACGCATTAGTTGGTGCAATGTGGTACCTGTCCGAGTCCTGTAAATATTTATATAGGGGACGATGTTTATTAATAAAACATGTTTTATCCCTGGATAACCATGGATATATATTGTGTTGTACTTGAACGCGCGCCTCGTCCTGGTGGATTTTCGTCTGCCGTCCATCCGTCCGTACAACGGCAATTAGTTTGACGTGCGAAATTGCGCATTTCGGTTGAGAGAGACCGTAAATATTGTTGTACGGGTAAAGAATGTACTATACATTGCAAATAAAGAGTATCTAATCAAAATACGTACTTTTCACCAATTACTACTAAGGTAATTTGTATATTTTGCGATTACTCACGAATTAGGTACCACTTACTTTGTATTATAATTTTTGCGTTACATAGTATGAACAAAATAATACAAAACAATTGCCGATTTCAATTTCAACCAACACACAACTGAACCCATTCCCAGTAACGCTCCACGTTTTTATTTTCGAAACACCCATAACCAACGTCCATTCACCAGCGATGGAGTCAACTAGGTGTAGGTTCCAATGACCTGGTTTCGAACGAGGACCACTACATCGAAGGCTGGTCGTCCGCGGAGGATTGCGGCGCGCCAGGGGAGGTATTGCCCTCTATTGTTACCGAATTAATATTCTGTGAGCATACAAACACATGTATTGTTCTGAGTACGCGGGTGCGGGCCATGGAAACCGCGAAGTGACCGCCTTAGAAGGTCGCTGTGTGATTATCATGATTAATGTTCGGTCCTTATATTTAACCGATCGTTTTCGAGTTACCAGTAACGAGTTTGAAGTCGTTCCTTATAATATTATCTTATAGGAACTATTTTCAGTTACGCCTCGTAGTTAGTTCTACTACCCGTAAGCAAAACGAATCGTTTTTCGATCAAAGAAACCGGGCAAAATACTAGCAAGTACTCAGCGAGTAGTACGTACTTGCCGTGTGAACCCTATTCTTTTTTATGTTACTAGCCAACAATAATCAACAGTGGACGCAGTGTCCTTTGGTATCCCCAAAGCTGCCCGTGCACAATTTTTACAAGTAATCATAGCCGACAATCGAGCTGACAAGGTATCTGATAGTTACTGTCGTCAATGGACATAAGTAACACAAAAGGCATGACTGATGCGTTGCCAGCGAAGCAAGAATGAGGAAAGGAAGTGAGCGCTAGCTCTCAAATTCCCAGTCGAAACAAGTCGTTTAGGTCTTTAATACCCAGTACCCACTAAAACAATTGCCATCCAATTTTATCAGGCATTATATAATGTCATATTTACTCTACTTCAGGGGATAATCTTTGTTCTATAAAATAGAGAGATGTTCGTTTATTACAAAAGTTGTATATACACGAGTATGTTGCCAAAACAAATTACTAAACTTTTGACCGAACCTCCACTTGTGTCAGCTTTCTCGTGGGAATAGATCCGTTCCCGACACCAAAAGTATTTAATATGATTAAAGTTATAAATATTTCGATGTCTCATCCACCCATACCAGTACATGGTTTTCTATTACTAACAACAACTAACTTGAATAACTAACATTAACAGTCCCTACCTCATAACTAACGAACTAAACCCTTATACATTACATACATACGTAATATGACCTGAAATTCAACGACTGTTTGCCACTTATATTTATATCTTTCTCTTTCTGTAGTGCAGGTACGGTTGATGAAATATTTTCTTTCTTTCTTCATTTTGCCATCTAGACTAACCATCTTTTGTCCCGATTTAAGTCTTGTTCTAGGTCGGTCACAGTAGCCACAGGCAGCAGCCGAAGGGTGTTGCATACTAGTTTGCTATCTCAAATCCATAAAGAAGTACATCGTCCCCAGGTGCCAGCTGTCCCGCACGCTCGTTAGGTCCGGAAACAAAATGTACCAACGCACGCAAACTACACTTCAAAAATTCAAAACGATAAAATTGTTCACACTTCCACGCTTTTGTTTCACACTTTAAAACTTTTCTGCGCTATGTGATAGTGATGTTCCGGAGCAAGCCCGTTAGGGAGCTTTTCAGATACATTACGTTGGGATAGAGCTCTCTCTAAAGCTAGATGTTCCTAGTTAGATGTTCAAGATGCATCTTGTCTTAGCATTTTGAACAGAAAGAAAAACTTGAACAGAAAATTCTAATTCTGCAATTGGTTGTGTTAGAATAAGACAACTATTTTTTTTCTTATAAGTATATGTATTTAAAAAAAATTGAGATCACTTGATACAGATTTTAAGTTTGATGTTATTGACGTGCATATCCAATGGCAACCACATCCCGACAGGTAGCTTGTCTCGTCTGCTAGTTTGACGGCTATCACATAAAAAAACAAATGACACAATGGTTTAAATGTAAAAATAATAAAAAAATTCCACCTAAATCTAAAGAATCACAATAACACTAAACTTTCCTAGTATCGAGCACTCTGTCAGCTCAGTAAAATGTCGGATATCGTATAGTCCGCTTCTTGTGCCGCCATCCCTATTTTAAGGTCAATTTTAAAACCGTTAGTGGGAACGTAATAGTGTTTTAAACGAGAACTGTTTACACGTACTTGGAAGAATTCCAGTGTTTATTTATGGAGGAGAGGAATCTCCTTTTTCCAACGAACAAATTCGGGACTTCAGGGGGCTTAATGTGTCCGGTGGACTTAGGGTTGCTTTAAGCGTGAAATTAAATTGAAATTAAGTGTTCGCCGGAAAAGGAAATTTAATTTAAGAATTTTAAGTGTGGACTCGTCTACAGCTTTGTTTACCAAGATGAAGACGACCTACTGGATGGTAAATGACCACAGTCGCCCTTTGTCTTCATCATCGATGCGTTGTCGGGTAACAAGTATGGGGGTATATATTTATTTATATGGTATTTATTTCTGGCTCTCTGATATTGTGAATGGGTTCCATACGCCACATCGAATTCCAATACATCGAAGTTCATGACATCGAACACGTTACATCGATAGTATATTGTGACCGACAACATAAATAGTTTTACGAGCAAAAAAACAGGCTTAATAATGCAAATCTAAGACTTATGTGGTTTTCTCATGGATGCCATTGTCGTAACTGGACCAAATTTAAACGGGACCACACGGGAAGCACCATCTTTCAAATTAAAAAAGAATCATCCAAATCGGTTCACCCAGTCGAAAGCACTGAGGTAACAAACATAAAAAAAAGAAAAAAGCAGTCGAATAATTGAGAACTTTTTTAGTTAAATTTAACTAAAATATTGTAATCATTAATGTCATCATCTTTCGTTTTCAGTAACGGCAAATTTTGATTACAATCAGTTCCCTCATATTCATATTCATTTATTTGCATGGATTCATTTATTAGGATGGATGGAAGTATAGTATAGTATTCAGCTACACATTATCGTGGCATGCAAATTTGTCAGCATTTATTACTAAGATGCAATTAAAATATACATAATAACAATAAAACAAATTACATTAAATTAAATTACACTAAAATTAAATTAACTACTTTCAATTGATTTAATGTCACACTCAAGGAATTCTTTAATATTATGAAAGTTTTTTTTTTTGAAATTTCCTAACCCTCTTTTAACATTTCCTAAGATATTCCACATAACTTACTTCTCAAAGTTTGGTAAGCCTCATAAAGAGGGTTGGGCCGTACGCCGAATCTTAGAGTGACTAAGCCGGTTCACGAGCGCCATTATTTCGTGAATTCGAGACCGCAAAATTAGTGGTCGGAAATTTAGCAGACTTAGTTCGACCACAAATCTCAGCTCGTCTGCTGAGCGAAGGCTCCCAGGATCGATAGTAGGGTAGTAGAAGTGGGTCTGTTTACACAATTACATTGTCGACTGATGGCGCATTGGTTACCCTGACGGAGCACCGAATGTGTTCTAGTCTTTGTGGGTTGTGGCACCTACGATACAGAATCCGAGTGCAGGGCTATGAGTGTGCAGTGTTATTTACATTTATTATTCATTATAAGCTATCCTAACCGACATATCAAAACCTTCCCTGGTCTGAGATATCTTTATGTACTCGTACCTAGGTATTAAAGAAGTGTGGCTAAAAAATATTTAATTTGTAAATTTAAACCCGACCGTATCTAATAGATACCATACCCATCCTCGCATCGGGCAACCTGTCTTTTTACCCACACTTGAAAAATATTTAGACGGGATTTTTAAATTACCCTTTTTGCGAACCGACTGAGAGAAAACAAAGACTATGTTATCCCGAACTCGGTACAATAAATCGGTGATAATATCATCCAAACCGGTTAACCATTTTTAGGTCCGCACCCAAACCGGAACCCTATTAATAAGCGCTCGTACGCACTATAGCGGTTAGCCGGACTCCGGCCAGCCGTCCGGCTGACCGGAGGATGCGGTTGGGCTAGCGGTTGGCCGGACGGCTGGCCGTATGCCGGTTAACCGGACAGTGCGTATGAGTAACCGTCGTCGTTTGCGGTTGGATCGACTAATTTCCAAGATGGAATTTAAAGAAGTCGCAGCTATATATTATATTTATTCACGTCATATATAAAAAAGAAACAGAGAAAAAGGTACTGGGTGCATCGAAATTCATTGTAAATCATTTGTTATCATCAATAAAATGCGCGAGCGTCGGTGAACACGTACAACATCCAACCGCAACCGGCCAACCGCATAGTGCGTATAGCGACCGTCCGGCTAGCCGTCGATCGGGCCGCAGCGCTCCCAGCGACCGGAGCGGTTGGGCGGCAGCCGCATCGCAGTGTGTATAGAAACCACATTTTCAAACATATTTTTGATTCCGGTCAGCCGGACGGCTGGCTGCAGTACGGCTAACCGCATAGTGCGTACGAGCGCTAAGCCTCCACTGACTGTATGTCCGTCTGTTTGTCACAGTGCTTTATCTCTTGAAATACGTAAACACCTAAACAACGACACAATAAGGACAATAGATACATATAAAATGAAGTAAAGGTTAGTTCCTTGTACGCCTTCTGGTTTTGATTCCTTGAACACGAAGGAATTTCGTTGAGATATGGCCCATAAATTGTACCACGAAACCACGGAGAATAGAAGTAAAGAGCACCATCTCTGTGCTTTAAGAGTGCATCGAAATGCAAAAGTGGCGCCTTAGCAGAGTGTAAATATTTAACAGCACTTTTTAAGATATTTTGAAGTACATGAACAGTAGAGTTTTGCAAACAGTTTGACATTAATATCAATAAATTTTACAAGTACTCCTTCTACAACTGCTAACTTAATCATACACTTAAGCTACACTAGCGCCGTTTTGGTGGGCTTTTGACCTATTTACTACTTGCCACTGGACACTTCAACTTGTTACCTGTATGAGATGATGCTCCTTGTCTCTACACTCCATACACGGAAAATATCTGGCGGAAAATATAAAATATCTGATCCCAATCAATCAACGATCCAATATTAATAAGCATTAAATGTTAATAGTATAATAATTAAATGAGTATTAATAAATTAATTGATTTAAAGGCAGGGTTTCATGAACGGGTAATGGAGTATTATGTCGAACTCATTACATCAAGGCTTAATTACTTTGTCTTGCGGATATTATGTACAACGGTAATTAAATAATGCAGTCAACTATCTAGCGGATATGACTGATTACAATAATGAAATGGTACAATTGGGTACAACAATTTCTTTTTTTTATGGGCATAAGATAGTAAACGAACATTCAGCACACCACCTTCCGCTGCCGCCCATGACAACTGTGACCGACACAGAACAAGACACAAATCGGGACTATCCTCCGATATTATTATACTAGGATAGTATTATACTAGGTATGTATTTTTGAACGCTTCCGTGCTTCGGAGGGCACGTTCATTTTCTTGTTAACTAATAATCGATAAACTAGCTAACAAGCTTCTTGAGTAAGTGGTTGTCTATGCAAATTGATGGCAGTAATAATTGCCGACCAAAGGGGAAGCCGGAAACTCGTCTCTCAGTCCGACTATACGTCTGTCTCTCTCTCCCTCTTTCAGCTTATTGTTGTGCGTGCATGCCTGGTTTATTCATACCGGATTTTATCGTATTACCAATATTTCAACTAAGTTTCAGTTTTTAGGGCCGGCGTTGCACTGGCGGCTCCCCTGGTGTTGCTCGTGTCTAGCGACGGTGACCACTTACCATCAGGTGGCTCGTCTGCTTTCACGTGCTTTTACTTCAGACTATATAATGAAGATCGGCTACTAAGTTTCTTTAATGACAACTAACTACCAACTAACAACTCATACCACTTTTCATAAGTAAAGAACATCAAAGATGTTTATGCCCACTGCTGAACGTCCAGTTACCAGTTAAATCGACAAACAAACCGTCAGTTTAATCAGAACCGTTTAAATAATGTAATAACGTGATTGGATTGCAATAACTGCACACTTGCGTATGCAAATACATTTCACATAATAATGTCGAAATGGGTCGCAATTACCATAGTAATGACGTGTCCGTGTGTCCCGCGTGACCCGGCTCCGGCGATGGGTGGGACACGTCGCCGGTTACCATGTCCGAAATTCCGGACAAATAGCCGGATATATATTTAAAAAAAATCGGACATTTCTGAATATTTAAGTTCAAAATATTAATTTCGTCTTACGAATTTGATAAATTAAAACACACAGGTAGACTTACTCGTTTATTTGTTTAATCCGGTGATCCGACACTCAATACCATTATTATATTCTAATTAAATTTTAATCTACAACAAGTAATATTCACATAGTCCGATCTAGACAACCGCTCGAAACGGAGATCAGCACTAGAATGACCGCTTAAGACCACTGACATGTAGCACGTGGACAACGGCAAGGGAAAACGGAAAGAGGGCGCTTTGATCGGTCACGTGTGCCACACGTCACTGTCAGTATTGCTACATTAAATTTAATCATGAATTAATACATTTACCTCTAAATAGCTAATTAATTAATAAAATAAAATATAAGTTAACAAAATTAATTACACAAATAATTGTAAAATTCTAAAAATCATCACATTCGGCCATCCGCGTGAGTGCTACCTCCCGGTGCACTCTCTACTTTTACAACATAATTATTTAGTATAGAAAAAGAGCAAAAGTTTTTACTAGTGCGAGAGGATTTTAGTTTTGTATTGCATGTTTTTTTTTTTTGCCCTGACTACCGTAAACTACCACTGCTTCCAAGTGTCGCTATGGAGAAGAAGCAGCGGAACAAACTCCATAACATTACAACACTGTTTTAACAAAATTACCAATTAACTATTTGCGCGATTGTTTTAACTTTTATTCGGTACGTCATTTCCGCAAAACTACTCGCTCCGGCATCTCGTCCTCAGTAACGCTCTACCAGCGGCAAAACGTATTACCTAAGCATTGAAAATTACCTGTAACAACAAACACATACGCGAGTATCCCTCCAAGCTCGGCCCTTCCTTGCCCTCGGCCTTCCATCGGCCCTCGGCTCGGGTCTTGTATAACCAAAAAAAATATATATTCTAAAACATTGAGTTAATATCAACCCAATGTCTACATTACTTCAAATTCCAATTCCAAACAGTATTTAAACAATTTGTCACAGTTCAACTATTAACAGAAATGGCTGAATGGCATTTAATTCAACCTTAAACTTTTCTGGTCTACAATATCATCACATTCGTTATTTAAATAATAATTATAAAAAAATTATTAAAAGGAGTAATTATGAAAAGAATAATTGTTCGGTAAAACGATAAGAAAACAAAATGATTTAGATCACCATTGCATTATACTCGTAGTTGTAACCCATGATACCAGAGGTGCGAGAAATGGTGTCCTGGCCTCCCTCGCCAGTATCATTGCCAGCACGTGGCAGTTGATGCGGTCCCACATGATAGGCGGCTGTTTAACCGTTCCCCATATACATAGTTATCGCAGTGTCCGTGTCCTTACATGTAGAATAATGTAATTTTGCCAATGACCTGTACTTCTTCAAAAGCTTAACTGGAACACAAAATCATATAAGCATTGCATCGCGATATGAGCCGACATGCGAGATAAAAACACGTTGGCATCATAAGGTAAATAAGGATTTATTTATTTATAACAGTGATAACATATTCAAGCTTATACATCTTATTTCCCACACTAGGATACCCTGTGTTGTGGGTAACTACACTCTTCCAACTGATTTATATGAAAAGAGAAACAATAAGAAGAAAACAAACCTAAACATCGGTAAAACAATGTAGTTAAATAAATGGAAGAAAGAAAATAATAATAAGAATAAGCCAAGAAATTAATAAAAGTTTAAACACAATGCGAAGCAGATTACCAGCAGTATATATTAATCTTTGCAAATAATAGCAAATATATTTTAATCTTTGTAATTTCATACTATCTATATATTATAATAAATATAAAGTAATTAAAAATATATTATTTTATTGTATGTGTACCACCTTATAAAAATATTATGTCTAAGAGATTAAATAAAATAATTGTATTGCACTAGTAGTACATCACTTCATTGAAGTTATCATCACACATACCACTAACTGAAGAGTTACAAATGGTTAGTAACTTTAATTTGTAACTTCTTACAAATGTTTAAACGATTCCAGCACACTAGCCAATTCATTTCGCCATGTGAAATACCTGCTCAAACTGGGCACAAATAATAGTAAAAGTTGCATCGATCATGATTATCATCTTCATCAGATCCCAGATACAGGATGTTTTCGCAACCGCGTTCTGCAACGCACCGTACTGGATAGATCACCGTATGACGGTCGCTACGCTGTTAGACGAAAAGTTACAGAAAACCTTGGGACAAGTACATTCGATACACATCTGCCAGACAAAAATATTGTACGAAGTTTAAATACACATAAATCAGCAGGTGTAGCTGGAATCAAAACTGTAAGTTGCACTTACGGCGTTTTTCACCTTATAGCGAATACGTCAAAAATCACTCCGATTTCATACAGATGTCACGGAATTCATCTATACGTACATAAAAGGACTGACGGAAGAAGAAGATGACTGACTGACATCAACGCAGGGCCCAAACTGTAAGGGTAGAACTCAAATTTTGCACAGCAGTTCCTTTCACAAAGTAGGGGAGACTAAGGGGGGGAATAAGAAAGGATTCTTGGAAATCCACCCCCCCTAATGGGGCAAAACGGGGTGCAAAGTTAGCATGAAACCTTGCCGTTTTTGAAGTCATTCGAATAAAATTCAGTATGAATTTTTCATTGGAATTCGTGAAACATGTATAAAATATTTTCATGTAGAAATCATTCCTTAAGGGGTAAAAGGGGAGGTGTAAAATTTGTAAGGAAGTTCTCTGATTCTATCAACTTTCATATGTTAAGGGACTTTTGGCGGGCGAAGACGCGGGGAAAAGCTAGTATATTATAAATCACAAGTTGTCCCGGCGTACTTCGTACCGCTCTATAATTAAATAATGTTTTGGTGATATATCGACAGCAACGCCACCCATCGGGTCCAATTGTGAATCTAAACCATTCCCAGATCCCCTTGAACACACACAACAAATTTCATCCAAATCGGTCAAGCCGTCTAGGGGAAGTTCACCCTCATACACACTCACACTCGAATTATATATATTAAGATTATTTTAGCTGATTTAAAATAACAAAAGTGTCGAATAAGAGTGTCCGGTGTGTAATGTTATGACTCGATTACCATTATCGACAGATTCTTTTGGAATAGAGTGAAAACGTAGATCTAACGGCATGCTTCTAGTATGCCCCACTAGAAGATAGACGATGACATAAGCATTGGGTTCGTGGAATCACGAAAGACAGGGAAAGGATATGTAACGTGAATACTAAAACATCTTTTTACTCGTTCAGACCGCCTAGGTGCCCGGATCTAAACCTGATCGAAAATTGATGGAGTGTGACGGTAAATTGTGGACCACAAAAACGAGAGGATACAGGAAGCACTTGAGACATTGTAACGAAATTTGAAATCTGAATAGAGAGGAGAACTAACTGCTGTTATTATATTGTTGAAAGCTACTGTGCTTAAAGTAGTTTTTAGATAAATATTTTAATTGTATTATTCAATAAATTTATCATTATTATAATTTCTATTTTATTTTTATTTATTCTATAACCTTGTCTCGTGTGTGCAATATCTGCTAATGTGCGGAAATCAGCTAGGATGCAGAATGACTTGGAAGGAAGGAATTAATGGTGGGTGTGAAATCACAAAAACACGTCTCACTGCCGTCCAATTACGATTCTACCAGTTTGCTGCTAACACCTGTATAGTCATTGCAGATAAGGATATAAACGTGGCCCAAAAATTGCTTCAGGACTTTAGGTTATTGTCAAAGGTCTCAGGGTGCTGGATTGGTGCTAAACACAGATAAAACGAATAAGCTAAAAAAATTTAACAGACGAACATAGAACCTCCTCCCTTTTTTTTTTGACGTCGGTTAAAAATAGACGACAAATTATTGATTAAGGCACACAGTCAGAACCTCGGGGCCATTATAGATAGATACAAACCCATAATGACCCGCCCTCGCCTCGCTTCGGGAAACCCATTTCCGTAAACCGTTTGCTAAGATTTTGTTGTATATTTTGGATAGTTTACACTATATCTTTATAAATTATAGCCCATATGTTATCCTCATGAGTAAGCTACATTATTGTAAAGTTTCATCAAAATCCATTCAGTAGCTTTCGTTTGTCTGTAGGTCTGTCTGTTTGTTTGGGGGATAACCTCTGGAACGGCTAGACCTATTCTGACTGGACTTTTTGGTTTTCGCTGGGGACAGCGGAAGAGACAGCTTAAAAGTCACAATGATCTATGTAGCAACCATATATATAAAACATATACATATACAACATAAATAACATCACAATTAATAAACTAAACCAATAAAAATTATTATAGCATAAAATGTATGTAAAAATAAATTCTCAAGCAAACCCCGGTTGAGAGCGTTGTTTAGCAAGCGTAGCAACATCCAACCTTATATCGCCTTATAATGGTGTTTTCACACCTCTTTGCGCTTGGGCTCAAACTGTCAATATTCAATTAAACGTATAGCTATTATAATTATTATATGGACACATACATATTGGAGAAAAGAAATGTTTTAAATAATAAAGTTAATAGAAGTTCAAGCTGAATAATATTTATCTAGTATAGATCGTTCAACCTACTCACTCTTAACAATATGAAATAGTTAGGCTCAAAAAAATAAAAATTATTTATAACCATCAAAATATATGTATTTTCTATCATTCAAACAAAAGTCCGAATAAAGGTGGACAATGTGACAATTTATCATTATTATTATAATGGATTTCCTTGATATTAATTCATCGCTTATTAATAACATTATTATAGCTTGGGTATTACGGGTACACGTACATAGTTTCTTTTGTCGTTATAAGTCAGGTATATAAGTCATGTATAGGTCGGGTAAGTATAAGTCAGGAACGTACATAATTCCTTTTGTAGTTATAAGTCAGGTATATAAGTCATGTATAAGTCAGGTAAGTATAAGTCAGGAACGTACATAGTTCCTTTTGTCGTTGTAAGTCAGGTATATAAGTCAGTTAAGTATAAGTCAGGAACATATATAGTTCCCATTGGCATACACAGCCAAGTATAAATCAGGAACGCACATGTATGAGTGAGGGACATACATAGTTTCTTTTATCGTTATAAGTCAGGTAAGTATAAGTCAGGAACGTACATAGTTCCCATTGGCGTACATAGCCCAGTATAAGTCAGGAACGTACATAGTTCCTATTGGCGTACATAGCCAAGTATAAGTGATATATAAGTCAGGTAAGTATAAATCAGGAACGTACATAGTTCCTCTTGGCGTACATAGCCACATTCGACCCTGAAACATACATAGCTCCAGGTTATATATTACTACTCTAGGCACACGTGGCCTACCTTATCTCTTCCAAATACACGTAATTCTACTTTTCATACTGCATGAAATCACGTAGTTTCTATCACGAAATAAATAAAACCTGATTCAATATATTCTTTTTAATTTCCTATGCCATACCACGCCATACACGATCAATAGTGACTTGTGATTAACGCGGAACAGCAGAGTGCTAAATAGTTTAAGATAAGCGCCTGCAAGTCAATTAATAGCAACGTTACGCAATCAATTTACAGTATTTTCTAAACGATTATTATTTAATATACTTATTTATTATACTGAATGATTTTTAATTCCCTTGAGATACTCGAGGACATGAAAGAATATAGTCATAGGTAAAGATTAAAAATATAAAGTCAGAATTCTACACGATAATTATTTCAAAAATGGCAATCAAAATTATCTAAAAATACACGGAATGTATGGTGAACAGCTGTGTAGGTACTAAGACCGCCGGGTTATGACCTTGTTTATACCGCGCGGTCAGTATGTCTACATACTCTACATTATCGGTTTGTAATGGAGAATTTCGTCAAATTTTAAGCACCCTTTTTAATTCAATATTTGGAATGAGAATCAAATAATGAGGACTCCCCTTTTAATATCGCAAGTGTCCAACAAATCACCTTGTATATTATTTTAAAGTCGGTATGTTGTTAAAATGATCTTAATTGTTTCACATTGGCTATTATTTCAATTTAAATTTACCCACTTTGTATATATTACTTTTATATTTTTCTTGCTATTCTAACAAAGATAATAATTAATAGTTTGAAAAACTGAAAACACGCTTTTATAATGCTATCTATAATGCTACGTACAATTTTATTATGAGATATCTAATAATTTTATCAAATTAGTGTATTGTCATCGGTCCTCAATAACTCTACAAAGTTTGAACGAAATCTGGCCGTTTAAAGTGGGTCAAAATCGCGCCCAAAGAAGTCGGTTACAAACAAACATACAGGTGAAGCTAATATAAAGCGTGTAAAAAGACTGCTGATTCGCACTTCTTAGAATAAACAGTGTTTCAATTCAGGTTGGTGTTTGCCTTATTTATTAAAACTTGACACAAGGCTAGTGGTTTTCAAAATAAATTAACATCAATTGAAGATAAAATCAAAAGCATCCCTTGTCAAATAGGCACAACAGTAAATTTTGATTTTCAAAGATAAGTTTATAATTTAATCATTATCAGAATTTAATTATTAGCACAAGTCACATCCGCTTTGACTATAAAAAATCACAAATGGTTTGGCAAGGAAGAGGAAGATAAAATAATTTTAACCGATATATATATTTTTTTTTTTTTTAGACTAAAATAATAGTTCAATAATAACATACCTGGTGGGCGGTAGATCCCGCACTTCTGAGTTTTGATAAATTAAAACACACAGGTAGACTTACTCGTTTATTTGTTTAATCCGGTGATCCGACACTCAATACCATTATTATATTCTAATTAAATTTTAATCTACAACAAGTAATATTCACATAGTCCGATCTAGACAACCGCTCGAAACGGAGATCAGCACTAGAATGACCGCTTAAGACCACTGACATGTAGCACGTGGACAACGGCAAGGGAAAACGGAAAGAGGGCGCTTTGATCGGTCACGTGTGCCACACGTCACTGTCAGTATTGCTACATTAAATTTAATCATGAATTAATACATTTACCTCTAAATAGCTAATTAATTAATAAAATAAAATATAAGTTAACAAAATTAATTACACAAATAATTGTAAAATTCTAAAAATCATCACACGAACTGACAGTGAAACTTTTAGTGCGGACATTTTAGTTAAAAAATTGTAATGTTTTTTTTTAACTATGTAGGTATGTTTCGATTTAGTTGTTACTACTGTTACTTGTAAATTGTTTTAAAAATGACAAAACGAATTATACTTCATCATCATCATCATCATCATCATCACAACCCATAACTGTCCCACTGCTGGGCACGGGTCTCCTCTCACAGTGTGAGGGGTATAGGCCATAGTCCATCACGCTGGCCAAGTGCGGATTGGCGGACTTCACACACCTTTGAGAACAATAATATAATTATACTTAAGATTTCATAAAAACTAGAAAAATTATCTAAAACATATTTTCAAGATAATATTAAGTTTGTAAACCGGACATATCAAAAACAAATCCATCCAGCTGGCAACCCTACACCATCAAGATATCTTTGGGATCATTAATTTGGCCAACAGGGAATTACAACCGCGCTAATTGTTTGCCCGTACTTTGTTCGCGTACATTGATTTATTTATCAGTATTTATATCTGAAAGACAGATCTAACATCTGTTTCGGGGATCCGCGACCACGGATTCGTGCCCGCGACATTATTTGAAGTTTGCCGCTCAATAGCTTTATCCCAATTCCCAGCCCACATTTCAGTAAGCGATATTAAGAAGATATTGTAGAGATATGTTACGTATATTACATATAAGATATCTGAAAACTTTACAGATTAGTAGGAACAAATTAGGGGAAACCTGTCCCAGTACCCAAATTGTTAGACATAAACTCCTTAAACTGACAGACTTTGTTATTTTCCTTAATAATATTTTCTTGTTATTAGAAGTAAAAAGGTTTTCTCTTCACGTATTATAGAAGTAATAAGTAGTTTGGATTAAATAGTTTTGCAATAAATACACTAATTGAAAGCTTGCTTTCACAGCTGCGAGCGCTGATTCAGAGCATTTATTATTCATAACAAGTGTGCATACGATATAAAACCGCCGGTTCATTATTTTCCGTTTTATCGAGTCGGTGGAGATATTCGGTGGAGGGTAATAGTGGATGGTCAGTGACTGCTGATTCTGAGCCATTATATAGTCAACTACTTTAATAGCGACAGCGGTTATAAAATAAAGAGCCAGTAATCTGTGGGTCGATCCTTTTTGGACGGCAACGAGTCGTCGATGCTTTTGTGGTACTCATAATGATGACCACTTACCATCATGGCTTACTTAGGTATTAAGAAAGCGTTTGGTTTGATGTCATAGCTATTGTTTTGGCGCTGCAGCGAACTTTAGTTCTAACTCTTGCTAATGTTCCTATCTAATTTTTTCCCACGTTAAAATGTGTCAGTGTCTTTTTCGTTTCCGTTTCGGTTCATTTGCGAGTCATTTCCGTTTCATCCACACATCACAACGATACTATAGAAGTTTTCACTTCAAAATACAAGGTACACAAATGACAGAATTAACACATTTTAAATCGTATGCTAATTACGTTATTGACTAAGTTCATAGCCAAGTCAAGTTCACGGGAGAACTCACAGAAAATTTACAGCACACATTTACAATTAAAACTGGATGAAAATATATTGTTGTGAACATTAATAAGTTTCGTTAGGACGCTACAGCTCACGGCGTGCCTGCGTCGCTGTAGCAGCTCAAAACTGCTTACACCGAACTTTTAGCACGAGTCAATACAGAAATTTTCAGTAATAGCCAACAGTTTGCGTTAACCGGGAAAACTAAATTGGAGTTTATTTGCAAGCGCAGCAGTTATGTAGTTTGGTTGTGGCTGCGTGTGTTAACGGAATCTAATTTTGGACAAATGTTGGTAATGTTGCAGTCGGTGTGTTCTTTTCAAGTTATTATATCTATATTTTTATTAATTAATTGTTTATAGGATTACCAACATAACCATTTTCATCTGTGACCGAATTAGACCACTACCAACAATTACTAACTGGACTAATACTAACAACAACTAACAGGACTAACTATCATTGACATTCCCTGCCCCAGTCCTCATGTCTGCTAACGAACTAACCAACTAACGTTTTAAGCTTCTAACACCGTCTGCTGACTGTGCTTACCATCCTAGTATCGATTTTAGTGTTGTTCTGTGTCGGTCACAGTTGTCATGGGCGGCAGCGGAAGAGTACTACTGCACGCTCGTTTGCTACTTTAAATTCATAAAAGAGCGGTAACAGTGTAGAATGTAACAATTGAGTAAGGTTAAAAGTCTGAAGCCCTATTCAGACATACGCGGTAGGTATCTGCTGCCGCCATGGGTAACGAAATCCGAGAGGGAAAACGGAATACCGTTTACCGAAGTTACGCAAAGAAAACTTTGTGTTCAGACCTAAGATTGGTAGTGAAACTTGTTGATTATCGTCCATTCTAAACAAAAGGCATCCAATGCGTCTATTGTGTTCGGCGCGGAACTGTGGACGTTTACCTTTATCCCGTACCCTCTAGCTAAATTACCACCTACATAGACAGTATGAGATGTTTCGCACTAGCTGCGGTATCCAAGCCGGTGTACTCGTAAGTATTGCGCTTCCGACAGCGTGTGTCTGAACAGACCTTTTAGTTTCCTAAATTAGCTAGGTATCTTGAACACACATGGCTAAAGTTATGTTATGTTACAGAAAGAAATTGTGAAGTTTATTTCATAACGTCGACTTACATATTGCTTGTGCCTACAGTTGATATACAAGAATCCGTTAATATTGTAAGATGGTCACCGTCCATTCCGTCCCGTCCCTTCGGCCCCGGCATAACAAGTTGCAGTGTAAGAGGTTCATTTGTCTGCAAACCTAAGAGTAATGTCCGCATTATTTACACGGAAATGAAATAACATGGTTTGTTGTACAAATGTGTGAACAAAAATAATGTGCCAGTTCCGACGCGCGATTTCACAGGGATTTGCTCTACTCCTTGAATATATGAGTAGTAGATATTCGCCGGTTCTAACTCACTTGTAGGGCGAAAATAGGGCGAAAAACTCGTTTCGACCGGTTTCACCGGCTACTAGTCGCGAATGAACTTTATATTAAGTGATATGAACTTTATATTAAGTGATTCGCGGGGTAATTAACCGCGGATTAACTTAATCCGCGCGCCCATTAAGTAATTCGCGGTTTAATTAGGCGCGAATTACCTTTATCCGCGGATCAATTAATCAAATCGCGGTTCGATAAACCAATTCGCGGCCGCGAATTAACTTGATTCGCGCTTCAATTAAACGATTCGCGGTTTTATTACGTGTCAATCAATAAAACCGCGGATTAATTAATTAAAGCGCGCATAAAGTTGCCGGTTCTGGCTCACGAAAACTCGATTCTTCGGGATACACCGGCTACTAGCCGCGAATCAACTTTATTCACGCTTCAATTAAGTAATCCGCGGTTTTATTATGCGCGAATTTTCTTTATTCACGGTTCGATTAATCAATTCGCGGGTCGCTTAACGGTGAATTAATTTTATTTCTGGCTTTATTATCTCATTCGCGATTTTATTGACTTATTCACGTAATTCTTCACTTTACTTAGAAAGCACTCAACGGTATCTCTACATTCTTTTTTTATCGCTTGCCTTAATGGTCGATGCATCCGTTCCTTTATCCACAATACAGATAAGGATATCTGCTAATGTTTCCGCCCACATTCCGCTCCTTCCATATAAATTTAGCTAGCATGGCTCAAAGGACATCATTGTGACAGTGAAAGTGAGCCGAGTCTACTATATAATGGATGTGAGTATTTTCTTAATTTCTTAATTATCTGTTGAAAACTTTTAATTTCCTGTGTGCACACGTTCTAGACATGTATGTACATATTCATGCCCGCGATATCTGTAGGTGTTTCGGTATTTTTTTTTTTCATAATATTGTTGTTCTCATTTTTATGATTTGCTAATTATCTAGTGAAATCTTTTCATTTCCTATGTGATATCTGTAGGTATTTCCATATTTTTTGCATTAATTGTCCATGTATAATGAACCAGCTCTCGATAACCTAATAATAAAGTGTCGTAGTATAAAATTAACCTGTATTATGTTCTCTTTCAGCAAGACACATTCAAAAGCTACTATTTTCCGGACACGCCCGAGGAACCTGACGATTCATTAGTTGTTAATATGAAGAAAAACAATAATATCAAAAGAATAAATGACATAGACATGTTCTTTGAGAAGCCCAAAAAGAAGAAAAAACTCGGAGTACAATCTTCATATGTATCAGCAGCACGTGACGACGGAGTCTCTTATATTTCCTCCAAGGAAGATGACGCTCTCACCGCTACTCATCTCATAAAAATCGATGTCTATGATATGAATAAAATACGCAACATCGAACCTATTAATTATTGGAAATACTCCGACGCTCGAGTAAAATATTATGTGCAATCAGAAGATGATAAGCGTTATCAAAGTACGCGGGACATCATTTACAACATTACAAAGACACTCGCCGGGAAGCACAATTGTTCAAAATATTTTATCGAGGACAAACTCCAAGGAATGTAACGCTCTCACCGTGACTCATCTTATAAAAATGTATATAAGTAAAAGCAAAAGAAGAAATAACATTAACTAGAAGTATCGCGCCCCCACCCACAGCATTGGGCATATAAATAACTAGAAGCTAACAACCAGAAACTATTTCATAAGATATATACCTAACGAATGTGTTCCAAGTTAGCCGTAATGGATTCCAACGATCAAATTGAGTCTAAACTTTATAAGTTATGTGGTGATATAGAGTCAAGCATTATGTTTAATGATGACAATGATGAAGAACTAGTGAAAATTTGTTGTGAGATTGAAACAAATATCATGTAAGTATAAACAAACTTTACATATAATTTTTTTGGTCTTTAGAAAAGAAGTATAACGTAAAATAAATATGATGTGGTTTTATATATTTTTATAGCTCTTAAATTGTATTGTTACAGTCAGTTAGGTGGAGGATCCCGAAAAAGAACCAACAACATCGAAAATAATACCCACAAAACTAAAAGAGTAAAACATGAAGCTTCTACTTCGTCTCATCCTTCTGCTGCACAATCTGATAAGGTACATTGTGATGTATGTGAAATTTTAGTATGTAAGAAGTATTTTACAAATCATTTAAAAAGTAATCGGCATAAAACTAAAGCATCAAAATTACACGATAATTTGCAAAACGTTCATGTTGTTGAATCAGCGTTCGGACAGAGAATAATATCGTATAAAATAAATAGTAAAAGTGATGGATCTTTTGAAACACCAGAGATATTTTTAAATTCAATTCATAATGACATTCAATCATTAATTGAAGAATCTATTCTAAAACATACCGTATTCAAAGTAAATTTTGTATTGCATGCTGATTTTATTCAACAAACAAAAAATATTTCCAATTCCTTCGATTTTCAAACAAGCAATTACATTATATTTCAAGGCGATGATTTAAATATTTTTTTTTCGTCTTTACGTGACACTTTTATTAATAAAATTAATACATTTGAAAAAAAAGATAGCGGTTGGACTCTGAATTTTATTAAGTCATTAGACATGAATGTTAACAAATTTAATCCCCTACGAGGTTCGTCATATATTGATTTACCCAGAGACATTATGGTAAAAAGAGCAATTATTAATGTTAAAAACGTAGATGTTTTATGTTTAAAATGGGCTTTGCTTTCTGCTTTGTATCCAGTAAATAAAAATCCTGATCGCGTTTCATCTTATAGCATGCATTGTAATAAACTGAAGTTTGACGGTGTCTCTTTTCCAGTTAAATTATCCGATATCGCAAAAGTGGAAAAGTTAAATAATATTAGTATCAACGTTTTCGGTTTAGAATTTGATAAAATCAATAAAACTCATTCTGTTGTAGGCCCTTTATATTTTACAAAATGTCGTAAGGGTATCCATGTTAATTTATTATTGCTTTCAAACGGAAGAAATAATCATTATTGTTATATAAAAAATATGTCGCGTTTAGTCAGTAATCAAATTTCAAGTCATGAACATGCTATTTATATTTGTGATGGATGTTTATTACATTTTCCTAGTCAAGTAAAGTTGACAGAACATCAACAGCATGATTGCTTTCATATTAAAACAGAACTACCTAATTCTCAAAAAACATCAAAAAATTGGTTTGGACAGTCAGTTTCTAATGATAAGTTAAAATTTGACAAGTTTAACAAAAAACTTAAAACACCATTTGTTGTATATGCAGATTTTGAAGCTTTTCTAACACCAATCGAATCATGTTCTAACGATCCATTAAAATCTTACACAAGTAATGTCCAAAAACATGAAGTGTATAGTTTCGGTTACTACATAAAATGCTCCTATGATGATAACTTGTCAAAGTATGAAACATATTGTGGCCCAAACAGTACACAAGAATTTATGATTCGTTTGCATAAAGACTTAAAATTTATATGTACCAAAAACAGTACTGAGGTAGCTCCTAAAGCATTATCAAACGATGATTATATTAAGGTTTCAACATCGGATACTTGTTTCATATGTGAAACTCATTTAAACGGTGAACGTGAATTTAATTACAATCCACAAACCGGACATTTTAGAGGCGTTGTACATAATATATGTAACTCGAAGTTTCGTATACCGAATTATATTCCTGTAATTTTACATAATCTTAGCCATTATGATTCTCATTTTATTGTTCATGCTCTTAATTTTGTTGATGGTGATATCGAAGTTATACCGCAGACGAAAGAAAAATATATTTCATTTTCGAAAACATTACAAATAAATAATAAAATTGTTCAATTGAGGTTTATAGATTCTATAAAATTTTTACCATGTGGCCTTAGTCAATTAGCTAATAATTTGATTGATAAAGAATTTATTTCTTTAAAACGTAACTTTCCTATTAATGAAGACTTCAATCTTGTGAGAAAGAAGGGTATTTATCCTTACGAATTTATGACATCTTTTGAGTGCTTAAACCTAACATCACTTCCAGACAAAAATCAGTTTTACAGTTCGCTGTCAGATTCTCATATATCAGATAATGATTACAACCACGCTAAAAATGTTTGGCAAAACTTTAACTGCAAAAATATGTTCGATTATTCCAACTTGTATCTTAAAACTGATGTATTACTTCTAACTGACATATTTGAAAACTTTAGAATGTTATGCTTACAAACCTATGGTTTAGATCCAACTCATTATTATACTGCTCCAGGATTAAGTTGGGATGCAATGCTAAAAATTACAAAAATAGAACTTGAATTGCTTACAGATATAGAAAAAATATCATTTATTACAAGGGGTATAAGGGGTGGGATATCTCAATGCAGCAAACGGCATGCAAAGGCTAACAATCCATTTATGGAAGATTTTGATAAAAATGTATCTACTTCATATCTTATGTACTTCGATGCTAATAATCTATACGGGTGGGCAATGTCTCAATATTTACCATCAGGGGAGTTTGAGTGGGTTGATATAAAAACAGATTATAGTGCATCGAACAATACAGAATATGGTTTTATTCTAGAAGTAGATTTAGAGTACCCCATAGATATTCATGACTTACATTCTGACTTACCCTTATGTCCTGAAAAAATATCTGTTGGGGATTCCAAAGACGTTAAACTTGTCCCAAATTTATACAATAAAACTAAATATATCATTCACTATAAAAATTTACAACAATGTATTAATCTAGGTATGAAGTTGAAAAAAATTCATAGAATATTGAAGTTCAATCAAAGTTTATGGTTAAAAAAATATATAGATTTAAATACAAATTTACGTACGCAAGCTAAAACAGATTTTGAAAAAGATTTTTATAAATTAATGAACAATTCTGTATTTGGAAAAACAATGGAGAATGTCGAGAAACGAGTTAATGTAAAATTATTAACTCACTGGGAAAATGTAGGTAAAAGTCTTGGTGCTCAGGATTTAATTGCAAAACCAGAGTTTCATAGTTTGTCTATATTTTCGGAAAATCTAGTTGCGATTCAACTTAAAAGAACAAAGGCCCTTCATAACAAACCCATCTACTTAGGTTTTTGTATATTAGATATTTCTAAAACACTTATGTACGATTTCCATTATAACTACATGCTACCCAAGTTTCCAAACAAAATTAAATTACTATACACTGATACGGATAGTTTAGTTTATGAAATTATTACCAACAACTTTTATGAAGATATCAAGCCTGATTTGCCTGAATGGTTTGATACATCTGATTATCCCTTAAATAACATATACGAATATCAAAATATAAATAAAAAAAAATTAGGTATGTTTAAAGATGAAAATGCTGGCAAAATATTAAGAGAGTTTGTAGGGTTGAGATCTAAAATGTATGCATTGGATATTGACAATACGTTTTTGGCAAAAGCAAAAGGTGTTAATAAAAGTGTTACGAAAAGTTTTAAAATGGAAGATTATAAATCTTGTTTATTTAATGAAAATGTTCAATACCGTACTATGTTAAGATTTAGGTCTATAAAACATAATATTTTTACACAACAAATTAATAAGAAGTGTCTCTCACACAATGATACCAAGCGATATATTGTATCGAATAATGTTAATACGCTTGCTTGGGGTCACTATAAAATACCCATAGATTAGTTTAGTTGTAAATGTCTGATTTATAAAAAAAAAGTCACGTAAATATCTAATGTTAAGTTATTTTTGATTATTGTATAACTACTTCTAATATTGTACTTAAGATGTCTAGCTATTAGTAACATTGTTTTATTTTTATTCTTTTTATTATTATTATTATTAATATGTGAATGATTGTATATTGTATTTCTATTTTGTATTTGAAATATAGTTTTATTCTTGCACAAAATGTTTTAGTTTATTCCAACACCTTTAACCAAACACACGTGAGCTTAAAATGTTTCATTTTATTCATCCTTTTACTGCTATAGTTGCAGGTCCTACTGGATGTGGAAAATCAATTTTTGTCACAAACTTTATTAAATATATGGAGGATATATGTGACACCCATTTCAAACAAATAACTTGGTGCTATGATGAAATGCAACCTTTGTATAATTTAAAAACTGTTAATTTCTATCAAGGAATACCAAACCTTAGCAGTTTTGATGGATGTGAACCACATCTGATAATTATTGATGATTTAATGAGAGAGTCAGATGGTCGCGTTGTTGATATATTTACGAAAGGAAGTCATCACAGAAATTTAAGTGTATTCTATATAACACAAAATTTATTTCACCAAGGCAAAGGCCAAAGAGACATATCTTTAAATTCCGGTTACATAGTTTATTTCAAAAATCCTCGCGATAAAACACAAATTAAATACTTAGCACGACAAGTATCGCCAGATAATTCGAAATTTATGGAAGATTCCTACAAAGATGCAACAAATGAACCACATGGATATTTATTAATAGATTTGAAACAGGACACAAATGATATGTGTCGTTTAAAATCTAAAATATTTCCATCAGATGGGCATTGCATCGTTTACATTCCTACAAAAGGCTTTAAGTATGGTAAAAATCAACAAATTACTATCATTCACAAATGATGCATCGACGACTAAAGACGCATAAAAGTTTACTAGCAGCTTTGCATACACTTAAACCCAAATATCAAAGAGCTCTTTTAAAATCGTGTAATGAAAAAGAAATTAATTGTATTTGCGAGTGTATTCATAACGTACTCCAGGGCAAAATTGATCTCAAGGATAAGGAAAAGAATAAGTTAAGCAAGTACAAAAATATACTTCGGAAATTGGTTCGCAAAGGTGCTACGAATTTGTTTCGGAAAAATCTCATAATCCAAAAAGGTGGTGCTTTTCTCCCTATTATATTAGGTTCAGTTCTCAGTGGATTAGTAAGTTCCCTCATTTAAAATGGAGAATGCTAAAAGAATGTTGCTTGTTGAGCCAAGTGTGATAGAAAAACTAAAACAACCAAGCGCAGGTGATACTAACTTGTCCCGATTGGATGCTGATATGAATAATATTTTAAAAAGAAATATCGATGACCGTGAAAAGTGTATTTTATATTTACAAACACTCCGAAGATATCTTAACTTTACCAAGGAAGATCGCCAACCTTATCATATACCAATTATTTCTGAGGATACGAATACATTTGATGATTTAATATTGAGCTACAAAAATAAAAACTTGGATAGTAAACGTGTAGTCTCAATTGACACACCAGACAAAGAACTACTTCATAAACAAAATATTCCAGAGAAAAATAGTTATACGACTACTGAAATTCTCGATCTCATTCCAAAAACATATGCAAAAAAGGCCGTCTTGTTAATGAATTTGCTATCTTCCAATGAAAATAAAATTAAGTGGGATAATGACGGAACTGTGATTATAGATAACAAAAAGATTGATGGAAGTAATATTATAGATTTAGTGAACGACTCATTGAGACCGTTAAAAAAAAGTGATCCTATAGGATGGGAAACCTTTGCTAAAGCTTTAAAAGATATTCGAGTTCCTCTTACTTATATTGGTAATCCCAAACGGTGTGAGTTTATAAGTGGCATGCAGTCACAGTTAAACTTTTCAACGCCTGAAGAAGAATCATTCTCTACACCAACGAGTGACAAACAGAACAAAAGAAAGTTAAAGAACAAGCTGGAGTGGGAAAAATGGGAACCTTATTAGAAATACATAATCTCTATTATGATCCATCAAATCCCGCAGGTTATAGTAGTGTCGACAAACTAACGAAAGCTATGAAAGGAAAAATGAAAAGAGAAGATGTAAAGAAATGGCTGCAATCACAAGAAACCTACACTGTGCACAAACCTGTACAGAGAAAGTTTCCTAGGAATAAATATATCTTATCAAATCTAAATGAACTTTGGCAAGCTGACTTGAGTGATATGAGGACTTATTCCAGGTACAATGATGGATATAATTATATTTTATGCGTCATTGATGCATTCAGCAAATATGCATATGTCAGACCCATGAAAAGAAAAAATTCAATAACTATTAAGGAATGTTTAGAGAGTATATTTACTGAGGCTAACATAACACCAACACACATACAATCTGACAAAGGAACAGAATTTATATCAAAAGATGTACAAAGATACATAAAATTGAAAAATATAAATTATTATACAACAAATAATCCAGATATTAAAGCTAGTATTGTTGAAAGATTTCAGAGAACTCTTAAGACGAAAATGTGGCGTTACTTTACGTATAAAAATACATATAAATATATCGATGTTTTACAAGATTTAGTTTATTCTTATAACCATAGTTTTCACTCTAGCATTAAGATGTCTCCTTGTGATGTAAATTCAAATAATATTATGACAGTATGGAGAAACTTGTATGATACTAAAAATAATAATTTCTCGTCAGGCAGTGTATTACCAAAGTTGCATGTAGGTGATTACGTTAGAATAACTAAAAGCAAACACATTTTTCAGAAAGGATACGAATCTAACTGGAGTGATGAAATATTTATTATATCTTCCATAATAGATAGAAACCCTTGGCCTGTATACACCATAAAAGATCTGAAAGGTGAAAATATAGAAGGTACGTTTTATGAAAAAGAATTACAGAAAGTATATTATGACCCCACTCTAAATTATAAAATAGATAAAATAATACGCTCTCGCTATTCCGGTAACAGAAAGGAAGTGTTAGTGAAGTGGAAAGGTTATCCTCACAAATTTAATAGTTGGATTACATTTTCCCAATTGAAAGAAATATGAACAACCAAAGTTTTTATTTAACTTTACTTAGTAATAGTTCCATGGAATATTTTCCAGATAACAAAACTACATATTTTTCAACTAAATTACCTAAACCCATCATTTTGGAAGGAGAATGGTCCGTTGGAGTAGTTGAATTTCAATATCCTTGCACTATGTTTACCGTTCAAGAACATGAGAACGTTATATATATTACAAAATGGATGCAAATGCCTGGTGAAACAAAACCATACCTTACATACTATAAGACACATATTCCTGCAACAAACTACGATAACATCAATCATATTCTAAAGGCATTAAACAACATCAAGGAAAAAGTAAGATTTCGTTACGATGAAATTTCAAAGTTTGTGACAGTTACAATACTAGATGAGGCGATTAAATCAGTAACACTATCACCTAAGTTATCTTTACAGTTGGGATTTGAACCCAATATAAACCTCAGAGATAAGAATATTGGTAAATGTCCTGCTAATTTGCATTTAGGTTTACCTTCACAGTTATTTGTTTACTCTGACATTGTAGAACCCCAAATCGTAGGGGATGTGATGACCCCTCTTCTGAGAATCATACCATTAGATCCTTCAAAATACATATATGGTGCTAATAAAATGCATGTTTTCTCTCCACCTCACTATATATCTGTTATGCGAAGGGAATTCGATACTATTGAAATAGATATAAGAACAAGCACAGGTCAAAAAATACCATTCCAGTTCGGAACAGTGTGCTTAAAACTGCACTTCAAGAAAATATATGTATAATGTATTTGAAACATAATTATAATATGAAATGCCCATATGAAGATTATTATTCTCATCAAGCGGGATCTGGTATTGGAGTAATTTACAAAGGAACACCGTATCAAAGAGGCCATGGAATCGGGAGTTTTCTAGGAGGGTTGTTTAGATCTGTTTTACCATTGTTATCTAGTGGTGCAAGAGCTATTGGTAAAGAAGCATTAAGCACCGGAGTAGGAGTTTTGTCTGACATGTTTAATGCACAACCCATAGACGATTCAATTAAAACACGTTTAAAAGAAGCTACTACTAATTTAAAACGAAAAGTAGATAGTAAAATTGAAAGAATCAATATGTCTGGTTCGGGGTATAAAATCAAACGAAAACGTTTATCTCCTTCCATTCCAGCATTGGCCACGAAAGTGAACACTACAACAAAGGCAAAAAAGAAATTCAGAAATATTAATGATATATTTTCTAATTAATTATGTCTTTTCTACATAGTCATTCTTGTGAGTGTATTAAATCAGAGTTAGATTTGTTTGCGCTACCGTCCACACAGACGAGCATTGAGAGTGGAGTATGGATACATTACAAACCTATTTCATCGCTGGCTGATGATGGACCCCTAGAATTTCAAGTTCCTGGTGCAGGAGATGACTATGTAGATTTGTCTCATACCTTGATTCATATAAAAGCGAAGATACTTAATCAAGACAACTCCAAGTTAGCAGCTGCTACAGTCGTAGCTCCAGTTAATAATTGGTTGCATTCAATATTCAGTCAACTTGATGTATACTTAAATCAAAAACTTGTGTCACCGCCAAATAACACATATGCATATCGTGCCTATATTGAAAACTTGTTGAACTATGGCCCAGCAGCCAAAAAATCCCATCTTACTTGTGGTCTTTGGTATGGAGATACAGCAGGAAAAATGAATGAGACTGACGTAAAAAATGAAGGGTTTATTAAGCGAGAGTTCATGTCAAGAGAGAGTAAAGAGATTGAAATGATTGGGCATCTACATGGCGATTTATTTAATCAAGATAAATTTTTAATTAACGGCGTTGACATGTGTGTTAAATTAGTTCGATCAAGAGAAAATTTCAACCTAATGGCAGGGTCAGTAGATTTAAAGTTTAAAGTATGTATTACAGATGCAACGTTGATTGTTCGTAGAGCTCGGATTAATCCAAGCGTATTACTTGCACATCAAAAAGTATTAGCGTCTACCACTGCTAAATATCCCATTACGCGAGCTGAAGTAAAAGTTTTAACAATACCATCAGGTGTTCAAGGTAAAACCCTTGATAATATATTCCTTGGACAAGTACCGAAAAGGTGTATAGTGGGATTTGTGAATAATGCTGCATTTAACGGAACTCTCAATAAGAATCCATTCAATTTTGCAAATTATGGTATCAATACATTTTGTTTATATGTCGATGGAAATCAGATCCCCTCAAAGGCATTGCAACCATCGTTTGGTAGTAATGTCTTTACTAGCGCATATCATACATTGTTCTCAGGAACAGGTGTACATTTTCATAATGAAGGCAATGGGATATCCAGAGATGAATATGCTAATGGTTATTGTTTGCTTGCATTTGATTTAACTCCTGATTTATCAGCTAACTCTATGAGTCATTGGAATCTTATCAAACATGGTAGCGTAAGATTAGAAGTTCGATTTGAGTCGGCTCTAACTCAAACTATTAATTGTATTGTTTATGCAGAATTTGATAATGTAATAGAAATAGATAAGCATCGTAATATATCAGTAGATTATAGTAGTTAGGTTTATTATTTTTGTATTGCTTCAATAAATAAAAATATTCAATATATGATATTTCAATGTTTTATTTGCTACACCCTCTTTAATCTTCCTATTTAAAATAAATATCATTAATAAAATTGACATTGTTGTTGGGACTGCAGAGCTGAAAAGCTGTGTTATCTACTTATACCATGGATACCGTGGAAATAAAACAGTACTTAAGTAAAATTGATATGAGCATTGAATCTAACGTATACGCAGCTAATCGTTTACCGATACATGTTCATACTCCTATGTATATCATAAGTAACTTAGATGTTGATACCAAACCTGGATCGCATTGGGTAGCCATACATATAGATGGGAATGGATTTGGGGAATACTTTGATTCATTTGGTCGAGCACCTCAAACATATCATAGATCTTTTTTGAAAACGAATGCAAGGATGTGGAATTACAACACTAATCGTATCCAAAACGATTTCACAACCGTATGTGGAGAGTATTGCATCATGTACATATATTATAAGTATCATGGTAAATCAATGTATGATTTTCTGAAATTGTTTGATGACAACACAATTTGTAATGATATAACAATTGATGAATTTTTTAATAGAATTTTTTAATAAATAACGTGAACAAATTTACTGTGGATTTTACAATGATAAATACCTCTCATTTAGTTTACATATTGTATAAATTGGTTTATCTCTCTAATAACTTCTATTTTCTCTAAAACAATCATTATCATTTTTGTAGAATGACATAGTAGGTATATGAAATAATACAAGAAAATTGCTTAAAAATAGTTTATTTTTAATTTAGATACAAAATCATTTACAGAATTGTAGGGGAATATGAGATAGGTCGCAAATTTTCTAATGCAAGTATTTGTTGGGATTCTTCTTCTTCTTCTTTTGCCCAATCGTATGATAGAGGGTGTATATATTGCGGTTGTAGGACACTTCCAATGCACGGTGAGTACACGTTATTAGACATAGATTGCGAGTCGCGAGCAATTCCTTCCTGAGTACATATTGTACAAAAAGCCATCATAATTTCGACTCCGTCCATTACGTCTTCACCATCGTTGGACGTTACTGAAAAACGATGCGTTGGACACGGTGTAAAGTATGGCTTGATGTCACAATCTTCTATCATGTTCTCGGGTAACTCACCGGTGATATACCAGAATCTGATATATTTAGAGTATTTTTTCAATATAGTTGATTTTCCCCACATTTCTATAACTTGTTTTAAAAATGACATATTTCAGCTACTAGTTGAAGTTTTTGAATGAATGGTACTGTATCAATGCCTGTAGAAACATTTATATACCCAATGCCGTGGGTGGGGGCGCGATACTTCTAGTTAATGTTATCTCTTCTTTTGCTTTTACTTGTATAAATTTTTATTAGATGAGTCACGGTGAGAGCGTTACATTCCTTGGAGTTTGTCCTCGATAAAATATTTTGAACAATTGTGCTTCCCGGCGAGTGTCTTTGTAATGTTGTAAATGATGTCCCGCGTACTTTGATAACGCTTATCATCTTCTGATTGCACATAATATTTTACTCGAGCGTCGGAGTATTTCCAATAATTAATAGGTTCGATGTTGCGTATTTTATTCATATCATAGACATCGATTTTTATGAGATGAGTAGCGGTGAGAGCGTCATCTTCCTTGGAGGAAATATAAGAGACTCCGTCGTCACGTGCTGCTGATACATATGAAGATTGTACTCCGAGTTTTTTCTTCTTTTTGGGCTTCTCAAAGAACATGTCTATGTCATTTATTCTTTTGATATTATTGTTTTTCTTCATATTAACAACTAATGAATCGTCAGGTTCCTCGGGCGTGTCCGGAAAATAGTAGCTTTTGAATGTGTCTTGCTGAAAGAGAACATAATACAGGTTAATTTTATACTACGACACTTTATTATTAGGTTATCGAGAGCTGGTTCATTATACATGGACAATTAATGCAAAAAATATGGAAATACCTACAGATATCACATAGGAAATGAAAAGATTTCACTAGATAATTAGCAAATCATAAAAATGAGAACAACAATATTATGAAAAAAAAAATACCGAAACACCTACAGATATCGCGGGCATGAATATGTACATACATGTCTAGAACGTGTGCACACAGGAAATTAAAAGTTTTCAACAGATAATTAAGAAATTAAGAAAATACTCACATCCATTATATAGTAGACTCGGCTCACTTTCACTGTCACAATGATGTCCTTTGAGCCATGCTAGCTAAATTTATATGGAAGGAGCGGAATGTGGGCGGAAACATTAGCAGATATCCTTATCTGTATTGTGGATAAAGGAACGGATGCATCGACCATTAAGGCAAGCGATAAAAAAAGAATGTAGAGATACCGTTGAGTGCTTTCTAAGTAAAGTGAAGAATTACGTGAATAAGTCAATAAAATCGCGAATGAGATAATAAAGCCAGAAATAAAATTAATTCACCGTTAAGCGACCCGCGAATTGATTAATCGAACCGTGAATAAAGAAAATTCGCGCATAATAAAACCGCGGATTACTTAATTGAAGCGTGAATAAAGTTGATTCGCGGCTAGTAGCCGGTGTATCCCGAAGAATCGAGTTTTCGTGAGCCAGAACCGGCAACTTTATGCGCGCTTTAATTAATTAATCCGCGGTTTTATTGATTGACACGTAATAAAACCGCGAATCGTTTAATTGAAGCGCGAATCAAGTTAATTCGCGGCCGCGAATTGGTTTATCGAACCGCGATTTGATTAATTGATCCGCGGATAAAGGTAATTCGCGCCTAATTAAACCGCGAATTACTTAATGGGCGCGCGGATTAAGTTAATCCGCGGTTAATTACCCCGCGAATCACTTAATATAAAGTTCATATCACTTAATATAAAGTTCATTCGCGACTAGTAGCCGGTGAAACCGGTCGAAACGAGTTTTTCGCCCTATTTTCGCCCTACAAGTGAGTTAGAACCGGCGAATATCTACTACTTATATGTAATTGTCTTGGATTATAATATACTAGCTGTTGCCAGTGATTGTTCCACGCCGAAGTAGGTACTTTAACTTAGGGTAAGAATATAACAAAAAGAGGTAGTTTACCTCCCTTTAAAATTTAATCTTCAGAGGTAAAGTAGTTTTCGTGTTTGATCGGATAGCGAGTATCTTAATTGGTATAATATACCAATAAGATAATTGGTAAAGAGAGTAAATAAACGCAACTCCTATGCCTAAAAGGTAGTGCTAGTTAATCCAAAATCTAACGGCCAAACTTCGACCATAATTCTACCAAAATTCGACCAAAACTTCGCCAAAAATTCGACTTTATATCATTTTCCAATTTACATTATTGTCATAATGTTCAGTGATTCGCGTTCCCCCTCAGTAGTGTTAAACTTTTAACGCTACCCTCTCTAAGTCCACTAAGAAGGCTCACTTCAATAAAAAATACTCCTTCCCACTTAAAACTCCAAAATATATTCACAGTGTTCAAATACACTTTACAAGTTGTCTTCAGTAAGTCTGGTGCTCGTTTTCAATGTTACAGAAGCATTAAATGAGTACACAACGGCCGCGTGAGATTCGCTTACGTGTTTTAATACTGTTACGTGAAACACCAGCTATTCTCAACCTAACGATTAGAATATAATTCATCATCATTCGTTTCATTGTCGACATGTTTCAAAGGTTGTTACGAAATGCTTCAGGTCATTGAATTGGTCGCAAGTAATCAAAGGTTTTACTCGCAAGCTGGATTTAAGTTTTTTGTACCTGATCTTGTAATAGTTTGGTTTAAGAATTTATTTCTCAAAAGAATAACAATAATCACTTATCGAGAAACGATTTATACATCGTAAAACCATTCAAATTCCATTGACTTGACATAATAATTATATGGCATCATGGATATACCTATTATTTTTATTTACCATCATCATAGAACATTGGGAGTTCTGAACAGGGGGGCCCGGGTTGGAATCCAGCAAGCACCTCTATTATGATTATGATTATGAGCTAATTAGAGATTGACTATCACTTGCTTTGGTGAAGGAAAACATCGTGAGAAACTCTTGGAGTCCGCCAACGGACTTTGCCAGCGTGGTGGACCAGGGCCTGTCACCCTCACATTGTAAGAGGGGTTGCGATGATGTTCATAAAGGAGAGTAAACGGCTTATTATGTATTCTATTTTACAAGCTAATGTTTATTTTATTAAGCACAATATTTTCTCCCGCGGAAAACATTGCCTAACTCTTAACTTTATCAGTATTTAAACATAAAATCGCTCTCTTCTTAACAATGTGATTTTATACAAAACTTATTTCACTAACTTGATAAGGTTGAATTCCTCCAAGTTTACGAGTCCTTTGTGGCTTAACTTTGTATTTAAATTTTCAATCTAGTAAGGGTTGAGGACCTCTGAGCTAGACAGGGCGATGACATCTCGCGACTTTCACTCAAGGACGCACCCGATGCAGCAGGGAGGCGGGGGCGGGGGTGGTGCAGGGTGGTCTTACGTAGATACTTTAGTAAAGTAAATACTTTTTATCTTAGCAGAATTAAATTTTTATGACGGTATAAAACACCATCCTGTGTAACAAAACATGAGCCTCGTACGTTACATTATAAAATCTGTTTTTCCTTGTGCCATTACTAAAGGAAGTATGACAGAATATTCTTCTGAAAAATTCCACTTTTAAATTTTTTACGTTTCTAGTCGACAAAAAGATGAGTCAACTGTGGTCAACATGGACGTCCGTGAAACCAAAAGCAGCACCAACGCGTTGTTGTCCAAAGCAGCAATATGGAAATTCGCTAATTAACCGTCTTTAGGACACTACAACCGAACAAGGTAGGCAACAAAACAATCTCAATTCTAGGACAGTGGTGGCCACCCATGAAACCAAGCCTTCGGAGACACGGAGACCAAAAACTTCGACTAAGAAAGCCTTGGCACCACTGCCTCGACATTTAGCAATAGGTACTTGGCTTGGCCCCATCGACGGACGGAGCCCTTTTTACACCTCAAATTTTAACTTTCCTGGAATTTAAATTTTATGTAACCACTAGCGACCCGCCCTCGCTTCGCTTCGGGAAACTTATTATCAAGTGCTTAAATATAAAGTTTCATGGTTCTTTAAGAGATGGCGCTAGGCGTTCTTATTCTTTAAGTTAGGAAGGTTCACCCCTAGATGGCGCTGTCCTTAAAACCCGAAGAAATCCCATACAAACTTTCAACCTCTATTTCAACCTCTTCATCCCTTTTTGTCGCAATAAAAGGTAGCCTATGTCCTTTCTCAGGGTCTAAAGATTGTCTGTGTCAAATTTCATCAAAATCGGTTGAGCGGTTTAAGCGGGAAAGCGACAAAGACAGACAGACAGACAGACAGAGTTACTTTCGCATTTATAATATTAGTAGGGATTACCTAACCTAACCTAACCTATTACCTAACATATTAGAGATACTCGTATGTAAGAAATTTTAATTACGAGTATTCGTACTGTAACGGTCAACTGTCATATTACTAAAACGTCAGAAAGATGGAACGGGTCATAGAGATACAGGAACGATCCTAGCTAGCTAGAGGCGATCCGTTTATCATGAATCGATGAATGGAATCCTAAAAAAACAAAAACGCGCTTAGAGTTGGTGAATAATCAAACAGATTCTATTTTTGTGACGTCGAGTTGTTATCTTTCTGAAACATAATAATAATATTACCAGGGGGTTCACAAGTTTCGTGAAAATCTCAAATGCTAAACTTATAAACTAAACTTCGAACTTTCGAACGGTTTATCTATCGTCATAATTATCATGGCCAGCCAAAAATTAGACATCCGCGACACGATGTCGACTAACTTTTAGTATATTTTATTGCTGATACCATTACCATGTGCAGTAGTGTTTTCGTCTAGTAACACTTCTCTAATACCTAATATAGACGCACAAACGCTAGTGCATGCAATCTTTTTAAAATGAATATGTTCAAAGACGCGAGGATCGCAATGTTATCCATTCAAATCCTCAGACAATACCGTTGGGAACCAGTTTAATAAGCATTATAAATACGATACGCGGCTAGGGCTGGCACTTTCTAAGCTACATTATTAAATCTGCCAAGTTTTTTATAGCCTGTGGTTTACAGCTGGCTAATAGATGGAAAGGCAACCCAGAATACAACTGTAGTTCTATTTAAAGGCGGTCGATGACATCCTTCTTATGATTACGTTCTGATATATTGCTATACCTGACGTTAAACACGCAGAGAAAGAGAGGAATCTGTACACACATAGAAAGCAAGCCCGTCCCATGAAAACATCTAGTCAATCGGATGTAATTACTTTGCCTGACAGAGTTCTATTGCTTTATTGATATCGAACCGTATATTGTTACAGACCTCAAATTTCGGAGAGAAGCAATAAAAATAAAATAGTATTTGAAATTGAAACAAAAACAACCTTTTAAAAATTCACGGGAAAAAGTCCTAAAATATCTGTCAAACATTTTCCATCCTTACACATCCACAAAGACAAAGGAGTCACATTACAGCCACAAACATTCGACAGGCAATCTTCAGAGTGATGCGGCGTTGTCTATTTTCCTACTTTCCCCCTCTTTTCCCCCATTTTACCCCTTGTCCCTATTCTCGAGGGCGGTGGCGTAAATAGGACAATGGCTGCACGACTCTCCTTACCTTAGCCTGTCCTACAAAGCTGGAAGGGTAACTAACAAGCCTTTTCCTTTCTGTTTATCAAAGGTGTGGATTCCAGCCGGGGTCAAGAGGCTACTGCAGTCCAATGCATGTTCTCTTATTAAAAATTGTCTAATTAATTATTCCTATGTTTTAGTATATTTTATTATCTATTGTTTTTTATTGTACTACATAAATATAAGGATATCTTTAATGTCACTGTCGACAACTGACCAGATGCAGTGGGGCATTTTCTTTCATCGACGGTTGGATGTGTAAAGGCATGGTATTTTTGTTGGTGGAGTGATATGGGTCACGTATCCCATTAGCGTGTTACTATTCACTCCGGCAACATGTGAAATAAAAACACACATACAACTATTGTGATTATAATACATTTATTATGGCTCAAATAAAACATAAAAAAACTGACCAGATAAAATTGATGAGATTCGATTCGATTAAGTGGCGATTTAGTTTACACAACAAAAAAAAATATGTTAGGAACAGGCCATAATTCAATTCGGCAGCGAAGAATTCATTTCACTCTTCATTTACCGGGCCCATATGCATCTGAAGGCTCCCGAGTGAGAATTAGGATTTACCGGGTAATAATCCCATATAATGCGCAACCTTTTCACAGAGTATCTGTTGACGATTTCTGCCCCGATAAATAAAAACAAACAAGCCGAAAAACTTTTCCAACAGAAAAATGCGGTCGGGATTACGTGAGCCGGGCGCAGCGACCTCTACCAGGAAGACTTTGCTCTATTGCCTCATTTTGTGGTTGAATGCTAACTTCTATTAGTACAGATATTATTTCTTAACCAACCACCATTTCTTTATCGTACCAAATAAATATTTCTCATATTTCTACTTATATTTTTTGTAAGTTTGTGTTATATTGCACAAATAATTATTTTATGATATGGTACTCACAGTACCCAAGATATACCAAGGTATACTTACGTGAGAGTTCAGCCGTGACTACGATCTATACAACTGGTTCGAAATATTGACGTACAAAATACGTGTCATGAATACCGTAGTACAGCTAATAATATGTTGCAGTTATTGTTGTTACCGTCGATGGTGGAAGATGATTACCATCAAAAACCGTATGGCGCAATGGTTATCATGCCGGATTGCCGTTCGAGGGGAGTTCGAGGCAGAAATTTAAATTTTTGTTCTCGGTCTAAGTGTGTTCTTGTCTTTGCACCCACAAAACGGGGTATCCTATTGTTAGGCTACGACTTTGAAACGTTATTTAAAAAACCGAGAGTTATCGAGGTAGTGGACCTAGGACGGAGTGGGCAGCCCTGGCCGGCGCCCGGCGGCCGCGTGGGCGCGCGATTCCCCGTTGAGTCAGTCTCGTTGCCATTCCCGGCTATTTATAACGTGACTCTTATTTACGCTGTTGAATTATAGCTGTTTGGTATTGAAGGGTTGCAGACCGGCGGCTGCCGAATATACCGTCACTGAGTCATGTCAATAAGTGGGATAACGGCAGCTTCCCCGCTATCGTTAGGTAGCAGTCGATGAACCATGTCCGAGAGCGTCGGTTTAACCCCAGGTGTTAGGGTTGGTCGATACTTCTTCTGCCGCACTACATGCTTTTGATGCTTTCCATTTTTACTAAATACATTTCTATTACAAAGCCTTAAAATCATTAAACATCCAACCGGAACACAATTGCTATGAAAACAACTATTACACGGTAGAAATGATACTAAGTAGGTACAGTGACAGGCGGCGGTACTACCCCGGGAGAACTCTATACAAAACTTATATACGTTCCACCTATGCTCTACAATCTAGAAAAATTGTTATTTTAAGTTCTCCCTTCGGTATCGCAATGTAACATTTGACTTCGGTTCGGTGTATATTTTTATCAGTAAAAACTACTCGGTACGCGAAAAGTCTGCTCGCGCTCACATGCATTGACGAGGGTTCGGTGTAATTAAATAATATACCAGGTATGTTTTATCTTATAAAATATCTTCCTCGTTTGCCGTGCTGACCATGCCCCCGCGAGGTCCCCCGGGTTTGATTCCCTGCCTGAGTATGTCTATAGTCATTTGGTGTTTGTGTTGTTGTGAATAACCATAGTACACGCGACACAGGGGACTTATGAACCTATACGAAAGCTTTAAAATAGTAAATAAAAAAGTAAAAAAAGACAGACCGAAAATTCGGAAGACCCGAGTTTGAATCCTGCGCGTCAAAATTTTCAATCACATTGATCTCACCTAAAGCTCGCAATAGACGTCCGATTTTTCTCTCCGATTGTCTGATCCGACAATCCACGTCCACCAATCACCATCCACTTCGTCCAAACGTCCGATCCTACTATCGGATCGGACGTGTATTGAGTATTCAAACAAATGTATGGCACGACTGAGCGCAACTCAAATCATTTATTTCATGTTCAATACACATTTTCAATACACTTATGAACGTCATTTTTTGCCTTTACCGCCGTTTCGCTAAGGTGCCTTTAAATTTTAAAACTTTGAGAAGAAACGGCGAAAGAAACTCCTCGGCACATCTTTAGAAAAACAAAGAAATGCTTACAATTACATTACAGATTTTATACCACACATACAAATACATACATATTAACATGAGCAGAACCGGTCGCGGATGTCTATTGCCAAGCATCTTTGTCATAAAAGACTGTCAGACTGTCGTCTTAGCGGCTTGGCCCCTGGTAGTGTGGCTCATCATAGATCAGTGGGTTGTGATGATGATGATGAGGATGTTTGTCGGGAATAAAATAAAAAACAAGAGAACTTTTATTTGACAATCAATTTAAACTTGTATTCTTGGAGATGGTTAATATTTTATTACACGAAGTAAGCCCGCTGTCTGGGAGCAGCACTACCTACGGTCAGGGCAAGGTCACCACCCACCCCCACCCCCCACCCCCCACCAGCCGGCGGAGGGGGAGATGTTGTTATAGCTCCTCCATTTTTATCTGATCGAATCACAAAGACTACATTTATTAGAAATTAAATTAGAAGCTAATTTCGTCCATGTTTCATGATTTTGTTCCGTACTAAATAAGATTAGGCATATTTTGTTTCATAATTGAGCGGGAGACAAAGGAAATTGAATTTGAAATAAAGTAATATTTACGTTATTTTTTCCTTATTTATATATTTACATGTGTATATTTTTATATATGATATGATGGCGACCCTGTAACCTACTTGGTAATGGCCCTGCCGGCGAAGCATGGAGTCCCAGGTTGGATTCCTGGCCGGAGCAGATATTTATGTAATAGATAAATGTTTGCTCTAGGACGTGGGTGTCAGGGAATCCTAAGTACGGGGGTATGAGTGTGTTAGCATTTTATTGTTTATTTATCGGGTGAAACAGCAGACTTCTTATAATCAGGAATCCATCAGGAACCAGGACGATCAGGAACATAGTGTCTATCTTTTCACCTCTCGTTCGCACATTATTGCTACGAGGCTACGACCATCGTTAGATACAACGTTATTAGCTGTCGTTCTAGTAACTGTGTATGAATACCTACATGTTGACAGTATAAGCTCGATTAGCCGTCATTTCTAATTCCACTCTATATCCGCACGAGTTGGAATGAGTCAGTCAAGCCGTGCGTTAACTAAGCAAGCAGTTAAACAGCGTTAACCCCACCGTTAGTTGACCGGGAAACCTTGATCTCGCCATTGAAATAAAAACCGAAGCCATTCAATTGTCTTAACGGTGTGGTAATTGTCAATGCGTGCGTGTCGACATTGGGTGCCGAGTTCATACCCCTTCCAAGGATGGATGGATGTATTCTACGCTAAAAATACTGGTCAAGTTAGATTTAGAATTGCGTGTAGCCTACATTAAATCATGTTAAATAAATGAATAGCTTGAAAACTAAACAAAAAGTAACCGTGTACTTAATCGTCGAGGAATAATGCTTATTTATATGCGCGCATTTTATACTTGTACATAGAACCACTAATCCACTAATGCTCGGTATATAGGAAATATTTAACCAATCGGTAAACCGATTGTTTTCGAGTTACTAGTAACTAGTTGTTATAGTAGTTTCGCTTCCGTGCAGGTACTCTTTTCTTAAAGGGACGCTTTTTAGTTACGCCTCGTAGACAGTTCGACTATCCGTTAGCAAAACGAATGATTTTCCAAATATAGGATCCGGGCCAGAACACAACTGAATGTACATGTCGTCCAAAAACCGTTTCTCTGGCAAAGAATTCATATTAAATGCCACACACAAAGTCCTTCGCAGAGAATAACGTGTACAACATTTAGACGGTAAAGTTTCATTTGAAAACTTCATAGACTTCACAAAATTCGGAAACTTGGAATTACGCTTTGAAACACTCACGCCCCCGTATCTCAACATGTTTCATACAAGTTAGGAATACGTACTTGGCTAGTGCAGGAGCCGGTTTGCAATTTTTAAGGAGATAATGAGATATAATGAGAGCAAACGGAGAAAGAATAAGGAAACGAACGGCAATATAAAATCAGTGACCTAAATTTATTTTATTAATTTACTTTTACGTTATTTATTTTTATATCTATTATTTTCGACCTGGTCCAAATATTTTTTGATCTTATTATCGTCATTTTTAATTCATCGCCACTTATCATCAGGTGGGACTGTAGTCAAGCACTAAGTTATAACACATAAAAAATATTTTAAATTATAAAGTTGTGACTGTAACCAAGATTAAAATTAGTCTAGTTTCTAAATCAGTTACATAATGTTTTATGTATTAATCATGTCAACTAGTAGTCGGGTTACTAATGATGAATGGTAACAAGCGTCTACAAATATGTAAATCAAACCAGGGGCCTCCTCCGTTGAGGAAAAAATGTCAATTTATAATAACAAAAGATGTCATGCTGTAGTGTTGGAAGTTGGTTCCAGAGTTTATACATCTGTGGCAGGAAATGTAGAGGAAATAAATCGTGTTACAGAGCGCGAGACAACTACGTGATGTTGATGGAATCTGCAGGGACTCTTCCGACAAGTTCCAGTTATACATACATAAATCAAATTGAATTTGACACGAACTCATTTCAATCGCTTATCTAAAGATTGAAGAATCGAAAAGTTAAAAGTACACAATCGCGATCGAGCGAGCCTACGCATTTATATTGTAGCGTGTTATGCCGTGATGGAGTTTTGTTTCAAGATAAAATATTTTCTTATTATACCGACTCATACCTACATTTTCATTAGGGCATTTATGTAAATGTAGCGATGGATTTACATTTTAAATGTTCGTCAGGAAAAATATAGTATTCTTTAACTTTAATACTCTTTATTTTATACCTACTTTGTGGTCGAGTAAAAACCATTATGAATAAAAGTGATATAAAACATCTGGCTGTCATGAGAAAAAAATTAATAAAAATAATTGTGTAACGTTAAGCTATGTAATTACTGTAATTGTGATTTAGGAATCGACTTTGTGAATTAAATGTCCTTTACTTTCTTACAGGTAAAGTTTGTTAACACAATAAATCTTTTATTAAATAGAAACTCAATTGTGTTATATTGACGGTGTTTCGAATCACTAGAAAACTACATATATTATATATTATGTTTTTAAATAAATGACTTTGCTCTTATCTACAATCCTTCAAAACTTCCTCTGACATTGGAGTGATAAAAGATTTTGCAACCAATCTGAAATAGCTACAACCGACTCAAAACCGCAACCAGCTCCTGGCCTATACATCACGAATGTACCATGCGCTGAATACATGAATACGCATTGTTCGGGATATTCGGTTACTAGTCTACTAGAACGTACGAGCAGCAAGTTGGTCGGCGGCACGCGGCCCCGGTACAGCACAACGCCGCATATAACTCCCAAGCTCCCAACAAGCTCAACTATGACAACTTCGATCCAGTTTGTGAAACTGACGAATTTGTATCAAGTTTCGTTTATGCCGTGTGCATTGCGCAGTTTGCGACTTCTCATAAGTAGTTTTCACCAAATTCTACTGAGTGATTTTCGACAAATTTAATTGCTGCGTGATTTGAAGCAAAATTCGTTGTATGATTTCCAACGGTTTTATTTTAATTGCTTCGTTATTTAGAACTAATTTTAATGTTTCATTATTTGAGTTCAAATTACTTCGAGACATCTTTGTAAAGCTTAGCTACTCAAAGTTGCAAAGGTATTTAATTATATTTGGAATAATAGGCCCTCCTAGATTGTCTGAAGATTTTCTTTTAGACAAATGGTATTAAAATTTTGAAAGTCAGTCTGTGTTTAACTCTCGTATTAAATCATACCCTAATTTTTGTAACGAAGACCCAAGCATTAACAAAGTCATCAATTAGAAAAACAGAATTATAACTGGCAACATACATATTTTCATACCAGTCACGGTATCGCAACTCAAGACTCGTAACATCCGGCATGTCGAGACAGAATACGGAATCTTCCGGCAAGAATTTCAATATTCTTGCCTGTCTATTCGTTTGGTGCTAGCTTGCAAATACCTGCGATGCCCCGTCGCGAGCCACGCGGGCGTATTCATGGCCCGTGCCCGCGGCTTCCGAGCCGTGATTTGGAGTCGACGAGGTATGAACACTCTCAGCTGTGCAACTTTGAGCTGTTGAATGTTCAGTGGACGGAGGTAGCTATGAAGGATTTACGCGTTTTAAATTTGAGGTATTGCTGCAGTGCTGAAAATTATAGCCGCCCTGGAAAATACCACGAAGGAATAAATTTCCGTGTCTTCAAGTCGAAGCCTTAGGCCTTTTTCTAAGGTAGTATTATAGTCAAGCGTGAACTTATACATAAAAAACGTGATCGTATCATGTTATATTAACATTGTTATCGAGTTTGCGGCGACACCACGCACGTCGGTGACGACACGCAACACTGAATCACGCTATCGAAGTTTTGTACACCGCTCGCATATATTATACAAGTTCCGAACGTGAATTGTAACGCTCGAAGATCACTCCCCAAGTCCCCAGGCATGACATGCGCTTGACGTGAGATCTCCCTCTACCAAAGTTTAACCAACTTCCTCTGCTCAATATTAATCTTCGTGACTAATGGGAAATTGTGTGAACTCCCTTCTGATCGATGTCACTCTACAGCCAGTCCTTATAATATTCTTACAGTGGTCATGCCTTTACAACTACTTTCTACAACTTACCAGTCTAATATTGACCTTCTACTCACTTGAACTCCTTAAAACATTATTATTACCTGTAAAATAAAAGAAAATCGTGTTTAATGGCAATCAAGGTTATTAGGTAAAACATAGTAGGTATAACATTATATTTCAAACTCAAACTCAGCGTGGGTGATATGCTTCAAGCCTCCTCAGTCCTAGCTCCTCGGCCAATGATGGGTTCAAGGAAACTGGCTGTGACCCGTGACCCTGCTTGCTAAGTGTCGGGTTCAATTACCGGCATTTCATTTATGTAACAGATATGTTTGATTAGATTCGGTTCTATTTAACGTGTTATTCTTATTACTATGTGGCCATGTCGAAAGCACAACATTTTAGCACAGGTGTGAGTATGTGTGTGTAAACAGCCTCTCAAAATATAGTGAATGATTGTTGTCCTCTCATCATGCTTATACCACTAAACGATGGCCAATAATGGTCGCTAATGGTCAATTGGTAGCCATTACTCTGTTGTTGCAAATGGACAAAGGTCCAAGCTGTTAGCGATGCGACCTCAGTTCGATTAGGGTCCAACCTTGTAATAGTAAGCTGATGAGGTTTTATAGGATCACCTTGGGGTGTATTGCGTCAAAGTAATTTGGCCATGAGCAATGAGAACGATCCACGAATCCACAGCTACAGAATATAGGTATATTATAACACGATTTACTAAATCTAAATCATACGTCACACTCGGCTCTAAAGATGCTGTTACAAATAACGTTGGCACGATGTGTTAACGTATAATTTTAAGACGATTCAACAAACGACCAATGTAAATTAAATTTGGAACGCCTATTGATATAAATCAGTAGGTAATATGAACACTTAAATTATCATTAAGTATTTGAAAAAGGATTGCCATCTTCTATGGAAATTAGTTACAAAACATTGCAATGGAGAAGGCAAAAGGGTCAAAATATTACTATCAAATACACCTAAAATCCGAGCTTAGGTCATATACATTACATAACTTTTTATTTCACTTCAATACATGCTGTATTTCCGAAGTTATAAAGACGAGAAGTTCAAGCCCTTTTTTGAATTTCCGCGCTTACGCTATGACGTCACGAGTTAGTTCGGCCGCGAGCACGATACGGCGAAAGTATAGAAAATATGGGTCTATGCAGTTCAAAAATCTATAACTTTCTTATTTCTATAGATACAGACTTGAAATTTTGCATAGATGTAGTAGATAGTATGTGAATTATATATGTTATTTTATTATTGATAACTAAGGTTTTCTCGCGGCTTTACTTGAGTTTAAATTAACATTTCGGTCAAAAATCCCTATCAACTACGCGCGACTACTGAGAGATGACGTCATCGAGTAGTGACCGCCCGCCTGCGTTTTTAAAAAAACCAACGTCCGTAAATACGCACTTTGATCGTTAATATCTCAGCCATTTATTGAGATATGGAAAAAGTAAAAACACAGTTTTTCTTGTAATTTTTTATAGATTTATTTGACGTGTAAAAAAAATTCGTTTGCCTGGTCCATTATTGCAAATAGATTTATATTACAACAACTAATGAACCCCGCCCATATTTTATTATGTTTTTAAAGAACCCCATGACATAACAATACATCAGAGAAAAGCTCTTTCAGAAACGTTTGCGACCACCAGAGTTTTGGAAGAATGTAGGTCTTTCTTACGATATCAAGAAAAGGCAATAGAATCACCAAAGCAACGCATACCCTGAATAAAAGCTTTTTACACCTCTTAAAGAATCCCATGTGATAGCGATCCGAGAGTACCTTAGCAAAAAGTTGTTTCCAAAGTTGGGCGTAGGCACAAAGGATTGTTACAATCGAGTCGTCGTGTATCCACGATCTTAAACTTCGTTCTTTGGCGAGATGTATGTACATATTATATGATGATGGAAAGGCGAGTCCTTGTCTTCGAAGCACTTTCCAGTTTTTATAATTAATTAGTCCACAAACGCGCAGACAAGCCGCCTGTATGCAAGTAACAGTGGCCAGAAACAACAAAGGTTATAAAGTATACCTACTTGTGTTAACAAAGATATTATAGTAAACCAGCTTTACCCCGCGGCTTCGCCCGCAAATTTTCAAAAATCCTTTCTTATTGCTCACTTGAGGAACCTACCCAATTATATACAAAGCTTCAAGTGAATAGCTTCAACCCATTTATTGGCCCACAACTGAGCACAGGTCTCTCCTCATACCTGAGGAGGCCTAGAGCATACTCCGCCACGCTGCTCCAGTGCGGATTGGTGGATGCGTTAGTGGCCAACCCAAGTGTCGGAAATTTTTAAGCCGCCCGAAGGTATCCGACGTGGCTTAACGACTGCTACCAAATGATAGCAACCGGGATCGACGGCTTTACGTGCCCTCCGAAGCACGGAAGCGCTCAAGAAATTTTGCCACTAACGGTCACCCATCCAACTACCGACCGCGCCCGCTGTTGCTTAACTTTGTCGATCACTTGAGATCGACGCAAGCCGCCGGGCTATGAGCGCTATACACATTTAAATACACTGATGACTTATAAAATCTTTGCTAGTATTTATGTTAATTTGAATTGAACCGAACGGTACAATCGCCTCAACATCAACAAAAATCAAAAACAAACGAGCAGCCGGCGAGCGGTTAAAAATAATTGGGAAACTCGATAACGTGAAGGAATCCATTCCATTACAGAAATGAATGCTGGCATTTTTTAATTCACTCTCCATCGTGTAATAGGTTTTGTTAAAACAGTTTCTTGGAAAAAACTTCCGGGTCGCGATTCCGTTTTTGCTCGTTTCTTGCAAAAAGTTATATTCGGTAACGACTTCTCCCGGGCAAAATACTGTCCGGTGTTACGCCATTTTCTTATTTCTAGTCGTAACTAAAAGCATGCCAGAAAAAGTACTACGAAAAATGTTGAATCTCGTATTATTGGAACTGGTTAAATAAAATAAGTTACCCATTTAAATTAAGCTGTTTCAAATTCAATGTTATATAAAAGATTGTGTCGGCGCTGTTGGCGAACATCCTACGTTATAGCCTATACTTACATAGTCATTAGAACTGAATCAACATATAAAATTGCAAATTCGTGAATAAGAGCTAGCTCTAATTTAGTTCGCAAGATTTAACACATAGGTACTTACTGTACTAATAAACAATGCAAGTTAAATAAAAGATGGTAATAAAACTGGATTGAATATTGGTTTTCAAATATGGTGCGATGTTCTAATTCTACACGAAAATCAGATTTTGAGTCTATTGCGCGTTTCAAACTAATGATCACTTCGGAGAGTGAAAACATCGCGAGGAAACAAATGTTCTCAATAGTTTATACAGTGTGTCAACGAGATTAATATGCTGCGCCCATTGACATAAATACTATGGACTTAGGGTCTCCTACTAAAATCGCGAAAATAATGTCCCAGTTTGACATCACAAGAATTTAAATGTTTACAAGGTAATTTAAGCACTAAAATCATTATATCACGGTTTCATTTCGATTGCAACAAACACTGATACATCAATGACACCTTATGATACTTCGAGTGCTCAACACACCATAATCACCATATGCAGCTCATAGTGAAATAAAACGCGACTAATAAAGTAATAGAGTAGTGTTTATTTAAAATAATACATTATTTATTTTTATTTTTATTACACATTAATTACATTTTTTAACTGAAACTTTTTTCGGAACGTTATGAATTAGATTCAATGAAACAAAAAAGAGTAATGAAAAAGATACAACTTATGAAATGAAATATAATGAAATTTATTCGAAGTTGGTTTTTTACAAACACTTCGAAAATCAATCTACGCCATCGCTTTAACAAATCCCTACCGTGAGTAGTCTTGGAAGAAGAAGCGGCAAGAAACTTTCAAGAAGCTTTTTTTTGCTACTCACATTACAGATAGCACTTACTACTACTTACTAGCTAGAATATCAAACTCATGTCCAAGCATTTTTATCTTTAAAATAAACATCAAGTTTGTAATAACCTTTCGTCATAAGTATGACTTTGACATGAATTTTTGACATGAAATTTACAGTATGGCATTTCCGTCAATTCGAACGGAATTTTATTATAGATTTTAATACATCTACCCATGAACGAGCCACCAGTTTAACCACCAGTCTAAGTCTGAAGTTTAGCCTTGTTCCTAGTATTAATCACGTGAACATCACTCTTCTTAAGGAAACTGTCATAGTATTTTTAACGTACATTTGTACATTTGTTTGTAAAGTACATTTGATAACATTATCAAAAATTACATATCTGTCTTAATGGTTTTTCTATTAATATATTCGTTCTTACAGGCTATTTTGTAATTATCTTACCGCATTATCATCATCTATACTTGTAATTTAATTTTCATTTGATAGGTCAGTGACAGTCGCTCTATTAGCATCATCAGTTAACTATAAAGAAACAAATAATTACGGTTGAAATATTAAGTAGAAACATACACGTTATTTTTTGTAAACCATAAAGCCCAATAAGGTGAAGAGTAAGGTATAAACCAAGTGGTATTTACTTGCAATGTTGGCACAGCTGTGTTTTTTATTCTTCTTATGCCTTTGCCAGTTATGTACATGTCATCTTCTTTAAAATGATCCGAGCATACAACGTGGGCTGCTTTCGGCATAAAATATTCTTCCTCTCGCGATGTAGCAATAATACTTCTTCATGCTTAACAACGTATTGGGTCTAAAGGAAATCTAGAAGAAATATATTTTATTGTACTAAAAAAAATTTAAACATAATCTATTTATATAACATCAACAGCGACTCTATGGAAACTTTTGTTCTATATCTTGCATTTATTCGTTTAATATTGTGCAATCGTGAAATCGTGCAAAATAATTTAAACTAAAGTAATGGATATGTTTATCTCTTTCTGACTACAGTCTGTATAGTGAGAAGACAAAGACAAAGATATATTTTTGATTCTTTTGAGTGATTCTGAGATTTATTTACGAAATTAATTCGATTTAAAATAAAATAGTGTGTATTCGTAGCAAACCAATACTTTAAAAGATAAAACAATGTTTTACTTACCGAAAATATGATATACCATCGGCTTTTTTCACTTTACTTGCGTAGTTTTTACACGATTTCAAAATACAATACGGCATCGTTGATGTGTTGTTGTCAGCACGGTCAAAAAGTGACTAACGGGGCATTGTTGTTCTACTTGCGTATTGTTGTTGAGTTGGCTCGGACATTTTTTAGCGCGGACCGTGCGTCCATAGTAATATCATATGTCAATGGCTGCGCCACTTGCATATTTTAATCATATCCGTATACACCAAAAAACAAATGAACTGGCCTGGTGGTAATACCAGAACTCAACTGTTAAGGTATCAACGACTTGTTGGAAAATATATTATTAATATAATTAATACATTACCTGATCAGATCAGGTTAACATTTTCTTCTGCCTTACCTGTTACCACCGATGCTCTGCCCTATACTGAACCCTACCTCTCTGGACCAACCTCATTACAGCTCAAACTAACAAAAACAGCTGTTTTCCACTTCAGACCTAACACGGAAGTCGTATCTCACGCAACAAACCTATCAAGGGGCCCATTACTGATACTGGGACATAAAAAAGTGGTCGCAAGCATGGCCGTTATAAATGACAGCCGCGCCCGACGGATACAAACGTCTAACATTTATTTAGGTTCTTGGAGCCCTAAAATATTTGTAGGGAACGTGACTTCAGGAGGTTTGTAAGACGCTCGAATCACTCGAAACGATTTAAGATAAGTAGTTGCAGGGAACTTTTTGAAACAGGCATATTTCTACTCGTATTACTTATTTGTTGTTATTATTATGTTATCGTAATTATTTGTTAATCTCGACTTTGTTTGTGTGGAAACGACATATTAGAAACATAGAAGAGTATGTAATGTAATTACTGCTTCGTAGACCGGGTTTCAAGTGACACTGCCTGCGAGGCGACGGATCCCGGATTCAACTCCCAACCGGGATAGATATTAATGGGACTGATTTTTTTTTGTTCTCGATAGTGGTTATTTGTGTTGTCCATGCCACCTACGATACATGAGATCCTATCTATTTTTATAAAGTACCTCTTGGTTACAATTTCACTAGTAAGCGGAACAACGAAGACGCGAACGAATTTCCCGAAAGAAAATCTTAATGAGGTGAGAGAAAATTCTAAGGAAACAACACTTAGTTTGAAACAAAAATCCCAGTTCTTATTCCCGGGTGAATACAACTTTGCACAAAAAAACTACAACCCAAAACAATAACACATTATCTACTTTCAAACATCAATCTCTCAACCGCAGCTCGTGAGACAGGTGAACGTGAAGGTACCGAACACGGGATTAGAACGTGCGTCAATATTTAAGCTCACTTGAATTTATAGACCAGCAACCTGCACCACAGACCACTACGTATACGGAACCTAACATGTTCATACAGAGCAGTAGGCTGTAGAGTAAGGCTGAATTAGAGACTTACTCAACCTTTTTTCTCGTGAGTCACATTGTAATTATAGCTGTTTTAAGCAGTTCATAGAACTATAGTAAAAATGTAAAACGTTATCCAGTCAGTGAACAGTTTTATATAAATACTAGCTGACCCCGCGAATGTTGTTCCGCCATGCATATGCACACAAAATTTCATGAGAATCGGTCGAGCCGTTTCGGAGGAGTATGGTAAATAACATTGTGACACTAGAATTTTACAATATAAAATCTTATATATTATATAAGATTTTTTATATATTATATAAGATTATAGAGATAATATTATATAATTATATATCTTATATATTATATAAGATTTTTTGCATACAATACAATATACTCTATTGTGTACACCACAAAACCACATTAAATGTATACTGACATTTTCAGTGTGATCATTCACAAACATAATTTTGTTTAGCAGTTGTAGTCTTATTCCAAAATTCGAAAATATCTTTCCGTGCCTTCGATTCTTTAAAAAATGTCACCCCTGTGGGTTGCTAAGCTTTGTTCGTTTATTGGGCCGCCGGCCGTTACTTTCGACGGGCAGAATGTGGCCCGCGGGCCCCAGGTTGAGAACGACTGCCGTAACTGATCATTACGATGATAACTGAATCAATATAGAATTCTGATCTACACACAACTAGTTCCGTTGTTCGAGACATTGGCGCACATCATACGATCTCGACACGCCCTTTTATTGGAACGAAGTTCCTTACGGCAGGCTTGGAGGGGATAGGTTTTGCTGCGGCGACCGAACTGAAAAATATGTGATAGTAAAACCGTAAGAAAAAATGCGTGGAATAAAAGCGTTAAATGAGTCGTGCGCAGGCGCGACAGTAGCCGAAGGAACTTCGTTCCTACCTGGTGTCCCACGACACCAAATCATTTTTATCTCTTTTTATTTTTGTACGTAAAGAGTCGACAACGAGCCGACTCAACCTGACGACCACCAAGGACCGACGCGTTGCCAACCCAAGGAAGAAGACAAAGAAAGTACAGGCTCTCAATCTCCAACCGAAACGCGACCCGGTTACATTACAGCGGGACTCAACTCAAAGCCATAGATTGTATTCAAATTGGATTTTTATTTTTCATTTATTTTGAAAAAAGACACAAATAAATATTATAATAAAGCCACCAGCATCGGTTTTCTCAGAAAAGTTTAAGTTATAACACGTCATGGCTTTAATCTATGTTGCAAAGATCCTGATGACAAGTCAGTAGGATATATTGGAGAGATTGAACGTAACAAATCTAAATATGTACTTACCTACTCAAAGTAACAAGAAACGTGTTGTCAACACGGCGCGCGCTGTGAGTGACGTCACGCCATTACAAACTCACTAGTGTATGTATGTTCGGAAAATGACGAAAACGGAGATTTGATAAAATCCCTTCGAGATATTCAATTCCCGTAAGATGTTGAAATAACAACCCCAAGGGTTAATTTCCCGAAAGATTTATTCGGGTTATTTCCGGAAAGAGAAAGTGAGGTGAGGGAGAATTATAAGGAAATAACACTTAGTTTGAGACCGCGATATTCGCATTTAAAATCGCTGTTCCTATTCCCGGGCGGGGTAGACGTTGGCACAAGCTTCTACCCGAAACAATACTACTACTCTTCATGCCTTTGTTCACGACATCTAACGACACGACACGACACACGACATCTAAAATTGAACGAAAAAATTGAGATCTATTCATGATCCCCAAAACCCACGACAAGTTTAAAACCATTTAATAGCGGTTCATCAACGAACCATAATAAATTCGTCAGTCCGTCTGTCTGTTCAAACTTGGCCAAGTTAAATTGCTCGCTTCATTTCCCATTACAAACTTTTACGCCCTATTTCATTCTTTGAGACTGAATATTGAATTAACTTTTACGCAAAACTTGTCAAAGTTTTCAAATAGCGGCAGCGGGGGTCGGGTGATAGAGTAATTAGTATTATCTGCGGCCAACTTTTAAAGCGTCACTCTGGTATAGTGAAAGTTAATGGTTCGAATCCCGGAAAGAGCAGATTGTTTTGGAACGAAGCCACGTTGGGTTGCGGTAGCGGTAACTGGTAAAAATCGTATTGTCTATGGAAATTGTCACGTTTAAAAACCGGTAACGCTTCCTCTCTCTCCCCCTCTTTGTTGAGTTGTTAATAATCGGTGTGTATTGTGTCTGTGAAATTAGGGTTCAAAATCGGTTTATAATCTATACATCTATATAAATAAATAAAATTGAAGTGTCTGTTTGTAATATTAAAATAACCGTTTTTTACTTGATGTATACACGGCACGGTGCATATACATAATTTTACCAAATTAACATTTTTACAATTTTTGTCCGTCTATCTGTCTGTTTGTTTGAGCTAATCTCTGGAACAGCTGGACCGATTTTGACGGGACTTTCACTGGCAGATTATTGATGTCATAAGGCTTCAAAGTAACTTAGGCTACTTTTATTTTAGTTTTTTTTTGTTAAATTCCACGCGGACGAAGTCGGTTGGGGGCCACAGCTCGTAAATAATAAATAATCAAATGTCATTTCATACCATATTAAAATTTACCTACCATTTATTTACAAGTTACTTTAAAAATTTCAACAATTTGTAAAATACATTTTTTTTTGTAATTTTCACAGTTAAACGAACATTGCGATGAATTTATACCAGGACAGCATGTATGTATGTTAAAGAGATTGGACTGAGCAGCAGGCGTTCAATGTAAGGCATAAGTTGTATGGTCTTTTCAGAAGTTATTAAATCATTCCTTAATTTTTTATCAAGATAATAGCTATCTTATGCCTTTTTTACACCCAGAATAAAACCGTGAGCAATCCGAAATGGTTAATACAACTCAACTATACCATTAAAACAAGCGAACATCAATTATGATCAGTAGCACCGTTACAAAAACACAGACGACCAACTAAAGTAGCAATAAACAAAACGGACCGCTACTGACCATAAACAACGACCTGACCTAAATTCCCCGAGCGTGGTTTGCCAGTTCAAAGACCAGGGTTCGATGTTCGGCGCGGGGCAGCCTGCGTGACGTATTGTCCTCCGACACAATGTGACGTTAACTGCCATGTGGAACAGTGTTGTATATCCGTTGTTGAAATTTGTACCGACCAGCGAAAAATGGTACCTACATAATGATAGCCGTTACAAGTTACAAGCTTTTGGGAGTCTAATAACGTACCCGACCACGCTGCTTCAGTGCAGATTGTTCGAACCATTGCTCAACTCAAGTATTGAACATTTTAACTGTTGAGTACTCACGAATTTTGTTTGGTAGAAAAACTATTAACAGGTGACAGTTGAGATGAATCATCATGAATCGAATCATAATGAATCAATCAGTCATGAATCGCTTCCAAGTTGATAAGTTTGTCCAACCCTACGGCGACAAAGGCAGAGCCAGCTACACGTACTTACAATGAGAAATGTTTTTTACATTAGGTAGTTCACTTAACATTAATTGTTTATTTCAAACGGTTCATAAATAAAAAAAAGTTATATCAGTTTAAAGAATAACGCCGAAACATTTTTCTGTGGGTCCTCAGGGGCAGGTTTCCCGAAGCAAAGCGGGTTTAGTTAGGGCTTAGTTATGTATATGTTATTCTGAGGTTATATGTATAATGCTTTGTTAACGATCAAAACATACTGTAATGAAAAAGAGGCCAAGAAGTGTGTGTATGTGTGCGTATATATTCTATTAAATTATCTAGTGGTTGATATTCGGGTGTATGTTTACACTAAGATATGTTAATACAAGGAGGGCACACGTCGCCGGAGTTATTACACGTCGTGGGCGAGCGAATGTAAATATAACGGGTTCTTGGAATTCCGTAATGACGTACCCACAAACATAGTTCGTCTGACACAGCCTTCTAAGTACAATCTTGTAACTACAAGGTCACACCCTCTTGTCCCCGTCGTAACTCTGATCTGAATACTCTACTGATCTGAATACTGTTTGTATTACTCGGGTTGGGGTAAAATATGTAAGGGAAAAATATTATGTTTACTAGTCATTATTGTCTTTTCAAATCTTTGATTATAATCAAAGTTTCAAATATTATTGATCGAAATCGATCAAATATGATTGAGTAAGTCAATAAAAGTAGGTACATTATACTTGGGGTAAGTACCAAAAATTATACTATGTATCAGTCAGTCTACACTACAGTCGGTACTATACATACATAATTATGTAATTATGTCATTGCATCCAAATCGGTGAAACTGTTTATAGCCGACTTCTAAAAAGGAGGAGGTTCTCAATTCGACTGTTTTATGTTTGTTACCTCAGAACTGTCGACTGGGTGGAGCGATTCTGATGATCCTTGAAAGCTGGTGCTTTCAGTGTGGTCCCCTTTCAATTTTGTCTAGTTCTGACACTGGCATCCATGAGAAAACCATAAAGTCATAAATTTACATTATTTTCAAGTAGGTTTTTTACGTGTACGATTATTGAGAACTAACGCAGACATTAAAAATGTCCTAAAATAGAAATATGATGGCGGCTTTGATTATCAAAGGATGGCGGCTTTGTCGTGGCTTCATCAATGCTCGCGTTACAACGTCATTTAGAAACTATCAGTTAGTGACCTTTTTTTCGAACGTTTGTTTTCATCTAGAGCACAGATCTAGAGAGTATTATATAATTAAAGAACCAGAAAAACAGACAAACATTTTAAAAATCATTTTCGAAAGGATTCGCTACCAATAGTTTTTCTCAAATTTAATCCATGCATAGCATTACATAAGTTATAGGCAGTTGCAGCGATGTTGCTAGATAGGCAAAAAGAATTATTACTACGTAAATTGATCTCAATGGTACGAGTAAGAGGTTCAAAGTTTAAGTATATTCAGTACATTATTCATTACGTTAAGTAGCTTTAAACGGCCATCTCGACCATTCAGCAGTTGACTCACCTGTGATTCAGTGGTGGGTGACGAGCCCCCAGTACGTAACAGTCTATGATTCATATCCCGATAGCTTAACAAGTACCCTCGACTCTGATGAGTTGGATTTGTGGTTATTTTATATGGTCGGTTCGAAATCGGTTTACTTTTTCACGACACTAAGTTTTGATAGGTGGCAGAATAGGTCCATTATAGAACAGCTTAGAAATTTTATGTGCCGATAGCTAAGAGACAGGTCATCTTATGGTAAATGGTCACTACCGCTCATGGACATGTTACGACCAAATGCAGGGCATCTATTTATGTAAAAGGAGGGTGATGAGACTAAAAGCCAGGTAGATAATGAATCCCACTATCAAGAGTATCAAGCCATCTACTACCAATATACAGTAGTACAATATACCAGCCACCTACTATCAATACCATCACCGTGTCTACGCCGGGTGTTACAGAGTCACTAGACCTCCAAGAGGAGAGAGCTGGCGTCATGGCCGCGTCCGTTCGGCAGGGTACATCACAATCAGGGGAAGTCGGCGTGGACTCAAACCTGAATGGAGCCACTGAGCCACTTGCTCCCGAAGCCATTATGGTTTAAAATACGTACCTACACTTTTAAAGTATCGAAATGATGATTGTTTCGAAATGATAGCAACTATAAAAAATCTGAATTAGGTAAGTAGTCTACATCGATTACGTGATATTATGAAATTTACCTATTATTTACTTTAACCTCTCATATTGTATTATTCTATTCTAATATAACCGAGTACGTGAATGAAGTCAATGACAAAACCTTTGAACAGCGGTTTTTTAATAAACTTGTATAAAAAGCGAACAATACCGCGCTAGGTAAATAAGTTGCACAAATCGCAGCGCTCTTATATAATCTGTGAGTCATTTCCCGCTGACTCAATGTTGACTGTGACTGACTTTGTTGACCTATCTAGGTTTTCTTTGTTGTTAGCGATATAAAAACTTATATCTTCACTTCAAATCTTGCACCTCTTTTACTAGTTATTGCAATGCGAATATAACACGATCGTAATGTTACTATTTTAATAAATAATAACATTAACATTTTATTTCTACTATGAATGTCATCATCATCACAACCCAGAATTGTCCCACCGCTGGGCTCGGGATTCCTCTCCCATGTGAAGGAGGCCTTAGTCCAACAAGTTGCCTAAGTGCGGATTAGAAGACTTCACATGCCTTTGAGAGCATTCCTGTTTAAAATACGCACATTAGAGGTGCGGGCAGGATTCGAACCTCGATCCCTCTGTTCGCGATTCCAATCCTAGTGCGGGGGTATAAGGGTGTTAGCATTTATTTTATTAAACTAAATAAAGGTAAGTACCAAAAACTTGAATGCTGCATGGCTGGGTATTTTCAATTTAATCCCAGTCATCAGTAATGTTACCTAATTATATATGTCTAAACACACATAAGCATTGACACAAATAACGTTTAGTCACGTTCGGCAGTTTCTGCAACGCAAGACTCGACATTATTTTCTTATATGACTACATAATTATATGTGTGGAGTGACAAGAATGGATAAATAAGAAATGAGTCTGAGAGTAGCACAAATAACATACTCGTAAAAGCTGAAAGGAAGTCGAATGTACATATTATGTAATGTATGGGCATGTGACGAGGCGATAGGAAACTCGTGTGACAAGAAGAGTCATGGATATGAATGTGGTACACGAAGGGAACAAGGATGTCCGGAGAAAAGATGGACGGATTGCGTTATTTGGGGGGTGGTATACGTGGTGATGGTGATATAGGTACGTAGGAAATCACTTGGGAGTTTCTTGCCCCTTCTCCTTCCTGGCAGGGATCGTCTAAAGCGTCAATTTATCAAGACTTGACATGTTACAACTTCAGACACGATTAATGTAATTTTAATGTCATTATCGAAGTGTTCTACTAGTAACTCGGTAAACTGTACCCAAGTCCTATATTACTTTAATAGTTAACTAAACTATCGTCTTCTGCCAGAGTTTATATTAACTTCGCTACCATAACTACAAGTTTAAACTAACTTTGTGATTGTACTGACAGTATTAGCCAGCACCCTTCCTCATTATGTATTCCGGATGATGGTCAGACTACCAGATTGGATAACTCTTGGAGATGCCACCGCATGGTGAGGTAATCGGTCTGTCAGATTTTTGGATATTGACATTAAAAAATTGTCAAATGTCATATGGCGCAATGGTTACGACGACCCCTTGGACCAATGGTTACCATGCCGGACTGCAGTTTGAAGGGTCCTATGTTCGATTCCGAGCGAGCCAGTTTGTTGACTTAAATTTATATTCTCAGTCTACGTGTGTTCTTTTACTGTAATGTTGAATGAGAATGCTAATACGGAACCATGAGTGCGTGGCGTCATTTAGGTATTATCCTATTTAAACACAACAACATCTTTCGAACCAGCTACAAAGACTTACCACACCACGTAAAGATATAAAAACCCCATTAAACTGAATCTTAACGGCTGCGTACCGCGCAAGGTTATTTCCGGTCATACAGCAACTATTAATACACATGACCTACCTCACAGTCAGGGCCGGTGCTCTTGACACGAGCCAGATGCCGCTGCGAGTAACGCCGGGCGAGCAGTGGTGATGGACACAGGTCCAAAGAGACACAAATAATGGAAACAAACTAGAGACTGCTACGTATAAAGAGCAGCAGGTTCACATTTCTTAGTGCCGAAGGTTGTTTGTGCGCCGTGTACTTACTCACCGTGGAAAGCACACAAGCAAACAGTATCAGGCCTCAGGCCTCCAACGAAAACATTTGTGTGCGTTCTAAGCTGCGTAGGTACATGATGGGTTGATGGCTTGCACACTAAGAAGCCGTGTTTAGTACCTTGGTTTTGAAATAATCTACTTGTTTAAATAATTATACCCTGACTTGTAGCTCAATTCGTTATAAGCTGCAGATCTGACTGTCCCTGGTTCGATTAGTCTATCAGCCGGTGCTTTAATATGTGCTCTAATGGTTTATTAACTAGCTAGTATATTGTGGAATATGCTTTAAGGTTTGTGGTTTGGCAGAGTATTTAGTGGTTATAGGCTAACCAATGAAACAATTCCTCCGGATGCATACCCAAAACTGAACTGTTAATTTTATAATTATTAGGAGTTTAGATCACAAAATGCTAAAGACCAACTTTACCCAAATTAGGTAAAGGGCTTCCATCACGCAGCCTCACGCCCCATCTTACTTGATCAAGGAGTTTTCGAGGATGAATAAAGCTTCACATTCTCGCACACCTCATATCCCACAATTGCAGTTCCATAAGAAAAAATATCGGAATTGTACCCGTATGCATAATATTAAGTATGTAACATGGAACGTTGAAATGGCAGAAGCAGAACACAACGGCACCCCAAGTTACCGTATACGGCGAGACTGATATCTCAAGCCTGACACTACACTGTAAATATTTACAGACAGCCAAACAAACACGCACTCGCTTTGTTAGTAATGGGTGATGTACGCGCCTCAGCATTAGCGGTAAACGACAAGCGGAATCTTGCTTCATTTGCATTACAAGTTTTGCAATGGTGCCCTCTGCTGAACTAGAGAGGGACGTCCGTTCCTGTCGGGGGTCGCTGTCGTATATGACCCGGTTTACATCTGACAGTACTCAAATATACCGATAGTTTTTATCATTTTTATACGGGTATGTCTATCTTACACTCTCTTTATAGAATCAATAGTGAAACCTGGTACGACACCCTAATTGTCCGAGTCCGACTCGCAATTGGCCGGTTTTTACTTTTATTAATGGCCGCTCTCAGTAATAAATATCCGTAATCTCTGAATAGTGGATAACAACCTAACATTATTACTGCGTTTTTGACAATTTCTAAGCAACTGAGTTGAGGATTGTAAATAGAATATTGAGACTAATATATCGTTAGTCGCTCCCAACAACGAGTCAGGCTCCTGCGTTATAGTAATTCATTGCGTCGCTACTTGTGTTTGCTATCGGTTTGATATTGTGGTTCCGTATGTTCTGGCCCGCAGGCCGTCTCTCTGTTTATGGTTCCGCGGCAGCTTTACTCTCAGCGGTCATATTTGAACGGTGTTTGGTTATTTTGTTAGAAGTTTAAGTTGAGTTTGAAGAGTCGCTGACTCAGTGGGGCGTAGGAAGGGATTGCTCTGACTGTAACAGAGTAAAGGCTACCTGCAGTACATGCTTTTGACGACCCGGATGGCGCAATGGTTAACACGGCGGATCGCCGTTTCGAGGGTCCTGGGTTCGATTCCCAGCGAGGCGGAAATTTTAATGATGAATTTAAATTTTCGTTTTTGGTCTGGGTGTGTGTGTTCTTGTCTTGTGTGTGGTCCATGGCACCCACGACACATAGAATCCTAGTGTGGGGCTATGAGTGTGTAGCGTTATTTTTTTTTATGCTGCGCTTATTTGGTTGTTTTTTCATAGCTAGTTAACAAATGAGCAGATGATCCACCTGATTGTAACTGACCATCGTCGTCGGGGATATTAACGCCATAGATATCACCAACCAACCAAAACGGAAGTGGGGGATCCGCATTATTGTTATATTATCAATTGAAACACGCATGAAATGTTAGGATCGATTTTAGAAGTAGACAGGCAGTTGCAGTTGTTAGTTTTCGTGTGATAAATTAAACGGGGTCTCTGAAGCTAAAAGGTTGAGTAGCCCTGGTTATACACCCTGAGCCATAGACAACACTTGCCAACACGCAATCAATTTCAAGCAGGATGTTTAAACTTAGTTTGTAAACAGTTGTTAGTAAAAACATATAGCTAGCACCAGACGTAACGGACAAACACTTATTATTACTTTATTTTATGTTAATAGCCGACGAACGAACAGACGTGCCACCTGATGGTGAGTGGTCACCGTCGCACGTCGACATCAGTAATATTCAAAGGATTTTATTAATTTTTTTATTTTTCATTTAATTTTTTTATTGTTTAATAATTGTTTTATTTTATTTTATTTGGGATAACAAAAGCTAAGTAAATTAAAATTTATACTACACTAAATTACAACTAGTTGAGCCAATTAAAGTTATCCGTGTCTTACAAAATATAAAAACCTGCTGCTTACAACCCAATAATAAATTAAGAAAAGAACCACATTGATGTGTCAGCAGAGGTAGACCCTCTCCTAAAATGGATATTATTTAATTTATTCCCAGGGAACTGATTCACGGATCAAAATTAACGATAATATTAAAATAACTTGATATGGAGTTTGAATAAGGTCATCCGAAGGCTTATAGCGTGACTCATCACGACGTGCTTCGTGACCGTACACCGAGGAATTGTTAGACATGTCAATCGAAACGATGCTGGTAATAAATGAGCGTACTAGTTAGCTAATGTTTTATTTATTTATTTATTAAGTATAAGTCTTATATTAAAAAAAACCTTACAGTATCACGTAACAAGGTAAACGGAAACTTAGAATCCTTCGTTTTTATTCTCGTGATCTCGACATCGGGGTCTTCACAACAGCTGTTGTTACATGCAGCCCATTTAATAGTACTCCTACTCCAAGGTGAATCATTTTAGTTTCTACGACCCTAATCAGGTAATGTTTCTAATCCCCTTCTACTGTCAGTTCTATTCCAACAACGTGCTATGGTCTAAGCAACCTTATGGCAATACGAAAGAAAGTTACTACATACCTCTGCTTTGAACAGTTACAGGGTCTTTACATTGAACGACACGACACGATACGACATGTACGACATGCTGCAAGTAAAACATTATAGGTATTGAATGCGACACCGGTTTAGACACTGACTTGATATCGGTAATTATAAGTGGACTCGAATTTTTCTTTGCGAGAGCCTTTTACTACTAGCTAATGCTTTACTAAGAGCCCTTAGGCCCCAGTTAGACGTCGTGCTAAAGCTATCGTGTCACATTAACGCGCCCTTAGGAGGCCGGTACTTTTAAACTTTGTTCGAGTTCGAGTGACCAAGAAACCACCCAATTAATGGATTTACTGAGGTTGGTCGAAGGCACAGAAATCGTCTAAATGTTGGTATTTAAATTACTATGTCAACCGAATCAGAGAAGCACAACTAATCTATTATATAAAAATAAGTCGGGTTTTCCTTCCTGACGCTATAACTCCAGAACGCACGAACCGATTTCCACGGTTTTGCATTCGTTGGAAAGGTCTCGGGCTCCGTGGGGTTTATAGCAAAGAAAATTCAGGAAAAATTTCAATAGAAAAGCGGGACACCAAACGAAATGTTACATAAAACTAAGCCATCTGGTGGCGAAACGGAGTTCGCCGGGTTTGCTAGTAACCCATAAAATAACCACGCTCGTAATAACATCGTCAATTATATACGACGCAAAGCGTAGATTTATGGGTCCCAATGGCGGCGGATACGCCTACCTGCTTCAACGTCGCTATGACCGTCACCGTAGTTACCTATTGGGCTCTTTCCATGATACAATGTTTTGGTGGATGATTATTTAAACTTTAATCAAAACGCCGTAGGACAGTTGATGAGACGTAGACGTATTCAGGCGAAAAAAGATTAACGTTACTGATCCTAATAAGCAAGTACTTGATAACATTGATAAGATATCATTGCAAAACATTAATTATTATTATATAATAGCAAAGAATAATTAAACAACGTAAGCTAATGTAGCTTATGATTTTATTTAAGTTTACTTACTTTGATATGGTATCGTCCGGCAATGACTATATCGTATCGCACATTGTGAAAGCGTAGTTACAGTTGACTCATCCGCAACCTTGTTTTAAATTGAAAGTACTCGTCTGTTCTCTTTGTTTAATGAAACTCGTGAGAAATAACTAATTCAGACTAGTTAATTTACACATTTTTGCGTAACATGTGTGTAAGTGGGCCAAATACCTAATTTAGACAGTTGTATAAAGATAGTTAACTTTTTCTTAATTACGGCTTTACGTGCGTAATAGTTTTTTTTATATTATACCAACGTTTTTGTACAGATACAACGTGCACTTTTCTCACTAAAAATGCTAATAGAGTGGTTGAATGATATACTAATGACCGGGATGATTAGCTACAATAGCTACCCACATAAGTCATTCTCCGAAAATTGACACTCAAGTGTATCCAAGTTTACCTACCATAACAGCTTGAGAGAAGACCTATTAAAATGCAAGACAAGAATTCAATCAAATGAAAAAAGAATGAAGCAAATTTCATAATTTCCAGTGTTTCTATAAAGTATAAATTTGCCATGCATGCAAATTAACTTAACTGTAACATTAAAAAAAAAACTTCTGTATGACATGAGAGGAATCCGCTCTACGAGTATTTTTATACAGTTTTCCCGCCAAATTTATCAATGCTTTGTTGGTAAGTAAATGTTGTCTGTAACTATTAAACTACCATTGAAGTGATAATAGTAATCGTGACATACTAAAATAATAAAGTTTTAGTAGGTGTGTCGATATTCTCAAGGAATACTGATACTTTTATTTGAAAAAAGAAATTAATTAAATGAAATACTCACCTCTCACAATGACAGCCATGAAGAGACAGAAGAAGGCGGGAAACACGGCCATTTTCTTAATTTTTCACTGAACTTGCAACACTGAACAATCCGACACTCACAGCATTCGAATTTCAAACACTGGCATAACTAGACGATGGGTTCGAAAGCGGTCACTTTTTTCTTCTACGTTTAAAAAAAGATGTATCCTTTCCCGACCGGTTTTCGAACTGGACACTCGATGTCTCTTTCCAACTTACACGGCAAGCACCTGTCTCTTTCACTCTGTAACAAAAAACGCAACTATGTAGGGATGTTTTTATCATTTTATAAGGCCAAGGTGTTCTAAGGATTATTCTTGAGATTATGTAATTTGAGACTACCAAAATTAAATGAGCCGTCTCGATGACTTTGCTGGTGCGTCCTATGTAAATTATCATAAGAAGACGGGGTATTTGTAAAGTGGTCGTATATGTAATATGGCCGAATAAATTTCGTGGTGTTTTTTTAAATACTAATGGCCGGTAGGATTTTAATATTTAAATTTTTTCATAATAAATATTTATCGTGAACGATAACTTTGATATAACACAACAACACTACGACTACGACTGTCAACTTAGTGTCCTCTGGGGCACGGAATTTCTATCAAACTATAGTTTTTAATATTTTTATCTATCCATAAACCTGGACCATTTAACAGGTAAAGTAATAACCACTAACACAACATTGTATAATTACGACTTTATGACAATTGCTAAGCAATCTACTGAGGATTACTTATAGATTTAATACTAAAAATCACACGTGCTAGAAGTGAAATGAAACAACGAATAATATCAAATATTGATGTTTTGCTTTGCTTACTTACGTAAGCCGCCATTTTGACTCCTTTTCGTTTCCGTTTCGTTTCATTTGCGCGTCATTTTTGTTTCATCGACTTCCAAATCACAACGATACTAAAGAAGTTTTCACTTCAAAAACAATCTACATATATCTCTGGTAACGAAACAAAATAATATGGACACCGCGTCCTTCCAAATTTGTTCTTTCAAGAGTACATCCTTAAATTATGTTTGAATATCAAAGCTTGAAGATAAAATTCTTCATTGGAAACAGACGGAAGTGGAAGGGCACTTGCGGCGGAGTTTGCTCAGCTAATGGTAGCTAAGAAAATTGAGTTTGTTTTAGAAGCAGTCTTAGGACCGGTCTGATTGGGCAGCCTTTGTTACTGCGAGACGGCGACCAGTCGCCGAACCGCCATTGTGTACCAATACCAAGCGGATGTGCACAATATCTAATTACTTTTGTGTTATTTTGCTACAAAACTGTCTCATTAACAAAAAACGTAAACACGATATTTCGAATTCTGAAGCGTACGTAACCTGATAAAAATAAAAATACCTATTCTGGTACATTTTTATCTTTACAATGGTTGGGGCCTGTGTTAAGGAGCCGGCTTATCCATGTTGTACATTAACCAGAAGTTAAATAGAAGAAACGTATGACATAATCATAGCTATAATAAATTATTATAATTAACCCTAAAGTTGTTAACGTTGTAGCAGCGTAGTGAAGTATGCTCTAGACTAGTCTAGACTAGACCGTCTCAGTGATGAGGCGAGACCTGTGCTCGGTAGCGGGACATTAATGGGTTCGATTCGAGAATGGATTCCAAGTTCGGCCGGATCAGGGCAGACATTTTGTGTGACAGATAGATTTTTGTTATCGGGTTGTGCTTGTGTGTGCTGTGTGTATGTCGTATTTGTGTGTCCTTGTCCATTTGTGTGTGTGTGTGAACGTTGATATATCGATTGATACTTAAAGCTAACGGTTACAGACTGACAAAGTACAGCCTGAACCTATATACCTAAAAGCACAAAACTTTTTACAGAGGTTATTTTTTATTTTATTTTGCAATACCCCTCTAATTGGAATGCACCTATGATGAATCACGAACGTACTCGTGTCTCGCTTGCGCGAGTCGGAATCGAGTTGAACAAGCCCCGGCCAGCGCACTTGCCATATTTGTACAGACAGACCGTTTTATATGTTTATTTGTGCGTCTGCGTTCCCGTTCACACGCACATGTTAATATGTACCGTTAGCAAGAACACTCCGACAAATATATGTACTTGCATGCTGTTTTGAAGGAGTAGGTACGTATTTTGCAAACCGAACGTTTAGGCCGAACATGCCCCCCTATCGCTTGTTCCGCGTTCTCGCTTGCACGCACAGGCTCAGGCGGAACGGGACACTTTTTCATGCGCGCTGCCGGTGTTCATCAATTTATAAGACGTTATCACGTCAAAACGTTTGAAAAATACGTGGGCTGTTACCACGTCAGTGAGCTGACATAGAGTATTTAAAAGAAAAAGGGATCATTTATTTCGTCGCTATAAACGATTGTACAATATGTACAAATAGAAAAAATTGTACACACTGTACGAATAATTTGGCTAGAGTAGCCATTGCGCTTGGCGTCGTGATGAGATAAAGTTGTTATTGCCATTTTCCGTAATCTATCTACCTAATCTCAGGTTATTTTTAACATAATAATGTGTTTGTCGGTAGGTAAATATTAGTAACAATAAGTTACACTATATTGTGACTTTTTACAGTTGCTAGGCATTTTCTAGGTTTATCTAGAATTCTAGAGGTAGACAGGACTCCGTCACTTGGTCTTGTGGGCTACTTCAAACTTGTTAAAAATAAGATAAAATTTCTTATTATAAGTACCTATATCACAGTTTTAGCTACTTCATTCGCGAAACACTTGTTCATAACAAAACATTTTATTGTGGTTATTCAGCTGTTGTTATGATTATAATTATTAAAACTGAAACTCCAGCAGACATGAGACTACTTTATTTTAAATGCCGGTTCATTAGTTTCGCTCCTCGATTATTCTCCCACTTAATGTCATTCTCTTTCACTTCGCAATTTAAATATGTACAACATTCTCAAATGTACCCTAAAAATTAAAATTATTACTCAATGTTTTTGCCGACGGTACTTGACGCATCGAAACGCGCGCATCCGCCGACAAAAATAGCTATCCCGTGCTTTGTCCCAAACTAAGACATTGTGCGTTCCGGGCCAGCTTGGGTATTACTGGGCGAGTCTGGCCCGCGGCCCAGCCTGCTAACGCCACTCGATACCATATTCAACCGTCTGGCGCGGTCGGGAGTTCGATTTCCGGAGGTCCAAATTCAAAATTCATTAGAATTAATTCATACAGACAAATTAATTCATACAGACATTGCTGAGACATTTAAGCACGTCTTTTCTTCATTGTAACACCGTTTTGGAAACGTTAACAGAGAAGAAACGCTGAAAGGAACTCCTCAGCACATGTTTTAAATAATATTGAATATAATTAATGCATAAATATATTCACACCTGAGCAGTATTGATTGCAGACCTGGTAAATACATCTTTGTCATTTAAATATTCATCTACGCTACGCTATAGCCCTTGCCTACGAGATGCGCTTTAACACGTTCTTGAACAACTCTACAGGCAAGTCACGTATTGTCTTTGGGTGGTAGTCTGCTCTAGACTCATTATTAAAATCGATTTCTTTTTAATTTAATGTCGTCTTATTTGTTTATTAACTAAATGTCTTGTTTCTGTTGTTTTGACTTGGATTTGTATTGCTACAGACGCCATGCCGACAGACCAGGGTGTCATGAGGCGACAGAAGCAGCTCGCTTCCTGATGGAACGGCTGATGGCCAGCTACCACCCCCTGGCTTGAGTTAGCCAGGCCAAGGTCAAACGACTGGTCGTGTTCTGGATGGATGACGGTGGCTGCAGGATGGATGCTGGCGGATCGCTGATTGGTTGGTTATTCACGTAAGAGACTGGTTTGATGAGAGCTTGATACCAGGGCGGCATAATCTTTAGGCGGTAAGCATTTTGTCTTACTAAAAACGCTGTCACTAAACTTATTATTGGACAACTTTAATCATTATTTTCTGTTGATTGCTTAATAGAAATTGTTTTGCAAATGGAGACATTTATGTGTGTAGACAAGAATTAACTTATTAAAAGTTTATTACCCATCTTTGTCCTGGTTTCCCGTTGCGAGTTTAATTAATAATAAAATAAGTACAGTCAAAGAATATTTTGCTTTGAATTAAAATACGACAAGAGCAAATTCCCGTGCAGAGTTTGTCTTTGAATTATCTTGGTCGTTTCAGTAATTCAATATTAATTAAGGAAAGTTACCTACACGCAGTCTTTGAGTTCATTTTTTGTTTGTGCGACCGAGTTCCGCTTCAGTGTTGCTAATTAGAACATTAATTTATGTGCCAAAATGTAACGTATTTAGAACATACGACAGGATGTCGTTGAAGCTATTTAGAGTATTTTTCGATATTTGTAATATGTACATAAAAGATTTGAGTCCACTTCTTATTTACTTTTTAAGTCAAGACGAGTCTCCTGATGGTAAGTGGTCACCTTCGCCCGTAGACGTCAATAATACCAAAGGCATCACGTTTTGCCGGTCGATACTGGTTCCCAAGTTCTCAGTCGAAACCTGACGAGTCGTTTTTTATGCCTCCAGCAGGCAAACGAGTATCCGTCACCTAATGGATTGATCACCGTCGGCCATGGACATTAGCAACACCAGGGACGTTGTCAACGCGTTGCCGGCCAAGAAGGAAACCATGGACCCGCTTCTTGAAGGACCCCATGTTTGGGTGGTGCTAGCCGAACGGACTTCAGCCCCACCATACACAATTATATTATATCAGTGACTACCTCACACTTCATCGAAAATTTAGAAACGTTTTCCACATTAAATTTTTTCATTCTCATTCGCAACATGTGATAAGGAGCTGATCCAAAAATAACTTCGAATAGAATAACAATCGTATGAGGTCGCCGACCGCTGCGCCGATCTCTAACAGATGGTATCATAATATTATAGACGCTATGAATACAGCTTATTAACAGGGTTGCCAGCTCTGGGAGTACAATAATGGAGAGAATTGGAGCTGGACCTGGTATGGAGATGATATCGAGTGTAGGAAAATTAAAAATAGTGTACGCGTAAGACGAACGCAAAACTGAGTATTTGTCTTAAATTGGGACAGCCTATTACCCCCCGGAGTACGCTGGAAGTGGAAATGATCAAATAAATGTTTGTTCTCGGGTCATGGGTATTAGTGCTAGTGATGTGTTGTTTCTTGTCCATGTCACCCGCGACACATCTAATCCTAGTGCAGGGGTATGATAATGCAAGCATTTATATTATTTACTAGTTTTTGCTCGTGGAGTATGGAGAACGGAAAACGACAACATACCGTTAAAATTATCCCGAGGAAACGTATTATCGATAAAAACTATCCTACGTGCCTTCTCGGCTCCCACACTATCTCCATATTAATTTTCATCGGTTCGATAGAAAAAGCCTGAAAGTGCAACAGACAGACAGACAGAGTTTGTTTTGCATTTATAATATTAGTTTAGAATTTTTTTTTTATTGATATAAGGCAGCAAACGAGCATGCAGTACCACCTTCCGCTGGCGCCCATGATAACTGTGACCGACTTAGAACAAGACTCATATATGGGGACTGGGATAGTTAGTCCGGTTAGGTGAAAATATGCCGTCAATGCCGCCGTAATATGTATAGTAGATATGCCGTCGTCACCGGGACACGGAACTGTCTAAGCAAAATGGGGGTTGTTATCGTATCACAGTCAGTGCACACCAACAAGAGCCAGCAGGCAGCAGGCAGTGTTGCCACGGTAATAGTATACAGTAGTGTGTCTCGGCCCTGTCCTTGAAATAAATGCCTACTGCCCCGCGCGTTAGGGCCGCCTCTTTCTAGTTGTAGTGAATGTAAGTGGGTAGGTAATACGCACGCTTCCTGATTACAAACCCACACGTTCGATCGTCCCTATGGCGTTTCTGTGGCTGTTGTTTACTTAATGTCTACTAAACTCCGAGGCGCATAGGTATGATTCGCGTCCCGACCGTTTGTATGAAGATAGAATACTGTATGATACTATTACCGTGGTGTGGCTTTCATTCGAGTCCGTCCACTTTCTAAGCCGCGATAATTGTAAATCACACGGTGCGCACTCAATCAGCGCTCGCAATGGCGCCCGGTTGTGATACCAGTTTCCGCGGGAAAATGTCGCTGAGCTGATTGAAGTTAAATTTCACATATCAAACAGTTTTATTTAGACAGTCTTTGCCAGAAATGGTTTTTTAGGGAATTAAGATTGGAGAGATTGGATTTCAGAAGACATGCCAGCCAAGCCAACTGTGACCGACTTAGGAGAGGGTGTATTAAAGAATAGGTATTAGTTGGTAATTTCGTTACTTGCTTTATTCAAATTCTTATCCTGAACAAATTCTCATGAAAGCGATATCCCATGATATTTGACATTATATTGACATTGATATCCCATGACTATACAACATTATGATGGATTTAACTTTATTACGAGGGTTTGATTATGGAATCCTAACGTCTCCTATTCATAAACTACCTCCCTGCCAAATTCATCCTTATACGAGTACAGCAAGCGGTTTTCGATATTTCGTGATTAGTGAATGATTGACCTTTCGCTTTAATATATTTAAATTTATTAATTAGTCCTCGTATTAAAGATCTCACAACCATTATTCCAGAAGTCTGCTATTCACTATACTACAACAGATGTCATAAGTCCTTGCAGTTCAATGTATTCCTTAATCATGCATATTTTTACGAGTACATTTTTTACATTAGTTTCAAAAATAGAATAATGCGAGCACGGCCTCTCCCCGAGCCGAGATGATCGCCTGACGTGGGAGATCTGCTAAAAATGTATGTTTACGCCAATTTTTACACGTGGTTAGTGCACGAGAGTAAGTTCGCGTTAAAAATCGTGTGTGTTATTTATTACGTAACGGTTATTTAAAAGTAAATTACGCTTATATGGCAACAAATCTTTAAACTTTTCACCTTAATTGCAATATTTTAATTTCTCTCCTTCGTTCTGTTTTTCGCTACTTCTCCCTCGGTAATTTTTTTTAATGGACATAAGATAGAAAACGCATGCAGCACGACTATTCTGCTGCCGCGGACCGACCCAGACCAAGACTCAAAAGCGGACTAGGATCGTTAGTCCAGTTAGCAGACGGTGTTATTAAGTTTATAGTATCTTTATAAATCTATTTTACACATTTTTCATTCCCTCTCCCTCAGATATTGTTATTCATTCTTTGATTTATACTTTATCTTCATTCCTTTCAAACTTACTTTCTATCTCTCTCCGTCTGCAGTAGACCTGGCGGTGACTTCACTTTCCGTTCTATCCACCTATATCGACAATATTATCAAACTGGTCGTCTGTCATCATAGGGCGACGGCGGCAGCTACTGATGACGTCATTGTTGGCACCCCGTTGCTTAGCAGCCATTGATTGAGGACTACCCCTGCCCCCAGCCCCGCCCCGCCCACTTCCGTCGGACGTCATTACAGTGGTAATGTTATGTCATTAGGGCCACTTATGTTGCTTTAATACATCGTGAGCAATCAAGTAGTAAGCTAGTGGTTTTAAATTTAAATCAATCGGGGTAGTCGGCGGTGAAATGCTCTCTCTGTCTGGGTAATTACTTTCGGAAGGAAACGCACATGATCGACTTTTCTTATAAGCCGTATTGGGCCAACGTGGTCGATTATTGCTGTAAGGTAACATAAAAAAAGCAGTGGGTTGTGATGATCATTTGCAATGGAAAGCTTGGTCTCTTCCCGAAACAACACTAGTAACAGATTCTATCCTCATCCTCTTTTTATGTAAAATAGTCGACAAAAGAGCAGATTTCAAGCACCCAAATAGAACACAAGTCGTTTGGTGGCGGGCTCCAGCTAGTGGGTGGGAGCTGTCCAGACGGGCTTCACCACCACCAAGCCGGGGTCGAATCTTGATACACCCTCTCCGCCGGCATAGAATGGGTCAGTATTCTAGGTCGCCCCAATACGGTACATTTTTCCTACTTTCGTACAATAATACCTTGAAATAAGCAGAATGAAGTAGTGTGTTTCTAATAAAGGCATTAGAGCCGACGATTCGTACAGAATCATCATTCATCCATACCATACCAGGCACGCGAATGCAGAATGATTACCGAATTGTCAACGCATCCGGTAATTTGGTATTCGGGAGGCACACGGCACAGCGTTACAGCAGGAGTACTCAAAGTGTGGATCGCGGGCCCCTAGGGGTTTGCCTTTTATGAAGATAAAATGTACAAAACTACTCGAACAATTGTATGATATAACAAGCCTTTTAATTTTCCTTTGTAATCTTCCCAAAAGCATATCCTTAAGAAACCGTTATTTAACAATAAGATCGCCCTTGGTGCTCAACAATATATTTTGTAGCATGCTTTCCTTGTATTTACAATGTATTTACTTTGGTATAATAAATATTTTGTATAATATGTAAGTGTAATAAATAAAAATAAATACAATCATATATATACGATTTAGCGTGGCAATATAAGGTAGGGGAGGAGGCAATGGTGCTTATTAAAAAAGTGGCTCGCAGTCGAATAAATGAAAAAGGGTTCGTGAAGCTACAAGGTTGAGTATCGCTGCGTGATAGGATCTCTTCGGCTTGTATCACTCTTGAAATACGATTATGTCATCCAACAGTCGGCTCAGGAGTAATTTACTGTTAATTGCTGCGTCGCTACACAACTAGGCTCCCCTCCTCGCGGGACATCATCATGTACGTTTTCTTTATCTATAAATGTATTTTGACGAACTGTATGACGCAATGGTCAACGAGACAGAGAATCCTAGTGTGGGGCTATCTATGAGTAGCAAAGGGAGATAGATCTCCGTGTAGACTAGTATTCATGCCTGGGGGGAGGCCGCGCCCCGATTGTTCATGCTCGGAGCTTGTATAAATGCGGGCGGTGTAGAAAACTTTAATAGCGTGATTCAGGATTTACGTGACGTCACCGTGTTATGCGACGTCGCGTTGTCACTTACTAAATTGGTAGGTGTAGCCGTCATTTTAAAATTACAAAAACAAAATAAGTACAACGTTTGGTATTGAAATCGACGCTTAGAATTTATTATTAATAGAATCAAAAGAAATTGTGCCCTACCGAAAGTGAAATTTAAGGTTGACTTGAAATCAAAGATGGAGGAGCCCTTTCTCTATGTTTTGTACCTCTACGCCCGGAACGTTCTAATTTAATTCGTTTACAAAGTGTTTGAACTCTTAATTAATACAAATTACTACAACAATAGGAAAACAATTGTAAAATTACTAAGCACTGTTTGAAAATTAAATTACATTTTGTACTCAGTACAACGACAATTCTTAAATGACCTCTTTCAGTTACAATTAGTAAAATAAGTTGATATCCAAGTATATCAACAAAGGTATAGTTTAATTAATGCTCTCGTCCCGTTTCCCCACACGTTCCCCGCTCCCCACACGTTTCCCCTCCCCACAGCCTGACAGTGCCCAACCCCAGCTTCTAGTCTTTGATCCGCACCACGTCGGATCGTCGCCGTACTTAAAATTCCATTAACTGTGACAAATGTACTCCGTCACACACGTCTGCTGGAGTCTGCTTCTTTCAACCCACCCGCTGTCGCACACTACGTTCATTACAATGGTAGTTGTAGTTAATGAATTTTTAGTTAGGTCGTCTTTATTCACAAATTAAATTTGTAAAAAATATTTTTTGTATTGCTAGATGACCCTATTCAACTATTTAGTTAACTGTTTAGTAAAATGCATGTAAAATACGGACGTAGATACAGGCATGACGAAACTATCGATACCCACATAATAGAATGTAGTTAGTTTAGTACTTCAGTATAAAGATACCCTTATCGTTATTCTATTAGCTCACGAAACCCTCATAGAAGTTTAATGATAAAGTCCTTGATCTCTTTTAGATCATTTGGGCCTGGCAATATTAAGTAATACAGCCTAATTTGATTATTATTATCCGCATAATATGGAGTTAATATTTATAGGAATTTTTGGTGCCATCCAGTATAATTTCGATGGTACAGGTATATTTCGGTGGTTGGTCGGTGGTGGTCTCTATTCTCTACCAGCAACCTGCCACAGGTGGAATTGGCGCCATAGCCTCGTCGTCCTCATCGTCCAAGGCATCTTTCGCCTGGCAAGTTGGCACCCTCTTCTCAAAACGACCGCGATATGTTTTATACGTTTTTAGCTATAAATAATGTGTATCAATGACAGTGTTTACACGTTGACAGTCGCTGGTTATTCCGCCATTGTATTGCAAATCCCGGAAGCACGGGATCGGCCCCGGGATCCGACTCCGGAGCGGCGTGCTACAATAATTTACGAGTTCCCGTCAACGCGGTTTAGTAAACCGAAATACAAAGGATCTAACAATGATTTAAACATGACGTATTTTGAACAGTGTAATACGTGCTAGTAACGCGGAATAGTGGTTAATCCCTTACTGAAATGCTCTACAATACTACAATAGTGGCTTAAACTTGCCTTAGTCACATTTTGAGTAAGGATGTAAAGAAAGCTGGGTGTTGTTAAACTTTTTGGATTATGACGTACATATTTAAATTATTGATTAAATCATTATCATAATGCGACTTCCTCTTTGGCCGGAACTTGACGGCATGTGGCGTAGGGTAATACTATTGTAAGGAATATGTGTTTATAAACACATGCCGAGGAGTTTGTTTCATCGTTGCTCGTCTACCTATACAGCCGTTTGGTAGAATAATCAAAAAATGACGCGCATAAGTTTATCATTGAGACCTAAAAGATTTAATAATAAGAATAATTAGTACCATCCTTTTAGCATAGACACTATAGTATACCTAATTACCTACCTACCATTGAAACACAATACATGTGGGTTTCAATTATCAACACTTAATTGACATCTCATGCCATCCAAACTGTAAATTTTCTTAACCACAGTAACTTACTCGAAACATCGATATTAAATCAAGACATAGAACCTTCGATCATCAACTTAATGATCGAAGACTGGAGCGTATAAAACAAAGAATAATGTCACATTGGCCGTTAGCCCACTACTGACCAACTGACTCCATTACACCGGTATCAGACCAGGAATCAAATCCAGGCCGTCCAAGTCGTAAAATTGTTTATCTTCACGCCACACACGGCACACGTGTAATAAAGTTTATCGCCAAGGTATAAGTGGAACGTTGGAATATTGTCCGGAGTTCGGTATTAAGTCTTAGGTACTTTAGAACCCACAGAGTAACAGTGACACAACTTGATCTGTCCCGAGAGTTTAAAGGGTTAAATTAAAAAGTCATTGACGTTCATAGTGCATCATGTAAAGATCATGATTTTATTGGGTGAACATATTTTTTGGCTTTCGGATACTTGCAATAGTGGCAATATTAGAATGAAAAAAATGTAGGAAGATTTGGCGGGTGGGCACATGACAGCGAGCTGCTCCGTTTTTAGCAAGGTAATTAAAATTCGTAAGACGCAAAATATTTAAATAGATTCAGAGCGAGATGGTCTTGTGATACTAAGGTGTTTAACCAACGCGTGTTTAACCACGGTATTTTACTACAATCGTGAGTCGTTATTAAAATAAAACCATCATTTACTAGTTTCAATTTACAATTTGGGACACTAGTTCAATAAATCAATGTGTAGGTACATAGTACATTATATAAAAGTTACGACAAGTGAGTGAGCGTTCTATGTAGAACGTAGCGAATTTATAAATATGGAAATTGATAAGAAAATATTGCAACTTTTCAATCGTGATAATCTATCCTATATGTATATAGGAATCTGAATGTTTTTCTTTTTATTTATGAACACACGTACGAAATGAAACTTCTTTACGACATGCCGTTTTTTCGCACTAATTTAAAGCTATTTTATTTATTTATTTTAACTTCGACTCCCTTTAAACTTTAGATTTCAACTCCTCTCGACTCTACTTTGTTGTTATTGTACCGTACCTGTAAGCGTCGAACTGTACCTTACCAGGGAGAGAGACAAAGGTACCTACTACAAACAACCGTACCCTACAGAACTTTGTAGTTCCTGTAGTAAATTCATCTGCGGTGACGGTGTAAAATAAGACAACGTTTGCTCAGTACACAACTTCCGGATTAATAAACCTGTATTACGCAAGTTCCGTTTCAGAAACGAGACGAATTTATTTGTTTTACCTCCTACAAAATTTCTCGCTAATACGCCGATATAGAATTTTTACTAAACGCACTTTGTTTGTTAGTTCCTTATCTGCATTCCTACTTGCATACCAAAAAATATAGCTAATTACCACAGATAATAATCACAAAACACTGACGTGAAAACAACTGCACAGGTTTTAATCAAAGCAGGCATGCGATCAGTTCCCGCGAGAGCTGCAGAGAAAAATAGAACTGCGATTACAAAAAAATCAATCAGACCACCATATTTTCAAAATTCGAATATTGTTCGTTGGTTTTGGCGGGAGGTAAACGTCATTAGCGATTAAAGTCGAGTATGGAAAATGTCCAGTTGAGGAATTCACGCTGTAAATTGTTTAATGGCCTGTGATACTTACCATAATAAATTCATAATTATGAAATTGTTCAGGTTTGTGGTAGGATAATTAACTAGTTATTACATTTCAGATAATATTCAACATTTCATCCCGTTCATATTCGTGCGTGCCATTAATACCTTAAATGCCGCACATTATGTATTTCTGCTAGTCGTCGAGCACAATCCACGATTTGTCTCACAAATGTATAGATCAATAATAAAGATCGTGAGTACCCCCTTACAGTTAAAAAGTCTAATGTTATTATGTTTATGATCTAAGTTGACCAATCAGGTGGCTATCTAGGTACTGTTGATTACTGATCAGTTTTTATATCAAGATAACTCACACAAAATGTGTGCCCTATCTTGCGTATAAAGTGAGTGAACGAATAACTCTTCCATCCAGATGGTCTAAATAACTGAACAAACTGGCGGTAAGCCGAACAGGGACCGGCGCTGTAACTCAATCTGGCCTTTGGAGTGAAAGCGGCATTGTAGTCCGGGGGCTGGCTGGACACAGCGCTGCACACTGACCGGCTATAGTTGGGAAAGCTGTCCATGTGCTTTGTAACCGGCTAGGTCAGCTATTTTTATTGTGGAAATCTTGTGTTAATTCATGGAAGTAAAGTGTGGTACACATTTTTTTGCTGGTTTACAGACGTATTCGTGAGCGAAATGGGTTAAATGGTACATAAATCTACAATGTATATTTATTAGTTAGTTTGTACAGATTAAGAAACGTGTAGTGAACGTCTATTTAGGAAAAACTTTATTTTATTTACTTTTGTCGGTGCCCCGACTCAAATGCTAATTTCATAGGACTTCACTTGGCTGTATTGTCCTACACATCGACACGACAATAGTTAAAACAATAAAGAAAACTATCAAGCGGGACTACTACCATAAATGCACTGTAATTAAAAATAAAGCGATTAGTTGAATAATCACAAATATGACGATATGCTAGGTTATCTGATTTATAATCTATCTCACTAAAATTATGTACCTACAATTAATGCTTCCAATTAATATTAGTATTTATATGTTGATTAGCGTAAATTATCTACATCAAACGGCGTGGTATATCAAAGTTACGCATTCATTTAAATCAGTCGCGTGATTAATATGGCGAGACCTAGACACGATGAGTACAAATGCCTACTGCATTCCACAATTGCCCTATTTACGTCTGAAATATTCATTAATCCAATATCTATTTTGCTGACAATGTAATCTACACGGTATAGTTATCTATAGGTGATAAGATGCTGATAACGAAGTGTACAATGTTACGGGGAATGGCATCATCGCTGCAAGTATTATTGAACGTGTGTCAAATATGCATTTGAGTATAGTTCATTGTGTAAAGGTAAACAAAGGTTTTTGTTTTCAGCTGGCGTTTCAGCTAGTTTAATAGCCGTTATATTCATGGATATTTCAGTATCATTCCAATAGCACAATTTGGTGCTTGTCGGTCTTTCTAGTGTAGTTTCACTAGACGGTCACGATTGGGTCACAAAGCTAATGTAATTATTATCAAACCAGCGCAGAACATAGCTTAATAGTTATTAGTCTGTAGTACATTATGTCTGATTTCGCTAGAAGTAGTCACCCATTCGACTGTATCTGCTTATATGTGACATTACTTAGTCCTTTCCAATATTCGGTCACAGTGCTTGTCGTTCTGTGTTTCCGCGCACCCGTACAATCTGCCGCAGCCTCCTAGTCTACAAACCGGTTGCACTCGTTCTACGGAACAAAAAACATGGCAGAATCGAGGTGAGTGCCCCCTGTGGTTTACTGCTCACTGCTAATTGTGCCCACTTCGAAAATGTCGCAATCCTGGTCACGGCACGGGACGTGGTACCACGGTAATAGTAGAATACAGCATTCTATCTTCATACAAACGGTCGACACGTGAATCATACCTACGCGCCTCAGAGTTTAGTAGACATTAAGTATACAACAGCCACAGAAACGCCATAGGGACGATCGAACGTGTGGGTCTGGTAATCAGGAAGCGTGCGTATTACCTATCCACTTACATCCACTACAACTAGAAAAGAACTAGGCGGCCCTAGCGCGCGGGGCAGTAGGCATTTCAAGGACAGGGCCGAGTCACATTACTGTATGATACTTTTACCTTTTTGTATAATCGCTTAGATCTGCCACCATCGCACGTAAAGTATCGGTTATTGTTATCGTTAGATAGCAGTCGATAAGCCTAGTCGGAAGCCTGGTCGGCCATTAGTGGGTTGAAGCCAAACGAGCGGACGAGCCACGTGATGGTAAGTAAACATCGTCGCCAACATCAAGATCACATCACAACACCACAACACCGTCGTCGACATAAACACTAATGGCACCACTGTCGGCCAATAAAGAAAGAAAAGGAAAGGACGAAAATTTCAAATGATTTCAAACTTATATCATCACAGACACTAAACATCTTAAATGCACACGGGTACTCACGATTTTTAAACTTATACGACGGAGAGTTGACAAGCTTATCTGTCATTAGTAGCCTCGCCAAGACCGTGCAAATGGGTCGAAATATCGGTATAACAAATCAAAATCGTGAGTACTCGTGTGCATTTAAAAATTTCAAATGACCATTTAGGACGTATAACGATCTATAACGTCCTAATGGTTTTCTTTTTACGTAGGTGGATTTTAAGTTTTAAACTTATAGTAGGTAACTTTTTACGGATTCACCGTAGTCTGCAGTGGGAACCGACACCAGCATTTATGGCGCTCGCTACATCCGTGTTAATAAGAAAAAAATGCTCCTCTCGATAAGATCTGAAATAAACGATGCGCATGGCTTGACGTCATAAACTGCATTTGTTTGTGCGTAAGTTTTTGTACTGTTCGGTTCATTCGGTAACAAAACGGAACGTCTATTATTATATTTATTATGATGATTCATGTTTCTGAGTGTAGGTATATCATACATTACTAGAACCTTTAGCTCTGATGGTCGTGACCGTGCTTCGTGTAAAAATCAGGTTCGCGTCCCAGGGAACATTTGTGGAAGTAAATGTACATGTGTAAATTTTTGTTCTTAGGTATATGGTGAATGTCTGTGTGCTGTATGTATGTTCATAGCACCCGATTCAAGGAATCCTAGTGTAGGGTAAGTATGGTCGTTTGTATGGGTGTTCATTTCTTTACTTAAAAGTTGTTGAATTACCTGAAACAAGCAAAAATATAGTTTAATAACAAGTAATAGTAAAAAAATAAAATGTGTAGAAAAATAATTTTTGATTCTAGCAAAACACCTACCTATATTACATATACCTCTGAATTCAGCGACGCGATTGACAGAGACAAAAGATGTTATCTCTGTCTAGCGCGGTTTGAAATTGAAAGCAGCTTGCAGATGGTATCTGAAATAGCTCGCCTCGCATCCTCACCACTCACAAAGGCGAGGGACGTGAAACGGACTCCGAGTGAAAACTCCTCATGAGAAACGAGCGCGGTTCCGGATAATGGAACTCTAATTCAAATATTTATATTACGTAGACAGAGTAGAGCATAGACTCATGGATGCCATCTATCTCATTCACACAAGAAAAGGAACAACTTACGCCGATGACACAAAAAAAACGAGACCGACTGATATGATGTTTTGTCTCCTATTGCGTGACGGTTTTTTCAAGGAAAGCACAGTTACTTACATACAAAGTGTGTAGTATGTAGAGTAGGTAAAGCGTTATTATTTGTGATTAGATAATACTAATTTAACCTTTGGTAACAGTCGTTAAGCCATGTCGGAGGCCTTCGGGTGGCATTAAAAATGGGTTGACCAATAACCTCTCCACCAATCCGCACTGCAGCAACGTAATGGCAAAGCTTCGTTCAGGTCTACCAGCACGTAGCGTGTCCAGTGCGTTATGTATCAGGCATTAACTATTAACTGTTTTTCAAATGAACATTCATCCCTCATTTTAACCCCTCATAGGTGAAATATTACAAAGGAGGAAAGAAAGAAAGGTAATCCTAGTTTGGCTTTGAGTGTGTAGCGTTATTAATTTAGGTATTTAATGAAATAAGATTCTAATTAAAAATGAAAAGTACATTGTTAACGTTTTTTAATTTTCTGGGTTAAGTAACTTATTGACAAGTTACTTAAAGTTGTTATATACTTTCTCTTTCACGCAAATTAGTTTTTAAATATTAATAAATGTATTTTCATTAGGCCCGACGTTAAAACAACGAATGAAGCCATCAATTCGCGCAACAAAAATGTATTTTAATGAATAAATGCCGATGTTCCGGAGACGAAATGGAAGTGGTAGAGGATCTGGATCGACCTTTCATAACCAATTGTTGAAGCACAATCGTACTTTCCATCTCAGCGGGGCGGTAAAGGTCGACGCACATTGTTTTTAACCGACAACGAGCGGCCTAACTTGATAAAAAGCAGACACCGTTGCTCATGGACACAACACAACACCAAAGTACCACCAAATGTATCGCAGACGCGTTGCCGGTCACTACACAAAAATAAATAACAAGTTTTATGTGCGCACACGTTTGCTTCTACAATTATTCTGATTTCAGCGATTTCTAATCGCGGCTTTTAACAATCACATAATACTGCGTCGAAAACATACAATCATGAAATTACAAAGTATGTAGCCCGTCTCTGCTGTGCTTACTAGTTTATGAAAAGCTACCCGACGTGTCTAAATTTCCTCGTATTTCCTCGTAGTTCCAAAACTTTACCAACTGTCAACCGCACCCGATTTAGTTTTTGCCATGGATTCGACACCGTAGCCTAGTTAATAGCCCCGGGTTCGTTTCCCGACCGAGGCAGATATTTAGGTGACACATAAATGATTGTCCTCGGGTTGTGGGTGTAAGTGATGTGTTATTTGTGGTATCCAGGCCACCCGCGACACAGCGTATCCCAGTGCGGGGGTAGTGTGTTAGCATTTTCTTTTATCGAACCAATAGAGTGAGCGGCGACCTTAAAAATCTTTACAATTGTGAATATAAATTAACAGCACTCTATAGCTTTCTCCACGATGTTTTACGGCGTTGCGCAGGGCGCTATCACAATGTGACACGGGATCCACGTGATACAAAGAGTTTTGATTTGGCTTTTCACATTCATCAGTAGGTATTGTACTTACGCATTTAATAGTAGCGCTCATAGCCCGGTGGCTTGCGTCGAGCGCGCGCGCGGTGGTAGGGCGCGATCGGTAGTTGGACATGTGACCGCTAGTGGCACAATTTCTTAAGCGCTACCGTGCTTCGGAGGGCACATGGATTATAATATAAAACCCGACTTCAACATAAGGGGTCATTCAAGTATTACGTAAGCACAACAGGGGGGCGGGGGCTCTTTGCTTTGCTTATTTTTAATGACATGGGGGGTGGGGGAGTCTATATGGTGATTAAGTCACCAGATTTTCACAAAAATCTCTTGAATCAATAAAGAAACCATTGAATGCAAGTACCAATGTTTATGTAAGCATGGGGAGGAGGGGTAAGAGATTTGCTTACTTTTGCTGACGAGGGGGACGGGGGGGTTAAAAATTACAAAAAAAACTGCTTACGTAATACTTGAACGGACCCTAATGCAAATTTAAGACATATGGTTTTCTCACGGATGCCACGATCAGAACTGGACCAAATTGAACCACACGGGAAGCACCAGCTTTCAAATGAAAAAATAATCATCAAAATCGATTCACCCAGTCGAAAGTCTGAGGTAAAAACATAAAAAATACAGTCGAATTGAGAACCTTCTACTTTTTTAAAGTCGGTCAAAAAAGGTCTGAGGGCAGTCATAAACGGGTACTCTAGTTACCTTGTTTCCGGGACACTCCAAGATTTCAAGATACTGGAGACATGTATTCACATTACTGTACAAATTTTCTTTTAACGATGAGTCGCCTTAATTTGTATATTCTGTCCTTTTTTACAAGTGTACCTCTTTTGATGTCGTATTTAGATCAAAAGGCGGTTTGCGACTCTAATGATGTTATGTTACTGAACAATGTAGACCTTTAAATAAATATCCTTGAGGTTCGTGTTTATATTTACGACAAAGATGGTCGGGAATAATGGTGTATCATGATTTTGTTCGTTTACGTGTGAAAACGTTATAATTAAATTAATACATCGTACGTCAATCAATCTACAAGCAAGGCTGTATTAAAATAATCATCTTGGCTTCAACCTATAATGGCCGATTAAGGAGCACGGGCCGATCACGGCCTCATAACTGGGGCATACTCCACCGCGCTGTTCCAGTGGGGAAAGGTGGAGAGGTCACCGATTCAACAAGCCCGTCGATGACTGGATCGCCAGAAGCCGCCCGGCTACGAGCGCTTCAAAGCTTCAAAAAATCATCATAAGGCTGGTTGTATTAGCTTATTATTAATAAATAGATATCGGGTCTCTTACTAAAATCGCGAAAAAAATGTCCCAGTCACTGATATCGCAAGAATAGAAATGTTAACAAGGCAATTTAATCACTAAAATTACATCACGGTTTGATTTCGATTGCAGTCGTTTGTAGCTCTGTTTGCGTTTTGTAGCTCATTTGGTCGGACATTTTTTAGCGCGGACCCGACGTCCATAGTAATAAATAATAATAAGTCAATACCTGGTTCCTATATTTCACCTATTCGAATAACGATAAAGTTAGTTACGCCTCGTAGATAGCTCTACCACAAAATGGGTTTCTACTATCCGTAAGGAACCGTTTTTTGAATATAGAATGAGTTTTAATTCTAAGCAATACACCAAAGAAAATTAGAACACCTGTGCGGGCCCGGGCGGACTCCACAACCCCGTCGCGCGGCGGGCAGCCCGCATGCAGACAACCAAACATTTCACTACAAATTCTACTAATTAGCGAATTCTCGTTCTAATTAAAACGAGATGTTTAGCAACTCGACCTTCGGTTGTTCTCGCGCGCGCGCCTGGCACGGTACTTAATATAATATTGGTTTTCAGACTAGGATCATATTGTATTTTTTGCTTGTTAATTGGGGAAAGCTTTTTCTTTTACATTGTTTTCCTTTTATCAGTTTTTCATTCATCTTTGATTCAAGAATTTTCTTAGGAAATTTTGGATAATATTACTTTCTGCTTTTTTTTTAGTTTTGGGCATTATACATACAATGAGTTACTTAATTCTGGCATTTGCTGTAAACTTTTTGTAGCTCGAGTCTGCTTCCAACCAAGCCTCTGTCTTTTCTTCTCTCTTCTGTCTTCTCTCTTAACAGAGAACGCGTTACTGTCTTTAGTGTTGCTGACGTCCGTGGGCGACGTTGACCACTTACCACCAGGTGGCTTGCCTGCTCGTCTCTCGACCGTTCACATTAAAACAACTGACCTATGTTTCTATGAGCCGTTATAGCTAATTTTAGTGCCATTTCTGCAAAGTTCATACTACTAAAGAGTGCTAATTCAAATTCATTTATATAGAACGCATTGCATTGATTGAAGACTTGTAGAATTTCAATTAATCTAAGAGTTGAAACCTTTATTGTCAAAGCCAAGACCACCGCAATAAAAATAAAAATCTGTTAAATAGTTTGACGGTATCGTGAATAGAAGGGTTAGAAAACTTGGAAAATTACAACTTTCACCATTACTCCTCAAAGAGGTCGAAAATGGCAGAAGTTTTAGCCTGAAGGGACGGCCACTCGGTAAGGTCACGATGAAATACATTGCCACACAATAACCCCTTTGATTGAATGGCACATACATTATTTGTTTTTGTTTATTAAACTTTGACACACTCATGTTTCCGCACTTAGGATTCCGTGTTGCGGGTGGCATAGACAATAATGGACATTATGAAAAAAAATAACACACCAACATCCACGACAAACGTATTTTATCATGTAAATGTTTCTCTCGACAGGGAATCGAATCCGGGACCTTTCACTTTCGACTGAAGGAAGCATCCGTATTAATTTACAAGTTATTAAATTAATTTATAAGGTAATGTAACATATTAAATGTATTCATATGTTACGTTAACTTCCAAACGAAAAAAAACAAATTCGATTGCGATCGCGTTGGTTCTTCGATTATCTCAAGTATATCTGAAGGATTTCTAAACGCTGGGTAATAGTAAAGCAATAGCAGCCTTGGAGGCATTCGAAAAGCCTCACTAACGATAATTACCCGTTGTTTGAGCCGAAAGGTTTCCAAACGACACCGTTACACTGACCGGAGAGCTGGGAGCAGGGATGCTGCGAAACCTGACCCGGACATTAGGCATTTCAATGGCGTTTCACGTCGTGGGTAAATTGGGTTAAGTGGACATTAGGACAGGTACATATTTGTGGTACGTAGATTTATAGACACATCATTCTAAAATGTGCACGATAAATTAATCAGTAAATAACTGGTAAGTTGATGATGTTGATGATGATGATGTTGATGAATGATGAGGACATCTGCATTTTAAAATTACATAAATATTGTAATAATGATATCGCCACACACTTATTGCCCCCGCATTAATCACAAGTCATTTATTGAGAAAATACGGTTTCTGTAAACGGTAAATATTGAATGAAAAGTTAACTAACAATGCCACCGCGCGGAGCCGTAATTATTCGAAAAGCACAATGACAATAATTATTTTTTAAAGTTTATATTAATCATTTCTGAAACCGGAAAAGATATTTCTAAAAAAAATATTGGAGAAATTTAAGGTATGTTTACCTTCTTATAAGTTATAGCACCGATTTAAAAACGCCTTCTAGTATAAATTATAGGGAGATGGCAGAAACATTTACTCATGATTGTCAAGCAACATAATAGAGCAAGAGCCCACGACGGCCAGACCTTCGTTATTTTATAAAAGTTGAAATTTTCTCTGTACATGTCTCCTATACAGGTAAGAACGACCAGCGACTATAGAGTTTGGGTTGTGGTTACCTGGGCAGGTAACAGGTAGTAAAGGTGTATAAAATAGTACTTAAAATTTGTTAGAGCATAAAGCTCAATTTTTTTATATTTTCTTCGGGATAACTATAGAAATCTCGTCATCCATTGCCGGACACTTATGACAGTTGCTTCCCCTTGCCAGACACCCCTAAACTTTGATAAATTACAATTATACTTTCGTTATAGTATAAAAGCTAAATTTTATATATGTTACTTGGGGACCTATAAAAAGATGTTACCTCAATAGCCGGACAGTTTTTGTGGTTTTTACATCTTGCCAGACACATTGAAAGTCCACTGTAGATGCGAGCGCGAGGTAACAACTGTTCAAGCGGGTGCGAGTGAGATAGAGCACTTAGTCGAGTGCGTTCTTTTACTGCGCACCAATGATATATTACACTAGATACGCCACCAACGCTCCTAACGCGTGCAGTGGAAACGGCCCGACGCCGGGCCGTTGCAATCAGTCGAGCTGTCGGCTGTCATTGTGAGCGCACGTGTCGACTACATACTAAAAAAAGGTAAAATGCCTTCTTGTGCATTTCGAAAGTGCAACAATTATGATAGAAAGGTAAAGAAAGAGGACGGTATATCATATCATAGGTAAATGTATAAAAATATTGAAATTTTAAATAGATTAATTTATAATTTGTAATTTTAATGAATCACAGCTTGTTTCGAAACGATAAAAGAGACAGAGCATTGCTTCACTCACAGGTGTAACAAAGATAAAACATACGCTAAGATCATAGATTAGAGGCACAGACAGTAGGTACAATAGGTAGACAAGAAATTGTTAGTGTAACGATGACATTTTTTTATGAATTTAGGCTGAATTCTTTTGTTTCTACGTTAAGTAAACCGTTATTTTTTTAATGTTCCGTAGATTTCCTACCAACAAGGTTAATCAACAAAATTGGATAACTGTTGTGCGGAGACAAAGATGTGAATATTATTTAATGCCTTCAAATTATAGTAGGATTTGTAGTAACCACTTTAAAAATGAAGGCAAATATACGTCTAATCACGTGCTGCATTAAAAACATATTTCACTTATACCATAATATTTTGTTTTTTTTATATAATATTTTCTTACTTATAATATCTTTATAATAAAACCCCCTGTTGAAAATGCTGATTGTAATACTTAGACGACGGTTAGATTAAAAACTAATATTATGGTTCTGGATTTCATCGGAAGTGTGAGAAAATTGCAGGACAAAATAATCATTCTCCTTTGTAATGTAGTTGTAAGCATTTCTTTTTTAAAGATGTGCCGAGGAGTTTCTTTCGCCGTTTCTATTTCTCCTCAAAGATTTAAAAATTCAATATTTAAAGACACCTCAGCGAAACGGTGGTAAATGCAAAAAAATTACGTTCATATTTTTTTTCATTATATTATTGCGTATTTATTTTATTTACAGAGAAATAATATAAAACTAGAATAATGAACCTTAAACTAAAAAACCTTAAAAAATATAGTAAAACAACTAAAATATATTATTAAAAGGAGTCCCTTTAGGCAAGGTTCCGAAGATACTTGCAGCGTTCCCCTTTTGAATAGCTACCTATACTAATCCTTTGTCCAAGGTAGCTGCCAGATCTTCGGTCTCCTGTGACGTTGACTAACCTTTTTGTTATTTCCTTAAAAAGCTATTTGTTTTGTATGTATCCTACATGAAATAAATGATTTGAGTTACAGTTTATGAAATTGCTGCTTAAATTAATAAACAAGTTTAAATATTTTTTTTACCTGTAATCATACTTCTTATTATATTTTTATGATATTAAACTAATATTTTTTACTTTATACAACATGGCTATGAACGTAATAAAATTATTTTTTATTAGATATCTTATAAAATAGTAATCGACTAAGTATTCGCGCTCGCACCTACAGTGGACTTTCAATGTGTCTGGCAAGATGTAAAAACCACAAAAACTGTCCGGCTATTGAGGTAACATCTTTTTATAGGTCCCCAAGTAACATATATAAAATTTAGCTTTTATACTATAACGAAAGTATAATTGTAATTTATCAAAGTTTAAGGGTGTCTGGCAAGGGGTAGCAACTGTCATAAGTGTCCGGCAATGGATGACGAGATTTCTATAGTTATTCCGAAGAAAATATAAAAAAATTGAGCTTTATGCTTTAACAAATTTTAAGTACTATTTTATACACCTTTACTACCTGTTACCTGCCCAGGTAACCACAACCCAAACTCTGTAGTCGCTGGTCGTTCTTACCTGTATAGGAGACATGTACAGAGAAAATTTCAACTTTTATAAAATAACGAAGGTCTGGCCGTCGTGGGCTCTTGGGCTATAATAGTAACACTAATTTAACCACGTTGTTGGCATATTATCAAACTTATGAAATGACGTTCCAATTAAATGGCATTGTAACTGAAAAATATAATTTAACCAGATAATGGACATCGATTTCGTACCAAATCATTAGCAAAAACATTCGTCATAAAAAAAACACCACGCAAACCATTTCTAAACGTTTAGTTCTACCAAATTATGTCGCGAACGAAAGATTTAAAAATGCCATTAGTGACAAAACAATGAAAAGCAGCCTTTATTGAAAATACATAAGGTACAGTAAAACCGCAACGCGAGTGCTGCTTGAGGTCTTTAACCCGTTTCTAACGGTCAGCCGTTATTTTCCCGCGAAACTAATTTCAAAATGGCGGACAGCTTTTGCGCGCGAACGTGTCCTTCGATCGACACGTACGTCAATAATTTATTTAGTAATGGTAGACAGCATCGCTTTTTTTATTTTTAGGTACTTACCTACTTTTAAATACTTCTATCACAACACTTGATTGTGATATTTATTGTTATTTACGCATTGAATAAGGTTGCACAAAATCAACCTGTTGAACTTGCACAATAAATAGTTGCAATATTTCTCCCAATCTCGACCTCCATTACAATTGAAAAATAAATACCTCGTGATCTAAAATCAATTCCAAAATACTCAGTGGAATTGTGGAACACGCCAGCGTACAACCTACTTCATGTTAAGTGGGTACTGGAATCCAACGTAAAATTTAGAAACGCCACGTTGAGTGGTAATCTAAGTATTCATTTCGTCAAATCTGAACAGAAAATGTATTCTGGAGAAAATGCGTAATTTTTTCTGCTTTGGGCGAATCGTTGTTATAGATAGAGAATTTGACAAGCCTTAACGCATGGGTCTCTCGTCGTCTCTCTCTCTCGTCTTCTCTTACTGAAGAGGCTTTAGCCGTTTACCGAGCCAATACAGCTACAGTGAGACATAACTCTATGACCCGCCCGAATGTAAGAAGTACCTATACCTAGGCTACCGATACCTTCAAATTCAGAGACTGCGTAGAAAGGAACGAAGTTTCGATCCTCTGCTACAAGGGTCACATTCAAAATCAAACAAAAGGTAGGCTCAGGTAAATACCGGAAAATTATCGCAATAATAAAATAATTCAGCAGAGCGAGCCAACTTCCATAAATAACATAAATTTGTATAAACGTCCTAAATATTGGCAAAATTGAAAAAATTGAAAATACGTTTGACATTTCGCAACGCTAAATAAGTACAAGGATTCTATAGACACAGAATTGTTACCCAAGGTGTAGCCGTTCCTAATTTGGAGGTATGCACGTTTTGTACAAACCTGAATAATGCGGTGTTTAGAGACATGAGACTAATACCGTTTGAGAGAGCAAGACAAAACTAATGGGGTTTTAATGACGATGTATTCATAGTAAATTGCTGGCTCAATGATCCCTGCGTAGGTAGGTGTACCTAAATTATGTACCTGAATGATGCTTTTATTTAATTATTTTTTAAATTCCAAAGACAATGAGTGTCCTCATTGTCTTTGGAATTTAAAAAACAGCAGAAAAAAACAGCGATTACTAGTAGATACAGTAAACATAACATAAAACTCCTTGCTTGCTTGCTTTTAAACAATAAAACTATTTGTTTTGCGATATGTCAAATAATTACATTGATTTCACGTTTAAATATTGAGACTGAGGAAATTGTTGCGCCTCATATTATAATTATACGTACAAGCAATGATGTTATAATTATGTTACTATCGTAACTAGCGCTCATAGCCCGGCGGCTTGCGTCGATCTCAAGTGATCGATAAAGTTAAGCAACAGCGGGCGCGGTCGGTAGTTGGATGGGTGACCGCTAGTGGCAAAATTTCTTGAGCGCTTCCGTGCTTCGGAGGGCACGTAAAGCCGTCGGTCCCGGTTGTTATCATTTGGTAGCAGTCGTTAAGCCATGTCGGATACCTTCGGGCGGCTTAAAATTTCCGACACTTGGGTTGGCCACTAACCCCTCCACCAATCCGCACTAGAGCAGCGTGGTGGAGTATGCTCTAGGCCTCCTCAGGTATGAGGAGAGACCCGTGCTCAGTAGTGGGCCTTTAATGGGTTGTAGCCAAGCCAGCCATCGTAACTAGCTCATAGCCTACAAGTAAGTATTATTTATGTCTCGACAAGAAACCTACATTTCAACACATCAGTCAGAATGAGTCGTAATGTTTCCTTATTCAATTAAAAGTTATGCCATTGTACATCCATAGTTAACAGTATCGCTACGCACAAAGCATAGACAGAGAAAGATATAGACATCTGGTGAGCGTGGCCAACATGAGATAGCACGACAAAGTTGTATATAACAAAGCACAACAGAACAGCACGTCAAATTTGCTTGAAAGAAAATGTGCTTTCTTTGACAAAAGAAAGTATCGTTCTGTCTCTTTTGTGAAGTGAACATTTCTTAAGTATCGTTGTGATTTGGGATTTGATGAAACGGAAAGGACGCGCAAATTAAACGAAACGGAAACGAAAAAGACACAGACACATTTTAACGTGGGAGAAAATGAGATAGGAAGTATCGGCAAATAGCGACTTACGTAAGCAAAGAAAAACATCAATATTTGGACTGTCAGTATTCGTTGTTATGAAGTGTCACTTCTAGCACATATTTTGAATTTTTTTCATGTCATTGCCATAAACTGTTCTTTTTCTTGTATAAGTGCGTTAGATGGCATCAGTCTAAACTCTTGTTCGTCTACGGCACAAAGCGCCCGCAATCGCTTCACGGTCGCTTAAGTAGGTCCAGTTGAAGTTTGAACAGCTGACTGATGAGGTTAAAAGTTAACAAACAGAAGTTTTTTAATTTTGCGTTCCGGGAACTTCACCAAACTTCTGTTCGCAATGGGAACTTGACTCGTAATAACTTAACCAACCATCGACAGGGTTGTCGCGATTTATAAATTAATGCGGGTAGGAATTAATATTTGTAAGTTGGTAGAGAGCATCCGTACGAAACTCTGCCCCTTGGGAAATTGATATACCTTTGATATTGTCATAATTCAGTTAATACTATTAAAGATTTATACTGTTATGTACTTTGAACATTATTCATCCTCCTTAGCGTTTTGTCTTGAACTCTCATGAAGAAAATTTAATCATTGGCTGGGGTTGCGGGATACGACTGTAGATTTGGCCGTGAAACGTCTATAAATTATCACACGTAAACATAGTACGTACAAACGTACAGCTTAATAGGTAAGATAAGTGATCCGTAACGTACCGTACGTAACGTAACGTACTACGTGTGTTTGTGTGCGTTACTTGAATCAAGTAGTTAAAAATAAGGTTTAATAACGATTTTGGAACGTACAAGTACAAGTTACGCGATGGATGAAAACAAAAAATAATAATGGAATATACATATCATCACCAATCGAAACCCACCAACCCTTAAAAATAACCCCTAGGCCTACGCGCCCCCTTAACGGTAAACTATTAAAACCGTTTCAATTCAACGTTTCCACAAACCGCAAATTGTTATTTTGTTTATCTTGCACTGTGTAATCAAAGTTCGTCCATTACAAAACCAATTGTTATACCGAACCGAACACACCGACCGTCAGGCCATCGCTGGAATAGTTACATTTTAACACGAAAACACCCGCGTTATTATTGACCGCAGATAGTGAACGCTTTTGTTGGAAGGAAACCCTATATACTATCGAAACAGAAAATTATATGTATACCGTACACTGTGTATATGTTATTGATACCTGTATGAGTAAATTATTATGAATTTGAGCCTAGTCTCATTACCCGAAGCACGGTAATAGTATCATACAGTATTCCATCTTCATACAAACGGTCGGAACGCGAATCATACCTTCGCGCCTCGGAGTTTGGTATATAGCTCGGTAAACAACAGTCGAAGATACGATGTGGGGACGAACAAATGTGTGGGTTTGTAATCAGGAAGCGTGCGATTTACCTACCAACTTACATTCACTACAACTAGAAAGAGGCAGTCCTAGATCGCGTGTAGCCATTTATTTCAAGGACAGGGCCGAGTCACAGTACTGTATGATACACCGTGCCCGAAGTGCACTCATCACTAAGTACTGGTTAAATTTTCCTGTGCGCGCATGTACCAGTACAGTAATTACAGGTCCGGCAATAAAGTCTTATCTGTGCCGTTATGAATAACGTTGTCGCACGTAACACTGCCCAACTGAAATACGTGACGCGACACAATAGAGGACGTTTTTCATCGCTTTTTGCTCGTCGGCAAAGCTTTACAACCTCCACGGTGGAAATAAATGATAAATTATGATAAATCATTTTTTCATTCCAATGCGGGGTTTTCTAAATCTTTGAAAATCAAACTAGCCGTTCGTTTCAATCATCAAGTGGCAAATAACTAAAGATTTATCCTCGTGAGTTTGTGATGTGCGACCCAGCACCGCTTAGAAGCAGTGCTTTGGCAGGGTCGCCATGTGATGAGCGAACTCGGGAGAGAAATAACACGATGACTGTAGGTTCTCAACTGAATGATGAATGTTGCTTTATAGAAGTGAAACAAGGGTTTATATAGTACTTTCTTAGAAGCAGGGTGGTCACAATTTACATTTGATATTTATTAAAATAATATCAGATTACAATATCATTTAATATGATATTGTATATACCTTAGAATCCATATTTGGTAATGGTTCAAATTAACTGTTTATTTAATACAATCGTATAAGGTAATGGTTCTAGTTACAGTCATCCGATATTCTATGTTTATAATTTAAAATAATAATATTCATTTTCTTTGTCTTTACATACACGCCGAAGCCGACATTGGCCACACACAGTGCCATACACCACAAGTTACTGTAAAGCTTAATATCAAATTAATTTTCGTATTGAAAGTTCTTTGGAATACTTATGATTTGAAAGTCGATAAAATGAAATAGCGACAGTAAAAGTAGACAAACAAGAAAGTCGAAGTCGGGCTGGAAACGGAGCCGGAGCCAAACATTAATAATGAAATAAAACAGCTTCAAAATACGAAAAAACGATGTGTCGGAAGTTTTTCTTGAATTTTTATTTTACTTTTGTTTTACTGACGACCCTGTATCGCTGTATCGACGATGCTGTTTTATAAAATGAAATTACATATTTATTTTGGAACGAATTCCATAATAATGAAATAATGAACACAACTTTACGTTGGTACCACTAGAAGTTGATTGGGCAGTCGGCAGTATCGCCACTCGATATTGCCATAAATAAACAGTCTACGAAGCTCTTCTGATGGCCACCAACTGGTAACACTTAAGGCGATAAACGATAGGCGATCTTGTACTCCAATTTTAGTGGGGGTTTTTTTTTTCAAAATACACACTTTGTTTGGCCATCTTGAAATTAATGTATCCTAATTTTTTGCCAAAATTCGTAAGTGTGTACCATATAAAACCATAATAGATTTGATTTTATATGCGGTAGGTACTTTGATTGTTTTGTATATTGAAAAACGAATTAAAAAGCTGTATCTTATAGTCTGGAAATACGTCAATGAAACTTGGTGCTGCAAAGACAGATGACGCGATTATCTTCAACAGCCAAGCTGTTCGCAAGCTATAAATAATACTCTATCGCCGACGATGGCACCAGCGGCTTAATGATCGCTTTATTGATTATCAATTAGCAATGCTCCACCGACCGGCTGTTAATTAATAACATCATACCGGACGGATGTTTGACTGGACTTATATTTGTGATAAATGAGCTCGGCTACATCTTCCACGTTTATCGTTCGAACAAGGGTTTTATACATATTTTATATATTATACCTGTATATAATGGTGGTAAACGAGTATGGAGTGGTGTTGACAAGCGTGTGTTGACGGCGCGGTGCGAGCGCGCGGCGGTTAGGTTAGTGGCAGCACCGACTGTGGTGGTCGTGTATGATCACATCAAATTCAATACCATTTTAATACAGTAGATATGACTGACGTTATTTTTCATTTAATTAGCGTTTGGAAAAGCTGGTTTAACAAGGAAGTGCGAAACAGCGGCAGAAACTCGTCAATGATGACAACGGAGACGGTCATCAAAGTTAGGAAAGGTGGTTGGCGACTGGACCACGACGGCAGTATAGAAAAAAGGTAGTAGTAAAAATTATTATAACTAAAAAAGTATGTACAAATTTTTTTTTTTGTTATTTAACCGGCAAACGAGCATAAAAGGTGTAAAAAGAGTTCTCCTTCAAGGCGGGCGTTGCATTGCGTCTCCCCAGGTATTGCTCGTGTCCAGGCGACGATGACCACTTACCATCAGGTAATTCGTCTGCTTTTACGTCAGCCCTTGAGGCTATAAAAAAAATCAGCCACCTGATGGCGTGTGGTCACCATCGCTAAACAATAAACAGTGACCCGCATTTTATTACAGGCAACTTTCAAGTATCCATATTAAATTTTTTTACAAAAAAATGTTAACCCCATCAAAAAAACGAATATTATTGTAATTAATACACAAGTATGTATTGCAATTTGAAAGCTCAAGATTGTTTAGAGACTCGTTCCCACACTAACGGGAAGGAAGTCGCCTTCCTACCGACACCGAGACTGATAGGAGTCTAAAATTATCTGTGGAATTACAATAAAAACGACAAAGTTTCCCGCGCTATCGCGTCGCGACGAAAGTGTTGTGGGACTAGGAACTTGACAATGTCAATCATCGAAGCATATAACCATGAATAAATAAGGCATAGGTTTTTCGACTTGGTTTATCAAGCGATTTACTTTTTTTTTAAATTGTTATCATGAAGTGCAAATGGAGACTTATTTATATTTTTTAGAATTTACTATATCAACCATTATCACATCGAATTTAACTAATAATTTAATACGTCAAAATTTTTGAGTGGGCGATAGAAAAAAATTGATGTAGTAAAAAGAATCACGTAAATCAGATCATAAATCTCAGCGTAATCGGTGTACATACATAAAAAAAATACCAATCAAATTGAGCACCTCGTTTTAGAAGTCGGTTAAAAATAAAAATAACACTAGTCCAATATGACAGAAATAGTCATAAAAAGTCAAGTAAGCTTAGAATAATGACATATAGAAACGAAGTCCGCGCGGCTACTTTGACAACATTAAATGTGAGTAGTTTATGTCACCAAACGCCGGCCAGCTCCGTAGTCTTCAATGACAATGCACGGCAAACACGTCTCGCGGAAAAAAAATAATTATGTCGATTTGTGCGGTTAAATTTTGTCACAACACATTTGAAAAACAAAAGAAGTGTAATAACATCACTTTTCACAGGTAATCTTTCAATATTTCATAATATCTTTTATATAATTAGGTTTAAATAAAAACGTTTTGTTTCAATACTCAGTGTTGCCCAATTGTGAAAATAAATTTTCCAATTTTAAGTGACGAGTGATATACGGCTTAGTCGTGGAGAAGTATATTGGAAGCCAACCAAAAATACACGAATATGTTCAAAACATTTTAATAATGAAGATAAGTACATTACACAGAGTGGATCGTGTAGATTGCGTGAAAATGCTGTCCCTGTTAAGGTATAATTATTGAAGTTGTTATTCATTATTATTTTAATTATTATTACTAGTTATTATTATTTTAACATGCCTATTGTCAATGTCATTTTCATCTTAATTTTATTGTTGTTTTCACAGATACAATAGTTCACAGATATAATATAGTCCATAGAGTAGTAAATCAACAAAGCCCATTGTTTTTTGTTTTTCCACAGAGTATATTTAATATTGGAACAAAACTTTTTTACTCAATGCTGTTATTAAAATATACTAAGTTCCTGTGTTCATGCTTATGTTCAGATACGTAAAAGATATGTAAAAAAATAAATAGTAAAAAAAATGATGTTAATATTTTCTTGTATTCGTTTCATATTTAAATAAACATCTCGTAATATAACAATTTTAAATAACCATACCCATAGCTATTTATGTAGGTATTATTGCTAAAAACAAATTCTTATCAGCGGCCGAATCATTCCCCACTTTCGGGAAACTGCACTTCACCTGGCAACCATTAAACAAGTATAAAAAAAAAGAAAAAAGAAAATTAGTGCTTCACTTTTTAGAGAGCGCTTGTATGAAGACTGTCATTCTATATGTCATTATTCTAAGCAAGTAAGTACCTACTAGGTGTTGTCTTTGTACTGTATTATACATTCTATTATGAGCGTATTATGCAAGTACGACGATGAACTATCTATTAATTTATGATAATCACAAAATTCAAAGAAAGAGATTAAATAGAAATAAAATTCATGTAAATTGAAATTTCCATTTAAGTTCAAGAAAAGCAGAAAAGGAAGTAGCGAGAAATTCTCCTTCTTAATTGGCATACTGAGCAGCAAGGTCTAAAATTATCTATAAAATAAAAATAAAATCAAAAAGTGTAACGCTTCCCGCGAGCTGACGTCACGGCGACGGAAGAATTTAAAAAAGGAACTAGACATTCCCCGCGCAAGCTGACAGATGGCTATGTTGCCAGTTTTTATTTTAAATAGCTTTGGTATTTTCACTTACCTCTACAAAATTGATCTACTATCATATGTATAACTAACTACCTAGAAAAAAAAAGATCTATAACGAAAGATAACATAATAACATAGACAAGGCCCAAAAAATTTAGTTAATCATATACATAAAGGAGTGTTTAGTTGTAAGGAACAAAGGAAAGAGTGGAGTGGTAGGTGCAATGTGCACATTGCACCTGTGCAATATTCTCATTTGCCACTGTCGACAGTGTCGTTGGGGAAATTATAATTTTATTTACTGTTAGGGATATCAGACTCCATACTAAGAAATACATAGGTACCAACAATAGGTACCAAGGTATAGAACTTCTACATAGAAGCTCCATGATAGGACGAATGTGACACGACTTTGTAATAATGTACGAAACATGGCATTTACTCTTTTATAATGTCAGCGAACATCTGTGAAGGTCAGTGTGACGTCAAGTTTTGTGTAAAGAATTTGCATGTGCACGCACATGAGTATCAATTTAATCTATTTCGGGATACGGGTGATGTAATAATATTGAAACAACGAGGTTCTAAACGTAGTTTTATTCCACAAACAGACGAAAATCGTTTAGGTTTAACTTAATTAAGCTCCACTAATTATGATCTGGCACGATAATTATCAATGAAATTGCTGCCACAACGTACTAGCAGTTGGTACTGGCAGCAGGCAATTTGAATGTCAGGTAATATCTAATAATTCAATTTTAAAACTGATATCTATAATTTATATCGCCTGGTCACCTTCCCATATGTTCATACGCCGAAGCCGTAGACGGAGACGAGTATAGACCCATGGATGCCATCTATCGCATTCACACAAGAAAAGGAACAACTTACGCCAATGATACGAAAAATCTAAATAATGTGCAGGGACACATAGTAGAAGTGAAACTTCAAGGGACAAGTGGAAAAAGGAATCGCAATGAACAAGTGGAAAAACAAATGGCAACGGACAAGTGGAGAAACGAATCGCAACGGACAAAATTCTAACTTGGAAGTTTTACGGGCTGATTGGTAATGTACTTGTTCAATTTGAAAAACTTATCGGCGGTCGACTTTTTTATCAGTTATCTTCATATTTCAACCAATTTACACAAAACTTTTATATATTATATACCTAAACCTTCCTCACGAATTCATTAAATTGAAAATCTTTATCAAATAACGATCAGTGTCTTAATAATTCCCAAACTCAATAATAGATGGCAGTACATTCTCGTGCTATCTTTATGTTGGTGTTGGCCACGCTCACCCGATGTCTTTATAATTATACTTCTTTGTCTACGCCCGAACCCTACGCTAGCCGTTGAAGAACTCAGGACAGGTTACACTACGTCACTAACCACACACAAGTACGTACTCGTACTGTTGAATTATTCCGTTCACGAATTGAAATTATCAGTCAATTTAATCGAAGCCCGCACCAATCGCTAAGGTTTCACGTCCCATTTTCATGAATTAATTAAAATTCTCGGAATATAGTTCGTGATCTGGTGAATTTACGCGAATTATTTGGTAATGAACGATATAATTACTGTGTTGTAATCCTAGAAGAGCTAATCTGCGAGTTAATGAAACTTTATGTAAATAACCAAAAGCAGTCGTTTTATCCTCTCGGATCCGAAATAACGCCTATAGAAAATATATAATATAAAACTCTTCCGTTACTGAGTGACTGACAGACAACGCATAGCCGAAACTACTGAACGCAACAAGCTCAAATTTGGAATGTATGTTCCTTGGGGAGTGTAGGGGAGCACTAAGAGAGGATTTTTGGAAATTCCCCCCCTAATGAGATAAAAACGGGATAGACTGATTTTTTCGAACATGGCGGGCGTAGCCGCGGGGGAATGCTCGTATAATAATAACGACCTCAAAATAAAATTTGCTCTGTTCTATTTTAATTTATTTAAATGGGATTGTTAAAACACAATTTTATCTCTGGCAACTAGAACGTCAAAAAGTCAAGATGGCCGGCGATCTGTATTAAGCGGCTCCGGCGTCGTTAAACATCTATTATTCATGATAATTAATTTCCTTGGTATAATTAATTTCCTATGATGTTTTGATTGGTTGGGAGGTGATTTCGACGGCTGTTGAATTTCCCGTAAGGTATCTTGTTAATTAATTTCGCCTAACAGATTCCTTTCATGAGCTGTCAAAAAAGGAATATTTAATAAAACGATGTAATCAATTAAATATTAAATTTAGATATTAATTATGAATAGGTGCTTTCGAGAATTAAAAACGTTCCAAAAATATCTAAACTACTCTGAAAACTATAAATTATAAAAACGGAAATTAACCCAAGACATTGAACACGTTTAATCTTGTTAAGTTGTTAGGGTTAACTTTTTTCTTTTTTCAGTAAAATCTTCAAAATAAAAAAGTAATTACTTTCTAACGTGCTTTTAACATTTTGCCTGACCGTTCGCATTTTGACTTGCGTATGTGCATGCATGTTTGCATGTGTGTGCGCGCGACTGTCAACGAATAATATTCCACGGTATAAACTTGGCTACGTGTTCATGAACTGCTGTAGCCATTTAGAACAGGTTTGCTGGATTTCTCCTGACTATGGGACTTTGATTATTACAGTAATAAGATTCTCTTTGAAGTCGTGGCTTGCCACAAATGTACCTGACAGAAAGGTAAATTAGAAAACTATCGACGAAACAGTTACTTATAATCTTTGTTATAAGATAAGACAAGACCGCCGCGCGACGCGCAAAATTAACTCGAAAGCAAACAGCAGAAAGTTTTGGTACAGGTTGAGTTGAGTTTGTGCAACAGGTTCTTCTATATTTCTATCTATACTTTAGTTGAATGAAAACTCTCCTCGTGGTGTATCTATCTAATAAAATCCGTGAAGTAGGAGCCAAGTTGAACATCTTCCTAGCCAGCAATATTATACGCGCCTGTTTTCTCAAATGTTGATGACAAGGACATGACATACCATCAGATTATCACAAAGGTAGAAAAAATATACTAGCATACCACATCATAAAAAAATATACTAGCATACCACATCCTATTCTACCACATGTAGAATAAATAGGATGTGGTAGTTACGACCCAAATGTGACTAGGTACTTATGAGCCAGGACTAAAATGTCTAATTTTAAAAGTAGATTAGCCCTGTGTGGTCGCACACAGCACAAAAGAGTACTTCTTAACTCGAAACTTATAATCCGCAAAATTTTCTGAGAGCTAATGTACACTAGACTTCACTAGAGTGATGAAGTTTTCATAAATAATGGTAGGAGTCGGAGTACCATCTAGTGAGGTTGCCTCGGCCGGGGGTGTTGCTGTTGACGTCGCGCAGTACTTATTACTAGAAATACGGTTACAAATTATTTCAGCTTCATAAGAAAACGTAATTTAAGTTTAACATTGATGAAGTAAAATGCCTACTATTTTTGTGTAATCTCGATTGGTTTTTTTTTTGTTTTTCTTATTCGTCGAAAAAAGTAAAAGAGTTTTGATAGCTCATTTAATGTCGTATTAAATGACTTGACAGACAATTACTTGCTTTTACGGTGTCGTTTTTATTTTTGATGAGTATTTATAACTCTTAACTGTTCAGATGATCGCATGTATTCCCAGGAAAAAGGATAAAATAATTTTAAAAACCCTGACTCAAGAATATACGTAACTAGAGGTAATAACCGTAAAAAGGTTTTAAAAGTAGATTTGATTCTCGCAGAGTCGGACATTATGAACAACAGTGTATCAGTTTTCGTAGCACTTCCCTAAGTACCTACATATGTATTTGGTTCTCGAATATATACATAGATGTGGCAATAACATGTTCAACTCCCTCTGAACATAATAAAAAACCCAAGGAAATTTATCGGGAGCGTAGGTACATAAAAAAAATATAGTTGTCGACCATATAATATAGCCTCCTTCTTTTTTTAAGTCCGTTAAAATTTAACACGAAAAAAAATTTTAGGTCAAGTTATATATATCGTTGACAATTTTTTGAAAGGTACTTTTTCGATGTAAAGATCCGACCCTGTCTTATTAAAAGGGTTTGCAACGTCTTGAAATGACACTTTACACGCACATAAGGTTCTTCGAGCTCGAGTGAAAACAAACTTGGTATACCTATTCATCTTGATTTAACCCTAAATGAATCCGCGCCAACCCCAAAACGCCCGTCGGATTTATAACGCGTCTAATAAGGTGTAGGATTACGGAGTTTCATTAGCGCGGTGTTGCCAGGTAGCGGCAGATTTTGGCGGCACGTCCCACGTACCGCGATTGGCGATATACACGAGCTAACTTACAATTCAAACGGAATTATTTTGGTCACTATAAATACGAGTAGGTAACTAACTCTAAACGCAACACCGACGCTTTGTTAGCAAAGAGTTACCTATAATTTATTTATTCATTGTTATGCTGTACAAGTATCATTATTATGTACTACGTACAGGTTCACTACTTCAGTAAAGCTCTCGGTACACTTCTGTTTGTACTCGTATATGCTCCTGCCAATATCCTATTGGTAAATGTAACACAACAGGCGGACTTAATGCTAAAAGCATTTTCTATCACTCAATATTTAGTCTTAACAGGTATCAGCGATGACGGAAACATATAAAGAGAAAACCAAAAATGTATATAAAATAACATGTCGGTGTTAGTAGGCAAACACTACATAATAATTATATGGTTTAATACAATGTTTTCAGTCCGATTCAGTCGAACTAATGTTTGCTCTCGGCTCTTGGTTGATTGTGATGTTGTGTGTAACGTACACACTCAATTATTTTATAACAATATGTAATTAAACCAGTATAAAACGCCATTTAATACCGAAACATTTTCCAGACAACCTTGTGGATCGTAAAACAAAATAACTTTTGTAAAAGAGAAAATAGATCTTTCCCATGTTACGATGATACCCGATGTCGTCGGCTATACCGATTTACCCGACAATGAGAACGACCCCACCCATTTTCCCCAATTTGAGGGAGTTTTATGTTCTTTTTACTACGGATTTTGGGTAAACAAGCAAGGATTTATTTTATATCAGCTACGAGATACAACTAGTATGTGTCATATCAGTGGCCGAAGCACAGGAACATCTATCGTGAAAGTATTTCTAAAGTAGGTATGAAGTATCCAGTGGGTATGAAATTATCTCTCCTCTCTTTTAATGGAATTAGATTATAATTAATTTTTGAAAACAAACGATTTTTTCATGGCATCGTCGGCGGGGGTGGATTTAGACGACAGATCACAGCCGGGACAACTAGCCACGAAATGAAATCACCTATCTGTCAAAATGTCTGTTTAGCCGAGAACAGAACAAAGTGAACGGTGTTAAACTTCATATTATTATGACGTTTGTGGTGTGATGGTGGAGCATGGAAACGTTCTTTATACAAGTGGCTGGCCAGCAACCACCTTTTTTTTGTTTTAAATGTTTTAACCTAGAGTTTGGTTGATGCATCAACATCAACAAGTATTTTCTTGGGCTTTTTGTTTAGTAAAAAAGCTATGCTGATACTGAGAACAGTAACCCATGCGTTGTGTACCCACAAGAACGTGTCGAACAATCGATTACGAAAAAGCTAATTACATAATCCTTATGCTCGAACAATGCGCGGAACGTCTGGTGCTGCTTTCTACTGAGCGCTGCTACCACGCCGTGGGAACACCATTGTACGAGGATGGGTGCGTGTCTGTGCTTCTGACATTAGTTGAGTGTTTTTGTAGAGGAAGTTACTTTCCGTTGGGATTTTTTCAGGTGGCAATGACACATAAGAATCAATTAAATCAGATTAACAAAATATTTACTTTTTCTAGCCCATTACTTATTTAGTTATTGACATTAATGTCACAAGAAAAATATCAATATTTTTTTAAAATAGTAAACTCGCACTTTATATGGTTAGTACTCACACTCGAAAATTGTTAGACGTGATTGGTATAAGGTTGATAATTGATTGATATAAAAGAAACAGATTTTTTTAAGTGAAGCCTGCACATCACAAAGAACCTAACCTAAAGGTAATTGCTCGCGATGTTTTCTTTGTACGAAGCAAGCAATCATTAAACAAAGGTTCAGGATTCGAATTCAAACACCAAAGTGATAAGCAAAAATCGTAACGCTCGAATTGGTTCGCATGGCAGTCTTGAATATAGGTATACTGATTTTCGTTCCATTTAACTTATATTTGAATACAAAATCGATTTAGTACGCAGCTAAAACTGTTTTAAATGGTTAAAAAAATGTTAATTGCAGTACCTATTATTGTTAAGTATATTTAGACCGTGACTAATATCGATTGATATCCGTTCTTGGAACGTGACGAGCAACACTGCATTGATGAAACTCTCAAAATATAGATAGGAGTATTCGATGTCAGGTTTCCGCGAATTCGCAACAAAAGCTAGCTGAGCTTTTGTTATTAATTGGTTTTACTATAACAGTTCATAAATATACCATATTTATTAAGATAGTATATGGCCATTACCGCCATTTTACATAATTCCGTTCGATTTTATCATATTAAAACAAAAACAAAAATTTCGACATTTAAGAAAATGAACCTGATTTTAGTAATTTAGTGAAAAAATTATTAGGTACCATTGATAATTAACTTGGTTTCGTTTCGCTATCTAAAAAAGGAGCTTGCGTACTACTCAATTGCGAAAAGTAAAACTAAACCTGAAATCATTTTTCTAATCGGGTACGATGTATTCCTGGATCTACTATTTATTTTACCACCAAAAACGTATCTTTTATCAAAACAGAGCCGTTCTATTATTTTTTCTATACTCTGTGCGTATTTTTTTCTAACCACTTGTATTCCATGGCTACTGTTTTTGTCATTCAGCCTTTGAGGGCGGATGTTTTTGTTTAGTTACCTTTTTTGTACTGGCAATATTTTTTTTATTTGCTCGTCGATAGATATCGCGGAGAATGAGCAGGTGTATTTTTTAAACATTTTTTATTATGAGTCTGTCGACGCTTTTAATTTGGAATAACTCTCTTTACGCCTGTAGGAATTTTGATTATTTTTGATATTAATCATTCATCGACATCGACGCTTCATTTAAAATTCAAAATGACAACCCTAGGCAATTTAGAGATGTGATTACTAAATTGAAATTTGAAAATTGAAGCCTGATATTAACCGATAACATTGATATTATTGTGATTAATCCTCTACCGGCGCTCGATACCGACAATGTTATTGTAAGCGCGCTGTGACCCGCGGATAACGAAAGGATTATCGCTAATAAACATTTTAACAATCATCGAGTAGGGAGCTAGACACCACCCCAATATATTGATTGGTAGTTAGGTATCATCACACAATTATAGGGAAATCGACTAATTTCGTTCAACCATTTGCATACAATTAGGCATTTTGATTTGAGCGCTTTGATAACGCACGTTTTAAAAAGAAATAACTCTTTAAATTTACGTGTAGATTCAACCGCGCGTAAAATAAACTAAATGTGTACCAGGGGTTAGTTCTTCGGCGTTAGTTCTTTCAATAGTTTTTACGCGAAATGTGCGGTCCTTAAGTAATGCAATCGGGTTCTTAAGCCAGTGGTGGGGCTCTGGTTCGACTGATAAACTTATACAGCTGATTTGGGTAAGTGTTATTGCAATATTTTTAAAGCCATGTATGGGAAAATACCAGAATTAGACATATGAGAAGAAAACAAAAGACATATAGTTATTATAATAAAAAAACTGTTAATGGAGGTGAATGCTCAATACATTGAACATTTTTCAAAATTGTGATCTAAAATAAGTTCATGAAGATAGAGGATGTCTTGAGAAATTACTTAATAAATGTAGTTATTGCAATACATAAGAATGTTTAAAGCGTAAAGCTAAAAACAAAGTGGGTTTAATGAGCAATAGCGCCTGAAAAAAATAATAGCAAAAGTTTCGTGCGGCTACCATTTGTAAACGTAACGATTACGTATTAAAGTGCAGCGAGGCCAGCGAGGGTAGATAAATTATTCCTAAATAAAATTACTCCTACCCCAAAATATTCTCTCACAAACTCCAGAAAAGAAAGCTACAACCGAACTTATTTCAAGTTGTTCCAAGTCATTAATGCAAAACGTTCTTCGAAAGTGAAACTCGACTTGTGCGAGTTGTGCGCCCATTAAAGTTTTTCAAGTCCGGAATTTAAGATGCAAGGTTACCAACATCAACAGTTGGTGGTTCTTAAAATGGAGCAGCAGACCAAGTGCGTGGATAAATATAGATTTGTGTTTCGTAGACGTAGTATTGTTTTAGATAGACGTTCCAGTTACATTTATGATGTCTGGTCACATAATATTTTGTATTCAAAAAATTTTTATAGGCATTTTCTAAAGGTGTCATTAGAAAATGCTCATCAAATGCAATAACTTTTTCTATGGCAGCACTTCGATGTTTCCAACTTTTCAATAGTTTGGCTGATATCTAAGAAAATTTCGAAAACAGGCCACCTATAAACCATCCAATGGCCCGATCAAAACACATACAAAAATACATTAAAATGGGTCCATCTGAGCAGCAGTTCAGTGACACACAAAGACATGACAGACAGAGCAAAACGGAAAAACGTGATTGTTCAGTAAATTTTTGTTTATCAGTCAAATGATAAATGTAATCTTCTAAATTGATAAATTTAACATAATATAAAAAGTTTTAATTAGAACCGAGTAAATACATGACTAAAATAATAATAAGATAATGTACTTATACGAGTATTAAGACTTGTAATATAACTTATATATTGCACATATATTTTAGGGATTTGTATAATATATTTTTATCTAAAATGATACACTTGCACGTCATAAACGTATCATTATCGGGATAGCGTCGGACGTCGTCTACTCCGTTATTAAATGGCGCGGAGGAGACGCGCCGCGGACAAAGACAAGACAAGCGTCTCTTCCTGTCTATTGTACTCCAAATGACACGTCATTGTTACCATAGCTATCTCGCTCGTGTATTTTAGGCATTTACACATTGTGGACATTATCGAATACGTTCTGTTTTATCTTGGAGCCTTCAAATGTGATGTTCAGCTTAAATGTAGCGAAGGGAGGTACGGTTGCTACGTTTTTAGTGTACTACAATTTCGTTAGGTAAACGCCGTCAAAGTTATGCACATTTTCGCACTTTGATATGTATTCTCTTTGATATGGTCTAGCCACAGACCACTGTGGGGTGTGGGTATAGCCAAGGCTTACCTAGAAGCGGTCGCGGTCGTTATGTTTCCGAGAAGGTCGTCTTTTCTTTACCATTTCTGGTATTTTATTCACTGTATAATGGTGGTGTGCATATATGTAAATCGTAATCTGTGGCGATTTGTAACCAGGGCTTGGAAACCGGTAAATTTTCCGAACCGGTTCGACGAAATTTCAGGGGGAACTTTTTGAAAAAGGTTCTGTTCCTTTGAACCGGTTTTTAAACCGGTTTGGAAAAATATGGGTATTTTTTATTAACCGGTTCAATTTTTCGCTCAAGACAAGACTTGAATGTGCACACTGCACAGTCCGAGCGTTGACGTTGAGCGCGTCGTTTTTATTCAACATAACGTTGTTGTTTGCATAATTATCTTATCAGATACTCATGTGTCACGGCAGTCATTGATATATTGTATATTTATTTTTAATTTAATGTTAATTAAAAAGTAAAACTTTATTTGAACACAAAATTTCATCCTAATCATTAAGTGCTTGTTCAGACGCGGCGGGAACCGCGCGGTTTGAAAATCGCGCAGGAACCGCGCGGCTCTTATTTACGCAGGTAATTATTTAATCGTTCAGACATAATCGCGCTCAACCGCTAGAAAATAGAATCGTGCGGCGCCTCTATTACTATGGAGATCTTCCTCAGCGTTGAGTAGTGTTACGGGCACCACGCGATTAACACGTCACAACGACAGCACGCCTGAGCTATACTTGGTGCAAATTCGATCTGGACACAATGTAAACATACCATTACACAAACGCGTTTTATTCCACCAAACAACTCATTATATTTTTACGAGTTTATTAAAAATAGAAGAATGGATTAAGTGAAAAGTACAAACTGCAACTAAATATGGTCAAATCGATCAAACAAAAAATTAATTACCATAATCGTAATTGCTTATCTTATGCTGTAACAACCTTATTTCCATGAAGGCATCTGAAACCTTGACTTCCATCTTGAAACTGATCGCTAATTGCTAACTAACCGCCGATGTTTGAACAGTCGACATTTTTGCGGTTAAAACCGCACGATTTTATCAATCGGTTATCGCCGTGTCTGAACGAGCCCTGACTTCCATCTTGATTGTTTCAAGGTGGATGGTCTTTTCTCCACTTCATCAATAAATAACTCGGTGTCGAAGCGATCCATAGCTAGCTCAGAAGTGCTCTCGTATTGAATCGCGCGGTGCCCGCAAAGCTACTGAACGCTGGGGAAGATCTCCATAGTAATAGAACCGCGCGGGCACCGCGCGATTCTATTTTCTAGCGGTTGAGTTTGGAGGATGGAGTCGCTCGCGTCCGCAGGAGATACCTTTTACCACCCTGCAAGTGTCCTCCGGGTGGTGCTAAAGAGCTGACAACGCCGAGCATCGGGCGGCGGATATGATAACCCGAACCCTGACCTGGTCAGGAGAGGCTACGGAGGCCTAGAGGAAGTAAATAACCTCTAAAAGTCCCGGCGCAGAAGGCAAGGGGAAACCACTGCCACTATCTCTCCCAAGAGAATGTTTCCGACCTCAACAATGACAAGCACAGAAAATGATATTGCGAGGTCGGACGATCCGCTTGACAACCGGCGCTCGACGATTCCCGGGTCGTCAAGTGTGAAATTGGCTACCGAAGGCCTCGCCAGAGTATGTCATCAGGGTTGGGTGGAGGCAAATGCTACTGAAGGCCAAACGGGTAAAATCCCAAATCGTTTGCCGCATCGCATCGGTGCCTGGAACATCAGTGGCCTAGTTCAACCAGGAAAACTCGAGATTGTGGAGAAAGAGATGCAAGCACATAACGTCGCTATACTTGGGCTATCAGAAACCCATCTCAAAGGATCGGGTCATTTCATAACGGAAGGAGGCAATACACTGTATTTCTCAGGTCACGATACAGTAAGCAGAAATGGTGTAGGAATACTATTACCACGTAAGTTGAACAACTGTGTGTTGGGCTATAATGCTGATAACGACCGAATTATATCTATAAAAATTAAGTGCAAGCCACTTCCTCTCAACATAGTTCAGGTGTATGCTCCAACAGCGCAGTCATGTGAAGAAGATATAGATAATTTCTATGGAATACTCGACGAAACTATCAAATTACTGCCACGTCGAGAAATGCTGTTTGTGCAAGGCGACTGGAACTCAAAAATAGGGAACACCAGAGGAGATGATCACATCCGCAACACGGTAGGAAAATATGGACTTGGATCAAGGAACGAGCGGGGCGAACGCTTTCTGGAGTTCTGCATAACTAACAATCTCGCAGTAACTAACTCCTTCTTCCAACATCACAAACGCCGTCTGTACACCTGGAAGTCACCCGGAGATCGGTATCGCAACCAAATTGATTACATCACAGTAGACCATAGATGGAGATCGAGCTTAATCAATGCTAAAACCTTACCCGGCGCGGACTGCGGTAGTGATCACCAACTGCTTGTTGCAAAAATACGCCTTCGTCTGCGAACCCCCAAAACATTTGCGCGGAAACCAGCAAGACTTGCGGAGGCTGAGACAGCACTCTTTAAAAGGATGACTGAGACAGCCTTCGAGAGTGACCATAAATCCGCAATCGTTGGTGTAGAACAACAATGGAGCAGTTTTAAGACCTTGGTAACAGAAGCGTTTAACGATATCATTCAAAGGCGTCCAAAACACAACAAGAAGAAAAGCTGGATTAGTGACGAGGCTTGGGACATCATCGAGAAGAGGAAAGCTCTGAAATCTGTTGATACGCCCACTAACAACTAAGAGTATGGAGAACTTAGCAAACAAATCCAAGGGCGTTGCAGGCGTGACAAAAACTGCTTTCTGTCGAACATCTGTGCAGAAATAGAAAGCCATGCTGATAAATACCAAACGGCAGATCTCTTCAAGAAAGTGAGATTCATAACACAGAAATTCAAATCTCACTCGTGGTCAATAGAAGACAGGGATGAAACACAATCAATGAGGTCGCAAAGGTGGCGGATAGATGGAAGGAATACTGTAAGGACCTATACAGTTTAGACAGTCGACATAAATACAGACTGGGAGCGTGACAGTAGCACAGAGGAACTGGAACCAGAAATCATACTAGCCGAGGTTGTAGCAGCGGTAAGAAAGCTTAAGGCACATAAAGCAGGCGGCATAGACAACATCACAGCTGAATCTCTCAAAGCTCTGGGTGAGAAAGGAATAACAAAAGTCCTGGAACTGTGGAAGTCAGTCTGGAAAAATTGCCAATGGCCTAATAATTGGTCACATTCGGCTATACTACCTCTTCACAAAAAAGGTGCGACTAAAAAGTGCGAAAACTATAGAACCATTGCTCTCATATCACACACTAGCAAGGTACTGCTACATATAATCAACAGCAGACTGCGCCACTACCTAGACTGGCAAATCCCACAAGAGCAAGCTGGATTTGTTAAAGGAAAAGGGACAAGGGAACAAATACTGAATGTAAAATGGCTAGTGGAGAAGTGTTATGAATTTAACATCCCAGCAGTAATGTGTTTTATAGACTACCAAAAGGCTTTCGACTGTGTCAGCTGGAAGCATCTGTGGAATGTACTGAAAGAAATGGGGGTGCCTGTACATTTGATATAATTCATAAGATCTTTATACATGTCAGGACATGGAACAGTAAAAGTCGGCACCGCACAATCGTCGGAATTCAGTTTCGAGAAAGGCGTGCGACAGTGTTGCGTCATCTCACCTATCCTTTTTAACATTTATGGCGAATATATAATGCGCATAGCCTTAGAGGGTTGGGATGGTGGTGTAACAGTAGGAGGCACGCGGGTCTCGAATCTACACTACGCCGATGACACTACATTAATTACAGCCACAGAAACCGAAATGGTAGAACTGATACAGCGTTTAGAGGTTGTCAGTAAGGAAATGGGGCTCAAAATTAACCAGGCCAAAACCAAGCTAATGATCATCGACAAATCCGACACAGTCAGAGCAGGGACTGCACTGAGCCGTTATGATACCGTGAATAGTTTTCTGTATCTTGGCTCCACTATCTCCAACAAGGGAGGATCAGAAATCGAGATCAGGCGAAGGATTGGCATGGCAAATTCCGCAATGAGCCAGCTTGACAAGATATGGAAAGATCGGAATGTACTAAAAAAGACGAAGATGTATATCATAAGAACGCTTGTCTTCCCAATCTTTCTATATGGCGCTGAGTCCTGGACACTGAAAGCAAGTGACAGAAAGCGCATCAATGCTTTTGAAATGATTTGTTGGCGCCGCATGTTACGTATCCCCTGGACAGCCCAAAGAACGGACGTCTCCATCCTCAACGAGTTGAACGTAAAGAAAAGACTCTCCAGCATATGTCTGTAAAGAATACTTAAGTATTTCGGACATATCGCCAGAAAACCACACGACAACTTGGAGAAGCTCATGGTAACTGGAAAGATGGACGGCAAAAGATCCAGGGGTCGGAGCCCGAAAAGATGGATAGACCAGGTGTCCGAGCAACTTAATATTCGACTCAGCGAAGCCATACACTGTGCCTCAGACCGCGGAAAATGGCGGCAGTTAGTCCAAAAACACCTTAATGAGATCGGAACATCACGATGCTCAGCAGTGAGCGTACGACTGAAAGAGAGAGAGAGTTGCGGTTGAACGATTATGTCTGAACGACTGTGTAAATAAGACCCGCGTGGTTCCCGCGCGATTCTCAAACCGCGCGGTTCCCGCCGTGTCTGATCAAGCACCTAAGTGGCGGTAATCGCGCGGTTTTTGACAAATGCTATTATGGACAGATAGATAGGTACTACAAATTTTTCTGTCAAAAATAAAATCTGAACTGTCTAAATCCTAAAGTGCATTGAACCTAGTTGGCATACCTAGAAGTACCGCCATTTTGAAAAAATTTCGTTTCGGCGGCCAGTAATGAAACATGAGTCAATCGACGAAGTAAGTCATTACAATCAAAAAGTATTCAGTGATGAAATGTCGTAATATACTTCCTTAGATATTCGAGTTCAAAAAAGTAGAAAAATAAAGCAAAAATTATAGTTTCGGCGGACATTGATAAAACATGTGTCGATCGGTAGACTAAGTGATTACGATCAAAAAGTATTCAGTGATGAAATGTCTTAAGTTATATACTTTCTGAGATATTTGAGTTTATTAATAATAATTATTTTAATTTTTGAACTCAAATATCTCAGAAAGTAGGTATATAATTTACGACACATCATCCCTGAATACATTTTGATTGTAATCACTTACTCCGTCTATTGGGACATGTTTCATCACTGGCCACTGAAACGATGTTTTTCAAAATGGCGAACTTGTAGATATGCCAGGTTCCATAAAAAAATGTTCGAACCCTTTTTATGGAAATAGCCGGCAAACGAGCTGACGATCCACCTGATGGTAAGTGGCTGTCGTCGCCCATGGACATCAGCAACACCAATGGCATCACTGCTGTGTTGCCGGCCAAGAAAGAGGGAAGAAAAAGAAAGAAAGAACTGGCTCTCAAGCTCCCAGCCTGAGCACGACGAGTCGTTCGGAGAAATAATAATAGTAATAATAGTATTAATTAACAAGGTTGTATATTCATTATTATTATCGGGAATTACTCTTAATTAGGGTGAAATTTTGTGTGTATATACCTACCTACGTACATATTATGGTTGGGTTTATCGCGAGGTTCGAACTTCAATACGTAATACAAACTGACTGCTCTTGCAAGCGACGCGCACCGCGGTAGTTCAACAAGTCACAACACGAACATTGCGAGAGTACCTACGCGCGCCGCGACCGACGCAACGCGGCTTAGGAATAAACCGGTTTATTTAGGTTCAAATTATCGCTCCTATTTCGTTCCGCACCGGAACGGAATTTTACGATAAAACCGGTTTAACCGTTATAATACCGGTTAATTTTTACCGGTTTCCAAGCCCTGTTTGTAACAAATCTTTTAGTTTCATCCTTTGTTTCGTACTTATGTATTTCAGAAAGACTGCAGTTGAACGCCTCAAGAGTGAACAATTTAAGGAGTATCGATAATACGTTATGTTCTATCGCCTCGCCTGTCAACTCCGTCTGTGCAGCGCCGCCCGAGTTCGTAGCATCCATGATATACGATAACGGCAGCCCGATTATTCTCCATTCTTCTCCACGCTTCAAGTAACAAGTCGCGTCCGTGTAAATTACCTTTATCATATGGACTAGCTTTGTGGTCTTCTCGAAGTACTAATAACTCTAAAATAAATGTGGAGTTAGACGTGTCCACTGTAACCTTTCGCGGCCATATTGAAATAAATACACCAATAAATGATAAGCGATTTATGTACATAATATGTACACTCACCCAGAACTCCCCCGCCCTATACCAGAATTCCATGTCGCGGTAGCATGAATATAAATAATTAAAACATCACAAACCTAAAAAAGCTAAAAACACATAATGTAAATACAATATTAAACTGTTGCAAATTCCTTCGACTTCGAACCTGAAACTACGGTGCCACTTAATAACAAGTATGATACACGACGATAGTTTAATTAAAGTTATTATAATAGGTACATGAGAATCACTGTTTCAAATTTTGGTCCCACATCTATAATTTTCAGGTAATAATCCATGCGTGTCCAGTAATATAGTTAAATTATAGTTTAATCATAAACTTCATAACGAGGAAGTAGTGAGCTGGGAGCTGCGTGCTACTCCGGCATTTTACAATAGAACGGTGAGGTTTTAGTGAATCGTTTATCATGGTTCCTTCAATACTCCGCTAGGGTTGACGACCGTCTAATTTATTTAAGTTTTGCTTTGCTTCATTGGATGTATCTTCGTATCATAAAACGAGTTGAAAATATCATATTTCATACTTATCCGCCAAGTAAAGTGTTATTTATGGAGATTAAAGGTGAATTTCGATTTTTAAACTTTGTCTTTTAAATTTTGTCTTTCATTTGGAGGTCGCTGACCACTCGCTATTTTATTCCCTGGTTCTTATTCTATATGCAGGGTAGTGTGTTTTTATTCTGTTACTAATATTACTCCTCTCCTTATTAGGTATTTCTGCAGTGCTGCACAGCCTGTCAACTTTGAACTGACAACAGACAATTACGGCTGTTACTTTAAAATAGTGTTTGTTTGGTGACCCCCACGATGTCGCAGATCATAGGTAATTCAAACTTAAAATCAACTGTACATCAGTAATCTTATGAACGTTCCATTCCGTCTCAAGTACTAATACCGTTCCGATGAGGAATTTTATAACAGAGAAGAAAAACAAGGAAAGTTCCAACCCTATCGTCCCAGAATGGATGGCGTTTGAAACTAATTACTCGTGAAGTCGTGAGCCAGTCCACATATTTCTTCATCGGTGGTCGCTCGAGTTCTACAATATTCGACAGGCTGTTAGCTATGGCGGTTTGTACGCCTGGATGACTTTTCTTCACGATAGAGAGCGCTAAGGAACGAGCTATAAAGTTTCGCTGGCGCTAAGTTTATAAATGTGCTCACGTTTTCTTTTGCTATTTCAAATAACTAAAACGTACTGGATATGAGCAATGAGTGGGATTTGAACTGAGAACAAAGAACGCTAACCACATACCACCAGACGCGATCACAGGAATCCAAGTGGCTTTAAAGGAATCTTGTACGTTTACACGATATTTTTAGACATTCCTGACCAAAATGAGACTCGTACTTTAGATGCCGGCTATTGTTTTGAAGATTGGCTCTAAAAATGGCGGTAAGTGACATCCATAACTGAATGTACTACGTCATAAAGACAATTTCATACCGGATGATCCAACCTAACACCCAAAGTTCCAGATTCGATTCCCGATCTAAACGTGACGGATTTACACCGTCCGCGCGTCCGTGCGGTGCCATGCGTTGCACGTCATCGCCACCCGCGACGTGACGCTGTTGATTTATAGTTTCATTAGTGTGTGGTCAGTGACCACTTGTGAAGAGCGCCACCACAACGTCCGTGTACTTGCAACACGCCGTCGCAATAAAACATCTATTATGGTCGTTTACCGTAACGGGCGTGACGTGATAAAATCAGTTTGTTGGGCAACCCATCTTTGATGCACAGTTAACTGTTATGGCCTCCACAACATTGTACTGGCACGCGCAGGGGTTAACACTTAATACTTTCACTAAAATCACTTAGGAATACGCTTAACTGAATTACGACTACAGTTTGCAAAGATAACACAGTCCATGATACCATGTATAGATGGTAAGTGGTAACCATCGTCTAAGGAACAGACATCAGTAGCATCTAAGGCGAAAAACGAAGGAGTTTTTAAATCCTTCAATTGCGTCGTGTCGGAATAGTTTGACACGTTTTGTGTAGGTACGAAATGTGTCCAACTATTCAAAGACGACACATTGGAAGAATTAAAAATTAGCAGACTCGAACCCCTGGCTAGTTGTTATGCAGGCAGTGCAAGCTAACCGGGCTACGAGGTCGTCAAGGAATCACTCATAATCAAGTTAAAGTTCCCCCGTAACATTCTACGCAGAATGTGCTTAAGCCCCATCATTATAGACTTAAGTATTTTCTAATCAGCTTAAGTAAATTCCTGGTAAACGGAAAGACTCGTGGGAGTTAAATAGGTCACCACGTCACTAGTCCTGTTCGATTAAAATTGTTTCGTTATTCCAGAGATGAAAAGACAGAGCCTAAAATTTAAAAAAAGTTTATTTTAGTAAGTTGTAATCAAAGACAGACACTTCAATTTTATTAACACACAAAGATATGGACATACATACATCGAGAACCAGAAAAGAAATTTAAACTCATCATTCAAATTACCAACTTTCTCGGAATCGAATCCAGCGCTCCTTGAATAGCGGTCCTGCTCGGTGACCATTGCGTCGTACAGGTTCCTTGTCTCAGGCAAGATACATTATTCCAACTTCTAGCTATAACACCAACATAAAACTAGATGATAGATCTAACATAACTCTTATTAATCATTAACACTTTCCAGTTTCAAAGCACACACGAGAAATGTGCCGATTCGCGTGTGTAAACTGTGAGTCAGAATGTAGATAAGGGCTTGTTTACAGCGTTTAGCGAAAACAAGTAGGTCTACAACCAATTGAGACAGAAACATAATAGATGCATTTACATAATACATTCTTTGGAAAAAATCAATATATCCGTCGTTTGATCCATCAATCACGCTCATGAGTGCACTACTCCATCTTAGCGTCCTTTAATTGGCGCCATTATTAAGCGGGAGATCATTAAATCCCATCAGATTTAATGATCTCCCGCTCAGTATCCAACTTTCATTCCCCTTTTCTCCTCAGATTTTTCAAACTTACATAGGTATTTGGAAAAGAAAATTACTTTGATGAGGTATTGACAGAGATAAATAAATCGAGTGAAACTATCAATTCGCAGTTGCAAGAGCAGAAATAATAACTTAATATTTCTGATCTCATCATTATTGGTGACCAGTGGTGACGAGAACAGGCGCTTATTTGCCATGCGTCGAATTGACTTGAAATGATGCTACTGCTCTTTATGATCCATAAGTTCCATAACGTTCAACAACTGTAGGTAATTCATTTTCTATTTACGTACAAATGAAATTCAATATCATTTATTCTACTACCGTTTCTTATAAGTGCTTTCTAATTATTAAGAGGGTTAATGCTATTGAAAGTTTTTATTTTTTAATAAAATCTTAGTCTTTATGATTCTTCTTCTTCGTCAATAATAGAATGATCCGCAAACTTCAATCTCAAACGAGGATCATTCGAGTATTGACTACTCGAATGATCCTCAAACCTCATAATATCTTCGATGCAGTAACACCATCACGTCGTGAATAGTATGTGCGACATACATTACATAAACTAAAAAACGCGAACGAAATTTCAAATTATCCAGTAAATTACGCAATAAGTTCGCCTTTTATGTTCTCGGTTGCTTTCAGACTGTGTTGCCAAGTCAGCGGTTTTGGTCAATAACACCTTGCATTATTTAAGTTTGCAACACTGGTTCAATGGATTGCATGAAAGGTGACCTGAGCGATGTTTTATTTCGCGAAATAAAATAACTGAGGTTAAGTTAGTTCTTATAATTAAAATGGTATAATCTGTAGAAGGAATGTTTGTTAATATTAATATAGCAAACAGGCATGCTTTTTGTCCAATTTTAAATAGGAGGTTTAAAATACAAATGCAGTCCTATTTGAGGTCAATTTTACATCCTCTGCAGTCAGAGTGGTCGTTGTTTCACAGTGGTGCTTCTACGACTGCTATCTGCTATCAATGGTCACCTATACAATTCTTGACTGCGCCTCCCATTACTTTTAAGTACAATCACTCACGCTCGTCATAACCATAGGGCTCTGGGCCCGGATATGTGTAAATATAACATAACTGATATGGAAATTAATTAGCCTGAACTGAATGTCGAGGTTTCTAAGGCGTGGCGCAATTCCTCGAAGTGTGAATCACCCTTTGCGTATTTTAACGATAAAATATGCTATAAAATACCTTTTAGTAAATTGAATATCAAGTAATGATACCTATAGACTGTTGAAAACTCTTAAATTTTATTGATCATTAATACTCTTAACTATCCAGGGAGCATAAAAATATGATAGGATATCCTTATATTAACCGTGAAATGTTTTTATGTTCCGGTTGGTTTCAACTCACTAGCGCCCCCTTAAATGGCACGAATATCTCCATAATGAGGTGGCATAGAGAATGCTCCACCACGCTGCAGATAGGTGGCTTAGCAGGTTCTGGCTAAGTAGCCAGATCTAAGGCATAATATGAGGATTGTTTTCCCCCTAGCGGTCAACCATTTAGCTGTTCACCGACCGCGCCCGTTGTTTAATTTAAATAATAATTTGTGCAGCCATTACAGTATCCAATCTGCAGAGCACTAAGTAAGAGTAAATGTGCTCTGTGCTGGAGCACGGCGCCATTGTGCAAATGCAGTAAGACAGCTAAGGTAGTAGGTAAGTGCAGTCTGCAGTCAACCGAGTTCTTTACAAAATTCGAGGAATCCGTTACCGAGCAGTTGACGGTAATCGATATCGGTAATGGGCTAATAGGTTATGATCATCGCCGCTCAATCCGCTCATATTCATAATACTGGGGCGAACTACCAAAGAAACAATGAACTCGTTACTCCTGACGAACCAGTGTCTCGAAGTGTCACAAGTCAGTACTTAATGTATGCGAATGAGGTTGATTAAACTTGGTTTTATAGCATATTTGCGGTTACGAAAATAAGCCGCCGTTACCCCAAGAACCATACAAATCAAGCTGAAAATAAAACTTATAGGTAGATTTATCTACCGCAGATATATGTATGTATTTAAAACTACGTACCTACATCTAAAATACACACTACTAAGCATCTTTCTAATTTTAACATAGACAAACTTTAAGTAATAATTTTAAATAAAATAATGAAGACTTGTAATGACATATCTTCATGTCGCAATGTTTTAAACGTTTCAATACTAACAAGTTTGAAACGAGGGTATGTTATCAATCGTAAAAGCATGCCAAATTTACATCGAAATTATGTATTTAGGAATCGTAAAACCTGTTTAGTTAGGGCGACATTTAGCATTCACATTCAGCCACCGACACTATAAAAGTACACGTCACTTATAAAAAATATAAGATACAAATGGACCCAGAGAACAAAGAATCAAATACCGACCAGTCACTATGTGAAGAAATTATTAAGTAGCAAAAATAATTCGTTTCCGACGCAATAAACACCCACTATGTATTTTGCTATTTTATTTAAGCCAGTTACCTCGCCATTTTCCAGCAGGTACACAGATAAACAAGTTGAAAAAAAACAAAATGTCAAGATAATACATACCGCAAATCACGTAGAATTGAAGATAAGATTTTGTGTCCACTCAGCCACAAGTTAGCACTTAAAATAAACACAAAAAAAATATATTTTGAACTTTTCGAGCGGTTTAGAGACGCGGTCGGCACTGTTCGCCTACGCCACACCTCAAAGCACTTTCAAACCGGTTCCAACGGATCCACGTAAAAGTAGTTTCGGTACGCGATCGACGGCACGTACAAACTCTCCCGACGAATGTTACAGCGCGACTGGCCGGCCGGAAATTAAAAAGTATGAAGTGTTGCTAGATCATATGGCCACATTTGCAACGCGCTACTTTTCATTATTTTATACAAAGGTTGGTCATATTATTCATATCGCCAAGTAATAATAACGATCAATATGTAAAGAACCATCGTCATAATTTTATTATTTGCGAATTTTGTGAAAAGTAAAATTGATACATAAATAGACTGATAGAACTATGTACATATTACTTTTTGTACATTTAATCGTGGGCATGTTTTCCTACGTAAATACATATAAAAATAATGTACACCTGACTTAAATTCAAACGAACATAACAATTATTCACAACTACTTTAGTATATTATTGTTAAATAATAAAGTGTCTACCTATAAGATAAATTAAGCCTAATACCTTAACCATTTTGTTTATCGAATACATTTTATATCACCCTAACTTTGAGCAAATTATTTTACTGGCAGCCCCAGAAAACAACTTTCATCAAGTGTTCGGGCGTCTTCGTGCGACTTCGCTTGCAGTCGTAACCGCGCTATGGTTCATGAAATACAAAAAACTGCGTCGCCTAGCCGGTACAGAAAGAAAACAAGTGGGCCATCTTTTGTCCATTAAATGTTCCAAATTATATTCCAGGTTATCTGCGTGAATTCACATCCTTGGATATTTTTACTATGTTCTTTGCATTTTAAACTGTCGTTTCATAGGCGCTTCTTCACATTTTCGTAGATAATGCAAGGGTCATTGTGCTTTTAAGAGTTTAAACAAGGCGCCACTACAAACTACAAAGAAAGTAGGTTACACAGGAGTAACTCATTAAAATATAGTATCACCCTAGGCTCCTAGAGATACTTTCAGACTGTTTTAAATGTATGGTACCATCATATTTTTTGGTCCGCTGTATTGAGGTTGAAAAAAAATTTAGTAGTTACTTACTTGAGTTTTTTTTTATTTATTCCAATAGAACCCCTTGATATAGATTTTCAAGGGCCGTATTTATCCTTAATTAATATATTATATACAATAAATTATTTAATTATTAAGTATTTTGCACAGTTTAGAATTTATTAGGGTAGAATTTATAAGGGAACGTACCCATACTACCCTTCCACCCTTGTTTATTTGCGAATTCAGAAGTATGGTTAAATTAATTTTTTGCAAACAGAAAGTTAAAAAAAATATATTTTAGCTCGCGTTTGTAACGGCGCTTGCCGCGTGACGCCCACAATGCGTGCATTGCATACCTACTTATAACTACAAGTAAAAAAAATATTATCAAGAAGAAAAAACTAATTGTAACAGGTACTTCATTTACTAAAGTAGAGTAGATATTCTTTTCATTTATTCACATACGTGGCGAAAACCTAACACCACTCCCCCGCCCCTGTGACCAAATGTGGTATTTTTAAAGACCATTAATGGGTCCCATAGTATGGGTAAGTACGTTCCAAAACTAGTAGGTATTATTACTAGGTATCATCTACCCTACCCTGTGTAGGTAATTACCTGATCTTCTGAGAATAGTGTGTAAGCTGGTCTTGTAATAATAATATCACACGAGGTGATAATATCAATATAGCTACCTGCTTATGTTTACAGCTTTCGGTTCAATGATTCAAATCACAAAATTAAATAACCTGTTTTCCAAATTGTACGGAGTACTAGGTACATTTATGTTTATTTTAAATTAACAAGTGCTTGGGGATAGAATACTGTAAGTCAAATTACTTACAAATGTTATGATATCGGAATACACATTTGCTTTAGGAAATGTGTCAAAATTCTAAGGTCAAACTATTAAAACACGACACAATTTATGCATTTATAAATTAGCAAACTTGGACCCCAGGGTTTCTGCTTCTACTTTGACCGGATTACTTCTGCCTTTAGTGTTATGCATGAATAAAGTTCCGTCACTGACCCTCAATGGTTTTGAAATGAGGAAGAACTCGTTAATAATATTGACTGTAGTCGGCAGTTTAGAAACATTCCAGACACGTATGTAAATGACACACAAGCTACCGTAACACTAGGTCCGATTGTTCGTCCACAATTAGCGTTGAAAGTGGACTGAATAGCCCGCTTTCTACCGTCTGCCGCTATAAGGACTCGTTGAACTGGCACACGGCGACCCGTCGATATAGGTACAAGACCTTTATGCTTGTAATGGAAGTAGAAAATGGTGTTCATAGATGGTAGAACTTTGTAAGGTTCGTCAGAGGAAGGGTCATTACCGCACACAGCCCAACACTATGTCAATTAATCAATCATTCATTATCATCATTCATTTAATCAATCGAGACGTTCCACGAAGTAGAATAGTTATCCGGCATCGCGTGCTATTCCCTTTTCTGTGCATCAAATATAATGTCTTGAATTTTGTGTATTAATTCACCAAAAGATTCTAAAATTCAATTTTGTGTATTAATTCACCAAAAGATTCTAAAATTGCGTAAGCATGTTAAAATTCTGTTTTTGATATTAATATCTGTACGTAAATAAGGATTTTCTAATTGACTACTGATGCATTTTGATGGCACAGCTTAAACAACAGATGATGTTTTGCTGCCAATTTCATCAATTAGTCTAATTTGTGTTGCCAGCTGTTATTTTGAATTAAATTGCCATCCTATCTATATTTGCACGCAATGTCCATGGACTGCAGTGACCGCTAACATGTGGTCATTCTGTCCGCTTTTTTAGTATTAAATGTCAATGGCTTTTTTACATATAATGTGATTTTTACCCAAACTGAACGGTTAGGTACTGATTACTCTTTAATTTTCATAGATCTGTTGTATAAATGATGAGCGACTGAGTTAGAAAGAGTTTGACTTTCCTACTTTTAGGTGCTTTTAGTGGGCTAGAGACATTATTAATTTCTTTTTTACTAATAATATAATTGCTTCAAATCTTGCGACAGTAATCATAATTTTATGACCGGTATTAGGATGTTTATGTAAAACGGTAGGAAGAGGTACCTACATATATAAAAATGTATGTATGTATGTTAAAAAATTATTTCGAATTTAAAAGTTTAAAGGCTAAATATCTATAATAAGTTTTGTAGGCATATTTAATTTGCAGTCCTGTTTATTGTACAAGTTTTGTTCCTAAACAAAACTTAAAGTACCTATACTTACTTAGTACTTACATAAAAGTGCTGAAAATAATTTCGATCGAGTCACAGTTTAGCTATGCCATTGAATCACAAAGCAACGCGCAACGGTCCGACCGGAGACAATTTAAATGCCATTGAGCCACGGAGTGATTTTACTTGATTCAAGGTTTCATCTGGACATTCAATAAGATTTCTCTCGAAAAAAACATGTTAGGTTAGGCAAGTAATTAAAATTACAGATATCCCCACATATCGCACAGCCACTAATCTTTTTATATTATCTTTATCTTTTATCATTTTCTGCATTAGACTTTCAATGTAATTAAAACGTGGGTGTCTTCAAATCAAGAGTGAATAGTCTGCTACTAAGTTAATGCCCTCTACCAGTACCACATCTCCACAATAACCATTACGTGGGATTGTGGATTGTGGTATTATTAATAAAAATAACTGTTTATAGACAAGCCACCTGATAGTAAGCGGCCACTGGCCACCGGCACCAGGACATCAGAAAATCATGAACGTAAACGGAGGAAATAAAGAAAACCACTTGTAATGGCTATTTATGACGCACCCATATGCATACTTAATTAATTATTAATAGTGTTGTACACGGCGGAAATCAGTCGGCCGTTCGCTCTCACAGAAAACCGAAAGTAACATATTTAAAATACATTCATAAGCGAATTACACTAACTGCATTGGGTTATTTGGTGCGTGGTGCAAACCGACAACTTTTGTACTGTACCGCTCGTACCCGCCTGCCCGCCTCCGCTTATAGGATTGTGTCGCGGGTGGCATAGATAGACATAACATAAATGATAGGTAGGTGCATTTCAAAAATCCTCGACCCAAGAATAAACATTTGTTCACAAATGACGACCCCTAGCCTAGTTCGTAGTGACCCTGACTGCGAAGCGAGAGATCCCGGGTTCGATTCATGTCCTGCATTTTGCGTTTCAGTAAAAAACTTGTTTTTTATAATAATAACCGGCAAACGAGCGAGTAGTCTCGTTGGGTACATCACGAGCGCGGGAGTTCAGCTTGGACTCAAAGTGGATGGATTCCTTTACACTCCAAATTCAAATTCGAAATCATTTATTGATAAGTATAGGTATCAGATACACTTATTCACTTTTATTTATTTTATTTCTTATTATATTTTTTACTCTGCCACCGGTTTACAAAGACGATAAACTCATTAAAATGATTTATAATGGCGGAGGAAAAGAAAATAAGTACTGAAATATAAATACTCAATTAAAAGCCTAATGAGCTGATCTGTATCTCAGATGCAGCTATCGTCTTACACGAGAAGATCTCTTGACTTGCACCGTCTCTCGATAATTTCGCGTTCAGTGAAAGTCGTTCATTGAGACATTTCAAGTATTGGACCAGTTATGAGTAAAAGATGACTGGGTTTAAACCATACCAGTTTATCTTTAGACTCGATAACAATTTACTACTAAAGTAACTTTCATTTCTCCTTTCTCCCGTAAGTTCCCCAAATCGATATGCGGTGAAATACGAATTCTTGATAAGCTACTTAAGGTAATACATAATATGATAGGCTTTTGAGATTATGGATTATCTATACAAATATCTATCTATATCTATACAAATAAATAAAATTGGAGTGTCTGTTTGTAATATTAAAATAACCGCTTTTTACTAAATGCATATGAATGTATAGACGGTACATATACCAAAATAACATTTTTTAGAATTTTTGTCTGTCTGTCGGTTGGTCGGTTGGTCTGTTTGTCTGTCTGTTTGTTTAGGCTAATCTCTGAAACGGCTGGACCGATTTTGACGGGATTTTCACTGGCAGATAGCTGATGTAACAAAGGAGTAACTTTTTTTTTTATTTATTATAAATATCTAAAATACATTCCTCGCGGGCACAGCTAATCTTGAATACGACTGCTGTGTTACGCATGGAAATGTTACTTCGTGCATTTGTCAGAGGACGCAATTTCATTTTTTAGATGTCTAAGTTTTTTATTATTTAAGTTATTGTTCTAAGGGCATAAAAAGGGGATAAACTTAAACTTTTATTTCTTCAATGGATTCCGATACTCGAGATTTAACCGAATTTTACGGGGGCGAAGCCGTGGGCGGAAAAGTTCAAAAGAATTTGGATAAAGCCAACAATTCTAGTTCCAGTATTAATTCTGTACTTAGGTATCGACAACCTATCGCTAAAGTTTACTGCCAAGTTACCAAACAAATGTTTATGGTCAAAGTGTGGACTGCATGCTCCCGGCAGCGCTGCAGTAAACAGCCGGACAAGCGAGACCTGCTCCGATTAATGCCAGGCGGCTGCAAACTGCCTTGGAGCAGAACACTTTTGCGCTCAAGTTTTGCAATAGCGCGTCAAGCTGTGATCTGTTTCCAGTGTACTCTTGTAACTTTTCTAAAGTACTACTTACGTACTTCAATGCAAATAAATGTAAAATAATTTAATTCTAAAAGGATGGTACTCGTAGCTATACAGGCAGATAAAAATCCCTAACACAATGCATGTGTATGACGAATACAGTTGGGATTAAACTGTGCGGTACAGTCTACAGAGTACAAATGAAAGGTGGATGTGGAGGGAAATAAAGTACTCGTGCACCATCTTCCAAATCATTTTACTCCCTGATAACATCCAGATATCTTCCATTGTTTTGCTTAATCATCGACATATGGCCAGAAACATTTCTAAGATTCTCCTTGTCACATCTCTCCTCACCCCAATGCACCTCATCATACCTCTCCTCAACGTGCCTCATCACCACTTCCTTCGGACCCTGCTACTTACTATTGATTTTGGTAGAGTTAACTATATTATATCTCCTCCATTATCTATTCACAAAAACAATAACTTTAAAGGATGTTATTTATTGATGATATAATTTATGTTTTAATTGTTTAAATGATATTTTTTGGGTCTCAGGGAATAGTACAAGCACAGACCACTACCAAAGTACAAGTCAGGGAAAAGGCAGTCCACGTAATGGTGATTTAAACCAAATTTTAAGCTTTTTGTAGACATGATTTCACTGCCTGTGTTTAATTTCCTATTCTACTTACTTACTATGTTTGTACGCAAGGTAAAAGAACTTTACAAAACCTAAATAAGAAATCTGTATTTCCTGTTTATTCAGCCGGTTGCAGTTTTGACATAGTTTCACTGCGTTCACAATTTGCGTTTTAACGGTAATAATCACGTTGTTATAAGTACGCGGTCAAAGCACCTAGCTTGTGACACCACTCTCGCTTATTTTAATTTAAATAATGTATCTGTATTTTATCTACGCATATAATATAATAAATGCTCCATAATTATGTAGGTACATACATTGAAAATATTGGGGAAAAATATAATTGGGGGTATTTTTAAAATATTTTTCCGTTTGTCCATTGTTTTGGTCCCACTAATCTCAGGAACGCGTTGTCCGATTTAGATGTGATTTTCACTGATGTATTATGGTCAGCTTGGAGTAGCATATACCTACTGTTTTTTTATTTCGACCGGTTCGCGTTCACATTCTAAATATTACAAGTAGTTGAAGCCATGGGAATAGGATCCTTCGAACGGCTATCACGCATGATAACCATTGCGTCATAAGGGTCGTCAAATTGAATCAATGGACGACATTTCAACATTGTGATCGCGGACGGCTAAGCAATGGACACAAGCCCTCAGTTTTTGTTATATGGTAGTTGGGCGAGATTTCGCGGACAACTACGAGCTCTCGCCACCGCCACCGCTGCCGGGGTAAAAAATGTTTGAATGGTATTGTTTTTTAGGGAAATTGGAATTGGGAAATGCGGCATAGGACAAGTATTGTTACGAGATCATTATCATCAATTTAAAACTGCTGCCTAAATTATACCTCTGTACAACATTTTAATTGTATTAAGATGCGTCTTAAAATGTTTACCAGGTCTATCTAACTATCAGCCCTTTGATGTCCACAGGGGTAATTTTGAAATGGTGGCAAAGCCCCGAGCCCATTGATGACCCAGTATCTCAGTTGGTAGCTTGGTAGTGATCCTGACAGTTGCGCGCGTGGTGGGCTCGTATCTAGTATTCCGGACAGGGGAATCCATTTACACGACATTTTCGGGAATCTTTTGTGTGTTTCACACTGCTTGAGTACCAGCGGAGAAACTTGAGCTACGTAGTCATAAAGATTAGCCATTAACGATCAGCCATCTAATTAACGTTCCATCTGAGTTAATGAATAATAATAACTAGGTAATTAGTGGAGGTAAATTTAAAAAAAAACTGTAACTGTGACAAACTCGAGAGAAAATTGGCTTTGAAGTGCACGTACAAACTTTCTAAAACTCACTTATCTAAAATTATTTTTAATCATTTATTTGGGAAATCAAGAGCAAAAAAGACCGCGTACAAGAAATTATTACGAAAAGTCAATGACCGCCAAACTCCCGCCAAAACACAGTTATCAGGGTTGCCAGCGCTGTCTCCCTGTAGTAGGTAAATTTCAACGATTTTTATTCAAAAGTACTTGTAATCGTAGAAAGAGAAGAGTATAGATGCCATCTATCGCACTCACACAAGAAAAGGAACAACTTAAACTTTGCGTTCCGATTTTTTCAAGGAAATCACAGTTGCTTACAAGGAAAGACGGCTGACCGTCTAATTTTTCTTGTGCCACATACAATTGTACTTTCTCGTGCTATCTCATGTTGGCCACGCTCACCATAATTTGTCAATTGCAATTAGCCGGATAGCAGGTTAGGCACCCTGTATTAAATGATAGAGCACCACTTTAAAATGAAGCCACATACGCGAAACATTTCTTGTACTCTCTGCAGTCAGACGCATCGGCAACCCTGCACAACAGTCACGTGCCATTCTCGAATGTCCTCAATATATATTGCAATACGCAGACAGAATATATAAATTTATATTATAATATAAATATTTGCATATATTAGAAATTAATGTCCTGCAAGCATAGCAGGACATTCCACTGATTGCAGGTGCATTATTAAATAAATAAATAAGAAAAAAAACAGTGGGTACAGCCATACAACGGTTGCTTTTTTTTACATATAAATAATATTTACCAGCTAAAGAATTTATATTGGTTATTGCAGTTGCAGCTCAACGGGACGATACAAATATACAACACAGAACATATTATTATTAACTACCCTATATTATTTTATTGTACGCTATGCCCTTAACATGTAACTAATATGTTATGTTTCTCAAGTAAGTGAATTTGTAATTCTTTTTGAGAAATAAAGATTCTTAAACCCTACTAACATATTATTATACGAGTAGTTCCGGTTTGAATGCGTGAAGGAGTGAAGCTGATGAAAATGGACCTACCAAATTGGGTCAGTGGTACTCATGCCATTCACATTAAAGGTCCAAATAATTAGCCTCATCACATCAGCGGCCCACTTGATATCTTTTTCAAATGAGGAGGGACGACGACGACTTAAGCTCCGAATATATTGAGGGTTGATTTAAAAATAACCCCGCAGCCCAGTTGGTAGTGCCTTTGCCAACCGAGTGACGGGCCCTGCGTTTGATTCTCGAGACTAAAAAATACCAATATTACATTATTATATGTAACGTAGCTGCAGTGGATATCCAATATTTGTAATTTTATTGTGGTTTCCATTCTCTTGGCAATCAACCCCACACATGGGAACCATAGTACTACTGTCGATACCTATTACAAGTTAGTCACATGGCGGAAATCTAGCCGACTGACTAGTCACCAGCTCACCACACATCCTGTGATTACAGCATGCGCTGGCGTGTACCTAGCTGCTCTAGGTAATGATAGGTCTTCTATTAACAAGTATACAATACGTCTATGAGTAATGCACCCATTAACTATAATCATAATTATGAGTAATGGAATGAAACTCGTAAGCTCCTATCGATTCTACTAACGATTTTCATCTCTGCGAAAACGAATGTTGTGAAATACTTTTGTTTTAGCTATGAGCGAGTCATTGAAATAGATGGTAATATCATCAATCAATATTTAATTATAAAACTCTTCCGTTACTGATATATGATAACAAGTTGCACTTAATTAATGTCAAGCACGCGGTTTGAAGGTTCTTGGATTGTACTTAAATAATGACTTGAACATCCGATACGCACCGATAAAAATTATCAAACATCCTTATACATATTTATTTTATGTTATTAGCCGACAAATGATTAGACGCCACCTGATGGTAAGTAGTCACCGTCGCTCGCGGGCATGACTAATATGAGATGAGAGCAGAAGAAAAGGAAAGAAAGAATGTACAAGCTCCCAGCGGGTACACGACAAGTCGTTTGGCGTGGCGGCTGTCTTAACTTATGCAAGGTGGTAGCTAGCCAGCTGGGTTCAAGCACTCAAGCAGGATTCGGTCTACTTTTACGACACCTGGAATGGGATTATTATTCAAGGCCGCCCCATACGGACTTTGCCAACCGAGTGATGGGTTCTGCGTTTAATTCCTGACAGAATAAAATTACCATTACCTCCTGTGGCTCCTGGCTACTACAATCCTCTGAAATCAATCGCGATATATTATTTAGTATTTTATTAATTTTGTAAGTGTTGACGCCGCACACCATTAATGAGTTTATCTGTAAACTACAAAAGAGCTTATAAGTTGTCGCTCGCTATAATTTTTTGTAACAATGTTAAAGAAACTGCTTACTTCTTAGAGTATGTAGCTTACTTATTTTGAATTTTTGATGCCACGCTACTTGATTTTTGCACACAAAACACAAATATTTGAATTACAAAAAAATGCTGTAAGAATATAATAATAATAATAATAATATATTCATTTATTTGCTCTCACAAAAGGGTCTTAAAAATTATATGCCAAGAGCTAAATAAAAAATTCATGCTTTATTATTTGAAAAATGTTTCTTTTTAATTTTTTTTTTATTATTAGCAATTTTTTTTTAATTGGCTACACTGTCATCATTTACTGGTCTGTGGTTAGAACTGAAGTACCTACCTACTTACTATGAATATGACAGCTAGTATGACTGTGGCACTTCTTGACAATCTGACAAGCTGTAAAGCTGCTCTCAATCATATGTCAAATAAATTGTCAAAGTCAGATGTCATTATAAATTGTCGACGAAGACGAAGTGTTATTATTTTTGGTAAATTGTATTGTCTTTACTCTTTTCAATTGTAATGGGAGAATTGAATTGATGTGATGTGTTGTTCATCGTATGCACGTATTTCTAGAAAGTAATTTCATATCGCGCGATTATTAGCGGAAACGTGAGGTGAACAAACTGTTTTGAATACAAACTTTCTACGAGTCATGTAGTGTTGTGAGAACAACCAATTTAAAAGTGAACAGTAGTGGTAAACAATTTTTATCGTAATTATTAAAAGGCCATCTAAATCATAATTTATTCTTAATATAATGTTAGTTAATTTAAGTGCGGGGGCGTTTTTATCTGTGCGAAATGATAATTGAGTATCTAGTGAACGTAAATAATGTTAAAAACAAGTATCAGCTAGACGTAGAATAAAATATGACAGCAATAACATTTCTGAAAAGCAGTCCTTACTTAATTTTTTTCATCATGCTCTCATATTTCGTTACTATTGCATAGTAATGTTTCATATTTGTTTTAATTTGAAGTATTATTTTTGTTGTCTGTTGTAGTAACAACATTTGATTTAAAATCTGTGAAGCAAGCTAGTCAACTAACAATAACAACTAACATTACAATAAAATGTAATGAGCACCTCAACTTTTCTTGTTTTCATAAATTACCTTAAAATGGCAACATCTCATTCGAAGTGAACAGGAAATGTAATGTGGATCTTTATTATGTTCTAAGATATCATATTTAAAAAGTTTGTAAGAGTACTTCTACAGAATTATCTCAAATTTCTGAAATCTGGGATGTTAAAATTTGTGAAAATAATTTAATTTGTAATTTACTTGTCAGCAATATTGGTACATTAAAAAACTGCTTTGATTTTTAAACATCATACTTCTGTATTACAGAATAGCATAGAACCATGGAGGGTGCAGGCGGCACCGCCTCGCTCCGCAAAGCGGCAGCTCATTGGAGTCTCGCTGGCGATAAGCAGCTATTGGATCTACTGCAGAACTTGCAGGAGGTACAGTACTTCTGCAGAGACACATTATGATTTAGACATAGTACAAGCCTATTGTATGAGTCCAGAGTCAAATGCGGTCTAGGTTCCTTAAAGGCAATGACAGGTCTTGCATACAAATTATTGATTTAGACACAGGATAATGAATAATTATAATTCTAATAACTTTTTGATCAGTAGAAAAGTTTTCTACCATAATATTTTTTCTAAAATATCCTTTAATAAAGGTCTTTAGATTGTGCTGTTTATTTTTAAAGTTTACTTAAACTACTTTTTTAATGTTTAATGTTTAATGTTTACTAAATGCTTCACGTTTACTGACATTTTAAATAATAATGATAAAACTATTGACAACCTTTATCAATAAAACTATTTGGCAATTTATTGAATTTGCTTCTGAAGTGGGAAGTTTGGAGCATTTTGGATCAAGCTATGATTTGGTATAGTTTCTACTTACATTGCCATGGTAATGACCTAGTAGTCTTTGATAAGTTTGTGAGTGGCAAACTTTTTCTAAGATTAACTGTTAGTCATGTGGAGTTCCAAGTTGATTCCAAGTTCCAAGTTGAGTTCCAATCCAGGATATACCTACTTATGATATATTAACTTTCAGAGGATAGTCACCAAGTGCCATGAAGCTAATTCTGGTTTGGAGGAAATGGTCAACGCCTTGGATTCTGCCAGTATCAGTCTGCAAAATGTCAATAACAGGTGAGATGCCAGCAAGCTTGATGAAATTAACTTTTGTCAGAGGTTATAATGCATTTACAGTAATTAATTTTCATTTCATTTAATGTTTTACAATAGGTGTATATGATTTTTTAAATTATTAATGTTATGTGATGTGTCAGTTCCTATGACGTAATAAATAATTTGAATTTGACATAATGCTATAAATAACAATTTTTCTATAGAAAAAGGAATATTTTGAATGTTGTGATTGCTTATGTCCAGTTATTATTTTTAACCAGTCGTTAAACCGATCGTCTTCGAGTTATCAGTAACGAGTCCTTAAAGTCGTTCATTATAAACTTTTTAAATAGAAACTCTTATTAGTTACGCCTCGTAGATATGTAGTTCTACTGTATGCAACAAATCGAATAGAGGAACGGCATTAGTGAACATGGCCAGAGAGAATTCAAATATGAGGGTATCAGCAGCAGCACTATACCGTTAGTATATTATAATGTGGAACTACCCGTAGATTGATGGCGCTGAGCAACAGCCAGTTCGTTGAGAGCCGAGTGTACGAGGATGACGTCGACGTCGCCGCTCGGGACCCGCCCGTCAAGGTATTCATATAATTTACGTGACTATTGTCAGTTTGTAACAAAACGATCTTTATTGTTTAACGATATTACGTCAATCGTTAAACAAATGTTCATTAACCTATTAATTGGTTCTGCCTGTAACTGTTACTCATTATTTAATACTTTTGGTAAAAAAAAACAATAAATATCAACGATGCTTGCTTTGGTAGTGACCCTGCGAATGTTGTTGAAAATATAATGTTTGATGTCAGGTCTTAGGTGTAAGTGATGTACTATTTGTGTTGACCATGACACCCGCCAACAGCCAATCATACGGCGAAGGATGAGGTGTTTAGCTGTAATTATTTATGATTAACTAAATAAAACTAAGATAACAAGTAGGTCATATATTTCTGTAAATTTTCAAGTCAGTAATCTGGTAAGTGAAGCGCTCATAGCCCGGCGGCTTGCGTCGATCTCAAGTGATCGACAAAGTTAAGCAACAGCGGGCGCGGTCGGTAGTTGGATGGGTGACCGCTAGTGGCAAAAATTTCTTGAGCGCTTCCGTGCTTCGGAGGGCACGTAAAGCCGTCGGTCCCGGTTGTTATCATTTGGTAGGAGTCGTTAAGCCATGTCGGATACCTTCGGGCGGCTTAAAATTTCCGACACTTGGGTTGGCCACTAACCCCTCCACCAATCCGCACTGGAGCAGCGTGGTGGAGTATGCTCTAGGCCTCCTCAGGTACGAGGAGAGACCCGTGCTCAGTAGTGGGCCATTAATGGGTTGTAGCCAATCTGGTAAGTGGTCACGATTTTATACACATTACATTTGTAACCCGAGATCTTCAACGCGTTGCTGCGATGGATGTGAAGCAAAGCATCCGCTTGTGACCTGGGTGTCGGTGTGTACAGGCGCCCGCGCCGCCGGCCGAGCCCGCGGCGGAGCTGGCCCGGCTGCGGGGCAGCCTGCGCGTGCTGGAGGGCTACCACGAGACCGTGCACATCCTGGACAGCGACAGCGAGTCTGCCTCTGATGAGGAGGAGGACAGGTGAGGTGTAACGTAGTACAGTACGGCCGGCGGTTCTAGGCCGCTCTGAACTTTGTTCGGATCGCTGCGCAGAAGTCAATTTTAGGGTCGAAACGGTGGCGAGACGCGCGGGGTGTCACTTTGAGCGTTGTTTGTTTCAGTCATACGCTCAGTGTTCGTGTCGTTATCTCTCTGTAAAGTACAATACCTGTGCGCTATATCCGAAAGCCTAACTTCAGAGCGGGCTAGAACCGTCGGCCGTACTATACACCATTTACTGTACTGCGATTTTTTTATGGATGCGAAAAAACTCTGCAGTTTCTTGCCGCATCTTCTAAAGCACTAATTTGTTTCAAATCTTCCAAAGCAGATTTGTTGAAGCGATGGCGTAGTTTGAGTTCCGGAAGTGTTTGTAAAACCAATTTCGAATTGATTTTATTTCATTACAGTTCATTTCAGTTAGTACTTGTTAACACTGCGTAGATCGCAGTCACGACTATACCAGTTGTCACTTTGTTAAACACTTTGACTTGGTTTCGGGAGGGTAATATTTACAGTGGAGAGGAAACTCTGACAAAAACAATGCCCAATCAAATAATAATTACAAAGTAATTTTGCATATTATTATGTTATTAGTATATATGTATCTAGTTTAATATATAAAGTTGTTTGTCGTTATAGGATGGTGCTGAAACCGAAAGACTTGTACCCCGACCGTCCGTTGCCCTACATCATCGGCTCGCAGCAGTGGCGCAGCAAGTGGCATGCTGGTGAGCTGCCAACACACGGACAACACACTTTGCATATCAGTTTAATAGCTTTAATGCATCAGCAGATCACGGCTGGTCTAAGAGATCTGGGATAGGAGATCCTTATTACTTGTTAAATAAGCTTGGCTTTTTAATTATTTGAATTATTTTTTAATAATGTTTAAAGCAATACTTAAACATAGCTTGTGGAATAACAACTAAACTTTATTTAAACTCCAAGGCAAAACTGATAAAATTGCAATTTATCTGACATCACACCCGGGTGGACCACATTTGTGACCTCACGTGACACTGAAATCATGAAATTAGTGTGAAGTAATCTATGGATAGTGACGATATAGTTGTCAGTGTGTTTATCCCGGTCGCAGGTTTAGTGGTAGAGGAGAGCGACACGGACAGCGACACGTCCAAAGCGAACCCGCCCTCCGAGGAGTACTCCGACTCGGAGCCCGACGCGGGCGCGGACGGTGGCGGCGGCGGCGGCGGCCCGCCCGACAGGCCGCACGCCTCGCAGCGGACGGTGAGACTGACCGCACGGCGGCCGTGCGTGCGTGTGTGCGTGTGAACGTGCGTGCGCACGTGCGTGGGTGCGTGTGAGCTTGTGTGGGTGCGTGCGTGCGTTCGTGCGTGCGTGCGTGTCAGCGTGCGTGGGTGGATAAGTGCGTGCGTTCGTGCATGCGTGCGTGTGAGCGCGCGTGTGTGGATAAGTGCGTGTGTGCGTGCGTACGTGGGTGTATATGTGTAATATAAAGATAATATTTCAATCCTTTCCTGTGAGTTGAATTGGAGTGGAAATTGAGTCGAGTTGATGTAATCTGCGCATATCTTTAGTTGTCCGGAAGAGCGATATCATTGACAATTATATACATATACCAGTTATAATGTCACTTTATTGACTTTTTAAGGACTTAATATCTCAAGTTTGTAATCACAAAGGAGTACGTAAAATAAAATGACCTTTTCGCTACCGACCATGATACACGACCGAAAACTCGCATCGGGACTAGGATAGTTAGTCCAGTTAGCAAAGGGTGTTATTAAAATCTTTAGTTGGTTAGTTCGTTAGTAGGTATGAGGACTGGGGCAGGAACTGTTAGTGATAGTTGGTCCTAATTCAAACCTTTCACTGGTTCATGTGATGATATACAATAAAGTTATTGTACTATATAGAAGTAATATATTTTCCAGATATCAACAAACAGCTCGATCGGGTCGGAGTTGACTATCCCAACAGTGGGCAAGCCGGCCGACATCGCGGCCGAACTAGCTCGGCGGCTTGGCGGGAATGTTCCACATGTAAGGATATCACTACCACACTTTAATGACCTGTTACAGGGCACGTGTGAGGCCGAGAGCGTATACCACCACGCTGCCCCAGTGCGGATCGGTGAAGAGGTTAGTGGTCAACTGAGTGTGGAAAGTTATTATTCGACATGGCTTAACGACTGCTACCTAACAATGTCAACCGAGACCGACGGCTGCACGTGCCCTCACTTCGCTGCGGCGATCGTAATTTTGTATGGATATAAACATAACGTATACGTGCTATCAGCGAACGTGTTAAATGGTTAAACTCTTAGTCATTAGGATTAGTGGTAAGTTTAATTTTGTGTAAAAATGTTGTTACTGTCAGGTGTAAATAAATGAGGGTTCAATCAAGTAATGTTTTTGTCTGTCGGTTAGATTCCGGAGCCCGAGCCGGAGCCTCCGGCGGCGGCCGCGCCGACCAGGGTGTACAGGCCTCAGCAACCAACTACAGGTAATACGATTAACTGGGTATATTTTTTAAATATATTTTTATGGTATCAAGGTTTATTTTTCAGTCAGTTGTTAGTAAGAGTCTCATAGATTCGGTCATAGATGTGTTGCTACCCTTGAGAACTAAGATGTTCTCCTCCAAAAAAGTGTAACCGGATACGATTTATAGGAATAAATTATTTTGTATTTGAACTTTAATACATAAATTAATTTTCCAGCGACTATATTCTCGGACGAGCCTCCGCCCCTCGACTCGTACCAGTCGGACCATTCGGACCAGCCGGACGAGCCGTACCAGTCGGACTCGGAGGACGACGTGTTCGCTGAGCTGCACAGACAGGCACACAGACAGACGGACCGCCCCACTGGCGGGGTAGACCAGCTGTTCGGAAATGTGTCTAATGTGTATGGACGTAAGGGCGATTTTGTCGGTGATGTGGATAGGGGACGTCAGGTGAGATAGATCTCTTTAGCTTGTTTTTTATTAATTATATGATAATGCTTGACCGCAATCCCACCTGATGGTAAGTTTTACTAATTAAGACATTTCCATTACCCGTCGTGGTGGGGTTTAAAAAAAGGAAAGAAAAATGACTCTCGCAATATGAAACTTTCACACAAAAAATGATCATTTTGGTAATTATAACATTGTATAAAAATCCTAATCTACTACTATGAATAAACGACCCGTCTATTTACAGACAAACCTCCCCGTCAAGCAATCTTCGCCTCGATTCGAAGAGCCGCAGGATTCAGAATTGTTTGGTGATAAACCTAAAAGTGAAAAACAACCCGTGTATACAGAGCCGCAACCGGACGTTTCAGTAAAGGTACATTTTCAATATTCAGAAATCCATCTACATATCGACGCAAAAAATCGGAAACGCTGTAATCCCCAAAATAGAAAATGTTCACCGGTGCCGATAAACTTTTGTGATTTCAGAACATAATGTTTGAAAATAGGGTTAATTTTTTGTACAAAATTTTGTATTGGTCGTAGAGCCAGGAATCTTGGGGCATTTGACACAGATTTTTTGATCTGCAATAAAAAAATTGTCACAGGTGTAGATTACAATACAACGTTTCCGCTTTTTGCATCGATATATATATTTAAATATGCGGCGTCTCCGTGTTGCTTTACACCTATTTCATTATCAATGCAAATATATTTTTTACTAGCAAAGTATTTTTCAGAAAAGGCGTTTTGTCGCAGATGTTGCGATGGAACGCCACTATATTGTTAAAAATTAATTAAATCTTGATGATTACAGAAACCAGTTGGCGGAATATCTCTTTTTGGTAATAATCACGGCACTGAGAGTATAGGCGCCGCAATTTTAAAAAGGAATCCGAGAAAAGCCTCAACATCCGATGAGGAAGTACAACAACCTCAACAAGTACGCAAAATCAATGATGACACTGAAAAAACAAAAGCACGGCCTGGACAAAATTCCAAAGATAACATTCAAAAAGATATTATAAATGATCTGTTTTCCAAACCAAGCAAAACTAAACAAACAAATAAAAAAGTTGAAATATCGCCACCGATGAAGGAAGATAAACCTGCGAATAAAAAAGTAGATTTATTTACTGACGATTTGTTTGATGATATAGATGATATATTTACAAATGTAAAACCACCCGTAAAAGAAAGTAAACTAAGCACGAAAAAATCTCTATTTGATGATGACGACGATGATCTATTTGCTAATGTTGCATCCACTAGCAATAAAACTAGTTCCAAACCAGAACCTATAAGCAAAAGTATCTTTGATAGTGATGATGACTTGTTTAGTGAGGATATCGTTGAAAATAATACACCTAAATTAAGTTATATTTCTAAGTCGAATAAAGGCCCGATAGATGTTAATGATGATGATCTGTTTAGTGAAGCCATTGACAATACTACTAAAGTTTTGACAAAAACTGATATTCAAACTAAACCTGACCAAAACACTACTACTGCCATAAAAATACATACTAAAGGTTTGGAAACTGAACATGAAGATTTAAAATCAAAAGATTCTGAAACTTGTCCTGAAGAAGTAAAATCAGTCCAGGGAAAAGACTCATTAAAGGGCAGCCAGACCATAAGTATATTTGATAGTGACAGCGATGATGATATATTTTCAGGTCTTAAATCAAGGAACAATAATTCTATTACTCAAAAAATTGTACAGAAAAATGCGCACAATATTAATAATACAGCACAGTTTGCTAATAATATAGACGAATATACAGTTAGTAAAACTGAGTCTAGAAATATTCCAATTAGTATAAACAATGAAAATCAATTAAATAGTGAAAAAGATGGGTTGCTTGAAGATGATGCGTTATTTAAAGAAAGAGAAAACCCTTTAGATGCAAAAGATATTTTGACACCATATAACGAAAAGAATGACACCGAGAACAATGCAAACGTATATGAGTCTGAGGACAATAACAAGAAGACTGATGAAGTATTACCTGAAAACTTGGATGTAAGTTCAGAAATTGAGAGCAATACTGCTAAGGAGAACAATACTATTATTTATACGGAGGATAAATTCGTTTCCAGTTCAAATAATTATGAGAGTATATTACAAAATAAAGAAGTGTCTAGTCATTTAAGTAACAATATTTCACAGAAGACTTTTAATTCAGTTCATAGCCCGTCGCTTTTTGAAGAAGATGATGATATTGATGATATGTTTAGTAAAAGTTCTGATAGTTACGATTCTAAGAAAGGTGATAATAAATTAAAACAAACTAGTATTAATCAGTCGTCTACATTTACAACTAATCAAGACACTATTAGCGAGAATAGAAGGCAAGAAGAAATAATTAATAAATCTGATATTGATGATGTTCCTACTGAAAATAGTAATCTAATTGCGAGTGTCGGTGAGAGCCAAATCTTTCAATCGGACAAAGTTAAGAAACAAGTACTGGAAAATGATAAACCGCACGTGTTTAAAGATGCTTCACAAGATTTAAGATATGAAAGCAATACAAATAATGTTAGTAATAGTTTGGTTGAGTCTGAAAAATCATTAGCTAAGGCTAACAGCAAAGATAATTCTATATCTATACAAAATGAGTCTATCCTAGGAGAAGAGAAGGAAAACAAGACTGATGATGACAATATATCAGAAGATTTTGAACAAAGAGAAAATCTATTTTCTAACATTAAAGAGACCGTTTTGGGGGAACCGGACATATTTAGTGATATTTTCAGTGATGTACCCCCAGAATTTGAAAGGCCAAAAGAACCCAAGAGAAGTAAAAATGTCAATGCTTTATTTGACGACGATTCAGACGACGAAGCCCTATTTTTTAAGAAAAATGAAATAGTAAGTGATGATATACCTGATGTTACTTTTTCTGCGCAAGATGATAAATTATTCCATATATTCCATGATGAACCTCCGGCTATAGATGTAGATTTCACCCAGAAATCTATAAAATCTTTAGAAACACCAAATACTGAAAAAAATGCTTCACAAACAGACATACAAGCAAACGTTAAAACTTTAGTTAAAGAAGGACTACAGAAAGAAAAAGGGTCTGATACTTCAATAGATTCAGAGTCAGAAAAAATAACAGACGAAGCTAGAAAACCCGTTGGAAAATTGAAGCCGGTGAATTTTAATATAAATGTCAATAGCTTACTACCCGGCGCGTCCCCAAAAAAAACTAAAACTTATGAACAGGTCGATGGACAAGTAGTATCTTCAAAAAGTAGCGAAGATGCTGTTCGAGAGAAAGCTGGAATGGTGAAATCTGTAAGTTTCGAAGGTGATCCGGACAGTGAAGTTTTAGATAATAAATTATCAAAAGAAAGGGTGAAAATTCAAGTTAAAAGGCGACCATCTACCAGAAGAGCGAGAAAAGAAGCTGTAAGAAAATCTGGAATTGATTTTGGAGATGATTCCACTGACACTTCTACTTCTACGGATATTTCCAAAAAAGATAATCGTGATAAACCTGATGTTTCGCGAACTGATAACAATAAACAGACAAGTGAAAAACGTACTACTACGGCGACAAAAGAAGACAAAGTTGTAGGTAAATCTGTGATTACAGCTTTAGATCAAAAAAGCAATTATATTGTCGATCAGGATGAAGACACAGATTTATCTGATGTTAGAGAAGAGAAACAAGTAAAATCTGTAGTAGAACAAAATACTCAGTTATTAAATAACGTTGAAACAAATACAACGGGTCATATCAAACATAGTGACAGTTCAACAAGTGATAAAGTAAAGCAAGAAGAAAGCGAAAGTAGTAATTTAACAACGGCATTCAATAAAAGGCCAAATGTTAAATCTAAAGTTGTATATATTCTTAACGATGAAGATATATTTACAGACACAAAACCAGTTACAAATTTATTAGACAGTATTCATAAGGTATCTGAAAATGCTCAAAGTAACAGCAACGATGTATTTAAAGACACTAAAACTATTACAAATATACCAGAAAATACACAACTTGTTGTTAAAAATAAAGTTTTAAACATAGTAGATGATGATGACGAATTATTTAAGTCAGGTGCTAGTAAATCCGCAAATGTTTCAACTTTAGGAAACGTATATAAGGAAGTTAATTTAAAAAATAATGAAATAGGTGATTTGGATTCAGACGAAGATATTTTCAAAGCATCTCAAAGTAAATCGGTTAAAAATTCTGAAAATATTACAAGTAGCAAGAGTAATCATGAAATCGACAAAATGGAAGCTAAAATTGATAAACTGTTTGTTAAAAGTCAAAGCACTAAAGTTAAAAGCTCACTTTTTGATGATCTTAGTGACGAAGAAAGTGAGTTATTTGGTAGTAAAAAGAGTGTAAAAAAACAAGATCCGTCAAATAACAGTGACGACATAAGTACAATAATTAAGAAAGAGGTGAAATTGCCAAAGAATGACACTAAACGGTCGCTATTCGGTGATGAGAGTGATGATGATGATCTGTTTGGCGTTAGAACTACCAAAAAAGGTTTGTATATTTTTAAATATTATATTGAAGTTGTCTTATAAATGGTATAACCTTGCGTTTCGGTAAGAAGAGCCTTAGGGGCCAGCTGCGGTAAAAATAACGCGCCAGCAACGAGCTACTTCCGTAGCAAAGCGTTGTGGGTAGTTAGTGTTATAAATTTTGTGTATAAAATTTTGTTTATTTAATAATTTGTTAAATATAATACATAATTATTATAATACTTTTTATGAAAAAATAATCTCAAGACAACATCCAATTCCTCTTTAATATTTTTTTGTCATTTGTTTATTCTCGACGAAGCGCGACGGCTTGCTCGCCGGCCAGACACATTTTGCCAGTAACAGGATTCACTGAATTAAAAATATACAACTTGTATTCCAGTGCCCGCTCAACCGCCATCCAAACCCAAAGAAGTCACCAGCAAACCGGCGGAGCCAGTGTTTGAAGATCCTCTGTCGATCCTCACGCAGGAGGATGATATTTGATTGGTATATATCATAACTACTCTGTGTTCCCAAGTCTCTCCATAGCTCGTAAACACTGGACAGGAGTCCACTGTTGCTCCGAATCGAGGATTGTTGGAAGTAAATGACTGAAGGAAGTGTCGGTGAAGGAAGTGGTGCAAAAGCCTCCAACCGGGATCAACTACTCGTAAAGTAATCGAAAAAATATTCCCGTTTTTTTACTCTGTTAACTTGTTACGATCAATTTAATGCATCTCATTTAGCGACGTTCTAGTAGCGCTAAAAATGCTTGAATGCACTTTTCACCTCAACACAATTTTGCTAACTGAGGTCAAACAAAATATCATTAACTTTGATGCCTAATGGAGCCGTTGTTAATGATTGTTATTAAATATTGCAGCAACTTTAAAATTTGATGAATTTATATTCATAAATATATTGTGTCAAAATCATTTCTAGTGAAATCAAAATGTTAAATTTGTGATTGTTGACTGTGTGTGTTGTGTGACTGTGTTAATGAGCGGTTTATGTGTGTGTAAAGTCTATATGCCGCGTTGAATATAGTTATTTACACAGCCGTTTCTTTTAATCTATCTATTACTGCCGATAACGATCCATGCTCTATTGTATTGTCTTTGGTAAACCATAGTCCCTCAATTGTGTAGATCAATTACAGAGATAAAAATGTTCATCTATATTTATTTGTACAAATTAATCTAAACATAGATAGAGACCTTAATATGATCTCTATCAGCGATAATGAATAGATAGATTATAGGTACCGGTCATTAGACAACGAGTGCAGTTACAGTTAAACTTAGCATGAGCAGTTAATTTAAGTAATTTTACATAATATGGTTTAATATATTTTTGTTTTATTCTTAGTTAATACACATATTAATTAATTAATTATAACTATTTATTTAGTTCTGTAAAAATGTTATTCATATTTATAAATTAATTCATATGCAAATGCAATCGAATTTTCGGTTACCTATAGAGTTCGAGAAAATGATTTTATAAAATGGATATTAAAAGAGGTCATTACGTAAAATGATACTGTAGGTTTAAATGGTTTAAAATGTAATGTTATGATTAGTTTATAAATCGAAAACTTATTGTATTGTGATTTTAATTAAACAATATATAATTAATTGTTAACTTATTTTTAATGCAGTTTGATGTTTTGCAGATCACATTTTGTTAAATCAAAAAAACGTGAGTCTAATTATTTATCATCGTACTAGCAATTCGCTTTATAACATCCTTCTTCGAACTTTTCTTTCACAAATAACTCTAAAACATTATTGTTTCTATCAAGCGTTATGTTATACTTTTAATCTATTAGAGGTCGATTAGCCTAAACCAATGCAACTACCCATTAATATTCTAAAGGAAATATTTTTTGGACTCATTTTAATTTTTTACTAAATTTTTGGACGATCTATTTAATTTGTTGTAAATCTTTATTCGTTTATGTATTGTTATAATTATTATTTTATATTGTATGAGAAATGCTTAAAATATTCACTTCAAGAATATAAATAGTACCCCAATGTGGCGTGGCTCAATGATATATCATGAAATGCCTAAACGGGGCTTGTCTATGCTGTTCAACATTCATCGCATTAAAGTTAATGATCCATTTTTGATTATGTATTTATTATTCTTAGCTTTTCACTCATTTTCCACTTGCTTTAATAATGAACGCCCACGTAGAGGCACCGACGATTTATTAACATGTCAATTTTAACAAATATCGCTTACGTAATAATGCTATGCAATTAATTATAACAAACATTCCATAATTTATAAAAATGTTGTTAAATCTGCAGAGTATATTTTATTATTAATATATTGTAAATATCTTTAAGTAGGTAAATGTTTATGCTGAAGGTCAGCGCACATTGCTACAGGGCCGTGTCGCAATAAAGATTTATTGTAATAGAAAATAAACAAATTTATACTGAATATAAATTTACGTAGATCTATTACTTACTACTCTTATTTATTACCACGCTCATTCAAGAATATGTTTTTGTCAGCCACCTAACCGCCTAAATATAGAACAAGATAGAATAGTATTCAAAATCATTCTCTGCCGTCCAATATCGTCGTGATACTCTATACAGTCATATACATTTTCAAAAAGTAATGATGTCTAGAATTTATTTGTTCTTTTAAAATTGATTTTTGTGATCGTGAAAACTTTGAAATGGCAAACTGTAACTTGACAAAACATTTTGCATTACAGTAGCGTGGTGTACAGTAAATATGCCGAATAACTTTGGTAGTCCACCGCGGCGTGCGGCGGGTCACAGTGTGCGCGCGCCTCACGAGTTGTTTGTAACGGTATAAATATAGGCTAGGTGCTTTCTATCGTGCTTATAGTGCCTCATTTGTACGTCACCATGTTGAATTTTAAATAAATGTTACGTATTTATACAGTTTTTAATTAACTAACTCCAATTTTTCATTATGTATTGGAGCCAGCGACCCTTAAAAACGAACTAATTTCTATGATTTGACTCGCCCAACGTATCTTTAAGGGAAACCGTGGTGGAGTATGCTCTAGGCCTCCGCAGGTATGAGGAGAGACCCGTGCTCAGTAGTGGGCCATTAGTGGGTTGAAGCCAACGTATCTTTTACTACATGAAAACATTCAGAGTTTCAAGAACAATAGTCAAGTAAATTACTTAATTTTAATAATTTTGAGAATGTTGTGAGATATTGAACTTAAGATGAAAGAACGGAGATGGGAATGAGTGAGTTTGCCACGGTGAGTTTACAGAACCTCCTCTACCTAATCGTTTTCTGCGTCAGCGCCAAAATTATTTCGTTAGCTATCAAGTCGATATTGTGAAAGAATGTTCAACTTTTCATTGCCCACTTCCCACATTAATTTTAATTTTTAGATAAATAACTATGTATTTTCAGTAGGACATAAGGTTCCTAATTCATAATAACGGTTTATAACTGATCTTAGGAAAAAATAGAAATCATTTTTATTTAAATTCATTTATTTAATAAAATTAGACAATGCAACAAACTGTTTCAATAAGAGAACGCCACTCCGGCAAACATAACAATACAAAATTGAACATTACAGTTATAACAACAAGAACTAAAATCCATTTACTGCCCAAACGGATACATGTAACAACGTTGTTAAAATCTCGATTTCTGTTGTACTTCTATGATTTCCCTATAAACTTACAACACATATTGTATTTCAATCAAAATAATACCTAGTTTGATGTAACTATTGGTGTATTATTCTACTATTTTCTATATTATCTGTATTATTATTTTACTTATTTTTACAGAAAAGAATATTTTGTTGTTATTGCAAAAACGCCTCTTGCTGACGTACAAAATTGTTGTCGTCGACGTTCGTATATGGTCGTCTACGAAGTGTTAAATGATGTTTAAACTCGACCAACGGTTTTCTCAATATTATATCTATCCATACTGTTCAGTAAGTTACACAATCTAAGAGGCCCGTTTACACAGCGACATAAGAGATATACTATAAAATCGATACACTATAGAAACCGAGTTTTACAATAAATCAACTCTAAATTGTGAAGCAGTATAATCATTCCGATAATTGAATTCTAAAATCTAGAGACTGTAACGAGGTTCTCAAAAGATGTTGCCATATTGTTCCCACCAAACGCTTACCATCACACGACACAAGCGCCAGCTAAGCTTATTGCTTATGGCCCTAAAAAGTTTTGCAGGCAATATCCATTATTTTAATTACATATTAATTAATTTTCAGATAAAGATTAAAACTCATTGATTGAGCTACATTCACTGGTTTTTTACATATTTCGTCAAAATTATTTGTCTATAAGTGCCTGCATTTCGTTATACGACGCACATACAAGGTTAGTTTAGGTTCATGAATGAGAACTGTCGAATTGGGCCTATTAAATTTAATAGTTACTAGTAGTAACTATTAAATTTAATTAAATTTCTAACACATAGTAGTAACTTACTACTATGTGTTAGAAATTTAATTTCAACTTTTTCTTAAAGAATGGATTGATTGGGGATGGTGTGGACACCTTCAAATTGGTCTTGGAGGGCTTCTTGCTGCTGTCGAAGGGGATGTTGGGGCTCTGCCGGATGCTCTTGTAGTAATCGATCGTTCCTTGCATGCCATTGTTCTTCAAAGCGAATTTAACTTTCTTCGGTGTCTCCAACATCTTCTTCCTGGAAGTATCCTTGGCGCCCTTCTCGTTGGAAGCCATCTGTTTCTGGTAGTTCTTCACCTTATTCAGAGGTAATACTTTCTGTCTTTTTTTTATCTTTTTATCAGCAATGCCAACTTCTGTTGATTTTGAAACTTTTTTTGATTCTGTCTTCTCTTGCGTTTTACTTTTTAAATCTTTTCTAGTGACAGCTTCATCATCTACAGCAGTTTTTGCCTCTGGAATTTTATTACTGTTGGTATGTTTGGGCGATTCAATCAACTTAGGTAAGTTTCTCACAACTTTCTCTTGTTTCTTTGTCTTTTCTTTCATATGACTCTTATCTTTATCTTTACTAGTATCTTTTGTTTTTATTTCCTTTTTATCCTTTTCATCACAACTAAATCCATTAACTACGCTCTCACTTTTATTAATACTAACCTTCTTGTTTGGTTCTTTAACATTCTTAACCTTACTTTTATTGCTTATGTTACTTTTACTATTATTAACATTGACCTTAGCTTTCTTAACTTTTTCTAAACCATTTTCCTGTGCTTTTCTTTTTCTATTCATTTTCTTGCTCCCATTCATCTCATTTTCTTTATTGGAAGAATCAGTGTTTTTATTTTTTAATTCTACTTCGGGTTGCGTTTCTTCAATTTGCCAATCACCATTCTGTCAAAGAAAACTTTTTAAGCAATTTGATTTCAATAAAAGGGACTTGATTTTTTTATTACAGTGTGACTTTAGTGTGTTGTAACTTACAACAGTGTTAACGTGCGTGTTGGAGAGCAGCGCCGCGTCCTCCACGATGCTGAGGCCGGCGCGACTCTTGGCCAGTAGCCGTTTACGGTGTTTTCTCTTCAGACCTGGAATATTTTTACATGAACTGTTTTTAAATCGATAGTTAACAATTTAATAATGCTATTAAAAGGTTATAGACATCAAACGAATTTTCTATTTGTGTCTTTAGACTGCGTATATTGACCATGAAAAATTCAAAACATATATTGACCATGAAAAATTCATGGTCAATATATGTTTTGAATTCATACATAATTATACCAATAAATAAATGTTTTACAAAGGTTTATAAAACTATACTTTTCTTTATAAACATGTCTTTAATAGAAAAAAGTCAGACAGAACGTCACACGACAACAAAAATTATATCTGTATCAACTTCTACAAAAAAAAAGGATCACTATACATGTAAATTAGGCGACCCACCTCTCAATGCCAGTTCATCTGACTGCGCCACCAGGGTCTTCTCTAGCGCCCGCAGCCGCTGCGCCGCCTGGCGGGGCTCCGCGGCCGGCTCGGGCGACTCCGTCCCAGCCGCCTCCGCCTCCGACACCACCAGTGGATACTGGTTCTTCGACAAGGCTTCGAACCTGAACGCAACAAATTCAGAGATTAGGTAGTTCGGTAAATAACTTCACATTTCCCTATTCATTATATTTCCCTGATTTGGGCAAATACAAATTCCTTTCAGAATTATAAGTTTCATATCATTTGAAATGTTACAGAAACGAAGATACTTATTGCGACATTTTTCAAATCACTCTTAAAGTGTGTACTTAAATACAGCCATACTTAGCTCTAGGCTTTTGCTCTCGGGCTCCACAAAGCAAAAATAAGCATTAAAACTTTTTATTATTTAGAACGTACACACTACGCACATAATCCCAATCCGAAATCATAACACTATCAGGCCAAGTAGCCCACTCACCGCTGCAAGCAGATGCTGGCCCGCTTGTAGGCCTTGGAGGAGGCCTTCGCCATCAGCGCCCGGAGCTGGTCCGCCAGCAGCGCGGCCGGCACCGGCAGCTGCGGCAGCAGCACGTCCACGCGCCCGGCGCGCGGGTCCAGCGCCGGCGGCCTTGTAATATAGGTTATACATTAGCACAACATATGGACTACAATTTATAAGGATTTTGTGTAATATAACGAAGGGAAAAAATTCTGCCCTCCGAGGGCTCTCTTGGGATGCGCTGTCTAAACAGTTGGTAATTTAATGACAGACATGATAACAACTTGTGTTCTCCTCCACACATATTACGATGATGGTAACTCACTGCTCCTCCACGGGGTCATCGGCATCCCCCTCCTCCTGCTCGTCACCAGACATCACCAGCTCGAGGGCCTCTGGCCCACCGGCCGGGCAGCCCATCTGCAACGGACAATCAGTCAGATATTTCATCACCTCATAATAAGTATCCATCATATTATGAGAGATAAAATATTAAAATTAGCCAAGTTTCAATATTTCATGTATCAATAAACCTCACTAAGGTGCCTAGCAAATATTACGAGCTAACATTGTCGTGTTACTTATTATTACTTATACGTATACTGAAAATTGAAAATGGTCATTGGTGCAATTAAGGTTTTTTAAAGCGCGTTGAGCGATTATCGGTAAGGGGAAACCTTATAAGTACGCGTCAGCAACATGCGAAGGGCCTGTGCAGTTTAACAAGGGATTTAATACTAAATAGATTTTTACGAACACTTCGAAATTATATCATCACTTCAACAAACCCCTACAACTAATTTTGAATGAAAAATCGGCACGAAACTCCCAAGCAATTATTTCTATAAACAGCTTACCTTCTGCCAAGCCCTGGTAGCCTCCTGGTACTGCAGGCCGGGGTCGCTCTGCCGCAGCAGCGCCGTGAGCAGGCGGCGCGCCGCCACGCAGACCGCCAGCGCTTCGCCCCCGCACACCAGTGCCACCAACGGCTGCAGCAGCGCCGCCACGCTCGCCTCGGGGATTTCGCCCTGGGATACCTGGCAGTCGGTGACGGCGCTCGTTTAATTACATTGTAAACTGTACAGGGACAAAATTTATTGTTTATTCGTATTAGTTTTATCGTAATTACTCATAATTTCTTGTTGCTGTCCACGGGATCCAACCAAATTCAATAATGAAGTATTAAAAAAAATCTATTGCAATGTTGCAGTAGATCTGCAAAATTGGAATTGGTTCAAATTGGAATTCCCTGCCTTCTTCTTTTCAATGATGGTAGAGTCCACGGGAAGCGGCGAGCCCACTCCGTCGGGTGGCCTAATTCACTTTCCTAGTTGTTGTTAATGGACATCGTGGATTGCAACTGTCCAAACCGTCGGTATACCTTCGCCAGCTCCTCCAGGTAGCAGTCAATCATGTGGAGGATCATCGACATGGCGTTCCGCGCGTACTGCGGCGTCTTCACGCACAGGATGCCTGGAAACACATTCAGACATGTAGAGCTTATATTATCATTCTGTATATTATATACTATGTAGTAACCCGTCCTCATTTCGCTTTGGTAAAATCAATATACATAAATCCAAATAACAAATAGATATTTTAGTTTGAATACTTTGAATATAATGATCGCATTACATATTTCACATATTTGTCGTTTCTGCTTTGCAACTTGAATTACTTATCACTGTTTCATTCCAGTCTGTTCGCTATTTCCATTTTAATTTCACATCATTTGGGTTTATTTTTGGCTAAAACATTTGCAGTTTTAGAAATTTATAATTACATTTTCTGTTTTCAAATAATTTAGTAAGCTTTTATCAGGGCAAAGATCACCTTTATGTGAAAACAATTGACTTTAAAAATAATAACTCCAATTGTATGTAGTTATCATCTGTAAAGTGATGTAATGTGAACACGTTGCGGCCACTCACCATCGCTGGCCATGAGCATCTTGCTGTACGTCTGACAGCTTTGCAGACTCCACCCGCAGCGCAGCAGACAGCGGAGACTGCCACGGAGGTAGCGACGTACCAACTGTAACGAACAATGTTACTAAATTAAGGTCTTAGCACATTCTACCAACTCGATACCAACTCCAGTTCAACTCAACTCATAGGAATGCATTGAAATATGAGCTTTGCGTCATGTTTTAATCAGTTGAAATTGGTTTTAAATGTGCTAACCAAATTCAAACAGATTCTATCTTGTAACTTGATTTTTAAATCTATAATAATTCAGGAATACAATGCAATTGAATTCTTAACTAATTAATTTTGCTGGTCAATTTTAATCAACATTGTTCTAAAGTACTCTTTGAGAGTTCATATTATGTTACAAATCAATTTGGTAATTTGATTTAGTTGGTTATAACTACACATTACAAGCTGAATGCTAAATAAATTATGCAAATAATAAACAAATCATTACCATGAGAAACTTGTCTATCCTGTGCTGGTCGATGCCGTACCACTCGGTGGCCAACACCTTGAACCCAGCCTTGGTCATGAGCATGGCAGCTTCCAGTTGCTCTGGCATGAATAGATCCAGGATCTCTGCTATACTCTCACATAATTCTTCCTGTAGAAATAACCACCACTTGGTAATGATGACACTTATACTATTATACAAAAATATGGTTAATATAATAAACTGTTGCACACTCACACCTGTTCTAGCTATTTCTTTGATTTAACTACAATTTAAAAACTCAATGAAATCTCAACACATCTCAAATTAATGTCAATTGCCAAAGGTATATTTCAATTTTTAATCACTCCCATTATAGATTTTGGAAATGAATTATACCTGCACCAAAGGTTTGTCCGACATCCACACAGCATAAAATAATCCTTTCCACACTCGAATGAAGTCATCTTCCTTAAATTCTGTAATAAAGTTACAATATAAAAATTTGTTAGGAAACTGAAAGAAAACCGAATTTAAATGGGGGAATTTTGCATGTGAATGTGTGAATGTGGTCAATTTGAATAAATAAATACAACCCTTAATGTTTGTTTTGTTGTAGATTTGTTTAATCATTATAGTTACAAAGACTTTACTGTCCGTAAAGAGCATGTTATAAATTATACTATGTTAATTACTGCTACTCGCAGACAGCAATACACAATAAAAACAATAGAATTTTTTTTTGAGGTTATGACACGATTTGAGATGAACTTAGCTCGTAAAAGCTATTATTGTGCAACCTCATTAATGTGCATTGAATAAAAACCCTCACCGTATGCCTTCTCAAAGCAATTCTGGAGCCATTTCTTCAATGTTTTAAGAACCCTATCACGAGTTTTCTTTTCGTTACCAGACAGCAACCTCGCAAACTTAAATTCCTGCGCTACAACCAACACTTGCTCCTTTTTATTTTTAACTTTAGGTTTCTTTAACTTTTGTTTTTTCTCTTTATTCTTATTCGGTACTTTCATGGTTACTCAGTTATAATTGATTTGCATGTGAAACAATTTAAAAACGGCACGAGTTTTATTCGACCGCGTACGTTGCGGACCGAGCAATTGAACACTGACACTGACAATGACAATGGAATTTTTGATTTGATGTTAGAGAGCAGTGTTGCCAACCCTAGTTTTAGGGAAGTGGTAGACACACATCAAAAAACGCCAAAAACGGTACATCTACCTACTCAGGTCAGGTTCATCGCTACCCGTATGAGCGCCAGCGAGCAAAAGTTTCAGAGTTAAATTTAGATAATAAATATAGAACTCTGAGAGCCAAGACTTTCTTATTGGTCCTTCTTTGAGGACTTTTTTCAGTTTCCCAATAATATTTTCGGAGTTAATAACAAAAAAAAGGTCTGATTTTTTAATACTTCTTATAATAACTGGCATTTTTTGGGTGCTGAAAAATCCTTCGAATACAATTTTCTAGACATAATTCGGAATCTAATGAGGTATCGCTCGTATTTTTAGGAGCTTTTTCTCTAAACACGTTTTTGAGTTTGTGATGTGTTGTGTTCAAATATTTGAAAAAAAGGAAAAGAAAAAAAACTTTCGTTATGCTTTCATCTTTTCAAATTTTAACTAATCAGTGTCATCTCAACTAAATTGTAATGTTTACGTACATCGCAATCACAACAAAAAATTGTAAAATTTTAAAGCAAAACTAATAAATCCGACCGTTTCAATAAATCAAATTTTCAAACTTATCTAATTTTGAAACTTTGAAACGGTATATACGACCTTTTTCCACCTGCTGTAAATTGCAAGACAAGTGGTGTCTATCATATTCCGAGGGTACAAAGACTATTGTAGTGAACATTTTTAGATACTTTGAGATAACAAAGGTAATGTATAGCAAGTCTATTAAACCTAAGCACGGCAATATTACGTTAAGTATAGAAATGAATAAAACAACATTTTTATAACTTTGTATATAATGACGCATATTTACAACTATTACTCTTATTTATACACGGTCTTTTCTTAATTAAATGATTTCAAATAAAACTGACTGCAGACTGGACCCATGGTCCTACATATTAACATTATCTTAAAATAAAAAAAAATTAAATCAATCCATTAATAATAAAACAGTAAAAAAAAGAAAATCCATTCTGTAGTCATTTCTATTCCAGCAACAATTCATCTGTGATATATCTTAACTGAAATCCGCAACAAAAAATCGTTCCAAAATGTAATTGGTATCCGATTGCAGTCAAATTACATCAAATTATTTACAATATACATGTAATAGTAAACTAGCACGGCACTGCTAACGATATAACTTTAGCTGGCAAAACAATACATAATTTTTCTATAAAATATTATATTCAATAATCCTGCCCGCCCATCGTACTTCCAACTATTAAATTTAAACTCCACTAATATCTACGCTTCAACATCAATATAAATTCATTTTTCCTTACAATAATTATAATTTTATTTTTATTCCATTTATATTCTGATTATATAATCTGTGATGTTCCATACTCAATATACATACATCTTAACGTACCACATATATTGACATATATTTCGTTATAACGACATCTACGGGAAGGTACTTCAATAATAAAACACGGTGAAGCGCCATGCAGTATAACAGCCTGTAGTCAATGCACATTTGATATTGTTTATACAATAATCTATCACGTATTACAATATCATTAAGACATAAACAAATCTAATTGGGAACAGATAAAAAACCTACGTTTATACTGCAACGTATCGCTGAATCATAAATTATGTAATTTTTTTATAACAATTACTGTTACAAATTAATTAAGTGATGCAAGTTTGTCGAGACAAAGATGTAATTAGGTTTGCAAGCATAAATTGGCACTTTGTAAGTACATTAATGGCAACACTACGTGTATTTTGCGCGCTTCCAACAAGTCTATGTTGCAGTTAAATGCCTTGATACATTTATTATAAGAATACCTAAACTTCTATCTTTAGAATGTTACGTTTAAGTTGTTAGCAAAATAATGTTTGTCGAGATTTAAAAACTAAATATTATTTAATGCGCGGCAAATATCATACATGGTTGTAAACATATAAAATACATTGCAAGTATGTCCATATAAATTGTATGGGCAATACATTTCATAAATTATTTTAATTGATATTTTTATAAAATAGTTACATATTTTAACTTTTTATGGCAAAATCAGGAATCTGTTTAGTTTCAAATATTTATCTAAACTATCTATCTTATATACAATGTATAAAATAATATATATTTAATTTATAATCTAATAACTTTTATTCACTTTGAAATGCAGACAATACATATTGGAGTAGGTTTTATATGACCATTTATTTAAACTTGTGCAAAAATCCATTAAAGTAACAGCACCTTTTTCTGATTTTTCGTAGCATATTTTTGTAAGATATAGATTTTATAAGAGTTTCTTCATCTTTTGGGGGCGTTTTTAAATTCAAAATTAAATAAGGAATATGAGTATTAATAAGACATCTATTACAATAAATGATTTCCAATCTTATATAAAAGAAATTTGGCTAAGTCCATAACCAAATCTACATTTCAAAGTGACATAGGAATCACACATTATGTATTCAACACATCTTCATTTAACATTATTAATTCTATATGTAAAATATCCCTTGTAACTTCAATGAGCGGAAAACGCTATTTATAACAGATAAAATAAAAAAGGTAGACAGAAAAAACGTAATATATAGATTAATGCAGGCACTTATCACCAAAGGACATTTCACACATAGGAAAAAAACCTTTAGGCCTCACAATATCCGGTTAAAAATATAATAACAAAAATGTTGGAAGAACATTTGTACTATTGCAACTTTATATTGTATTTAATGCTACATTACAAAAATATATAATATACAACGCGGGAATTGACGATGCGACAATACAACGACTGATATCACCACTTGCAAAATAATCTGTAAATACATACAAATATTATAAATGTTGAGCGTACCATGCATGAGCCCGGTCACACTCATGGTTGGTACACGAAATACCATACATACTTATATCATTTACGTTCAAAGTGTCAATGTGAAATAGCCCTTCGATAACTAAAATGCAGTCCAATTTCAACCACAGTCCGTTGACAAGTTGACAATAATATCGCTATGCAATGTACGCAAGTTCGAGACTTAATAATATCGCACAGATTTTAACTGACTGAGTTTTGGCTAGTGGCTCTCGGGTTGGTATGCTAGTTTCAACTGAAACTCAACTTTATTGTCATTAAATTTAAGGTTCGTTCTCGCAATGATGTTTTAATTTGTTTAGAACCCACCTAACGTACTATTCCATATATTAGACCACGCGAGACGTCTAGATATCAATCCTACTACAACACGACGGACATCAAACCTGAGACTCTTGGCTTAGCTTAGCTTACAGAGTGATAATATTTATAATATCTGGCAATGGACATATTATAATCATAGCATGTTTAACGTCAATTATATTATTGGCAACAATTTTTCTACACAGCCGATTTTTGTATTACGCGAAATAAATACACTTTTATAGGTCCAAGGTACCACGTCCATAACCACTTCGATAGTGTTTTGTCGCATCACCACACCCTTCCGTCGTATAACATTCTACCTTACCGTTATGAGTTAATGTATATAGTTTATGGCAACACTTATTACAAGCGACAGATTTTTTAATAGTTCAATACACCCATGGTACTTACGTCATATTATCTTTCAACTTCTAATCTGTAGAGTATTCTATAGGATCTCGGTTAACATTATAATATACTATCTTATAGTTAACAAATGTCTAACTAGTGTGTGGGAGTTGTCATGTTTCACAAAAAATATTTCACTATTCGTAACTTTGAAGCTTTTTGTACAAGTTGAGTTGTGCGAACATTTTTTTTTAAAGATATGCAATAATTGTGCGACTCGTTTCAATTGCTCAAATGAAAAGGAAACAAATTACGTATTAAAAGTATTTTTTCTGATGCCATACAGTATAATCTCACTAATCCGGCACTACTTTTTATCTATAGTCCAGTAATTCGAACATTCCAATAATCCGGCATTATCATGGTTTTTAATATTGCCGGATAAGTGAGATTATACTGCACTAACGCGATCTTAAATACATTGTATTGATAAGAAATTAGTGCGATTGTGATCATTATTAATTAACCTGATTAAATTTAAGTTACACAAAACTTAAATTCAAAACAGGGCAACAACTCCGACACGTGGCCTACTACATTTATATTTAGCACATACATATATATTGCGTAATATATTTCTTTTATTTATATAAATTCTCTACGATATAATTTCATTATACATACACTTGCCAAACCGATTATAATATATGTTTGTATTTTAATTATTTACAATAAATGCTGTTTCTGAGCCTTCAATTGTCTCAATAAGTCATAGGATTGAATTACCAATGACCTGTATGTTTTATCTTTAAATTGTTTACTGTTGTTGCCAGAACCAATGAGGGAGACACCAATAGCAAAGCTATCTTGTTCTCGTTTAAGTAACCTGTAAGACAGAATGGTAAGTGACTTTTGAGTATTCTGTATTTTAGTTACATAATAATCCCAGTGTAATGTGTATTTTAAATACCCGTATTATATAAAAATACATACGAAACCATGTTACGTTCAAACCTTCGAACTAAACAATCATATTTAATTTCATTTATACTTTAACGCTGGCTTGTACGGTTGATATATAAATTAAACTTTTAAAACTATGTCATTGGCACATCAATTTAGTTATTTAATTGAATTGCTTTGTTTAATTTTTGTACTCCATGTATTAGGCCTCATTATGTATGGTACTTGTATTCACAGCAATCATTTTTTGAATTTATAATTGTCTATGACAATCATTTAGTAATATCTCTCTGGAATATGATCGAGTCTTGACTCTTTAGTGACAAACTCACTTCAGAGTGACATTTTCATAGGGTTTTAGCACAATAATGTATTTTCAAATACTTTTTCATGCTATTCTTTTCTCTGATTATCACATCTCGAGTTTTAGATATTTGAGAGCAAGAATTTGATAGTAGTTAAAAGTATAGTAAGTAGTATTTGTAGGATTAGAGTTTTACCTCTGATAAGAATTAATGTTTCTTTGAGAGCGGAAGATATACTTGCAGCTCGCACCAACAAACTTCAAGTTGACTGCACAGTTGTTACTATTTATTATAAATTTTCTAGTGTCAAGCATTATATCTATTAAAAATGCACACATTTCGATGAATCATCTGCATAATTATTATTGGTCTTGCGGGGCCAAGTGTTTGACCGCTTCAAGTTACAGCTAGGTGGAACACCATTGATGTAGAAGTCCACATGATGTTTCCCGAACAGGCCGTGTACAACCGATTTCCACTTCCTCACCCACGATTTCTTCGTGCTCGGCGCAATGGCCACCGTTACGTTTGGGAAGCTCTTGCTCTCCTTAAATGCACTAATCGTTGCGATGTTTTCACATGTTTTAGACGTCGCAAAGTCGCAGGGTAACTGCGTCTTTACTTTCGTAACAGTTATGTGCGGCGATGGCAACTGTATGTTTATTTTTGCCAAGTTTTTCGATGGACGCTTCGATGGCTTGGTGTGGGGCGACGTCGTCGGGGAGATGTCCCACGTCGACGGCTTGGGCACCAGCAGGCGGTCAGGGGACGGCCTGGGCCTCGGTACGACACTTTTTGTATCTAATTTAGTGTAAGGCGTCTTAAGTTTAAAATAGTTTGATTGGTAAGGAGACATTTTCAAGTCACGTTTAGTGTCCAATTGCCCGGTGGAGGCGCTTATCGCATACCTCTTAGTCCTCTTCTCGGGGCTCGCTTGGGTCGATGCACCATTACTTCTTCGACTCATGTCCAAGATTTTTCTCGTGTTGTTTTCGATATTTTTCAAGGCCTTGGACTCATCGTTCGCTGCCGATCTGTAACTGAGCGGGGGATTGAGCGTGGTGCAGACGGCCGCGTTTTTCGAATTTATGTTCCACACGTAGAAAGGTGGTTGTTTGGTGGGCGGTTTACGAGGAGACGTCTTCTCGAACATCGGCACGGGCGTTATGTACGGCGACCGGGGTATCAGTCGCGGAGGTAATTTGAGGCAGGGCTCGGCGATGTCGCGGTCGATCTTTGGTTTTTTAACGGCCCCGTCCTTCTTCGGTTGGTCCAAGCACGGCGGCTTCAGTTTGCTCGCCGAGCTTTTGAAGAAATCCGTGATTTCCGTAGCTAGATTCTTGGACAGCCTCTGAGTGGACTCCTTGGACATTTTATTCTTCAAATCCTTGGCCAGCTTCGGATTGGACGTGTCGATGACCGACAACTTGTCGGTGCTCAATAGCTCGTAAGTATTCAAGGAGTCGTAGCTCGGATTGTGTATTATGAACACGTCATCGCTGGATGCGTTTAGGACGTCCGTCACGTCGACGGCGGGGGCTCGCTCTCGCACCTGTATGGCCGTGGCGACCGTGTCCGCCGACGACTCGGACTGTATGTCCACCTGCGAGTCCGTGTCGGACCGCTCCACAGGGACCGACTGTTGCGACTCCACGTCGGAATCCAACGTCCCCGTATTACTTATCCTAGTTTCCACGTCTGTTGGATCTGGGGTCGCGTCGTCTATAAATTTGATTTGTCCGTCTTGCAATGAATCCAAATCTCCATCTGGAGCATCAGATTCTGTGTCATCAATGAAAACATCATCTAAACTTAAATTATCATCGATATCCTTAGTTGTCGCACATTCGGTCGTCTCTTCGAAATTGGTGACTTGTATTATCGGTATTACTTCCAGAGATACATCAGACTGTTGACTTTCATCGGACAACTTGCAGTCTCCGCACAGGGCCCTGAATCGGGCCGGCTTTGGTCCGAGCGAGGACCTCGGTGGGGGCTCGTCTCCTCGCAAGTGCATTGTATCCCTGCGACATCTCGGCGGCAAGGGCGGGGGGTTGGTGATGGAGGCTGTGTTGGCGGAGTACACCTGCTCGGACTGGTAGGACAGGTCCAGCGACAGCGGGCGGGCGGCGCGGCGCGGCGCGCGCGTGGTGCCCGGCTCGGAGCCGGTACTCACGATGCCCGAATCCGTTATCGACAGGTCGGAGCACGACACTCTTTCACTTAAATTTATATCACTTTTGTCGATTTCACTAGAGTCAGCGTCCTTCGCTAAGAGGCGCTTGGGCTTCGGTCCGAGGAGATGTCTCGGGGGCGGTTCGATCCGTTGGTGGCAGCGCTTGGGCGGCAGGGGCAATATGTTGGTGATGTGCTGTGCGAACTTAATTCCCGGTGTTTCTACATCACTCGGGAATGGGTGGCGCTAGGTGCGCGGCGCCACAGCGGCGGGCGGGGGCTTCGGCGGCAGCCGCGGGGCTAGTCTGTGGGGGAACAATTTTTTAACATAAATTCTTACGTGATAATACCGTGCCGTACCGTAAAACTTCAGGCTCTCTTAAGTACGAGACCCGTGTTATACAGTGGGCCGATAACATGTTGAAAATTTGTTTAGAAATAAGTCAATTTTAGATACAATGTGGTGCTATCATCATGCATGTATACCGTCGGGATTAAACTAAGTGTGTACTAGGTGTGTACTAACTACTACTAGGTGTGTAACTGTCGCCGTGGCCTCGTCCGCGTCCAACATCGCCGCTCACACCTTAAAATCTGTCCTGATAACTACTTACTGCGCGGTGTGGTGTCGTCGCTGCAGCAGCGCCGAGTGCGCCGGCCGCAGCAGCTCGGGCGCGGGCGCTGGCCGCGGGGGCAGCGGGGGCGGAGCGCCCGCGCCGCCCGGAGACGTGCCCGCGGCACCCGCGTCCGCCCATGGCACCTGTAAACGACGTACTCAGATATTATATGGTCATGTCAAACTTCAAGGTCACTGCGACTAAAAATAGTAAAGTGGTTGACGGCTGGTCATGGTGTGGTACCTGGTGGTGGTGCGGCGTGTGCGCGGAGTCCCGGCGGCGGCGCGGCGGCAGCGGCGGGGGCGTGCCGCACGCGCTGCTGCCGCTGCTGGCGCCGCCCGCCCCCGCCCCCGCGCCCCCCTCCGCCGACACCGACACCGACACTGGACACACGCACCGGTTACTACTGTCTACGCACGATAAAAACATCAGGGCAAACTTGTCGACCTACATCGATGCATCGAACATTTTAACAATTCAATTTCCAACTCAACTCATAGGAAAACATTGAAATGTGAGCCTTATATGGTGTTCTTTATAGTTTTATTTTCAAAATTTACTTGAAAATACGGATCAAGTCGAAAATTCGACCGTAAGTGATACAAAAAATAAAGATGATACATTTCAATGATTATAAATAACTTACAGTGAGCATTCGGCGACGACGCCGAAGGAAAGCTAAACGCCGCCCTGAAATTAAAAAAAATAACACAATAATTAGTACGCAGTAATATAATTTAGTCTTGGATTACAAACAAATTGTTTGAAGATCCTAGCCGGCATATCAGAAGGGATCTTCTTCGACTCCGATTCCTATCGACTCTTGATACAAAAGTAATATAGTACTTTGGTTTTGTAATTGTAAAATTGGAATTATAAAACAAGTGGTTTATTCACGGGCAGATGCAGCACGGTCAGAGACAGTGAAAAAATTATAACAAAAATTATGTTAAAAGTATTCATGTGACGGAATACAGAGTGAGCGAAATCACATATTATTTTTAATTATTAACACACATTATTATTAATGAGAAAGTGTATTGGTGTTTCACATACCTGTCGGCGAGCACCAGCGGGGAGGCGGGCGGCGCGGGAGATCTCTTCGGGGATAGCGCGGGGCTCCTGGGTATCGAACGCAAATTGCTCAGCAACAGTAACTCGAACAACATTTATTACAATATTATTAGGAACAGATGCTATTACTTGTAGCATAAAAAATATTAAAAAATACTATAATTGGTCAAGAGAGGAGCCTGACTCCAACCAAAGCATCCAACTGGTGGGCATGGGATGTAAATAACGCTGTACCTACCTAAATAAGTCGTGATGCTTCGGACTCGGCAGCGGCCTGTCGGGCGGCTCCGGCGGTACTTCGCACGCTGTCAAACAGAATAAAAACGGCACAGTTATTGTCAGTTACATTACGGTGAATTCTAATGGCTCTATCGATTACGAACATCCAAGACGTAGGATTGACAGTGATGCATTAGTATTTGGCAATTTTTTATTTCCATCTGATTTGTGTACAGTTTTGAAGAATCCAGGAAGATTTTATAATTTTTTATTAAGGTTCTATAGTCACAACAGAACTATTATAATACAAGCATGTCTTTCCATGTCGGGTAATCGTTGGTTAGGTAGATCCAAACATTACGTATGTGAAAATATGATTATCCGATTCAACAATCTATTTGCTAATTATTATATTTAAAAAAGCAAAGTAATGACTAAGGAAGACACTTTAGGCGTATCTTTATCAATGTTAACTACGTATATTATTTATATGCTCAATTAGCATGACAACTAATTATGAATACTGTACGAGTGGTGGCATACCGTTGTGCGGGGGCGCGTCGTCGGCGCGGCGCGGCAGCGCGGGCGGGCGCTCGCCGTCCGCGCCGCCGCTGGGGACGCTGCTGCGGGGCAGCAGCGGTGGGACACGCTCCTGCACGCGGTACCGATACACGTTACCAACGGACGCACACGTTACCGATCACATGTTGTACCAATTGTGTAATGCTCGAAGGACCAAATTCACGACAATCGTTCCCATGTGGTATTTTACTTAGCGTTATATGCTATTTCATGTTTAATTATAAATACACCATTTAATCGAGTAATGTTCGAAGAAAAAAAAATCACAAAAATATGTACTTAGAAACACAGTAAAGTCGCGGTGGCGTAAATATTAACGAAACACAAAATAAATTGGCTGGTAATAATTTATCAACTTAATAAAACGAGTGACGTAAACATACAGCCTGAACCAATAGATTTAGATGCAAGAAACTTTGTACAAGAGCTTGTTCTTTATAAGGATTCTTAAAAATTCATCTCCAAAAATAAGAATAATAGAAGGTGAAAGTTCGACTGAGTATGAAAGGAAGTCGCGGACACCAGTTAGGGTACGGTCAAACAACCGACGGGGCGGGACGGCGACGCGACGCTAGCGTCCCCGTCGTGCTCGGCGCGACGTGACGCGACCCGCCGAGCGCGACGGCATATTCCATACTTGCTAAGACGTTACAACTCTTCACGTCCCGCCAGCGTCGCGTCGCCGTCACGTCCCGTCGACTGTTTGACCGTACCCTTAGTAGATAAATATAATAATCATGAGAATGAGCCGAGTGTTCCCAACTGTTGACAGCAAGTACAACCTGGTCCTGCCGCCGGCAGCCGAGGTGCTCGGCGCTGCGCGAGTAGAACAGCTCCGCGTCCACGATGGCGCCGCGCGGGGACAGCGCCGGGGTGCGCCGCCCCACCGTCGACATGCTGTTGCTGTACCCCGCATACACAATACTATTATATTTACAACGTCCATCAACAGTTACTAAATACAATAGTCATGTGATTTTAAACCTTATTTATCGCGAACTGTGCACTTTTTGCGATACGAGAACTAACGATGCGTTTTTTTTAAATCCGAGATATTTCGAGCCAGTTGCATGGAACGGCTAAACTCAAGTTAGGAACCCAAATGATGTGTAATATTGTATTGTAAATCTAAAGTTAAAAGTAATTTCGACTTTCTTTAACATTGTACGATGTTTAAACGACCCTGTAACCTAATTGGTAGTGGCCCAGCCTGCGATGAGAGGGGTCCTGGGTTCGACTCCCGGCCGGGGAAAATATTTATTTGACAGATAAATGTTTGTCCCCGGGCCATGAATATTATAGTCCATAAAACGTAAGATGATTAGAATGACAGTTGTCAGTAAAACTTGTGATAGAAACTTGTAAGGACGTCCGAATTTAATTGATTTTGAAACACTTAAAATCATTAGTTTATAATGGAGTAAAAATATTTGTAGCACAGTATTTTCAGTAAACATATTTTCTAATACTATTCAAGTTTCAAAAACAAACAAAATCTCTACAAAAATAAGTAAACAGAAAATAGCTTTATTATTTATGACGCCTTTACAAGTTTACATCGCGTCACGAAAATCTTAGAGATGGGGCACATCGATAAAGCTAAATTAATTTATTATTGTGATAACCATATATTCTATGTGACCATGAATTTATAATAAACCTTCAAGAATTTTCTAGCGAATCAGATTCTGATGAAATAGATTTGGGTTGTACACCATTACGTCAATAAATGTCTATTATTTTTATTACGTGTATGTGTTTAATGTTATTAACCCTTCTACATATAAAATGTCCCCTTCTAAAAAGTTATTTTAAATGGCATCTTCCATAACCAATAAGTACAATATTTTAATATAGGTAATTTATCGATATCGATGCACATTAACTGGCGAATACTTTCCGCACTAACCACGATATTTTGACAACTGTCATTCTAATCATCTTACGTTTTATGGACTATAGTGTTGTGACATTTACGTTGTTCAAGCCACCCGCGACCCGGTATACTAGTGCGGGGCATGAGTGTCTGAATACATTATGTTGACACGAGGGATGCAAACGGTCCTACTAGTGTTAACAAGTATAGTGTTACCGATCGTGCCTTGGGGAATGGTTGTCCCGCGGCGACGGCGGCTCGTCCCGCGTCGAGATGTTGCTCCTGGAACACAACACATCTCCATCATACACGTCGTAATATCGTTGTTGGGGGAGTAATTGTTTTTAGGGTTTCACTTTCATCCTCAAAGTATATCAGTGGGACGCTCTTACTTCCACTGCCAGTCCGTCCGTTTGACACAATGCCTTTTCTCTTGAGCCGTATGGGTAGACACTTAATTTTTTTTCTACGTTATGTATTTCCATGGCCGCAACAAATAAATATTAAAAATTAAAAAAATTAAATGAATAAACAAAAAAACTTTTAGTGGTCTTCTTACAAGAAACATGCTTTTAGCAACTCCGACAAACACTTTGCCGGTCTTTTTTTACTCTGTGATATTAGTTTGTTTTGATAAACGCTAAAAACTGGCATGACATACTTTATTTTACTGTATGTAGAAAGAACACAACAATTTTAAAATTTCAATACAGACAACAGTTTGAATGCGAGCAAGTTCACCTGGAGGAACATATGGAGGAGGTCTTGCTCTTGTCGAAGAGCGCGAGCCCCTTGTCCAGCAGGCTGAGCTGGCCCACGGAGCCGCCGCGCTCCGACCGGGGGCTCGTCAGCGTGCACCTCTCCTCTCGGGACCCTGGCGAACGAAAGGTTTAGCCCAGACAAGCGCAGACTCTAAATATTACTTAATTTATTCATTTGTGAAAATACATTTTTACTCATTATAATGTATACGGGTACTCACGATTTCGAATTGTTTTACCGATATTTCGACCTAGTTGCATAGACCATCGGTAAAACAATTCGCAATTGTGAGTACTCGTATACATTATAATGTTTAGTGTCCGCAATAATATCAGTTTAAAATTATATATTTTTACTCTTTGATTACCAATATATCATCACGCAAACAAGTCGTGTTGACACCTCGGCTGATGATAAGCTAATAGTTTAAATGTAGCACGGTAATGTGGTTACCTCGATCGTCGTGGTGTATGTTGAGCGAGGACACGGACGTGCCGTCCCACGTGCCGCCCGCCGTCGGCGACAGCTGCGCCACGCCTGGTACCACACACCGCACAAATCATTACACACGTAGAAAAATTCTTCGTTTAGATATCGAGAATACACAACACTATACGATACGAAGACACGGTAATTTAAAGTTTATTCCAAAAAGCAAAACAATATTTGTTTAAACACATGTCAGTCAACCCATTGTACATCGTACTTCACTATTATGCAATTTCTAATTACATAATATTTAAAAAATTTAAAACATGTAATTATGTAAGGCCTAATATGAAACAAAGCACTGACTATTTCGAGTAGGTCAAAACTCAAATCATTTATTTCATGTAAGTAGGTATTTTTAATACACTTATGAACGTCATTTTTGCAACACTAGTATAAGCATATAATAATATTTGTATGTATGTAAGGGCACGGCACTCACTGAGGTTGTCGTCGGTGCTGGAGACGCTGGAGGCCGAGTGGTGGTGGTCGTGCGAGCGCCGCGACACCTTCACGCACTTCAGCGACAGCTCGGGGTACTTGCGCGGCTGCCGGCGCAACACACGTTACACATTATACTACTAATATTTTTTTTTTAGAAAACTTAATATTTGAACACGAACGAAGGCGCACGCAACCCTAGTGCATTAATTAATAGTATAGTCACATCACGCGCTTGTGTGTGTGTGTGTGTGTGTGTGTGTGTGTGTGTGTGTGTGTGTGTGTGTGTGTGTGTACTCACGAATTTAGGCATCTGCTTGACGGGCGGGCGCGGCTCAATCTCGAGGCTCTTGTTGTACAGGTAGTTGGTCACCTCGTTGTCGTCCATGCCGGGGAACGGCTCCAGCGACTCCAGGAACGCCTGCCAACAAACACGACGTCACATTACGGACCGTCCATACTTAAGTCACACGTACATTATGATTTTCGAGTTCAGTCCTTGTCACAACGTAGTCAAAAATGTGTGATCCCCCTCTACTGGTGAGACGTAATATTTTGCACGTTTAACGTTGGTATTCGAGCTTAGTTTTAGCATTTGAGGTTTATATCATGACCCCTCTCCCCTCTGGTAACACTTTGTTAAACCCGTTCCCATCTGTTTAACTTGTGACATTAGCGAATGGCCTCTCATATTAATATCTACTCGTTGCGATAAGCAGCTGCAATAGGTACCAGACCCTTCTGACGGAAACGGCCTCGCTGAGATTTGGTGTAGGAAGGCAGTCCATCCAGTATGGACGGTCGTCAGGTGCTCCCATAAATGTTTTCTGATTCAGACTCCGCGACTCACCCTAGTCCTGGGCTCGACGGTGAGACAGTACGGCTGGTTCTGGTACTGCTGGATCTCGCCGGTGATCTCGGCCACCTTCCGCCGCTTCGAGAAGTTGATCAGCTCCGAGTTCGGTAGGTAGTCTGTGCGGTGTACACACAACGTTATATCCACGTCACACCCGTGAAGGGTTATGCGTGTATACATAGTGTTGCGGACGGAAGTTTCTTCACTCGAAGTCGTTGGCCTCTCCAAATCCCACTTCAGACACCAATTGTTACGAACATGGTGTTCGGGATTTGGATTAAACAACGTTGACTTGTTGTTGAAAGGTTTATTAGGCAATGAACAGGTCGCAGACACAATCACCAAGTTTCCACTTCGGCCCTTTTATCTCGTTAAGTACCAGTGGTATCTAGAAACTTCCGGCGTCCGCAACAATATGTACAAGTTAAATGCTTATAGTCCGAAACATACGATAAAATTTGTATTGTCTATCAAGACAATAGACTGTGGGACTTTATAATGATTTCTAAATGAGTAAATAAAGTTTACGGTAAGAGAATGTAGTACAATAAAATAGGTATAATGTGTAGGTCCTTATTTCCTAAGACGAAATAAATAATATGACATCTATTTTCGAAAGCAACATCAGTCGCTTTAATTAAATTATTTAGGCGTCTCTTTCTCTTTCACTCTCTATGAATAAATGATTCTCATCATAAATTGTATGTAATGTTCATGTGAGCGTTACCCAAGTTCCCCTCCTCGATGTGCAGGATGTTGGTGAGGTAGATGCCGAAGAAGGGCACGCAGGGCGGGTTGATGCTGCGCAGCCGCTCCTGGTACCGCCGGAAGTGGTCCGAGTTCAGCTCGCGGAACTGCTCCAGCTCGCGCACCAGCCGCAGCGACACCGTCTGCGGGGGGCGCGGGGGCGCAAGGGTGCGGGGGGGGGGAGACGAAATTTTATAAAATATTTATCAGCGAACACATCGCGATCTTAGCTCTTGATGTAAAAGCGCATTGGACACGTATCAAATAACATATGCTGGACTGAACGACAAGATCGATCCAGCTTATAGGTTTATAACTAATTTCTTTTGGTATTCCATTATGATGCATTAAACAACAGTTGTTTTTATTGCTTGAGTCAGTTGCCAAACGTTTTTTTTGTGTTCTGGCTGAGGCTTCGGAGACAGTATGTTCATTTTGCCCTCTTCCGTCTTTCTAGGTCGGCAACACATCGCTGATACCTATTGTGTTACTCTATGGGCGACCGTGACCACTTGACGCAAAAGTCTGCTAATTTATAAACACTTAAATTGCGCCGGGTTTGAATATTTTGACATACAGATAAAGAATTCGCATACAGAATATGTCAAAGACGTATCAAACCGAGGCTCGGCCTGGTAACAGACCTGGAAGGTGTTCCTCAGGCGGTGCACGGAGGCGCTCCCGCAGGCGGCGACCACGGCCAGCACGCCGTTGAAGTTGTTGAGGTCGCGCAGCGCGATCGCCAGCTCCAGGAACCGGCTGAGCACCGCCGCGCGCTCCTCAAGGTTCTCGCTCTCCACTATCCACTTCTCCATCCAGCGTGTGAACTGTGACACACCACGGGCTATGTCAACGATCAACTTACCAGTGGGTTAACGCTATTAGCTGTCCAACAATAACCCAGTGTTTTTAACATTGGTGAATGACCGATTGTAGACTTAAATTTGAATGCTGCAAGCGACTTTAATTTTTCAAATGATGAGCGTTGATTTGCAAGTGACATATTTGAGCAACACCAAAAATTACCCTCATTAATAGTAAGCTAGACAAATAAAGGTATTGCTTTGCGCAATGTTCGGGCGCCACAATCTAGTCGCATCCTTTTATAGTAAACAATAGCTGTAATTTTTTACAGTTTATAACTTTGCTTAACATCTTTAACCAACTAACCCTAGGACATACTCACATTAGTAGTATGTTTAATTATCCTGAGCAAGTTCGGACTAGATTTCTCCTTGTCTTTCTTCGTCCACACCGCACCGACCAACTCGGAAGGTTTCACCTGAAATAAAAAATAATTATAAAACATCACTGACAATACAAATAAATAAAAGACGTAATGCGTCCGAGACGTTAACGTTTTGACTTCCTCGTAGTATAGCTATAGGTGGTCACCGACAATGGAGAAGGCAAATGGGTCAAAATATTACTATCAAATACACCTAAAATCCGAGCTTAGGTCATATACATTACATAACTTTTTATTTCACTTCAATACATGCAGTATTTCCGAAGTTATAAAGACGAGAAGTTCAAGCCCTTTTTTGAATTTCCGCGCTTACGCTATGACGTCACGAGTTAGTTCGGCCGCGAGCGAGCGACGGCGCAAGTATAGAAAATATGGGTCTATGCAGTTCAAAAATCTATAACTTTCTTATTTCTATAGATACAGACTTGAAATTTTGCATAGATGTAGTAGATAGTATGTGAATTATATATGTTATTTTATTATTGATAACTAAGGTTTGCTCGCGGCTTTACTTGAGTTTAAATTAACATTTCGGTCAAAAATCCCTATCAACTACGCGCGACTACTGAGAGATGACGTCATCGAGTAGTGACCGCCCGCCTGCGTTTTTAAAAAAACCAACGGCCGTAAATACGCACTTTGATCGTTAATATCTCAGCCATTTATTGAGATATGGAAAAAGTAAAAACACAGTTTTTCTTGTAATTTTTTATAGATTTATTTGACGTGTAAAAAAAAATTCGTTTGCCTGGTCCATTAATGTTTGTTCTCGGGTTGTGTATTTCAGTGATATCCTATTTGTGTTTTCTACGTAACCTGGAATTTAACTACGAAGGTATTAGTGTGAGCATTTATTAGAAAAAAAGCATCCATCTTGTTCTTCATCAGAGCAGCAAATAGCCACACATAATTTAATATTTTGCTAAATATTAAATTAAATAGGGAGATCTTCCGCAAGGATAGATGATCTTGCCGGGAGTGCGGCAGTGCTTCTCACACGTTGTTCATGGTTAGAACTTGTATGGGAATGTGATTTATCGGAATACCCTATACAAAAGTACACAGACAAATCGAACTAAACGCTAAAAGCGTTCAGGTGTGACGTGACGTCACCGCGTGACGTGACACACACAAAAGCGAAGCAGACGTCGCCAGCGGGCACCTGTCGGTAGAGCTGGAACTCGAGCAGCGTGAGCTGGCGCGCCAGCTCGAGCGGGTGCAGCGTGAGCGGGTGCCAGCCGTGCCGCTCGGGCTCGGCCACGTGCCGCAGCGGCGCGGGCGGCGCGCACGAGAACACGTGCGCCACGCCCTCGCCCTCCGTGCCCAGCGCGCCCACCACCGTGTTCTGCCCGCTCTGGGGGACGATCGGGCTTTTCAAGTGAAACGGAAATGACGCGACAAAGACATTTTAACGTGGGAGAAAATGAGATAGGAACATTAGCAAAAGTTAGAACTAAAGAAAAATGCTGCAGCGCTGAAACAATAGTTCAATCAATCAATCAATCATTTTGATTTTTTTTAATGTACTGTCGTTTTGATTTTTTTAACTGTACATGTGAATGTTGGATGCGTGTTCTGGTGTTTCAGGTTTCTTATAGTTGTTGAGTATGGAAATTGAAGGTACCACACATTACCGCGATTATGTATTATAAATAGTGACATGCACAAAAACATTTCACGAGGTCGACGTTAAGAGGGTGGTAGCTAGCCAGGCAGATAATAAAAACCCTACGTCCATGCATGCATGCTATCGGGATTAAGCCGAGTAGTACAAAGCTCAGCGATCTCCAACAGGTAGGATATGGCGCCATAGCTTCGTCTGTTGGTAATCACGGTACGCCATAAGCAAGGCAGGTTTAAGATAAAACGATCGAACGTATTCATGTTCGACTACTGATTATATTAAATAGTCTATGTAACGAGTGCAACTCGACCCGGCTCGAAGGACCAAAAGTGAAAAACGTCACTTATCGCTGGTCCATTTATTTACGGTAAGTTACTTGCGAATGCGTAATGACTTGCGAGCGAACTCTCACACGGTAGGTGATTGTTATCTTATAGCATCAAAATAAATACCCTTACATAATGTTCCGTCACTGACCTTCCTCTGCACAGTCTTGAGCACGCTCTGGACCCACTTCCTCATGGGCTTGCCGTCCACGGATTCGAGGAATTCCTTCAGCTTCTCCAGCAGCACCGGCTCGCGCTCAAAGTCGTAGAAATGCTGGTCGACCCAATGTCGGAGGACATTTATTACCCTGAAAGTAAACACGTTTTCTTATAATAAAAGGCAGTTTTAAGAGGAAGATGCTTGGGTATGGTGTTCACAATAATAGCAGGGTAGACGGTCCGTGTGATGGTAAGCGATCACCTCTGCGTATAACACGTTAGGCGTGAAATAAATGTTGCCGATCGAGAAGTAAGCCACATAAATGACCTTTTCTTAAATTGCTTTTCAGCCAGTTTGGATTCGGACATGGCTAACCATTCAAATTAGTGGGAGAGACCAGCATAAATTGATATTCTTCTATAATGTTTTCAAATGAGTATTTATATAGAAACGTTAGACTTGGGTCCAGCAATAAGACTCGAGTATGGTTCTCACCTAAACTTAACCGGCTGCATGAACTCCTTCCTGTACCTCTTCCAATCTTCCCTGGCCGTGTTCTTACTCAACTTCTCCGCATCGCTGCTCGCCGATATTTCCACGCACTCTGCTACAGAATAACACAACATCCAACATGTATTTACTGAACACAAAGAATGTCTTCTACATCGTCTAAAATAAGTTAAGAAAGTTACTTTTAAACTTCTTCTTACTGGATGTATAATTACCCCAAGCTTCCATAAATAAGTGCAGTATAAATCTCCAACCTCAAATAAAACTACATGTCTCATTACAAAATTAAAATATATTAGAAGTGAATTGATATTAAATTTAAAATGCAATGGATAGATAGCCTCATTAGATAGTGACAATTAAAAGCTGGAGTCGCAATGGCTTGTTTTTTAAACAATCAAGCAACACTTATTTTGCTGATGGTACAAGCATGAGGCGATGGCGTCACAGGGTTCAAGTGCCAAAAAATAATTTTATAACGGTAAACTTAGCCCTGGTAACCTAATACTTTTTTTATAAGCTTGACCAGAAAAAATATAGCCCTGGCGCCCGAATTTATAAGGATACAGAAAAAAATGTCATGGCTTAATATGGTGATAATACAAGGACTACTTGCTTTAAGATATATAACAAATTTATAATTATGTATTTATAGTTATTTCAAATAGTCGTATTTACGATAAGTGTAATTGAGAATGATTTCCGTAAACAATCGCCAGATGTTTAATTTCCCTGGTCGAAGTCCCGAGTCGAAGCAAATCTTACCTATGTCGAGTTCGAGCGAGTGAGGACTGACGTCCTTTTTAGGCGTCTTGATCCTTGTGACTGGCGTGCAACAACCGCGTATGGAGTTAGTTTTATGATCTTACAATGCAGCGCATACAACAAGGATACGATGAATTCAGTACATTTTATTAAAACTTTTGTCAAAATAAAAAAGTGCCAATTGGTATTAAACAAGAGACATGGTAATACAGGCAGGTTTGTGTTTTAGACTTAATCAGCAGTTTAAATAAATATTAATTTACTATGGCGCCCGAATACGAATTGTATCCTTGTTGATCGAACGTCAATTTTATTATACATATTTTGTTTACGCTAAAAATACACGGTTGTTTCCTTGGCTTTTATTGAAACAATAAAATTTCATATAATATTTTTCATTCATGAAACACTAAATTAAATGTACAATTGAATACCTACTATCCAAGTTCTAATTGAACTACATAATGTACAATATGTTTTCATCATGCAATTCTGGCATTTACAAATTTGATCGCACCGTGTATTTTCAGCATTACGAAACCGATTAGGAAGCAGCAATAACATAATGTTTGATGGTTGGCCTCACGTTACACATTCGAGGTCTCACATCCCCTGGTTTAGCGATGAAGGTGACCAATGCATGTTGTGGAGCAGCGTGGGATGTTTACGATGTATGCCAATGTCGTTGACAATGCTCTTAATGCAGTATAATGACGGTATCATGTCATCGGCAAAGCTCTTAACGCATTGTATTTATTAACGAAGGCAAATTACACAGCCATAATGTAAAGGCCATTCCACACACTAAATGACAGCCGATATAATTACCGTTCTATAACAATTACATATTATATCAAATTAGTATACGTTTATAGATAATATAGAAGCAACATCAATAGCCACGTTAGTACGAAGTTAGTATAACATATACCAAGTCCAAAATTATATTAGGTTGTTATATAGGTTGCATTAGGTTAGGTATTCTACGTATATTATTGTCCAGAAATGTATGTTTTTATGCTGATGGAAGGTGTATACATGTCAGAGGGACTTGTACGATTTGTTTTTTTCTTTACATTGTTTTGTATCGCTATGGACGTGTCCACCCGAACACGAAGTAATCGCCTTCCATGTTACGGCTATGCGAACGATATTAGGGATGCTAACTCGAATACTTTATTACACATTATTATTACATTATATCAACATTCACAATTAATTTTATTAGTGTACTTTTATTTATAGAACGAAAAACGTCCCAAGTTTACAAGCGGTACGCAAGGAACGTGAACATGTAACGTACGCGGGTGTGCGATGTGTCGTACGACGTACCTTGCGTGGGCGCGTCGTACACGTCGCTGGGCTCGGGGATGCGGAAGCGCTCGATGAGCAGGTCGAGCAGCTCGGCGGGCGAGCAGAACGACCGGTACGTGGTGAGGAACGTGCGCACCAGGTTCAGGTCCGCGTATATGTGGTACGTGAGCCGCTCCACGAGCTTCAGCAGGGTGGCGCCCTGGTGGTAAGTTAGTAGTTGGTTAGTAAGTTAACGCGTTCAACATCGAGGACTTCAGCACCACTCATCATCAGGTGGGATTATTTTTGACACCGACTACACAGCCAATAGACTCCTAATAACAGGCGAATGGCTTCTGTCAACGCATCTGGCTTATAATACCGATATAAATTCGTGCCGACTCATTCTTTCCCGTTGCTTAAATTAATCTATTTCTCCCCAACGTTTCGTGTGACCTTGAATTAGCCAATCAAAGCGTTGAATTAGCTAATCACCTCACTAGGCGTCTATTGGCTGTGTGGTCGGTGGTTTTTAAGCACTAACTTATACAACGTAAAAAAGCAAAACAACAAAAAAAATCTTCAATAATTACGAGTGCTCTCTTGTCACTCAAGTAAGCATATCAGTATACCAATCACATATGACGTGAGTACCTTTATCAAAGGCGCAGAGGACGCCCGCTCCTCCAGCACGATGTTGTCGGGCGAGTCCGGCACCGCGAACCTGTATATCGACACGGGCGGCAGCTTCAGCGGGTGCCGCTTCTCCAGGTCGAGCAGTATGCTGGAACACACCGGTATCGACTATACAGCACTGATGCAGGAGGTGCGAATACACAATGTGTTTACTAGAATACACCTTATCCGATGCGAAGCTTTTTAGTGGATATAGCGCGTATATTTCTAGAAGCAAAAATCTCATCTTGTACTCATTGTAGCATAGTGACGCAGACGTGAATATCAGATAGAATGCAAACTCGCTTTAAAGTTTAAATATCCTACAAATAAGCATACGAGCCATCTCATGGCTTACTGATTATAAAAAATAAATTAACTTTTAAAACAATACCTGTCGAGGCTTCTATCCAGCATAGGTTTAGTGTTCAACATGACGAGGTCGCTCATCCAGTTCCGCTTCTCGGCGCAGGAGGCCGCCGCGAGCAACACCGGGCCACCCACGCGCGGACATAACTCCACCATATTTCTACCCTCTGAAAAATAATACAAATATAAGCTTTCTGTCAATTGGAATTGAAAAAAATTGTATTTTGGAAATAAGGCTCGAAGGACCAAAAAGCCAAAAAGTAATGCAAGTATTAGAGTTCCCATTGTTCCCATTCGAATAACAAAATGGTTGGCTTATTTAGAACCATACCTTACACTGCAAAATCAGTGGCAGGAACACTAATATTTTTTTAATGTCTATAGCCACTAAACGACGTTCCACCTAAAAGTTAGTGGTCACCCTCGCTTATGGACATTATTAACACTGAAGCCATCACTGACGCGCTGTAGGCCAAGAACGAACGAAGAGGAAACAAAGAAAAAATTAAATAGATTCTACCACCACTTTAAGAAAGATGCTATCACAAAAACCCTCGCGTTCAGCTGTACAACATTCATAGCTCACCATCCGTGTCCGGCCTGTCCACCAGCTCCAGCTTCCTCACGTGCAGCTTCTCCTTCAGCTTCAACTGCTGAACCCCGGAGCTACCCGAGGTGAGGCTTCCGCTGTTCACGGCCACCTGGACATTTCAACTATTTAAAAAGACAATAACAGTAATAAAATAATTAAGAACGGTCATCTAAATAAAAAGATGTAAAGGTATGCTGAGCGGCAATATATTTTATCAGTAAGATTATGATTTAATTATATACTTCATATAAAATGAATATTTGCGTTTGACATTCATGGTCCTCTCAATGAGCAATGGCCTTCACTTGTGACTTAAGATGTCTAGACACCCTGCTTCAGTACCAATTTGGTGGCGGGGTTAATGGCCGACCCATGTCAGAACTTTTTACGGCATCCGAAGGCCTCCAACATGGCATAACGGTTGTTATCTGACGTAACCGTCGGCTTAACGTGCTTTTCGGAACCCCCGTAACGTTCAAGAATTTTTTGCCACTTTAACTTGGTCGATCACTTAAGATCGACCCGAGCCGCTGGGCTATGAGCGCTTCCGAAGTATTTCTTATAGTATTTCTATATAGAGGTTCAAATATATGTATGCAATGAACACGTTACCAAGCTGGTGATGGGTTTGCACAGCAGGAGTAGCCCGTCGAATAAGTACGCTCGTCTCTCTGCTATCCTTTTTCCGGGGCCGATTTTTGATAATGTGTCCTCTGAAAATAAAGGAAATTTAGGTCAGAAATATGATAAATATTATTATCACACACGTAAATGGATTTAGTGGATATTTGTATAATTTTACTTAAGTAGGTAATTTGCAGAAGATTCTGACTTTTGACATTTCCAACTGAGTTGAAATTGTTATCCATATTTGCTTTGTTTTGCTTTATTCAAATTCAAATAATTACTCTAACTTTGTACATGTACATGCTATTCACCAGTCATTAAGTCATCGCAACCCATAATTGTCCCATTGCTGGTCACGGGGTCTCCTCTCACAATGTGAGTGGTACACCGATATAATAACGTGAATGTGACCGACAGCATACCTCGTATGAACTCGTTGCAACACTGTCCCACGTCCTTGGTGTCCCAGTTTTCAACGAGCCGCGCCAGTTCATTGCACTTCTCTATGGCCTGCTGGCGGCGGGTGCGCGCCGCCGTGCGCAGCGTCGGATCCCTAGTACAGAACAGGTATTAATTAGGAATTAATAGAAATTTATCTCCTAGAAATCATAAGGTCCTGGGTTAGATTCCCAGCAAGGCGGCGATTAGAATTAGGAGTCAAAGTTTCTGCTTTTTGTTTGGTTGTGTGTTCCTGTCTTGCGTGTTGTCTATGGCACCCAAGACACAGGGAATCCTAGTGTGGGGTAATGAGAGTGTAGTTGTTAACCTGTTAAAACGCCTAGCGTACAATGAGATTCAGGTTCTATTTAGGATTATATGAAATAGTAGGGCATTTGGAGTAAACACAACAAAATATGCATGTTAGTTTTCGGGATTTGATATTGGTTGTGACCATGCTGCGGAACAAACCAACTACCTCCAAGTTAGTACAAGTCTAACAACAGTTTACTTTACCAATCTTCATTAACCTTAATCTTTGAGAGTTACAAAATAATACACACGGACAACACTCACATCTTTGGTCCATTTCCTAAAGCCTTTATAAGTAACTTTGTGATAGGTTGGAGATTGCATTCAACCTGAAAAAAAGTACGATACCATTTAAATAAAAATTAAAAGTATGCAAACTCAATATAGGAACTGGCATGAATCGTATGGCAAAGACTTAAATCCTATAACGATGAGGTACCTGCTTGAAGCTCTCGCGGTCGTCGGAGGCGGGCGCGATCTGCAGCAGCGACAGCACGTACTGGTGGTAGAGGAACACGTGCGCCACGGGCGTGAGCAGCAGCCGCGGCAGGTAGTACTTCACCGCCAGCCGGAACCCGTGCCCTGCCGTGTCCAGCCGCTCCGACAGCTGCGTCACGGAAAAATTAGGGGCCATCCATACATACGTCACACTAATTTTAGGCTTTTTTAACGGGACGGGACGTTACTCACAACAGGATCATCCACTATCTGCTGCAAGGCATCCCTGGACTCCTTCCTGGTGACGATGTTGGCGTATCGGACGTACGCTCGGAACTCCTCCACTTCGGCCAATTCTGGACATAACGGATATTTATTAGAGACTGGTGAACAAGTGTTGTTATTGCTCAGTGCACAGTGCAAAACTCATAATATAATGAAAGCTCATTCCACAGGTTCCTAGCTGGAAGGAACGCGAGAAGCGAAGAGCTTAATCGTGTACCTTACAACCTAACCCTCGCCGCTCGACGGCTTATGACAATTTTACATCGGTGCGAGTTCACATTGGATGACCGCTAGTAGCAGGCGTAGTAGCAGTTGTCATTTCATGAACCCCTCCAAGCTTAGGACCATACATAAAGTCGAATGCACTGTCTTTTAACAATGCCGGAGGCTTTTGGCCTTTTGGGCAGTATAAGAACCTCGACCCTTGTGTTAACCATAAAAGTTTTCACTAATGCGCACATAATTTCTGTGGTGATGTATATATTATACAAATCTTCTGTATCACAGAGACACAAAATCACAAGTAGTCGATGCCAAGCCAAGAATCTCCGAGAAGACTGCAAAATGGGCGCGTTCCACTGAACGATCACAACACTCAAAACAATCATGTTTCTGTAGAAAAAGAGTTGGTTTGACCGTTGTGGTTATTAGTGGAATTCGTTTAAAAAGTAAGGAACATACCCTCAAAACAGCTGCCGATGTAGGGCGTCGGCGAATCCTGCGACATCTCCATGGCGTCCTCCAGGTTGCCGAGCAGCGTCACCGTCAGCTCGTAGATGTCCACTATGTTGCCGAAGATCAGGGATATCGCCTGCGGTGATCACGTTTGATTTTAGGCCCGTTCAGATAGGCGCCGTATCCGCTAACGCTGTCGGTAGCGGATACCGAGTAGCGGTATTTTTATGCTGGGTCTACACCACGCAGAAGGTACTTCAATTGGCATTAAAATTATAATTATCATGGCTTTACATTATTTACATTCTGTTTTGATGCTATCTAATTACATTATGCTCCATCATTATGCTAAGCAATGATATAATTGTAAACTCACCCGACTATTCCGGTCGAGAATCTTTTCCAGCTCGTCCTTAAACACCCTGATAATAAGGTGCAGGTCTCGTAGGAAATTCTTCTCTTCTGCGAGCAGGTCCCGCACCAGCTCGCCGTACGAGAGCGAAGCTCCCGCTGCGGTCTTCGCCCCCGCCGCCGCGCCCGCAGCTCCCGCTAGCTCCGAGTCTTGGTAGAACATATCCATTAACACCTGGGTGGAGAAAAGATTGTTTTTGAGAACAGTTTAAAACAGTTTTTGTTTTAAGTAGTATTCGGTAAATTTTTAATTTTACGCAGCCACCCTGTCCCAAATGTTAAGATGAAACATTCACTAGTTTAAGTTAGACCTCCAGAAATACACCTGAGAAAACCGCACCAAATTTAATTCAGTAGGTTTTTGGTGATGCGCGGACAAACATACAGACAGGCCAAAATTCTAAAAATAATATTTTTGGCTTCTATTGACTATATGAAGACCCTTCACACATTTTTCTCAAATATCTCCTATGTACAGCTATAAACCAGTTACAGTTCTCTCTAACCTTATCAGCACACATGGCAGTCTTAATGTCGCTACAGGTAATGGTCTGGTAGCCGCTCTTTTGTGAGATCTTCTTGACGAAGGTGCCGGCCAGCTTCAGGATGTCGCCGCTTACGTACTCCAGCACCGCGGTCATGAACACGCTCACCGACATGTCAATCTTGTACAGAAGCACTTCCTGGAATGCGCGCAAGTGTTGAAAAATCAAATATAGTAAGTTATCTGTCAACTTTATATAATCTGTAGGCATCTACTTAGTCTATAACCTATGTATGTATACTTCTTCTCATTTACAAGTCCATACTGACTATACATAAACTGCAACTAAACAACAAACAATACATAATTATGTTATGCTTGTAGATACACAAATTCAATACAGTATTTTCCTGTAAACTTGTCGATTGCTTACGATTCCCTATAAGCAGTCTCCATACTTCAAGAAAGACAGTAGTACCTTCTGCAGCAACTGGTGCAACTTATCAAGCGGCAGCAGCAGCTTGCGGCGGCGCTGCGCGCTGGCCTCGCGCGCGTCCTGCAGCGCCCAGCGGTCCAGCGGCGTGGGGAAAGTCCGGGCCACGCGCTCCTCCACATCCTGGGGACACCAGCTCCAATAGATGAGGTATGACCTAAGCTACTACGCCGAAGACATTTACTGAAGGGCATAACATGTACAAAGCTAACGTCTGGGTTTTCTATGTTCATGTTTTTTTTTTAACGTGATAACATCTTATAAATTGATGAACACCGGCAGCGCGCACGAAAATGTGTTTATGTGTTTATAGTAACAGTGATAATAAGTGTCACCACTATTTATTCAGTTGTATGGTCAAACATCAAGACCATTTGTTACCTGTTCAAACATAAACATTTCACGAGCTTTTGTATGAAGAATGGAATCCAGCCAGGCAGGTAAGATAAGCTACCACCAAGGTAGGTTCGTTGTGCCGCCTTAATAGTAAACAACAATCTTACTGCAAAGAATTGGGTGGCTATGTTTCCTCCCAAAACCAAAAAATCCAGGAAACTCACCTGCACTGTAAGTGGTGATGGTACAGCACAGAGCATGGCCAGGAGCCGCAGACAGAGTGACTCCACATACTGCAGGGCACTCTCTTCCACCGTTAGCGTAGGGTGGTGTTGCTCCAACACCTGGAAGAGATATACACCATGAGAGAAAGAGATATACACCGTAACAGGAGTCATCTGGACTCATATCATGCAAGCAAGATAAAGAGATTTCATTCCTTCATGTATTATTCCTTTCCACTATGTCATAGATTATTGTTATATCATACCATCATATTTTTCTATACTTATATTATTTTTTTTCCTCTCCCTCTCAAAGATATTGTAGATAGCTCCTAACACCCTGACACTGACTGACTACTGTTTGGTGTCTTATAACTTTTTGTTAACATTATAAAGACACTGGTGCCCTGCAGCAACATAGTGCAAAAGGTGCTGAAATTGAATTTGAGAAATTGAACCATTACATCATATCGCTGATTTGCATGAATACCCTTTGATGATGAATATGCTTTGCACAAACCAAAATTTTGAAAAAACTGGTTTATAACTCAGCTGAATCGAAAATAGTCCTTATTTCATGGCCAATAAAACTCACATTAATAACGGCAAAACAGGCGTAGTGGCGCGCAAAAATGTCGTTACGTGATTGATTGATTTGTATTACAGTTAATATTTTGTTTAATTTTCAAATGGCTTCCCTGTAAAATTTGTGTTTTTTGGATTGTGCGGTTATTCGTGCAAAGCAGTGATATGTGAGACTATAATTAGAAAACATAATAAGCGTTATAGAGACACTGCACCTTATCTGAAGTGGTTCTTATTTTCCATTTATCCCTATTGTCATATGTCATTAATTACACTATAATACAAACTGAACAATATGTAAATATTATTAAACACTAGTAAACCCATCCTCACTTTGCTTTGGGAAACCTGTCTCTGAGTACCCACCAACAATCATTGTTTTGGGTTCGATTGTGGTACGTAATAAAGGTTTTTCTCATATATATTACATGTAAAGACATAATTTTAGAGTCTATAGACCCTCTCCACACTGACAATGTCAACTTAACTCATTCAGTAGTTGCGTTACTTCACATATAATGAGATACAATGCACAGATCATCACCTATCATCATCACTCTAATTCATCACTATTAATGGTTATTTTCTATTTACCCTACATGTTTGAATATGTGGTTCTTATTGATATTTTCTTTTATGGCTACTTCTAGACTATTCCCAGGTATTCCCCGATTGGTGTTGTAGCACATTTGACTGACATAGAAATGGTATCTGTATGAACATAAACATTTTCTTAAATATTTTTTATTTAAGAAACCCTCAATTACTACTTAATTACCCAAACTCCTATGTGAGACTGTTATTCTTTAAAAGGAGAACAAGATTTCTATTTACAAGTCAAATATCACAAAGTAAAAATATTATTATAGCTAAAGTAAATGTATTCAATTTCAATGGACCAACACAATTATGTTTTAACAGTTTTTGTGTGTATGTTTATTTGTTTGGGCAACTGTTAATTCTGTAACACCGAAGGCATCATCAATATGTTGTTGATCTAAAACAGAGGTTCCCACACTTTTTTTCTCATAGACCACTTTCACTTTTTACTTACATTCAAAAACTTTTTACAGTTAATTTGTGAAGGCAAAGGTAGCTAGCCAGGCAGTCAAGTAGTCTTTTGTGAATTATTAAAAGCTTTGAAATTGGAGATCATAAATTACACCATCACACCTACCATTACCATCAAGAAATCCATACAAACATGCATGCATGTTCCATGCCACTGACTCAAAATATTGGAGTAAAAGACATATCGCGAGTTCCCATATCATCGCAAAATGTGCACAAACAGAAGCTGTTTAAAAGGAGTCAGTAAAAGTACAACCATCGCGAAAATGCGACAGAAGAATCTCTTGGTTAACAGTGTGCAAGATTTTGTCAATTTTATGTGTGTATGATAATTATTTATTAATTCTATTTTTAGCTACATTTACTTTAGATAATGTAACATGTTTTAAGGCAAATAAACATGAATTGGATCTTTGGGAAAAGTCAACAGGAGATTGAAATGTCAAAGAATCATATGTAACACACAACAGTAGGAATCTTACAAAAGAATACGTAAACAAAAGGGTTTATTCTTAACAATACTAAGTGTTGCTTTTATTGAACCATAACTTTTTTGTTGTAATAGTGAACTCGACGATCTTGAATGTTTTGAGTGAGGTAATGAGGCTGACATGCTGTGGTACATACGAACCTTTCGCAAGGAGTTGACGAAGAGCCCACGCCATTTCTCGGCATTGTCCGGCTCCTGGAAGTCGTAACCACGACTTTCCTCCACCGTGGGCAACATTGCGACCATATAAGCCACGGTGAAACCATGTAAACACTTCCACAGTCACCCTAACACGTTAAACTTATTCATCACTTTATCTCTAAAAAAAACTCAAAGCTTCCACTTTCCACGCATTTAACACTCGATAAAAACACTAAAAAATACCGCGTATGCAAAAATATGATAGGAAAATAACACGATTCCCTATTTATAAAACAATATCTTGTAAAATATAGTCAATCCATTTGAACGGCAAAACGACGCCATTTTCAACTTATTTACTATAGCACCGTTCTCCAGTTCTCCACAAATATCAATATAAGAGGAGTATAACGTACTCCCGTTATGATTGGTCAAAATTTACTTATGTCACTAAAGTACGGTTGTAGTATTGGCTGACAGCATTGACGTTATTACAATGACATTTGAAACGGAGAAATACGAAGTACCTCATTCTAGAAAAACCTCGGTTCTCGTTGAAATATTTATCTTTCGGTATGAAAATTGACAAACGACGACAATTTGCGCTGCACAAAGTGAAAATCAATACATCATCTCGTCAGTCCTCATCTCGTCATATTGACTTCGAAAGTTCGAATCGAATACTTCGATAGTTCGATTACTTCGAATCGATTCGATAGACTTTGATTTGATTGATTGTTAGTATTGCCATTGTCAATATTGTCATGATAACTTTTTTTTATATTGCTAGAAAGACTAAGAACAAGAACATTGTATATTTTTCCCTTAGAATAATTATTCTAAGATTTTTCCGTAATTCATGTACCTATAATGTCTAATCACAAATTTCAAGTTATTTTTTCAAATACCAATCCAGCCAGACAGAGATCCGATGGGTTATGAAATCAACCGATGAAATAAAAACCAATGAAAATTCTTGGTTCGAATCCTGCCTATGAAAGAAGTAAGAAGTTTAAGCTAGGTACCTAATAAGACGTTAAATTTTGATTTTGAGATATATTTATTCATTCAATATCCACAATGTAAGAATTCCATTTAATATCTTTAATTAGAATATGTTTTGACCAATGACATTATAAGTAAAAAGAGGGTTTTGACCGTTTTGTCGCTAGTGGAACGTGCCCATTGTCAAATGTCAATAAAATGTCTTACGTAGGTACTGACGTCTGACTCTGACGTATGACTCAGTGACATGAGACATTGTCGTATCGTATCAGCTCAATCAGCTGAAAGCCTGAAATGAGAAATCTGAATGATCTGATTCTCAATTGGGAAACCATAATTTTGTAAAACAATTAATTAACATATTTTGATCACACAGAATGATTTTAAGGATAGTATTATGTATACTAATACAGACAGTGGTTTATAGTGCTCTAGAAAGCAGTGGCAATGAGACAAATGAGACGGAAAAGCACTTTATTTATAACACGTAAGTTTTGTTGTATTGGGTTTATTTGTTTACTAACTAAGAGACGATGCGTAGATTCAGCCCTATCATCTAATAATGGTTATTTTCATTCACCCTAAATGTCTGAATCTTTTCTTATTGAAATTTTCTTTTATTGCTACTTCAGATTATTTTCGGGTAATCCCCGATTGGCGTTGTAGGACATCTCACTGGCATAGAATTGGTATCTGTATGTGTATTGAAATTTGAACCTACAGAGAGCACTTGAGGATGTAGTAATGGCCATGGCAATTATTCACAATGCATACAAAACCAAATACTTTATACGTACATACAATCCCATAAATTGTAATTAGGTAGAGAATATTCCCCTTATTTTTATTATTTAATAATATAAACATTATCTTGTTTTTTTTTATTGATGATACTTGAGAACTGAGTATAACTCAGTATCTTGATACTTTATCTTGTCTGCAATATATAAGCAGACAATACAGTTTTATCCAAGTTGTATTCAAATTAAGGAATAGATCCTTTGAACGGCATTATGGGTCATTGGAAAGGTTACTATTTCATATTTCAACAGCATTTGTGGATGTATTACAATAAATTACTATCTTACTAGTTTATAGTACAACAAAAGTTGACCTCTAAAGTGATAAAATGAGTTATATGGTGAGAAAAAATGAAGAAGCAATGTTTTGGGTCCAGAAATATTTGAAAGACTCCCTCCACATTATATCTCTCCTCTCCTCTCTTATACCATAGCTCAAATTGCCACTTTAGTTGTTTTATTAGAGGTATAGTATAGAATCCTCTGTTACAATATAGCTAAGGTTTTCAGTGCATATTTTATTGGGCTTTAATACATTAAAAAAATACTTATTAGGTATACATATTCAATGACTGTTTGTACTAATAAAATAATTCTGATATTGACAGGTCGAGCTATGACACAATTATAAATGTTGCAGTTAATGAGTCAACAACACAAATACTTGACTTTTATGAGGTATTTCATCTACTTATTTATTTTTACTTTGTAAGTGTCATATAATTATGTAACAAACATTACATAGTTACAAAAATTGTTAATTATTTATTAATTGATAATGTAAATCTAACCTAACCAGCTCCTTACCTAAAATAAATATTCTTAGAATAAATATTGGTTATTATGATACTGTAACATAATAGTAGGTCATCCCAGACACACACACTCCTGTACTAACCAGCCCTGTGTTGTATTAACATCGAAATGAAAATTGCTAGGTTGCTAGACTGGGGCATTAACAGCAAAGCCAGTGTTTAGATACAGTAGGAATGGCACAGGAAATATAAGAGGGTGCAGAATGAGCCACACTGCCCACTAGTCTTGCAGCGGATATGTCTTATTTATCATTAGTTAAGTATTAGTTTGTTAATTTTTTATCGGCAATTACAAATATGTAGTTCTGTAGTGATTATCATTGTAGGACTCAGAGAAATGGCTGGGGTACCCCACGCGAGTACACGTGCGAATAAACAACTCGCCGAATGGTGCCTACCCTCTGTTTGTGACGGCAGCTCAACAAAAGGGTGAGAATGATGATTTAATAAAACTTCTATGGAAGATCTCTAAGATGTTGGTATGGACCAATCTAAGGAACCACTGCTTGTCTGCTATTTCATTTCTTCTTTAGCAACCATACAAAAAAAAATACCTTAGTTACAACACATCACTATACAACAATCTTTATAATTATATAAAACTCTTCTGTTAGTGACTGACAGACAAACCACAGCCGAAACTACTGAACGCTGAAATTTGGCATGTATGTTTCTTGGGGAGTGTAGGGGAGGACTAAGAGAGGATTTTTGGAAATTCCCACCCAAGGGGATAAAAACTAAAACATTTTATGTTTTCAATTGAAACTTTGTATTTAACGTTATTAACTTTACTAAATCTCAGACTCCTATGACATTCATTATTCTTAAAAAGAGGTTTCCTCTTCACAAATGAATATACATAAATAGGTATAATAAGAAAATATACTATTGTATTTCTAAATGACTGTTAAGTAACTTCTAATATAAGATGTGATAATGTTACGTTTCACAGGTGTGCTATCATGGGAGCTCCCGTTGGTGGTGTCGACCAACCACGCGGTGCTCCACTTTGACGATATGGCGAGGACATTGTGTCCACATGACGCAGGACCCAGTAAGATAACTTAAGGAAAATCTCTACTCTAAACATACAAATTAAATGGGATCTTATACAGTTCTACTTGGATGAAATAATTATGTAACATGGCTTGCTAGAAGTCATTATATTTCACAGCAAATAAGCAGGACTATCCATCGGCTGATAATTGGTGACCATTGTCCATTAACATGAATACCAAAGGCATCACCAATGCGTTGGAGATCAAGCATGAGAGACGAAAGAATGAGTCTGGCTCTCAAACCCCCAGCCGGAGGACCTTTTATGGAAAATTTATGATCGATTCTGAAAAGCGGGTGGCAGCTATCTAATCTGACCTTTCCACAGCATGATTATGCATACAGATATTTAAAACAAATTTTAATCAAAAAAATATTGCACATTTTATTTTGTAAAGCTTAAGTAGCCTGAAATAAATGTTTTTTTATAGATATTACATCCCAAGGCCGTCCGACAGTAACGTTGGCGACCTCGAGCCCCCAGAACATGTCAGTTTCGATAAAACTGCGGAGAGTTGCAGATTTTTATTTAGAGGTTAACAAGGTAAGCGTTCGTTTGTGTTGTTTGTACTACGTAGAGATAAATCAATACTCAATTACTCATACCATCTCAACAATAGGAAACGTCATTGTCTACTATTATAAACTACGTTTTTCCCGCGGCTACGTCCGCGTGGTAATCGGAAAGCACGAAATCCCACTCAAATAATATAGTCAAATATAATAGTGAAAACGTTGAAGACAGACAAACAAAATTACTTCCCATTTATAATATTAGAATGAATTGGGCGAGAAGACATGCCCGGGGAGCGGCCGAGCTCCAACTGATCTCTGTCGGAACTTTATATGCGAGCAGTGTAGAAAACTTCGATAGCGTGATTCAGGCTTGTCATGACGTCATCGTTTAACGTTTGCGCCATCGCCACATATGAATGTAAAACCAGGTTCCACCAAAACCACGTGTGTACGTAGCGTTCATGTCATACCCTGCCATTTGCATATAAATTGTGGAACGAAATTACTGCATCGGTGTTCCCGCATGGCTCGGTGCTATGACTTGGGTCCTTTACGAAGCGGATGCATTGCTACCTTCTTGGCCCGCAACGCGCCGGTGACGTCATCTGTTCTGATTTTGACACCTTGGCTTTTATAATTTGGCGTTTTGCGACAGGAGGTGGAGTTAAATGTGACGCCGAGCAGTCCCAAGTACTACTATTTCTCGTTCGACAGAGACCCGTGGAACGTCTCCGAGAGCAGCAGAGGTATTTTGCCAAGGTGAGTTTTTTTCACTAATTATTGTCTGCTCGTTTCCCGGTTATTTGCTTATTGATGCTGGCTACAAACATGATGGCTTGAAGAGAAAACAACAAAGAAATATTAATTATACTAAACGTACAAATTATTGTAATATTAAGAAAATTCTTTCACATAAGTATCTGTACAGTGTACCTATTAGGTACAAATCATCTTCAAACATCATTAAAAAATAAAGCATCGATAGGACCTTTAAGGAGGACAAATTGTTGATAATGTTGTCTGTTGTTCCAGATTTAACTACACGATCCCGAAGAGCGTGGTGCTCGTCATCGACTCGGACGAGGAGGTCTGCGCGGTCGTCTCCATACAGAACAACTCTGTGAGCCAATATCACATGTTATTTTATTCATTACAGTTTTATTAAATGACTGCATTGAAGCGTTCATAGCTTTTAACTTTGCGTTATAATAAATGTTATATAATCTATATTATATATATATAAATTAATTGCTGTTTGTTAGTCTCGCTAAAACTCGAGAACGGCTGGACTGATTTGGCTAATGTTGGATTTGAATTATTTGTGGAAGTCCAGGGGAGGTTTTAAAGGTGAGTAAATATGAAAAAATGCTTGGAATATAGTAAAAACAACGATTTATTATAGACCGGTACGAAGTTCGCTGAGACAGCTATTACCATAATTATACATATTTTCATTCGGTTGCAGTGTCCAGTGTTTGACAATGAGAAGGACATTCTGTACAAGGGGTACCACTTCACGATGCTGTCCAAGGGAGGGATCACCGTCACGGTATGTACAATGGCATGTTAACATAGTGTGCGGCGTGTATGTATTGTGTTTCTTGAGTGTAATTTCTTTGTTCCAGCAATCAATGTTTCCGAACGGGTTCTACGTGGTGTTCATAGTGAAGGAGAGCGACGAGGAGTGCACGGGGGTGAGCGGCGCGGGCGGGGGCGGGGGGAGGGTCAAGAACTTTAGGTAAGAGTCCTTATTATAACCTACCCATTCCATTGTGTATCCTGCTGCAAGCGTTAAGCAAAAGGGTCAAGTCAAGCAGTTTAGTTAATTCTTCAGTTATTATAAATAAGTAGTTTTTGGCAAACGGAGATCTCTCGCCAGGCGAGGATTCATACCTGGGCAGTGGCGTAGCTAGGCGGGGGCAAAGTGGGCCCTCGCCCACGGCCTCGCACCTGGAGGGGCCTCGCGAGGCCTCTTTATGCGATGCTAGATTTTGGGAACGAAAGAAATGGGGCCTCGGTGATTCGACTTTGCCCACGTCTATATTACTCCACGCTACGCCACTGTACCTGGGGAGCGGCGGCGTTTAACTAATGAGGTTGGAACTTGTATATATGCGAGCGGTGGAGAAAATTTCAATAGCGTGACGTGACGTCGTGACGTCACCGTGCGATGCGTGTGCGATGTGGCCACAAGTTCTTTTTAATTTTACATGTTATGAATTTAAACGAAGTGACAGATCTAAACGAAAAACCAGCATTCAGCAGATTTAACGCTGTTACAAAAATCTACAAATCGTCACGTGTTACGTGTGGTATTAAAGTATGTGTGTGTGGTGTGTGTGCAGAGTGAAGGTGGTCCCGGCGGTGTCGTTCTCGCAGTACGCGGCGGGCGCGGGCGCGGCGCTGGCGCTGGTGGCGCTGGTGGCCGCGCTGGCGCCGCTCGCCGCCTGCGTGCGCTGCGCCTGCACAGGTAACTAAACTATGATGTGTGGATCCGTGTGCACCCACTTGGTGCTATGAATCAAACCAGTGTTCAAACCATAGATATATAATATACATAGATTGGGTATAAGAGTAAAAGAGAGCTACCGAAGCTTACGGTACTTTGATGTGTTAGAAAGAGAGAGAGAATAACGCTTCAAACGAGACCTTAATTTATTTGATCAGTGGCCTAACAGTCGATTTGTGTTGTGGACAGCTACATTATTTGGCGAATATTAATGTTAATTAAAGTGTTAATCAGTGTTGTTATAACGTTATTACGATGGTTACTTGGAGTTTTAGGTATAAAAGTGAAGTTTAACCAATTTACTTAAGTGATTAAAACCATTTTCGATGCACACATTGACACATCACGCACACATGAACAATTGGTTTTTGATCTCATTCGATAGTTCCGCCATTGTGCCGATGCTTCTTATCTCATTTTCTCCCACGTTAAAATGTGTCTCTGTCTTTTTCGTTTCATTTGCGCGTCATTTCCGTTTCATCGGGTTCCAAATCACAACGATACTAAAGAAGTATTCACTTCAAAAATACACATAATTATGTAGTTATTTGTAACCTTGTTCGTAGTTAATGTTTTGGTAACTCGCAGAAGAGGTGATGATGGTGGTAGAGGAGCCGCCCGCGCCCTCCACCTCCGGAAGCTCCGAGACCCACGACACCGCGCCCATCGTGCAGAACGACGCGTACAGCGGGGGTTAGTAGCCATTATACATTAATGTCTCTCCGATTTTTTTTTAATAAAAGCTTTTGACAGTCATAGTATTGCAATGTGAAATTATATGGAGTTGATTAGTGACATACATACTACAAATGAATTTTGTCACTTAAGTTAGTAAACGGAAACATTGTGATGACCTGAGATTTCTTCAAAATGTTCGTAATGGTGTATTTAACTTTGTTTGCTCGTGTGTCGTGTACAGAGTCGGACACGGGGTCCGAGGCGGCGCTGCAGCAGGCGTCGCTGCCGAAGTACCTGAACCTGGCGGGGCTGAGCCGCGCGCGCCCCGCCGCGCACAGCCGCCGCTCCGACAGGTCGGCCGCTCGCCACACTTACACACACACACACACACACACACACACACACACTTACACACACACATACACTTGCACATACATACACTTACACAATTACACATACATACATACACATACATACATTCACATACATACTTACACGTACATACACTTACACATCTTTAGAGGGCTTTAGTTTTTTTTTACACGATGTTAAGTTAATCCTTGACAACAATCCCACCTGATCTTATGTGATGATGTCCAATGATGGTAAGCGCATTAACTTAGTAAATACCTATTCATTCTTATAAAGTTTGCCGGTGGCACAGAATAATTAATTGCCGGTGGTACTTTGTAACTTTGTCAGAGGATTAAACTATCAATATTATTGTTGTGTCATTGGTATTTTTGCTGGTATTATTATTTTTCCGTGAAGCTCGGCTGGCTGGATACCATCTCGCTTATATTGAAATGGATTGTCTGCTCGTTTGCCGTAGAAAACGATGTTTGGCTAGTTTTCTTATCACGTAGACAGATATATAACTTGTTACGTAGTTATATCGCTCATAATTATGATAACTCTCATTGGCTGTGAAAGCGTGTTGGCACTTGCTGCTTAAGTGTTAAGTTAAGCATTAGCTTGTAATAAGTAAACATACTCATACGTAATAATACATACATACGTAATAATCTGTATGTTGTAGGTACTTCTGGAGCGCGCTCACGGTGGCCGTGGTGTACGCCCTGCCCGTGGTGCAGCTGCTGTTCACCTACCAGAGGGTGAGTATTGCAGTATTGCTGCTATACCTGACCCACCGACTACACCACCCATAGACGCCTAATAACAGACGAATGTTCCTGTTAACACATCTGGCTTATAGTTCCGAAATAAATGTCATACTATCTTTTTTTTTGTCAAATGACAAACTAACTTTTGAAACGGTGGTAAATGCAAAAAATGACGATCATAAGTGTATTCTAAATACCTACGTGAAATAAATGATTTGAGATTGAGTTTGAGTTTATCGTGCCGTCTCATTGTCTCCCGGTGCGTAAATTAATCTGTTTCTTTCCGTTTCGTGTGGCCAATCACGGCGTTGCAAATAGTTGCATAAAATGTCAAACATTAGGCGTCTATGGGCTGTGTAACCTAAGCAAGCAAGCCTTGTGACTGACAGCCGGGTATACATAGAGCGAAGCCTTAGTAATGGGGTGCCGTTGGTACTCTTTGGGTACGAAACCCTACTATGCAGCATACGAGCATGAAGCACCACTCTGTTAACTGTGAACGACACAGAACAAGACTCAAATGGGGACTAGGATGGTTGGTCAGTTAGCAAACGGTGTTATAACGTTATTTGGTTAGTTCTTAAGTAAGTATGAGGACAGGGACTGCTAGTTGGTCCTGTTAGTTGTTGTTAGTAGTTTGTAATCTGAGCCTCCTCCTAATTCGTTCACATATGCGTTGCTACCATTGAGGACTTAGATCGCGTTTAAAAGTGTAACCGGTCCCCCGGAGACCTGTCCAAGACGTGATGAACGTTCCAGATGGTGTTCCAAACGGGCGACCAGGACGTGTGCTACTACAACTTCCTGTGCGCGCACCCGCTGGGCCCGCTGGCCGACTCCAACCACGTGCTGTCCAACGTGGGCTACGTGCTGCTCGGGCTCGTGTTCATGCTGCAGGCGCGCTGCCGCCAGGTCCGGGGCTTCCACCATCAGGTATGCAGTATGCGAGCGGCGGGTACTTTTAACGTTTACAATGCTTGACTTGATCAAGGTTTTCTTTCTATTTTTAAAAACTATTTTTAAAAGATGTGCCGAGGAGTTTTCTTTCACCATTCCTTTTTCTCCTCTGAGATTTAAAATTTAAAGGCATCTCAGTGAAACGGCGGTAAATGCAAAAAATGACGTTCATAAGTGTATTCAAAATACCTACGTGAAATAAACGCTTGACCATGGCAACTTGACCATTTTTAAATCGAATCAAATGTCGGTAATTTGCAGGACATCCTGTACCGCTCGTATATATTATACATGTATGTACACAAGTTTGAAAGTGAACAGTCCGCCGTGGCCGCCCCCCGGGCATGACACCTAGCTCTAAACTGGTGACTCTAACATGATCTGATTACGCAACCTTTTGATAAATTCCTGAGAGTATGGTGTCGTCTCCCACAGGAGCTGGGCATCCCCCAGCACCACGGGCTGTTCTACTCCATGGGGCTGGCGCTGGTGATGGAGGGCGTGCTCTCAGCTTGCTACCACCTGTGCCCCAACAAGATGAACTTCCAGTTCGGTGAGGATGTGATGTTGGAACCATTCTATCCTCCTTAAGGGTTGTGCACGTTGTGCCAACTCCACTACGACTGGACTCATAGAAAATAATATGGCCTTTATTTCGCTCTCATTAGGATTGAATTTTCAATATTTACTTGAAAGAAGTGAATCCACGTGCGATTGAGGCACCATATATCGCCGGCCTACTCCGATCTGTCTGTAAATTCGACTGTAAGGGTCACGACGTAAAGCTCTTATTTGAACGCTTTTCTAAGAGTCGAATTAGAGTCGAGTTGGACTTAACTTGATGTAATGTGCGCAGATCTTAAATGGAGTCTGAAAGAGAATGCTTTTTTAGCTATAAGTTCGCCTACCGTTTACTGTTTATCTAACTTTTCCTTAAATTAGTTTGCAATAAAGTGTTGTGTTTTGTATTGTATTGCATTATGTTATATTGTATTATGTTATATTATATCGTATATTATTCCGTCCAGACTCGTCGTTCATGTACGTGATAGCGGTGCTGTGCATGGTGACGCTGTACCAGAACCGGCACCCCGACGTGAACGCGAGCGCGCACGCCACCTTCATGCTCATCGCGCTGCTCATGGCGCTCGGTATGTACCCCGCGGGGCACAGCGTCATCCCCCGGCGGGCGAGGCGTTCGCGACTAGTCTCGATCGGAACTTGAATGCCGGCAGTGGAAAAATTCGATAGCGTGATTTAGGCATGTCGTGACGTCACGGAATGACGTGTGTGCGATTAATGCATGTTGGCATTGACTAGCTGCTCTAGACAAGTTCTACTAGCTTCTAAAATCGACTACAAGTTGTTTTAAGATTGACGTTCATCACATCAGCTCAACTCCACTCCCGTTTTACTCATGGTCACAACCTATACTGTCCCACTGCTGGGCACGGGTCTCCTCTCACGATGAGTCATGCCATAGTGCACCACGTAGGCCAAATGCGGATTGGCGGACTTCACACACCTTTGAGAACAGTACGGAGAACTCTCAGGTGTGCAGGGAAACGTGATTTCCTCACGAAGTTTCCCTTCACCGAAGCAAGTGATAATTAAATTGTAATGCGCATATAATTCTCGTAAATAAGAGGTGCGTGCGGGGTTTGAACGAAGAGCCTTCTATCACTGCTAGAACCGTTCAACGGTTTCACCGTTCAACTATTACCGGTCCACTCGCAGGTCTCTTCGGTATATCGTACCCAAGTGTATACTTCTGGGTGTTCTTCACCATTCTGCATCTGTCGGTGTGCTTCGTGTTGACCTTGAAGATTTACTACGTCGGAAGATTTAAAGTGGGTAAGTGGGGGCCCAACTTTTTTTTGGTTAGGCAATAGAATAAGTATTTGATTCAAATAGAATTATAAGGAAACGTTAATGATTGAAAAAGGGCATATTGATAATTGTATCATAGACCGAAGCTCGAAAATTGTTAGACGTGCTTCTTTAAACTGACAAATATATGTATTTTTATTTTGAACTGATTGAAAAAAACCGTTTTAAGTGAGGTTTAGCAAAATACATTAGTAAAAAATGCAAAATCCAACCCAAATCGGTTAAGTCGTTTTTGATATTAGCATGCTCAGACGAACAGACAAAAATATTAACAATAATTTTTTTGGGTTCTATTGCGTTATTAAAGCCCCACCAATATAGTTTTTTTCGTATATCTTCCATGTACCTACAGTCAGCTGTCAATTACATTTTTATAATACTTATAGATAAAGATAGGAATGAAATGAAAACAACTGAAAGCACTCTGTTAGGTAATCCCAGTAACATTGTTAATCATATCGTGTAGGAATATCGATGGTGTCGCGTGCTTGGACCGGAATAAGACAGCATGGGTGGTTCGCCTTCCGTCCGAACTACACCGCCAGAGCGGTTCTGCTGGCGGTGGCCAACGTGGCCAACTGGACTCTCGCCGGATATGGGTAAATACACCTACATATAGAGTTGGATACGAGCACTATGAATATAACAGAAATAACTACATAGTTAATAACTACTAACGCTGTTAGAAACTTTAAATAGAATAAACTTGAAGAATGGATAAAATAATAGTAAATTGCATTGCTTTTTTTCAGGATTTGTTTAGAGCTTTTCACTCAATCTCAATGTACTCAATATTAAGGGATGGAAGACATTTGTGACTGAAATAAATATACCAATAATAATAAACTATAAATCCCTAAACAAAGTCCGTCATTCCTCGTAATATCCTCGTGCAGTCTTAATATCCTTACAACCCTTTTGCATTTTTATGGGGGTCCCCCCAAGGTAGAATATTAGATCCTTTTCTTTTCTAGCTGCGAATAGTTTTAGCTTATGTTATTTTCTTGATGTAATAATACGTAACACACACTCTCCTATTATAGTAAAGTGATAAGGAGGATCAAGTAATCAAAAGTGAGTCGGTTAATGTGTATACAATGAATTGGCAGGCTGTACGAACACAACAAAGATTTCGCGCGTCACTTGTTGGCAATATTGATGGGCAACGCGATTCTGTACACGCTGTTCTACGTGGTGATGAAGCTGTTCCACCGCGAGCGGCTGCGCGCCGCCGCCGTGCTGTACCTCGCGCTGGCGCACGCCACCTGGGCGCTTGCCGCGCACCTGTTCCTCCAGTCCAGGACCAAGTGGTCGGTGAGTGGCTGTGGAATTGTGATTTCTGGGTACCAACAAGCAATATATGGTGAATGTAAGCGTCATTCGAGGTGGATTTTAAATTTATTACTTATTTGATATTATTGTTCAATAATTCTAGTGATATTAAAGTATAAAGTGTTAATAATGTATGTCTGTCTCTTTAGAACTTTGAAATCTCTAGAACGCCAATATAGACCTCAAAATTTCACAGTAGAACTGTTGTTACTGTGGCTGCTATCAGACCAAATAATAAAAAAAGTAAAAAAGTTAGATCCCAAAGGAGTACCACGTACAAGTAACCTTTAAAAACATTAATTTTTTCTACATTATGTCTTATAACTAACAAAATTATTAGATTTAATATCGCTCAGTGTTAACAAAACCTGTATGCGAGTTGAACTCGCACTTGACCTTGGTGCCTGCTATCGGCTAACGTGTCGCGCCCGCCCGCAGCAAACGGCGGCGATGTCCCGCGCGCACAACGCGCCGTGCTCGGCGCTGGGCGCGCTGGACACGCACGACCTGTGGCACCTGGCCTCCGCCGCCGCCATCTTCTTCTCCTTCAACGCGCTGCTGATCGTCGACGACCCGCTGCGCCGCGCGCGCCGCGACCACATCCCCGTCTTCTAGAGCGGGAGCGGTATATCGGCCGGCTTCGTCTCACTGGATAGGGAATATGCGTGTCAAATATAGGTTCGTTTTTATTTTTTAAGTTTATCGCTGAAATAAAAAATCCTTTAACAGTATTTTAGATTTAAACATTATAAAATAACGGATATCAATAAAGTGGAAAATTATGAAAAAAATTCAAAAATTCAAAATTCGAAACGCAACGATATTGGCTAGTCACCGCGTGACGTCACTCGCGATGAACTCAACCTCGCTCTGAACTACTCTATAGTAAACAACTCAAGCGTGCCAAAATGGCGGCGTTTAAATCAGTTACGAAATTAAAATTTTAAATATAGTTATTTTTAAATTAATAAAATAAATGTTGACTTTTCCACGAATAACATTAGTTACGGTATTGTATTAACATAAATAAACTACTGAAACAATAATAAAAACATGCATATTCTCTATTATATGAGCGATTGCGCTAGTGTATACCAGATAATCAAAATGTAATTACGATAACATCTGTAGGTACGACATCTGGAAGTACGAAAATGGCCCTGCCAAGACCGCACTACCTATCTTTTCACAAAAGTATCATCGTATTTTCAAATCCTCCTAGCTTATGCCTGGATAATGTCAGTGGGGTTAATTTTCAACATACCTAATTTCAGCTTTTTAGTTCTACTTCCAGAAGTACCCTACTAAACCAATAGGCACCTTCTGGAATATACGTGAGTCAGTGACAAATTTAGACATATTTTAGGTGTTAAATAATATATTTAGTATACAAGCTACATCATTGAATCTTATTAGTCTGCTAAGTTCACCTCGATTCTAGATTCTACAAGTTTGCAGATTCTACAGATTCTAAAAATTACCAGATTCTAAAAAACAAAAAACTTTAGAGGTGTCAATGGACACCCGGACGGAACGAAGTTCCTTTCGATTAATTAGTGAAGGAATTGTAATAAAATTTTATTCCAAAACTTCGTTCCAACAACATTAAAAACAATATGAATATTTCCCACTGGTAGCGTCATCTATCGTCAGTGACGCTAAACCTACAAATCTGAAAATGTCAAGTGTGGCACACTGCTGCACTCTATCGGCAAACAAAAAAAAACAATCGTTACAATTTTTCGTGATAATTTTTCGTTACAACTTTTCGTGATAATTCCGTCTAGCCCCCTTTCGCAACGCGCGAAATATTTTAAGAAATGTAGAGCGTTCTAGGCGAGGACATTCCGTGCTCCCATATGTAATCGTAATACGTAATCTGATAACATTTCGCCCATCTTACCAAAGAAATACCCCAGTATTTCGTGTGTAAAGTTTGAATTTGACTAAAGAAATGAGGGAAAGAGATAAATAGTTCCGGCCAAACTTTATTGCTTGTCTGAATATTAGCAATGAATGGCGCTTGTTGTAATGCGGTGCCGTATCGGACGATCTTCGTACTGCCGCGAGCGCACGCGACATGTGCGTACAGGTACGAAGTTCGACGCTAACTATATAAATTAGTTTCTAATTTAATCTGTGCTGTAAAGTGTCGTTTTGGAAATTAAATACGACATAGTTCGTACTGATTGCTTGACATGGGCTAAATAATGACAGTATAGTTGAGTACCGTACGTGCGTGCGTAATAATGTTAAATACAGAGACTACGGCAGGTTTCTATAACTTATCAATTCCATACAACGATAAGGGACAACATAAAGGAGTGCGCACATTACACCAACTCGACGTCAACTCCACTCCGACTTCACTCCGTTTCAACTCCGACGTTCCGTTCCGCGATCAACGCTTCATCGACGTCAACTCGACTCCGTCTCCACTCCGTTTCAACTCCGACGTTCCGTTCTAGGTACATTACGTCATTGTGTCGGTCGACGCGTGGACTACTCGTCTACGGTGAGTCGTCAACGCAACGTCGACGCGTTGGTCTCGAAACGGAACGGTTATGGGTGTAGGGCGAGCAGTACAGGGCTTTTAAGTGTAAGTTCGAAATTCAACCTTACCTTCAAAGATATAAAGCTCATAATTGAATATTAGCTTTGTCAAGGTTTTAGTCGCGTTGGCGTCGGTCGGTCGTGGAGTCGTTGTAATGTGCGCACTCCTTAATAGTTGCTATAGTTGAATTTAAGTCTTTTTGTAACCAATATACAAGATACACATATCTACCCAACCTACAGCTCCGATCGACCTACGGATATATCGTTTAACCAATTCGTCTTCAAACCATGAATGGCCAAATACTGAGCGCGGGTTTCCTCAAAACTGAGCTTACTCCACCACGCTGTTCCAGTGCGTTTGGTGAAGGGGTTAGTGGCCGACTCATGTGTCGGAAATTTATATACTGCCCGAAGGTAACCGACATGGCTTAATGACTGCTATCTACCGACAGCAACCGGAAGCGATGGCTTTACGTGCCCTCCGTCACGGAAGCGCTCAAGACATTTTAGCCACTAGCGTCACCCATCCAAGTACCGACCGCGCCCGCTGTAACTGAACTCGGTTGATCACTTGGATCGACACTAGCCGCCGTGCTGTGTGTGAGCGCTTTAATTCAATTATCGTATCAATCTTCATTGAATTTTTCTACTACTTATTCATAATTTCTAATTAGTTGTGTAAGTTTTAACTTAATATTAAACTAGATTTAAGAAACAAAGAAATTATATTTTTTGTTGTTATTTTTTTAGATCCTAGTTTTAAATTTTGTAAACTTTTTTTTTAATTAAAATGGTTTCTAAGAAAGTGAGAAAATATCACGGAATACAGAAAGAAGTGGAAGTGCGAAGTAGGCGTGGCACACGGGCTAAGGTTGCGCGGAGCTCCGCGTAATTGCCGGACAACACAATGTCAACTTTATTTCTTACAGTTTTAAGTATATAAAATTAGTTGTTACGTAAAATTTTGACATCTAGCGGTGGAAAGAAAATCTTTACAACTGTTATGTTCTTAATTGATAAAGGTAACAAGACACCAAATATGGCAAGGAAAAATAAAAATTAAGATAAATCGTTAAGGTGCATTTTCAACTATAATGATCCGGTTTGATAGACTATTTGAAGTTGACAAGTACCAACCAATAAAAATGTACGTTTCTTAGTGTGAATAATACGATTAGGGATTTACTTGTGTTTATTTTGCTACCGTGGTTTTCTTATTAATCAACACTTGTACCATTTCCACTTCTTTCTGTATTCCGTGGAAAATATAGATTTTACCAAATAAATAAGTGAACAAAGTATTTTTGTTAAATAATTTATGTCTTGTCAGTGCTTGTCAGTCATTAATTAAAGTTAAAATGCCTGCATTGCGTTAATAGTAAAGACACAGAGTAGTTAAAAAAAGGTAACTACTCTGTGGTAAAGAGATGAGGCGTCCGAAAATAAAATTATTGTGATATATAATTATCTCATTCTCTTACATACAAATCGTTAGAAAGAGATCGTTGACAAGGTATCTGTCGCGTGATTGTCAAAGTTTTGACAGTGAGTGTAAGTAAAGTAGTATCGCACCGAGGTTGACGTTAATTCAGTAATGCGTTACATTATTAATAATGTAACATTACAGTACGTGGGTGCCTGCAATAGTCACATGTATTTTATTTTGTTATTTGCCTCCATCTCATTGAACTGCAAAAGAAACTGCAAAGTTGACAAAATTACTGTACTGACACTTAAATTGACAGTGTTGCAACTTAATAATTTATTAAACCCAACATTTAGGGAAACTGAAAAGTGACTTTTTTTAAGGTCATTTGTCTTAATAGATCTGCTCAGTTAGTGGCAACTTGATTAAATTAGTATTTTATTATGCCGCGATGGCTTATGCGTACGACTAAGGAACGTAAGCAAATAAATGCCCTTCATGGGAAATATAGAAAAAGTTTTAAGCGGAAAGGGCTGTGATTTCAGAAGCATGACTATGTAATACATATTGACTTGTTCATGTTTTGTATTTGTAAAATGAACATGTTTTAATCTTTCTATCGCAATAAAATAATTGTTATTTTATTTTCCAAATGTTTGTGCTATTATGTGTGCTAATTAAACAATATACCTACATACATATAAGTGTATTATAGGTTATGTACATTTACTCTCAATTGAAGTAAAACTTCTTTGGTATTCTAATAATATCTGTTATATTGAAAAAAAAGAAAATTCCCAATGCCAAAATGCTGATTAAATTTTCATAAACATAAAAATAAATTTCTTCTTGACCAAAGAAGTTTCATTTCAATAGTTTTATGTGTATTTTAATTGTCTTCGAGTAGTTAATATTGAAGACGTTTCTAAATTTTAAATTTATTGTTACTAATTTCACAGTGGAAATAATAAATGGATTCCTAAAAAATATATTATTTTAATTACCTTCATATCTCCATTCTTATATTTTTCATGGATATCAGTTAATGGTAGCTTAATAGGGGTTAGAAAAACTGGATATTTGATTATGCGTTATAATATTTAGATTGACCGAGCCAGATCTGCAGGGACGCGCGCGTCGGACGGCTCGGCTCGCGCTAGCTCGTGCGGCGGCGTATAAACGCACCATGAGAAAACATTTTTTAAATCTTTGTAATCACAAAGTACATTATAAACACCACGTCTACGAATATTAACAATATATAATATACTAGCTGACCCGGCAAACTTCGTACCGCCTCAGAATTGTTTTGTTTTTACTATATTCCAAGATTTTTTTTATATTTACTCACCTTTAAAACTTTCCCTGGACTTTCACAAATAATTCAAAACGAAAATTATCCTAATCAGTCCAGCCGTTTCTCGAGTTTTAGCGAGACTAACGAACAGCAATTGATTTTTAACATTTTTATATAAATAGTAGTAGTATATAAGTGGTAGTATATAAATAATTGATAGATTTATTGTATTTTGTTACTTGTCAGACGTCAAACTTTGACAAATATATAATTATAACTTTTCTTCATTCTTGCAAACAAACTGACGAGACACTTTCAAGCTAACTCGCAAATACTGCATACAAATTTATTAGTGATTTGACTCCAAGGATGTATAGTTCTGTTAACCCCATCACATTAGATTGTATGTACCTTACAATAAAAAAACAGGATGGGATTCCGTGTCCTCTGAAGGACGAAGGCGCTCATGAAACCAGTAAATTAGTAGTATGTAGGTACTTACATAGCATGTTTCCACATTTAACTGTTTTTTATCAAAATAATAAACAAACACGTTCAATTTAAGCTCGAGGTCAGAGCAGCATTGTCAGTTGATATTGATTCTTATTATCAGAGTTTAAAAGCAATTAAGATAACTCGTTTGACCTAAAACTGTTTTGGGTAAATGACAACCTATTTTTGCTTGTATTATGTGATATTATGTACCTACTTATTTATCTATATACATTTAGGTAAGTAGGTACGTGAAAATTATTGCTGGACGGATTTTTCAAATGAAAAATATATCTAGAGGTTCTCTTTCGTTAAAATTAGTTTTATGGAAATAAGGTTTAGCTTCGCCCTTGAAGCCACTCTGTTAGTCTGACGCCCCCCGCACTGGGATTCTCTGTGTCGCAGATGCCATTCAACAAGTGATTTCACCTTCCGAGATGCATGGGGACATCAATGATTATTCCGATATTCCAATTTTTGCGTGTTGTATTAGACGAAAATATTATTGTGGACGGATACATTATGTAGTTACCTAATGATGTGAGTCTGTTGAACACGGCCGACGGCAGATTTTAGCCACGGCGATAAAATTTGACCAAACGGCAGATAGCATTACTTTACAGTAGTTATTCTTTTGTATAATTTACGATCGATTCCGAAAGTAACTTTTTTGCCGTTTTGCCGAATGATATCGACGTCTGTCGCTGAAATGCGTCGTCTGCGAGATGGGACCTTATAACTTAATTTAGTATATACATTATACATAAATACGTAAATAGTTTTCTGCACTAGCTTTATGTCTAGGGGACGTAGTTTACATCAATGGGTTAAGTGAAGGTTATGTAGGTAATTAAAAAGGGGCTACGCTAAGGCCACGTTATTGCATGTTACTCAAATGTATTGTTAGGTTTTGTGTTAGTCAAACAGAAAAAAGAAATATACAATAAATGTTCATTGAGCGTATGATACACACGAGCGACAGCGATACACACTATACATATAGGCTTGCTAGTGGGAATCGCACCTAGAAAACTGCGCTCCGCTTGGTAGGTGGGTTACCAATAATATTGATTAATATCACGATTTGAGATCATGGATACTTCTCTTCTTGGTACCCACAATTGGAAATTGTTAGGCATGATTTTTTAAACTGAGATCACTTGTTTATTTACGAACCGATTGAAATAAAACAAACACTTAATATTAAGTGAAGCTTACCACTATAAAATGTATATATTAGTGAAAAATGCACCCAAATCGGTTAAACCGTTTCTGAGATGCGTACAAAAAACAGACAAACCGGCAAAAATTTTAAAAATTGTTTTGGATTCTATTGCGATATAAAAGCTCCCAATAATAGTTTTTTTCATATGTCTTCCATGTACAGACAGCCATTTTATTATGGATTTTTTTTGTCATTTACTTAGTTGCCAAGCGTAGCTCTGCAAGTTCGTACTTAGTTGCGAGTTGTCGAAAATTATGGATTATAGGGTTTGTTACTTCTCTTGGTATAGTTCTTCATTGTAAAATTTAATTATCTGAATATTTTCTTCCCTCTATGTTCGAAGGCAAATCATAAAAACAAACTAGGAAATATATCGCGCAGTTTACGCAATAAGCAAGCAAGCATCAACAAACAATTCCGATTATGGCATGTGGATACTTCGCCCTATAACATGAAGTACTTTCGAATAGTATTACACTTCAAAGAACGGTGGTGGTGTGTCACACATACTCGTATGTGTGACACACATACTCGTATGTGTGACACAGTAGCTACTCAGTTGGTCATTGACAACCAGACCCTACAAACTCAGTTTTTGGCAGGGTTCATCGAGTAGGTTACGGCACTTGTCCGAGAAACCAGTAAAAATTTGCAAACTAAGCGGCATAGCCGACCACCGAGCATCCGACTGTAAGTAACCGAGCACCTGATGGTAAGTGACCACCGTCATCCATGGACACCAGTAACACCAGAGGCATCACCGATGAGTTACTGGCCAATAAAGCGAGGAACCCGCATTATTTCTGGCTCTCCGCGTAACTTATGAAAACGTTACAAGTCGATTTGAGAAAGATGATGGGAAAACCTCGGTTGGTCGGGATAATACGTGGTGGTTAGAGTATAGCGACCTCCAACAGGGGGGAACTGGCGCCTTACTCTCGTTCGTTGTATAGCGGGCATTACGAGCAGCGAAGGTAAGCTCCAGCTCGGGGTGGTCGGAGCCCTTTAAACCCCAACAATTTTATATACCGTATGTGTGTCTAATCTATTAAGATTCTAGCTAATTTATTATAAAGCTTTTGATTGGTTCTGAACGGGCTCAGGCAGGGAATCTCAGGAACTATTGATTCGAATTGAAAAATTTATTTTTACTGTATGTTGCAAATATTATATTTAATATTTGTAAACGTAAAGAACAAGTTCAGTAGTATAAGTAGTAGTATAAATCTATATAGATAGATATAATAGATAGATAAAAGCTGGTAAAACGACTGAGACAACATTGTAATCTACATAAAAGTCAGCCTTGCTCTATATTTCTAACACCTGGATTCCAAAAACAACTTATCCGCTTACGTACAAAATTTAATCTAGTTCAATACTCCGCGACCTAGATAGTAAACAATTATATACGTAGCTGTGTGAGCAATGACCTAGGAGCAGCTTGCAGGGACAGTCGATGCCCCAGTGGCCTAGTTCACCCTGGCGAGGACCGCGCATGTGCAATCCAGGCCTGAATGGAGCTTTACTGAAGTGCTCGTTAGATGGGCTGGAATAGCTGTAGTCTTGCTCATTTTTAAGGAAAATTATTAGGCAAACTGTTAAGTTATATTTCAATTGTATCTTTATGTTATATTGTTGTAATTAAAGCGAACATTCCTTGGAGAGATTAATATCATAAATAATTGTCCTTATGAAAAAATACAAAATATACATTTGAACGTTGAATAACTGCGTTAGGCTTTTGTAAATTACATTCATTTGCTGTTAAAATTGCAGCTAGTAAAGTAAGCAGCTTTTATTTAATGACCCGGTATTTATAAGGGTAATTATAATCTCTAGTATGGCAACAATATAAGCTGTTGTCTAGAGCTAAAGAAAAATGGCGGACACTTGTAACGTCAAAACTTCTTGGGCGACTGCTCGCTATAAAAACGTGTGATTAATCGTCGAAAACGAGCAATTCAGCGATATTTTGCTATTGTGGATTATTTGAGTGTTTGTGTTAAGTGAATTTTGCAATAATTCAGCTCAATACCACATGGTTGGTGAACGAAAGACAAAATTGTACTGTCGAGTTAAATGCACGGTAAGACTTTTAATTATTTGTTATTAAATACTCCGTTAATGCATTTCCCTTGTAGTACGCAACAGGCTTTCGTTGGTACTAATATGTAAGTATTAAAAATTAATAACAGTATTACACTGGGCCAAATTTACGACTCAAAATACGTGTAGATTGTGTACTTCATGATTGGTATCGTAGCGAAACAAAGGCCATTAGGCCTTGATAATACCATCTTGATAGCTGAAATATCATTATTATACACCAAAAAATTGTTATTACTCGATAAACATAAATCAAGGAACTTACTCGCACGATTTGTCAGACGCCACAAATAGATTCTTGTGTTAAACAACTTCGGCCTTTATTTGGCCTTTTATCGACCTTTTTTACATGTATTTCCTGTTTTAAAGTAGTTTTTTACTACTTTATTTACATGAGATTAAACTGTTACTATGTTACGACGTAAACTTGCATGTTGTCATTGGAAAACCTCTAAAAATAATGCACACGTAAATGTGGTATTGTACTGACACATTTCGCATTTCTGAGTGCAAGCCAATTTAACACTAATGCTTACATGATAAAGTACACTTGAAATATAAGCATGAATTTGTATGGGCACTGTGACCTCTTGGGCCCGATGGCATGCCCATTTCAGATAGCACAGAAATTTTAACCATGACAAGCAAATGAACTCATGACAAATTGTAGCACACTTATATCTGGAAAGATGATGTTGAAATGTTAATGTTAAACATGCATAAATATGATTTTACCATTTTAAATATTCTGTACACGGTCCTCAGACAATGTTATCCAATAATATGATAATATCTCCTCAGGAAGTGTAAATATAAATGAGAGAATTTTTACATAATTTATTTTTACACTCAGTAATGTGAATAAAACCAATCCTACTACTAGTTCATGTCTTATTTTGATGTTCATTGTGTATCGCTTGGAGTACTTTAAGCCTTCAAGCTTTTAAGCTGGTCTGTCAGTCAAACAATGTTGGTGCCTTAATATATAAACAACAATAATTTTTTGAAGTTTCCCACATTTGCAGTTACCATTTTTTCAAGCCAAGAACTTTGTGCTTAGTCAAAAATGATTTTAATCATGTATTTTTTTCACCTTCCCCTATGTTACAAACACCTGGGAATGAACTTATACCGCTCATCATGTATTTCTGCTTGGCGCAATGGTAAGCGGGTAGAGAATGCAATTAGCATTAAGCTCGCCATTTGTACTGTAATATTTTATATTGTGGTCAATAAAGTTTAAATAAATAGATAAATATATCAAACCTGGAAAGTCCTGGTTGGCACACCTTTGTATTTGGATACATTCTGTTGTCTACATATTTCATTGAAGGATGCAAAAAATTTAATCACTATAACAAAAATAAATTAATTTTGTTCTAAATTCCCTTGGTCCTTAGAAATAACAACTTGCTATAACCAAATTAATTAGATTATTGATTCTGTTGTTAGTTTTTTGATGATTCTAAGTTGCATTGATTACTCAATAAAAAATGGAATTCAAGCTTATTGAGTTTTTACTAATACAAGAACCTACCTCTAGTTAATCAGTGTACATTTTACAAAAATACAAAAAAGTATGTATTCCTTGTTGGTGTAAGATTACAATATAATTGAGTATACCTACATGGGGTTTCATTATATAAAACATTTACCTTACATAATTGATAAGATGCATATTGACAGAAATAGTCTGTTGTTATAAGAAAATTAAAGAATCAAGATACTAAAATAAGTCTTGACAATGCAACAAATCATACTAAGTAACACATAAAATGTGTTTCTTAAAACAGAAGTGTTCCTAGTAATTGTATTTCATCAGTGATTGCATTTAAATAAATAAGAAGTGATGACTAAAGCGCTAGCTGAATTGATTTATGCAATTGCGCCACATCTGTATCCCGTTGGGACATCATATTGCTTTCAAGTACACTGCAATACAATGTAATAATAATAATAATAATAATAATAATAATAATAATCATTTATTTCTGGCAATTATAGCCCATAGATTGTTAGTATTTACAAAATTTTTCTTAATTCTAGGGGGTTAGTAAAATAAGATACAAATATAAAAATCAAAATAAAAGGAAAACAAAACGCAGAAAAAAGAAAAACACTAAACCTTATTTAAATTATATCTGACGACAGGTGGGCCCTCCGCCACCAGGCATGGTCGCCGCTACTCCACTTACATGTTGGCTTAACCAATGCCCTATGAACGGCAAGTCCCACCTGCCCGCCAGAGTGCTTAGAATGCTGTTGGTGCTGTCGCGCAAGCGGCTCCACAATGATGCACATCGCTTTCTTATGATGGCATAAAAGCAATCAGTGTGAGCCTCTGCGAACATCCCGGATGCACTACAGAAGCGCGGCAGCCCCATCAACATTCTAAACCCATTATTATATTGCACGCGCAGAGCGCTGTACGCCCTTTGCGTATAATTGACCCACAGGCTGCTCGTGTAAAAAGACTGACAGTATGCTTTAAAAAGCGTTGTCTTTACCTCACGTGTACAACGAGCAAACCTGCGAGCCAACATATTACATCGGACGGACAGCGCCCTGCGCTCCCTTTCAATGTCCATGATATCTTTCAAGTCCTCGGTTACCCAGTGACCCAGATACTTGAAATGCGCGACGCGCTTTAGAGGAGTACCATTTAGAAAGAGGGGGGGCGTGTTTATACAGCGTTTATTACCCGCTCCAAAAACCATGAACTCGCTCTTTTGTTCATTGTATCTGAGTCCATGGGTCTCCGCATAACTCACACACATTTGCAATAACTTACGCAAAGCTCCAATCGACGGGCTCAGCAACACCATGTCGTCCGCGTAACTAATATTGTTAACACAAGAGTAATGCTGTTGATCTTAGTAGGCCATCTTAGCTCAGACACTCTGTATTCTGAACACAAATGTTGAAGGATAATAAAGATAGTGTAGTTGTGGAACAAAAGGCTATTTAATTATTGTTTATTAAATTAATTATTTAAAGTTTTAAACGAAACCAGAATATTTGCGACTGTTATAATGATTAATTGATGCACTTGCTAGGTGACCAAGTTACCAACATAGATGACTGTTAAATGTGACATCATTGGCAAATTATGCAGATACTGTGCAAAAAAGTGTGAAGATGTCATTTAATGAAATATTTTTCTAATTAAGTTTTTTACTACTAAACAAATGTTATTGTAAGCAAAGAATGTTTTTATAATCTTTTTAAGTGACTTATAAAAAATGAGTTCATTAATTTGTTGTAACTTGCCTTGTTATTTACTAGGTATGTATCTAATTGGGTAATGAATTGTAATAATCAGTCAATTGGCATTTTATGATAAGCATGTTCCTACGCTCAGGATTGGATCCAGATATATCCTCAATAGTGAACACTACATACATGAAATTTTATTAACAAAGTTATTTTTAATTATTTTGTTAACAGTTAACTTTTTAAATTTATGTATATTATAGGTACAAAGTAATCTTTAAATATGTGCTCCACTACCATAACATATGCTATTTTTATGCTAAATCTTTATTTTGAAAATCCATATCACAAAACAAAACCTAACCAACTATAAAAATGAAAACCCAAAACGGAATAATTGCTTAAGCCTATAATTTTGTAAGGAGTTAATGCGGTGGACAGTACTTGGGAGAGTGTGGAATGTTGTATTCCACCCATTTATCTAGTTACTTTGGTCCATTGTACCTATCATATATTTATTGGTTTTAGTGAGAATCATAGTTATGAATTATTGTAGTATGATCAGTTCCTAATTTTGTGAATGTTAATTTTTTTACACAATGTTTATGGCTAGTAACAAGTGGCAATTAAGTTCCAAATTCCAATTACACTGGTACATAATTATTATGTATGCATATAGATAATAATATATGTATATACATGCAAGCTTAACTAAAACATAAAACGAAGCAGTTTGCTTAATGGACCTTTGATCTAGGACATGATGGATAGGAACAATAAAAGAATATTGGTGGCAGCGGTGGGATCGCGCGGGGTGTTGACTTGGTCCTAAAGCTACCGGTGGTGCAGATGTGAGGCGCGGGGCATGTGGGGCGCAGCGGCGGGCTGGTGGTGCGGCGCGCTGGGGGCCGCGCTGCTGCTGCTGCTCGCGCTGTGCCGCCGCCGCCGCAAGCGAGCACCGAGCGTGCCCGAGCGCCGCGTCGAACAGGTGAACTGGCCTGCTAGACTGATGTTGAATGATGTTTGCTGCCCCCTGATTTCTGCTTTACTTTAGTGGCGATTAGTTAATGTGTCGCTTAGGCTTATGTGAATTCTCTACTGTTTTGGAACCATAACATAAATGATCTTTTAAATATTTACTCTTGGCTTAGCATAGGTTTTCTCATAAGCGATATGGCATGAACGTAATTCTCCGACCCATCGCCCTAAATACATCCGGATAACCGGGTTTAATTTGAAAAGTATGTTTTTAGTAGTGAGTACTTAGTTTGGTATTTTGTGTATTGCAAGTTTTTTTTTTTTTATAGGGACGTTACTCAAATTGGAAGATAGAAAAGAAATATATTCCATTGTGTGTGTTTAATATTAATCGAGTTAATTCAAAATAGTTATTTATTTTTAAATTTTTTATTTTATTAAATAATATATTGTACATGTAGGTACCCTTAACCTGTATACCTGTATGGGACAGACATAAAAACTTACGACTAATCTCTTAAAATTAGACATAGGTAAGTTATTTAAACGGCCTATGTATTATACTGCAAAGAACCTAAACAAGGATGTATCAGGGAACGGAACTTGCACGGCATTTTCGATTCCTGTGTCCCTCGAGTCGCGAGGTCGCAAAACTCGCGACAGTCTTTCACAGATCAAATTGTAAAAAGTTATAAAACGCTGCAAGTATGGTACATGTTTATCGCTTAGTCATCGTATCATATCAGATACCTACAGTCCGTACGAGATACAAACGTGAGTAAGCCGTTTGAAAAATCTTTAGACCCTAGTAGGTTCTACATGCACCTAAGCGTTCATGGCCCGGCAGTTTGATTCCAATTTCCTATGTGATCGGTGAAGTTAATCAAGAATCAAGAAGTAGATAGCTAAAAAAAAAGGCTCGCCATTTTTACCGTAATATTTTATATTGTGGGCAATAAAGATTAAATAATTAAATAGACAGCCACTGCCATTTTTTTGAGCGATTACAGCGATGAAGCCGCACGGTTAGCCGTACAATAATCATATTGAATGTGAGGGATATTTTTTTTATAACTTGTATCGATATTTCGTCCGGGTTGGATGGATCTCGGCCACGGACTCATTCCAGTTAATTTGTTATGTATAATATTTTTTCTTAACCTTGCGCGTCAGTAATTAGAAAACCCAATACGATTGTAATGTGACGATGCATGTGGAAGACGGATGAGGAAGTAATTTAATGTCGTACAATAGGCCGCTGAGTTTTCCTTGATGACGCGACGTAACAAGACAGTGACGTAAATTCTAGTTGTGTATTTATTAATTTTGTGTCATTCATAAATAGGACATTGATAATGATAGTTGCGAACAGACAACGGAGAATTTGGACAGTCCTCTAGGAGTTACGATGTATACCTATGATTTCACATGATCTGAACCACATTCATAAAGCAGCAAATATAGATAAATAACAATATTGTATTGATAAATAAGTACATTCATTTGTGTAAACGGCAGTGATAGCTAAGTGGTTTGAAACTTGAACGTCGGACTTCCGAACGTGGTTCCAATCCTGCGCGCACCACATTTTTTTAAAAATTATGTGCATATTAGAATTTAATTACCTGAGAGCTCCATATTCTCAATGGTGTGTGACATCCGCCAATCCGCACTCGGCTTTGGCTGGCTAGTCGTGGCCAGCCTCGTGGACTATGCCCTGTACCCCCATATTGTAAGAGGAGTCCCAAGCCCAACAGTAGGACACTTATGGTTTGCGATGATAATCTTGATGATGATGATTTAAGTTATAATTCGTAATTGAATTATTGTAGTGTTTTGATATAGAATTAGGAACCTAAGTTGTCGTATTTCGTGCAGAGCGTGTTTTTTATAAAATACATTACGTTGCCTCGTTTTAATCACGTGAAAATCTGATTGAGTCAATGGCTAATGACTAAGTTTCGGAAACGTCATTTGGTAGTGGCTACTGGGCATGCCAGAATGGATTCACAATTTGTTTCGATTCCTGAAATAGATGTCGGTGACTCATAGTCTAAAATCATTTTACCTGGACATTTTTGTACCTATAGCTCGTGACGGATATTGGTTTGGAGAAAGTAAGAAGTTTTAACTTTGCGTGGCTTCTACCCGTGATTGGCATACAACTGAGCACGTGTCTCTCCTCGTAACAGGAGTTTGCGTAGCTGCAATAATTCTTATTTTAATGAAGTATATCCATCACGAAAGAGCTACAGAATAGCATATTCATAATTGTATTCGTTCGTACAAAACAATTCGATTGAGAAACTCATATTTTTATTAGACACCTGATCAAACGTATGACGTACGATATTAGGCGTCAAAGGTACAAACACACATTCACTATTCACGGCTCGCGTGAAGCCGCCTTATCCATTCATCACAGATTATATGCCAAAGGTCGAAAATGCAGACTGTCAAACACTGAAATTGACCAAAAGGATGGAAGGTTCTGCAATAAGTAACTGTAGGTTACCCTTAACTTGAGCTGGAATTGCCGGTCCTGAGGTTTATGAAGGCAGTGGATACCCGCTGCCTCAGATTAAAGAACGCTGCCTTCTTCAGGTCGTCAGTCCACCTATTCAGTAGGGCATGCTAGGCACGTTACGTACGCTAGGTACGTATTTTGGGAACTTTGTCAATACTGCTAATATATTATGGTAAGGTAATCGCGATCAGTAATTAGTTGAATCACAGCTTGTTGCATTTTGAAACTATTAGGGGCAAGTTTGTTTATTAAGATAGACCCCGCAACGCAAATATGTTGTAGTTACAGTATGAGTAACCAAAGAGTTCAGGGTTCATTTGCCGGCTGCGAGCATAATGTCATTAAATAAATAAACGCTTACGCACTCATTCTTCCGCACTAGAATTCTGTGTGGTGCGAGCGGCATGGACAATACAAATAATACATTACTCACATCCCACGACCCGAGATCAAACATAATAATCTCGCACATAAATATCTGCTCCGTTCGGGAATCGAACCCGGGAACCCTCATTTCGCAGACAGCGTCACTAACAACTAGGCTACGGACTCGTTTGTTCGTTCATGTCGACGTCTCTGTGTACCTGTGTCCAAGTCGTCCGTGGTACGGGATTCTGGTTTAGTAAGCGAACAAGGAATGCGCAGTTTCCGACCTTGAGGGTATTTTCACTGAGTGTGGTTACTCCACCACCGGACGAGGTCAACAAACTCGGTTCAAGGTCTTTGCAATCTTGCATCAGATTTGAATGCAGCTTTCAAAGAATGCGTCACAGGCAGACGGCGTGTCGGTGATTGTTAGGCTGGGATCTGACGGAGCGGGTTTGACGCGAATGACAATGTACCGTAGGCGAACAGTACGATGTCTGGTTGTTTGGTATTTAGCGCTTATTGTGGTTTAAGATTTTTATTTCCCTGGAAGAATTTAACAAATTCACTTATTGAGAAAACATACACTAAATAATTATTCGAGTTTAAATTCAAATAGTTTTATTTTTATTTTTACTGAACTTACGCATGCATCATAAAGTCCTAAATAAATAAGTAAATAATGAAATCCTAGGTTCACTTTGACTTTCATGTAAATACAACAGTGAACATAATCGATCATTTCCTAATAGTTGACATTATATGTATAACAGCGTATATAGCCAATAGAGATTCAGGAAAAGAAACTAAAGTAATAAGAAGTATGAATTACTTCAATGATAAAGTTGTCCTTTTTGGACTAGGCCTTAACCATGCTCGCATCGGTCATTGTAGCGAATACTCAACGTTGGTGAGGCAGTTTCCTGATTAGTTGGTACGACACAATATCAGCAATCTGACTCGGGCCAGACAACGAGCTGTGCAATGAAGGTATTGTTATATTTCTGATCGGGGTATGAGTACTAGCTTAACTTCATCTATAGCTTTTTGTTAATACTAATAGCCAGTAGACGAGCAGACGAGCCATCTGATGGCAAGAGGTCGTCGTTGCCCATGGACATGAGCAACGCCAAAGTCATCGCCAATGCATTGTCGGCCGAGAAACAAGAGGAATGAAATAATACTGGCTGTCAAGCCTCAACCGGAACACGACCAGTTGTTGGCGACTGATTCAAGCAAGAGGTTGGTAGCTGGCCAGGCGGGCTACACTACAGCCGAGCCAAGAGTACCTTCGAGATTAAACTGGCTGCTAAAAGTTCAGCGACCTCTGAAAAGGGGCACGCCATAACCTCGTCCGTTGTTCAGCAGGTTGCACAACAAGCAGGGGCTTGGACTCGAAGATGGATGCCCTGATATTCCTAAAGGGGATACTTAATATGCCGAAGTCAACCTCTTAACCCTGTGAGAGGAACAATGGGTGAGCTTCCTGTTAGGGATTCTGATAGTGAAAGTTTGAGTCAGTCGTGATCGTGACCTAGTCAATGTAAGTGGCTACGTCGTGCTGGGAGTCGGATGACTGTACAAGTGGCAAATTTCATGAGGTCATTTGGTTCTACTTCGCCGACTTTATGTTTGAACACCCACTCAGTAACTGCTGTTGGCTGAGTCAAGTAATAAATAAAAAAAAGTTGCTTATTCTAACGAGCACTAGAATCGAGCTACTCGACATTTTTAGATTTTGTGTAATAAAATTTAAATAAATTAAAATTCTAATATACAATTTTAATATTCTATTCTATTATACAATACAGTATATTCTTAAAATATGTAATTACTTATACCAGCAATAAAACCGTATAAAACATTTTCATGTGCATCGTATAAAATGTTTACGCGGGTATAAATTTAGAGTGGCTTCAACCCATATCGTTCGGTCTAATGCGAGACATGAGTCTCCTTATAATTGTGGTGCAGTACAGCGTAGTAGTAGACTTCATTACGAAGTTGTTCTATTGCGGATTGGTGTAGGGGCCAACGGAACTGTTTTCTTATGTCCTTTGAAGGCCCACGTCAATGGTGAATATAATAATAACCGACACTCAGGACGTAACGTATTGGCCCTTATGAGTCAAGGCGTTGAAATATTTATCACCGTTCCTCATCCTACTGACTGCGCTCGCAGATGCTCCACTCGTCATAAGCAGTCGAGCTATTCATGTTTCATAATTGCGCTTATTAAAAACATAATAAAGATTAGTACACAATTAAATGTGTGACATCATCACATTACGTAAACGAGAAGTTCTTAACACTCGTCAGCAGTATAGTATAGTCTGACGGATCAGGTTTATCCGCATTTTATTAAGTCTGCACTTAATGTTACTGATGTTAGGACTGTTACTGATGTTTGGTTCTTTAGGAAGGGTTTGGTTCTCCCTAAAGTAATTAATAATTGAATATTTAAATAATAATTATTATATAATTATTGCATAGAATTAGAATAATTAAATACTAAATACGGTTTCGCAAATTTTAAGTCTGTTTTTAGTCATTTAAATTTTAAATGAATCTACGCTTCTACAATTTCATCTTTGTGTTAGTTTTTTTTATTATTAAACACTCAATACGAATAAACGAATTTTGTAAACGGATATCCTTAATTGTGAATTATTGTGCTTTCCAGGTGCACATAGTTTGTGGCGGCCCGGCGCGCGTGAGTTGCGCGGCGGCGCCGCCCGTCCCACGCCGCGCCTGCATCGCGCTCACCGGAGCACCAGCCGACACGGATCCCGCCCCGCCCGCGCCCCCTCATATCCTCATCGTACGCGACTACCCCCAGAGCCAACCGACACCCCCCACTCCCCCACCTTCGAGCTCCCAGCCACGCGCTCCACCCCCATTAGATTACCGAGGGGTTCCAAAACTGCCGCTGCCGGAGCAGTGGCTTCACAAGCGACCTTTCGAGTACAAGTACGCCGCCATACCTCGACCTTTAGCTCAAATTGTTGGTGCAGATCTGGGAGCAGATTTGTCCAGGGAAGCCCGCGCGAAAAAATACAGCGCGACCAGATCCCCCTCTTTAGAAAAGGACGACAAGTCGCCTTTTGTAACCAGCGCGAAGTCGGATCGATCGGACGTGTTTGGTTTCGACCCGGAAGCCGTGAAGAAGCTAGCTGAAAATAAAGAGGAGAAAAAAGAGGAGATGGGCGAAAGAGCGCCTGCGTCCCCCGGGGATGATCAAGATGTATCGCCGGGTAATCTTAGAAGATTTCGCTCAGTGAGTACTAAGCTTAACATGTGTAGTGTTAATGAAAATCCGCATCTAGAGGGTCAGCAAGAAAGATTAGAGATGCAAAACTCCCCCAGAGTTGTTGAGTGTAGTTCGGCGAAAGAAAAGTCATCAGGGACTAAATTCGATTTCTCACCAAAAATTTTAGCTGATAGTGTGACATCGCCACGATTTTTCACCCCACCCGAAATGGCTTCACCGATGTTTTTTACGGAACCGTCACCGAAATCAGTTTATTATGATACCGTAAGGTCTCCGAAATTTTTTCCCGAAACGCCGCGGGAAGCAGAAGTTCCTCAGTCTCCTAGAGCTTTAGGCGACCACTTGAATAGAGCTAATGGTTTATCGGATAAGCCAAGCTCGAAGCCTAGTTCACCGAGAGTACTTAGTGCTCGACCTAGCCCTAAGGTACATAGTTGTAATAAGGAAAATTATTTCACTTTCGAACACGTGAGCGTCGCCGAAGAGGGCCCAGTACGAGTCTCGCCTCGGCCCAGAAGGTACGGAGGAAGAAATTCAATAGAAAAGGAGCGATACACCCCACCGGCTGACAAAGAAGCCAAGAAGTACAGAAGGCACAATAGTTGCGATACAAATTACAAAAATATAGAGTTGAATATTACAAAGCATGATAACAACAAAGAGACTGAGGCTGGGACTAATATAGAAGTAGTAGAGAAGGATGTAGTTGATTGCTGTGCCAAAATCCATTCGTTACAAATTGAAACGAAGGAAGTCGATAAACCAAACGAGCTGATGCCGAGCCACTCGAATTCGGCTCAAGCTAGACGACAGAGGCTAAAATCGATATCTCTCGACTCCGATAATGCCAAAATAATCGAACAAAATCTAGGTTTACCAATAGCGAAGCAAATGAAAGATCAAATGAATGAAGCGTATAAAAATCTGGATGTCAGTGCATCTTTTGAAAGTATGGAACAAAGGTACCCGAACACTCCTTCGAAGGAACGGCCGATGTTTAAGTTCGACGTGGAACAAAAAGTTAAAATTGAAGAAGAGGAACCAAAATCTCCAGACCTTAAGCAAAAGAAAAGTCTGCGGCAAAGTGCCACGCAGTCTTTCTTGGACATGCCAAGATTTTCTCCAAAAGAATTCGAAATTACGGTTACATCAGATGATGGGGCTACGACTGCTGCTGAAATGCAAACTAAGCGAAAAGGTAAAAATTTACGAAACCTAACCATCGATTTAACGAAAAGAGACAGTGATTTAGAAAAAGAGCTATTGGAATTTGAAAAATTGTACACTAATGCCGAAGAAAAGAAAGTGAAGACACCTACTTTGAAAGTAAAAGCTACATCGCTTGATTCTTCTGAAACTGTCAATCTATCGCTGCCTCAAAAGAAGTCATTAGAAGTACCACAAAATTCAATATCCGTGCCTAATACACCAAAAAGGCAGTTAAAAAGAATTTTGGCTCAAAAGAACATAAAACATGATTTTTCTGGAGGTAAAATTGGCCATAACTCTATCCAATGTGCGGCTGACCAACGCCGCCTTTATATGAAGGGTCAAGACAGTGGGATATTTTTGAGGGAGAATCACGCCAGCCTAATGCTTTATCAACCCGGTCCATCTCGCCTGGCTCCCCGTGCTATGGGGTCCTTTGACGAAAACATGTCTGACTTTGCAGAAAATGCGCCAGAAATCAACATTTCAGGTGCCGATAGTCGTCCAACCTTTCATATGGATGCTGGTCAAACATTGGGATCAAATTTATTAAATTATAAGCAAAATTTGAGTGTTTCGAGTACAAATCTTAAGACCCTCCCTGAAGGAGTACCCTCCGATGATTTTGAACCTAGTGCTGAGGATGAGAAAATAGTCAAAAAATTGCATAGGAGGAATTCGAATCAAAGTTTAATGCTGAGTACTCATAGCTTGCAAGGTTCTAATTGTTCTCTAAGTAGTGCTGGAGCGTCGTGTCATAATTTGGCGACAGTACGAACAAGCATATCCAACTTTAGCTTAAATTCTGATAACAGGCAAAAGAAGTTATCATTAGAAAGAAGAGATTCTAACACTTCCATCGCTCCTGATCAAGTGACTCCAACTACCCGTGTTATTTGCTCATCGAATACGAATTTAACTGGAGAGGGATCTAAGAATTGTTTATTACAACGCCGAGGCTCAAACAATAGCCTTACGTTGAACATACTATCAAGTAATAATTTGAGTAGGCACTCTAGTAATAGCTCTCTGAACAAAGAAGCAAAACTGGTCCAAAAGAAAGGTCTTTTAGAACGTAGAAGTTCTAACACGAGTCTGACGTTGAACATCAATACATCAAATCCTCAACTATCAACGAACAAAGGTTTAAGTATTTCTAATTATAACCTAAATGGATCAACTTGCAACTTGAGCAGGTATAATAGCAATCACAGCATAGATAACGCAGAGCCACGTAAGGGTATTTTGGAAAGAAGAAGTTCAAATACTTCCTTGACGTTGAACATCCAACCTCACGAGCCTAGAGATTTAGAAATCGATGAGACACTAATAGACCCAAACTTGAAAGACCTTCCTCATAGAGATAAGCACAGGAAATCTTTAAGCACAGAGAATCTAATGCCAAAATCGTATAAAAACCGTATGCGTTTGCACTCATCAGATAAAGGTATTGGTTTTGGTTCCCATGATAACCTGTGGTCAGCTTCGTTTACGACCGAACAGGATTATCCGCAAAACTTGACCTATGTGTGCGGAGACCAGGAAAATGAAATTATTTACGCATTCGGTCGTCAGGATGATCCAAACTTTCAGCCTGGTTTTGTTCGTAACATAACCACGAAACCTTTGAGTCCTCAGAGCACATCAGAAGATTTCCGCCTATACCTTGCGAATATGCAGCACCTTCAAAATGCATCCAGTGTTCTGACGAGACAGCAGTTAAAAGATTTGAATGATGTTTTCCAAAACGGTTATTCGAAGGTGAAATGCCACAGTACGTCCGAAGGTCAGCATTGCTGTTCAGGTCGTGTTGACTGTGATATTTCAAAGGAAAATCCTCAAATGGTTATTCCAGACCCCGTTGCTACACAGCCGTGTTCTGAATATCAAAAGATGCTTCTGAGGAATTTACATCAGGAGTTCTGGGATATGCCGACGAATTTTCAAGAGAAGCCTATAGTTTCTGGGTCTCATCCAAAGAATAGATATAAAACTATACTTCCCAATGAGCATTCGAGGTTTATTCTTCGAGCGGAACCTGGAAGTACTACAGAAGGATACATCAATGCCAATTATATTAAGGTTAGTATTTTGTTTGTAAATGAATTACTTAAGGTGTCCAATTTATAAAAACCTTCGTTTCTGTTGACGTAATAATATTGTTCGTTTCTTAGTACGATATCCCTTAGCTTTTCGATATGCTTTAAGTTGACCCGATATGATTCAGTGTTATTGAAATTAAAAACTTTGATATTTCCAGGGGCATGAGTACACCAAAAACTGCTACATCGCGACTCAGGGACCTTTGCAGAATACGATATACGACTTTTGGTTGATGGTACATCAGAACACCGTAGACTACCTTGCCCAAAGACCAGAATCTCAAGCGGGGATGCAGGGCATTCAGAAGATCGTAATGCTTACCAACTTCGTAGAAAACAATAGGCAGAAATGCGAGAAGTATTTCCCGTTGGATATGAACGAGGAGTTAACGATTCAGAGCCCGGACGGTTCTGAAAGCACCTCTTCTGACGAAGATGAGGCTAGGAACAACTTCCAAATCAAAAACTGTGGCATGATCAAAAAATCTGGTTACACGATCCGGAAACTAGACGTCGTTTACCGCGAAGTGACTTGCAGTGATAGTAGAACTATAACCGTGTACCATTACTGGTTCCACAACTGGGCAGACCATAAGTGTCCCAAGGACGTGAATGCGCTTCTAAATTTGAGCTTGGACGTATTAAAACACGAGTGTTACGATTTTAGTGAACTGTGCGAAGAGACCGAAGAGCAGTGCAAGTGTAAAGATAGTCCGAAGCCGGATTCCAAGTTTGTGTTCCCTCCGCTAGAGGGCTCTAGCGTGTCGTGTCCGGTGAGCGTCACCGTGACGTCACCGTTAGACTTTTCCATGGATACGATGTCGCCGCCGACCATCATCCACTGTTCGGCGGGCATCGGTCGCACTGGCTGCCTGATCGCCATTCTCAACGGGGTGAAACAGTTGACGAACGAACAGAAAGTCGACGTTCTCGGTATTGTATGCAACATGCGCCTGAACAGAGGTGGGATGGTTCAGAACTCTGAGCAATACGAGCTGATACACAAGGTCCTGTGTTTGTTTGAACAAGCCTGCTTGCCAAGTTTATAGCGGGGAGGAGCTCGCGTTTGGTTTTACTGAGGGATTGCTTTGACTGAATATATTTTTTAAAATAGGTTTTTTAAATCGATTACACGTCTCGAAAAAGATGTGATGAGAATGTTTTAGACATCAATACAAATCTTTTTTACAATTTAATATTGTTAATCATCCCACTGGATCAGCTGCTTTTAGAGTGAACTTCACAATATTTTTTATTGATAAACTCCAATATTCTGGTTCAGTTTTACACTTATATCTTTGCAGACTGTTACAGTTTTTAATTGCTGTAGAATACTCACTTTTTTGTTATATTATACTGATATTTCGACCCAGTTACATGGATCATCGCAACGGCTAAATTAGATCGAAATATCGGTATATCAATACAAAATCGTGAGCATTTAACTATTACAGTTATACTATTTTATATATTTTAGCAATCAAACTAAATCATTTGTAAAACAATCCGGGGCCTATAGCCCTTTCTAACCGAGAGCGTATACCTACAGTGTACAAAATACACGTTATATACAGGTTGATTTCTTTTCACTTGACATACTCGAGGACATGAAAGAACATGGTCAATTGGTCATAGGTAATGATTAAAAATATAAAGTCAAAATTCTACACGATAGTTATTTTAAAAATGGCAATCAAAATTATCTCAAAATACTAGGAATGTCGCGGTGTGCAAACGCCCGAAACGAAACAGCGGTCTGCGGTACGGCTTATTCGTACGGGCGGGGTTAGTGACCTTAGTGGCTGTTTTTTATTTACTTTAAATTGCATGCGCTCAGTTTGTCCACACTGTGGTTTTGTAATGGATTATAATTAGATCATATTTTAAGCACCCTTTTTAATTACATATTTGGAATGAGAATTGTATACTGAGTACCCCCTATTAATATGTCAAGTGACTGAAAAATCATCCTGTATAACTGTGTGAAGTGTGAAGACGTATAAATTATTTATTACCCCATTAAGAGACCCAAACACCCTCTAAAATAAAATAATATATTTTTAAGTGGTTACCACTTTTTTCATACAAATGATGAAAAATGATATACAAATGTTATAATAATTTTATTTTCTGTCCATTATATTTGGTGTACAATATAAAACATATTTATAGCAATTGGCCAACAACTCCTGTTTGTTTGTCACTATTTATATATTAGAAATATATCCTAACGGCCAATTGATGCCAGTTTGAAGTCCACATAATTGTTAGGTTAAAATTTTATTTTTCGCTTCTATAATTGATTTTAACGAAAGTGAATCCATTTGGTTGAAAAGCACCAATGAGGCAATGATACAGTCACGTAATAGGGACTTTTTGAATCTGTAACCAAACGAAAGTCAGTTATGTACACTGATTTAAAATTGCGCGGCCTTTTAAGAATTGATGTTTCCATTCGTTCTAAATAATTTCTCGGCAAAAGTGTTTGTGCAAACAAAAAATTCTTATATTTTGACAGTTTCCATTTAGATAAAGTAATACAAGAAAGCTGTTCTTGCGTTAAATTAAATCTATTCATGTTACTATATTATTAGTGGTACCAATATCGTCGCATCTTTTAAGGTTGGCTATAAGAATGTGTAAGTAAAGTCTGCCACGACTTTGGGTACAACACAAGTTATATGTGGCATTATTAATAATTTAACTTTTTAAATTAAATACCTGTCTTAAATTGTTTTCCACGTTCCTACTATTATATCTGGAAAATAAATTTATTTTTATTAACATTTAAAGTGACCCTTGTAAACAAGTTATCCGATATATCCTCAGTTCTCGCAACACCAATGCAATTTGGTAATAAGTTAATCTTTATGCACTTGTTCAAAACAAACATAGGACTAATATATTTTTAAGAAAGGCCAAGTATTTTATTTTTTTGAAATATGATGTAAATGCAATGGGCGAAAAATCTCGTGACAAAGAACTTAAATTTTCTGAGATTTATACCGGTAGGAAAAACAGTTAATTATATTTAGTACGATTCTGTTTTAGAAATGTGTTTATGCTAGCAACACTGATATTCGAGAAATGTCAAGGGTTTTTTTAGGTTATACAAAATTATTATTTAATTAAGTTATAAAGTTATAAGGGAATAAGACATAAGTAGAAAATGAGACATAATTAGGCTTTATAAGTTACTTTTTTATTTTCATATGACAAGATAATAATATATCTTAAACAAAAGCAACATTTTGTTTGAAATCGATGTTGCTAGCATTCGAGTGCGAAAGGTACGGCATTCTTTGGATAATTAGTAAGTAAAATTTTGTTTGGGTTTGCACAAATAGTTTTTAAATAATATTAATTGTAAAGGACTCTTGTGTAAATTTTAATTTTAGTGCATACAGTGACTTAAGCAAGGTAATTTATTTGTATGTAGATAAATTTAAAAGGTTATTATTTATTCCTAACAAAGTTGTAGTATAATATTAGTCAGCATTTAATTGTACTAAAAGTAAATTATCGCTGTAAATAGGATGTACTGTGTGTTTAAATATATGGACATGTTTTTTTATTTTTATTTTAAATATAATATATGCGATGAAATATAATTTATATAATTTATACAAATTATTTTTGCTTTAATTGCCTTTGTGAGATACGAGGTATAGGAGCAGGATACAGGATGGTATAGGATACAGTTTGTCTCTTAGTTCATGTCTCGACGCGACCAATGCTTTTTCTGTTGTCGACATTAATGGGACGACGAAACGGGACACGAAATTAATGGGAAAGCATTAAAATACGAGCCTTATATCATGTTCTTCACGGTTAAATTTAATTTAACACCACTCATTAAATTCTATCAATTACCTATACAATATATTATTATTATAAAGCTCCACTGAGCTAAGACTGACCAATCTTAGACCAGTGACCAGGATTTCAATTTTTTCGTTCTCCCAAAATCCAATAATAAGGTCATAATTGTATTTGATAGCGTGATGGAGACTGATCCAATGACTCCATCCATCCTCGAATACGAGGTCCTTTGCTCGTGGTGCACCTTCTACTGAGCGAGGTAATGGTCTTTATTGATAGTCGTTCTATCTCTTGGTATTTGGTAAGCAGAATCAAGTAATTTCTTGTTACCTAATCTTAGCAACGTCTAGTTGACTTTTGATTTGATGCAATACCTTCGGCGCGTGTGAAGTACCACTACACTGTGGAGGACCCTAAATTTTTTTACAGGGATTCCAAAGAGCCGCCCTAAGTTTAGGTTCGAGGAAACTTCAAGTTTCACCATCTGAAGACTTAGTACATTCTAAGGACACATGAAAGTTAGGAAGAAGGTGAACAGACTCCGTTTGGCGGTGAGTAGGAGTTAGGCCAACAGGTTTGTCGTGGCGGGAAAATCGTGCAATTATCATTGCAACCTCTAACTGAACTGAAAGAACATCTATTAAATAAGTATTTATCTATAACAGTAACATTCATCATAGAGAAATTTTAACTCATGTCTAAAGTATTAGGTAAGTAGCTACTTACTTCATGTGTACGAGTACAACTAGCTGATCAATATTCAAACCTAAACAATATTTACAACATAATATTGACTTAGTAAATTTGCACTGTTAATAGCATCCGAGTATTATTTACCGCTTAAACATTGCGAAGGAGACTTGTGGATGTACTTCCGTTGCTTCCTGTCTAACTTAAGTACTATGTACTATGCTTACATATTTACTTTAATACGTACTATTACTGAACCCAGCAACCTTACTAGCTAGTATTGCATAGTAGCTACTTACTTAGTTACTTGTCCCTAATCGAACAAGGGATAACTTGCATAAATAGTAAGACAAATTTAGGGATCATACTTTGGGAGGGTGAATAAAATTAAAAAATGACCATTTTCGAGGATTTGACTGTTAATTAGTTAATTTAAGTCCCTCAAATGAGAAGATATCCTATTAATATTATAAATGCGAAAGTTTGTATGGATGTATGAATGTATGTTACTCTTTCACGCAGACGACCCGGATGGCGCAATGGTTAACACGCCGGATCGCCGTTCCGAGGGTACTGGGTTCGATTCCCAGCGAGGCGGAAATTTGAATGATGAGTTTAAATTTCTGTTCTTGGTCTGGGCGTGTGTGTTCTTGTCTTGTGTGTTGTCCGTGGCACCCAAGACACAGGGAATATGAGTGTGTATAACTATTTATTTATTATTATTATTAACTAGCTGACCCAGCGAACTTCGTACCAGTCGATTGTTCAATTTTTTTTAATACTTATTCTCCTATTCCCGGAACCCCTCCACTAAAACTTAAACTTTATGGTGTGGTATTAAAGTCCAACGAATCTTTTGTATGCGAATATAGAAAAGTGTTGTTTTTAGACTTTTTCAGGAAAAAAAGAATTAGCGAAATCGGTTCAGCCGTTCTCGAGATTTGCGCTTACCAACAAAATTAGCGATTAAATTTTATATATAAGAAGATTAAGCACTTATGTTATTATAGTTAATATTATAAATGCGAAAGTTTGTATGGATGTATGAATGTTTGTTTCTCTTTCACGCAAAAACTACTGAATGAATTTTGATGAAACTTTACAATAATACCTATAGCTTACACGTCAGAATAACAAATAGGCTATAATTTATAAAGATATAGTGTAAATTATCCAAAATATATAACTAAAGCTTTGTAAACCGAAGGAATAAGTTTCCCGAAGCGAAGCGAGGGCGGGTCGCTAGTGTTAAATAAACAATGATGTTACATAGTAAAAAACGTGGAAATAAATAACAATGTCAAGGGCCTACTTTTCACAAAACGATGTCAATAATGTGTTACGTACTTAAAAATGTTACGCAGGTCTCTTCTCGAAGTTTCAGGGTTAAGGCCACATCAGCAGTCCATGTTGCGGGCCAAGTACGCATTGGGAGACTACTTACACGCCTTTGACCTACATTATGGGTAAAGTCAGGTCTGTAGGTTTACTCATTAAAGTGATTATTAATTTTAAATATTTACTCGTGGTCGTCCTAGCTTCGCTTCAGCACATTGGGCAAAAAAATGGGTAAAACGAAACCTACAAAAAGCATAAAAAGGTAACCTATTAAACCCGCTCCTCCCTTCTCAAACCCCAGTGGAGGTGTCATGATCCTAAGTAATATAAGAAATAAGTACATAATTATACTTAGGCTTCGTCCTCGGGATTACAGAGTAATACTTGTAGTAGGCCCTAGCATCTCGCCAGTCACGCACTATATTTGAGGGTAGATAAAAAAAATAAAAGGCCTGTACTCCACCTGGTAGGAGACTCCTTCTCAGTCGTCAGTTGCTTTTTAGTGCTCGCCACGAACGCACGCAGTGTCTTCACGTACCTTTTAGCCAGTTTAAGTGATTTTAAAAGAGTATTAAAAATGCCGAAACGCAAAAGTGAAGATAGTTACGAAAAGTTATTTAAAAAGATTAGGAAGTTGGAAAAGAAGTTGCGTCGACGATGTCGCAGTTCGTCGAGAGATGTGGATTCGCAAGGTTAGTAATAATTTATTTACTGAAATAAGTTATGTAACTCTGCCTAACCTCCTAGATAGCATATGCCGCTTTACAGCAAGGATTAATAAATTTATGCTAGGCTATTTGCATAATCATTACGATTAATCCGTGCACGCTACTTTGAGAATAATGTTCTCATAGCATAGTTAAATTGTGCATAAATAATAAGGTAAAATATAACATTATATGTATTGGGTTTGCGTTTATCTCATCGGAGATATTACTACCCGGCTAATTAGTTTTGCGAACAGTACTTTGGTCTGTTTCTTAACTAAGGAAAAAATTGCATAATTTTTAATACACAGAATAATAATCTGTGTACCTTATGGTACAGATTAATGACCCCCGGTTTGCATAACTTCTTTGGATGCTGTACTTCTCTGGTTGTGATAAATACCTATCAGGTTCTATCGGTTTGCGTACTTCTCTTTGGAGATGTTACTACCCAGCTAAATTAGTTTTGCGAGCAGTACTTTGGTCTGTTCCTTAACTTATAACCTGAAATCGGTCGATTCCAGAGCATGAACATGTAGCGAATGGTGATACCAATAAGAACACCATTGCGGAACTACTTGATGGAGGTACTACTGTCGAACCAGAGACGCTTATCCAGGACTGCAGATCGGAGACGGGAGCTACCGCAGCCGACAATTCAATAGTCGAGCCGTCTACCAGCGCAGTACCTGGTGAGTGTTTATCCTCTATTGCTACCTGTGAGGTCACAGAGGCTACTGGTGAGGTACCAAATAGCGTTATACTGGAAATATTAGGGGAAGACCCCACTGTTTCCGATTCTTATGGCTCTGAGATCCACAAGGACTTGGCGATCCGTCTAGAGCATATCGCAACGCATGGACTTACAAAAGAATTGCGTAAGGAAATTGCCGATAAATACTTGTTGCCGAATAACTGCAGACTGGTGAATGCTCCTGCTTTAAACGCGGAGATAAAAGCAGCAATTTCCGATATTAACTTTAAACGTGACAAGAATATAGAGACAAGGCAGAGACAGACGGCGATTGCGATATCCTGCATTAGTCGCGTCATAAACAAGCAGATATCTAGTAATGACGCAGACCCGGAAATGACAAAGGCGCTGATGGACGCAGAACGCATTTTATGCGATTTACAATACGGCGATTCGGTAATCCGGAGAAATTTTATCCTTTCATCCTTAAAGAAGGAAATGAAGGACCAGCTTTTAAACACCAAGCCGGATAATTTGCTGTTTGGTCAGAATCTATCTGAGACAATTAAGACGGCTAAAGCCATCAGCAGATCGGGTGCCGAGCTAAAGACACCGGTACCTAAACCAACGACTAATAGGAAGCAACCGTCGCAGGCCAGCACATCTAGGCCTTTAAACTTGAAGGGCCCCTTCCCTACCCGGAAACAGACGAGTCATCCGAAGACGAAGGGGCCTTCAATGAGCGATCGTCCATCGAACTCATTAAGACACTCGCGGCAACAACTGAAGCGCAGCCGCCGTTAAATATGGTAAAATACACAGGCAGGTTGTCCTTATTTTACAAACAATGGTCGCTACTTACCAATAACCCGCTCATACTTTCCTGTATTAGCGGCTATAACATTCCATTTCAATTTCCAGTTAACCAAACATCACCTCCAATTGAAAAATCGTATTCGCAGGAAGAAAAACCCCTTTTTCATGAGGCTATAGATAATTTATTATCTATCGGAGCTATTTCAAAATGTGAACCTATAGAAGGGCAATTTTTATCAGACGTGTTTTTAGTACCTAAACCGAATGGCAAATATCGTTTTATTTTAAACCTAAAGAATTTAAACAAATTCATCAACACCGATCACTTTAAACTTGAAGACCTACGTACAGTATTAAAACTAATAACTAAGGATTGTTTCATGACAAAAATCGATTTAAAAGACGCTTACTATTTAATAAAGATTCATGAAAATTCTAAAAAATACTTAAGGTTCAAATTTGACAAAGAATTATTTGAATTTAATGTTTTGCCATTTGGTTTGAGTACTGCACCCTACATATTCACTAAGACATTGAAACCTATAGTTCGCTTACTGCGTTCTGCAGGATTAACTTCGTCAAATTACTTGGATGACTTTTGGTTAATGGGTCAGACATATGAGGAATGTTTACATAACACAACAATGACAAGCAGGTTATTGATCTCACTTGGCTTCCTTATAAATGAAGAGAAAAGCCGCATGATACCAAGCAAGATATGCACATTCTTAGGGTTTGTACTAGATTCAGAAAACTTCCAGATCACATTGCCTAATGATAAAATTAATCGTGTTAAAACAGAAATTCATAAATTGTTGAATATTAATAGATGCAAGATACGTGACTTTGCGCGTTTTGTTGGATTATTAGTGTCGATTTGTCCAGCCGTAGAATATAGTTGGTTATATACAAAATTTTTTGAACGTTTTAAATTTGTAAACCTGAAAAGTAATAATAACAATTATGATAAATTTATGAATTTACCCATAACGTTGCAACCTGATTTAAGATGGTGGTGCAACGCAATTCAAAGACCTTTTAGTAAGATTAAAGAGGATACCTTTGATCTGGAGATTTTCTCAGATGCCTCAAATACGGGATGGGGGGCTGCTTGCGGGAGAAATAAGGCTAGTGGTTTATGGAGTTTAAAAGAGCGAACACGGCACATTAATTATTTAGAAATTCAAGCCGCTTTTTTCGGTTTAAAGGTGTTCGCCAAAGAATTAAACAAATGCCAGATCCTACTTCGTGTAGATAACACGACAGCCATCTCATATATAAACCGAATGGGGGGCATCCAGTTTCCTCACCTCACCGATATTACACGCCAAATATGGCAATGGTGTGAAACCCGTAGGTTATACATTGTAGCCTCATATATAAAGTCTTCAGATAACAGAACAGCAGATGCGGAATCCAGACGTATACATCCGGATATAGAGTGGGAATTAGCTGATTGGGCATACCAAGAAATAGTAGCCGCATTTAGGCCACCTGAAGTAGATTTGTTCGCTAGTCGAATTAACAAAAAATGTTCTCGTTATGTCTCATGGCATAGAGACCCAGATGCAATGACTGTCAATGCGTTTACAATTTCGTGGACCGATTTTTATTTTTATGCTTTTCCCCCATTTTCTGTTATTTTAAAGACGCTAAGAAAGATTGTTTCTGATAGAGCCACGGGCATTGTTGTTGTACCATTGTGGCCTACGCAACCTTGGTACCCACTTTTTAAAAGCCTTTTAATATCTAGATCATTCATTACTTTCAAAGCAAATAAAGACCCCATTATGTCTTTTCATTCTAGCCACCGCAGCATCCACAAGAAGGTTACCCTGGTGGCAGGAATCTTATGCGGACAGCGTGGCTAAGAAGAAGTATACCTCCTTCTTCAATCACCGTTATGATGGCGTCTCTGTCTAATAATTCCTTTAAGCAGTATGATACCTATTTTAGGAAGTGGTTTAATTATTGCACTGCGAACAGTTGTGACTTGTACAGTGCTTCGATCCCACAAATAATTTATTTTCTTAATAAACTTTACGAGGAGGGTTCACAATACGGAACGCTAAATTCCTGTAGATCTGCATTAGCTTTGTTATTAGGTAATAATTTAGGAGAAGACGATAGAATCAAGAGGTTTTTCAAAGGCGTATTTCGCTTACGGCCGCCATTACCAAAGTATTCCGTGACATGGGATACTTCTATAGTAATTAATTACGTAAGCCAGTTATATCCAAACGAGACCCTAACTCTTGATAAGATGTCAAAAAAACTTATAACTCTGTTGGCGTTGTTAACAGCACACAGAGTACAAACACTTTCAAAAATTAATATAAAGAATATTGAAATCCTTTCTACTAAGATTACAATAAAAATTCCAGATTTTCTAAAGACAACGCGTCATGGCGCTTTACAGCCAGTTTTAGTGTTACCGTATTTTGAACAAAGACCCGAAATATGTCCAGTAAAGATTTTGTTGACATATTTACAAACGACTAATCCTTTTCGCGGGGATATTGATTCGCTTTTTATCAGTACAAGAAGACCGTTTAAGGCCGTAGGCTCACAAACTTTGAGTCGATGGATCAAAGAGACGTTACGCGATAGTGGAGTTGATGTCAACATATTTACAGCCCACAGTACAAGGCACGCTGCAACATCTGCTGCCCACAATTTAGGTATTTCTTTGGAACAAATTAGAAAGACCGCCGGATGGTCCGGATCCTCTAATACATTCTATCGGTTCTATAATAGAACTATAAGTAATGTAACCCAAATTGAAGATGATTCTTTTGCAAGATCAATTATAAGAGGTCATGAATAGTTGAAAGATTGTATTGTCGTTAAAGGTTATTAATGATTTATGTAATGTCAACATTTTGCTTCGAATAAAACTAGATATTTCACATCAATCTCTAAAAGTCTACAAGTATTACTCTGTAATCCCGAGGACGAAGCCTAAGTATAATTAATGATTAAACGAACTTACCTGTAAGTGAAGTTCTATCATAATTATGCGAAGGCTTCGTCCGAAGGGATTAGTAACCCTCCCAGCCCTAATTTACTGACAACCCTTTACCTAGTGAAATATCTGTTTATTTGGGAAATGCTCTAAACTAACTGACGACTGAGAAGGAGTCTCCTACCAGGTGGAGTACAGGCCTTTTATTTTTTTTATCTACCCTCAAATATAGTGCGTGACTGGCGAGATGCTAGGGCCTACTACAAGTATTACTCTGTAATCCCTTCGGACGAAGCCTTCGCATAATTATGATAGAACTTCACTTACAGGTAAGTTCGTTTAATCATTAATTATATTTCTCGTCTTACCTAAACAATAGGCCACGCACGATGTGCGCTGCTCGGATCGCGTTCCTATCTAAGTAAGTACATCGTAATTATGGTTGATGTACATTATTCAGCTGCGATTGACTGCCTAGGTTTACAGTATGGACTTACTTTATTACAATTATTGTTACCGTACTGTATTTTTAACCCCCGACGCGTTGTTATACGTTTGACGTCGATGTCTATCTGTGGCATCGTAGTTCTCAAACGGATGGACCGATTTCGATGCGGGTTTTTTCATTTGAAAGCCAGTTTCTTTGCGGTGGTTCTTAGTGGTTTTACATTTTCTTAATTATTCTTTCGTTCATAAATACTTTCACGGTATAGTAACACTTTTCCAGTAGCCATTCATGTACCTATTGCTTTTTTGACCTTATAATGTCTTTTCACTGATAATTTTGAGTTAGTTTTATTTCAATCAGTTCATAAATAAAAATATCACTTTAAGAACCACGCCGAACCCCGAACAATAACATAAAGTAACTGTTCAGTACAAAATTATATTTCAGAACGTATTTATCTACGTTTCCTATCAATTAACCTTAAATGTCCTTAAATTAAAAATGGCAACGTATGCAAATACAAACTACATACTAGTATGAACGACATACGAACACTTGTGTTTGTCAAGTACCGTGCCGTGAGCCGTGCCGTGAGTGTGCGAATGTCCAAACCGCCGACGACCGTCGCCGCGCCGTCCGCCGCGCGTGTTCGGAGTTGCTGACGCGCTCGTTATGCTCCCCGCTGAATATCTTATCTTTGATCAGTTCATCCCTTCGTTAGTTCAAACGTGACTATCGTAACCGCCGGACGTGTAGTTGGAGTGTGTTGTGATATCGTGTCCCTGATCTTTTTTACGTAAGTTTTCCTGTTATCATTTTAGTTTTTAAGGGTGACAAAAATATTTAAATATTTCTTTTCGTTCACAATTTTTTGTTTATTTTTATTTAACAATAAGTAAATACTCGCACTACGATTGATAAATACTGACGATTAGTACAAACAGAAAAATAATCTGTCGTAATTTAATTATTTTTCCTGTACAAGAAAAATTATCATGACGAAGGAAAAATCATATCGAAATAAAATTCTATTATAGTATCAGCACAAAATGAAGTCCCCTATGACGTTTACTTGACGTCTGTCCGATCATCAAGTTTAGTATAAATTATTACATAAATTTGAAGGAGCAAATTGCTGTTCTTCATTGTCAATAGTGATGTGCAAAAAGTCATAAAATTTATCGAATGTATAACTTAGGACTCAAAGTTAATTAATTACATGGATATTGAAACAATATATATATTTCAATATTATGGACTAATGCGGGACCATATAAACAAAGTATACGGTACCGCGAACAAATTCCTTCACGTTTTTACTAACAAAATACAGTGCCACCTTTAATAAAGTAAGTAAGTCAATTACATAAATGAATATACTTTAAATCATCTCAACCCAACAAGGCCCACTACTGAGCTCAAAGCCGAGGAGACCTTAAATATAAGGTGATTCGTAAGACTCTTGTGATATTAATAGGGGGTACTCAGTATTCGATTCTCATTCCAAATATGTAATTAAAAAGGGTGCTTAAATTTTTTATTCCAAAAATGTATCGATGCCACTCGCACTTGACCATATTTTTTCGATACTAAATTACCTTTTTCACGTTACTATTTTAATGTGTTAAAGGGGCCTTAATTTTGTGCCGCTACTATAAATAAGCACATTTTCATACCCGTCCAACTGGAACTTAATTAAGTACCTAGGTTGATATTTATCATAGAAGTTATATTTATTTGGCTCCCTGCGTACACGGCTTACAGTTGGATGCAGTGATTCCACTCAGGCCTGAGTCGTAATTTTGTTTATAATGCTACACACTCGTAGCCCATGTCTGCTCCTAGCCCTACACTAAGATTCCCTGTGTCGTGCGTGCAATGGACCGCACACAAGATAAGAACACAGGGAGAGAGACCGAGTTTTAACTCATCATTCAAATATCCGCCTCGCCGAGAATCGAACCCAGATCCCTTGGAACGGCAGTCCAGCTTAGTAACCATTTTATGATGAGTATTTCAAAAATCAAAAGAAAACTTTTTATGCCTTATTGATACGATAAACTTTGGTAGGATCATCGCAAAATTGAAGAAAATACAAGTAGATGTACGGAATCCGTGACAGTAAGGTATAATTACTAGACAAGGGACCCCGATCACCCGATCACTATAATAATAAATAATCTTTATTGCACAAATAAATATGGTTCATGCATGTTTAAATTTGCATAAGCAAGTCCTGACAGTCATATTTGAATGCTTATCTACAACATGCAACGTAGCTAATAACAAAACAAAAATAGGTATCATAATTTACGTCAAGCAAAAACTTTGTACCCCTTTTTACAACAATTGCGCGGACAGAGGAGTATGAAAGGAGAATGATTATTTTTGCCTGCAATTTTCTCACACTTCAGATGAACTCCAGAACCATAATTATTAGTTTTTAATCTTACCGTCGGTCGTCTAAGTATTAGAATCAGTATTTTGAACAGTGGATTTTATTATAAAGATATATTAAGTAAGAAAATATTATAAAAAAAAATATATTAAAACAAAATATTAATGTGAAATATCTTTTTGATGCAGCACGTGATTTAGATGTAAAATCATGGTTATCATGAGTAGTATAATGAATTAAGTTGTCATCTATGTCGAGAAGGTATGTTGAACTGTAAATATCTTAATAACATAAATATATTTTTAACCCCGGTTTACCTTTGAAAAATACTTAGGTGACTTGGTAATCAATTTTATTTACTAAGCTGATCAAATTAAGTAATTATGAAGCCATTTTAGGCCATTTCCCCATACTTTAATGGTCATTGTCCTTCGGCAAACTTATAGTTTATATAGAGAAGGAGTGCATAATGCTAATATTTTTTTTAAATAATGCATAAAAAAATATTAAAACCATAATATGGATTATTCTTATTGCACGTCATATTGCACTTCATATTGTACTTCTTATTGCAATTCTTATTGCACTAGAATCACTTTCAGTTCAAAATAAACCAAATATGAATAAAATACCCTTAACAGTTCGTAACTGCTTAACTTTTGTTTGATTTCGTTCATAAGTATTGTGTGTTACTCCCACGAAATCTCTGTATTCCGTGGTTACTCCCAATGACATTTTATAAGTAAAAAGAGGGTTAATCCAAAATACATTTAGTAGGTACGCTGCCTTAAGTACTCGTAAGTGCCCTTCAGTAGTGGGCCGGTAATTTATTGAGGCCAATATTCATAACACATCAATGGTATTGGTTGCTTATATTATGCAAATGTTATATATATAACAAACAAAAAGCAAATATTCAGTAACTTGACCTTTAAATATATCGAAATAACTTGATCTTGATTTTTGTTGGTCAATGGTTATCATGTCGGTTTGCCGTACGAAGGGTCTTATCTTAGGTTCGATTCCCTGCGAGGCGAAAATTTCTTTTCTCAGTCTGTGTGTTATCCATGGCACCCACGACAAAGCAAATCCTGGTGGGAGTGTCTAGCGTTGTTCAATTATTAATTTTTTATTTTTCCTGGGTGATCCTAAATTAATACGGTTAGGAATCGGAAGTATTTGTAAAGAAAATGTAATGTTACTGAATGTAATGTTGTCCAACACAACCGAATCCTTGATGTGGGTCATGTAGGTATATGTTTACTAATTAAACCATATGCCCGCTGTCCCGCTGTGGGCAGCGCCGCGTTGGTACACAGGGAGTGTCCAAGGTTCGAATCCGTCGGCCTCGGGGCCGCGCGTCGACCTTTACCTTGTGCGAAATGAAACATTATAAACAGTTATAAACATAATTATGTTTGTAAATGATTTACTAATGAAGAGTTTTTGTATTACTGTATCTTTTTATGTTATATCCCGACTAGGGTTTTCGGGCCCGGGTACCCGGGTCGGGTATACCCGGGTATTCAAGAGTTTTCGGACCCGGGTAATATATGACTTAAGACCCGGGTACCCGGGTATCAATAAAATTATTCTATATTTCAGCTATTTCCGTAATAAAATAACGGCAAAAGTACTTAAGAGGGGCCCGCGCTTCACGCGGACAATCGTGACTAGTAAATGAAACAAAAATAACCAAAAACTTTGAGCGACTTGAGAAAGACGATAAGCTTATTGCACAGAATAGGAATGCAATAAGCGACAATTGCATTTTCTTTTGATTAGGTATTCCTAAATTGATTTTGAAATCGCTAGTCTAATCTCTTCGTGAATACTACTCGTAATCAGCATTATATTTATATTAAAATATTGACTCTAAAAATATGCACCATATTGAAAATACATTCATTTTCGTTGAACAGTAGACATAACTTTCTGGTTTTTTATCGAATAAAGTTTCTTCTTTTATGTTTTTGCTTAGTTTAATTCCTCGATATTATAATGTAGTATTACTATATTTTTATTCAGGTTCTAGAAACTTGATCTACTACTGAAACAATTGAATCTAAGAGTGCCTATTTCGCTTTATACCCCCTCCTAAATTCGAGATCTCATTTCTGTGTCATATTTAATAAGATTTAAGTGTTATTTTATTCGAAGTAGATAGATGCCTTCGAATATATATAACGATAAATAAATAAATAACGCTACACACTCATAGCCCCACACCAGGATTCCCTGTGTCGTGGGTGCCATGGACAACACACAAGACAAGAACACACACACCCAGACCAAGACCGGAAATTTAGATTCATCATTCAAATTTCCGCCTCGCTGGGAATCGAACCCAAGACCAGAAGAACGGCGATCCGGCGTGTTAACCATTGCGCCATCCGGGTCGTGAAAATAAATAAAATCTATAAAAATAAATAAAATTGGAGTGTCTGTTTGTAATATTAAAATAACCGCTTTTTACTGAATGCATATTATTGTATACACGGTGCATATACCAAAATAACATTTTTTACAATTTTTGTCTGTCTGTCTGTTTGTTTTAGCTAATCTCTGGAACCACTGGACCGATTTTGACGGACTTTCACTGGCAGATAGCTGATGTCATATGGAGTAACTTAGGCTACTTTGTTTGTGATTTTTTTAGAAGTGGGTATCTTTATAAAAGGTTTATTTTGGTCAGTTTGTTGTATTGTGTGATTTTGCATGGACAATTTTTAAGAGTATTCCTACAAAGATTTGAAAATACGTAGGCAAAATATATGACTTTATGGAGAAGGCATTTATTTTTGTTTTTTTTTCTTGAAAATATTATACACAAATGAGTGAAAGTCATAAATTATGTGAAGTTTTATTTAAAATTGAAAATACCCGGGTACCCGGGTCTACCCGGGTATTTAAGAAAAAAATACCCGCTACCCGGGTATCAAAAAAGTCCGGGTATGCGAAAACCCTAATCCCGACCAACAGCAGACAGGCCCCCCGATGGTAAGTGGTCACCGTCGCTAATGGGCATCATTAACACCAAAGACATCATCGATGCGTTGTCGACCAAGAAAGAAGGAAGAAAGAGAAAGAAAATACTAACTCTCAGGCCCTTCCACTATACTTAACCGTCGTCGTGAACGTGGCTATCATACACAAAACAATTATTCAAATCCGACGACCGACCGCATTCAAACAAACAGAACAACTCGTCAGCTATGAAATGTAGTTTTATACAGGGTGTAATCGTTAAGTGTGCACAGGCGTTTATTCCGTAACTATTACAGATATCAAAAAGCTTTAAACTGATATCGAAAGCACTTTACCTAATCAGTAAATTACAATAATAATTTATTAAAATAAAAACGAGAAATATCCAAAAAAAATACATTAAACTCTCCCATACATTTAGTATGAGATAGTAGAAAGGTTTTACTTTCTTTATTTAAAGTGGAATAGTATTAGAATTTATTTATAGTGAAACACTGTACGTGTTTGAGCTTATGATACCGATTGCAAAATAATCTTACTCTTGAATGACATGTGTATAAGTTAACAATCAAATGTGTACATGCTATAAAGAATCGTTTTTGAATTCGGTTTAAATAATAGTAATTTGTATGGATTGTAAATAAGGTATTGTACACTTCAAGCACTTCCACCCATTATTTACCACCCATTTATAGGTAGGTATTATAGGTAGGTAAGGTATATTTATATTGATAAAAAAAATAGTTGTTAGTTTTTGAACCCCGTTGAAGTCTTTTTCATTGAATATGTTTCTGCTTAGCAAGCAGTGATAGCCGTGTGGTTGAACGTTGGACTGCCGAACCGGAGGTTCCGGGTTCAAACCCCTCACGCACCACTAATTTTCAAAAATTATGTGCGTATTAAAATTTAATTATCACTTGCTTCGGTGAAGGAAAACATCGTGAGGAAACCTGCACACCTGCGAGTTCTCCATAATGTTCTCAAAGGTGTGTGAAGTCCGCCAATCCGCACTTGGCCAGCGTGATGGACTATGGCCTATACCCCTCTCATTGTGGGAGGAGACCCGTGACCAGCAGTGGGACAGTTATGGGTTGTGATGATGATGATGATGATGATGTTTCTGCTTTAACCACAGTCTGAGAGTCCATTCGCAGGCGAGCGAAATAATCCACAGTGTAATCAAATCAGACTGGTCTACCAACGCAGGCAATTTGTTCCAGCCCTTTGCGGTACGCATGACATAATTATATACACATCCACGTGTAATTTTTATCAGTGTGCGTAATTTACAGTAAATTTTTATGTTTGTACATCAATATAAACCTTCAAGAAGATTTTTCAACGAGAATACGACATCAAAAATGTATTACGTAATGTAAAATGACTAAGTGTCAAAACTGTCAAGTAGTTCCGTGTATTTTGCTTTAGGGTGTTATGGGCTTCACCAGCCCTCGGGTCCGAGATGGACTCTCCGGCTTGGCATGCCCTCATTGTTGGAAATCGCCAAGTCCTGTATCATCCAGTTCCATCCTGAAGCTATTTGCATGGTGGTAGGCCGCCCTTTATCAAAGATAGCATTTAAATGATTCAATTTTCGATTGATTGATTGATTTTCGACAAAATTTCGCAGGGTCGCTACCAGCCTCTTGCTAGAGTCAGCCGCCAAGCTGCTTGTGTTCCGGCCATGGGCACAATACCTAGTACTTTCTTACATCGGCAACTCGTTGGTGATGTCTTTGTATAACTGATGTCCATGAGTGATGGTCACTACTCATCATCAGCTGAAACGTCTCCTCGTTAGTCAATTAACATAAAAACATCGGATTCCTGGAGTGTTAGCGCGGCTGGTCCGCGTAGTCCGCATAACACCCAACGATCGTTCGACGCGAATCGTGTCGTGATACGGATTGCATAGCGAATAATCACTTTCCTAATTACAATTTCATTTGACCGCGAGTGTGCTCCGATGCATTATGCATGTTCAGGTGGAGGAACCGGGCCAAGGTCACGTTTCATAACACAACGATTTATAGCGCTCGGTATTGTCGCGCGGAATTTTGCTGTTATGCGAAACTGATGAGGTTGTGTACCAAATCTATAAATGTATGACATATTATTCTATTAATACACAGAGCGGTGATAGCAGAGGGTTGTACGTTGGATTTGCTAACAGAGGGCCTGACTTCGAAACCTGCACGCAATTCTAATTCTCAATAATTAGCTTCGAATTAGAAACTATTTAATATAATTTGTGAAAGAAAGCAGCGCGAGGAATACTGCAGACCTGAAAGTTCCCTGTGATGTTCTCAAATGCGAGGCAGTGGTGGGGCAGTTCTGGGTTGCGATGATGATTATATTATTAGTTAAAAATAAGCAGTTGGTGTCACCGACATCCATGGGTGAAAGACATGGCAACCTTAATGGTGACATCAGATCAGATACCTCGTCTCCTCGCTTATACGACCACAAAGTCTAGTTGGTAGGTACTAGGTAGTGACCGTGACTGCGAAGCGAAGTTCGATTCCCGGCCGTGTTATGTAAATGTTTGTTCACGGCTCGTGGGTGTTAATGATGCGTTATTTGTCGTGTATGAGCGTGAATCTGTTTATTTGTCTGCTATTCATCCTACTTATAAATGCGAAAGTTTGTGAGGATGTATGGATGTTCGTTTGTTACTCTTTCACGCAAAAACTACTGAATGGATTTTGATGAAACTTAACAATAATATACCTTACACAGAATAACACATAGGCTATAATTTATAAAGATATAGTGTGAAAATATATAACTAAAGCTTTGCAAACGCAAGGAATAAGTTTCCCGAATATATAATAAACCTTTTCTTAAGTGGTGGTCATCTCTTCATACAATCAGTTTTTCTGTAGATCTTTGCAGCGTCCCAAGCTATGACACTACGGATTCTCAGCACGAAATGTTTTCAACTACCTTTGACATCGTTCATCGCGTCTAATCGTAAACGATTTTATACCGACAATAAAATTATTGTCGGAATTGAGTTGGTAATAATTTAATACAATAGATACGTACATATAATTTGCTATAACTAATAATAGACCAATCATTCAACGATTCAACTAATGACAATAAATTTTAAATATAAGATTGTCATGAATAGGTACTGAATAATGATTCAAAGTCGTATGAGTGATTTATGATGATGTTGTAAAACATTAATGTATCATTATTTAACTATAAATGTAGGTATACTTAATATAATTACTAAATAATTACTATAATAGATTTTATTTGCTGTAAACTTGACGCTCCCATGATATGCGTAGGTACATGAAATGGTGACTTCTTCAGAATCAGAAGTAATAGACATAATATTATGCTATTTCTTCCTTCCCATCTGTATTTGACTTTTAAATTAGCAACCTCGTTTCTAGACAACATAATATGTACATAAATGCGCATTTCGTAATAGACCCTTCCTAACAACTACCTACTGACTGGTCTAGTACTAACAGGACTAGGTATCACTAACAGCTCCTACCTAAGTCCTCATAACTACTAACTGACTAACCATCCTAGTCCTGATTTGAGTGTTGTTCTGTGTCGGTCACAGTTGTCATGGGCGGCAGCGGAAGGGTGGAACTGCATGCTGGTTTGCTATCTTAGGTAATTCCATACCTAATTAAAATCCTTACTCAATAAAAAATAGCACATGGACGCACCTTTCAATTTTCAAACTTTTAGGCTTCATTTCCACCAGAGATGTGCGAGGATGCGTAGCGAGGAATGTGTTTTTGAACAACCAATAGAATTGCTTCATTTACAGAAATGCAGTCTATACAAATAAATAAAATTGGAATGTCTGTTTGTAATATTAAAATAACCGCTTTTTACTAAATAAATGCATATGGATGTATACACGGTACATAATTATACCAAATTAACTTTTTTTTAAATTTTGTCTGTATGTCTGTTTGTTTGGGCTAAGCTCTGAAACGGCTGGACCGATTTTGACGGGACTTTCACTGGCAGAAAGCTGATGTAATAAGAAGTAACTAAGACTACTTTTATTTTAGAAAATTTTAAAATTAAATTCCTCGCGGACGAAGTCGCGGGCACAGCTACTGTGTAATAAATATTAGACAGTACTGTATGGACTCTCAACATTTCTGAAAGGACACCAATCACCGTAATGTACTCAAATATGAAGCCGAAAAATGAGGAAATTACAGCCTGCATTTAGGCAATTTAGATGATGATGCCGTTTGCATCGAGACCAGTAACCCGAACCGAACAGTGCGAAAGTTTATTTATTTATTTAATGCTTTATTGACCCTTAAAATAAGATAAAAGTTCTCGATAAGATGAGAATGCCTTGTATGATTCTTGTATGGTAGTCTCATCCGCTCCGATAGTGCAGCGTCTATTGCGCAGGTGCGATTAATACGTGCATCGCTGCTGACCTAGAGCCGTGGTGCTAATAATAATCTAAATATACATAAGTAATTATATCAAAGCGAAAGGTTACTTACTCATCAGGAAATATCGAGGTAGTTATAGAGGGAGTAGAGGTAGAGTATAGTTCAGTAGACATCCGTTAAGAACGGATTTTGTCATATAACACCCCTAAGGGGGCTAAAACATGGGTTGGGAGTTTTTTAAATTCCGCCAATGGTAAAGTAGATATTGGATATGGATGGAAATAATGAAACAACTGTTCCAATTTCAACGTTTTTGGTAAATCAAACCATAACGGGGTAAACTTAATTAGGAATGAAAGTTTAGATGAGTTTAGATAAAATCAGTAATAAATACTTCCACGCGAGCCAAGTTGCGGGAACAGCTAGTGTTATATAATACTTATTTATTTAAACTTTTTTGACCACAATAAAATATTACGGTACAAATGGCGAGCTTAATGCTAATTGCATTCTCTACCAACTAACCATTGGGTCAAACAGTAATACACGAAGGGCGATTTTTAGTACCTAATACGATACGATGATATAAATATTTTAATATCGATCTGTTCCATCCATAACATCCACTCGGCTGTATTGAGATGGCCTGGAATACTCACTGGCAGGCCAGCACATCGAGTCGGCCCTGGCCCTGCCTGGTGCTAGGCCAGCCACCTGCCGGCTGCCAGCCAGCCAACCACCCTCTTATCTTCTCGTGTTGCGGGTGGCGGCTTGAAGTCACTACTTATTGAACTTCTCTTCTCTATATACAAGTTCTAGCCGAGATTAGTCGGAGCTCGGGCGCTCCCAAGGCAACATGTCTCGCCTGGCGGGAGATCTCCCTTTGCCTAATCTTTATTTCTTCCTTCTTGGCCGGCAACGCTTGGATCGTCGCCTCGTTTAGCGGCTGTTAAGATAAATAAAAAAAACCAAGGCTGTAACCAGGATGCGTATAATACAACACACAAGTCCAACGTACACAGCTTCATGGGAGAATTAGCAGACCTGTGTGAAACATACCGATTACGGAGAACTTCACTGTACGTCATTTATTTATCATACTTTTAACACCTGACACCGTTATAGCAATTTCGTACGTCAGTTCCCTTTCCAATACCTTGCCCATTTAAAGTCATTCACGTACACACAATCTACCTTCTTTATAATTATCATCATACATATAAAATCTACACCTATAATAACACTGTAAATGGTTTTGTCTGTACGTAGGAGATATTTGAGAAACTGAGGAGATATTTGAGAGAAATGTATGAAGGGTCTCATAGAGTCAATAGAAACCAAAAATATTATTTTTAGAATTTTGGTCTGTCTGTCTGTATGTTTGTTCGCGCATCACGCAAAAACGCGTATACTAATTCTTATTATTATTTTATTTTAACGACTTAACTATTGCTCTTCTATTATATAAACTTATAGGTATAAAATATACAGGTGGCATACTTAGAGCACATAGAGATGGAAACGTATATTCACAATCGATGAGTAAAAAAATATCCTAAATCCGGTACAATGACCACATCACTCTCGAGAGATGAACAAAGTCAAAAAGTGATGACGATGTATTTTGTTAGCCTTACAGCCACTCTTAGTTTTTAAAATCTGCGCAGTCAGTGCGTCAAGTGACCAACAAATATTTACATAAGTTGGGTAAACTTATAATTTAGTTGCGATTCGTTTTGCCACTTGTCAGTTGCCATTCTACTTATCCATTGCGATTCGTCTTTCCACTTGTACGTTGAAGTTTATTTATTTATTTATAGGACAGAATTTGATTTTCTTTCGCAGGTTTACTGTAAATTATGATTTGGTTAGGTTAGGTATGTACCTAATTCATTAAAATGTATTCATGAATGCATTTTTTACTTAAACATATTTTATTTTATCAAATAAATAAACTGAATTCGATCTAGAATTATAATCATACATTGTCTACTTTAAAATTATACACATAAGTACAAAGGAACATTAACAAATGCACATCACTTCGTCATCAATATGTCCACGCGGCCATAACGCTGTTTCGTGACAGAAAAATTCTAATATGTACTATTAATTAACTTCTATAACCTATAGAAGTTTCACTTCAATAATGTCTGAAACATTTTGGAATATTGCAGACTAGGTACATAGCTATTTTTATTTTGTGCTGTATTATTTGTAAATACAAAAAACGATAACAACAAAAAATATTTAATTTTTAATACTTTTTACACAATTACACAATTAAAAACTATTTTTAATGATGCCAACGAAGTATAACGTCTCACGGGCGTACATAACTACAAGTAGGTACCCATTTTTATTATTGAGCACAAAAAGAGACTAGGGCCTAATATTTACTATATAGGTACCTTGCATGCCATAATTGCCATATTCAACACAGAGTCTCGTTCGTTGCTAACTTGATTGTCTATTTTTACGGATTTAAATCTATTAGTTACCTAATCCGACATTGAGCAAAGGTGACCACCTGTAGCACCAAGGTTAGACTGCTTCTGTATCAAGTGCGAGTCAGAGTTGTGTCAAAAGCTCTTTTTAAGGCATACATTTATACTTAATGTTAATATTGTTTACATTATTTTGTATAACTTAGTGCACTTATAGACCGCGTCTTCAGAAGAGCGACCATATCTAAAATCGTTTAAAAGTAAGTTATATTTTTCTAGATAATTTAGCCTTGTATTAATTTAGTGCATTAATAAAGAATATAAATGTTTTTTTAATTTAAATAATAATATCAGTATCGATATTTAATAACAAACGTTATTTAATAACAAATTATCTAATAAATAACTAACTATGCTAAACAATATATCATAATGCTAGATGCTAATAATTTAGACGCACAAAATTAGCAGCACAAAATTAAGGCCCCTTTGACACATTAAAATAGTGACGTGAAAAATGTTAATTTAGTATCGAAAAAATATGGTCAAGTGCGAGTCGCATCGATACATTTTTGGAATAAAAATTTTAAGCATTATTTTTAAGTACTTATTTGGAATGAGAATCGAATACTGAGTACCCCCTATTAATATCTCAAGAGTCTTACGAATCACCTTGTATTAAGGTCTCCTCGGCTTTGAGGGGAGACCCATGCTCAGTACTGGGCCTTGTTAGGTTGAGATGATTTATAGTATATTCATTTATGTAATTGACTTACTTACTTTATGTATTTTGTTAGTAAAAACGTGAAGGAATTTGTTCGCGGAACCATATACCTACTATGTTTATATGGTCCTGCATTAGTCCATAATATTTAACGTATATATTGTTTCAATATCCATGTAATTAATTAACTTTGGGTCCTAAGTTATACATTCGATAAATTTTATGACATCACTATTGACATTGAAGAACAGGAATTTGCTCCAACAAATTTATGTAATAATTTATACGAAACTTGATGATCGGACAGACGTCACATAAACTTCATCGGGGCCTTCCTTTTGTGCCGCTCCTATAGAATGATCTAGAATGCAGATGATGTAATACGCAATCTCAAACCAATGATTGATTCATTGTATCGTTGGGTCGGTTTCAAGATCAAGATATTAAGTAAATATTACTCGTATGTCCATTGCTAACTTGTTGGCAATTTTTGTATTTTGTAAACTAAACGCAATATAAAACTGCCGACCGCCGCTTTATAAAAATTAAAATGTGTTACAGGGTTAACGTTACCGTTACCTGTAGCGTTCCATCATGAGTATACGCGGTGGTACACCCCGTCCGATGAGCGCTTTTGCCGTGTCGAGAACGTCGAGAGCGCCCTAGGCAAAGACCTCATCGGCGCCCCTCAAGCGGCCAAATATTATAAATTGTAGAAAGTAGAAAAGTAATTGACGTTATGCTCGCAGTAAACATTGGACGCTCATACGATGAAGCAACTTCAACAACCTCGCGGCCGCGCCCCCGGCCCCCGGGCACGTGCCTAGTTTGCCTTAGGGATAATCCGCGACTGGCTGTTGGTAGTGACCCTGCTTGCAAAGCGAGGGGTCATAGATTTGATGCCCGCCCGGGGCACTCGTTTATACAACAAATAATTTAATAAATTTAACGACCCCGTAGCCTAGTTGGTAGTGACACTACCTGCGAAGCGAGTGTTTCCGGGTTCGATTCCCGGCCAGGGCAGATGTTTATGTGACGGATAAATGTCTGTTCTCGGGTCGTGGCGGTTGGTGATGTGAAGTTTGTGTTGTCCAAACCACTCGAGTCATCTTAGTGCGGGGGTAGGTATGAGTGTGTTATTAACGTTTATTTAAAAAAAATGTGATATCGGGTTGCGGGTGTTCTTGACGTCTTATTTGCGTCCATGTCGTCCGCGACTCAGAGAATCCTACTGCGTGGATATGAGCGTGTAAGAGTTTATTTATAGTTAAGTATAAAACAATCCATTACTTAGTCCACTCGTTACAATTTTATAACATCAAAGCAAACACTGACTAAATCGCTACATTAGGCAAACCAAACAGACAACTTAACTTGACCCAAGGTCTAAGACTGTTTGATTTGCAGTTAAGTGTTTCGTGCAGCAAGTATAGAGCTACTTAATGGAATTATTCGTTATTGGAAAATTAAACAAACAAAATCAATAACTACTTTGTTGTACTATTTGTTTAACGAATTCTCGTGTTTTAGGTAAGTAAACACGGTGCTTAAAATAACTAAACGACACATTTTGTGGGAAAAATTTACCTACAAAACAATGTGACTACGTGCATAAAAAATATATTTATTTAATATGTTATAGTGTGCTTACATTGTTACGGATAGGGAAAATCCTGAAACTGATGTCATAATAACTCACGTCAATTCGAATGCGCACGTACTATCCGATCCGAAATATTTTAGGGATGTACTTTTTTTATACTAAAGAAGAAGAGCAATATTTCGAAGAGAAGCTATATTTCAATGCTTTCCCATGAGTTTAATTGGAGTCCAGCAGGAATGGAGTTCATTTATTTATTAAAACTTACTTAGTTAATAACTCTACTATAATAGTGGTCAAACAACCGATTTTATTGTTGTAGATAGCGACAATGGTGGCGAGACCACGGTCGCCGGCGGAGGCGCTCATCCCCCAGTTCTATGCGGGCAGGTCCGTCTTCATCACCGGGGGGACCGGCTTCATGGGCAAGGTACGCTCAGACCTACATAGCTTATCTAGTGATTCGTGTACAAATAAATATTATCGGTATACAAAATAAAAGGTAGTGAGCTCCCGTTATTATAAATTTTTATACAATTTTATATAATTTTTCAACTCAGAGCGAAACCAAGTCGCAGCACCAGGGTGATAATCTCTAGTGTTTGGTCAATAAAGGAGTGCGCACATTACAACGACTCCACGACCGACCGACGCCAACGCGACTAAAACCTTGACAAAGCTAACATTCAATTATGAGCCTTATATCTTTGAAGGTAAGGTTGAATTTCGAACTTATACTTAAAAGCCCTGTACGGCTCGCCCTACACCCATAGCCGTTCCGTTTCGAGACCAACGCGTCAACGTTGCGTTGACGACTCACCGTAGACGAGTAGTCCACGCGTCGACCGACACAATGACGTAATGTACCTAAAACGGAACGTCGGAATTGAAACGGAGTGGAGACGGAGTCGAGTTGACGTCGATGAAGCGTTGATCGCGGAACGGAACGTCGGAGTTGAAACGGAGTGGAGTCGGAGTGGAGTTGACGTCGAGTTGGTGTAATGTGCGCACTCCTTAATTCTCCTCTTCTATCCACAAGCGCGTTAGACCATTTAAGTCCCTAACGAGATACTGCCGAAACTGGTCTAGGAAGTCATCACGATTTATCCATAAGTTTCGTTTGGGGATTGTAGGAGAAGGGTTAGTTTAGGTATCAACCATAATTTTGGGGTGTAAAGGGGACATCCATCCTTAAGCCCAACCCAACTCTCTTGCACTCAGATGCACTTTGCTCGCATCCTATGCCAAGTTCGAATTAAATACTAACTTGCTCATCCCTAATACAAAGAACTCATGAGTTTATGGGTTAATCTATCACGTCGTGTCCTATTCCAGGTGTTAATCGAGCGGCTTCTAGCGACGTGTCCGTATATAGGACGCCTGCATCTCTTGCTCAGACAGAAAAAAGGTGTAACCCCGGAGAAGCGACTTCAGCAAATAAAACAATCACAGGTTTGTCCACGCCCGACCATCCTGAGCACAGCGTTCTAGAAGATATTTTTACGAGTTGCGAAATAGAATACATTATTTTTATACATTAATTTTTATGAGAAAAATAAGAATTTGTCATTAATGGTGGTCAGAGAATTTACGTACCTATCTATTAGGTACTTGTATTAGCTTTAAATCAGAGGATTAAATATGGTAAAAATAAGGAAAAATACAAAACTTCAGAAAATACACTGATAAAAAAATGACTAAGTAGTTACATAACAAACTGTGAACACTGCAACGAGCTAAGTTTATAGAACACTGTAATTGAAATAAGGTTTCACATTTTGAGCGGATAAATACCCAAAGCTTGACACGATTTACGCCAGCTTATCACTGTCAATCAAGGAGACTTTAATTATATAGGTCCCCAAAACTGATTAATCTACACAATCCTAAATAATAAAATATATCTCCAGGTATTTGACGTCCTCCGACAGACGCATCCTTCCCAACTCAACAAGCTGTGCATTATCCCCGGCGACGTCTCCCAACCCAATCTGGGCATCGCAGCAGATGGGTTGCAACAACTACAAGAGGTAACACCAATTCTTTTTACTGTAAATTCCTGTGGTGTTCATATCCAGATCTCATAACCAGCTATGCTGATTACCGGACGAACGCAACTATCGTACTGCGGCCTTATCTTTGCCTACGTGGCCAGCATCCTTTTTGTTGATATATAATATGTGTGCTCTATTTTTCCTGCACCTCACTTGGTTGAAGGACTGACCAGCAACAAGTGCAGACCGGTAAGCATAAATGTTTCAATAAATTTTGAGTACTTAGTTTAAAACCCAGCAAAATAAGCCGAGGTCGAAGTGCCTCAGAGGAACTGGATGAAATAAGGAAACCTCTTTAAATTCTAATTGTGGTTTGAAACGATGCAGCCGAACTTTAGCTACATCCGAATCTTGTTCCAGGTGTCAATAGTGTTCCACAGCGCGGCCACGTTGAAGTTCGACGAGCCTCTCAACACCGCGGTGGAGCAGAATGTGCTGTCCGTGGTCCGACTGATGGAGCTCTGTGACCAACTGCCAAACATCGAGGTCTGTACAGTACCGGTAATGAGGCATGCGAAACATCATCACGAAATGTCTTCCTTATTAGTTTTTTTGGAAAACGAACAGATTTTTTTACCTGCGAATAACCGAGAAACGAGCAGACGAGCCACCTGATGGCGAGTGGTCAGCACTCACCGTCGCCGAATTACATAAAAAACGACACAACCATTTGTCGTAAAATTATGCCGTATGCGTAGTAATTTTCTTTAAATTAAGCATAAGTGTATGCCAGTTATTTAATTATACTTATAATAAACCAGTGATGCACGTATAATTACAGCCAATGTTTCATCTTTTCCCAGGCTCTAATCCACATGTCGACGGCCTACAGCAACCCGGAGCGGAAACTCGTGGAGGAGAAGGTGTACCCGGCGCCGGCGCCGCTCGACAAGCTTCTGCACCTGGTGGAAGCTCTTCCTCAGCCACTGCTCGCTGAGATCACACCACAGTAAGTAAGGAGTTGGAAATATTACAACGTGATGTGAGTTTTCAGCACTTCTGAGGTTTCTTAACATTATGTATGAAAATAGGATAGACCAATTGGTCGTAGAGCCATTAGACATTAGATCCAGATATTTTTTGTGATTCCAAATCTGCAATTTAAAAAATGTCATAGGTGTGGATATAGGTACGTTTCCGCGTTATTCGTCGACATAACGCAATAATATCCTTCGAAGGCTACGATAAAGGCGTAACTAAATGCAAAATGGCAACTTTACAGGAGGCGTTTTGGCGGTTTCTATTTAAAAACTAAAAACAATATTTGCAATATAAATGTTTTGAAACCCGCTAAATTCCAACAGGGTTGTTAAATTCTGGTACTGAAATTTTAAATAACACCTTTTTTATTTTCTGCTTAAGTAATTTTAGTACTAACCTAATAGTGGCTGTACTAAAGTAACAGTTTATTATAATTTCCAGATACATACATCCGAAACCCAACACGTACACTTTCACGAAGGCCATGTCCGAGGAAGCGGTCCACAGGCACGGCAACAAGGGGTACCCTATCGCTATATTCAGACCCACCATAGGTATTAATCATTTTTAGCCAGTAGCCTTACACTTAACTTAATTTTTTCTATTTACAAAGATCTATAACATGCATAATGTAATTAATGATATTATCTATAGTCTAACTCTGTAGGGGTCTGTGAACCACAATTTTAGTTATTCTATATCCTAATAATTTGGATATAGATTAGGGCACCTAATATTATAAAAGCGAAAGCCAATGAGCCGACCAGCCTAATAGTTTGCATATCTGCATATTGTCAAAAGCACAAATGGTTAATGGAGATAGAACAAGTTTCGCTACCCCAACTACCTATAATGCGAACCAAGCCATGGTTAAAAGTCAGTTGATATAATTAGGAGGTAGTCATTATTATAACGTTTTTATGGTAATATCCGACGAGCGAGCAGACCAGCGCAGCACAGCAGTAAGTGGTCATCACCCCACTCACTACTTACACAAAAGTTATACAAATGCATATGAGACAAGAAAGAAGGAACATGTTAGTGTGTTCATGTTCCAGTTGTGTCCGCCGTGAAGCACCCGTTCCCGGGCTGGATCGAGAACCTGAACGGGCCGAGCGGCGTGGTGGCGGCGGCGGGCAAGGGGCTGCTGCACGTGTTCTGCCGGCGGACCGACGCGCGCGCCGACCTGCTGCCCGTCGACATCGCCATCGATACCCTCATCGCGGCCGCCTGGGAGACCGCCCTGGATAAGTCAGTAGTCCAAATAGAAGAGCAAAGTGATAAGGCTTTTACTAAATTAGTGCGCTCAACATCAAACACGTGGGATTGTTGTCAAGTGCTACCATTATACAATACAAAAAAATGTATGTTTTTTCCACCAATAGATAAAAGAACTGTATAGAATCTTTTGCGTGTATTTCTGTCCGTCTGTCACATCTGACCATCCTCCCCTCCCCCCGCTCCTTCTCTACTTCCACCTGTGTATGATGTGGGAGTCTTTATGAGGAGAGTGAATAGGCTTTTATAAGTTAGCGCGTTCAACACCTTGGACTTCATCGCCACTTACCATCAGGTGGGATTGTAGTCAAGCATTAACTTATTAAAAAACAAGTCTTGCTGCCATAAAAGGCGAACAATCCTGGATTCACTTACGACGGACCATAATCCATCGCGAGATAGACTGAGACGATTACCTTGTGGAATGAATGTTTCCTTTTCATCTTTCTTTTTAATGCCTGATCCACTTGTTCCAGGCCGAGCTCGGTGCGCGTGTACAACTGCAGCACGTTCGAGAACCCAACCACGTGGCTGGAGTTCGAGGGCCACATCCGCCGGAAGCTGCGCGCGCACCCGCTGGACTCCGCCTTTTGGTACGTCACCGGCGCCGGCGTCGAGAACAGGCGAGTACTGGTGGATAAGGGCAACGTGAAGGGTATAGACAGCAGTGGTCCTAGGGCGGTGCGTGCGTGGTGACCTCACTGAGCGCCAACGTTAAGGGATGAAGGGGGAGCGGGGAGAATACTTTATCTAGCAACATGTACGCCGACGATCGCAAAGAACTAACGTGGTCAGCATTTTGGTGCAATACCACGTAAGCTTTTGTTTTAAGGGGCGCCACGCTTTGCTACTTTTACCAAGACATGGGGTTTGTGGAATTTAGGCTTGAGAGTCAAGCCTTGTTTAGTTAGGGACTTGGATCTTCAAGAGCTCTTAAGTATAACAGCAAAAGTGTTATGATCTTGAGGGACTAGGCAACTTATAAGATGCAGTGGTTTTGGTGCAATCTGTTTATTCTTCAAATTTTGTAAATATTAATGTTATGTCTTCTTCGATTGACAGATACATGCAGAAGATAATGGAGTTTTTCTTACAAACGGTACCTCTATATGTAGCGGAGTACGCGGTGCGAGCGCTCGGGATCAACATGAAGTAAGGCCTTCTCAGACAACCAAAAGCTTAACTAAGAATAAAACAGACCTTAACCATTTTGGCATGTACTTTTTACTTTTACTTTGTTTACTGCAATAACATTTTATTGAAGTAAAACATTTTCCAGCAAGATGAAATAATTCGCATCCATGACGTGTTTCAGACTTAGCCTTATCACAGCGGAGCAGAAGCTGCGCGCAATGAACCAGGTGCTGGCGTTCTTTGCTCTCAACGAATGGCATTTCACCACCAACAACGTGGCCAAGCTTCGCGCGAGACTCAGCCCCCAAGACGCTGCCATCTACAACCTCGATCCTAAAACTATTGAGTGAGGATTAAACTTCTTTAATAACACCAAAATAAAACATGGAACAATGATGAAGCAGATGATGAAGTATTTATGCCCCAAAATACTAGTTTAAAAATATCTTGCAATTCAAATCTTGATTTATTTTTCAAGAATTAGTTTTCGCAACAAAAATTGTTAGTAGAATTCTATTAAATATTTTATGGCATGTTTTTATGATTTACTCACATTTTTTTAGCAAAATCATTTTACTTTTCTTTGCAGTTGGGACGAGCACTACACTAATTTTATAAAAGGTACCAGGAAATATCTTCTTCGGGAAAAAGATGCAGACATACCAGAAGCTAAAAGGCATATGAACAGGTAAATATACAATTTAGGATATAGAATTCTTCCTTGTAATATTCCTCTTTATAACATGCATTGAACCTTGAAGTACAGTAAACTTCTATTCTAATAGTCCAAACTCAATAATTATTTTCACAGAATGAAGAGTTCTTTGAATTGTTGAACCTATTTACTTTCAAAAAAGCCTAAAAAAGTTCATATATTAATATAATCAAAAGCTAATAGTGTAGCCATCTTAAGCATTTTTTCCTTTTATTTCAGATTATACTACATACACCATGGCCTACTGCTCATTTCATGCATCTTGTTTGCACGTCTACTGCTGAGCAACTCGTTTATCAGAGACTTTGTACATGGCACTGTGAGAATATTGTGGTCTCTTCTTAATGCTTTATGTTCATATGTTACGATACCAACGCTGGTGAGATAAGTAGTTATGATAATTTGTGAATTTTACTGTCTTTTTAAGGACTTAAAATATTCATTTATTTATTTACGCAAACATAAAGCTATGTTCTTAGGAAAGGCGGAGTTAATGCCTAAAGGCATTCTCTAACAGCCAACCCTTGGTGAAGGTGAGAAGTTGTGATAAGTGGCAACAATAATACTTGAATAAAGAAATTAAGAAAGAATTATGAATGTATAAAATATATATATAGCATATTAAATACACAGGCATACATCAAAAATTTATATTACTTAATAAAATAACAGTAAAATTTATAAAGCTATAAAATGAAAGCAACTAGTCTAAATCCGTTCTGTTATTTTAAAAACGTGTTGGTGGTGATGGTCTTGTAAATAAGTAATATTAGTAAGTTATCAATTAATTTTAGTACCTACCTAAAAAAATTACGAATAGTGTTATTTTTTTATTATGTAAGGGTAAGATATTTTTGGATGTGATCATTATATTAACAAAACAAAAGGGCTCAAATTTTATTGAGAATATTCATCATAATACGCTAACATTTACCCCGACCTGGATTTACCTCATTAAAAATATTTACTTTTACCATACCTTAATCACATAGAAGAAAATGTTAAAGCAAAGAAAAGAAGCATTACGTTTGATCCATGGTTAGCGGTGTTGTGATAGTAGTAAACTTCGTCTTTGTACATAATTAAGCTTTAATAAATATTTTATACTTATTCACGATGCAGTTTCATTTGTGTTTTTGTGTCCTAACTGGCATTATGTCTCTAGGTTAAGTATTGGTTTTCGATCCTGCTCTACCCATTGATACGTATTATTTTTCTCTTTGTACCGGCCCGCGCCACATCTGAAATAGTGTGGAATAGATACATGATCTTGGTACAAATGGTAATTGTTAATTTCACGTCAAAAGTTTCAAAATTCCATCTTTTAAGAACCCTTTAAGAACCCTTCACTTTTAAACATCGTTACGGGAAAGATCCTACTTGTGCCATGATTTAAAAAGTACGCTAAAAAATATTTTAGCGATTTTTAGGGAAAATCAATCATATACTATATTACTTGTCTAATAAGGTAATTTTGTAAAGTTAAGCAACAGCGGGCGCGGTCGGTAATTGGATGGGTGACCGCTAGTGGCAAAAATTACTTGAGCGCTTCCGTGCTTCGGAGGGCACGTAAAGCCGTCGGTCCCGGTTGTTATCACTTGGTAGCAGTCGTTAAGCCATGTCGGATATCTTCGGGCGGCTTAAAAATTTCCGACACTTGGGTTGGCCACTAACCCCTCCACCAATCCGCACTGGAGCAGCGTGGTGGAGTATGCTCTAGGCCTCCTCAAGTATGAGGAGAGACCTGTGCTCAGTAGTGGGCCATTAATGGGTTGTAGCCAATAAAGTTAACCCTATTTTTTTATTACTATTTTATTTTAAATTTGCAATTTCCTGTATTAATGTGTAATTTGAAGTTGACGAAACTATATCTTATTTTTGGTAATCAAATCAATGGTTTCAAATGGTTATCAATTACCTGGTGCGGGATCCCCCAATTTATCAAGGGAGTTTGCAACCACGTGAAATGTATTTATTGGTTTTGTCAGTAGGACGTGTCGATTAGTCTTGCTCGCTCGTATTTTTCTACGTAGTTTGTGTTCGCGGTCGTTAAAAGCAAAAGCATTCAAGTTTTAGTTTTGTGCAGTTAAAAAAAGTTGCAGTTGAAAGTTACTGTTACTACATAGTAACTACATATACATACATATAACTACATAGTTATATGGAGGTACCGCTAAAAAAGAAATCGGCGTATTTTTAAAAATATCGAAAAGAATGGGAAACAAAAGACGAGTACAAAGTACAAAATGTGGTTAAAGCCCAGTACCTAATGAGCCTACGAAAGCCTTTTGCACTTTTTAATATTGCGAAAATTTTGCGAGAATTAACGACATAAAGAGACACATTGAAACAAAAGACACCAACAAAGATGAAGAAGAAATACCGCGGATGAAATATTTAATGTTTAAAGCCTGTGATTCTGTGAATAATTTTAATCGGGAATATTGAATACCAGTATCGTTACTTAAAACAGTATACCGGTTGTAATAAAACCGGTTCTGTTAGTTTTGTTGTTATATCGAATAACTGAATGTTTAATAAAATTCATGTATTTTTCACACAGTTGTTTAAATGAAATAATATAAGAACCGAGTTTATTTTGCTTCTAGAATATTAGCCACATAAAGTCATAAACTCAGTAGGCTGTATACATATTATTATCTTTTCAGTTCGTCTTGCAAAGGAATTTATGAGTATAATTTAGTTGTCAGATCACAAGTGTCACAACTGACAAATCAGTTGAAATTCTAGGACAAGGAGGATGTGTTGAAAATTATACACAAGAGCTACGAAAATGTTCAACAAAGTTCTCCAACGAGCTTTAAAATTCCGTTTAAAAAAGAGCTATCCTACGAACATTTACGATCTGAACCGCGGCGCTGCCATTGCGGTTCATAGACCGTATAGTGACGAAGTAAAACGCGCGCAGGCGAGTAGCATTGCTTCGCCGGGTCCTACTATATTCGATAAAATAATCTCGAAAGAGATCAAGGCAGATATTATATACGAAGATGAGCTATGTTTGGCGTTCAACGACATCTCCCCGCAGGCTCCGGTGCATTTTCTCGTGATACCGAAGCGAAGAATTCCTCGCCTCCAAGACGCAGAGCCAAGCGATAAAGAGGTGAGTTGCCATTGCAATTTCAGCCATAGCTCTCATATTTCTAAGTTCTAATACGATTGCATATACTGCGTGATAGGGAAGTTAGACTAGAATTTGCCCTTGCTATGTGGTACGAGTCGACGTTTTGGTCCAAGGTAATTTTTACTTATGCACAACACGTTAAGGATCAAATTTTCTTACATGGGTTAGCGAAGTCAAACGTTATTTTTCTCTAAATTCATGGCATGTAGAAATTTTTGTGTTATCAACTCTCCTACTACTACAATTTTAGTTTTAAAGTAGTGGACCCACCCAACGCAAGCTAGTAGTGATTCTTTAAAATTTCATTACTTTTTGGTTACAGATTTATTATTACAATAGATTATTATATTATGTTATTGAGTAGTGTAGAAGTGTATTAGATTAAAATTCAAAAACAAGTTATTAATTATGCAGGAATGTATTAAAATATATTTATTACCCATTAATAAGCATTCATCGTATAATATAAAGTAGCTAAACAACTTTGTAGTATGTTTTTAAGTCTCTAACATATTCTACAACAAATAATAAAAAAATATATTTTCCCTGAACTAAGTATACAACTACTACAATCAAAGTAAGATCAATTATAATAGAAAGTAATGTGTGCAGTAAAAGTTATGTTAGCAAAATGGTAAAATGCATAATTGGACTGCCTTATGTATTACTAGCTTTCCCCTGTGGCTTTGCCTGCCAATTTTCAAAAATCCTTTCTTAGTGCACTCTCCAAAGAACATACTATGCCAAATTTCAAGTTGTTGCATTCAGTATTTTCGGCTGTGTGTTTTCTGTCAGTCACTCAATAACACAAGAGTTTTATTTATGTAGGTCAATTTAGGCATGATTCAGATATTTTCATGTACAAAAATCACCCTTAGAGCTTTAAACTAAGGGGTTGATAATATGCTCATGTTAAATTTGTAGAACTTGTACATGTTTAATGCTGATTTTCTCAATTTGCTTAGCTTAGTAATTAGCATGTCATAAAATAGTTGTCGCTAATCGGAGATCATACATATCATTTAGGCGAAAAAATTTGCAATTTGCCAAAAACATTTTATTTGGTCACTTTTATATTAAATGTGCGACTTGTCTAATAATTTTTATATTTTCTCATAATAGAATCACTTTAAGCAAGCTCCTAACCACTGAAACTTTTGCAGCCATTCAGGGGATGCGGATAGGCCCTGGGCATCTATGTGAAACACCATTCTTCTCATGTTTACTTCTCACTTGCTAGGCGTACAACAGCATTACTAAATGTTTAATGTTCTTTTTGCTTATTGTAAGTTAACTGTGATAAGATGATTAACTGATAAAAACTGTTTCATAGCCCAGCCCGGCTTGTGTGTCCTAAGTCATCAACCGAGTTAATTAACAGGGGTGCGGCGGGTAGTTTGATGGGTGCCCGCTAGTGCCAAAAATATTCTAGAGCATTTCTGTGCTCCGGGGGGACATTAAGCCACATTGGGGGGCTTTGGGCTTGATAAAAACTTCAAAAACATGGGTTGAACATTAACCCCTCCACCGATCTGCATTGGAGCATCATGGTGGAGTATGCTCTAGGCCTACTTAGATAGGAGAGACCCATGCTCAGTAGTGGGCCATTAATGGGTTGAAACAAATTAATGCTTGACTGTAATCCCGCCTGATGACAAATGGCGATGCAGTCTTCGGAGGTAAACCACATTAAGCCTAATTATCTTCTTCTGTTATTACCACAATATTCCCTATGGAGAATATATGAGAGGATTTAAGAAAGAAAAGTTACGAAAGAGATGTTGAAGCAAAAATATTATAAAGTCTTATTGTTCTGAACGCATTTTTCTTCCATTGATGTAGATGTATGAATGTTTTGACATAGTTAACGTCGCTCGGGCGATACCTTATCTGTTATCTACGATGTGTCTGTCTCGTATGACCGCCTATAATTACACAGCAAACACTGGTATGCGGTTAGTGGAAACGTGTAAGAATGCCTCCGTTAACTTCTTTATACGCGCATGTCATTTGTTTTTGATTTCATCTACTTATGTTCACTTATTTACGATGTTTGTTATACGTTCCAAAACTATTTTTTATGGGAATTGTTTTTGAACTATGAATGGAGGTTTCATTTCCAAAAGCTATGGGTTAAGAGTTCGGCGTCAGAATCCTTTAAACCAGAACTTAAAATCATTAGACGCAAATAGCTTTACGACAGGGTTTGGGGTGTTGTGGTTCCATCCCAGGAGCACCATACCATTCTATCGTCTACACTCCTGTGGACAGGAATAACTTCAATCCAATAACCCAACGACATGGAAATCTCGTCATGAACCCCACCAAACGCCGACCGCGACCATAATTGTTTATCACGATAATTTACGATCGATAATTGATAAGCGTCTGAATAGTTGTACACTCTTTCAGCTTCTGGGTCACTTGATGCTGGTGGCACGTTCCCTGGGCTCGGAGCGGGCCCCGGGGGGCTGGAGGCTGGTCGTCAACAACGGCAGACACGGCGCTCAGTCGGTCTACCACTTGCATCTTCATGTCCTCGGCGCCAGGCAGATGGGCTGGCCTCCAGGTTAAGTATAACGTTCCTGGGGTTATTAATTTAGTTTTTTGGTAAACATTTAAAATCTTTGAGAAACTTGTAGAAAGTAGTCGGGAACTGGTGACATATTATATATCTGGTTATAGGATCTGGTGAATGCTGTGTGGTTACTATAGTGTATTGTAGTAAATCAAATTAACAATATAACAAAAATTTCGCCCCAATGCGCTGTAACCTCCACGAAACGAAGTGTAAAATAATATATTCGAAACTTATTTAATATTCGAACTTTATTTAGGCTTTTTGTGACATCTCCCCCCTTTAGAAGGCGGAAATACGACATTTTTATCTCCGACGTCACTCTTAAAACGCCTTTTTTCCGAGAACTTTTCCAATCAGTTGCGAGAAACTATGAATTGTCCCAGATATGAGTAGGTATCTGAGATACGATAAAATAGTTTACACACATATTTATATACATACGTACGAACGGAAAGACATAAAATAAGATTGCGTTCATTGTGTAGTACATATGAAAATAGGGAGGCCTAGAAAACTAAATTTTGAAATACTACACAGTCTTCAATTGAAATATTTAAAAACCTAATAGCAAAAGCATTCAACTTCTACAAGCCTGCAATGAATCATACATTAGCATTCTCTACAGACCGTTAGAATTACAAATGAATTCTGCGCGTCTCACAACCGTATGGCATTTTAATCTGTTTCCAACATTGCAATTTGTAATGTTAACCAAGTTCAGACACAGCTACGCTCCGCCTGATAACACTATTAAATTCTTACGTGATAAGAATCAGTGACGTCGGCGTTAGCCGCCGCCGGTTCCGTAATACAACGCAACACCTAGCCAACGCGCTGTGTTTGTCAAACTGTCAATAAATTTTATTACAGGTATTGTTACGAAATTAATGTTATCAAGTTTTTAATAATAAATCTGATAGAAGCCAGTCTGTTCACATTATAAATATTGTATTGAATCGTGATAGCTCAATGGTTTGCAAATCGACGTAGGGAATCCGGGTTTGAAATCGGCACGCCCAGCTGTGCACAAAAGTTCATCCGCGTACTTCGTTTTCAAAGAAATATGCGTATTCAACAAATGTGTTTATTTAAAAAACGTGTACATTGTCGTCATTAGAAATCATTCTTAACTGAGAGTTCTATAAACATTTTAGATGTGTGTGAAGTTTGCCAAACCGTACTTGAAAATTAATTACACAGGTGATCCCATTTTAAGAATGGACTAGAAATTTATTTCTTAACTATATGTAATCTCTACTGAATGGTATAGTATATACATACATTCATTAAAATACCACACATGTATCGAGATCTTATCTTAAGTGTTATTATCGCCCAAAAATGTGTAATTTGATATCAAAGAGTAACTAAAGAAATTGTGGCATATCACTACCTACACTGTATATAATATGTAGGAGAGATTGTTCGGCTGTAAGACATTGAAACCCAATGAATTGTATTTATTGCCAATTATTTTGCTAAATGGTGAAGGATTTGGTACATTTAATTTAAATAGTTAAGTCTTATGGGTTTATTTACAGCAGGAGACATTGTATGCCCCATTTTAACCCCTGGAGTGTCGAGACCCCCGAATGTAAAACATGGCCAACGTGTCACGCCTATTCGTAACTCGCGCGATCATGTCGCTAGGTCATCGTAAAAATGAATTGTACGGGATTATGTTATAATTATATCACATAAATTATACATCATTGTTATCACAACGAAATTGCCTAACACCTAAAACAATTAAATTAAAGCAAAAAAACTTACCTGCGTAAGAAATTATTCAATTTCTTTTCAACTTCGAAATTTTCAAACACAATGGAGACACATTTTTCCACATTTCACTAACTCACAATGTACATTAATCAAAACTAACACTATCACTACTTAGTATACATATTTACGCATCGATATAATACATTATTTCATTTGGAAACACAGTAATTACGCGGTAAAATAAGTTAGAAAACTAACACGAAAACGGTGCGAATACCGGCATATTTTTAGCGAGCCGCTTAGCGGCCGAAGTTATTTTATTTTTGGTCTATTTTGTGGTAAATATTGTTATCAATATGTTGCTAGATTAATAAGCTAAGAATTTGTAATACTATAAAACCAAACAAAATCAAACTCGCTGTACCTATATTTATATGAAAATATACACAGCTTGTCGACTTCAACGACACTGTAACTATGTTGTTCAAAAGTTATTTACTTTTTTCACCAACTTATATATCACCATTTACAAAACTAGCACTTTACACGTAATCTGCACAACTTTTCCAGTAATAATAAGTAAAAATCTCATCAGTTAATTCACCGTTTCCTTCTCGAAAACTATTTTATAAAATCTTGCGAACTCAAATGACGCGAAACGAGCGTAGCGACCGTACTGTACAACTTTCAAATAAATATTTTCCTGTTTATCATTCGACTTTGCAGCCAATCACAGTCGGTATTTCGTAGCTAATGAACGTAGGTTCAATTTGAATCCAACCATTGAAATCAAAATATTATGAAATAGACAATAATCGTCCTCCAATACGATTGTATTTAGTTTGCCCCTCCGTCGGGGGTGCACTTCATGTTGGCCTAGAAAAATTTTTGCCCCGACGGAGGGGACAACTACACTCGAGGGGTTAATACGCTTTTATTCTTAATTAGATGACATTTCTAACAAAACAAAACTATACCTTGACATTTTCTTGACACAAAATGTCAAGGTATAGTTTTGTTTTGTTAGAAATTGTCAATTTTTAAATTGGGTTACGTATGTACCTGGTTGTCCAGACCAATGTTGGTGGAACCCAATTTAGTAGGTACAGTTTAATTGACCAAGTACAGACCTGAGAGATGTCTGCCCAAGGTCACGGATATATGTGGAACCCAGTGACCGTAGTACAGTCAACATCAAAAGTGAATATTTGTAATTATAATAAACAGCAAATGAGCTGCCCAATTACATAGTTTTACATGTTTACAAAAAATATATAAATATTTACCGCAATGATGTCACAGAGTCATACACTCTATTGGCATTATTTGGTCTGACTGTATACGATATAGCAGACTAACAGTTGTTACATCAATAATTATATTAATCAATTATTCATTAATTTGGATTCTCACGCGACAGAATGCCACAGTTTGAAGGCTTTTAAAACTCAGAATCTCAATTTGAAAACAATGATTAATTACACAGTGAACGTGAAGCAATTTTATTGTGATGTAACTTGTTGAGGTAATGTAATGCGATTGCTTTAAATAATAAAGCCGGACGCATTAGTAACATTATGCACACAAATATTTAATAAATAATACTTATATTCATTGATGTATAGTTTTATTCAACTCGGTGCTTATATTGTAAAACTCAGCACAAACTAATTTTTATTGACTGTTTGACTTCAATAATCTGTTACTAGGGTAAATCGATCATATTTGTTGTAACGAACACAAAAAATAAAGTGCGTTGTAATTTGTACATTTATTGGTAATTAGGGAGTTACCCTTAACTTTATTTATTATTTGAAAAACAAAATTGTGTTTGGTTCGTATTGAACATTGTTCTACCTCATATTTAGATCTAATGTTGTTATAAGCCTGTCATAAATAAATAAAAATTACAATTAGTTTTAGCATACGCTTTATATTACCGAAACCAAAGATTACATTACAATTTATGCTTTAAATTATATTTAATTATCTAGTCAAAATCAACCTTTCAAAGATTTCACAATTAAATTTTATTCGACCAAAAACAAATGATTTTTTTTTCATTTGTTTATTTCTGTTTTAAATTATATTATCAAATGAATGGTCTCAAACTGTGGTGTTTTGATAATAATATTAGGTATGTTGATCGTTTTTTATTACATTAATATATGTATGTTTAGTTTTTAATTTTTTGCGCGAAATTGATGACCGCTTGATCGTATAAATTTCTCAATAACGCAGCGGTTATGTAACTTTTTGCACTTTAATGTAATGCTATTTTGCATAGAAATATTAGATTTATACTTAAGTTAGGAATTGAGAAAATATTTATGGTATAAATCATGCCATATTTGGCCAAAAATGTTTCATAAACACTGGTAAGGGTAGAATATATTAGTAGTTTAAACGACCCGTCCGATCTTAGTTAATTATATTATATACCTAAAATGCACAGATTTTTTCTGTTATTTTGTTTTAACAAGTCATAGATTTGGTTTTTTTTGAGCAAATAATTATTTCGTTTTATTTTGTTTCCTTGTTAATATAATATAACACGATATACCTACATTATTATATAATAATCAAAGCATCGTGATATTTTTATTCAAAGATCGGCCATCGACGTAGAAGTAGTAGCAATATTCTAATTTTATTTAATATAAAATATGTATGATGATAAGTTACAAAACACACATTTCCTTCCATTGCTTTTGTATTGAAAAACAATGTGAATGACGTATGTTTTATGTTGTTGTTTAGAATTTAATTTGTTTTAAATTCTGTAACCAAAGGTTTATAATAAATTTTGTTAAGTATTTTGAATTGATGTTTTCTTTTAAATGTACACCTTTTGTACTCAAGTTTATTTTTTAGGTAGGTACCTACAGTGGTGAAATATTTGTGTTTATAAAAATTGTCCTATCCCACTTATTGTTATACAAACTAAATTAGGATTTGGCGAAAGGACACACTTGGAATCATAAAAAAAAACGTTGGATTGAATAACATTTATGTATTTTCGTCGCTTAGTCTTACAAGACGTATGCTATTTACAGTCATTTCAAGCAGGTTATATGAATTGCTTGCGGGCTTTTACTTGCACCAATTTATATATGTATAAACATATTTATTCAACTATAACTTCATGCATTTTTACAGATACAGAATTTTGATATGGAACTTAATAACAGAACAATAATACAACACAAATTAAGTTTGACATTCAATAGGTTTTTAATGAAGTTACCTGACTCGCAAACTTTATTGTACACGCCCGGAATGAAAAGCAATAGCGCGAATAAAATTAGCAGTGCGGGCAAAGCCTAAAAGCAAAGGGACTCGATTTCCCGTTATTTTGACTTATTCATTAATTTAACATAACTAATTGTATATCAGCTACTATATCCGTTACATACTTAGCGAACAACCTACAGACAAAAATATGTAGGAGCGGGCGGCGCCGGGGCCGCGTACACTAAAGGCGTAGGGGCGCAGGTGCAGCCGGGGGGCAGAGCGGCCAGTAGGGGCGCCGCCGCCGCCAGCGCCGACGTCAAAACCGTGGGCAGGGCGGCCTCGAGTAGCGGCGGGAGCGTGGCCGCCAGCGAGGACGAAATGGTGGAGGCAAGGAGCGGCGCCAGCGCCGGAAGCAGCTCCGCCAGGGCACCGGGCGGCAGGCCGCACGCGGGCGGCGCGGGGTACGGGTAGCCGGGCGAACACGCCGGTATCGACAACACCTCCACGGCTGGAGGCGAGAGACAGTACGCGGTCGCCGGCAGACATTGGCAGTATGCTTGCTGTAAATGGAAACATGCGTTTATTGTACGATTAATTGATGAAAGGTCGTACTGAGTGTAATTGCCAATTATGTCACAAAGCAAAATTAACAATGTATAGGCTTACGAAGTAAAACGCATCCACTTCACAAACATTAAGTAAAGTAAGTGTAGTGTAAGGATTCACAAGTACACATGAGCCTAAGTACACTCTTGCTAAGACAACGATCAAATCTTCAGGTCGCTTGACTCTGTACCGCTCAGCTTAATCCCACCGTAGATTACATTACATGGACTATGGGACATGGGACATGGACCATAGGTATATGGCGGTAAAGATAAAATAATTATGATAGAAGCTTCAGCAGCAGAGACCTTATCCCCGGGATTCCTCGGTCAGCAGAGTGTACCACTAGTAAAACTTGAACTCAAGGATGACTTAATACAAAACCTTTAGTGAGTCCTGTCGTCAAAAATGAAATAATAAATAATATAGTATGTATGTCTCACCTGCAAAAGCGCGAGGGCACAGATGACAATGAACACGTTCATGTTTGCGCTGTATGGTGTCCGTGGCCCCAGCACTGCCCTATATTCCATCCCTTATCGCAAGTGCAATGTCGTACGACATGTTGTTACCTAACTTAGTCTATTTTCACAACATTTTGTACGATTGGACGTGTCATTCTCACTAGTACACACGAGTATTGTAATTTATGTAACAATTTCAGAACCATATATAGGTATGTCTGTAGGTCAATCGAATTGAGATATTGAAAGTACTTACTTATATCGAAGTCCGAAAACATCACAGCGTTCTAGATAATTAGGTAGGTATAGGTACCTATTGACCAAATTATGAAAACGTAGGTACGTATAAAAATCTGCGTGATATTGAAACATTGCATGATTGATTATTTTACGTTCAATAGTAATTAAAGAAATATATGCGGGGGCTATGCAGGTATTTAAATTAAGTATAAAGTTAGAAAGTTAATGATCTCAACCAGTCGGTCGAACTGGTCTTATGAATACGGTGACCAATAAACATATAAGAGGTATCAAATTTAGCATTTGTTTAGCATTAATAATAATAACATATTCGTTTTTCAAAAAAAACAGTAGTAATTAACAGTGGGTACCACCCACCCGCGACGACCTACGGCTGTTTACCATTTCAGACGGACAAACAGACTTAACCATCAGACATTTTATTAAGTATTCAGTATAAGTACCACAGACCAAAGATGCATGTGAAATGAATAATAATAAACATTTAAACAATCAATCCCCCAGCAATAGCATGTCAGTGGCATCAACCACAAAAATCGTAGGGTCGTAGTTGGCTGGACAACTACCACACTACACACTACTACACTACGAGAACTGCCACATAAATGTCCCAGCAGGAAATTGAACCCGGAACCCCTCGTTTCGCAGGCAGCGATACAACCAACTGAGCTTCGGAGTCGTCAAATTAAGTTTTTAACTTTTTTTATGTACTTAGTACCTAAATAAAAAAAAGCAAAATTATGCATTCACTACAATATTTCTTTTATACTTAGGTACATATCTAGTAATTTATTCTTAGAAAGATGTTATGAAACTGTGTCAGTGATTAAATTACAAATCTCAGTTGCAAACGTATGTCAACTTGTTTCTTTAATTTAATTACAAGTTAATGCAATAACATATATTATTAGGTAATCATATAAACGACATAATTTTGTTATCAAGAGTTTATATTCTAATGATTATTAATCTAATAAACTGATCTAGTATCAAGATTTGATATTCAGCAATGCTATAAATGTATGTACAGATTTTTTTCATATTACCTACTATTTTTAAAAGGCTTGGAGGTTGTTATATTCTAAGTTTGATAATGTAAAACCACGTGTATCATTATAATTGTTATATGTATATAGCATCGAAGAGATATAGACCCTAATTCAATATTGATTGCCGCTTGTTTACACATCTTACCTACGATGTAACCTTCCGCATGTACCGTCGGGTTCGCATTCACACTTTATCATCATATATGTACCTATATTATTATCGGTCACTTGACCGAGGCAACTACATATTTTCAGTTCTCGGTTCATGCTTATTTTATGCCCACGCTACTTGAACACAAACGTTCGCTGCGGAACACGTATACTTATATAAATAAGTATGTCGTGATTTTTCCACAGAAAATTACGATCGCCGAAGCGTACTATGACGACCCATGTAGCGCATAGTTTAAAATGTCGGACTGCCGTCCAACGGGTCTTGGGTTCGATTACCAGCGTTCCTGTCTCGCGAATTCTAGCGTGGGGCTATGAGTGTGTAGCGTTTATTAACCTTCTAATATTATAATACTTATTCCGTGTTCCGGACGGCTTGCAAAGCTGTCGGTCCCGGTTATTTTCTTAGATAGCAGTTGTAAAGTTACGCTCGAGGACTTCAGTGGGCATAAAATTTACGCGTTAAACACAATGGTCCCCTCACCTCACTCCGTCTCTGTTTCTCCTATCAATCCGCACTGGGAAAGTAGGTATGCTCTAGGCCTCCTCAGTTCTGAGGAGAGACCCGTAGTACCCTGTAGTGGGCCATGGGTAGAAGCTTATAACATCCAAATATAACGCTTACGTGACAGACACCACGTATTATTTTTTTGTTATATTATCATTCATTAGACTCGGCCGACAGACTGACGTCATCCGACGTAACTCAGTGGTATCCGATTAGCAATACCTACATCACGACAGATAAAAAAGGAATTCCTTGTTCATTGCGCCATTCTCTATTAATGATAATAAAAAATCAAGCGTATTGAAAATTATCTCATTTCTGATAGTACAATCATTCAATCCTGAACTCATACTGCTGGGTTGTCTGGAAGAAATCGCTCGTAAGCGATAAGGCCGCTCATTGTATTGTGCCTTTTATTTAAAAATGTGCATTGATACCTATGACTAGAGAAAGTTTAATTAAATAAATAACTACCTTACTTAACACGTTCACAGTCGCCATACAAAATTGGGTCACCTGAACCCACATGAGACTCACGAACTTGTGAGTACAAACCGATGTGAGCCCACATTGGAATCACTGGACTGTGAACGTGTTAAAACAGGACTTTTACATCGATAGTTGTTTGACTTTCGAGCATGCTACCTGCAGCCCGGTGAACAAGTGAAGTTCGAGTGCACTGAACAAATATATGAGGTTTATACCACGTTGATGTACCAAATATTGTTAGGTGTACCAAAAATAAAAAAACTACACCGTAATCAAATCCTCATTTATGCATATAACCATTTAAACTACATTATTTTATTACACAACGCGCAGGTACAAGACATCGGTAGTAGTCTCCTGACGCTCCACGCGCGGTACACAGGCATAGTAAGGTATATAAGGCATTAAAAGGTACATAAAACTGTATCTATATAATTATATTTCTTGGCGTTCTCAATCCTGCAATAGTATAGTACAAAATGCTTACTAATTTACTAATACACTGTTTATTTCACTAATTAATTGTATAGGTGTCTATATAATCTGTTCACTCAATATGACGTCCTTATAATGGTGTTCACCTCGACACCAATCATTTTTACACTTTCCGTCAAAAAGTGGTCTCTGCCAAATCGTGTCCAATTAAGATATATTTTTTTATGAGTGGTCCAATCGGCGTGGCCTACAGGACCGGAGCGTGCGAGGTGAAATACGTTCCTTGAAAACCTAATAATGTTTCTGTAAGAGCGTCGACAGCAAACGTATGTTAAACTCCTCACTTTAATATAATGATATTATTTTACAATATAATGCATTACCATGTTGCAACGCTAACCATTTATTTATTAATTAGCTGTTTGTTGGTAATTCAGTATCTCTCGACATTGGTCGCCGCCTCAACGTTTATAGCTAATCAATAAATCTCAAACACTGACATTGGTTTCGATTCTCTAGAAAAGTAAATTAAACAACTATAAATAATTATTAAGTATTTATCTTTTGTATCCATAACATTATGTAAATTATACATATTAAAGTAAGTAATAATAAATAACATACACCCCTCATCCCGGAAATCTGGCGCGCCGCGGGGAGATGAGATTACCAGCGGAGGTGAATGATGCGGCGAGTTTCAGGGGGTGAACCGGACAATGTATGATCGTCTTTGTTAGTATGCAATACGATTCTCTAATGCGGCTAAGTTATTAAAGATTAGTGAATGTCGCTAGCCGAGCGCTTCACACTATCCGATGCGTTGACATTACAGGCTCCCTACCCGATATCAGACGTAGTATAATCGTATGAAAGACTTTGTTACAACATAATATATATCATTTGATTACCAATATTGGTCGTCTTTGACGGAATAATCACCCCACATCCACAATGCAACGAACACAGAAGCCATCCTAATGGCAAAACCCATTTGTATTTGTATATTGGAGATTTTAGGCTTATGGCAAAAAATTGCACAAATAAAATAAACTGCATCGGGTTCAACATTTCGTCAATTCTAATTCTGATTTCAGTACTAAATCCTAAAAGCTCTACATCCTCATTCTATGATATATTCATTTCCTATACTATCACAGCGGTATCCAAAAGACGACCGGATAGTGTGAAAACGCTCTCAGAACCAGTTCAATAGCTGCGAGTATCTTTGAAATGAAAGAAACAACAGTGTAAACAAAACGCACGCATATGTTAATGAACCTACCCTCAAACACCTGCGAGAACTGATTCCAATCAGCCGGCGCCTTTACATCTTATCAGTATTAATTAGAACACGCCCGTGCGCCGGTGGCAGTGTATGAGACTGCCGTGCAAACGATAATATAATTAAAAAGTTGTAACTAAAGGTAGATAACTTTATAGGATGGATGACCTAAGACGTAAACACTTACTATATCTGATTAAAATAAAATAATATTGTACTTAACCACATCATCAATATACTAATAATAAATCTGTAGCTGGTCGCTGTCTGTACGTAGAAGATATATGAGAAACACATTTACGAGGATGTCTTTATGAACGCAATACAACTCAAAACAATTATTTTTAGAATTTTTATCAGTGACTTTGTGCACGGTAATCTCCGAAACGGCTATCTGATTTGGGTGCGGTTTTCACTAATATATTGAGTTAAGCTTCACTTGACATTCAGTGTTTGTTTTATTTCAATCGGTTGAGAAATAAAAAAGTATCGTCCGTTTATGTTAATCACGCCTAACAATTTCCGAATGTGGGTACTAAGGCATATATTTCTCGAAGCAAAGCGAGGGCGGGCCACTCGTTTATAATATACTAGCGAACCGCCCTCGCTTCGCTTCGGGAAACTAATTCCTTCGGTCCATACAAACTTTCAACCTCTATTTCAGCCTCTTCATCCCTTTTTTTCGCAATAAAAGGTAGCCTATGTCCTTTCTCAGGGTCTAAAGATTGTCTGTGCCAAATTTCATCAAAATCGGTTGAGAGGTTTAAGCGGGAAAGCGTAACAGACAGACAGACAGACAGACAGACAGACAGACAGAGTTACTTTCGCATTTATAATATTAGTAGGGATTAGTCTCCATGAGACTACCATTGAATTCCAGTTTAAAAATACATAAAACATATGAACAATCTTTTGCACGGCAGAATCACTCTCACGACTCTAGAATTAACAAATAATGTAGTTGCGCGTCATACGCAGCAACGTACGTCCCGAACGTAACGTCCTTACATGTCGAACGCACGAAGTTCACATTGCTTCAGCGGGTGAAAACTGTGTTTCGACGGGTGAAAACCGAGTTTCGGCGGGTGAACCAACGTAATGCTTGTCTCTGTAATTTTGTGCGTTCGGTCGTTTGTTTTACGCGAGATACGAGTACGTGTCTAACGTTCCGGGTGCTCGTTCAAGGTATTGTTTGTCGATTAGCGCTTCGATGCACTTTTTGATCATCGCTACTGAGGGGGCGAAGGAGCCGCGCGCCTGCGAGACTACTTCTTGAATTAGTTCAGTGTGGCGAAGTACCTGAAAATAAACATTGATATAGAAACATATATAATAAACAGGTATTATATAAAGCAACAAGGTTTGTTTGAGTGTGCGCACTGCGTCGCCGTTTACGTACGCAGTTTATAACGCGTTCTACAGTGCGTACATGGCGGCGCAGCGGTGCGCACTCATACAAACCTCGCTACCAAACGGGCATCAAGATAGCCCGCTGTTGCTATTATTAAGGTCGGCGGACGGTTACCTTCCTCTGCTTCATGATGCGCACGAGCGCGGCCTGCAGGTACATCTTGCGGTCGTCGTCGCAGTGCGTCGCCTCGCTCGCCGCGCCGCCGCCCGCGCTCGTCGCGCTGCCTAAAGGACGAACACACCACATAGCGTTACATGTCACCACACACTCGGCCAAGTGCATATTCGCAGATTTAAAAAGCTCTTAATTATGTGTGCAGGTGTCCTCACGATGTTTTCTTTAACCGAAGAATCATTTTTGAAAATAAGATATGCATGCTGGATTTAAATTCAGAGCCCCCACCCCCTCCCCTCCGTTCGAGAGTCCAACGTCCAAACAACTTTGTTATCACAACCTGGATATCAAACGAAAGGCCTTTAGCATATTTCAACTTTGCAACTTTTACGTAGATAAATCTTTACGTTATCGTAAGCTTATACAATTTAGACAGCGGTGTCCCGTTACCCTGCGAGGTGATGTTCGCGGAGCAGGTGAGCCGGATGCGCGTCCGCTTGCAACTGAAGGCGAGGTTGAGCGCGAGCTCGCCGCCGTCGCCGCCGTCCGCACCGTCCGCGCCGTCCGCGCCGTCCCCGCCGGTGGCCGTCAGCAGCCCCGCGTCGAGCACGGGCCGCGCGTGCCGCGCCCAGCCCTCGCCCTCCAGCTGCAGCGCGTCCATCGCCTCGCGCACCGGCACGCGGTCCGCCGTCTCGAACATCAGCAGCAGCGCGCACTGACACCGCACCGATGTGTACGATCAATAAAATATCAATACTGTAAAAGCACGAAGCGCTCATAGCCCGGCGGCTGGCGTCGGTCTTAAGTCATCGACAAAGTTAAGCAACTGCGCGCGCGGTCGACAGCTGTTGGATGAGTGACCGCTAGTGGTGGCTTTTCTTGGGCGCTTCTGTGCTTCGGAGGGCACGTGAAGCCGTCGATTTCGGTTGTCGGAGACTTCCGGGCGGCATAAAAAACTGACACCGACACTTGAGTTGGCCACTAACCCTTCTACCAACCCCCACTAGAACCTCATAGTAGAGCTTGCTCTAGACCTCCTCATGTATGAGGTCAGACCGGTGTTCAGTAGTGGGCCATTAATGGGTTGAAGCCCAAGAATGTAAAAGCGCAAGTGCGCGTACGACACATACAATGTGTCGTACGCGCACTTGCATTTTCTTTACGACTTTTTTTTCTTGACCGGCAACGCGTTCACACTGATCACTTTGGAGGCCTGCCAATACATTCGGCTACGTAGGGGGTATACTGTTCAGGTAACTAAGTCTCTAGGATTCCCTCGCATCTCTATTTGACACCTAAGTTTTACTTGATAACACTAAAACATTCTCACCTGTGGTGTAGTAGCGCTGATGTGGTACACCCGCTGAGTGTACCGGGTTCGAAGCTCACCAGTACACAAATGGTGCAGCCACGCTAGTCTCCGTCCGCTGAACGACGCGCGGTAGAAGGCCTCGAAGAGACGCGCAGGCCGTTCCAGTTGAGCGGGCGGCGCTAGCGGCGCCATGGCCCCGCCGAGAGGCCACGCGCCAGCTTGTAGCACCTACCGAAGTACGTCATAGAAACGTCATATCATTTGTATACATTATACTTTCTACGTCATACAATTCTATAAAACTGACAAAACTAATATTGACATAACACATTGCCCTGATTGTAACTCCACGGGTGTAAATCCGAACGAAGCGCATTAATTCGACTACCGCTGTATTGCAGTAGTAATAGTATGTATAACAATACATTGGCTGTTTACGTGTTATGTTGTGTGTGAATGTTTGCGTTCGTGCATGGGCGTTTGTGTGTGTGTTAAATTATTTCAATTTATGTTTCGCTTTCTCTTTATCCGTACGTACACATGTACGTATAAAGCATGTGTGAGCGTGCGTGCATACAGATGTTGGTAGGTATACAGATACGTTCGTTTCACCGCAGGTACGTACATATCTGCGTGCGTGTCTGCGTGCATGTCATAAGTTACCTGTATGTTGAAGCCGGTGTGCGTGGCGAGGCCGTTCTCGCGCAGGTGCTGCTGGAACTTGGTGTTGAGGTCGGAGGAGACCGCGATGTCCGTGAACATCCTGTGCAACTTGTTCGTGAACTCGTAGCCGCACGCCGCCTGCACCACGACACAATATAACGTAAACAAATTATTTTAAACATATTTTTCACAGTTTTGGCCGGTCACGGGATTTGGTCGGTCTAGAATCCTGATCTCTCAACCCCATGTCCGCAGCAAAGGGTGTCGTAAGTGACGACAGCAGTCAGCCTCATTACATGAATATTATCACTGGTATTATCTTTCTGTGAAGTTTCTGTGAAACCCTGTTGCTTGAATCAGCCGCCAAACTACTTTTGTAGTACGCCGGGGGGCTCGAGACCCCAACACTTTCTACTCGTCTTGCCCGGTGATGCGTTTGCTGCGCCCTTACTACTCGTTAACCTGCTATAAAAAACTGGGTTGACGGCGTCCGCTCGTCCGTCGAGCCGCACTGACCTTGAGCCGGTTGATCATGGCCTCCTCCTGCTCCATGGAGGCGGACAGCTGGTGGATGAGCCGGCGGGCGAGCGCGCGCGCGTAGTGCTTCTGGAACACGTCCTTGTCGTCCACGTACTTGAACACGACGATGGCCGCCGCCAGTTTCTCGTCCGCGTCCGCGTCCGCGCCCTTCCGCCGCAGCAGCGCGTCGCAGTACCTGCGCCGCCCGTACACCGTTATATACTATACGCTATAACAAATTACTAACACCTATGACCATCTATACACCAATATCCACTTACCATCAGGTGGGATTGTGGTCAAGCATTAACAAAATGAAGATTTTTACTTACAATTACTAAATTGACTATGGACTAATGGACCATTACTAACAAAGAACTAACTATTACTAACAGTCCCTGTCCCAGTCGTCATACTTACTAACAAACCAACCAACTAATGTTCTAACACCATCTGCTGACCGGACTAACCATCCTACTCCCCATTTGAGTCTCGTTCTAGGTAGGTAGGTAGGTCTTAGTTGTCGTTGTTGTGTAGTTGTCATGGGCGGCAGCAGAAGGTGGTCCTGCATGCTCGGTTGCTACCTTAATCCCATGAAAAAACTATCACCTACACATGAAAAACTGACCCGACCGGCAATCGAACCCAACGCTACGAAGGCTACGAGGTCGTATTATGTAGTGACGTGTGCAAAGTCTATCTGTCCTTCCATCTCGTCTCGCCACACGCCCACACTATGTTACCCACTTGGCCAACAGCTCAGGTGCTTTAGCCGGCTCGCCGGGCCCTCGCGCGTTCACCACCGAACTGCACGCCTGGAGACCAACAATAACACTATTTTGACTTCATTTGATTTTTGTATACAATAGACCTTTGAGTACATTGACTTATTATTACTATGGACGTCGGGTCCGCGCTAAAAAATGTCCGAGCCAAATGAGCAACAAAACGCAAGGAGAGCAACAATTCTGCGTTCACGACTGGAATCGAAATTAAACAGTGATGTAATGATTTTAGTGTTTAAATTACCTTGTTAACTGCATGACATGACATGACATGACATGACATAACTGACTGGGACATGTTTTTTGTTGTTGTTTTAGATGTCCATAGTAATAATAAGTCAATGTTTAAGTACAAATAGACAATGACGCCGCACAAATATGATGCAGCATGTTTACCTTATCCAAAGCCCCGATGAACGCCTGCGCCCCGCCGAACACATCGTTGAACAGCTGTGTGTACTTGCCGTGCAGCGACAGCATCGCGTTCACGAAGTGTGTGTGCGGCTGCAAATATATATATATATAATATACCGAGCGTAAAAAAATATATAAAATTCTATACTAAACTGAAAACAAAAAAATATAATCAGATGGTGACACAATTCACACAGTGACAGGATCAAGTAAATTGAGGCGAGGTGAGGTGAGGAGAGGTGATGTCACAAGGTGAGACTACGAAGGACTGCTCCAAAATGTTACTAGCCTCTCTTTGAGAACACAGATGATAAACAAAACAATGGAAGCGGGATATGATGGTTCCAATGTTGTCACTAAATAAAGGAAAAAGTTTGAATAGAAATGTAATAATGGAAGTTTGGGCACAAATATTATTTTATTTCCCTACATAAAACATGAAATCCAACGTTTGATTACCAGTCCGAATAAAACTGTATAATAACACTATATCAGTGTACAAACCTCTTCGTTGGCGTGGTCTGCCGCCAGCAAATCGAGACCCTCGCGCGCCGCCTGCGCGTGCGCCGCGTCCACCAGGGGGCGGAGCGCCTGGTTGCCGAGGGGCTTCAGCAATATGTATAAACGGCGGAGGTCGTCGCGACGCTGTCACAGAAAATATAGTTACTATTTAATAAATAACATAAACGATTACTCATTCCTAGTGTTGCAAGTGTGATCCGCACTTGGCCAGCGTAGTGTAGGTACTATGACTTTTGCCCTCAAATTGTGAGAGTGCTCAGCAGTGGGAAACTTATGGGTTGCGAAGAACTGACCTGTTCAGTCTTGGGATGGTCCTCGCATGCCTCCCGCATCAACCTCTCGGCCTCCGCGTGCAGCGCCGGCAGGTGGGCGGCGACGTACGCTCGCTCGTAACAACAGCGCGTGGCCTCCACGCTGCCCGAATGCAGGAAGCGGGTCGCCAATGCCACCTCGCGGTCTAGGCCTGCCCATGGACAAAAACAACTGCTTTTGGTCGGTTCAAACTGGTTTAAGTCCGTTCAAACTGGTTTTAGACAGGTCAAACTGGTTTGCAGAGAAAATTAGTCTTAAGCGGTTGGAAGTAGTTTTTGTTTTTCAATTAAGTTTATACATTTTTCTACTACAAGCTAAATATACAGTTCAAACTGGATGATTATGAGCTACTGTCAATAGTAAACGCAGGTCTTTGTAGACAAGACCTGCGTTTCTTATGGGGTTTAGTTTCGATATATATACGCATGGACATGTATAAAAAGAATGACAAATGTAATTACTTATTACCATCCTGAAAAATAGACAAATCCTAACCAATTTCTAATCGGATTGTCTGGTGTATAAGTGTGAGCCGGTGGCGCCATTTCGGCTACGGTAACGTTCATTCTCACCGTCGAGCACGCGCTGCATGTACAGCGACACGTCGCCCTGCTGCAGCAGCTCGTTGGCGAGCGCGGCGTGGTGCGTGGCGGCGGCCGACAGGAACGGCTCGAGCACCAGCCGGTGGTACAGCGCCAGCGGCGCGCGCACGCGGAACGACTGCACGTGCACCGTCGACATGATCGTCTCGCGCAGGATGTGCGCGTCCCGCGGCTCGGGGGTGCCGTCGCGCGCGGCGCCCAGCGCGGCCACCACGCGCGTGGTCAGCGCCGTGCCCAGCGAGCGCAGCAGCACCGTCTCCCATATCACCAGCCCGAGCTCGCCCACCTGGAACGGCTTTGCGATTCGATAACTCTAGAAATCGATCGAGGGCACATTGAACTAGTCACAAGGAACCCCGCCAAATGGGGGTCCGTTCACCTAGTACGAATGATAAAAGAAATAAACATATATTTCTATTATCTTTCATACTAGGTGTTAAATATTGTGGTAACTATTTAAATTTGGGAAATAAAAGATTTTGTTATACATAATACTAACCTCTAACTGTCTAGAATCGTGTTCAGCGCAACTGACTGTGGCAGCAGAGCCGTAAATTATTTCTGCGTCGGATACCTGTGAGTCACATGTAAAATATAACATAAAACCGAGAATATTTTTTATATAACAAGAAGCTTACTAATCCGTATTAAAGTTAATAATACAATTAAACCCATTGCCACTAACTGGTAGAAATGCATTATGTTACGCCGTAAGGCTGCGTTTCCACCAGAGATGTGCGAGGATGCGTAGCGAGGAATGTGTTTTTGAAGAACCAATAGAATTGTTTCATTTACCTAGCCTCGCTTAGCACAGCTTTGGTGGAAACGGCTTAGCGAAGCGAGGCTAGGTAAATGAAACAATTCTATTGGTTCTTCAAATACACATCCCTCGCTACGCATCCTCGCACATTTCTGGTGGAAACGCACCCTAACTCCCTAACGGCTCGTTCCCATTTACATATTAATATATATTTACTCAAAAAACATCACATCTACCATAACATTGTAAAATCCAATTCAATGGAAATGACCTTATAACTACAAAAAATCATGACTTTAGTACATAGCGTTGTGACAACATGTCATGATTAGGGAGACATATTTTTATTAAGATTTTTTTTAACGATATTTGAGAGTCTGATATGGACCTTACACATGTGTGCCACTGGAAAAATTAAAACAAATAATTTGAAATCATGTTCCGAAAAATATAATTTGTCCAAGAGTCAAAGGCGCATTGTGTGTATTCACCAATGTTATCAGCATTAACTTGTAATTAATATAAAATGGCACCACCTTCCGCTGCCGCCCATGACAACTGTGACCGACACAGAACAACACTCAAATCGAGACTAGGATGGTTAATCCACTTAGCAGTGTCCAGATTATATCAATTAACTGTGTAATAGACACATAAAAATGTGTATTACGCACAAGTTAAGGCACAATACAATGGGCGGCCTTATCGCTTACAAGCAATTCGGGTAGGGTGTACATAAAGAAGGGAAACAAAAAAGACACAACAACGTGGTCACCTTCTGTCTCTTGACGTGCTGCAGGTTGAGGTAGGAGTACAGGCTGTTGAGGTACGCGGCGCCCTGGCTGAACTCGTTCCACGCCGCCACGTACCTGCCCAACATACAACACACGGTTCTACTGGCGATAAACAAGTGCCAACACATTTTTATTTGGCTTAAAAAAAATAACGCCAACGCTACACACTCATAGCCCCGAACTAGGATTCCCTGTGCCGTGGGTGCCATGGACAACACACAAGACAAGAACACACACACCCAGACCAAGACCGGAAATTTAAATTCATCATTAAAATTTCCGCCTCGCTGGGAATAGAACTCAGGACCCTCGGAACGGCGGTCCGACGTGTTAACCATTGCGCCATCCGGGTCGTCAATTAGTATTAAAATTATTATATCGCTATACCACATTATTGGCAATAAATATACATATATTTATAATTTTTTTTATTGCGGGTCTTTATTTTCGCATTACAATCCAAAAAAAAATATTCTTATAGTTTTTGTTTGTCTGTGGTTTTGTACACGCTAATCTCAGAAACGGATTTGGGTGCGGTTTTCACTAATGTATTGTAGTAAGCTTTAGTAACATTTTGTTTAATTTCAATCAGTTCTTGAAAAAGTTATGGTCAGTTTAAAGAATCACTTCTAACAAATTTTCAAATGTCGGTACTCAGGGACGGGTTTCCCGAAGTGGAGCGAGGGTGGGTTTATTTTATTGGCTTGAACCTATTAATGGCCGACGACTGAGCAAGAATCTCTCCTGATCATTGAGGAAGCGTAGAGGTTACTCCACGCTGCTCCAGTGCGGATTGATTGATAGCTTTGTAATAAATAAATAAATAAATAAAAGAATTTTCCCCAATACCTGGTCAGCAGACCATCTCTGAAGTCCGAGCTCTCGAGCGCGGCCTCTCCTCGTACCTGCTCCAGGATACCGGTCACGTGATCCTCTAGGAACGCTCTGGGAAGATCAACAAGCAACGATTATTTAAGCTCGATTAATAGATACTATTACATCACAGAACGCACCCAGGCTAATATTAGTGTCAAATGTCATTTGCCATCCTGTCAAAAGTTTCTGCCAACCACGATCCACGCAATTGGGTCTAAATATCAGTGTTCAAAATACATAATATTGTGAGTACCCATATCATAAAAGGTGTACAATATCCAAGGAATTCAAATCAAATGTACGAGTACTTAAGTTTTAAATTAAATTTTGAACCTGGAGTCGGACATACCTAGTCTCGTCGTACAGTTTGTCAGCGAGGGGCTCCGGGTGCGCAACGCACAACGCGTACACATCTGAGAAGCGAGTGTTCCACACCGAACGATCGACCGTCTGCAGGGAGACCACACCAGCCACCTGCCGACACCAACATCAAATACATTTTCATTGGCTACAGCTTCCATTTCATCGTCATCATCACAACCCATAACTGTCCCTCTGCAACTGCTGGGTACAGGTCTCCGCTCACAGTGTGAGGGGTACAGGCCATAGTCCATCAAGCTGGCCAAGTGCAGATTAGTAGACTTCACACACCTTTAACATCATTATGGAGAACTCTCAGGTCGCAGGTTTCCTCATAATGTTTTCTTTCAACGAAGCAAGTGACAATTAAATTTTAATATGCAAATAATTTTTGAAAATTAGAGGCGTGTGTAGGATTCGAACCTGGGACTGAGTCCAACGTTCAACCACTCAGCGATCACTGCTTATAGATTTACTGGTCACAAATGGTTCTTTCAATTCAATCTCTCCCTTCCTGTGGTATCTATTTTTGTTTATCAAAATTTAAAAAAGCAGTTACAGCTAATATAGTTATGATCGTTAATTAACTAGAAGAGATATGACAGGTTAAACAAACCGGTTATAATTAGCGATATGCCCATTTTTGATAACTTTTGTAAAATACATACAGTCTCCTTAAGTTTGGCCCATGTCTCCTCGAAGTCAACGTGTCTCGGCTTCAGAGACATCATCAGGACACTGTTCTTTGAACCTGAAAGGAATAATTACTAATTAATCTTTTTTGTCATACTATCAGCAATAATGGTACAGGGAAGAGCCGAAGGTCAACGTTCTCGCGGCCGATCACCCACAAGATGGACAGACCTAATTAAGTCTTCAATGCAGTGTTCCATTACAGAATGTGCACGAAGGGCCATGAATAGAGTGAGATGGAGAAGGCTCGCTAAATCTGTAACCAAATTTGAAGACTCTCCATGACCACGACCACTCCGTCAGGAGTGTAACGACTAAGAAGAAGAAGATCAGCAATAAACAAAAAATATGTAGGTAATAATTTGTTTATTTTCATTTATTTATTTATAATTTTAAAAATATGCTAACAAAATTGTAACACTGTAATCAGGACACAGAGGAGAGACACAACAAATCAAAGTAATTAACTCTACAAATTAGTTCATGATTTAATGAGCTTGAAAACAATAGATTAACCCAAATTTTTTGTTCACTCAAATACTAAAGACAATGATAATTATGTTCCTGCATGGGGAACAAAAAGTGATACACAGATAGGTGTATATTCATCATGTAATCAATAATAAATCGTCAAGAAGAACACAATTTTTATACATCAAGCATGTGCAGACTTGAATACTGATTGAACATAATTTCTAAAATCATCTTGAACATTTTTTTTATAGCAAAGCAATAAAAAATACTTCCGAGGCATTATATTTCTGTATCCACACAAAACATAAATGGAACATGGTAATTTAAGTTAAAATTAGATTTCATTATTCCAAATAAACAAGAGCAGCTATGTAATAAAACGTGACAAAGAAAATCACATTGTGAGTTGTTGTGTCTGCGTTGTTCTAAAAATAGGCAAAACAACCCATGTAACTGTTGTTAATGCCAAAAATCAGTACTAGATTTAACTTTTAAAAATAATTACTTTAAATTCAGATCAGTCAAAATTTACTCAACAGAAAGACTACAAGTTTTTGTGCTGTTCATCTTACAGTTCAAGGTCTCTAGAAGAAGGGTCTTAGAGGGAATATGTAATTGACTCGAATTTTGAACCTAAGACATTTAAATCTGCTGTAATATGAAAAAATTCCCAGCTATGTCAATAAAAAAACCAGAATTCATACAAAGTTATTTTATACATACACAAGTTAATATAAGTATTATATATAAATTTACAGGGCTTTAGCACAGCATCTTTTTCGTTTTTACACAAGTACAAACTACATTGGAAGTTCAAATAAAATTACTTTCAGCACAAAAACTTGAATAAAACTGGTTATGATTTAAAATTCCGCGCATTAAATTGGCAATTCTGACACTGGGGAAGACCTTAAAAGTACCCTTGCATGGTAGGTATATAATAATAAAATAATATGGTACTTCTATATTTTGTAACGAGTTTTAAACGCTTACAAATGACCTTAATGTATTTGAATACTAGAAATAAGGGATGTAGGTCACAACAGATTTTAACGAGTCATTTTAACATTGTTATGAACTAATCACCAGTCGAGGAACGAGAAAAGGAGAGTCCAAATGAGGAAGTTTGGACTCGCGACGTCAGGGGTCTTTCTTTCTGCCGCGCAATGAACTTGGCAGCGTGACAACAACGAAACCCAACATCGCCCGCACCAAAATTACTCAGCATAATAACATAACAAAAATAATTTCTATTGACACTCACAATTCACTCTAAATAAACCTACCTTATCAACTTGTAAGACAATCACAAACTTCCTCACTTCATACAACAATTGGCTGCTTTTAATTATTTCGTTTCCGTTTCGAATTGCGCTAGAAATGTAATTCTAATCAAATAAATATTTCGTGAAGTTCGCAAGACCAGGAAAATGCAAGACAGAGCAGTTCAGAAATCAGGATTCATGTTAGCAATTAGCAAATTGCAAGCAGAACCTTGAAGTTTAGCTTTTTTATCTGTTACAGACTACAGAGTATATACGCCATAGAATACATTAAAATAAAATTATGCATTGACTTCCCTTCATAATCTGTGCTTTAACTTTCGTCCAACACAAGTTACTCTATAGTCCAATAATGTTATAACCACTGAGCAAATAATAATGATTAATCACTACCTACGTCCTACGTTAAAATAAACCATGTAGCTTATACTTAGTTTAGTAAATACCGCATACGTTTCTAAATTTCTAAATTACCGACTTTGCAAGAATAAAAATTATCAGTGCATTCAATACTCGGATGTGCATCATTTGTGTGCAAACACAAACACCGACGTTCAATCTTTTAGTAGGTAAATACTTATTTATAGTTAAAAATGTGCTATCCAGTGTTGACAACCGTACGATTAAAATCGCAATTATACGACCTTTTTGGCTCTTGTTTTACGATCGAATAATCGAAATCGTAGGTAGTAGATACGCGAAGTCGTAAAATATACGATATTTTCAAATCTTATACTTTATACCCTCCATCATCATAACGAAGTTAAAATAGATGACAAATATTATTTTTTGATCCTACTTGAAGACTTGAACTTGCTTAACTTTTTTGTATTCTTAAGAAAGCATTCGATAATTTTTAATCTATCATATTCGCCTACGTAACGTACAGCGTATAATCGTATGAGTATGTCTTCTCTTCTGCAGTGATGCCAACCGTACGATTGAAATCGTTTTTATACGACCTTTTTGGCTCTTGTACGATGTACGATCGGGTAATCGAAATCGTACGCAAAATAATGGTGTTATTGTAAAAGTTCTCGTAGAAGCTCGCGTGGCGGCGTTCCAGTAGCAGAACTATTCTATCTGCTAGCTCTGACGTGTTGCTTTGACGTCAGCGGAACGGGAAACTTTTTCATGCGCGCAGTCCATCAATTTATAAGACGTTATCACGTCAATATATATTCAAAATGATTCAAAATTAAAATTACATTCCGTTTAAAAAATTATTTACGTTGTTTTAGTGACATTTCATTACGTACTATTGTTTTCCATGAAATATTGGCAAAATACGATCTTTTTTAGGCCATGGTACGATCCTCTAAAAAATAAAGTTGGCAACACTGCTCTTCTGTGAACTTTGCGATGTCTATGGGAATGGAAATCCCCGCACAATCTGACAACCTAATTTTGGTACCAACTACCAATTTAAGTGCCTTACCTTAGAGAGTCAGACTCAGAGAGTTCAGAACTTCAGAGACGCAGTCAGAGCTATCGAGTTAGCCAATAGCCCAATAGTAATAGCAGCCAAAACAAATTTAACAGCCAAAATTTAATTTCTGAAATGGCTTTACCGGCTAAATTTACTACCACGCAACACATCGAATCTGGTACTGTCGACTTTCAATCTAAAGCCCCGAAACTGAAAGGACAATATCCCAAATTCTGGTTTGAGAACCACCCGAACCAGAAACCTAAGCTAGTCCTCCCAAAATTTGATGAAATTAAATTGATCTTCTTGATTTGGTAAGGGGGGCATAGCAAAAGGTAACCTCAGCCTGGATACTGCGAAACTATTCATCTATTTCCAATTCCAAGATGTCAAAGCAAGACCATCCAGTGTCTGGACTTCATTTGGACGCCAGCTCGGATCACCAGAGGCAGACATGACACCATGGGATCTAGTGGATGTGGCATTCCAAGACGATTACATCCCTGTTGAATCAGCAGTTGGAGGCGCAAAAAACTGGTCTAGCCGAGCAATACTACTATTCCTGCTGAGCATATATAGAATTGCCAAGGTCAAAAACAACGGATACAGAGAGATGTTAGAGCAACGACTGAAAAAACAACTAGTAGTAGAAGGAGGCCATGATATGTCCTATGGAAGGGCATTCCAACTTTATGGCTCTTGGACTCAAGATCACAATTATATGAAGATGATACCAGCCATAGATATGTTTTTATACAAATTCAAAACCCACTCTTTTGCCATAATGAGAATGGGGACCATGGTCAGTCGTCATAGAGATTGTGCAGCATTCATCAGTTTTGGCTTTGCTATGAAGATACTGGGTGCTGAAACAAGAGAACTCGTTAATTGGATCTTTGTCGAGGAGACTGGTCATGAGATTATGAAAATGTTCATCCCAGATCAAGAGTCCAACCTTCCAGAATCCTATTTCCCTTACCAGGGTGATTTTCAACTTGTTGAGAGATCAGCATATTCATCTGTCGCAAACCCTTACTTTTACCACTGGGTTCACATTATAGGGTCTCTACTTGGTTACAAAAGATCTCAAAATGCAAGATTCACATTTGATTTGCAAGATTTACGTTTAAGTGATATAGGTCTTAATGCAGCTCTTGTAGCATGGGCTTATGGACGAGGGGCAGAATTTGGGGGCATGGCTATTCAATTTCGTAATGCGGAGGAAAAAGATGATGCCGAAGCATCTACCCTCTACGACATCGACGAAGTACTTATGGCTAGAGACTCGAGGGAGATGTCCGAAAGCCTGGTTTGCAGTACTCAAGGCCTACGAATTCAGACCCCCGAAATGTGTTGACAAGATGATAAAACAGAAGCAAGACCGAATCGGCCATTCACGTCCAAACACCATTGGCGAATATGTCAAAAATCGGTTTTCCTACTAAAAAGACAACAGTCTTAAGGAGTGCGCACATTACAACGACTCCACGACCGACCGACGCCAACGCGACTAAAACCTTGACAAAGCTAACATTCAATTATGAGCCTTATATCTTTGAAGGTAAGGTTGAATTTCGAACTTATACTTATAAGCCCTGTACGGCTCGCCCTACACCCATAGCCGTTCCGTTTCGAGACCAACGCGTCGACGTTGCGTTGACGACTCACCGTAGACGAGTAGTCCACGCGTCGACCGACACAATGACGTAATGTAAATAGCGTCGGAGTTGAAACGGAGTGGAGACGGAGTCGAGTTGACGTCGATGAAGCGTTGATCGCGGAACGGAACGTCGGAGTTGAAACGGAGTGGAGTCGGAGTGGAGTTGACGTCGAGTTGGTGTAATGTGCGCACACCTTTACCCCACAAATAATACTTATCTATTTTAGAAATAGGGGTACTTAGGTGGGTATTATATCAGCTCTTATGAGTATCTTCGGGATTATGTTGGGTTGTTCAAACCCCAGCAACTGCCAACAGAAAGACCCTAATGCCACAGAGTCGTCAGGGGTTCAGCAAGAAGACCACGAGCAGGTGAGGTTGGCTTAGACTCGAAGCCGTTCACACCACAAAGGATGGTCAGTCCCGTATACCTCAAAGGATATTTGGAGCCACCACAAATGTCAAAGCCGCGCGACTTGCAGCAGCTAATTTACAGGTACTCATCTTAGCCTAAAAGTATTATATAGGTATAGTAAAGAAAAACACTTTTTGCCCATTGTTTTATTTGTATTAAAAATTGACTTACAATTTCTAATCTGTACAGTTTTTTAATTTAACCACAAACCTTGAAGCGCCAATCTAATTTCACCAAATATCCTACATGATATAGTTTCTACTGTTAAATTAAATTCATAATAGGGATGCAAGTTTAAACCGATAAATATGGCATTTAAATAGAATGGCACCTTAATTAATAATAGCTGCATCTTTATATTTCAATATATATAAAATATGAGGTGCCAATGTATTGTGTACTGTAATATGAATACATCTTTTAAATATCAATTACTTTAACATTAAGGGATCCATTTAGTCTCGTTCAATAATATACATAAATTTAGATGAACAAAAATTCATCAATTTGAAGACCATAACAGACTGTTTATGTAAATGTAAAAACAACGTAGAGTGAAAAATAAGATTCATGTTGCACTCGGTTTACATTTCGCGAATGACGTGCAACATAAGTAAGACATCACAAACAGCCATGATCATAGAACAAACTTACCCATCACGTAAAATATCTGCCCCGGCCGACATCGAACCCAGGACCACTCGCGTACCAGGCAGCCGGGCACTACTAGTTTGGGCTACGCGTCGTCCATGATTATGCATTATACAATACGCATTTAATCGCCGCTGAATTAACAAATAGCGATCAAGTCTTCTACTTACCTACTTCATAATCATCTAATTGGTTTTCATGTTCGATAATTCAGATTTCTAACGTATCAATGAACGTTTTCAAAAAATATTGTTGCATTCTATCTCATTTAAATGTAAAATATATATACATATTGACGGAATCATGAGTATTACTACATCTGATGACCATGTAACTCTTGCTAAGATTTGAGTATAATTTATTATGATCTAAGTGATCAAACCAACTGCATAGATTGTCACAACAGACATAATCACTTTGTTAGCCCTAACCTAATCATGGAGGATGGCAGTAGCCCTAGTGTTAATAAAAAGGTTACACTCAATTCACAATACATGATAGCTTATGTACTTATAACCCACTTTTGACTCTCAGCACGCAATTAACTTCACTTCCTCTTTAAATTTTCATACTTAGCATTATCTCCTAAAAATTCCGTTCCCTCAATCCCATTTCTATGTTACATACTATGTCTATAACATCTCCGAGATCAATTCCTAAACTTATTAAAAAAATACGCAAATAAAAAACGCTAAATAAAAAAACAAAAGAGCCAAATAAAAAATATGTGTAAAAACGAAAAAAAAAAAACAAAAAATAAGGTTTCAATAGTAATTGTGTAATTCTTACTTATTAATTAATTATTGATAATAATATAACATTAGTCTTCTTCGTAAATGGCAATACAATTTTGAACATTAAATAAAAAATATCTACACGACGATGGTACAAATTTCAATGTTGCTATTTAAGTGACATTATAAAAATGTTACTCCTGGGACCTGGCAACACTAGCAACAAGCGTCTACTTACAATAATATTGTTACATGTTTTGCTTAACTTTACCTCCTTTGGTCAGAGTTACAAGCAAAAATATACACATACCTTAAGTTAACCACATACAAACGTTACCTTTACATTTTGAATTCCGCCTTCAGTATCGAGTTAGTTCACATTTCGTTCAACAAACTTCCCGCCCCATAATTTACAATATCAGTAAACAACACTTGTTACGATCTCCCAACAATTGAGTTTACCCTCAAAAGAAATATGATAGATATAATGAATCTAGCATTATTAAAACTGGACAATTGAACACAGATAAGATATTAATCACATTATTTCCTTACATGGATATCGATATTTGATTTTAAAAGATAAAAAACTGATTAGTTTAGAGGGTACTCTGATAAGTGTTGCCAACATCGAGTTTTCTTTTTCTCCGACATTTTATTTATTAAGTATATAAATAGTACAGTTATTACAATAATTGTGACATAGATACTTAAAAACTAGGATAACATTGACTTACCGGACGTTAATCGCTTTTAATATTAAACGAGTTACGAGTAGATAATTGAATCTGAATCGATTTTGAAAGGCACTCTGTGTTACGGAGGATATTCCGCGGAATAACAAATAATAGTTAATCTGGAAGTACATAATAAGAAAACCTTTAATAATTATTTATATTATAACAAAATTCGCGCAACTATTGCAAAATAATTGTTAATCTTTATAATTTTTAGAACAAATATAAAATACCTTATTACTAATTTAGGGTGTATGGCGCACTGACGTGCTCAATTTGTTTACTTATAGGTATAGCTTCGCCGAAGCAAAGCAAATTACGTTTATAAATATAAATTATGAGATTAAAAAAAGGAAATGAAATTATATACATAATAAATTGGTTTGTTTTTAGAAATATAAAAACCAATTTATTACAAGATAGCCGCGTCGGGAAGTATATCTCACTTTCCAAAGTACAGATGGACAATTCTAAACTTCACCGAAACACAGTAATACCTCCCAAAGTCGATATACACATTACAAAATCTTAATTATTACATAATAATATAACACGAAGTTATTATACAAAAGTCAACTATTTACAGGGTAAAACATAGAGCTTACAACAGTTAGAAATGGCTTCAGTAATAAACTAGAATCCCCACAACGTTGGCTGTGTTAATCTGAATATTTATGAATCAAATAATATATTTTATTACACAATAATTAAATTATTTTAATCGGTAACATTATTTCTTTTTATATTAAAATTTTGCTTCCTTCGTGCAATATTGTTTCGCTTTAACCAATCTGGTTAGAGTTAACTCATTTTCTACGGAGACTACACACAAAAAAATCTTTCTCATGTAATATTACCGAGCTTTTTGGAAACAAAACACTGTCCTCTGTTTGATTAGCAGGATCTGTGCTTAGACAATTCAGGCATGCTAGTCTCGTGTACGTAAGGCATTTCTATCTGAAAGAAGTTCTATGGGTTAAAACAGTGTTTGGTTAACTCGATTTACGCACATACTTATACAAGATGTTTTTGGAAGTTTCATTGCATTAGCACTTGAGGTCTATCACCGCAAGCGACCACTTATATTAAATTAATATATAAATTAAATAACTCGTCCTATTGTTAAGTTAATACTATTGTGACGATCTTAAACCACTGCAAATGTATCGTTCACGATATAGCTCTATTACTGAAGGATTAAACATGATGGTCCTTCGAGCCGGGAATTTTTTCGGCTCACATATTATTTTAACTTTCAAGAACATCTGGAATAAGTTGCGTACATTATTAGTTACATAATTACAAGCCAAAAATAATATTGAATAACTCACTATAATATAGACAATACGACGTGGAATGACATATCTAAATGCATTACAACAACAATTTCAATATTTCTAGGATGGCAGTAGAAAATCACTTGTATATCTAAAATTTTTATGTTTCTCAATTTCTTTTAATACAAGCTATTTTTGAATAATTCCTTCCTATAGTGAAAGATTTTATTATAAAAAAAAAATGAGAACAAACCCGCCTTTGACGTTTGTTATGAAGTATAATAAATATCACATAATATGTCAATGATATAATATTATTCATTTTTAAGATATAAGAGAGAGAATTAAATATAATTAGACAGTTATATTATAGTAATTGTGAAAAATAAAAATTGAAAAAAATGTATGTCCGACTGTAATTGTAATAAAGGAGTTTAAAGTTTCATTTTAATAAATAGCTTTATTTATCCTATTATTCATAAATACGGTACAATATAGAGAATTATTATTCAAAACATCACTTAAGCGTAACTAATGTCTCAATCATTCATCAATTCCATAATTTATCGCAGTGAACAACTTTTACATATCAATAAAAAATATTTCAAGTATTACAACCGAGTCAAATATTCATCTTTGATCAAAGATTACATCCATGCTTATTTATCAAACCGTATATATATTAATGTTTGCATTGTGAAAGTGGTTACAGCCACCCTCCAACATGCCACAAATGACGTCAAGTGACGTCAGTTACTACACACACACACACACACACACACACACATAAGACCCTTTCAGAGACTCGCAGTTATAATATACAGACGGTTCCATTATTAGATACTTTTTGATAAATAAAATATGACCATAATAAACTGTCAACATTTAATAGTGATGGGGTGTCAATAAGGATAATTTGGAACTATAGTGACGTATCACATTTCGTAAGAATGTGCTAGATGTATGTCACAAATAATGCTAAAAAATCGGTACGTGTGTGCGTGTGAAAAATTCCTCTAGATTATTAAATGGATGACATCCCTGTTCGATGCTGCCAGCCACAGAAAGTAGAAATTAATACGCCGCCTACCTTTGTGAACGTTCAAAGTCACAGAAAAACCAAAAGGTTTTATTTATATTCACACGTTCCACAGACATCACATTGTTACACACATCATTTGTTAGGTGTTTGGTGGACTGTTCGATGATGACAAGAAAAATATCTCGCTAACGTTTATTTTGAGTCGCTTAGCTTCGGCGCAGCTCCGGCCCACTAGGTCTCTCATCAGGTCACCAAGTCTGAGATCGAACTTGAGACCGTCTTCAACGCAGACAGCGAATACTATAGCCATAATCACACAAATATGATAAATGTTATAATATTTAATAAACTGATTGTCGTAGTCAACATATAAAATAGAAAAGGAAAATATTAATATAATTATAAAAGTTTTTTTGCAATTCAATTGTGTTGAATAAATCACTATATTTCTACGTGGGTTGGATAAAAATTTAACTGAGACGTTGAGCAAATAAAAAAATCTTAGAAAGACAAAACTTGGAAAAATGTGCATCAATCATTAAAAAAGTCACTATTTTACACTAATTGTGCTATAGTATTCTCTGGGCGCGATCCACTAAGCGATCACAACGCTTAAAACGTGACTTTTAAATAAAAAGAGTTTTTTCGCTCGATCGCTTAATAGAACGCGCCCACTGTGCTACACTTAGGCCGCGTTCCACCAAGCGATCACAACGCTCAAAACGAATCTCCTTCATCAGAAAAAGGAATGTTTTGGACATTCTGATCGCTTAACGGACCGCGCCCTTTGCGTCCTCAAGGTCGGTGTCAGAGTCGAGACCGGCGCGGGCCTAGCTGTCGTCGGGCGCGGCGGGGGCGCCGGCGGCGGCGGGGGCGGAGGCGCCGGGCGCGGCGGGCGGCGGACTGTGCAGCTGGCTGACCATCTTGCTCTGCATCATGTTGAGCAGGATGTCCGAGTACTGCTCGATGAGCGACATCGCCGGGTTGCCGCCGGCCGTCGATTCTGGAGGAATATGCCAATAATATAATATTATGCAAGTACATACCTACATCATATTCTTTTGGAACAAATTTGGTTGACAAAGTTGGAATACGGAACTTCTAGTTATTGTCAGTTAGGGATGTGAATGTTCAGAAGATTAGGCCGGAAAAAAGGTTTAGAGAGACCCAACAATCTTGGAAAATATCATTTACAAGCGTATGTCTTTGTAAATAGAGGTCAAAATCACTCATGATCTTCCTTCTTATATTAACAATAACATTGTGCACTATTATACTAGTATTTTTCTTCTTCAATACATATTAACAAAAAAACGTTTAAGGACAGCTTCATCTGAAATCGTCAACTTAGGTGGTAGGGTAACAACGTGGGTGGTTACCCTTGGAGACGAGGTGGTCGAGCCTCTGCCTGGCGCAGTCGACGCGGTGGTCGCCGTCCGTGGACGAGAGGCTGCTCAGCTGGTGGTCGCCGTTGTTCGCGGGCCGCGCCACCGCGCCGCGGAGCACCTTCTGCGTCTCCAGGATCGCCGCCTCCAGACCTGCACCGACACACGTCACCAAGTAACAACTCGATCGTACATCGCCATGGACGCACGCACCGTAAAAGGCATACAAACAAATGCTATTATATATTCACAGACCTTTGACAAAAATGTGCGTTCCAAGCTGCATACAAACAAGCCTAGCTAATACCTTTGTTCGGAATAACCTAATTGTTTAAATATACTCTGTCTAAGTCATACAAACTATACGTCTCCCGGTAACGGTGCAACGCGATGCGTTTTCACAAATTTCACATGTTTATGTATAACTAATAACCCACCCACGCGTCGCGTCGGTCATACTTATGTATTTGACGACAACGGTTATATACAGACCGCTGATGTCGGCCGCGGCGTTGGGCTCGCGCTGCAGGCTGCGGTACAGCTGCACCACCTTGCTCGCCGTCTTCGTGAGCTGCTCCGTCAGCGCGGAGCACAGCTGCGACGACGACACTGAACACGGACCACTCGACACGTTACAATCGTTATCGACTGGTCAATAGATACATAATATGGACATTCAAACGCCCACTATTTTGGCGCGCTCGGCGTGACGTCATAGTATATGTCTGTCATAGCCAACCAATTGATTAACAGAACGTAAACGTGGATATGAAAAAAAATGGAACCGATCAAAAACATTACGTTTCAACTACTTTAAATAGGTCATTTTCGGCACAATTAAATGATTATTTTTGCTTTAAAAAGATATTGTATATAAATCACATTATAAAGCAATGAAGTTTGTAAAAAATAATCGACCCGTTTCTTAGTATCACTATCACGAGCATGTTCCCAATCGCGACTCACAGTTAGGGTCCGTGGGCGACGCGTCCTGCTTGCCGCGCGGCCGCGCGTTGCCCGTCAGCCGCGCCGTCACCTCGCGCGCCTTGGCCGACAGGTCGCGCTCGCTGCCGCTGCGGCCTGCGGTCAAAACATACCAACAGCAGTTAATACGTAGTTCGAAACAAGGTCTAAGGATGTGTTACTAAGTTCACGTCACTTTTTACGGAATATAGGACAAGGTAATATTGAAGGGAAATTCATCGTGATAAGATTAGGCATGAGAATCGTGTTAAAATTATATTGTGCATACATAAAACTTGGGCTGATAATATACTACTTTAGTTCCTGCTCGAAGGACCAAGTAATATTTATTCTGTTAAACACTTTCTTAATTATTCCTTGATAAATGAACTTGATTAATTTATTTAAACGATATTCCTTACCCAATCTCCTCCCAGTGCGGTCGGCGGAAGCGGCGCGAGGCCTCGGCTGCGGGGCCTCCGCGGTCCCGCGCTCGTCCGCCTCCGAGCTGGACTCGGAGCGCGCCGCGACGTTCGCTGCGGGCGTTATCGCGTTATTGCATGCGGTGTGGGGGTCCTCACTGTTATTGGTGGGGGCTTGAGGCGGGTGCGGGCTTACTGTATCGTTCGTAACGCTTACAATAGTAACATCTCACGGCAAACTCAATATAATTATGTAAGTACGCTTACACTACAATAATAAATAGTTATCTGTAGACATATTAAAACGGAACATAACTTAAAGTACTTTTTTTCAACACCGTCTGTGTATCATGCGATGGGTGTTTACACAAACTGACAGGTGATAGCAGACTTTGCACGTATTCACTATATTTTAAAGATGTTATTATTCCAAGCCAAAGGAATTTATTTAGCTGTTAATTGACTTGAGTTTTGACGTGATATTATTAGGGCTATCTACTATTGGTTGGATGGACGGACAAAATAAACGACAGTTACTTGTGATCTAAATCTACACCATACGGCAGTGAACAAACCCGACTCGTGGGGCACGGACAATGTTAAAACAGGCGCGTAACTACGATATGGGAGACCGGGAGGTATGGAGGCCGCACTCAGAGACGTCTATTATATTATTTTTAATGATCGATAACCACTTTCTGTGTACACTTGTGTAATGTTTGTGAAATGAAAGAAAAAATCTATTAAATCTTGGCAAAACATGATTTCAATAAAATACAAAGTCCAGATAGTTTAAGGAGTTTCAGGATCTTTTTATCTCGATTTGTGTCACGCACGAATACAAATTTGAACGACTTCACGAAGAGTAATTGAGAAAACAAATAGTAATCGTCGAAATGTAACAGACGTCTCCGAGCGCGGCGATATTTTAACGCGACCCACCTGTGCTGTACGCGTTGGCGAGCCCGCGCCGGCGCGCCGTGTTCGCGGCCGCCTTGTTCATCGAGCTGATGGTCGGCCGCATGAGCCCCTGCGGCCGCGACGCCGCGCGCGACGGCTGGGGATCCGACTCCGAGTCGCTCTGCGGGTAAATAACATCGGGAAAATAATTGACGACCCGGATGGCGCAATGGTTTACACGCCGGATCGTCGTTCCGAGGGTCCTGGGTTCTATTCCCAGCGAGGCGGAAATTTTAATGATGAATTTAAATTGCCGTTCTTGGTCTGGGTGTGTGTGTTCTTGTCTTGTGTGTTGTCCATGGCACCCACGACACAGGGAATCATAGTGTGGGGATATGAGTGTGTAGCGTTATTTATTTATTCATTTTATTTTTTATCATTTGTAAGCAGTAAACTGGCATTCTATGCAATTCGGTGAATGCAATGACACTTTAGTCAGCCCTGGTTGAGATAGTTCGACATACACGTTTATTGAGTTTATCGCGGCAGTGGGCACCACTGACCACTTCTACTAATTATATTACTTACTCCTTTGCTGCTACTATTTATATTTAACAAAAGAAGGTCTCTGACTAGGATAGGTGAAATAGATTTAAATTCAGAACATCTAAACAACCTAATAGTAAAAACTAAGTGTGATTCAAGGTAACACGTGGCTCCATCAGTAATATAATTTGGCATAAATAACGTTTTTTTACAGAGAAATGAAGGAGAAAAAAAGAAAATACTTGAAGCACATGGTATTTACTGCTAACATCAACTCGTATTCTAAACTGACCTGATTATTTAGAACGCCAACGCTCGAGCTCCGGGTCATGTTGGACTTGTTGTTGTACCGCGGCGCGGGGCGCGCGAACCCGCTCGGCGACTTGCTGGTGTTGGCGCTCGGCGGCTGCGCCGGCTTCGATGAGCCTAACCAAGTTCAATAAGTGAATTTTAAACCATGATTTTCTCCGCTTAGGCTATCCTGGGAAGAGTATATTTGGGGCCTAGCTGCCGTGTGTTACTTTGAAGAGTACAGAAGTATCGAACCTTTATAGTAGCAAATATCATTATCACCATAAACTAATCGTCCCCAAATTTTCGTTGTTTCATGTTCCTAATAAAATTTGTTTTCATCGTGTTCAGGGAAACGAACGTGCAATGTTGTCGCATGCGTATTCACATGTAAATGTCAGTATGCGTATACACGCATATATCATATTGATGTACGCATAGGATCATATACATGTATGATGTTATGGTTACACATGCGTATATGATCGCACATGAATACCAGCTGATTTAAAGTTATGAATCAATAACCAATTTAAAGTATAAATACAGTGTTACAATGAGTGTATATATAATGTTTAATGACACATACATTTTTCAAAAATTAAACGTTACTTTATTTAATATTCATGTATACATATATCGATGATTACTAATAATACTATCAGCAAACTTGTACACTAGCATGTATGAGTATAAAAACGTAGAGTTTAATGACCACTGCAGAACCCCAAGGTTCACACTTTGCGATGTCAGAGAAGGATGTATCAACTACTACCTACTGCTGAAAATGTGTTAGTTGACATCAACATACCAAAATAAAAAATTTGGATGCGTTAACCACAACACACATTAACTGCCATAAAAGTAAAAAGATAAAGAGCTATAGATTACACAATTAAAAGTAAAATTAAACAATTATACACAATGATCTATTAAAATTTTATCACAGTTTTAAAACATGCGCTCATGCAAAATGTAAAATGTATGCGAGTAATGCAATAAGACACATAAATTAGTAAAAAACAAAGCTCTATTAAATGTCGATATTTTTACCTAAAACAGAACATACATTATAAATTTAACAACATTTAATATAATATGTAATACAATAATATCTTTCGACTCTTTGTAACACCGCTATTTTTTGCCGTAAAGCAACTTTTCGTACAGTTGCCAGTGACATTTAAATCCTTGAAACTAATTCACATGGGAGTTTAAATTTAACAACATTTAATATAATATGTAATACAATAATATCTTTCGACTCTTTGTAACACCGCTATTTTTTGCCGTAAAGCAACTTTTCGTACAGTTGCCAGTGACATTTAAATCCTTGAAACTAATTCACATGGGAGTACATCTTCAAATATGATCTAAGTCTACGGACGACTCAAGCCATGAAGCTTGTTGTCCAAGCAATATTAAAATTGTTGGTATTAATCAAATACATACAATTTTTTATTAATATAAACTATTTCAAATTGTTTTATACTACGTTTTTTACTACCTATAGTATATAGAAAATATTTGATCACCCATACACCATTTATACTCCGGGTTATACACGTTACGTGTGTATATATTTAAAAGCGTGTATTTTACTAATACCTCTCAGTAATCCGCATAATTCCCTATACACTAATACAACTAGATAGAAAGGCGAATATAAGTTAAGGGGCAATCCATCCATAAATTGATTCGCACGCATTTTTGGAGACCCCCTTTGTACCTGTCATACGTGACCCCCTCTCCACTGGTACGACGTTACCTACTTAACAATTTTAATATAAATTCTGCGTCCCTCCGTCCCACTGATCGTGTGACGTAATTTATGAATGGCACGTAACCGAGAGTTATTAATAAAATATACACATTGCAGTTTAGTGACGTCCTCCCACCACCCACTCACACTTGCGGCGTCCGAACCCACCTTGCGGCGTCCGCGGCGCCGGCACGGGCTTCGCCGCGAGGTCCGACAGCGAGATAGCGCGCCGCATGCCCGCCGCCTGCTCCTCCGCGTCCGAGGTGGACAACAGCGAGCGGTTCGCTGTCCATAACGCGTTCGATTAGCACATGCGCGCTCGCATCGCGGTCTGATGCTGTCGTGCAAAGGTCCACATCGAAAGTAACAATTCAAATTGTGCTTCCGAATGAAGCTATTTAAAATAATAAAAGACTTGACTTTGAGATAAGTTCCAATGAAATTATTTAACCATTACTCCGACCATTATCAGACCGCCCGCGCCATTTGGAAGGTCAAGCGTAAAAATATCCAAAAAAAATACACAAAAAATCATACGTGCAGTGAAAAAAGTAAAGAATACAAACGACATTCCAACAATAAATTTCAAAAATTCGCAAACCATGCTCACATCGCAAAAAAGTCGTACGAAGCCATGATTTGTGATTTATTGTGAAGTGCCTCTATATAGTAACTTGAAGTGTCACACGGATTTACCACACAACGGGTCACGATCTTGAATACAATCGAGAACCTCCATAAACGCAGCTTTAACCTATTGCGTAGTTAGGCCTTTACAACACATAATTTAACAAATGTAAGGCTACCCTCACAAAAGATCACAAAATATTATTAAAACTTGTAACGCGCTCAAGAAACAAAAGGTCATAAAACTATTTATATAAAGAAGCTGAACGAAAGGTTAGACGACATCTAAAACTGTCATGCGACTCCAACCTGGTTGAGGCGTGAATTTCGATGGCAGGACCTGCACTTGGATCGGCACTTTCCTGACCAACCCCCTTACTACATTCCCTGAACATATCACCGGTCTAACTCTGCCAGGAAAAATTTGATTCTCCAGACAAAACCTAGGCGCTGGCCCTCTCAGGACTTTTCGAAAGGGAGTTTTGGGTCTATTAAAACCGTAAAAAGACATCCGTTTAGGAGAATTTGTGCAACTGGAGCTAGTGGTTGACGACTCATAGTTTTCGCTGTCCAAATGTACGTCAGTCTTTGGTATTACCATTTCATTGTAGACTCTTTGCGGTAATGACTTTGGAGGCCGTTTTTCGTTTTGAACTTTGTTATTTAACTGAGTTTCTTGCTCTTGTTGATGTTCAACATTTTCGTTACCAGCGTCGTTGGACACGTCCACTCCTTCTACGGTAAGACCTATCTGATCGGTGTCTAGTATATCAGGTAAGCTTAGATTTCGTTTAATTTCCTTATTTTCAGAATTTTCAGTGTCTGTATCGGCTTCTTCGAAAGTCAAGGAAGCAAAATTTGGCACTGTGGTTTGTTTAGTTGCTAACTTTTCGAACTTCCTAGACAGAAGTTTAACGACGCCTTTGCCATCATTTATGTTTGCTTTAAGAGGTCTCATTCTCCATTCCTTCAAAATTTTCTCTTGCAAAATCTTTCGCTCTTCCATTTCAACTAGTTTATTGATTATCTGAAGTTTCCGTTCTATGTATTTATATTTTTTCACTTCATCGCTTATGTCTGGCGCTATATTCTCTTTCGATTCAGTATTTTGACGACTATGAGATGGTGGAGTTTGATCTAAATTGTTTTTACTCAAGCGGAGATTTATTTGGTCCTTGGAATTTTTACTATAATTGTACTTGTCTTGTTCCGCGTAATAATCTAGGGAATCTTTTGCAAAATCGCTTTGACTATCTTCAATAACATCCAAGGAATCCATGCTGACTTGATTCATTCTATCCATTCTTTGCATAGCATACACTTCTAAACTATCCATTTGAATCTCAGATTTATTTTCATTTACATCCTTTTCTTTAACGAAAACGTCAAAAGTTTTCTCTGAATTATCAATAGATTCTACTTTATTTGAATTTTTGTCGTGCTTTTTATTTGAAATATAATTTTTATTATGTAAACCATCCAACTTAGCTTTATATTGAGATGAAATTGATGAGCTCAACGTTCCCTTCTCTAAACCTGATTTAAGCCTATTATTTAACTTAATAGAAGATGTTCTTTTAATAGGTTTCGGGGGCTTATGAGGAACGAACTCCATCGTTATCTTTACATTATTATTTTTCTGCCCCGAACCCCTTTCCAAGCTTTTCGTAGTATTATTATGTTTAGTACCGTTTGCTTTTTCTTTGTTGAGTTGATTTTTACTAATCTTAGTTTGGGTATTCTTTCTAATTTGATCTTCGAATTTTTCCAAATTCTTTTGAACGTGGGAGTTTCGCTTCTCCATCAAATTCTTTAAGGGATTTGGCTTAGACGCCGGTTCTAGAACTACTTCAAAGCTACAACTCTTCGACTTAACCATAGCATTGTTGTCACAGCCTTCCATTTCGCTTACATGTTTATGTTTATCAGCAAACTTTGGTTGTAATGACTTACTAGTATTGGCCATATAATCCCCTTTGGTCAGTCTTGGTATCTCATCAGATTTCTTCTTGTCACTTGTGTATTGTTGTACATTATTCCCGTCGAAGTAATAGGCAATATTTTTAGCTGGTGGTGGATGATGTTTGGAAGCGGAGTCGTAGAGACTCCTAGATCTTGTCACTGTCTTATGTCCCGAAAATTCTGATGTAGGAACTTCGAAACCGTATACTTTTCGGACAGGAGGCTTTGGAGTTACTATTGGTGGAGCTTGTTCATGATAATCAACTTTGGGGCTTGAACTTTCACCCATGTAATTGTTGTACATGTAACCCGTCAAATAAGGAACGTTATTGGGACTAGACCCATAACTTTTTGACGTATTATCAAATTCGTAACAACTTTTACTATTGGGAACTCCTATAGCTTGAGACTTTTTTCTAGGAGGTCGGGCTGCTTCAAACAGCATTTCTAATGGTGCACTTTTAGTACATTCAGAGTCATCAGATAAAACACTTTCTAAGGAATTACAGTTAGTACGAGAAAGTTGGTTGTCGTTGTCCAAGAACTCGTCAGACAACATGGATTCTTGACTACAACTCGTTTTCATATATTTCTTTTGATTTAAGAAAAAACTCGCGCTGCTATGTCTATGGGTTTCTAAGTATCGCTCATCCGGTTCGTGTATATTTTCAAACGAGCAGTTCTGGGAATCATTTAAGTTATATCGACTATCCGTAAACTTAGCTTGCTGGAAAGCAACTTCATTACCATACTTCAGGAATATTTCGTTAGAAACGCTAGAACAATTAGAGTTGTCACTCAGAACGGATTCATTTGATCTGGTGACGCATCGTTTGGTAAGAACACTTTGACACCTATACATTCCGTAGTTCTGTTGCATGGATTCCTCGTCCATAATATCATCAAGATTAGAAGGCATATTGCGAGGCAATGTTGAACTTTTTTGGCCTATACACGTTGGTTTCGTAGGCACAGCAGGCTTCTCAAATGTACCTCCGTAAATCTCGTAATTGGAAACGGATCTACGAGCCATGCCATTTGCCTTGGCTTTAGTGTGCTTCTTACAAATCTTCTTAGAATACAACTTATTTTTGCAACTAACATCTTGGCTCAGACTGCAATCCTCTAGAGAATCTGAAGAGAAATTGCAGTCATCTTTTTCCTCCACTTCTTTACTAGGTTTCAAATCTAAATTTCCCAACGAATTAGGTTCAAAATCGTCCAAATCTCCGTATTTTCGCGTTATCTCTGCTATCATTTTTTCAGTATCACTCTGAATAGTATCTACGATACTTTTGCCTCTATCTTTGATTCTGTTATCGAGACCAACGAAAAAGCTTAAAGAATTTCTCTTTTTAGGATCTAATGGATTCGCTTTAGGCTTTTCTACACCTTTACTTTGACTCTGAGGTACTTTGTCAGCCCATTTGCATTCTTCAGAAACTGGTGACACGGGACACGATTTATAATTCTTAAATATGCTTCTAGCGTTCGGCTTGGGTGTTTTAGGTTGAGGTTTATCAGTCAAATTAAGATGTAAATTTCTGGGCGGCACTTTCGGAGGTTCTTTATCGTCGTAAGCGTTCGGAAAGAGTCTATTGAACACTTTAGAAGGAACCGGTTTCTTCCCCATATCAACAGTAAAAGCTAATGCCTGTTTCTGTAGTATTTGGTCTTTGGTAGGATTTGGAACGTAAGGCATATTAAAATTTCGTTTATCCTGTGTCACATTCGCGTGCGCCGGTATACAAGTCGGTATGCTGTCCAAGTATTCAGGTATCAGCTTGTGGTTCAAGTTAGCGGGAATGGCGTAAGGGTTTTTGTTTCGGAAGTCGTGGTTTATAGTTTGATAAGGGTTGAGGCTATCGAAGAAGTTACTGTTCAGACTATCTAAGGTCTCCTCGATACAAATGGGGGTGTTAGTTAATCCTGGTGAGCGTTGGGGAGAAAACGGTTAGTTGTTAGTATGACAACGGTTATAGCTTAATGATACATACTTTGAAATGTTAATGTTAGTGATTGAAAAGTAGCAGTTTTTTGTTTGCCATGTAGTCAATTATATCGTAATACTTTTACATAACACAAAAAAGAAGTCCATCCTTTTGAGTTAATTTTGAAGAGTATGTTTTATCTTTTAACGAAATTTATTCCATAATTCAATACTACAATACAAGTGACTACATTAATTACTTCGTTTGTATAATCAAATGCATATTATTATAAACTCTTGGAGATATCACAAACATAAAAAATTAAAAATATCAATAATAGGATAATAATAGGCCAGGTACAAATCAGAATACAAATCACATCAGATGTAAAAGACTATTGTTCTATGTAACTCTGTAACATCTATTGGGAGAATTTCTTGAACCACTTTTGCTTGGCATAATTTTTTTTTATGAGGTACACTTTTATTTTAGGTAGGACTATCAAGCGATTTCATCGCAAAATTAAATCCCTACCAGAAACACCTATGCCAAGAAGTGGCAATTACACAACAATTAAAAATCTTATTATTGCAATTTATTTTAACGTACCCTGCATTTGATTACACTTAAACCAAGCGGCAATTTAATGATCTCGTAAGCATTATACAATGTGCTTCTTATGAAACTCACCATAAGGTCTCGAATTGCTCGGCACTGCCATGGACACGGGTCGATTTCTTCTCGAACTATCCTTCTCGGGTATATACGACAGATCAGTCGTCGATTGACTTGATTTTAGATTTGAACGGAAGGCGACCTGCGATAGTAAATAGTATTCTGAACTACCAAAACATCATAAAAAGGTGAAACGTAATTTTTTCGGAACGCTAAGTATAATAGGAAACTGAATCTAATCGACACAAAGACTTAAAGCATTGATATACAATTCTTTTCCTTAAAACAATATGTAAACTCATAAAATTTAGACAACATCGCAGGATTCTTTAGAGATGAGGAATATTCAAAACAAATACGATGCGTGATGTCTATTACTTAGTAGACTGAATAGAAATATTTATATACGAGTATTGTTGGAAGTAAACGGACAAAGTCCACTCTGCCTTAATTGGATACTACATTTATAGACATCTATTACCAACGTTTGAAACTATAATTGTAAGAGCACGCCCCCGAGGCTGCTCCCGTCAAATAAAAAAAACAGTTCACACCCTTTTTATCCCATTAGGGGGGGAATTTCCAAAAATCATCTCTTAGTGCTCCCCTACACTTACCAAGGCACATACATTTCAGCTTGTTTGCAAATTCAGCTGATTGCGTTCAGTAGTTTCGGCTGTGCGTTGTCTGTCAGTCACTCAGTAACGCAAGAGTTTTATATATATAGAGATATATAGATTAAATGAAATCGATCACAAAACAAGTAGTTTTTCGTGTAAATAGCCCCTCCGCCACTCACGCTCTCGAGCTGCCGCCTGGTCTCGAGGATCCTCCGCTGCAGCTCCTCCCGGCGGCGCGCCGCCTCGGGGTCGGTGCGCGGCGCGGGCGCGCGCGACAGGTGCTGCGCCGACAGCGACGTGTTGCCCGCTGACATGGAAACGGATAGGTGGAAGGTTGGAGTTCATATAGGTTAACAAAGATACATCATTATTTTGACGACCCAGATGGCGCAATGGTTAACACGCCGGATCGCCTTTCCGAGGGCCCTGGGTTCGATTCCCAGCGAGGCGGAAATTTGAATGATGAATTTAAATTTCCGTTCTTGGTCTGGGTGTGTGTGTTCTTGTCTTGTGTGTTGTCCATGGCACCCACGACACAGGGAATCATAGTGTGTGGCTATGAGTGTGTAGCGTTTATTATTATTTATTATTATTGTATTTACAATACATTTCAAAGGAAATCTGATGGTGTGTGGCACAAATAATAGAAAAGGTGAAAGGGAACTGAATGCCGTAGGATGGAGTGAGATTAAACGCGTGTGACGATAAGATTGATGTTTATGAATGTCGGTGCTGGAAGGTGACGAGGACGGCCAAAGAGAGATAGATTATGGGGGAAGGTGTCAGTGTAGACGTGACGGCTAATAGGCAAGAATGGGAGCATTGCGCCGACCACAGTTAAAATTGGGGAATGGGCAGGAAGATGATGACATGGGATATTTGTTGGGTAAGTTTTTTTTACTTTTACATTAAATTTTTTTTTCGGTGCACTGACCTCCCGGGAGTGCGGAGTCCGGCTCGACGCCGCTGAGGCTGTCGAAGGCGGACTTGATGTAGAGCTCGCGGCGGCCGGCCGTGTCCAGCGACTCGCACGAGCCCGACAGCGGGTTGCGCTCCGCGTTGTCGCCGGACGGCGTCGACACCTGCCGCGCAACCGATAACACGTCCACAATCAACACTATCCCATGGACATTCGACACTCTTGTCGTGCATATAATACGTCAGAGAGTTACAGAAGATATAAAAAAATATATTTTCGCGTATGTAAATTAATAAGCTCCCTGTTCTAAAACCTAATGGCTGAAATTATTATTAAATTAGCAGAATATTTCACTACGTGATTGATCCAGGAATATTGAAATCCGTGGACGAACCGGGATAACTCACATAGCTCAAAAAATTAGTCTGCTACAACCGAAATAGGCTACCATATATAATTGAGAACCGTTAACCATTTGCAAAAAAAATCCTTGAATGAGATTAAAAAACATGGAACATGGCACGCTTTTCAACCAGGCGAACTGTCGAGCTTTGTAAGAAACTGTCCCTCACCTCGTCGTCGGAGTCGTGGGGCGAGCCGCTGAGCGAGGCGGCGGCGGCGGGCGGAGGCTCCGACCGCGGGGACGCCGCCCCCCAGCGCTGCGAGCGCCGCACCGACTGCCGGAGCTCCATGGCGTCCATCGCGTTCACCATGAACTCGCTGTGGGGGATGGCGACATTATAGTACTGCTCATAAATAATAAAAACGTTTTGTTAGACTATGGAATTCTTGCTAAGAGTGGCATTGAGTTGGTAAAAAGGCTGTAAATAGAAGTGAAATCCTATTTTACAGGCGAAAAATTTATAAAAAGCTGCCTGTCGGCATATTTTTATGCTAAAAGATATTAAAAAATCCCACTTACGAACGTTACTTAGGTCAATTAATACTTCAAGTGAATATTCATAGCTTTTTATTACTTAAATATGATATTCTTTCTCAAAAATTTGCCTACTATTCAACATTCCATTTTGATATTTATAACTAATACAATAAAGTCCAATGTCCGCTAACCTGGGCGTCTCGTCGTCGTTGTTCCCGGGGTAGTAGGTGGGCCGGTTGCCGCGCTCCGAGGAGGAGGTCCGCTCGCCGTCCGATATGTCCTCTATATCTCCATCGTGCTCAGTCGATTCTTGATCCTGACAAACATATATGTATATACATTTATACATAGAAAATAGCACAGGAGATAAGTAGCCTCCGCAACCAATACATATTAGCTTTATACCTTAAAAAATGAGGTTACAGATACATTGCTACTATTTATGACTAAGTATGTGACGATGTAACATACACCCCACATATTCGTACATACTTCATAATTTTTCTAATAACAATATCCGCTGCACCAACTAAAAAGTAAGATATAATCGTCACCTAAAAATGCTTTAGCCTGCCACATTACCAGACTCGTTAATCAACTTGATGTATACCAATACAATCTACGTGCTATCCCCTGTATTAGTGACAAATCGTAAAGAAAAAAAGTAACCTCAAATTTGAAACTGCCGAGCGACGAATCGTCCGTGTGGTGTCGCGTGCGCACCTCGTTCGTTCGTGTTTTCGACAAATTTATCGTTACCTATTGCGAATGGTAACAAAAAGAAAAATAACATAAGAAAAATAATAAGAAAATTAATACAATAAAGCGGTACATGGCTCGGGTTAATAGGTACAAAACACATGCCTTAGTGAAGCGAGACATAAACTAAACGGATAACAGTTTTAAATTGATGTTTTTTTTAATTAAGTAGCAACACCGTCGACTGAAGTCATGACAGCTGTCAACTCAGTCTCTGCAGATATTTCGACTTGTATACTCGTAATCGTCATCAGTTCGATGGTGCTACTACACTTCCCTAATGGTATAAGTGGAGCAAACATTTAGACATTTAAGATTAGAATGATCAACTGAAAAAAATATAGCGTTTTATACATCATTTCAAAGTTTTCGAAAATATCGTTTTAACGATAAATAGCTGTCAAATATAAATCCTGGCCATTAAAATGTTCATGCGTACATGCAAACATAAAACATACATACATATCTACAAAACATGCGCAACACAACATGCAAAGCAATGGGTAATGTGATATATACATACATATAACCAAACTACTCATATCATATTATTGGCTACATATTCTGACGAACCCACTCTATATCAAGTGTCAGTACATTGTCAGTACTATACAACTATATAGTAACTAAATGAATTAGCGCCAAGTGGAGGTGAATGTCGGGTCGCAACATGTTATAAAGTATTATTACTCATAATCGAAAAAAAAACACTTTTATACTATAATAATATGTGCGCGCTTAAAAAAATTGTCTTACATACTAGTTCTACATTTATGAAAAACCAAAATGTGATCAAAACTACGCGGTAAACGAGGTTTGCTATTTAATTTATATCTTTAAATAATACTACGCAATAATAGCATGTGAATTGCTGAATTGAAAGCGTGACTACATCACAATGCGCTTTGAGACATACAATCAGACATGGATGACAGTCGATGCTATGAAAAGAACAAAACTTGCAAAACATACACAAAAAAAGAAAAAAAAACATAAAAAAACCTTCTCTACTCTCGGCGAAATGGTCAAAATGTCACATGTGGTTTTCATTTTGGCGTCAAAGTTCCTAAACAGCGCCTCCACGCGTGGCAACTGGGATAGGTTGAGCGATTTCGGCCTCTAGTTCAATGGGAATAAGGACCACAACCAGGTGAGTGAGTGAGTACGATACTTGAAGGGGTTGCTTCAAATTTATTAATAAAAGCTATATTACACTAGTTTTTTTTTGTTTCAATAGATAATCAAATTCAATAACCAAAGTTGACAAATTTGAAACAACGAAAAAAAACACGTTAACAATAAAAAAAACAAAACCATCCAAACACGTTAAGGGCACGAGGCAACATTGAATACATTACGAAAACACACTGAAACATTCAAAAGGGACAAAATGGACCCATGATATAATACAAAATGTTTGGATGTCATGTATTATGTACAGTGATGTATTTACATTAAACCCAACCCATATATATCGGACGACAGTTGGGCTTGAATATACCCAAATACTGCATTGTTTCCAATATGGTTTGAGATATAATTTAATTGCACATTTTTATCACAAAGGTGATATTATCCCAGTACGATCTTGTCGACCGTACTACGGTTACGGTATGGGTATGTAGTATCTCTGATTTTATATCAGCGATATATTATAATTTACCTATATCGTTTGCTTTATACAACAGCTTTTCAGTAGATACATTTATTTCTTGCTATACAGAGACAAGGAATTATAGATTCGTTCCTTCACCGCGTTAAATAACATAAGATGTATTATTAAATACCCAAAAACCACATTATTTGTATGTGCAAAAAGTTCAAAGTGCTCTTAATTAGAAAATTAATTTATTAGACTATCTACGAACACAATATTCGCTTTGTAAGTCGGCCACTATTGTTTTAAATTTAGTAAACTTTATGTTAGTCGTAACCAAAACCACTAAAAAGAAACACAAATATATTTTTAACACAAACCTATTTTAACATGTTGCCAACATTAAGTTATTTCACATGAAACTTTCATATTATAACTCTCAATTTAGCTTGTTGGTGATAATTTATTATAGTCTTGATCGGATAACCAGGACACTACGTCAGATAAAACTCCTATCTGAACCATAATTATATCAAGGATATAGTTATATTAGGAATAACTAACATAATATTTAGTATATAATTTATTAAGGTATACACACCTGTTTGATACTCTGCTCCCGCCGCGTGTACCTCGTGTCCGTGCCGCTGTCGATCGAACTGTCCTTGGACCCGTCTGAATCTACGCGCTTATCTGTCAAGGTCAACAACGTGTCGCGTGTTAACTTTCCCAACAAGCTATAAACATGGACCTTATTTCCTAGTCGATAACGTCGTCTTTTCGTCGGATATCAAAAGGTGGCGGTCCACTTTAAGGCACGGGTCTCGCATCATCACGGAAACGGCTTGGAGCATACGCCACATGACTAAAATACGGATCGGTGGTGATGAATTTTACCACTAGCGGTTAACAATCCATTCCCAACCACACCCATAATTATAACTCAGTTGATTGGCATGAAGTACTACCGAAGTAAACGACCGATCTCAATGAATGCACGATCCTCAACGGAGTCAGTGAAAAAGTCACAACATCGTGCAGTTGTGACTTTACCAGTTACCACTAACTTATCCAGATATCAGGGTAGATAAATTATTGAAAACCGCCGTAAATATAAATTCTACAGAGGTTCTTCATCCAAAGGCCTACCATACGATCACATCTTTAAAAATTTTTAGTCTAAGATTTGAATTACTTGAAATACAATCTATTTTGTATGGTTTAGATAACACGATTTTTAACGTTAATTTAACTTTGTTATCATCCTGAATCATTAAAATAATTCAAATATTCAAAGTGGAGCAATGTTTACCGGGCGCGGGCATGATCCTGGTGGCCCACTTGCCGCGCGCGGGCGGCTCGGGCGCCGGCGACTCGTGCGGCGCCAGCTCGTCGCCGAGGCTCTTTTTGGCCCACGACGGCAGCCGGCCTATCCTCAACCTGGTCCGTAATAAAATATGACAGGTTAACATCCCGAAATAGCCGCTTCATTCTCCCACCGCCCTAAGGTTGACTGGCAGAGAATGTTTAGCATTAAGTCTGCCTTTTGTTCCATTAATAAATAAGGCTCAGTAAATAATAAATAAATATGCATAAGAGAATACAGTAGAAGTACTATGACGATGGTGGCGGACGACATAAGTAATAAATATTAGTAGCTCTAATAGAAATTAAAAGGCCCATTATGTCAATAAAATCATTAAATTTGGAATGGCAATAATTTCAAAAATTAAGTACTGATGTACATACATATATGTACATATATAGTTTATATTGAAAGTGTTTTAACTAAAGTATAGTCGGCCGCTTCAGTTTAGTTCGGAGTCAGTGTGTGACGCGGCTAATATGGAACAAAAAAAGGTACAGGCACGCTGCGCCGACCTCAAATAAAATAGGGCAGTGTGAAGGTACTGACGGGGCCAAAGCCAGCGCCAGGTAGTGTTTTTAACGAGTAGGCACCGGACTCCACCTCGTGAGTCCCACATAACCCACGTAGACAGCTGTGTTGGTATTCATGACCACCTTGTGTCTATCAGCAGTTTGCCTGGACGCAAAAAAAGGTACTGACGTGTAGTCGGGCACGACCGGCGCCGCGAACTTGTCGTCGGCGGGGTGCTCCCGCGGCGGGGAGCCCAGCCGGGAGTCCGACTCGCTCTCCAGACCCGACACGCCGTTCGTCGGCGCTTTCCTGTGGTCGAAACGGTCAACAGCTCATTGGAATTCTATATGAGCATGGTTAGCATTTACTTGACATTGTGACGTATCAATAAATTGATTACATATACATTTACATATAATTGCTGAAAGTTATCAGTGCAAAGCAAGGGCCCCAGCTACACGGTTGTCTAAAATATTAATAGCAGTGTTAGCCAAGGCAGTGATAGCCCAATGGTTTAAATGTTATGCTCCTGACACTCCGGGTGCAACACGCTTGAATTTTCAAAAATTATGTGTTTTAAAAAATAATTATCCCTTGCTTAGAAAAAAGAAATCAGCGTAACGAAACCTGCACAACCGAGAGTTCTCTGATGCTCTCAAACATGTACTCAACCACTCCGCCCTTGGCCAGCCTGGTGGACTATGGCATGTCTGTAGTGTCTGTACCGTACCTCTCAAATTGTAAAAAGGACCCGAGCCCCGCAATCGGACAGTTAAACGTTACGAATAAGAATGTTAACAATGGTAATAGTGAGTGGGATGAGCACCGACCTGCCCTGCCGGATGGCCTGCTGCGCGAGCCGCGCGCGCATGGTGACCACCATGTCGTGCGGCACGCGCCACACGAAGATGCAGCCGTCGCCGCTCGCCGACACCAGGTGCTGGCAGTCCGGGGTGAACCTGTCGCGCGTCACGTCACGGCACTTAGTCAATTACCATCAGGTGGGACTGTTGTCAATAGCTTACTTAATTTAAGTAAAAAAAAAAAATACACGCACAATGCGTGCGTGTATTTTTTTCTTAACAGACAAAAGAGACATCGAACGAGAACAAACATTTATCTGACCTAGAATTTTTATTTATTTATTTACATGTACACAGTATTCAAAATAAACATTTGACCGCTTATAATCCATTAAACCTAAATATCTTGGACTACAATGAGATAACCACGAGCTGTGCATTTGGTACTTATAAAACAAAACAAACAAAACAAAACAAAACAAGATGTCTGCTGGGTGGGGAATCGAAACCGATATTCTTCGCTGCACGCATGGATTGAGATACATTGCTCAAAATATTTATCCTACCAAAGCAAATCAAACATTGTTTCAAGTGGACTATGCTCTCAGCTCGCAGCTTTCGATACGAAACTGAATACATTGTAGATAATGTATGACATCCCCGCCTTGTATGGTATACTGAATGCGCGTTCCACTAAGCGATCATACCAACCTTATTTCTACATAAGAATAATGTTTAGAGCGTTGTGATCGCGGAACCCGCCCTGAATGAATCGTACGTGTATGTGTCGTATGTGTGTGTGTCGCATCGTATGTGTATAGTATAGTGACCTCAGTCCGGTGACGATCTCGGAGTGTCCGTACATGGTGGCCATGCACTCCCCCGAGTAGTAGTCGTACACGCTCAGGATCTTGTCGGTGCTGGACGTCGCCAGGTATATGCCGCTGTTGTCCAGCGCCACCTGCAACCGGAACGGCACAGCGGTCGTTATTACGTATCTAGTGTTCACGCCGAGACGCGCTGCAGTTTTAAAAGTGAAAACTTCTTTAGGCACGTTGAGACCTTCCGGGATAGGGAAAAATAATTGATTTCTTCTTTATATCTCATCTCCAAGATGAACCGTAAGGCATAATGTGACTTTCAGATTATTGACAAACCAAAACCATTTATATAGTGAGTGTATGTACTTCAAAGGTTTTCAAAGTACCTGTACCCCTTACATTGTGAAAAGAGATCCGAGCCCAGTAGTATGACAGTTATGGGTTGCAATGATGATGATGATGATGTTGATGACGATGATGATGTACCTTAATGAGCGTGCCGTCCTCCGCCGTGGTCCCCCTGAACGTCTTGGTGTGTCGGCCGTGCGCCGCGCTGTACACGCGCACGTTGCGATCCTGCCACGTATCACATATAAATTGTATAAATTCAATGCAAATAAAAAAATATAAGGGTGTTTTATAAGACGTTTTATAAAGTATATGAAATGAATATTTATATTTTATTTTATGCTGAGATCACACTGAGCACCTTATTAATTGCATGACACATAACGCCATTCTATTTTATTTTTTGACACAGAGTAAGTACACTATAGACAGTTTAGCGATACCATAGCACAGAGCTTCCAGAGTAATTTGAATTAACAATATTGACTCGCAGTGCCCTAGCATGGTCCGCAGAAGGCACCCAACCTACCTGACACGCGGTGAGGATGTGTCGGCCACCCGCGTCCACCTCCATATCGTACAGCGTGGTCCGCCCGGACACGTTCTGCCCGCGCGCGAACTGGTAGCCGCCGTCCTGGGTCTGCGGAACCATTTATCAGTTACACCCGTTGACTTATATTACTACTAGCGACCCGCCCTCGCTTCGCTTCGGGAAACTTATTATCAAGTGCTTAAATATAAAGTTTCATGGTTCTTTAAGAGATGGCGCTAGGCGTTCTTATTCTTTAAGTTAGGAAGGTTCACCCCTAGATGGCGCTGTGCTTAAAACCCGAAGAAATCCCATACAAACTTTCAACCTCTATTTCAACCTCTTCATCCCTTTTTGTCGCAATAAAAGGTAGCCTATGTCCTTTCTCAGGGTCTAAAGATTGTCTGTGTCAAATTTCATCAAAATCGGTTGAGAGGTTTAAGCGGGAAAGCGACAAAGACAGACAGACAGACAGAGTTACTTTCGCATTTATAATATTAGTAGGGATGGACATCGGGTCTCATACTAAAGTCGCGAAAAAAAATATCCCATTCACAACCATCGCAAGAATAGAAATGTTAACAAGGTAATTTAAATACTAAAATCATTACATCACGGCTTAATTTCGATTGCAGTCGTGAACGCGGAATTGTAGCTCTTTTTGCGTTTTGTAGTCACCGCACCGTACTCACCGTCCGCAGCTGCCGGAACAGGATGGTCTTGTCGGCGCCGCACGACACCATCTGCAGCCCGCCGCCGGAGCTGAGGAAGCGCACCGCCGTGATCGACGACGAGTGCTCGTCCAGCGTCTGCAGGATCTGGTAGCCCTGCGGACGGACACCTTTGCGTTATCGACATCACTGCCAGTTGTAAGGAGCAGGGTTTAAATAAAATTGTTGTTTTTTTTTGCATAACGTAACATAACGAGCAGAGATGTTATCAAGTGTAACTACAGCGTAATATTGTTGCAGAAGTTTTCTTCTGCGTCGCATACTCTATATCTATCTCTATCTCTCTATATCTATCTCTACTTGTATTTTTTATGGCCTGAAGGGCTGACGTAAAAGCAGACGAACCACCTGCTGGTAAGTGGTCATCGTCGCCTATGGCCACGAGCAACACCAGGGGAGACGCCAATGCAACGTCGACCCTGAAGGAGAACTGCTTTTACACTTTTTTTGAACAATAAATCTGTATCCAGCCACCCCTCCCTCCAACTCGCTCCAACCCGTTACCTCGTCGACGAGGAACACGTGCACGAGGCGGTCGCGCGACGCGGAGGCGAGCAGCCGCGGGCGCGCCGCGTACTGCAGACAGAGCACCTCCGCGTCGTGCGCCTCCAGCGTGTGCAGCGCGGCGCCGCGCGCGTCGTGCACGTGCACGTTACCCGCGCGGTCGCCGCACGCGATGTGCCGCCCGCACGGCGACACGCACACGCATCTGCACGACGATTGAACATTGCCGTATTTAAATAAACTATACGAGCTCTTGTTAACTCAGTATATTACAAGAAGACTTAAGAGACTTGTTGTATCAGCGATTCCAGAGGAATCACTTATAATGATGATAATGACAAAATGAATGATTTATAATAACTTAATGACAACGAGTATATAAAATAACACTTCAGTGCAGTATACTAATAACAGATGATGATATTTCTATTTCCATCCATCAAGTACTCACCTGACGCCTATCTTATCGTCGTACGTCTTCGACTTGTCCTTGTCGCTGGTGGCCGTTAGATCCATATCCTTCAAGAACTTCAGCTCCGGATCGATGTATAGGATTTTGCCGAGCTCCTGTAAATGCAAACACTTCAATCAATGTATTGATTTTTTTGGGTTCCGTTTAGTAACTCAGGTATGCCAATGCCGACGTGCTGACTGCACGTCCAAACAATCATCGGCATCCGTCGATAAATAAAATATTATTTACGAGTTCCATCACATATGGCAGATATGAATAATATTAATTTAAGATTTATTGACCACATAATAATATAAATATAACGGTGCAAATGGCAAGCTTAATGCTATGAGCATTCTCGACAACCTAACCATTAGGCTAACCAGAAAAACACAAGGAGCAGTTTGGGCAGTAGAGTGTAATATACACGCACTATACTAACATTGAGGAGACCCGTGCCCAGCAGTGGGACTGTTATGGGTTATGACGATGATGATGATGATGATGCTACTAACATTGCTGTATATATTCGGCTGGGCGGGCTTGAGACTCCACATGCGGACGGTGTCGTCGCTGGAGCACGTGAGGAAGCTGCCCGGCGGCAGCGGACCCTCCGTCGACACCATGTCCACGCCCCAGATACACGCCGAGTGGTACAGCGCCGAATGGGATTTGCCCACCTGTGGGATACGGGATACATATTTAAATTTTCTACAACATACAGTTTATTCATTACATATCTTATCCTGATTCCGGGACAATAAGTAAGGGGGTGAGGGGAGAATGTCACCAATCTATTATGTGATTTTTATTGTCTATGATTTGAATTGAAGGGAAAAAGGACATACTTCTGTCATTAAAGCAATAAATTGACGAGTTATTATTTATTGTGATAGTAATAGAAAAAGATAAGAGATAAATTAGGCGGCAGGAGACGTGAGGTGAAAGGGACACAGAGAGGACAGAATGGATAGTTAAGGAATACAGTGAGAAAACAATAGTTACCCGCTTGATGTCCCGCACGTCCCACACGTAGAGGCTGTGGTCGTTGTAGACGCACGTGAGCTTGTGGTTGCGCTCGTCGTACGTGAGCGCCACCGCGTCCGGGTAGCGCGCGCTCGCCGGCTGCGAGAACATGTGGCTGCGGGCACGCACACGACGTTAGTACACGCCGGAATAGAATATAACTCGACAGACTTTATGGCGTGTCTAAAGTACGGTGGGCTAAATATTACACCTTTGTCTTATAATGATCTTGCGATGAATATTGGGATCTTTCTAATATTAGTGAGAACATTTTGGAAGATTTCTAAGATGATTTGATTTCCTCAAAACGTTTTCCTTCGCGGAGTGGAGAAAATTAATTTTAATGCGCATATAACTTCCAAAAGTACTTACATACTTATTGAACCATTTAATGAAATTACGAGATGCACTTATTCCATTACAAGTAGGTAATCTATAAAAGGTAATGCTTAATGTACTCACTTAATATTAACCCCCTGGGCGACATCCACACCCAAATAGTGCGTCCGCGGCAGAGTGGTGATGTAGCGGAGGGAGTCGGGGGCGAAGCACCGCACGATGCCCTCGGCGCATCCCACGAAGATGTAGTTACTGCCTATCGCCATGCAGTTGGCCGATGTCGTCTATAAAAGTGGACATTAAAAAGTGATGGTAAAAACCAATTTGAAATCATTTTATATATGCCATAGACAAGAGAAGAATCAAAGAGAAAATGTGAATATGAACAGTTTAGTATTTGTGTGTGCGTGTTCACGTGTGTGTATGTGTGTGTGTGCGTGGTGTCGGCTCACCCGCAGCTCCACCCACTTGTCGAGCAGCCGGCGGCCGTTGAACTCGCAGAGCAGGCCGCCGCGCGTGATCGCGTACGTGCTGTCGGCGGCGGCGCCGCGCCCGCACGCCACGTCGCAGAACTCGTTGTCCTTCTGCTCGCCGAGGATCGCCGAGCGGCCCATCAGCGGCACCGGCTCCTTGAACTGGACGTACACTACTTTGTATACAGGTTGTGGATGTGACGATAAAATCACCATTACATATTAACAATATCCATGAAAGTTTAATGCATACAAAGATTACTAAGGTGTCAATTCTCGTATAGGCTAAACTATGTGTTTTTGTTAACATAATTGTGCAACAAATTAGATCAGTGTGTAAGTCGCGCCAAACTTTATGGCTCCCCTGAACTACGCACAAAGGGTAAGTCCGCCCCCTGGAACCCTCGCCTAACATGCACATTTAAGAGATTCAGTAGAAATGTACTGTATAGACGCCTTAAGTTGAAGCAAGAACGAATCACGCACCAAACTTTTGACCTACAAAACGAAGTCTAGTAGGGTTTCTTCTTGTTAAGACGTGCACCATTACTTGGGGGAACCTTTTAATATTGGTCAGAATTAATTTTAAAGTTACCTTTGCCTAGCTGCTAGTTATGACAATAAAAAGTTACCTTTGCCTAGCTGCTAGTTATGACAATCAATTAAAACTAGCATTCACTGCAGACCAGGTTTAATATTTAAACAGATTTCAAAACAAAATTGCCAAAAAAATTCACATTTAAAAGAAATAATCTCAGCTCACCTTAGCACTCCTAGAGTATTCCAGATACCAAAACTTGACATGACGAAAGCCAACCGTTACGAAATAGTTGCCGCTCTCTGAAAAACTAACTGCCTTCACTCGAGACGACACCTGGAACGTTACAACACTGATTATACACACTTTTCATATTAATAGCCGACAAACGAGCAGCGGCTGGCCTCATACGAAGCCCTGGCTTGAAATATATAAGGCGAAAACAGCCAAACAAAAAAAACGCTTCATATAAGGCAGTCAAGCCGGTACATAAATAAATAATATGTCAGTGTCAAGTAACTAAAACTAAATCAAATTCGAAAGACTATAGTTCGTATAGGATGATAATCCTTACGTCTAGCGAGTGCTATGCATAGGGAGGCCTAAGCATATTAATATAAACGATATGTTCACATAGGCTTAACTAAGAAACTTTGTTCTTATCTGTGGTAATTATATCTGTGTAAAATATGGCTTATATGGGAAGCTCGTATCGGTACGTTGCGTACGACAGACCTACGTTATATCATGTAAAAATCCCCGTACCCACGAACCGGACCACCTCGCATACAGGTTTAATAAACAAAAAGTAATAATTAAAATTCAAATTTTAACCAATATTCATAAAGTTAATTATGCCAGCAATAAAACAGCGGAAAAGATTTCCTATTCTTTTTTTTATTTGCACGCTTTTAAATAATGCTTATTATTTTACAAAAGTCGGTTACAAAGAACAATATAATTACCTTATTACTGGCCAGTTTGAGATTGGCGCGCCAGTCCCACACATTGACTATCATGTCATGTTGGGACCCCACGGACACTAGGTATTTGGACGATGTCGAGAATGCCTGCAATTATAACACAACGTGCATAATTAGGCATACTTTATATACTTAAATGAAGAACAATAAACAATAGATTTATTTAAGACTAAAATAAAAAAAAGAATTCTGGATATTTCAATATGAAATCAATAATAACTATCACACGATTTAACAATCAGTAAAAGAAACCTAAGATTAATTTTAATCGCGTTTGAATGAAGTCAAAATACGCTTTCTTAAGCAGAGAGGTTTGAACATTGAACTCCCGCTTGGGTTCGAAAGCTGCAGGTACCTCTAATGTTTAAAAATTATGTGTGTATTATAAATTTATTAACACTTGCTTCTATGACGAAAAACATCGTGAGGAAACATGCACACCTGAGTTCTCCAGAGTGTTCTTAAAGGTATGTGAAGTCTGCGAATCCGCACTTGTTCAGTTTGGTGAACTATGCACCGTACCCCTCACATCATGGGACACCCAAACCCAGCAGTGGGACAATTATTGGTTGCAATGACCTTAACCTTAAAAAGAATCAAAGTACACCGACCACACAATTGACTCCATGCGTGTGCCCCGGAAACTCGGCGATCTGAACCGCTCCCGACGCGCTGGGGTCCTGGCGGAAACACGTGATAAACAGGATATGTTCATTAATACTGGTCATAATGCTCTAACAATGATATATAACATATAAAAAATAAGTAGAAATGTTACTGGCGCCCGAAGTGATAACTTCTGTCTAACACGCTCCGTAATTACCTTTCGCATCCATATCACATATCAAAAACATGGTATCAACAACAAAATAAATCTATGAGTTATAAGAAATATAAATGCATCTAACAGGACTTAGCTTAATTGATATCAGTTAAAATACTGTTATAAAATAAATGTAATGAAAAATCAAGAGATTTCACCGTCTGTATATGGATGTGTTTATAACAAAAAAACGTTACTTTAATAGTTTTTATGTGCATAAAATTCAAGGAATTCTAAGCTTGGAAGTAACGAGCAAAATTCATAACGTTAGTTGGGCTATTCGTTACTAGATGTCGCTACTCAAACGGTTAATGTTGTTAGACTTAAAGAATTTCAATTTCTCTATAGATGGCGTAACTGGTATGACACAATTGAAAAACATATCAAAATAAATTGTCTTGTTACGATCACCATTGACTAGATTCATAAAATGACTCCGCTTAACGTGCCCAACGCATATCCCTTGAATTGTTTTAATGTGTAGGTACTTTATTTTTGTACAATACACGAGAATGATGCAACAGGGTCGCTACCAACTAGACTATAGGGCCGTCAATAACAACAAGTAGAACGTCCCCCAGCCACCACACCTGCAGGTCCCAGACGCGGACGGCGGGCGCGTGACCGCACTCCCCGGTGGCGAGGTAGCGGCCGCACGCCGAGAACGCGACGCACGTCACGCTCTTGCGCGACGCGTTCAGCACGTGCGACTGCCGATTCTTGCGCACGTTGTACAGGACCACCGTGCATCTGCAAATAATTATATATATTGTTTTAGTTAAAGCTCCTTTATGGCGTTCTTGGATGGGACTATGAAATGGGTGACAGAGTCTCGCTGATTTCCACATGGTTAGAAAAAACGCGTTGCACATAGGTAAATCTATCAGTAATGGTCACGTTTTACAAGTAATTGACCGAGTTAAGCAACAGTGGGCGTAGTCGGCAGCAAAATTTCTTGAGCGTGTAAGGAGAGCACGTTAAGCCGTCGTTCTCAGTTGTTATATCATTAGACATTGGCCGCCTCCACCAAACCTGCACTGGAGGATGCTCTAGGTTTCCTAAGTTATAAGGAGAGACCCGTGCTCAGTAGTGGGCCATTATTGGATTGAAGCCCATGTTCAATCATATGAGTTCAAAGCTCAAAAAACTATAGAACGTGGTTGATACAAGCAAGACGTACAACGCCATCTAGTATCTAGTAGAATAAAATTCAACCACACAAGTCCCTTAGTCGCTTTTGTCAAAATTCCTAAAGCAAATACTTTTTCCACAGAGTGATCGTTAATCCCATAGGCAGCGATTGGAGTCGCCATAAGCTCACGCCGAGTAACGCACGCCACAGGAATACTTATTGACAATTAACATGAGACAATGGTTTCGTTATGGTGTTCGGCACTACCACTGTGAATGAGAACCAGCGGGTTTGTTGAGCGTTCAGATATGATATCATTAGCTCAACTTGTATTACAGATACCATTCGTAGTTAGGTATAAGATGAAGGAATAATGAATGAGGCTTATCAGAAAATCGGTCTCCCCTCAGGGAACTAGATTGGAATCATACATACCTACTTTATTTTATTTCGTAGGTAAACTTACAGCTATTTTGGCAAACAAAATAAAGCTTAATACAATTTAAACCCATTTACAAGTTTTCAAAGATAAACATTAATATAGAGTTATAGAGTAAAATAACCAAAATTCGGAAGAAACGAATACATACAGAATATAAACGTTACATGAACACTACAAAAAAGAGAGTAGTTTAGAATGTAACTCGCTACGCCCCTTGCTCCCCGCTCCGCTCGTCACCACGCCAGCCGCCCCCATAAAGAAACAACCTTATTCGTATGTATGACAGACGGGCGGCCGCGGCCTTTCTCACGGCCGCACCGCGGGTACAGTTGTCTAAACAGTACATTAGTCGTTATTCAATTGCCGATACAATGGGAGGAGTTAATTTAACCTTAAGCGTATTGATTCACAGACAAATAAACATTCTACGCGCCATTATTTAGAATTAGGGGATTCACGTTGCCGTGCAACGATTGATGAAGCTACGGATCGATTATTTGTATTGAGATGGAATTTAATTATAGAGAAACATCGTATCACACTGAATCTTTATAGTATTTCATGCAAAATAGTTATATCCCGAATTTGTTATAAGATTTTTTACGAAGTCGGAATACTCGTTTATGTTTCGTAAACTGCGGCAGCGCCTTGGGAGTAAGAAAAATTATAACTTTATGAGTTTCGTAATTTAACAGAGAGATGTTTATACTGATTTCCCCGGCGGCCTACTGCTGCGTAGTGACTGGGCTTACTATGCTTAGACTCCAGGCTCCTTTAACCAGACTGAATCCTCGAAAATGAACGACCTCTATTCAGCACATTTGCAGCACATTTGCATTTCAGCACAGCCTTATTGTAGCTAGTTTGCTCACTACATATTTTTATCAAAATCCCATTGACATATGATATCCTGTATGTTTCTTAAAAAAGATACTTCTTCAAAAACAGAGCACGGTGTCTCAATAGAAGAGCGTATTTCGTTAGCTTACATTACAAGTAAGTACATGTTAATCATACAAACGGTCAATCTGACCAATATACCACCATGAGATACCCCATGCCAGCGCGAACTTGACCCGTTCAAACGCAAACTATGCACCGCAGCACCATAGCGCGATGGCGGTGTGAATGAACTGTCATCATAACTTTTTTTCTTCACTGCGGCATGTGTCTCAGTACAAGAAGTGAACAGTGAGCGATTGAACAACAATTATATTTTTTCTATTGACAAGTAAACATGATGACGTCATGTCCGGAGCAGAGACGGTCATTTATACCAACCAAATAAAGACAAGCTTAGCAGCTAAGAGACAAGTTTGGACACATGCTTACAACTGCACTTGACATCTTGCAACACTTTACCACAGTACAAAGATGCTTTACCCTGATCTTGAATTTGATCACATAAATACTATGCTAGAACAGAGATAGAGAGAACTAAGCTCTTTATCAAGGGTTTTTATGTTAATAGCCGATAAACAAACATACGCGCCTCCTTATGGTCGCCTATGGTCATTAATAACAGCAAAAGCATTACCAACGCGTTGTCGACCACGAAATAAGGAAGAGGAAGAACGAAAAGGATGAATAATTGATGACATTTTGAGTTATACAAGGCGATTTTTTAGTCACTTGACATACTCGTATTGACAGGGGGTACTCAGTATTCGATTCTCATTCCAAATAATGTAATTTAAAAGGGTGCTTAAAATTTGAAGTAATTATCAATTACAAATCCATAATGTGGACAACTGGACAAACTGAGCGCGGGTATAAACTACTCCATTTTTGAAGATTTTTGAAATAATTATCGTGTAGAATTTTGACTTTATATTTTTAGTCATTACCTATGACCCAGTATATGCTATACACATATTTTGAAACAAATGGTAGATTCCTTCTATGCTTATTAAATGCACAATTATAATTTAATATTGATAATCGCAACAAACTTGTTATAGTTTCTCGTCATAGCTGCAACAGTTAGCTACACAGGCACACTATTATTACGGTAATTCATTTTTTACTTTTTCAAGACAACTACGGTCGTCCGACACGGACAAATGCAATTAGGCCGTTGACAAGTTTTTCTGTGCTGCGACCATTTTTTCTCCCTCGATACGGCTTGATGTTTCAATTTATTCGATTTGTGCTTATTATATTTTATTACTCAGAGTAAGGTTTTTCTATAACCTTATTGTTTCTTTATAGTGTACCGATAATATATAAACATGCATACGTTGCATGCGGATATAATAAAACGGACAGTCGATATATGTCCATTCTTACTTTTTCTTCCTTATCATCATCATCATTGCAACCCTTAACTGTCCCACTGCTGGGCACGGGTCTCCTCACACAATGTGAGGGTACAGGCCATAGTCCACCACGCTGGCCAAGTGCGGATTGGCGGAATTCACACACCTTTTAGAACATTATGGAGAACTCACAGGTGTGCAGGTTTCCTCACGACGATTTCCTTCAAAGAAGCAAATCATAATTAAATTCTAATACGCACATAATTATTGAAAATTAGAGGAGCGTGCAAGGGTTTGAACCCGGGCCTCCCGGTTCGGGAGTCTATATTCTACCACTCGGCAATCACTGCGTCGCTATCGTTCAGGGGTGAACGACATTAAATTAAAAATTATACAGCGTATAACGAGGTAGTGTGGGCGCGGCCGGCGGGGCCCGCAGGGACCAGGGCGCGGTGTGGTCGCACCTTTGAATCAATATCGTGTATACGAGGGGTGGATTCTGATAATTCGTAACATCAGGATACTGAACCTCACTATGAATTATAATTTCACGCGACGTGTTTTAACTTGTTTCTAACAAACAACACACCTTCGTACTAATATTTCGTGTTGCATTTGGCGTGTATGGGGTTAATGTACCTAACCTATAGGTAGAGCTTTGAGCTTTTTTATATTTCCGTAGCCGTGACTAAAAAAACATTTGCGTACGGTACTTATATGACCTCTCAAATCCTCTATCAATATACTATACCTATTACCCTGCGTCACTCACAGCCAACACTAATCACACGTCAACCATTCAATTCGTATGGTATGGTGGCATCGGAAGGTGTCCAAGCGGATGACGTCACCGCACCCATACCCAGACGGGCGACACGACAGGCGTTACATCGTTATTATGCCGGCGGCGTGTGGTCATGATCGTCGCTCACCACTCGACTCCTGTTAAGGCTGCGTGTTATCGCGAACGGAAATACTTATTCAGTTACATATTATGATTGATTGATTCGTGCCTTGATTCCAATGAATATCTGCAAAAACTTAAAGAAAAATATTCCTAAGATGAGCAAAGGAAGTCTGCTCTTTCGGAGCAAAGAATTCTTCATCACATTCATCATCTGTTACACTGACACAATCTTTTCAGCTTCACGCGCGCTTCATGTCCGAATTAGCAGACGTACCGCACACACACCTAACTTTTAAGCTAATCGTGAATGACTTCTACTTTAAATAAAAACTCCTTATATACATAATTCCCTAACGCCGCGTGCATATATTCAGACAGTTTGTTAGAATATAAAATGTGTTGGTTCAGTAAAAAGATACAAGCTTAAAAATATTCAGAGCTAGGTCGAGTGGTCCAAGTCTCAATTACTGTAAAACCGGTCATCGGGCGAAGTAATACGGAGTCGTGCAGCGGGGCAATTTCCTAAAGTATATCCGGTGCCAAGCCTACGGAAATCGTAAGTATATTTAACGTGTTAGGGAGGTTGTGCACTCACCGTAGGCCCTTTGAATATTTTTCACTAAAACCAGGATAAGTTTGGTAACGATAGAGTATCCCTTATATCAATTTAATTTTAATCCTTATGAAAATAAGTGAATAGAATATGAATTTAACCATCCAAGCTTTGAGAAGTTTCACTTAAAATATGCGCACAACGTGCACATTTTTTGATATAAATAAATAGCCGTCAGACGAAGAGACGAGCCATCTGATGGTCGAAGCGAGTGATCATAAATTCCTTGTACACACATAACTTCTAAAAATTAAAGGCAAAGACAAAAATCTTCCTCAGCGGAAGACCATGCAACACACAACACTCAAAGCTAGTCTCGGTTTGTGTACCAGCTCCCTAACACCTCTCGGGCTCTCGCGCCACCCGACCTACTGAGCTGACCCGCGACAACAGCTCCATGCATATGCGCGCGGCGTGCACGCGCCGACCCCCGAGCGCTCACAAATTATATTCATGCGGAAGCCCGCACCAAGACACACTTTAAAAATTGACGCAAATACGCGGCGAAGCAATTATGAGGCCAACTTCAGTAGAAAATGTTTTACGGCGCTGTATAAAAATGTTCTCTAAAAGTGGCTTTTATAAAATGACATATTCAGTTTAGTTCAGACGTTTATCTTGCAACTACACAGCTTTATAATTCATTATGAAACCACATAGTCAGCTGTCTGCTTTGGCCACTGCAGCATTTGACTTGCAGTTAGATGGAGACGCTAGAGGTACTCGTAGGTCTATGACGTATTGCTACATCTGACGCACGTATACCAGCCGTTCTGGTGGTCAAATCCAAACCATACACCGACAAGTTTTGCCAACTACCAAACTAGTTCAAAAAGTAAAAACTCAATTAACCTCAGATTTCGGGTTTCACAAGGCCCAATGTAATCCCAGTCTGGTCAAACATTTATATCACGGATAAATATTACCTATAGGAGTCTTGGCTGTTAAAGTTTCAATGTTATGGAAGTCTATGTTATCTACTCAGGGTGTGTATGTGTGAGTGTAACCACATGGCACTGGCAGGAGTATTACTCACCCGGCGGGATAAGCCACCACCTCCGTGTTGGGATCGCAGTCCAAGGCCGCATTGCTGCCCACGGTCAGACCGAATACGCTTTCTAGTTTTATCTGTGGACAAGAAAAACTAAACTTTAATAACTTAATAATCATATTACACAAACTTACTCTAAGCACTGCGTTAAACATTCTCAATTACTCTCATAGTATACAATGATGCGTTAGCTTGTAATTTCTAACTTGCAGTGCGGACGCCCCGACGTCCCCATCGTATCACGATTGTAATAAAATTGCACGTTTTAAGACCTGACAATAAATAATAATTATAGCTTATTGTTCACTGTTGAAGAGATCACAAATATAAAAACCATAAGGGAACATTTTTGAGAGGTATTATTTTAACGCCAATTAATCTAACATCAATTAACACTGGGTGATTGCGGATTGTGATTACTGATGATACGTTATAGAATGATAAATTGAAGGTGATTTAATTACTGGAAAATTCTTTAATCAATATTCTACATAGTTATAAAATCATCTATCAATAAATACGATGTCGTTGTCTGTAATATTTTATAAGTATATGTATAAATGCAGCTTGTCTTTAAGAACGTATGTAGGTATGTATGTGTTGAAAATTTAGTTATAACGAAACGCGTCTAGTGAAGGCTTTATGGGATGTTTACACATTCTAGCATGTACGACGTACTAAACACCATAATTGTTCTAGGTCACAGCATTATCTGTCGTGATAAGTAAGTTTGCATACAAGTTTGGTAGGTTTTAGAGGTCGCGTCCAAAATAACTAAGCTCACGCAGGTACAAAATACATTGGTAAACTGCGCGTTCTCCAAGGCCCTAGGTCTGGGGCTGGGCTGGGGCCTCTGTTTGGTTGTTTTACTTGATTGGTTGGTTTTTGTTTTGACGGAAAAGATCAGAGCCACAAAACAAATAATCTTCATTTTTACTATTACACAATATACGCAGCAGGACGTATATTTGTAGTAAACATGAAGATTAATTTTATGTACAAGGAATTGAAGAGATATTAATAATTTAGTTATGAAATGCAAGCAAAAACCTGGAAAAAAGGAACTTCCCTCTCCTCCTTCACCGCCGGCTCATCCCCACAGTCTCGAACGCCAAGCATGTTCACCTGGACACCTCAATGAATAGCTGTACCAATTTTAAAAACTACACGAATTATTTGGTCTGATTTCCCTAATTTTATCAGGCTAACAATCGTATTGGGTGAAAATGAACACAATTCAGGAATTACACTATCACTATCAGATGCGACAGCATATTGTACGTATGAAGAAAATAATACATTTAAAATATTCATTATGCGAGTAACTACTTTTTATTAAGACGCTCTTCGTGTGCATTTCATTTATGACTGGCCTTTGTACTGTATTTTATTGTGTAACATCGATAAGTGTAAGTATTAGTAGGTATTTAGCAACTTTTGATAATATGGAGGCTATCTAGAAGTTATGTATATACCTAAGTATGTACCGATACCGCACATGAAGAAACCCAAAACTATGTATTATCTATGTTAGTTTACACACGCCCCTCTATATTTAACCTACTTTCATAGTGACATCAACGTAAGGTCAACATCCACAAAGCTAATCGAATCATTAATCACGTGTTTATGTCAAAAGTTGCGCCCTAAGGACTATCCGTTCGTGATACGGCTGAAAAAAGGCTGGATTCTGTCGCGTAGGAGCCATGATCAGTTACTTCACAAATTATTTACTAATACCCATCTAATACCATAAATAATTTGGGTCAAAAGTAAATATTATCTCGATTTGTGTGTAGGGTAGAAGAGCCTAGAGTTCGCCCGGGGTAGTTACCGCCCGCCACGGTACTTAGTACCATATCTACCGTGTAATAAAATTGTTATAACAGCAACTGTGTTCCGGTTACAAAGGTGTGGAGCCGGCTACACTTTTTAGAGGGTAGCAACTCAAGGGTAGCAAGGCATCTGTGACCGAATAAAGAGTTTTGATAGGCGAGTGAATCAGAGTCAAATTTAACTAAATTTAAGTATAAAATAAGGTCGACAAATTAAACTTATTAATCTGCTTATAGTAGGTACATCTAATACTGAAAAAAAACCGAAACGTTTCGAGAAAAGGTAGTTAGCGTTCTTGGCGGGGACATTTCCGTGTCACCAGTAGTAGTTATTGAAATCTGATAACATGTTACCCGTGTCTGCACACCAGTCACTCTATAATATAAATTATGAACTTCGCATCTGATCGTAAAACTTCAGCTGTTTGACGTATTGAGGTCGTATCCAACCAAACATTAATTTCGATTACAATGTTTCATAATGATGGAATATGATAAGTGGCGCCAAGCTGTGGTGTCCAGTTTATTTATACGTGTATGATACGATTTCTAATTATATATTATTATATATGTACATCGAAACAAATTATTCAACCGAAATATTAAACCATTTTCTGGAACAATATCAGCCAGTACTTATATAAATAACAGTCTTTAATAACCATGAACGCGTAATAAATAAAGCCATTTTGATACAGCCTTTCCAATCACAAAAGGCCGCTTCCCACACAGATCTGGTGAAAAGAGATTGGCTCTCGTTTATCACAAAAGCCTTACAAAAATAGCCCAAAATCATCTCATTGCAATTGCGAGGGTTTGTACAGCGGCAATAATAAAAATGGATTCCGCCCCGTCTGCTGAAAATGAATTACTCTCATTTGAATATTTGAAATGAAAACTTAACTTGGTGATTTCCTTTAAAATGATGGATTTATTACTCTCGGACTTTATCTACCTTTAATTTAACAATTTTAAAAATGACCATATAAATAACTCAAAATCATGATCGGACTAAGTACGTCGACGCCTGTTTTCTTTGTCAAAGTAAATTAATTCGAGAATATAAACACGACTGTAGGTAGTACATACAACGTAGGTAGGTATGTAGGTACATTTAAATTTTAGAGATTAGGTAATGGATGTCCATTGCAACAATCTGTTAGCATAACCCACAGCTAAACTGAGAACTATGTATATATCTAGATCTACATACTAAGTAGGTATAATATCGGTAAATTCGCTATACCTACCTAGGATACAAGGCCACCATTTAAAATTGTCTAAACCTAAATTCACGCTGACAAATTCATTCGTAAAATAGGTATCTTGCATAAACAAAGACTTTATTGTTCTCAGTTCAAACAATTTTCAGTAAAATCGTTTACCTTCTCATTCTAGAGAGTTCTCTGTGTATAATGTAATGTTTTATAAAAAAAACTAACTACTAAGCCTCATCTCATGAATCTCATCTAACCTTGACACAGATGTAATCCTTGCGAGTGTTCAAGGACGGTCTAGCAGCTATTATTGTTGGCGAAAACGCGCAAAATAACATAATTAATTAACATTTAACAAACAATCGCTGAACACAAAAAAAGTTGCTCAACCTCCTGTAACGATCCTTTGCCGTGGCCGTGTAAAAAATTAACCGAGTGTTGATTATTGTACGACATCCTTGCAGCCGCGCCAAGGACACCCAGTCCGCCATCTTTGTTGACGCACGATAACTGGTTGCCGGAGTTTTTGTGAAGGTCGCCCGGTCGTCCACGCTCAATGAACACTTGTTTATAAACAAAAAGGTGTTGTGTGGATAAGAAATACGATGTAACATGCTCGATACGTTTTTCGATCAAGGATTAATATGGAAGTATTGTAAAAAACTGATCTTGCAAGAGTCGCTTATAGACGCTATGGTTAACGAAGTGATCGATCGTGTTTGGCAGCGGGTTGGGTTGGGATCAGGAGGTTTTCAGTTAGCTTTTAAATAAGTTTGACCCGTTTGTTGGCTACTATCTCCCAATTCTCCCCCACCAATTTGGGTACCCTGAAAGAGTGTGGTAGAATAATCTCGGATCTTAGGGGTCATAGGTTAATTAGAATTTAACTAGGAACCTACCTACCTACTGACTTGGAATACTTTTTTGGAACCTTTTATACGGAATTGGCCCAATAGTTTAAAGATGATCACATTCATAACTCGAGTTTTTTTTTTCATTTATAAGTACATTGTTATATTTAATTTCTTCATTTTCATCTAGGTATTATAATTTTATAATGTCGATGAAAGTTCAGTAAAAAGCTAAGATCATGCTGCCATTCAACACAAAGGCTGCAACTACATCACCTACACGGTATGCGGTATGCACTAAATCATGTGTAAAGTGGTTATCAGGCCGGTGCCGGAGCCGTTCGACCGATAATCTCCGGCGGCCGTTCGATCTAGTGAAAGCTGTTACAAATCCGCCACGATTATTAATTTTTATGGACACCGTTCGAAAGTTCACGTCTCTCTGTATCCACCGTAACATAACTTGAAATATACCTCGATTCACGTCGATCGAGATCACTGGTACCTGTTTATGACACGGTTGATTCTACGTTACAGTTAGTATCTAGTAAGTAACCTACAGACTAAACAGTCATAGCCGAATGGTTTATACGTTAGACTTCCATGCAAGGGAGGCTGTGTTTGAATGCCGCGCGCACCTCTAATTTTCCATAATTATGTGTGTGTGTTCAGAAAGCAGCTGGTAATTTCAAAATTACCCCTTGCTTTCTGAGAAGGAAAACATCGTGAGGAAACCTGCACACCTGAGAGTTCCCTGTAATGTTATCAAAGTCAGTAAAATGTGGCCAATCCGCACTTGGCTAGCGTGGTGAACTATGGCCTATACCTTTTACATTATAAGAGGAGACCCGTCCCCAGCGAACAGACTATGATACGCCAGAACGAATCTACAGATTACTTAGTCGTATAATAGCATCATAGCATGACATGCAAAAAGTAAATAAGTAACGCAATAACTTATGATAATACATAGTAAGAACTCCTATAATAATAGCTTATAATGAAGATGTAATGATAGCCCATAATTTAAGACTACATTAAGTTTTCAGTTAAAGATAGATTTAGTTGAAATCGTGTTTTGAGTTTGAGTTGGAAAAACATAGGGAACAATTTTATAAGAAAAATTCTAACAAATTGCTCGTATTTATGTCATTGTCTTCAAAGGATTAAAATGAAGAATTTGTAATGAATTTTTGACTAAAGTTGTTATTTTCTAAGTAGTTCTATAGAAACATTATGCGAAATAAATCATATAATCCGCTAGATATAAGCTAATTTCAAATGACTATCGGCGCTCAATACAAGTAGATTCTTCACAGCTCATGACTTAATCTCTTGGAAATATAATCACATAAATTATACCGAGGCAGTGTTACTGAGGTCTAATCCAATACATCTTACCTCAAGTGGATTCCCCGAATACTGACAGCATTGTGCGGGCCGGAATGCGGTCTGGTGGGCGGGGACCACCGCTATCGGCTCCGCTCTGGGCGTATATAGGACGGCATCATAGCCCACTTTAGAATGTGTTGAGGCTTTACAAATGGGTCGAATCGATCAAATGTTCATTTCAAGGCTCTCATTTATACAACAAAACTAATTCGTTAATTGGTTCTTCTTTTTGTTTACTTGCACTGTTTATATGCAAGCTGAATTAGAACTACTTCTTCTTAGGTACTCTACGGACTTGAAATTTTTCATATCGCTCTAGTTCCAATGATAATGTTATTTCATGACGAGCGTCACCAGATGGTACCCCTTGGTATTGGCTCCAGACAAGGGTACTCCTCCACAGTACTCCTCCAGTTAACAGCACAGTGTCTCAATTTATTGCTTTTCATTTATTTTACGTAGCACTGTACCGTTGGGCTAAAGCCTCCAACAATGCGGATAAACAGCGCTGACTTGATTCAGCTTCCGCTAAAAACTCATAAAATCCTCCTACACGACCATAAAGCGGTAATGACATGTAAATAGCTACACTATACACAGATATCTGTCGCGAGTTCATAACTACGCCATAACCTACATCGGCATGGCGGTTTATGGCTGGATGATAGTGAATTACTTAACACCACGCATAACTATCGGAGTTTTATAGCATGTTTCGCTATTTGAAAAGAGAGGGCGCCAAGATAAAGCATTGCGTGATATTGAAACCTGTTATTACGAGTAAATTTTACGTAAATAAATAAATAAATATCGTTAAACACCCCCACATTAGGATATCATGGATTCAATCAAAAACAAGAACAACGTGATCCAAAAGAGAAATCTAAATTTAACATTTAAATTACCGTTTCGCTGGTAATCGAACCTAGGACCCTTCGAATGGCGGTCCGGCGTACCCATTGCGCCATAAGGTCGTCAATTACTAGCGTATATTTCTTTATGTACGTCGTTATTACGATTCGATTCGGCGTGATAGGTCGAATTTAAACAGAACTCAATTAGTTTTTTTCCGGTACATTAAATATTACAACAGCACAAAAAACCTATGAATTGTGTATTATTTATTTCCCACTAACACTTCCAATGTGCTTAGAACAGCATCATTCAACACAATCAACAAACATGTCCAGTCATTTCTGGTCTAATGAAGTTAATCGGACATAGCGTTGTCGTGCAAACAAATCTAGTTTTGTTCTACCGACACCTGTCATCGTACAAAACAGGAGCTTGCTGTATCTATATGGAACAATTAGACACATTTATGTAAATATCCAACAATCGAGCAGATACGAGATTGACGACTGTGAGTCTTTGACCATTGGCAACACCATATACGTTGCTGGTTAAGAAATAAAAGAGGAGCCCGTTTGTTAGCAGAGCTGGGCAATACAATTACATCTAGAGTCCAATGCCGATTCAAATGCCCCCGCGGGCGCCTTTCGAGAAAAGGTAATCAGAGCGTTCTTGCGGGGGCATTCCCGGGCCTCCAGATTTAATCCGAAATCCGTTATCATGATAAGGTACCTTTTGGGCAAAATGTACCGGATAAATTGAAATCTGTAATCATGATGGCACTTCGCTCATATCTGCTTAATAGGTACAGTAATACAATGCTTAATAGCTCTAATGATCCGGTTCAGTTATGCGTGCCGCGAAGGGCTGGAATAGCTTGCTATCGCCAGCTTTCCCATACACATGTCATGACATGAGATTATTAAGAACTGCACAGATTTTTCTTCTTTCTGCACAGAATAGGCTTTTACTAAGTTTACCGCTTACTAAGTACTGGGATTACCATCAGATGGGATATGTGATGATAAACATTTCGATTACCAGAAATTTAAAGATATTAATCACAGAATTCCATTGTTAGGTTTCATTATGAACTTGACGAACAAATTATAAAGTAAGACGGATTTAATTAGGATCAAAATAGCTACAAGGCTTCTATGCATGCGCCCATTCAAAGTCGTTAGCAATTATCGAATAATCTCGATTGACTTAATTACCAATGATACTGCCCCACAACACATAACTCACATTATGCCACCATAGTAAATCGATCTCACGGCCTAAAACAGACACAATTGACTCTTCTAAGAACATACAAGTATAATTACTTTTTAACGGATGTAAGGCAGTATAAAAAGTGCATTACACTAATTGCAAATTGATCTCCACCGCGCGTCTGGCCATATACCGACGGTAGCGAATTGTGTCGGCCTGTGTGTTGCGTTTTTGGCCTTGGTTAGACGTGAGCACGGCATTGGAGACGTAGAGTTCTGTTATGTTATTCGTCATCAACAGGCATTCAGCACTATTTAATACACTAGGCCAATTAACGATCTAGGACACAACTAGGATTCCCTATCCAGCGATTGGAATGCACAAATAAAGGAAATACAAAAAAACATCAGAAACGAATAATCCTTCACGTAAATGTCTCCAACGGGTATAAACCTGGTGTTTTTGAAAGACGGACATGACTACTCAACAGAACTGCAAGGTCGTCCAAATATTGCCTAGGTCATAATGGATTTAAAATAACATTATAATTAGATAACAGTGTGGTTCTAATTCTGAAGGCACATGCGAGAGTCAGTCATTGTTCAGCTGTTAAAAGGCTCATGGATTGATGAATGTTACTAACCGCAATGTCCAGTGAAGTCACGGTTGGATAACAGTATGATTGCCCCAACATTAACATGATTTTCAATTGTACCCGCGTGGGATGTTATTAGGTCACACTCAAACATAACTAAATGAGTACGAAGTCAAGTGAACATAACCAACAATAACGAAAACATTGTTCGAAGTTGTTGACAAACGCACTGTAGCATTGTTACATTACTTCTAACTGCATTAAACGCAAAATTGTACTAATAGCAATGCTGTTTTGGTTGATGCGGTCGAGCGACCATTAAATTTTTATTTAATATTGTAAGATTTTATTTTTTCATATTTTTTCCGTTTATAAACACTCACAAATGACGAATTACGTTTAAGTATCTCAGCGTTTCTTTCCTAATAGTACATTTGGGAATGGGAATGACTTCAAATAAATTACTTTTAATATTATACAGCAATGACACACCAGGTGAATAGATACCCGTGTGCTACGTTTCCGAACAGCGCAATCGAGCCACATGCTGTTTTTTTATTTTTTAACTGGGCCATGAATGAGACACTCACTCGAAGTTGTTATTCGCTTCAAGCGTTATTTCTAACTCCAAAATGAATTCAAATAAAACTTCTCTGCAATTTTCAGCGCAATTTCGTGGCCTTATAAGGTCGACCACATCCATTTCTTTTTAACTTTCCATGCAACGGTCGCAATTTCTTAACTGTTTTATGATCATAGTCCCGAATTTGAATATTATGAGTAAATTCTTAATATTCTAGGTGTTTCATAAATAACTTAAAAATACTAGGAGGTTCGATTCTACAAACTACGGGACTATAACGTACAAATATATTAAAAGTAACGCTTAGCAACGAAGATTCGTTTTAACATTAATTATTTATATCGATGTCGTGATAAAATTTAGAGCATGCAATAATTGAGCAGCGAATCCACTCTGGCAATGCGTGTCGGATGCTGCGAAATGTTTCGGTTCCGTTTTCACTGAGTCACTAACCGATTTCTTCAGATTTACTAATTTGTACTAGTTTTAGAAGACTTTCTTTGTAACATTATTGCATTGTTAATCCACTTAATAAATAATTATTGATGAAATCAGCGTTGTATTTTCAAACCACGGGCCGATGATAGGTACTCAGATCAAATCAAATCTTAAATCTTCAGAGGCATGGTGTCATAATTGCGTTTGAGAAATTACGCTGAACCACTATCAGATGCTGTGTAACCTTTCTTACTGCCCGCTCAACTTACACCCACATATTATGTATATAATTCAGTGTACGTTTTATTAAATTCCAAACATGTGAGATTAAGCGTGGGAGTATTTTAACATTATTAGGAAATAACGCTGAAGAACTATATAATAAAAATAAGTGGTAAAGCATAATTGCGAAAGGTTAATAAAATATTGCTTTTGTAAAACGTATAATTTATATTTTAGTCCATAAGAATCGTCGACCCATCGTTCCACAAAATAGGTCTATTAAGTAGTGCTCGGTGATATCTCATACAAGTTACTCACCTCATACGCCGGCGTGTGAAGACTGTCTTTGATGACAGGCGAACTGTTCCTGGGACCAATGTACGCCATCATCGCATCTTCTACACTATCAATATTCACTCAATCACTGCTACCACTGTCATCAAAGCCACTCCGCGACACGACACCCGCGGCCATACTTCGACGGCGCACGGCGCACAGCGCACGAAACGTATTCTATTTGGTACACTTGCACTCGTTATATTGGCACTTTTTATGGCGCTATAAGCAGAACATATCGTAAGGTGTCTTTGCTGCAAGGTAGATATAAGATATAGATCACGTTATACTAAACCAAATGAAAATAACACTTGATTAAATAAAGTTAGAAATCCAGTGTAGCGCCCAAGCAGAAATATTTTAAGTAGCTCTATAGAGACACAATCAACTGGCTCCGGTGAGAAAAGACCCTGGAATCCTACACATAAGTTATTCGCTAAATGTTTGTACCCATGTTTTAAATAAAAAAAACGAATAATTATTTTTTTGCCAGTGTCTCAACTCTCTCAACCCAATAAACTCAACAAAGATTTTCCTGCGATTCGAACCAATCCAACACGAGAAATGACTTCAAATAAATTAAAAATAGGGCAAACTTGAATTCTAGATGCGCCTTCCGCAGTATACCCGTATGACATTGAACAAGGGCGCGCGAACTAACGCAGTTTCTTCAACGATAATGTAGCAGGTATTGTAAGGAACTGATACTTTCGATGAATACTTAAATAACCTTATTCTATTGCGCACATTATTATTATTATTATTATTATGTATCTCTAAACTTAAAGTTTCACGGGTCCTAGATGTAAGTGGACCCGGTCATTTGGAAGGCGTGCGTGGGGGCACAGGTCCAACATGTAGAGGCCCCTTTGATACACTTTGATGTTGTGCATGTATGGTACACAAGGCGGATTCTATCCTCAATTGCACAGTGTGATACAACCGACGATAGTCCCCGCCGTGTGCACAGGAACTATTTTAGAACAGGAAACTACAGGATAATGGGCTATTGGGGTGAAATTACGAGGGACTGGTGAAAGGGCTATGGGATACTATTATTATAATTATTATTATAAAGGTAAGTGCAAAACAATGTCCCTTATTGCCAACTGTAGTCAAATTAAATTCTATATTGCTACTGGAAAATATCATCTAGCATCCACCATCCAACATCCTCAAAATAGGATTACAAATTTGAACAAGGCAGTAAATTGTGACGGTGGTTTCACTTCAGTCGAATGGTATCAAGCAACTTCACTATTTAAAAGGGTTGACAAAAAACCAGATACACCATCTGATGCTAAATGGTCACTTTCCTCTATGTCCATGAATAATGCAACACCAGCCCGGAAAAACTCTTTACACCTTTTTTAACGAACCCCATGTTATGAACCCACGGGGAATACATCAGAACTTCAGAAGGTATTTTTATCTAGACCCAATGTTATCCTTCAAAAGTGATTCATAAAAATCGCTACGAAAACGAAACCCAATTTCACTGGCGCGACCGACAGCTGCTCATTAAGTAATTACTAGTGTATTACAAAACTTTACATCATTAAACTGTAATTAGAACGTAATTCATAATCATATATGGTTATGAGATTTATAATCGGTACGCTAAATTATTCCGCTACAAAAACGTTAATTAAAAAAGCTGGTATGGTACAAAACAACGCTTAATTATACCTAACAAATGCCAACCTGTCAATGTATAACAATCATGAATAGACTTATGAGAAGAGAGGGGTAGAGAAAAAGAGAAGATAGAGACAAAATATTCTCCGTTATAGTATCCAAAATTGGTCTGTCTACTTTGTATTTGTATAAGGACACACAAGCAAAAACAGGCGAACCCAAAACTATTAATTCCCTCTTCAAAACGAACTGGAATCTTTGCATATTTAATCAGATACGTTATATATTATGTACCTACCAGACTGTTGGTACAGGGTAAAAATCATCAGCTATATTAACTATGTTGATATTGACACCCAAGCACGTCTGACTGCATACGGATTTCATGAATTACAATATCCCGTTGTCGACTTGCACTACATTAAAATAATCCGCTGTACAAAGACTTATTCTATGGATCCCAGTGCCCATTGCTTGAAATAAATCACAGACCGTAATCCTTATTTCTATCACAATAAAGTATAATTTGCAATGAATTCGTTTAAGTATTGTTTATAACAGAACTGGGAATAGAACCGTGAGTACACCCCGTGTTTCAACACTGCTTCGGTCGAAATAATCCAAGCTCAAGAGAGGGGATTGTCTTAATAAACATCCTTAGTGTTGGGTCTCCCATTATATTAAAATTAATTATCCGAACTCGGCAAGGTGCAAGTTTATACAGCGAATAATCTGTTTGTATTTTGGTGTTGAAGGGTGTTGAAACCACCATTTACAAAATATATTTCATTTCTTTATTATTCCATGCAAATTACCATGAATATTAGTGAGTCCTCATAGCTCTTAACGAATTAACGAGTCATCCTCTCGATTTGAGGCTTGGACTGTGTTGGTCACTGGTGTCATGGGACTCATGGTCCGGCACGCCCCAACATCAGCAAGAAAGCAGAATTAGAAGATGTAACGGTGATCCCACTACTACCATCCTAAAAAGAACCGCACAGAAATTTTACCACGTTGGCAAACAACACTTTAGAACTGTCTTCAACCAAACAAAGATAGAAAAGTCATAGAAGCCGTAAGAGGAAATCGCCCCTTCTAATGGCCACTAAGATCCTGACCGTTAATAGAATAATTGACAGTGTCCAGCAGTAGGGTTCACGAGCATGTGAAAGGGAGGATAACAGGTTTGCGTGGAGACCGCTGGGCAGTGGGCTGCAGTGTGAGCAATGCGCAGACGATCGGCCGTAGAAAGCGAGTCTCAATTAAACTGCATCCATTTCTCTCAGAGAAAGTGCTCGCGGCAGGTGCAAGGGCTCGAGGTGGCCTTCGCTTCGGTGCGTTTTGTGAACGGGAATGTTCATTACACAACCTTATAATGAATGTACACGTAATCAGCACAACAGCACAACACTGTAGATTGGTGATCCTGTGCTACGATCCAGAAGGGCCTATACTAGAGCATCACTGCTCCATACAAGCCTATGATACAACAAGGTCTGTATCGGGTTCAGGTTGTATTAAATGATATAATATTCGACTGGCACGGCGTGCGACATGGCCTAGCCAATCATAATTCACCGAGCCCATTCACCAAAACCGTTTAATCGTTACCTTTAAAACGACAACACACATTGCATCACAGCGTTACACTTTAAAGTCTATAAACCCTAAAGGTCGATTCTCACTTGGCACTTGCATCGACTTAATGCCCACCCAAGGTATTCACACTAAGAGAATACACAACTAATTATTAACATTACCTACACGATTTGCAGAAACACAAACAACATAAAATTACTAATAAGGTGTAATTTAACCCATCCGTTTATCTACGACGTGTTCACGCTTAATCCACTGAACCGCTGTAAATGAAATTTGGTAAGGAGATAGGTTGTCCCCTGGAACGGACACGGACAGTTTCTCCCGGAAATGCATTATATGGTTTTATGGATAATTTTAATCTTTCTATTTATTCATGAACCTCAAGTCAGTTGCTTAGCAACTGTTAAAGGGTCTCAGCACTTTTGTGTTAGTTGTTATTACTTTACCAACTCATCCAGAGTTTATAGAGAGATTGGTTTTGAACACCGCTCTAAGTGTCCAAACCGGAGACTGGCGGAGTCATCAAACTAGATTCGAATCGGAACGCCTAGTGAGTATAGACCCTACGTTACGCCAGTTCATTACGTTCGTGGTAACGGTCACGACTTGAACCCGGGACTGTACATAGATAATGCGTTGTGTTCAGAATGGAATGCGAGCATTAGAATGTTTCACTTGTAATACTCAACAGTTTTAAATGTCAGTGCACCCCGACCCCGTGGCTACACTATAACATTTTTATGATGTCGATGTCGGGGAAGGGCTGCAGAATGACCAAATGTAAATACGGCAGCTTACGTATTACTTCCACTTATTAATTATAGAAGAGTAATGGTTGTGTTTCCATAAGCTGTGGTCAAGATTAATCTATTGTAGTCAAACCCATCTATCAGTCTTTTAATTTGGTCACTCAGACCTGACGTAAAATGTTTGCGTATGAACAAGCCACAAAAGTAATGACCAAAAAATTCGCTACTCGGCCGGCATCAGCCATCCCACTCATACGTACTGGAGGACACATTGCGCAAATGAGAAGCAACTTTAAAAATCGGGTAATATATCAGACGACGTTTTTATCCAATTAACGTATCTCCCAACAATGAAGTTATCGAGTGACGCCAGCACATAATGAGACATCATTAGTGAGCTTAAGGTCATCAGAAGTGGGATAGTCTATTTACCGTGTTCCTTTTGTTTAATGTGTGCTTACCCAAACGCTGCTGCAGTAAAGTAGCCGCCCCAATCATTAGAAGGGAATTTAAATTCGGTAATCTATACTCATTATAATAAAGCTAAAGATTTTTTGTTTGTTTGTACGCTCTCTGGAACTGCCTGTTAGATTTGTGAAATTATATTAGTGTATGGTAGCCACATTCATGGGAAACGCTTTTGGATACAATTTTTAATTAACCTTTTTGATTTGACAAAGGCATAACGACAGGGGGTTACTGGTAACTATACATTTAATAAATCTGTAACGGTTCGCTGTCTATACATAGAAAATATACATAATAATATGAGAAAAACTTTTACTGGCCTTTGTGTTATTTCAATCAGTTCATAAATAAAAAAGTTACGTCAGTTTCAAGAATCACTTAACATTTTCCGAATGTGGTACCTACTAAGGGACATGTTTCCCGAGACCCGAAGCGAAACGTAAAATTTACGCAAATTATGCATAATGAACTATCTAGGATGATATGAGGGTCTATATAAATTTCAGCTAACCACGTGTTATGGTCGGGTTATGAAGTTCAAATTATTATTAAACTTGGCGGGCGAACTCGAACACATGTAAATTCATGTAAACCCGGCGAACGGTCGTGAACGGTCGCGCGGCGCACGCGGGGATATGGCGAGCAATTTTGACTTTCCTTTCGTGCATGGAATGTTGATTGTGGGCGAAGTACTGGCAGGGAGTAGGGACCGACCATTGAAACAGTTTACGGCGTGAGAGGTTACGAGTGTTACGACTTACGTTGCTTGTAAGTTGTAAACGACACTTAGCGGTGCAGTAAACCTATATCTCATATAATTATTAATTTATTATTATGGGTTGTTCTATACTAGATCCTTTACGTATGAAATTGTAATTGTAATAAAATTCTTACTGCGGCTACTGCTCTATGTCTGTACATGGAAAATATTTAAGAATACTATCAGTAGGGGGATTATTACCGCAATTTAATAACAATGCGTTTTTGTTTTGTTTGTCTGTTTGTCGATATTTCCGTTAGCTGTTAGTCTATATTTGTTCTCGATAATCTCAAAATCGGCTTCGCTGAAAATTAGTCCAATAATTGTACTGAAGTGAAAACATCAGCTGGTTACAATTTACCTTTTCATAATTAGCCGTATTCCCTATCACGTGTTTTCATATTTTACGTTTATTCTTAAGATAAACAAAAGTATAACATGAATATTAACACAGAGGAGACAATATGCACAGCACAGACTGATTGCACTCCGCACTCGGCTCAACTTTCCTGCGCTGATTGCGTTCGCATTTCCGTCATTACGCCGCGCGCGGAAGCGACACCATTTTCTCTAGAGAATACTGCATATTGGTAATCGGGTGAAAATATTACTTGAGATGAGAATTATCCTGGTCGTTTTATAACTGGTAAACTTGAGGTCTTGGTAAGTATGTTTGATAACTGGTAAATTGGTGGCCTTGAGCGGTTCCGTGCTTTGGGGGGCACGTAAAGACATCGATCGCGGTTTTTATCGTTAGATAGCAGTGGTTAAGCCATGTCGGAGAACTTCGGGCGGCATAAAAACTTCCGACTGGAACACGGTGGTGGACTGTGGAGTATGCTCTAGACCTCGTCATTAACGAGGAGAACCCCATACTCAGTAGTAAATCATTAATAGGTTGAAACCATTATAATTATAAAAATATATTAAAGTTGAAGAATTCTAGCTGAACAATAGTTAGCTACTGATTACTGATGCCTAGAAATTATTCGCATTCCAAAAATCTTGTCCATGGTAACCAAAAAAACTATAAAGATTTTCTCTCAGGCTGTGACATTTCCCTGTAAAAATACAACGAGCACAGCTTACAATTAAAATGTTAAGCGTTTACGATAGCATGAGTTTAAAACCAAGGGTTATTGTTTTGATAAACCTTAAAAATCTCATCAAACTCAAAAAAATATCTCCATTTTTAGCAACTGCAAAAATAGACACGTCATTGTTAACCTGATAAATATGCATTATAATGCGGCTCCCCGAGGACACTCGAGGGTAACCTCTCGGCACCTCTCGGCATAGTCGATCTGGGTCGAGCAGCCGCCGACTCGTGTTTACTTTACTAACGACTTTAACTAGTGATTTGTTAGTGCTGTGTAGTAATACGCACAGCACATTATGGAATCATCTCCCGTATTAACCGTTCTCGGAGCGCTTAGGACATGGAATTCCGTGTTGTCTGTCCTGAATCTTTGATTGTGCTATATCTCATTGGCTAAGCCCTTCTACACAAATTATTAAATGCGTTTCTGCACCTCTTATCAGTCCCTTTACAAATACAGAAAACTGACAATCCTTGAAAGATAATTCCAGCAATTGATGCATTAAAAATCTTCAATTGAAAAGCATCTCTCTGGATATCCTCCTTTGCTGTCGACAGGAAAGCAGTCGTCGTTCCAGTACACATAGTGTCGTGTGGGGAGCGATCCGATAATACGTCTCACCAATAACTTTCACGATTGCGTGCGCCGGTTACATCACTAGTATTCACCAGCCTACAACAATAGCTGGTGGTGTGCGTGCAATGGGCGTTATGGTGCGAATGGTGATAGGTGTGACATGAGGAGAGATTTTACACATATGGCCGTGAGACAGACAGGAAACTATATAAACCGAAAAAGCTCAATATAAACAAATTGAGCGATTGTTTTGATTCTTCTGATTCATCACTAGTAACGGCGATATTGGAGAGTCAATTAGAACTTTCAACGTTATTGCAATGTCTGTTCCAGCTGGGGAAACTCTAGACTTTAGGACAACTAGACAGAGTCAGTGGTCTGTCCACAGTCTGAGAACATACATTGTGCTGCTGACGACATTTCATGTTCACCCATTACAACCTGGCCACGACTGCAGTGCCTGCTGTCACAAACACAATATCGGCATATCAATTTTAGATAACATCTTTCATTGAACAGAAAAGACTAATGTGAGTATGCTGTCATTGGCGTCCATTGTAGACTGCAGTGATATTTAAAACAAATAGACTGCATTAATGTTAATTTACGCAATGTCCAATTAAAATTCGGACCGCACAGCTCGGCGTCTAATAAATAAAACGGCTCGAGGATAAATTGAATTAATTGAACATTAATTTCTTAGAAACTCACATATTTAGTAGTCCACCGACGCCAAGTCGCCATGTTTGGTCAACTTAACTCGCTAAAATGGATGTTTATGACTGAATTTTTTTATTCACCATGGCGCTATTAAGCGGTCTCTATTGTCCATAGGTTAAGACTGAAAATAGCTCGCGCGGTTGTGGTGTTTACAAATATGGCGGACAAGTTCCCGCGCAAAACGGTGCTTGCGGTACTTCCGGCGGCAGGCGACGCTTCCGGTATTGCGCCCTCTACCGGCTTCCATACTTGGATGTCGTTAACGGTTCTGTTGTTAAATTTTATTAACATGGTGGGTAATAGTTATGTAACAAGAATAATGTCGGTGGTTCTATGGGTGAATGAGATCGCGTTGAACCATAATAAACAACAATTATCATAGGTTTGCCCTGTTATTTTTTTACTTAGGCAGTGGTAGAAATCTTACGCATGGAGAGTTTCAACGATATGAGTGAAGCCTCTATAACAGCGAAATGGAGTATACTCCAAGACTGCTCATTAATGTTGAAAACTTAAGACATCTTAATAAAAAATCATCAGACTTTCAACTAAGGTGCTTTGTAATCATGGTGAGCACCTGTATTTAACGAGCAAGTCACAAAACGCAAGACACGAAGATATCGTTTTCTCCGGCGAATGAGAAATTTGTTAGTTCGCACTGCAATATTGCAGTAGTCGACCTGTTCGCGAGTAGAAAGTTCGATCAGCCATTAGATCGGGGATTGCGCTTGCTGCAAGCCAGAGCCAATACTTAAAGTATTGAAGCATTATAAGAGTAGGTACTATACATTTTATATTCCGCGTTACTGGCGAACAAGAAAGAAACCAACTTCTTCGTTATTACCAGAATTAAACGGAATGGTGTAAGTCTATTGATCTTCAACCTCCACCGATGCCTCGTATCAAGCAACGTTTGTCAACAGAGTACACTACCAGAAAAGCTTGGCTTCGGCTCAAAGATGGATCAAGCCCTTGTACAACAAACATTGGAACCCTTTAAAGGACCTACAATTGATTAATAAGGTATAATCGAAGATCAACAAAATTGGCACTGAACAGTAATCGAAGATCAAGAAATGTCGCACGTCGTCTGAAACATTGAACCTTTTCTTTAGCCAAACTACAAATCGAAATCCCAGACACTACCAATCATGATAGATTGCGTTCAAGTTTCACCCTGGTGTCATTTACGGCATGAAAAATGATACTCAATCGTTGCTTCACGTACAAAAAGCTAATCGACATACCTATGTGTAGATATTACGGCGCGATTCACACTTTAAATAGGTTTAATCTTGATGTTTCTGATATTTATTTAACTAGTGACGTAAAGTTACCTAGGTCTACTTTAGGCTGGAAATTTTTACAACTGATTTTTCAAAAATAAATAGATAGAAAAAACAAATAAATAGAAAAAACAAGTCCAGGGAGGAGCGGCAAGACATTTTTTTATCTAATCTCAGTTACAGAAAACATCAAACCACGTCTGAATAAATAAATATCAATATCTTTTATTTTATTTATTTTATTTTTATTTCAATATATATCAATATATCATCCAAGCAATTTTATACAAAATCAATTAAGTACATCAATCTTCCTTGTCAGCCTTTAAAGTACCTAACCAGAGGGCACTTGACGTTAAGCATGTTTCACTACCTGCGACAAATACCTACAGTTGGTATATCAGTATATCACCAGCCCATGGACAAGTAGGTCAGCTTAATACAACACAACTTTCTATCGATATCTATTTGATATCGTTTAATGGACACTACACATTAGACACTTTCAATTACTTTTTGTTATAATTGAATTGGCGGAATGGACATTCCACGTGATGTCAGCTCTTACGACCAATAGCTAGAGAGCCCGTGGAGGTTAGACGGCACATAATTTAGGCCTTAAATTTACTTAGTAGGTCTGTTGTACCTACCGACCACAATATTTTGATATACCAAAACGACAGCTTTCCCAAGGTACTTTTTATTTCGTCAAACTATCTTACCTGTCACACTTGAGTGACACTGAACCTACCATCACCGAGCTTAGCTAGCTCCCATCAACCTAGCAACAGACTTACTGAGGAAATTTTAGGCTCACGTCCACGGGCTCTCTAGCTGTTGGTCGTAAAGAGCTTCCTAAACGATGTGTTGTCTGCCGTCCACTGGCTCTTAGACTACAACGCCAGCCTTCACGACGCAAATAGACGTGTCCTGGTACCGCCTGTCACAATAAATCTAGCTCGATAACTTCGGCTCTCACATAGTCGTTAGTCGTTCCAACAAGACCTTCACCTAGAAATGGGATTCGTTTGTGCAAAATATAACCTATTCCGGAATGTTAATTTCTTCACTGATTTCAAGTTCTCCACTAGTATGCGACCAGGAAGTTTTTCTTCTACCCTTGTTCTTTATTTGCAAGACTTATTTGAAAGCTTATTTTGTTTGTTGAATTGTTATATTTAAAAAAAAATCGATCTTATTTATTCATACAGTTAATTGAAACAATAAAAAAAACCCCAGAGGGCATGGGGACAGTGTAAAACTTGTTAAGACCAAATAGGATAACATAATTATTTCAACCCATAGATTTCGTGTAAAGAAGACATTACCATTCCTATATCCATTCCTATTCCTATATCCATTACCATTCCTATATCCATTCCTATTCCTATATCCATTACCATTCCTATTCCTATATCCTTTTAACCAATTAGCAAATCATAAATAAGTTACCGGTGACCGCTCATCGGATAACTCCATCGATACGTACGAGCGACGGCCTCACAGAGACCAATCCACTTGGAACCAATTAGAATGCCCCCACCCGGGCTCTCTAATTACCGCGGTAATTCGAGATGATCGCGACCACTTGACACGAGGCCCTTACACCCCCCGCCGGCGCCCCGCGCACCGCAACCCGATATCCCCCGCTCACTTTCATCTTAATTTCTCAAGTTGATTGATTGTAGATTTCTTTAATCTTATCGATAATTATAACGAGATAGCATACTAGTTAATATAGCTAGTGGTGATCAGTGATCTCTTCGATTAGAAATTAATTCGCCACCGTGAAAGCATTTTGAGGAGACTTGCAAAATTGAGAGTTCTTCAGAACGTTCCCAATGGGTACAGTCTGCCGATCCGATAAAATAAAAATTAAGTTTTTATCAGCGAGCGATTCGTACTTTGAGTACACCAGAAATAGTGTTTAGTAATAAACAAATATAACAAATATCAAACCACAATTTTCAAAATGTTAAACACATTAACACATGTCATAACGATTAAAATTCTAGAAGATATTAATAATAACCATTAACTGGGATTAATAGTTCTGGTTTGGATCAATAATGACGTAATTAACTGATTAATTTGTCCCAATACTTGTCTCCATTTTGATGCATACCGTGAGAATGTGCAATGTTTTATTTATAGGTCGTTATGAGAAGAACAATTAACTCCTTTTGCAATATGTATATAAATTTTATGCCGTGGTAGGACTAGTTGGTACAATAAACAATTACAATATTATAAGCTCAAGACACGAATATTAAAAGAGTTGGTTTGAGGTATACTTTAAAGGAAGCGAACAATAACTCCGTAACATGATAAATGGACACGGCAGGCTGAGCATAAAACAAATCCAGACGTTCATTTACAAGTCTCATTACTTTTAACACAGTTGCAAGTGTTGGCGTCGCGTGGGCCGGCGCTCGTCAGACAGTCTGCGCAGCTCGCTACAAAAATATATGGGATTGATTGGTAACCCACCCCCGGGCATCGGGAAACACAAGCCTTAGTAGCCGCTCTCGACACTATGCTACTGATTTACTTGGCATTTCATGACTGACTCATTTTATAGATAAATTTCATATTTGCCTCAGGCCCAATTCGGATAGTACTAAAACTTGGTGGTAAGATTTTTTACGGGACTGGTAGCTATCACCTTCCTGCTAAAATGTTACTGTAAAACGGTAAAACGTCCTGTCTCCGACGATGAGTTGGTGACGCCCATAATGTAGCAGAGATACTGCATACATTGGTTCATTCCCACTAGTTCAAGTGAGTAGTTCAACCGTTGAACCAGTTGCAGTGACCACCAAAACAGGCAGCCCGTCTGCTAGTTACAAAATAACTGTGAAACCCAATAAGGAGACATTCCAGGCCTGAGCCAATGAGCACAATCGAGGAAAATTATAAATCTCATCCATTGTAGGTGTTTAGAATTTAATCAAATGCATTATATACCTACGTTAGAAATATTTGCAATGACCATGAATGTCGTCACGACCCACACACCCGTTCATCTGAAAGGCACGTAAACCATGTAATAGCCGATAAATGGGCACATGAGCCACGTTATGGATAGGGGTCACCGGTGCCCATGAACTTCTGAAATATCAAGGACGCCACAGAAGCCTTGAAATTGAGGATAACAAATTATGCCGCTATGTGAGATTGCCTAGTTTAGTTTATAGGCCTTCTCTTTCTTTCGTTCTTGGGCAACAGTACCGCCTGCATTTTCGGCAGTACACCGCCCCGCGCGATAATCACACCGGAGAGGAGCTTGTTCAACGCTTCGTCGTTGCATCAAGGACGTTACAGAAGCCTTGAATTTGATTCATAATGGCAGTGCCCATTGCTACCTCAACTGCTATTTGTCAACTGAGCATGCATAAAGATCAGTTGCCAGTACACTTCAGATGAAGACGATTAACAAAAAGTGTTTGATTGTTGGTACTTACGAAATGAATTGATCCTATCCTACCCTATCCAATCTCTATTCCAAATTTCATAAAAATCGGTTCAGTGGTTTTTCCATGAAAAAGTAACGAACATCCATACATCCATTCTCACAAACTTTCGTATTAATAATATTACTAGAAAATAGGATACCATTCCAAACTTCACCAAAATTTGTTCAGTAGCTTTTGCGTTAAAGAGCAAAAAACATCTGTTAATTCTTGCTTGTCGTCGCAAAATACTTTTTTGGGAGAAGACACGTTTTAATTTAGATTTGTACAGAGCCAAAAGTGAAATTAAAATTTATGGTGAATAAAATATTTATTTGATATCGAAATTAGTTTTGGTAGTTCGCATACTGAAATGCAACACAAAGATGCAAAACTTTGCACGGCAGGAACTGTAGTATATTATAGTTTCCCAAGTACAAATAACACTATAAATTAAGTCACTGTTTTTGGGTTAAATAAGATTATACATACGTGACACACAGTAAGTAAACAGCTCTAAATAATAAAGGCAGGAGCAGTCAACTGACACAACGATGCAGTGACCTTGCGATGACGATATGGCGCCCACGCAGGGGCCGCGGCTCAAGCATTAGGATTAAATGGAGAATTATCTAGACTTATCACTAAGACTAAATGACATGTGACCTTTACTATCTACTTTTCTCCATAATTACACCCATAATTATGCTATATAAATAATTAAGCCAGGAAAATTCTGCGAATCCCTAACGATATCTCCTTAACTCTTTCTCCTATTTAAGCATTTAGAATTTTGTAACCGTATACAAAGTAATAACTGTACGTATTTTATCAAATCACTTAAGCATGCCATTTTTTGAGTCTACCACCGTTTCGCAAAGGTTTCGCATTTATTGAGAATTGCATCAATTTGGTTTCAAGAGCCGGAACGTTAAAATTTTTGAATGAAAAATACTTTGTTACATGAAGCTATTTGTAACCAAGTTGTTATAGTCGAGCAGTTTAAGTATTCCTATTCAAAGCTGAACGAGATGTAACAGACGTAACGGTTCATTCTTGAGTGTCACAACAAGGTCAAAATCTCGAGCCAAAACCCTTCAAAGTTTAACGCAGCAAATAATATAAAGAGACAATTTGCAGCTCCATTCCAGACGTATCGTTCAAGAATCTAATTTATATTATAGTTATTTTATTGAGCTCATTTACTATGCAAGCGCAAGTCTACTCCGTCAGCGAAATGACGAATGGTAATGGTACGGATTGCAAACCACGCAATTCTCACTTCATGCCTTTTTAAAATGTTAAGTATCACTCTTTATTAAGTAATTCTTCTTATTACATACATTATAACAAATATATCAAAAAATATGCAAATGTTTTAATATGCAACTTCATGTCGTCATCCATTTTGTGTTTTTGGGGGGGGTACCGGTACTGTCTAGCGACATACATACGTGTACTTGCTGTGTTTTAACGTGATCATAGCAATTTATCCGTGTTTTGTTCTTACCCGTATGAATGTTACGTCATCCCATTCATCATTGTGAAAGTGGGCCAAGCGAATGAAAAATGTAATTCAATGATTATAAGTGCAAGCACTACTTAAATTATTATCTTCTTCGATAAGCTTAAAATAATTGGTTGCAAATTGGGATAAAACCATACTGTTCTGTTTCTTTTTTACGCTAGAGTACAATCGTGATGGTAAATTATGCGGCGTTGTAGTGTTGGGTGCTAAAGCGAACTGTAGTATTAATTACCACCTATATACGAGCATATTACCTATAACTGCAAAATCAACATTAATTTCGACCTATGAATTTAACCGTTGATCCGTCGGTAAATCGATCGATTTGTTAAGTGTTATTTTTGATTCTAAAAAATAAAATCAAACTCAACTGAGTTTGCTTTTATGCAGTAGAACTCTACTGAATATCAATCTGAGCTTTTTCATGTTATAGGCTTAGGTATACTATGTAGGTAGGTCATGAGCTTATGAAACATCTTGATTGAAACATGTTATGTGGCGTACATCAAATTTAGTAAAAAGTCATGTTATATATGAGCACAATTTATCGATGTTAACCAAATGGTTTTTAAATAAAATATATCGAAATCCCAGTCAAAATACGTCACGTTCCCTTCGAGTGAACTCCTGCGGCAACGAGCCGTGGGATCGCAAACAAATTAGCTTACCGGCTGGAGCGATTTAAATTGGACAGGGGATCCGAGATCTTCAGAGCAGATTGCGTTAGGTCCCTTGGACCTCGGTCTCGGGTTTACGCAATATTAAATGGTAAACATTATAAATGCTGTTTGCAGAGATGAACGGTTAGAATATGCGTATAGCGCGACTGAAGGTAGAGCTCATTTAACATGATTTAAAACCTGCCTCGGTGAGCATATTTGACATGGCAGTTCATTGATTACAAATGGTCATCCCTATTTAAATCTGTGCAATGGGCCCTGCAAAGGGGAAGAAGCACACGAGGACCTAATGACAAACAGCATTCTTAAATTACCGTCAGGTGAGATTGTGCTCAAAAGTTACACAAAATGAAATAAAATTGAAGCCTTTCGTGAACGTTTCTACCTTAAGGTATGCTACTGATACCGGGTATTATACTGAATAGTTCTCCAAGCAATTCCTCGTCACATAAAATGACTACCAAGTGCCTACATTTCTCCGTAGTGTAAGTGACTTTTGTACCGCCTATAGGCTAATGATTGTAGACAAGACTATGTACGGGTATGTGATTGTAGACTAGACGTTACTTCGAAATCGTATAGTTTGTTCAATATTTGGCTAGCACAACCCAAATCTGCTGCAAAGGTCCAATGTCCTTTCTCCTGCTACGATGGTAGCCGACATTACGCAACCGTCGCCTCTAACTCGCACCCACGCCGGGGCGCGTCGTGTGTAACACATGACATTAGCATATCACGCATACTTATTATATCAACCAGTAACGATTACTATGATATCCTTGACACACTGTCTCCGACAACCATTGTCTCAGGACGACGTTCATTAATGTCAATGCTTATATTGCTTATCTTTGCGGCACTTTTATTGATGTGGAATTATCGAATACAGCTGGCGTTGCGTGTCCGTGGTCACTGCAGCCAATGGGATTCTAAAGATTATAATGTCATTCATTAGTTACCTATCTAATTAGATACGTATTTAGGTACAACGCAAAATTCCGATCAGGTTACCCGAAGACTTATAAGATACTAACATCTTAGTCCTTAAGGGTAGCGACACATCTGTGACCGAATTGAAACGAGACTCTTCCTAACAATTAATAACTGGAATATTACTATGTAACTTCAACTAACAGGACTAACTATCACTAACTAAAAAAATATATTAAATACCGTATTATTTAATTATCAGAATCTGCAAAAGATTTTAATTTGTTTGGAATTTATAATTGATTTATTTATAAATATAATTTGAATAACTTCTTTATATTTTAATTTTCCGATTGGCCACCGGTCTTTTTAATTAAAAAAATCTATAATAAATGATAATTAAATGTAAAAATGAAAATCAATTACGATTATAATATGCACATTACGATTTTGTTTTGGATTAATATTGCAATATGAAATACAACGCGCATACTACAATATTATTCGATACCGGTTACCCTGGCATATACTTATACAGAATTATGTACAAAATGAACTTTAAAAGTAATAAAAGAAGAGCAAATACGAATAAGGATAAGAGGAGCGAAGGGAAACTTTCGTGAATACAAAACCGTTGATCCAAAATCCTTCACCGCTGTTTCTGCCCATCTTCGCTATACTCCATTCTTGGCCGTCAACGTACCGTTAACCTTACCTGCCCTACCCCTACCTACCCTACCCCTACCCTACCTACCTTTGGTGTTACTGATGACTACGAGCGACGGTATCCACTTACCATCAGGTGGCTCGTCTGCTCGTTTGTCGGCTATTATAAAAAAAACTTCTTTGAGATCCTAGTAGGTCGTATCCAGGTCTGTAAGCGGTATAAACTGGTTTAGGTTACACGGAACGCATGTAACTCACAACCTGTGTATATGCACACAGAGCGCCGAGTGCGCTAACCCCACAGTGCTAATTGCGGCAGTCATAACCCCCCGACCGGAACAAGAGCGACATGCGCGCCGGTCTCTTGCAGAAATTTTGAAAAAAGAATGCTCCAATATTATAGTATGTCGTATCATTACATACTGTAGTAACTCACTGTCAAATTTAGTGTATTCATCTTATTAAGAGGAAATGCTACCGGTCATTTTTCCATACAAACGTTCTCGACTAATCCCTCGCTGGTTTTTGACTCTAGATCAATAATTTTTTCACACAAGAATAATATCATCATCATTATCATGTCGGTACGTTTTGATTTTTTTGATATTTTTGTTTTCAAAAGTTTTAGGCTACTTCAAACAGCGCTTAAAACGGCCAAATAAATATGCCGCAGACAAACGCTTAGTACACAAATTGTATAATAATTAGCACAAAAAGCTAAACGGTCCGACACAGAATATCTCCTTCCCATTCAATTTCCAAAATTTCGTTACGATTGCTTTTGTTTAGGCGGGGGGATTAGTCGAGAACGGAACCTCGATTTTGATGATTTTTGCCTCGGGTTTTTACACGGAGCTGCAGTTGTCCCTATCGCACTGACATAGGTACACGCCGCTCGCAAGCGCGACAGAGATATTGAGTGAAAAATCCCAAATTTGAAAAAGGGTTCACGTGGTATTTCCTCTTAAGTTATTATATTAGTTGGTGCAGATGAATTACGATAGCGTTACGTTTACCAGAGAACTGCAAATCCGGGGCACCTTATACCTAAGTTTTTGAACTAGGTATGTTAAGTTTTTTTTAAGTTTAGCGCATCTATCTTTAACATCCCTTTATATTAACAAATTTCAATAAATCACGGTGTAGTGTTATCCAGCGCATAGCTTTCACTTTAATCCCATCCGAGCTAATGCCCCGCACCACGGTTACACGCTACACGTTATGTCACAACAAATCTTCGTTTTGTAATTACTAGTCTTTTTTTTCATTCGCAACGCACTTTCGATTCACGGAGCTGTACATCTTGTTTGAATACAGGGTTGGCAATATGTCTGTTAAATTTTATAATCATATTTTCTTATATAACCGTAATATAATATAATTCCAAAAAAGCGCCCGCTTAGCATCGGAATTCTTGAATTATATACAGATAGTAATCGATCATATTATATATTTAAGAGAAAATTGAATCAGCAAAGTAATTAAAAAATGTAATGAATTTAAGTGTCATTAGTGTTGCCATTAATTTTATTTAATGAAATTAACTAATAAACCTCTTTTTAACACGCTTTTATTTATTACACAATCCTATCTAGTCAGTTTGAAACCAGTACCCCGCATGAAAACCGCAACAAAAACCGAATTCTATTAACATTCAAATTATGCAAACAAGTATTTACCAAACCTCTTGTATTTACCAAATCCACAGGCTACTTAACATCACAGATTACAAAGTGTTTACAGAAATTATACAACTGGTACCATTCAAATGCAGCGTGAAGTAACGCCGATGTGTGTGCGCAACGGTCGGTCTGGCCATTAGCATAGCGACGGCCGACAGCCGGTGGGCAGTAGACGTAGGACGGCTTGATGGGTGCTGGCTGGTGACAGCGCAATACATGATAATATTTACTAGGTACAAATAAATAAACGCTAACACTGACATCCCCGCACTAGGATTCCCTAACACAAATAATCATCTCATCACTAACCCTTGACCAGGAAACAAAAATTTTACAGTCATATAAATGTCAGCCAGTGCCGGGACACTTCGCTTCGCAGGCAGGGTCACTACCAAACATCCAATCCAATTAGTGTACAATGAATGTTGAGGTTTTGATAAGGTTAAAATCATCGCGCAATAAATCCACCAATTATCGGAAGTTGTCCGAAAAGAGACATGGAAGCACGAAGTTATCTTTCTACACACTCATCTTCCCCCATCTTCAATCAAATGAGTAATGTTGGCACGGCAAAACAGTTTACTATTTAAAGAGCAAATCAATAATAACAGCAATCGTGAGTACATAATATAAAATGCATGTACTAAGCAACCACGAACCAGTCTCGATCCTAACGAAATGTTCGGCAAAAACGAAACAATTAAAACGCGCACGTAACACCAACAGACGGTACGCGAGGTGTTGCAACGGTGCAAGCCCAGTGTTGGCACTTGGCACCGACCGCTCTTCTGTTTGTAGTTTGTACAATACGGCGAGATAACGCAGCCTCCGCGATTGTTTGACTGCAAACGCAATATTTCATACGCTCGTACGTAATACGTAAAGTCGTCTCCTTATAGACCGAATAACAAATAATTTCATGCCTAGCACGAACCGCAAGGTGTAGAACTAACCTGACCTTTTATAGCATTTTTGAAAATGAAAACTTTGAAAAAATTACACCGGCTACTAAATTGTGATAAAATGATTAGTCGGTTAATGGTACCTTTTAATAAGTCATTCAGAAAAAAGTAAAGAAAAATTTTGATGTCCACAAAATCGACCCTAAATTTCGGCTGTTTAAACATTGTAGGACACGACGATAATAAAATCACCCATCGAAGTCTGCTACACCAAGGACAATATATCGAAACATTTAAGCCTTATCTATATGCAGAAACACCTGACCAACAATCTTTATATGTATGTGGTTTGTTCGGGTATGATAGGGAAGAAACGATAAGCAGCTTAACTCTTTCAATCCGAATGCCAAGTAATTACAACCCGCATTAAACCAGGCGGAGTATGAACGTTATTGTCAATTGTTACGCAATAAAGCTCGTTCTAACATGTTTGGAACATGATCAGGTTTTTAATTGAAATGATGTTACATGATAAATGGCAAGAGCTGTAGACAAGCTCTAATCCGCTGGGGGCAATAATAATCCCTACTAATATTATAAATGCGAAAGTAACTCTGTCTGTCTGTCTGTCTGTCTGTCTGTCTTTGTCGCTTTCCCGCTTAAACCTCTCAACCGATTTTGATGAAATTTGACACAGACAATCTTTAGACCCTGAGAAAGGACATAGGCTACCTTTTATTGCGACAAAAAGGGATGAAGAGGTTGAAATAGAGGTTGAAAGTTTGTATGGGATTTCTTCGGGTTTTAAGCACAGCGCCATCTAGGGGTGAACCTTCCTAACTTAAAGAATAAGAACGCCTAGCGCCATCTCTTAAAGAACCATGAAACTTTATATTTAAGCACTTGATAATAAGTTTCCCGAAGCGAAGCGAGGGCGGGTCGCTAGTTAAATATAATGATTACAAATCCGCGTCCACATGTAGGTCGTTCACACCGCGCAACAGTTTAGCCGGCGAGATTCTTCTCGGTCTGCCGCGCGGGCCGTGCCGTCTTCGGTTGCGTGCCACCAGCTGTGCGACCGTCGCGACCGTCACGGTACCATTCCGAAGCCGGCGCCCGTCAGGGAGGAATCCTCAGCGTACGCGGTATTTGGGGCAGTTGTTAAACGGCTGCGTTCTGATCCAAGACGACCTAATGCATTCACTGAATATTTTCGCACCGTTATTTTCCCTTCACGGCTAATATTCCTGTCTCTGATTTGGAAGCAAACGTATCTTTGTACGTGAGCAAATATAAATCTGGAATAGGATATACTCTTTTCCAAGGCTGGCAGTTAAAAATAGCAGATCTAAAAAGGGTTTAAAATTCGGCCTTTGTTATTGGTTATTATCAGCGACAACAAAATAAACTAACAAGTTTTAATCATTTCATTAGTTTTTCACGTCAAATCACGTTCAGCGATCGCCACGATCGCCGATAAGAATCTCTATAAAGAATTATCAGGTGAGCTGGTGTCAGGTTTTCCTTAATGCATCTATTAGTTTACAATACGATACGCACATACTACATAGGTACATCATTTAAACGTTGATTTGTTACGTAAGCTATAAGGCTATAAGACACTCAAACGACCAGAAAGATCTCGGACATCCAAAGTTCCGTTTATATGGGACACGGTCGCCCGGGCGTCGTGTTTACGATCACAATCGGACCTTATCATTAGCGCCACAAATGACTTGCCACAACTCAGCTGGGATGTTATCACAATTATGAATATCTCAGCCGTATGACATCATGGCGCAGATCTGCGCAGTAAACGTTGTCGCGCTAATTTATTAATGGACACCTTGTACCTAGAACACGGAACACGACCGGGTTGGCCATCTACAAACATGGCAAACTACTTATCTTATCCTATGATTCCAAGCTCGTAGGTACCATCACAATCTTTATTTCCATTGAAGGAATGTTAATTCATTTCTATAACGCTCGATTTCTAACACTTTCTCTACAAACGTACATTCAAACCTCCCAAATTTGAAAAGGCATCTATCTAATTGGAATGACAAATCAGTAAAATAAACTTCTGTAAACAACAAAGCCATACGTTCTACTAGTTTTTACATAATAAAATAACCTTATATGTATAGACTTGTGAGTTTAATGAGAATAACACACGACCCACGCGAAGTACATACATAGAAGTAGGTAAGTAATACATTAGTTTTACAACTCTGTAACCGACAGTTGTGCCGATTACACAGGACAAGACTGGACCCCTGGGTCCCCTGGGGCCCAAGTGTGCTAATTTATAAAAGCTTCAATTGCGTCGTGTCGGAATAATTTGGTATACAAAATGTGACAAATTATTCCGACATGACGCAATTGAAGCTTTTATCATTCAGCAGATTTGGGCTCATTAAAATAACTTCAAACTGGCCTGTTCTTTATACAAGACGAACCAGAGCGAAATTTAAAAATATTTTTATTGTAGCCTGTGTTGTATGTAAATAGAATAAGTACAGCATAGCAAACATAAGAGGTTACAGCCTTGTTTCTAATATACATCAATAAGTAGCACTGATCGCGTCATAAGAGTTGACTCAATTCCTGTTTTGCCATAATTATAATATTATAACATTAAAAAAATAACGCATTATTACCACAATTTGCCATTAAAGTATTTTTAGATCTTTCAGCTAGGTGATGAGTATCAAGTAATCAGCGAATTTTAAATTCTAAACATTGTTTGCTAATAAAAGAAATCAAAAGGGAGCATGCCAAATTACGAGGAATGCTTTTTTTATTAATTGTAAGTTAATGCCTGACCACAATCCCACCTGATGGTAAGTTGAGGTGTGGTCTTGGGTGGTAGAGCGCACTAACTTAGGAGCAGCCTATTCACTCTTGATTTGAAGACAACCCACATTATAATCGGATGGGAATACCGACGCTGACAATTTATTCCTCTCATCGTAATTAACTTCAAATAATTAATCCAGCTATTGAAGACATTGTAATGTGTTATACATTACACCAGGATGACCACATTAGTAATGTGGTCAAGTGCAAAAGTACTTCATCAATCTTGCGACGTCCAAACATGACGTTGAGCACCATCGTGTTACCATCGATAGACGCTAAGTGATTACAGCTCCTTATGGGTCGTAAGCGATGATACTCAAGTTTGTTAGTACACCTACACTCGTATATCTTCGTAGCCCAACAATAATGTAGTACTCCCGTACTCCCCTAGTATTGTGTGGCCCTTGTTCCTGTCTTGCATGCGGCGCGAATGATCTAAGACTCTTTTCTGGCAGACATTTGTATGATATGATACAAATATGCAGCGATAGGTACTCTAAGGTGGTCAATATGACATCTGGATATTGGAAGTTTGATGAAGTTACATGTGTGTTATGAAAATGTCTGCCTCTCTTCTCTGATAATTCTCTCTCTCTCTCTCTGCCGTACGTCCATACTGTCCATGCCTCTCACTGCACAGAATCCTCCCCACAAGCGTATATTTTTAATGGTTATGTCACGGTAATTTTAAGTCTTTGTGTCACACTTCGCCAAGTTACATTTGATGACAGTTTTACGATTTGTTATTGTTGACTTCAAAAGACGGTTCACTGTATGGCCTTCGGCCGATCGTAACAACGCAGTCAAACATTTAGTTGAATTCTAACTGACCAATCGTGAGATACATTAAACGTGCCTTGAGTAGCTAGCTGCATTATGTGCACCCGTTACAATAATTGACACATTATTGTTTATTGATTTCAAAGTAACGATATGCGGTTCTGAAAAGCTTCAAACATAGGTACCCAATGTTTCAGTAAGATTAGTCTTGGTCACATCAATGCTTAGAAATTATGCGTATCCATTTCAGTACCGAGAAGCAGTATATCCCTAACCAACTCTAAATAAGATTAAAGTTCTATTTGAAGGTGAGAAACCTTCATCAAATTGAAGTTTTAGAGTCTTTACGTTGTGATATGGTACGTGAACATTTTGTTTAGAGTTCGTGATTGATCACTAATATAGAATGTTTTTAAAAACTATGCTCGTAAAAAAATATTAGCTTTTAAATTTTATGTAAGAAAAACAGTTCACATGAATTCGCTAACAGCATTAACCTTATACGTAGAGTTAAGTTGAATTTAACTCATTAGTATTCTATGAATCTCACGTCATTGAGAAGGTTTGGAGCGTGGTGGAAACGCTGCTTCAATGTGAATGTGTTTAAGGGTTAAGTGCGAACCAATTCATCGGTATTTCCTACACGATCCCTAGACCTATTGACATGATATAACGATAATAATTCATCCATCATCATTCCATTAACGTGTCCTGTGCTCCGGATCGCTTCTGTTAAGTGCTCGTGAAATTTTGCCCCTAGCGGCCACCCATCCAACTGTGGAACGTTCGACGACCTGAAGTTACTTAATTATATTATCTATATGCTGAAAAATATTTATCTTGTTTTTTTTGCTGTCCATAACTCTTATAACTGACAACGTTTTCACTATCTTCTTTAAAATTATAATTCCTACGCCTTTTGTCGTCATGTTTTTGTCGTAAATCAATCAAATAAGTGTAATGAAACCCAATAATCCACCTTATGTTTGCAAATGTTTTATGTATTAATATTGTTGTTGTTGAATAAAATAAAACTATAGAATTCCCTAGAATTGTATATACATACATCCTAGAATTTCTACAGCTATTACAGTTTGAGGTTCAGGTCGTCTGGTGATCATTTTATGTAACTAGTCAAGAATCGAGCAGACCAGTTATCTGATGCTACGTGATCACTATCGTCAATGGATATCAATGCCACCAAAGGCATCTCCAACATCGCCAACCGGAGAAGTAAAGGAGATCAATTTTCCTCTACAGCAAATAAATCAACGAACATCCCCTCGATCTGCATAATTATCCACGAACGCAACACCTGCGTTACATTACAGAACCATTACATTTCTCGCTACGTTTGAATAATTTGAATATGTAAATATTGTAGAGGCAACCTCGTCAGGATTTCCGATCACGTACTTTTGACGTTCTAAAGCTGGTTGTGAGACAGACAGCAATAGGTTTGTTGTGTTCATTTGACATTAGCTTAGTAAATAGTAAATAGATGTCTATGAATGTGGAAGTATTGGTAAATTAAAAGCAATCATGAAATTATTTTTACAATACATGTTTCGGTTGTAGTTTCCTCCTTGGCCAGCAATGCGTCACTGATCTATGATGGTGCTCCATGAGTCGAGGCAAACCTATCATCAGATGGCCCGACCAACATATAAAGAAAATTAAATTGAGATATTAAATAAAAGAAATAAATAACGCTACACACTCATAGCCCCACACTAGGATTGCCTGTGTCGTGGGTGCCATGGACAACACACAAGACAAGTACACACACACCCAGACCAAGAACGGCTTAAATTCATCATTCAAATTTCCGCCTCGCTGGGAATCGAACCCAGGACCCTCGGAACGGCGATCTGGCGTGCCATCCGGGTCGTTTTGTTATTAATATTGTTGACACTATCGCGCGCATGTTTTTTGAGTAACATATTTGATATTGTACAGTTGAATCGAGAAATGAAACGAAAATGTACAAATTTAAATTGGTTCTTAATTAAATGCAAGCCGGAAGGCAGCAGACTTACTAATTAAAACCCACAGACCACTATTACGAGTAAAACCAAATATAATCGTAAATTACCAATGACATTTTAAGTATACATAAATGATAAAATAACATCATCGTCAATTATGTCAATTATCCCTCTAATCAACACTATGACACCGTAAAGACGGAAAGAGATTCAAACATCTTGTGCATTATAAATAAAAGCATTCTCCGGCCACAAAGCGCGAGCACCACTTGGCGCATTTTCTCGGCCGCTTCCATTTTCCTCGAACAGTTGAGCTTTGAAAGCTCTTTCGACTCGTTCGAGGTTGGCTTTGACTTTGACTTTCGAACAATGATCGCGGTAAAAGTTTTTAAAACAACTTGGTGCTAGATGATGATTTAAATAATATAACATTAAGTATATAATTATGTATTTATGTTAAATAAACTGCGCAACAAGAGTAATCTAAAGTCTTGAAACATGTCAATGTCTTGAAACATCAATTTATCGGTATGTATAGTATAAAATTCACCGTCATTCCATTATACATATTATTAAAAAGATATAAATTTAACATAAACATAAAAAAAAAAAAATTTCAAAATTTCTCCAACCCCAAATTTATAAAACGCCTGATAAAACCCAGCAACAAAACGTAAAATCGGACAAGCGGAGCGACGGCGTGTGATGTTACTCAGCTCACTCAATAAGTTTTGAGATGATCGGATTTTAAAACACCTGAGACTGATGAAATGATTATTTAAAGGTAACCGTGTCGTTATGCTCAAACAAGCGCAGAAACATCCTGATGATTTGTAAATAGGTCTCCTATTTTTTCTCCAACGGAATAGGGGAAACGGGGAATGGAGATCGAAACTACATACATACGTACAACCAAGCGTTGAGTCAACTATGCTGGGAAAAGGAATTCAAATCAAATTGTTTTACACATCGAATGGTTTCAACCGGTAGTGAGTGACCACTAGATAATTCAGTGTCACAGGAGCAACAAACAAAACTGTATTAGGAGCGGCGTTAGAATAACTTCCTATAAGCTACTCGCGTGTAATGAGATGCGCGCCATGTTTGCAGTCGGAATGCAGCGCAAGTGCAGCGCGGGCCATATACAGCGCCGCGCACTGTGTTTACTGCGCCGTACGGGAAGCGGACGGATTGCCGCCGAGGTTTCGTATTTATATCTGTAGCCCCGTTGACAGCGCTACTGTTGGTGAAGGGTTCCGGGTTCGCACCCATTTGTATAAGTTACTAACACTACTGTGCGTGTTGATTTCAATTAAAATAATAAAATAATAAAATTTTCGTCCTCAAAACGATTGCCTGTGGTGCGGTTAGCATAGGCAACACAAATAACCTACCACTAACCCGAGTACAAACATGTATCTGTCACATAAATGTCTGCCCCGGTCGGAAATAGAACCCGAATCGGTCTGGCATCACAGGCACTACTATATAGGTTACGGGGTCGGGGTTACCAATCGGGGTTGGGGGTCGGAAATGCAGATTGCATTGGCAGCTATGCTGAAACGTACAAGATGTGCATCCCCGTCCACACAACCCAGATGTAGACAATTAAAGGAAGCTTGTCTCTCCTTTACAATCAATCAAATCAAGCTTCAAATGTATTCAGCAACGCACAAGCTGATTCAGAGGACTTGATAAACGAAAAAATGGGATTATATTAACGTGTTCATTAAAACGATCAATTCTGGTAGTGACCAGCAACCTATTTGGGCATTGCACCCATTTAATACTAGTACGATGCGATGTCAGCAACTAGGCTAGACCAGTACACGTCATACACAACAATACCTATCCTACATTTCTAGGAACCATCGAGGGGCAACAGTTGAACTGTTCGTCCAGTTAAGGGGAAGTCGCTCTAATTGAGACTAATTCAGCGAACAAAGCAATTCAATTCAACTAAATTGGACCGCATCGATGCAGCGTCTGAATCTAACAGTACTTACCGCACTTCGTTCGTTCTGTATCGTCTCCGCGTTACTTGCAATTTGCAAAACACTACCCAATGTGTGCTTAACGAGAGTGCGCAAAGATCTCAATCCATCTCTTTCTGAGAGCAGACCGAAGACCGTGAAACTATGGAACAGAACATCCTCCGTGTGTGAAACAATTCTGGATTGTGATATCTGTACGTGACCCACGTAAGTAATAAAAAGCTATAAATATATTTCCGGTTGAAGGGGGTCCAGGTCCACGACACGAGAACCTTAAATGTGACTGTAAATCTATTTCAGTTAAGAACCCAAAAGTCTGTACGAAAGCTACGAATGGTATTTTCACTACACACTAACACTACCGAAGATGAATGGATGTGTATATAAATGTAAATAGGTATATTAGTTCACGGAACTCATAAAAACTTTTAAATTTGGGACGTGCATAAGTTATTTAAGTAGGTACATAAAACAAAAGACATATTCTGTTAAAATTGAAAATTTGATTCTATTCAATTCAAGTATTATTTCAGTGCAAACTTATTTGCTTCCTACGTTTTCCCTCGTCTGGCTCTTAGCCCTGTTGGTTGTATTGTCCGATTTTTCAAGGCTATTTCAATATGATATGCGGTCCTTATACACGTTCATAGTTCATTTCTTAGGAACCGCAATTAAAAACTCAGTGATACCAGATTTCAACATCATAGAAATTTGGAGTCAGAATATTTATTCGAACATATGCCGTTTCAGACACGATCAAGCAGGAATACTGACTGGCCACTCGTCTTCGTCTGTGGCCTCTTTCTGCAATATCTCAATGTTTCCACGGCAAATTAGTTTCACGTTATCAAGCAGCCATATTGTTTACTCTCATGCGTAGTATAATCAGAACATTACTAGATTCGCTGTTATCGCCTGAACAAACATTTATTTCCATATTTGTATGTACGCGGAAAATTGCTCGAATCCGTAACGGTTACGTTAGCATTTGGTGCAAGTCAGGTGTGTCCTTTAGACTATAAAGCAATTTTCGTGCGCAGCAACTGTGATAAAACTGGCCCAGTTGCTAATTATTCCAGCAGCAGATATTTGTGTGACAGAAAGGTGTTGTGTTTCATTCATATGTCAATCACAAAAATAAACAAAGACAAAACTCACAGTTTCATACAACTTAATTCTAACATGATAATTAGTAAGGTAATTAATAAACTTGTAATTAAAAAAAAAATGTAAGAAAGCAAAGGATCTGATAGATTGCACCAAATATGAAGTTCTTTCAGGTAGGACTCGAGCAGTTACACTCGCGGTTTATCATAATAAAGATAAGAAGACCATGGCTTGAGGCCAGTAGGTCTTCCATTTCTCTTCTTTCTTATCCGACGATCTTTGGTATTAGCGAAGTCCATGGGCATTGGGCACACACACATCAAGACAATCTTTCAGCGCGTACCACAATTAGGTGTCAATCGTTCACGATTAGTTTGCTGTAATCAACGGATGAGCGATGTGGGCTCGGGACGTATTTGTACTGGTGGTAGGTGGTAGATGGCTTCACTTTAGGCGCGCCAAAGGCCGCGAGACCCATTAGGTATTAGGTAATATTTAAATTTAATTCAATTGCGACACCACGTTTTATCTTCGTCGAAGTGAGAATGATATTTCATGAGCGACGTTATTATATGTTTAAATATTGATGTTTTATGTTTATTTCACAGTCACTTCTACTGTGCTATTTTAATGTGCGGGTATATTTATAAATCCTATATAACAGGGACCCTGTGAAGGTGTGAGTATGTAAACGTTTATTTTTAATGTTATTTCTGAACACTGAAGTACCTATTATTCATTATACACATGTAAGTAACGGCAGACCATGAAGACCAGGTTTCACATCAATGGACCTCACTATAATAGATGAGAGTGGGAATGCGACATTTAATAAATTAACAAATAAATATAAGATTAACAGTAATACATATAGGTATCTGGCACAATCACCCACCGAACTCGTAACAAAATCTTACTTAAATCTGCTCGCTTCCTTGTATATCACAAATTTATATATGCCGACAAAATATACAAGCCAATCATCACCAAGCAAATTATTTTCAAGCTCAACATGTTATATTTACATAGCAACAGTAAACTTAATCCGTTTTTCTCGTTACTCTGTTTTTGCGACGGTGACGTCATGTTAATATCTACCTACCTACTGATAAAAATATAAAAACATTATTATACTGTAATTACATTACACCTCAGTACATTATCAATATATATATTTACGTAAGTTTACATTCAAATATGAAAATGAATTGTGTTCAGAAGAGCCCACGACTGTCTTGGAAATATCTTCAAATTTTCACTTAGATTTAGAGGAGTCGAGGCGATAATTTTTGCCACGCGCCGGTCGGTAGACTTCGGGTACTTTATAAAGATAATAATGGAGAAATTGGATGTGAGTTCTTTAAGTTTTTCATAATATACAATACATATTCAAAAATTGAGAGTTGTATGGAAGAACCGAATCTCCGTATTCCAAGAATTTCCGTATATAAGAAAAGCCACTTTTTTGTGTACCAATCGAAACAGACAACATTTTTTTCGTTCCATAGCATCAGAAACGTTAAATTCAAAACCTGGTGCGAACGCCGGGGCACCAGCATTGCGAAACCGTCAAAACCAAACCTTACGAGCAAAGACCCCTCCGTACCATGACACCTTCGCACTGCACAAGTGTACAGCCACTGCACTTCACTTGCCGAACTGACACTTACACCGAATACTGTGCATGTCACACGATTTCTAATTCCTCACTTGGTACCGCGTCTCGAGTTCTCGGTGTAACTTGTGAATTAACTAACTCACGTTAGTGAGCAAATTCCACCAGCCGACACGTGAGCCGCGCGTGGCGTTCAGACCGTAACTGATCATTTAACCGCTGTGCTAGGTGGGAGTGAGCGATTAGGGCACACGTTCCAGCGATGGTCAGTTGACGAGATAATTAATCGCGACATACGAAGTACAGATACCACAGATTAATGTAAGGTGCAATGGCATGCGAGGAATTTCGTTCCGGATTCAATTCAGATAGCGATTGCAACGACAAGCACATAAATGTCTTATCTGTGAGTGCAAGCCAATCTACCCTGCTGGTGCTGGTGCACACTGTTAAAAAAACATGCAAGACAATGGTGCATGGTTTCTCCTGTGAAAGTTGATGGGTGGTGGTGGTCAAATTTGTATACCTCATTCTTGAGTCACCAGAAAAATCTTTTTAACATACGAACTCCGAGCTTCCTTATTAACCGGCAACACTTACAAAAATATCAGAAGCGGCTATTTACCATTTGGGGCTAGTATTATCAGTATAACAATACATATATAACAATACATTAAGGCTTACACAGATGGAAAGAAATGTGCCAGTGAACACAAAGTAATCGCTGACCGCGCGTAGTGCGACATAACCGGCAAGAGGAGGGTAATGCCGGTAATGTGTTATTCAAATTGTCGGATGTCGACCACACGACCTCCTGCCGTTTACGACTTCTTGTTTTTACATTTTAACACCGATATGGATATGCGAGAGTACAATGTGGTATGGTACGGATTGTAGCAAACTTCTAGTAGCTCTGGTACCTACACGTCTGACCCACTATGTATTATTATTATTATTTGATGCCAAATATTATGTTAAACGTCATATAGTATAACTTTATGAAGTATTCAGTAATTGTCATTAAGATGTAGTTTCATCAACCAGCCGGCTAGCTGTCATAATTTAAGACAACGCTACACACTTCTAGCCCCGCACTAGGATTCCCTGTGTCGTAGCTACTATGGCCAAAAAACCAGATTTATTGTTCTAGGATCATAGCTGTAACGTCTTATTTGTGTGTATTTGCTGCTCGCGACACAGTGAAACCTAGTACGCAGCAACGAGTATAGAAGGCGTAAGCATTTATTGAGACTAATAGGAAATTGATTATATGACTTCCAAATCACAGGTCACTTGAGCGTATTCTTGACTCGAATCCAGACCTTTACCCCACCGGGTTATTAACAACTGCGGAATTTACCAGATATTATTTCTCACAACATAACTTCGTGATAAATATCGCATAACAATTCACGTCAATAAACCAACGGATTAAGTATCAGAATGAACTCAATGTTGAGGCAAACATTGCGTAACTGTTGCGAAATTACGAGTGTTGACTTCACTCCTCGATCCTTATTCAAACTCGGAGCTACAAGGTCATTGCAAACATCAATTCATCACTAATGGATTAGTGTAATAATAAAACGAATGCAGCTTAAGGCCATAGACCACCACGCTGGCCGAGAGCTTTGGCAGTGTTTATAAAATAGAGAATTATTGTTACAGATTCTCCAGCAATACTTACTATATTGCCTTGATTCTATTCGAGTTATCTTTCGCGCGTTTGGATGGCATCAATCACCATACCGATGCAAAAGTCTGCCATGGTGCTTTTGTTTTTTGAGAAGAACTTTGTTATCTAATGGCTAACCCAACATGGACACAAGACCAACCCAAGGTACTGAAGGTACATCAGTACAACACTTCAATGCGTTGAAGAGTTGTCATGATATCCGAGGCTTCGAAAAGACTTTATATCGAACGATCTTGACGATTTTTACCAATAGCAATTTACTAGTCTTACTTAACCACCGAATACCATCAGGATAAAATGCTATTGGTGCTACAGATAGCAGCGATCTCCAACAGGAGGGTCCTAACGACATATCCTCGTTCATTCAAAAACTTTCAGCTTCTCAACTACTTAATAAACATTCTAGAACTTTCGACCTTAATCTACTCAACTAACGAGATGATCCCATCATTAACCACGTCCTCAAAACGCATGAAATCTTCAGATCAAGTAGGTGTCCGGCAACAAGTTTAATGGTAATTGGCAACGCAATTAGTTTTCCATTTGGAGAGCTACATAATTAGAAGACCGAGTGACATCAGATATGTGACGTTAGCGCTGATTGCGGTGCTCAAAGTTATTCAAAAGAAAATCAGGTTAAATGTAGGCATTGGCTCTCGCGTTACATATATTATGCTGGGAATGGTTGATGACTGCGCAATAAGTGTCCCTAAGCCTTATGTTATTTGGTAATAACTTTATGCAAACTAGATTATTTGCGCATGAACTTAGCGCGATACACAATTTAATACTGGATGTGGGCCGTCGTGGTGTTCTGAAAATAATAAATAAACGCTTTCACACTCAAAACCCCGCACTAGGAGTCCGTGTCGAGGGTGGCATGGACAACATAAATAACACATCACTAACACCCATGACCCGAGAACAAAAATTTATTTGTCACATAAATATTTACCCCGGTCGGGAATCGAACCCTAGGCCCATCGCTTCGCAGGCAGCGTTAACTAGGCTACAGGGTCCTCACACAATATTACACAAACATTACCATAACAAGACCATAGTGCTCTTCAAAAGATTTCTCTCATCATAATTCTGTGCCAGTTAACCACGACATATTCAAGGATCCTTATGACATCACAAACAAAATGAAAACCCCAAATGATGAGAATTGGTGGTTCCCAAACATGTCGGAAATGTTCATGATTTAAAATAAATTTTTAATTAAGTACTTTGCGCTTGTTATTCCCCGTAGTCCTACAGAGTTTGGTAACCTTACGACCTATTTTAATTTTAAACTAGTACGCTCGTTACTTCCTACCAGGTCTGATGAGACCACTATCTACAAATAATCAAAAAATCCTCGTTTAACTTTGTAATCACTTACTCATTATTTCGTCTACTGGGGTGATTCATCCGCGTGAAATTTAACAAAAAAGTTATTGAATTTCTAAAATAAAAGTAGCCTTAGTACTCCATAATACATGAGCCATCTGCCAGTGCAAGACCCATCAAAATCGGTCCAGCCGTTTCAGAGATTAGCCGGAACAAACAGACATACAGACGGATAAAAATTGAAAAAAAAGGGTTATTTTGGTATATGCATTTAGTAAGCGGTTATCTTAATATTACAAACAGACACTTCAATTTTATTTATTTGTATAGCTATCAGTTTACCGTCTACGCGTCTGTGTTAGACATCAGAATCGTATTAAAATCAACATTACATGGAAGGATCGAAGATGGTACAAAACGTGGTTTGAATAAGTAATTTGTTATTATTAAACCACTGCTTGTCACTTGCTAATCACGCAATCAAGTCGCTCTTCTAGTACTCGTAATTTGCCGAAAATAACACGAACTATTCAATGTATAACTGACTAAATCTATTCCTGGTTCTATCTGAACAAAAGTAATTTACTATTACATGTACATTTAAACGTATGATTTTAAACTCATCGCAGAATTACACAACACATTTTATTATGATACGGGCACTCACGAAGTCACGATATGTATTTTTGTACGCCGATATTTCGACCCAGTTGCACGACACATCAAAACTTTGCAAATAACTGCCCTAAACCTGTACATGCTGATAAAGCCTATTAATTAGGCAGATGATCTGATCGTTATCTTAACATTTTATAGCTTAGTTTGCCTAAATAACTTAAACCGTTACGAAATCTCAAGCTGAGAATCCATTCATCCATTAGCTCACAATGCGGCATCTTTACTAGGAACTACGAGTGTTATGTGACCCGTAGATGCGCCGTTTTCATCATCAGACCCACTTGGTTGCACATTTACATTAATTTAGATTGCATTACGTCAATCCATGGTAAGTACAACACGACCAGGGGAGGTAACTTGGACTCAACATGTACAAAGCCTGTTGTAAGGCTTTGTACATGTTGAAAAAACAATCAAGTGTACAAAAAATCCTATAGAAAAATGTGTGTCGTATGCCTCTTTTTACTTATAATATCATTGCTCGTATGTTAATTTCATTTGCCAATTTGTTGTAATTCATTGATAGGGTAATGGTGACGTGACGTCACATTCCACGCCAAGAGTTTATCAAACAACATTTCGCTCTATTTCATCCAGTGTCAAATCAAACTTGGTAATGCTTCTTTGACGTCGTAATTATAACGTTGCCGCGTTGTAGCAATACAGCATACCGCGGCACTTTTGTAAGAATTTATCAATTAGCCCTGTTTCCATCCCAAAGTAATAAGTAGGTAAGTTGGTAACTTCAACATTTTCCGAAGACTTGTTACAATGTACTGTTCCACATTGTTACAAGTCTTTTTGTTGAGCGCCAGCGAATTCATATAATAGGCGGAGAAATTTGTACAATCTGTATCGTTACATGAAAACTTGATATTCTTTACATCTGCAAACTTGTGCAATTTTTTCTGCTTGCTGAAACACGGATATAAAAAAATATGACTCCGAAAAGGCTGACGGTGTTTCGTTAAGATGTGGAATGTGGATGGTATGTACCTACTTAATTTTTTTATGCTTTTTGCCAGGGGCGCGCCGAGCGTCACCCACACGTTGGCTGAATTTGACGATTCTTGAGCACAGAGGTAGGGTATTCTGCTTAACTGGATTGCTACATCTCTTCCTTCCGTAGTACTTTCACGACACGATATGCAACACAATTGAAAGTCGTCAATCCACATCGCAGCGAGGCAAGGCAAACAGCAAAATACGAACAACCTACTTCCGCGCAGAATTTCTCATTGATCAGTTGATCACACACGACGAACGCTCGCCAAGGTCAGAGTTACGCCGCGCTATCAAACAATTAGCAGACATTCGTGCTGGTAGGTATTTTGTTAACCAGGAACCGGTTGTTCGGTTTCCACTCGATAAGTGAATGAAAAATTTGTGTTATTCGCCGTTTGTACAATTTCTAAACACGTGGGTTCACTGCCATGTTAGAACAAAGGTACACATTGACAAGTCGTTCATCATCATCACTGAATAGATATTTTTAAGAATATGTCATTCGGCGAATAGGGCCTTTTTTAGGGGTAGCGCGTTTTGCGAATAGATCCAATGTCGACTAAGCCAATCATACACTAAATTATGTACTTTGCAAGGTCCCTTCCCAAGGTATTTGATGCATACATAGAACACACAATTTTCCTTTAACATTCAAAAAACATTTTTTTATTTATCAAAATAATAAACAAATTTTTAACATAAATGGTAACCGAAATGAAACCGAGAAAATGCGTAGAATGTTTCAAACTGGGTATTACATATCAAGATTTACGACCGATAATGCTCTGCATATATTCCATTTCTTTTCTCGAACATTCGAAGTGGCTCTTGGTAACGAACGCGAACATCTCACAGACGACCCTCGACGATGCTCACATTATCTTCAAGCTCTCTTGTGTTTAAGGCCAGCTTTTGGCTAGAGCCGAACGAAAGGGCTAACGTGTGAAAATTTTGATATAGCTAGAAATCTACATATTCTAGATTTATCAAGGATCAGCTAGAAATAATGCGGGTGCCCAATTTCTTTCTCCGCCAGCTACTTACGTGCGTAGGCGGCGTTGACCATTTATCAGCATGTACACCATCTGCTTGTTTACCGACTTTCTACGTAATAGTAGTAACAACTTAAGGGAAGATGCTTAAATTAATTATCAATCCATTCCCATCTCCCATCTTCTGATATCCAATATGTCAACTGTGTACGAAACTCGCGAGCCTACGCTCGGAAAAGATATTGATGTTGGTGACATTGATAAGAGAATTAGTGCAATGGTGCCGGTGTAACAGTGCAAGTCGCCGTAAATAACCTCAAGCAGGTCTAGAATCTCGATTCTTGTCGGAAGTCACTCGCGTGGGCGTCGCTATATCTGAGAAATGTTTATTTTCAAACGTAAATTACATCCTAATGAGGTATTGCAAGTTCGAAGCATAGAAGGCTTTTATAGATATGGAAGTAGCAAGCTTAACTCTTGCACTCAAACTTCAGCTAATAAAGGTATCTGTGATGAAACTCAAAAGACAGTTCCGCTTGAGGTTAGTAACAAGTTTCGCGTTGCTCCTGAAAAATAACCGTACTTTCCTACGACCTACGTATCCCTTACTGCGGTTATCCATCTGCTCGACCATTTTAGTACCTATCTTCTTGTTCCCTGTTAATCTGTGTGAAATAAGTAAGTTTGGAAGGAAATTAACTCCCTCTAATACTATTTAAGCGACTTCAAAGGAGAAGAAGTTTCTTATTTCGATTGTATTTTTTATGTTCGTTACCCTAGAACTCCGTCATAAACTGTTGTTTTGGTCGGCATGATATACTTCCCGGTTGGGTCGGGTGATAGTCAGATGAGGAAAAAATACCACCACTAAGGGCTCTGAGGGTAAATAATAGGGGTTTGTTCTGCTTTTACAGATCAATAAGAACGACAGTAACAGATAGCATAATTACATCTCTACAGATAAATTAACATTCCAAGGTTGTTCCGATTACGTTTTTAACAGTCCTACTTTATATGTTAATAACTAAACAATAATTGAATACACGACGAACACCAAAAAAAGTGTCATGACCGTGACCCCCATACATGAATTTGTGTCGCAAAATAGCTTTGTCTTCAAGACGTATCTCCGTCGCAAATCCAACAAAATGCATGACAATCAAAGGTAGAAAAACTTTAATTACAGCAGAATTTGGAACTTCGTAGATTTTTTTTTTAGCCCCCATAATTATCGAGATAGTCATCCAAGATTTTCAATATTATGTATCTTCCGCTGGGAAATTACCTGATTGACTTGACTTGATGATAGGGGTGATTCTGATAACATAATATCAATTAAGTACATAGTTTGATTTTGTAGAAATTAATCTAAAAATTACATGAAATTCTGTAGTATTTTTCATATAAAATTATTGATACCCTACATTTAAGCAGTAACTACCTATTTCACATAATTGAAATTGATATCGGTCAACATTACAAAGCCATCTAGACTAGACGGTTCCTGAAATTTTTGTTGATACATATTTTGTAAACGTTCCAAGTTCCAAAACTCAAATTTAGATATTGATACACATCAAAGCGAAGTTTTTATTTTATTGGTACAATAAAAATAATATTATGTAATTTGAAAAACTTACCCTATCTGAGATGGCTTCCTCCATCTTCCCGCGCTTCAGCCCGGGTGCTCGGATGACGTTCGCCGGTGGCGCCACGACGGCGGGGGGCGGAACGTTCCCGCCCGCGCTGCCGGCCGGCACGACCGGTATGAACCCGGCCTCCATCACGTCACCTACTACTCATCTCCGCTACTCGACAAAAGATGGCGCTGTACACAGCACGCGGACAAATCAATTTCCCATTGCCAACAATAACATCTCTTTTATAACACAAACACGTTAACTTATTTTAACATACAAAAACACGAATCAATTCACTTTTTGGACGTATTAGACGGTCGGTTGAGTCACTAGCCATTGCGAGGAACTGTGTTTTTATTTATGTTTTGAGCACTATTATGCACGTAAACAAATTTGAGCACGTTACGAACGGAATGCGATATTATTGACACAAAGAACGCACTTTGGTCGGTTATATTTGTCACTAAACACTATGGAACACAGATTTATCGGAATATTTTGCGTTAAATCGAGTCGATCACAGCCAATTTTACACGGTTTCTCGGCGGCGGCTGAACTTGCTATGTCGTTCGGTTCGGTTTCACTCACATCTCACGCATTCTGTTCCCGTCGCTGTCGCGCCGTCATACCTGCGACAGAGACAACAACATTATTATGTTAATTGACAAAAACAGCATCGTAACGCGAAAGATACAGATACAGGTTCCGCTCATAAAAGCCGTAAATTTACAATAACGAAGATCAAGGTCTATATTTAAACCTGCGTGTTTAATGGCGAGCATGTAATTTTATTTGAATAGAATTTTACACATTTACTTTAAAAAATGTAGACGTCTGAGAACTCTGAGATCAATTTGCTACGTAGGCACGACGTGCATAAAAAGAGAAATGTGTTTGATGACTTATAACATTTGGCCATATGGATCAGAATGAATTCAATTGCGGTCAAAGAATGTCATACATGCTAGTAAAAAGTTCTGATTTTGTTTTTCATTTTCATTTAAATATTAAATAATTTCTATATTCTTTAAGATATCTAATTGTTAATTAATCATCTAATTGTTAAAATGTAAACTTTAATTAATCTAATCATCACACCTGTCTTAACTTAAAATATTTACAGATACATACTTACATACCTAATTGATAAGAATGAGAGCTACCTGCCCACGCCACGGTAATAAAGATAAAATTCTATATAGAAAATTCTAGTGATTTCATCTCATGAGCTTTGTGGTTACAATTCAGTGTTAAAGAGTCAAAATTGTAGTGGTAACGAGAAGAATAGGCATATCTACCTCTATAGTGTAATTGTTTTGGGTTTTTATTCTAATTTTTCTTTGACCTGGTGATACATGTATAGTTCGGTTATATAGATTTATTGTGATTTTAATTTATTTTGCCTGACAAATTTTATATCAAATAAAAAAAAACTTTTGTAATAATCATCTAATAATTGAGGAAAAATTGTATATGTATAGAATAAAGCTATGAATAGTATTGTTAGGAAATAAACGATTCACATAACACCCTTCACGCTAGCTGTCATATCATTCAACAAAGCGGTGTAAATTACCCACATAGATACTACACAAGTATTTACTGAATGAACAACCTTTAGTTACGTATACCTTATCATCTCGCATGACGCACCTACAGACAAGAACGTGACTAAAACAAAGATTAACACAAGAGTATTACTAATCCACGTAAACACAAATTAAAATGTATCTGGTTGTCATTTTGTCACTATGTCTACACAATTAAGTATCACAGCTGTTTCAAACTAGCCTTCAATCTCCTCATGATGTAGATTTTTTATGTCATTAGCCGGCAAACGAGCAGACGAACCACCTGATGGTAAGTGGTCACCGTCGCTAATGGACATCAGTTACTCCAAAGGCATCACCGATGCGTCGTCAGCCAAGAAAATAGGAAGAGGTGTAAAGGTTAAAATATTTCCCTGTAGCGTTACACACGTCCACAGGCAACGGGGACTACTTTTAATCGTAAGGAGAGTGAATAGACTTTATCTAAGTTTGTGGGCTCAACATTTTAAGGACTTCATCGCCACTTACCATCAGGTGGGATTGTTGTCAAGCACTACCTTATAAGAAGTAAAAACAAAATCAGATGGATCGACTGCGCTTTCGCCAGCTTCGACATAAAAAAAAGTACCTAAGTATTTACATTGGGAAAGATGGGTCGATTTATATTGTTTCTGCGAATTACCTCACAAACATAGGAATGCGATACTTCATAGCAAATATTTTAAGCTCTTGGTTTATTAGCAATGAGTGTTTATTAGTGACTACCATTGTCGAAACTAAAAATCGATAAAACTCGTCCTCAGTGGACCTGAGGCATGTACGGTTTGTCACCGGTGGTCTAACAACATTTCAGCACAGCCGTTTGAATCGTATTACGCAAGATTTTTAATTCGACATTGACAAGTTTGATATCCAAACAAGATTTTATAATTGTATACCGGCTCGGAATTTTCTGATGCTCTGATAAAGCCACGACACTAATATACCAGTATTATAAATCTTCGCTGATATGACACTTGTATTTGTTTTATTATAATAGCTGACAAGCCATGACCACCTGATGGTAGATGGTCACCGTCGTCTATTGAACATCAGTAACTGATTATCAGTAATTGACTGACCCATTGTTTTGCAATGGTACCAAAGAAGAAACCAAAGTTGGTTTAATCATTGACATAGTTGACTTGTTTTATTTAATCATCTTGATATTCCAAACGACCAGGGTAGGGTGTCGCCAACGACTAGCTGAAGTAGCCCAAGAGCACAAGACGCCCATCAAACCAACATTGAACGCGTCTGCTCGCGCGTGTCCAAGATACCATTCAATACTGACGCCGTTCGAGGTACGGCAGCTGTAGTATACACTTTGACTATACATGCTTTGTAATAAATGCATTAGCATCAAGAATTCTTAGCAATTTAATTCCTAATAATAAACTAGACTTACGCCTGTAGGCTATAAAGGCCGTAAAGATGTAGGCAAAGTACGAATAAAGTAAGTTTTTAGGATAAGGGAGTTATTCGTTACATTATAAGAATCTTTTTTACCAAAAGCTGTACTATATATAGAAATATGTATTTATATTGTTTAATAAAGGTTACAATAACAAAGGTATTGAGTAAAATCCTCAAGTCGTCTAAGAGCAACCTTCCAAATTTTACGATCTCAACCAAATTTTTGAGTTCAACTGGGCGTTATTTTTCTTGCACCGTTATTAGATTATTTGTAAATAAATAACAACGAAGGGGAACGCAAGGAATAAAACTTGCATTCTCTCTTACTTACTTACGTTTAAAATCACCCATGTGATTAAACATTTTTGTCAGTCATAAATAATTCGATTTTTTTCCAGTCTAACAACTAAAACACACAACAAAATACTCCAGCGTCCAATCAACCGTCGAGAACGCGAGACGCGTCGCCAACGGAAACTGTCAACCGTTGTATGCTCCAATTAACAAGCTATCTGTGTTTAATGATGGACGTTATGATAATTTGTTCTGTCGGAGCGAAGCGAATAACTCATATCCATTCATAGTTGATTGCTCTGTCTACACAGGGAAAATGTCTGGCGTAGTAATTTGTTATTTAATTTTCTTTTCACTTAAATTTAAATCAAATTATGCGCTACGCAGTATGCATTCCATCGGAAAGAGGTGAATTTAGCCTGTGGACCAAAGGATGCTATTTTTGTAAACAGTTTTTTCTAGATATTACTTGCGATTTACGATATCTTGTCAAAAATCATCGTGTGATTTCCGCACTCTGCATGTAACGGTAATGAAATGACATTTCATTACCTCCAATATTCCCCTATACTGGATCATTGTTCATTCTATTAAAATTAATGTTTCCTAATTTTTCTTGCAAAAATGATCTGAAAATTCAGATGGACCATGTCATCGTATTTCGTTCTAAATATTTGACATGCCGCAATGATTCCTATTGTGTGTTCTAGTCATTGTGTGTTGTCAATGGCACCCACGACATAGGGTCCTCTATGTCATGGGTGCCATTAGTAGTGTGGATGTATAACTGTCTAGCGCTATTTATTATTAAACATGTTGCCTTTCGCACGCATTGAAACAATCAAGTTATCAACGACCGCTCCGCGAGTATTTGCAATTAAAGCAATACTAAATTGCATCTCATCCCATTTCCTGTACAACACAAACACTCGATCTAGCACGGCCCTGACCTCTCGACGGCTGCACTCTAGTCGACCACGGTCTGACGATTTCAATTAATTTCTGATGAGAGGATAGCATAGAATCGGAGAGTCGGTAAATATTTTAATACTCCGATTCGAAACGTAATTCCAATTTGATTGAAAGGATTAATGGAAATTTGTGGGTTAATTCCGATATTCATTCATCAAATTATGGTTTTACAGCAAATAATTCTGCGATTGCGTCTGAACGAATGGAATTCTATTAAATGATGCAAAGTTATAGTAAGCTTCTAAATCCTATCTTTCTCAGTTTTTACCAATCAGGAAGAACAGGTAAGTTCCATTGCCTATAAATAGATTGTACCTACAAACAGTATAATTATTTGAAAAAGTATCCTCTATCTCTATCAAATTTCAGGAATATTGCAAACTGGAGAGGTTTGCAATATTGCTTCGTCTGCGCTTCTTTCTCCTAGGTCGATTAGTTTATAAATAAATCTCGGTGCATAATCGTCAAAGGCTGGTCACGGACAATTTCATGCGAGACAATTATTTGAGGTCACGGTCCAACAGACGCTGCCAGCTGAATGGGCGATCGTATCTACAGTTAATACCCCTTCATTGTAATGTTCTTCTTAATTGGGTTAACGTTTCTCTTTTATTTCAGGGAAGTAGTAAAAAATTAACGCTACAGCTACGCTACAGCAATTAGCCCCGCGCAAGGATTCCCTGTGTCGAAGCCTCGTGGGTGCCACGAACAACATGAAAAAAAGAACACATTCAGGGCGAGAACAGAAATCTAAATTAATCGAACCCAGTAACCATTGCGCCATATGGGTTGCCAAATTTGCGAGGCCTATTGTTTTGTCCAGCAGAAGAGATGACATTTTACCCAGCGTTTGTACCATAAAGATCACAACAATAATTAAAGCTCCCTATTGTTTTGTATCTTTGAGTACTGTGGTTTTGGCTTCAACGGTTTTAACAGTAGAAGAAAGGCATTGCCGGTTTAGTTCCATAACATTGTTTAAATGCCGAGTTGGTACATAGCATGTAGTAAAGGACCAAACAGCTAGACTGCCACACCTTTCAGATCGATATTCTGAGGCAAGTGTTGCTTATTTCTTGGGCCATTTGATAACCCGTCGGTAATGTAAGTTAACTTGTTTGATTGATATACGAGTTTATCGTAAGTAACATGTTAGTATTTTAAAAGGTTTTGTTTAACTTGCAACTTGCATGTTTGGGTCTAATCTTGCAAACTGTATATTGCTTAAGATCCGATACAAATAGAATATGAGGAGCATGACCGTACACTACGGTAACGATTGGCTCCAGACAAGGCAACTCCTCAACGGTTAACAGCACAGTTACTAAATAGATTTGCTTTTAAAATAAACTTAGCATTAAAATGCATTTTTTTAGTATTTCAAATTTTAATTTACATACAGTACCACAGTTGAGCGTAACTACTCATATCATCGAAAACTAGACTTTTTCATTTATAATTCAGAGATAGACACAATATGGTTACATTACACGTAGCCTAAATATAGTAAAACATGAGAGTAACTTAAACATCTCAAAGAGGCATCAAGTATTCAGCCCCTTCTGAACTTTTCCATTTTTTCATTTATCAACCACCGAAGCAAGAAACACCCTCCTGGGAACGCCAGTCCAAAACTATCTGATTTATTTTCCTCCTACAACTGAGCAGGAATTATGCTTTGGCACTCACGGGTTTTCCTCATTGACAGGTTCGTAATATGTTTGTTGTTGGTTAAACAATTATAATTAGCTCCGTAATATTTTAAACCGTGTTTATTTGATTCAGTGTTAACTTAACACCATTCATTAGGTGAATTACAACATGACGATGTGGAGGTCAAGTTATTTATGATATAGGATAGGAAAGAACAAAGAAAATCAATTAGTTTATGTTCCATTCATTTTCCTGACTCTCTGATAATACTCGAATAAGTTGTCATAGCCATCAGTTCCAGCATACAGACGAAAGTCATAACCTTTAATTTGCTTTTAGTAGAAAAACATTCGTTATAATATAATTCATTAACTCTTTACCGACATGCAGACCCTAATATGGCAAATGCTGAATAAAATACGAAGACCTGATCGATTTACCTGTATTGCTAGTACCCTATCAATTCATGTTATTAAAGGATTATGTTGTGTAAATTCGTGTACGTTACAGTGTCTTCTAAGCTCACTGACGCCCTGAACCCGACGCATTTCAAAATATTTCATCAATCCTGTACATAATATTTAATGACAAACTAGCATGTACATTAAGCTACATATTCCCGTCCGTGACTAACGCAAAACTGGCGTTTAGCCAACCAACTTCAAATTAAGCCCTTATAGCGTACAAAACATTCAGTGCTCGGTCTACGAGAAATTACGCAAAAATAATTCTTAGTACACCGTCATACGTTACACAGCTATAGCAAATTTGGAATAAAATGGAAGTCGGGGATAGGAAAATATTTGTTTCATTTCTAACAAAGATGTCTTATGCAATAGAAAACCTTATTACATTACAATAAGGTTCATGGTACATAAACAAGTAGGTATGGTAAAAACAATTTTGAACAAGTACTGAATGCCTAAACTCTTTGTTTTGCTTGAATAAAATACGTATAGAGGCGTATTACATCAAAATACGGTGGCCTGCTATAAGGTAACTTTATACAACACCGATGTAAATTGGATTCCAATGCTTAGAGCAAAGATGTTCAATTAATCTAAGAGATGTAACTATTTGGTCCTTGGAGCCGGTTCTTTTGTAAGGTCATGCTGAAGTCTTCAGGTAGGAATTTGAACCGTACAATGAATGAATGAATTGACATAGGCTTGAAAATAAATTCTGTTTACAGCATTTGTTTATGAAAAGCTTAAAGGATCCAGGGTCTAAACTTAGTCTTTAATTCTTAAAAGCTTTCGTGAACTGAGCGATTTTGGTTTTTTCTCTTTTTATTTTGGTTGCGTATGATGCTGGAATAAAGTTTTTTAGTAATTTATTTGTAACGTCTGGTGTGTAAAGTTTGCCTTCTTTTAATCGATATCGAATAAGCACATTAGTAGGGTTGTAATAACCTCCAGTTAACTTTTTATTGCTTATAATTTTGGCTATGGGAAACGGCTCCATTAATTCTCGAATCCAAGCCTCCCACCGCCGCGCCGCCGCATGAGATGCACTTTGTTAAGAAATGGCCGAATCCATAGCGCCAGCTACCTTCGCCCGAAGGTTAAACATGCATGATGGTAGGGGTTTTTAACCACCAGGCTTGCTTCCACCCTCCTTATATAATCCATCGTCAGGTGTCTTAAAAGTGTTTCCGTCGCACTGGCGGAGAGTTGCAGATTATTTATTTGGTAACCATGAGGAAGTACCGTCTAAATAAATGAAAATTTGCATTTATTTTGAAGTCCTAAGTGACCAATGAAAATTGCAAATGAACCGTTGTTCTCAATTTTCAATACTCTAGCAATACTGTGTCTAACTTTACCTCAAAATAGCCAGCCAATACCAGATGATTTGCTTTTAACAAATTAAGGTGTGGCATCAGCTTGAAACTACAGAATACTAAACAAGGCATTAGCGTCGGTATGCTACTTCCATTTAATGGATATTTGCACAAACTCTCACTTTCTCTTAGAAGATTCATTTTTTTCTCACATTCAATATCTAAACACTTTATCGAGTAATCTCTATGAAAGCTTTTAAATAACGGTCACGATGAATTATGATAAACATTAATGGAATTTCAACTTTATTTCACAATTAAAGTGTTATTTCCTTATGTAGCCTGTGGAGTAAACAAGTTATGTATTTGGGTCCAAGTAGATTACGAGATTTTCCATTGCTTAAGGGGCCTAGAGGGTACTGTACTCGGTAACTACGAATTGCCGTGCCATCGGGTATAAGGATAATGGAATATTGCTACTACCCTTCAGTTTTCTTTCCCCAAGTTAAGCAGTTCCCCATCTTGCGTTGCTCAACTTTGGTAATTCAGACAGGACGTCTAGTTTTTTATCTTGCCCTAGTTACAGAAAATCCAACGGAACGGATAAAATAGCAGGATGATGACAAACTGCTACCTTAAATCAATAAAAAAAACTGATATCTTCACCAGAATTAATCCACCTAAGCCAGCTCAGGTCAGCGTAGCAACACTAGAGTTAACAATAGGTACGCAGAAACATCGACAACTAAACAAAGACAGGATGCGAAGTAATGAATTTTTAATGCAATCTCCTCTCTGGTAATGGACATGGCACAGAGCAAGCGTTAATATTTAAAGACCATAATATTTAAAGCATAAAGAAAGAGGACCCTAGCTCATTTCGAGCGAGGAAATAGCCTATAGTGCCGAATGATATTTTATGATATGGAGTACTTTCAATGATCTATAGGTCCCTCATCTTTCACGACGAAAGCTTTTTCATGTCATTCTCACTCATGTCACTCTAACTTACATGAACAGAATCTATACTTATGGAACTCAAGAAAAGCCTCTAACGTCTATTATCGGCATCACCTATACTAGAGACACTTGAGAACTCTTTGTGGATACGCGTAAGGAGAAGTAATTCAGAGCATCGCATCAGCATCGCAACCAGTCCACGACGCACCCAAGCCACGTAGACGTTCAGGCTCTGAATATGTATATAAATAAAGAAGCCGCGAGGGAGGCGTCTATCGCATGAATAAAGAACGCGATATGTGGCCAAAATAACTTAGTTTACGGAGTCTCGTGAATCGTTTTTTGGAAAGGAGAACTTTATATAAGATATTGGATTTTTAATGTCGAAAGTTGTTTTTTATGACGGTAAAGTTAAACGACCTTGTGGTCACCACAAGGTGGTGTAGTGATTAGAACTTCAGTTATGTGTATGTTAAGAAATGAACCAAATACATTTTTGAAAACATGGTGAGAAAATTAGTTTAACCTCTCAATGTAATTAGCATCTTGATGAGGTGCCTCAGGTGGTGATTAAAATTTTCATCAGGAATTAAAAGCGTGGAGGTTAGATTAGTTAGAAAAAAGAAGAAGGTTACTGCAGTAACATTAAAGTTTTTTGCCTGTTAAGCAGTTTGCAGGATTCATTTTGCAGATACTCGTATTTATGTGTCAGATAAATGTTTGTTCTCGAGTCATGTTCGTGATGTGTTATTTGTGTTGTCCATGCCACCCACGTCAGGGAATCCTACTGGGGGTATGAGTGTTTTAGCGTTTATTTATTTATTTTCAATGTTAACGCGTTAATATTACTTATATACACTTAAGATGATTTTAAACATCTTAAAAGATGCGTATAAAAAATAGAACGCTACGTGAACGGTTTTTAGTATCGACCACACAAAGCGTAAGGACTTCATTCACTGCATACGAAATCTGTTGAACATCGAACTACGAAATTCGTTTTATTGCTACGACGATATGGCATCAAACAGATGAACGGATTTGTAACTATGATAAGATGATAACCAATGATATTATATTATGTAAAATTGAAGTAGATATGTCATTAGCTAATAGGCTAGTTGACTAATTTTGAAAAACTAAATCATAGTTTGCCAAATGGTCTAATTTAACTGAAATATTAATATTTCAGTTAAATACTAACTGTAACATATTTTATTTTATATTTTCATGAACTATTTGACGTTTCCGTCAAAAAACGCGTCAAACTGTCATGGCGACTCGTGTGACGTCATATGTTGGAAAACGAAGAGCTGTTTGGTTGAGCGGAAAGACCAAAATGCTATGTCAAGTTTGCTTAGTTTTGCAACGTGTGACGTCACGCGTCGTATTGGCGTTCGCTGTCACGTGACTAGTGACTGTAATTTCGGGATTTTATTTCTCAAAAATATTAAATAATCATGATTTATTTAATCAATAAGATCGATTTTTCGCATTTGTAAATATTAAGCTACCATAAAAAATAGAAATATTAAAAATCTTTTCTTACTGTCAACTACCCTATTGGCTTACTTTTCTTGTAGCTATCTCTTTCTGTATCATACGTTTCGTAATTATCTTTCTCATCCATTGTGACAAACAATTTTATTGTCATCGGAGTTGATCCAAAAGTACAACGCGCGTTGTATGTTGTTGTATGAATATATAGTTTTAATATCTTTGATGATAACTATCATAACAATCCAATCTTAACGTAATCAAATTGCGATAACGATGGACACAGTTTGTGAGAAAAAATACTTCGACGAAAGAGAGAGAATGCATAATAATGAGTTAAATCTGTAAAGGCTGACGCTTTTTACCTCTACCGCTGGCGGTAGCGGTATCTGAGTGGGTACGCGATATTCTTAGGCGGTACGAGTGTTTCACAACCTAAATCTAACGGTTATCTGCCACAAAAACGTGTGCCCCGGGAATCGACTCCTTGACCACTCCAACAATCAATCTAATGAGCACAGTTACTGAGCTCAACCATGGCCAAGCGCGCCTCACATCCCTGCCGGAGGCCATTACAGCCGCTCCAGTCCGTATATTGCGTTGCTTTTCCTGTTTATCACAATGCGTTGCGACGCAACCACTACATTGTACAATTGTGTTCCGACGAGTAGGTACTACCATCGTAGTGGGCCCCGATTGATTCTGTTGTCTTCAACGCAACTTAAAATGGAGTTGACTGTAACGGCTTCATAAGGTTGCCGGTTTGTTTATTTCGTTGTGGATCGGCTGCTTTTTATTTAGAAGATAAGAAAAGATTAGTTAAATTGTGAATGCAGTTTACAGTCATTTTTATGGTGTTCAGTATTTATTGGCCCTGTACGGAGTATGTGTCTTGGAAAACCTTATCGGAATCACTTCATCTCCTCCGACGTGTATCGTAATTACAGCTATATGAACAGCAGCTAAGTAGTCACATTCAGACGATTATTTACAAATGACATAAGCTATCTCCAAGTTATTTCAAATTTAAGAAGCGACATTTGAGATTGGTCACAGGTCATCTTCTTCCACGAATCGATTGAGTCTGTGACAGAAGGTCTAATTTGTAAGGATCGACACCAATCACAAATAGAAATAAATACAAGGTTGCTGAATTTTATTGCAGAATTCGGTACGACGTTGGTGTTGTGATCCGGTCCAAGGCAAACTGGTAACAAAAGTTCAGAAGATTTACGGAAAATAATTGTGCTCAATTTTCCGAAAAAGACACCTATCAAGAGAATCAACTTGGTGCGAGCCAATTGAATAAATGTATCCCAACACTTTAGATTTGACTATTTGAATAAAGTTTATTACGGATATGATGTTATGATTATGATACAGATAATATTCAGCGTGTGAACACTTCTCACCGAAGTGATGTCCGTCGTGTGGTGCTACCGTTAGACTCGTTGAACCTGCGACCACACCCGGTTGTAACCTTACAACGTGTTAATTTACATTTAATAAGAATATTAGTAATTAGCACTAGAGTCTACCTTGCTTGAATAAAATAAAGTTATTTTCACGCGCGTCGATTCTTTATGGATGTCTTTATTACTATTCTTGTTTCTGTTGTAAAGTGAATAAGTATGTCTTGTTGTGACATTTTTGTTGATAACATAATTTAAGTACGATAAGTTCACTACGGTCCAGTGGTCACTGCAAATTACGACCATCAATAATGCTTGCTTGGGTCTCCTTGATATTGAGAGAAAGTAATTAACAACAGAATATCTAGGCTTCTATAAGCCTAGATATTCTCTAGCAAGTTTCTCTAGCTAGTTCTAGTTTTGTGTAAGGGTATCTTCGAGTCCAAGCCGACCTTCTGATCTCGGTGCATCCTGCTGAATAACGGACGAGGTAGGTACTATTAGGCTTGGTGGTGGGTGGGAGAAACTCGGCCAGCTAACTACCATTCCCTTGTTTGAAACAGCTGCCAAACGACTTGTCGTGTTCCGACCGGGGGTCTGCAGGGGTCGGTCTAGGGGGCTGGGGGTTTGGACCCTGTATTTTTCTTTCTTTCCTCGTCCTTCTTTCTTGCTCGACAACGCATCGGTGATGCTATTGGTGTTACTGGCGTTGACCATTTATCAGGTGGCTCGTCAATTTGTTTGTCGGCCATTAACATAAAAAGGTACATAAAAACAGAATTGCATCCAGGATTCGAACCAAGACCATCTAAGTGATACGGAAACTCAGCGATGCCGTAGAAAGGCATCGTTTACAGGCTTACATACCAACGAGTCAGCGCCGTCACCGGATTAATGGTCACTTGACGGATTATCGGTTACGTAAACCTTTATCGGTTACGGATAACGGTTCTATTTATATATCATGGAAGTCATGGCACTAACCATATCTATTACGTAGCGATAGACGACTGAAAAAATGTTTAACCGAGACAAATTTGTATACACATTGTAACACCTTTTTTCGTTGTAACCGTTTAGGTGACCTATAGTCCTTAAATAGTCGAAATTAGTATCAAATTCGAGCTGAAAATCGAACACCAAAAGTCAATAAATTAAATTTGAAATATCCTCTTCTAGACGGCTATAAATGCCTTGTTTTTTTTGTATACAATAGGGTCACTGTTTTACCATACCGTTTATCACAAAACATACTTAAATTATAACTTAATAACTTATAAACATTCTATTTTTTCACTAACATAATAACATAAAAGTTCATTGTAAACATTGAAACATAGACAGTATCGATCCGGCTGCCTGTCATTGTCAGATCGATTTGATTCCCTTTCTGGCCGCTGGGTGGCGCTAGGGCTCATCGAGTCTATGCCCATCTATTTCATAATTTAAATGAATTTAACTAAATTAAATTATAAATCTTTCTCGACATCTTGTACTCCTCGGAGACAATAATTTTAATAATCATTTTTAATTAATTTACCTACTATTTGTGACCGGCGATTTTCATTCGATAGCCTGATTTAATATCTGTTAGTGAAGCTGAATTCATTCCAACAGATTATACTAGTTGAATTCCGTTTCTCGCAGAATTGGCCTTGGGAGTGACGTTAAGTATTGCCAAAATATCAACAAGGTTAGGGCTTTTGACGTGCCTAGACTTCATAATAAAAATCATAACCTAGGTATTAAACGTACAATGTTATTGTTGTGCGATTTCAGCCTAGAAACTTTTATAATAAAAATTCGGGATGTTTCTTATGTATTGTGAATAATGCTGATTGATAGTCGATCGTCTGAAACGGAATTGATTGATTCGGGTGTCGGTTTTGTTCGTTCTTCATACGGATCGTACGGCGAGAGTTCCCAAACTCTGCCTTTTCTCGTTTTGGCGCTGGTGACGGTCGGACCGTCTCCCGCGATCCTGAGAAGAAGTCCCTGCACGTGGTAGAGTGGCAGCGAACTCCTTTAAAGCTGAAGAGTACTGGGCCTGGGTGTGTCCCGTCGAACACTGCACTGTACTGGTGTGAAGTCGTCCGAGGCTCCGAGCGTGCGCGGTGTGGCATCGGCGTCGGCGCGTGTGAGGCCGCGTGTCACGGCACTTGTATAGACGGTAAGTGGAGTGGACGATGGCGTCTTGTTTTCTTTATCTGGTAGTAGATTTCGTGATAGTAAATAGTGAAATTCATTACAGACCGTTCCAGTTCTCGTACGTGGTGTGGACGAGGTTGGCATCCTCATCCACGTGCCCGTCTCCCTCCGACTAGGTATGCTTTGACCCTACTTATATTATTTACTACCTACAAATAGAACTCTTTCTACCGTAGGGCCTCAAATATATTAGTGGTATTAATTCTCTAAATTCTATTTTATTAAAGTGATAAATTTACCTCTCCGGCTGTCACATGTTTGAACTTATTGGAGTGTTGACTATTCTAGTTAATACTCACTGATCGCTTTAATTATCTCTAATGTTAGACCAGGAGCGTTCTTACATTAATATACTTCCTCTATAACTTATTAATTAAAACTTAAACAAATATCACTGATGCATTGTTCCATAATGTAACTATTGTGTGGGCCTGTTGTGTTATACTATACAAAGTGTCATAGATTATTATCTTGAACTATTACCTTTTAAATAATTAAATCTTAATTAAAACTTACTTTAAATATTACTAAATGTAATTAATTACAGTGGTGTGATAACATTATAATTATGTTACTTAATTTAACTGAGCTGACTGTAACTTAATTAATTAAAATGTGAGTGTTGGCTGGCTCGGAATAATTTTAGTCGATTGAAGACTGGTTGTGTATCAGTGGGGGTGACATATTTTTTGTATGTACACTTCAGGAGGTGTCTGGTGGAGGCCAGAATTGTGCTGGTCTGGTGGAGGCCAGATTTGCTGTGTGTCTGGTGGAGACCAGAATTGTGCTGTGAAGGGTGGAGGCGGAGTGTGCCGTCCCAGCCCTGGTGTTCGAGTCCGAGTGTGTGCTGACTCCGGCTCCGCGGACTAGTTATACCTTTTCTTTTTTTTCTTTCCTTTTTTTATTTACTTTTAGTTTGCAACTTGGGGTAGCCCGATTTGAGCACAGCACCCTCCACTGCAATTCCTATAGCGAGCTCCACTTGGCTCTCGCTACTAAGTTCTTAAAATAATTAAGAATATTATTATTCAACTTTTTAAATAAGAGCGGACTTCCGTTAGGAATATCCGGAAAGCCAGACAAACGACCAACAACCTCATTATTATTTTTATCATATCTAGGTGAACTGTTTGTCCCTAACTTAATAACTTAACTACCAATTAGAACATTGCTTATCATAACTAATTATTAATGATATTAGAACATAAAATATTATCTCATTTGTTGTACCAAAAGGGCGAATTAAAGTATTGAAACTATATCTCTTTTTTATTTTCTCCCTAGAGTACCTACCCAAGGGAAGACCTCTTCCCATAGGGAAACTCACATTACAACATGTGCATCGTGATATTGGCGTTCATTTAAATAAATATTTTTTTGACATACATACGAGTATATGAATGTGTACTCATCAAAGATCTGACCGTTTTAAAAATGATTATTTCACAGATTTATTTGTTTATGTAAGCTGTGGGCGTGACCATGTGGTAAGCCTACGTGCACGAAACGTTGAAAACATACAGACGTATCCATTACACGGAAATCTTATCATCGCATTAGCCACAGATAACGGATTATCAATAAACACCTTTATCCGTCAACCTGTGCATTTAATATTCGATCCCTGTTACCCTGACTACCCGATATGTAAAGTAACATTTTAAGCGTTTGCTAATAAACAGGCCCAAGTCTGGTAATTTATAAATTCTCCAATGGCGTCGTGTTGGAATAGTTTAACATTTTTGACACGTTTCGTATACCAAATGTGTCAAACTGTTCAGCCACGACGCAATTGACGCATTTATAAGTTAGCAGACTTGGGCCCCTCTATAATTATACATTGAAGCACATAATTTAAAACATAACAAGTGGACATTCACCAATTAATAAGCAATCATCATTATAGAGCTCCTTGCAAAACGACGAATATCAATCATAGGTTTATCAATCATATATCATCATTGATTTCTACAGTTAAAATAAGGCCAATTAAATAGAATTACTAATCAGAAGTGGGATAAGTGACTAATAAATGGCATGGTGGCAAAATACTGTCGTGGTACATAACAAATGTAACAGCAAACAAAAATTAAGCACGCAATGCAAACAGTAGGAAATTATGCGCTTTGATTCCTAATTTAGAAATTTGCCATTATGTTTAGCTTTAGTTTTAGTGCATATTTTTAACGTCCTTTGCTTCGATTTTACGTTACGCTCATGAATTTACGTTGTTTTACGTGAATGTCCACGGCACGACACAGCCACACCTGGTTTTTAACGGTAATTAAAAATATAAAAGTAATTTCACACTTTCCCAGTTCCGTTGAAATTAACCGACTCAATAAGCAGAACATAATAAATTAGCACAGATCGAATAATAATCATTACTTAATAAAACATTACAACACGCAAGCCATTCCACTGGAAAATAAACGGACAGCTGATTTGTACGATGTTTACAAATTGCACTGCACCGAACGCGCATTGGTGAAATGTTTTATGATATGCAACGTGCGCGATCGTCGTTGAAAATTAAACTTTTAATAGTTTTTTTTCCAAATAGGTTTTTTGTGGAAAGTTAAACACCATCGCTTACGTCTGGTACTCATTATAATTGATGACCCACGTGGCGCAGTGGTTACCACGCCGGATGCCGTTCGATAGGTCCTGGGTGCAATTCTTAGCGAGACGAAAATTTGAATGATGATTTTAAATTTTCGTTCTTGTTTAGGTGTGTTCTTGTCTTAGTGCGTTTAATAACGCACTTTTCAAAAACTAAGAGGTCCTATGTAGGTACAAGCGCGCGTTTGCGTTGAAAATTATGCATATGATTTTAATCCCAGGGTCGGCGGTCCAACGTTCCACTCGGCTATCACTGCATTGCTTTTAGCTTATATTTATACGATGCTCTATTCTCACCAAACATCCCGATGCCCAACACATTCCTTCAAAACGGATGTGCTATAAGCCACACCATATTACAACTGATAAATGTATACTTACCTAATTCTTGTATTTGTATACCTAATTAATAACCTTGCGTGAAAATTTTGCATTCTCTGACAAAATGAAGGTATTCTGATAACAGAGTTACCATTTCCGGTATCCTGTTGATATTTGCGATCGGTAATGTCCGTTGGTTGTCGCGTACCTTATCAACAACGAATACTGATAACATACTCTATTAACGCAATAGAACCTAAAACGTTGATTATTAGAATTTTGTTGTTTGTGTGTGCTTTGTACATAATTACCTCGGAAACGCTTAACCGACTATTGTGTGGTTATCACTAATGTATGGTGGTAAACTTCACTTAAAATGTAGTGTATAATTTATTTTAATTAGTTCACAAACAAAAGTTACGTATGTCAGTTTAAAAATTAAGTGTATTTTCGAGTGTGAGTACCTTAAAAGGGACAAATTTCCCGAAGCGAAACGAGGGCGGGATCACTAGTGTGTAGGTACTTCAATATTTTACCAACGAATCACACATCTACTACTTTATTACATGCGTAAATGTAGTAAAGCAATTGCTATTCTTATATATAAAAATGAATCGCTGATTTTGTTGCTAAGAGCAGATCTCCAGAACAGCTGAACCGATTTCGCTAATTCTTTTTTTATGATATTCCTTAAAGTACGAAGATGGTTATTACGGAGAGAAAATTTTAAAAAATTGCCTGAAAAAGTAAAAAAACAACACTTTTCTATATTCCCATACAAAAGATTCGTAATAATACTTAAAAGTCAATTTGAACTTTAATACCATAGCATAAAGTTTAAGTGTCAGTGGACGGTTTCCGACAAGGCAAAACAAATGAATGACACGAGAACGAGAGACGAGTGGTACGAGAGCTAACAACGTTGGAAAAACAAGAATTTGAGGTAGGCCAGTTTTTAGATATGTTATCTCTCTCACTCTCCTTGACGTCATACGGACGGTCTGGCTGGCGGTAGACGTTGCGTTCATCAGTGCGCATAGTATCTGTACAGGAAAAATATCAATTTTTCAAATAATTTTAAGAAGGTTTCTTTTCTTTTTTTAATTGAACTTTTTGCAACATTAATCTATTATTGCTATACATTTTTTTTTCAAATTATTGTATTTATTTGCCAGACAATAAATCAATTATTAAACTTCAGCTCAGCCAGACCGATCCAAAAGTGAAAAGTGTTGTGGTATCATTTTGCTTGGTCTAGAAATAGTTATCAAATAAATGTCAGAGAAATTACTAAAAACCATTGAATTATTTTGTGGATTAATATGGTATCAAAATGATAATTTATTTTTGTACAATTAGACAGCCAGACCCCCCGTATGATGTCCGGGAAAGTGAGAGATATACCATATCTCAAAACTAGCTTTCCTAAAATGGTCTCTCGAAAACGTTGCTAGCTCTTAGACCATTATAATATTTCCATTTCTTTATTTTCTCGATGACAGCTCCTGTGAAAACTTGAACGAGCGTCTTTTTTACATTATGCATGCATTATTTGATAAAAATATGACGTTTACACACTTACAAGGTTATATCAGATTCGGAGAAACTGATAGGGATGGAGCTATATCGATAAACGATAACACGATAACAGACCCGATTTTTTTTTACAAAATGTAAGAAACTAAACTACTGTCGGACACTTTTGTACAAATGTATTAACTAATATTATATTATATTTCATTACAAGATGTTACACGTATTTATTCTTGATTGATAATGCCAACTTCTTTAAAATTTTCGAAGCTGTTGTAAAATAAGTAGGTATAGGTAGGCACTCGACAATGAAACGAAATAATGATAATGACAGGTAATCTTTATTCATTGATTTTAATCAAAATCTGATGAATTTAATATAATAAATATATGCGATCGATATCATTACGTACTTATTTGGTCACAACACTACAACTATATAAATTAGAACTGACATCGAGAATTTATTATGGATATTTTATTATGGACTCACGCGGGACCATAATATACATAGTAGGTATAAGGTCCCGCGAACAAATCTCTTCACGTTTTTGCTAATAAAATACAGTGCCATCTTAATTAAAGTAAGTAAGTCAATTACATAAATTAAATATACTATAAAATAAATCATCTCATCCCAAAAAGGCTCACTACCGAGCATGGGTCTCCCCACAAAGCCGAATCGACTCTTAGGCGGTACGAAGTTCGCCGGGTCAGCTATCTCGAGAACAGCTAAACTGATTCCTCTTTTTTTATGATATTCCTGATAGTACGAAGATGGTTGTTACGGAGAGAAAATTTTAAAAAATTGCCTGAAAAAGTCTAAAAACAACACTTTTCTATATTCACATACAAATGATTCGTAACAATACTTAAAAGTCAATTTGAACTTTAATACCATACCTACCATAAAGTTTAAGTATTAGTGGAGGGGTTCCGGGAAGGCAAAACAATCGAGTGACGATAGTATCGTAAAAAATATTAATTTCAAGATAGCCGTGTGGTTGAACGTTGTACTCCCGTACCGGGGGGGCCGGGTTCAAACGCCGCACGCACATCTTAATTTTCAAAAATTAATATATAATTTAATTATCGCTTGCTTCGGTGAAGGAAAACATCGTGAGGAAACCAGGAGCACACCTGAGAGTTATCCATAATGTTCTCAGGGGTGTGTGAAGTCCGCAAATCCGCACTTGACCAACATGGTAGACTATGGCCTATACCCCTCACATTGTGAGAGGAGACCCGTGCCCAGCTGTGGGACAGTTATGGGTTGTGATGATGGTAAAATCTAAATTGTCTGTGGTAAAATGTCACTTGAAATGTAAACGTCTCTTTGCTGTGCATCTATAATATTACAATTCCTATAAAATTAAAAATTGTTGTTTGTGACTTACTAAATATGCCTCCTATAAAGCGGCGGAAGAACCCGAAATGCAACGAGTCAAATTAATTATCAATCTAATCGTACTGCCGAGGAATGTGAAGATCGCAATGAACATGAAAGATTTCGGTTAAGGCTAAGAACTCACGGAGCGGTTTTTACCCGCTCCCGCCGCGGTGGCGGGCCCGCAGCTAAAAGCATAAACTCACGAGACCGGGGTTTTGTGCGGTAACGCAGCCGCCGCGGTTGTGATTATCGCCCGCAAACCTGGCGGGCGATTACCGCAGTCGCCCGCCAACCTATCGCAAAGCGTGCGGGAGCAACCCGCCGAGGCTGCGGTTACCGCGAACCGCGCGATTCTAGAAGTTGCCTGCCGGTGCAGTGGGCGCCGCGAGTAAACCGAGCCTGCTGCGGGCGTAAACCACCTCATGAAATGTGCCACTCGGTTTTACATACATATCTGCATTCTACAAGAGCTGCAGGACCGCCAGCGCAGCGGGAGCGGGTGAAAATCGCTCCGTGAGTTCTTAGGCTAAGACAGACCCGTGAAGCACAACATTCGAGTAATAATGGTGCAAGCTTTTTAGTGACTATTAAAAGAATTACCACAGACAATTTACATTTTACCATCATCACAACCCATAACTGTCCCACAGCTGGGCACGGGTCTCCTCCCACAATGTGAGGGGTATAGGCCATAGTCTACCACGTTGGCTAAGTGCGGATTTGCGGACTTCATACATCATTGAGAACATTATGGAGAACTCCTTCACCGATGCAAGTGATAATTAAATTCTAATACGCACATAATTTTTGCACATAAATTAATGGAATATAATAAGTAGGTATCATAATAAAAAATCAGAAATTGTTATTTTCATTGTGATTTTTTAGTGACTATTAAAAGAATTTAAGTGTTTTATAATTTTTATTTTTTGACATATCAACTTTCTTATATTGTTGACTTATCCACTTTTATTTATCTTACTAGCTAACCCGGTGTCCCAAATAGCAGAATAATTATTAAAAAAAATTAAAGAATCTACTGTTAGGCGGTACGAAGTTCGCCGGGTCAGCTAGTCATAAAATATTTATGAAGGGGCGTAATAACAGCAGCTTAATCCGCGATAATAGCCTCATTTATCGCATTACATCACGAAACGTGAGAGAATATGGGATGTTAAATAATAAGTAATGTAGGAGTTTCCTAATTTGTACTAATCTATGTCTATACATACTAATAATAAATTTGTAATTGGCCGCTGTCTGCATGTAGAAGATATATGAGAAAATCTTTTACTTGGGGTGTTTATTAACGCAATAGAACCCAAAACAATGATTTTTAGAATTATTGTCTGTTTGTCTGTGTCTGTATGTCTGTGGTTTTGTACGCGCTAATCTCCGAAACGGCTTATACGATTTGTGTGTGGTTTTCACTAATATATTGTGGTAAGCTTCACTTAACATTAAGTGTTAGTGTTATTTCAATCGGTTGTAAAATAAAAAAGTTATGTCAGTTTGAGGAATCACGCCAACAATATCCGAATGTGCGTACAAAGGAACAAGTTTCGCGAAGCGAAGTGAGGACAGGGCCAGTAGTATAGTAATAAAATCATTGTGCAAGAGAGCACAACTATCTGTCTATTGGAACGCGATAATCTCAAAAACAACTGCACAGATGTGGTATTTTTTTATCACACTCTCATTAGCTAGCCCTGTGTCTATATTCTATCTATTCTATAAGTAAGGGAATTACTTTATACGGTAACCTAAATTTGGTAACCTCGGGTTTAAAGTTGTAGACGTGTTATCTTGTAGAAATACTTATTTGCTTTGTTCATGGCGTACATATCTGCACATTCTCAAATAATCTAAATTACCGCAACTAAATGGATTGTTGTGCATTAAACTCATGTACCAACTGACCTTACGACATGCAAATGAATGCAAACAAAGCATATTACGGCACCTTTCAGGCAAGTAAGTGTATAGAATAATTAGACATATTGAGCAAGTAACGTCAAATGCAGTCACCGTACATTTTTACATAAAATAAGTGAATGCTGAACAACAATCAACCAAGCAGAAATATCCTAAGTTGTACTGTTATTTATAGAGAAAACTTTACAGATGCTATTTTTGAAAGCAAAGCCAGACTGTCAATCATATGAATAACACCTGTAAATGATTGATGTCTGTACATAAAAGATATCTAACAAAAACTATTATTGGGGGTTCTTGATTATTAATGCAATAGATCCCTTAGCAATGTTTTGAGAATTTTTGATTATGTCTGCATTTATTTCCACTAAGCTCAGACAGCTGAACTAATTTGAATGGGTGTTCAATGATGTATTATATTAAGCTTATGCAAATTAAAGTTTGCATAATTATATTTATGTTATGTATCTTATATACCAAATATTACCCACATGTAATGCATTTAATTTGTTCTAAATAAAAAAGATCAACCGACAGAATACAATGTAATCAGTTTTTTTAATATGAAAAAAGGACAAAGAAAGGGCAGTGACTAGTATTAAGAAAAATACAAAGAAACTGTCCAATATAATAAACGGTGAGTAATATTGTACAAGAACATTATTAGATATGGGTGTCTAAAACTTCAAAACAGATTGGTATTAAAAGTATTCCTTTTTTTTAATTTAAGTACAAAATGAATAAAACTTATTAACCTTTTCTATGTCAATGTCGAATGAGCCAATGGGTTGCATAGTAAGCGGTCAACAATACCTTTCAATAATATCTCATTCATTACTATTTACTTCACTATTTAAATTTATTAACATTACTTCACTATTTACGCTCTATAAAAGATAAATGTATCTTTTCACAAATATTGTACCATAAGCTATAATAGAAAGCCTTGGACAAGTGTTAAAAACAAGATTAATGATTATGTCAATCATTATCTACCTGTCCACTGATTAAAACGTTGCGGCCAGAGATTTACACGCGAAAGTTGTGTACCTAATGCTACCCACTTTGGGTAACTATTTCTTATTAAATACAACCTTGATACAAAGATATGAACTACATTCCTTACCATATCCAAAAAGTTATTGGCAATTTGAATACTGCACTTATGCAATTATTACCAAAGATCAGATAAGAGATATTTTATTTCGAAATGAAAGGTCAAAACAATAGGCCATTGTCCAATGATGGCAATGATCCCACTTCAGTACTTTCACCAATAACGTTGAAAGTAAACCGCCGTAGGCTGAATACCGCAGAATGTCATACGGATATAGCAATAAAAATAAACTACTATTATATTACCAAAGATTCTCCTATACACTTTTAAGTTGGTTAGGTAGTGGAAAACATTTTGGCGTTATGTGTATTATAACATAAAACAACAGTGAAAATCGCTTACCTGTGGATATTACGTGTTCTCGGACGTCGTTGCAGTAAAATCAACAATTATGATAAGAATGCAGAGCCGATAAAAAGCAATACACTAAAACCTTTTGTCCTCCGAAACTTACGTTGGCTGCAGTAAACAATATGGGCACACTCACATTGTTCACATGGCGAATTCACGAAATGATAAACATGTTCGATACTTATAATTTACGTAACACTAGATAAATAAGTACGGTTCATAAAAAATAATCACAACGACGACCATATCACTTCACGCCGCCACCACCAGTACAAAACCTTTTGAATTGAATTGATTGATTTGATGATTTGTTACCTATGTTTTTAATCGAATACCTACACCAAATAATCTATTAACTTATTGCGAAGGAAGAAATAACTTCACAATATATTTGGAAGATTTACATTGAGTTACATCTTATCAATACTAATTAAAGAGAGTTTCGAATTGCATGGAAAAATATAAATAAATATTTTGGTATGAAAAATATTTGAAGTAAATAATTACTCAATGTATCCGAATTCCAACATTTTTGTATAATAATTAGTGTGACCACATTAGTTCTAAAATTTCTGCCGCAAAATAGGTAGGTACTGGGAATGTGTGAAGATTTTTAAATAAATATTATGTTTATATAAATGTGTAAAGATATTTTGTGCTTGTTAAAATATTATAAGATGTATAAGCTAACTTTAAGTAAAAATATTTGCAAAATAAGAAGACAAAATAATTTTGTTATCAAATCCTAGGCTGATTATTTTTATAGGTTTTTATGTCATAAAGCTATCAATTCTATTTCAACATAGGTTCATAAAAGTTATTAAAGTGTTTATTAGAAGGATTATTGAATTGAACTAAAACAGGTACTAGCAAGCTACTAAAAAGTACAAATTATCAAAAAAAGTAAATATGGTATCACAGAAATTGGTGTTACCTACCTATTCTTTTTGTCACTCAGCTGTCGCTGTCACTGACTGTCAGTGTCATGTCAATAATTGTAAAGTAAATGTAAAATTAAAAATTAACAACAACATTTCAATAATTGTGTAAATGTAAATGTGCGAGCATCGAGCATATAAGTCATATAACCATTGTGTTCTACTAATTCTAAAATAAATAAATTATAAAATAATTAATGTGGACTCGTACATTTATAATTAATCATATTGATAAATGAATAGATTATTAAAATATTAATTAGTCAATGTATATAACAAATAACTTGCTACGTGAATAAAAAAATAATAATTGTAAAATGGCAGACGAAGAATCGCCAAGAAATCCAGAAAATATAGAATTCAAGAAACCTACATTAGTTGGTAGGGTTGGGAAATTACCAAAAAAAATTGACACTACTAGTGGCGATGCAAAACGAAAATCAAATTTAAATAACACAGAATCTTCATCTGAACAGAGTGCATCGGCGAAAAGAAAAGAAGTTTCTGTTTCTGATACTAAGGTCGTAAATGGTCTTTTTCCTTATAAGGAACCGAAATGGTCAGGACTTTGCCCTGATGGTAAGATATGGAATTAGTTTTGGGTTTGTTCCATCCGAGGTCCAGGGGGAGGGCAGTTTCTGTTCTGTTTTATTTCTGTATCTGAAATAAATTACGAATTTGATTTGTCAATTGTGTTATTCAAGGTTCCGGTTACGCCCTAGAGATCCTCAAGTCTGGTGTGATACTTGAGCGAATCGATTTGGCCAGTCAAGCCTACTATGTTTTTGGCAGACTTGCCAATTGTGATATTGTAGTGTCACATCCTACTGCATCAAGGTATTTTATTCTTATTTATGTTCTAGTTAGCCTATAGAGTATAGACAATCTAATATGATGAACTGGTCTTGTTTCACAGTAAAGTACTAAAGCTTACTATATCTATTGCTAACGGGACTAACCATCCTAGTCCCGATTTGAGTCTTGTTCTGTGTCCATCACAGTTGTCACACACATTTATTCCAGTATACATTATATTTCTGAGACCTTAGATTTAGCCCTGATTGTATATAAGACAAATATTCTACACAATCTGCATTATGATATTCAAACCAACCTTTGACTGCAATATATTTGTATTTTCTAAATTTTTATAATGAATTAAGATAGCAAAAGAGCATGCAGGAGTGCGCACAGTACAACGACTCCACGACCGACCGACGCCAACGCGACTAAAACCTTGACAAAGCTAACATTCAATTATGAGCCTTATATCTTTGAAGTTAAGGTTGAATTTCGAACTTATACTTAAAAGCCCTGTACGGCTCGCCCTACACCCATAGCCGTTCCGTTTCGAGACCAACGCATCGACGTTGCGTTGACGACTCACCGTAGACGAGTAGTCCACGCGTCGACCGACACAATGACGTAATGTAAATAGCGTCGGAGTTGAAACAGAGTGGAGACGGAGTCGAGTTGACGTCGATGAAGCGTTGATCGCGGAACGGAACGTCGGAGTTGAAACGGAGTGGAGTCGGAGTGGAGTTGACGTCGAGTTGGTGTAATGTGCGCACTCCTTGCAGCATGTTTTACAGCCGCGATAAAATATATCAATTATATATAAAATATATCAATGATAAAATATATTTAAGAAACAATCTTTCAAATTTATAATATTGTCTTATTTAATTAACAGGTTTCATGCTGTACTCCAATATAAAGCTTTTGCTGAAGAAGGTGAGCCCCCATCTGGCTGGTATCTCTACGACCTGAGCAGCACACACGGCACATTCCACAACGGGGTCAGGCTCAAACAGGAGTATTTCTCCAGGGTGCGGGTTGGACATCAGATCAAGTTTGGAACCAGCTCCAGAACATATATATTGATGGTAATTATATATTTTGAGGCGTCAACGAGCTAATTGGCCTAAATAGGGCTTGGTATTTCGATGATACATTTGCCAAATGGGTTATTAGACTCATTCTCTTTGGAAACCTATCAAGCAGACCACATAATTTAAGCTAGATTGTTGGCTTGATTTGCTATATAAAAAAACTAAACTCAATAGTAATAGCTTTTTAATTTTTGATTACAACATACCTGTACTGACATTAAAACTATCATCATCAACAACTTACAACCATCCCATCATATTAGTTTAGGTTTCCATTCAAATTAAAATATCCTACTAAAAAGTGATTACTTATAATGTCATTGACCACATCAAACTATACAAAGGTGATTTATAAGACAACCTATTTGGTAACAGAGTGCAATAAATATTTCTCAGGGACCTGATTACGACTGCGAAGGTGAATCAGATCTGACAGTGACTGAGATAAAACAAAAGGCGAAAGAAATGAAATTGGAAAGGGAGAGAATGGTTCAAGAAGCTATCAAACAGAGGGAGATAGATAGACTGGAGGAGGAAAAGAAGAGAGAGGAACAGGGAATCGATTGGGGAATGGGTGAGTGTGCCGTCCTATAATTTTATTAATTTGTGTCATTGCATAAGACGGAGAGAGCTTGCAGCCACTAGTTATTTGTTAATGGTCCAGAATCACATACCATGCATTTTAACTAACTGCTTTATTTCACTTGTTACATCTCTCGTTCTTTTTTGACAGAAGTTTATGTTTGACTACAATCCCACCTGACGGTAAGCAGCGATGTATTCACTCTTGACTGGAAAATGTTGTTAAATTACGTGTATCACCAGGCGAGGACGCGGAGGAGGAGCCCGACCTGGCCGAGAACCCGTACGCGGTGGCGGCCAACGAGGAGCTGTATCTGGAAGACCCCAAGAAGACGCTGCGCGGCTACTTCGAGCGGGAGGGGCACGAGCTCTCCTACAGCTGCGAGGAGAGGGGCGTCGGCCAGTTCATTTGTAGGTGAGTGGATGGTCATGTCTACAGTCCGTTGTAGCGGCCTATTCCGTCTTTAACAATGTTATGGTCGTTCGATAATCACGTGTCCAGACGTTTGGTATTGGTGGATAGATATAAATGATAACTTGCCACCAACGTACATATATTTGTGGACACTGGAGTATAGTCTACTAGCCTTTGCCCGCGCCTTCGCTCGCGTGGAATTTGCCGCGTTGGAATTTATGTATATTAAATACTGAAAATGACAAATGTTTTGTTTACAATTTTGTTTAAAATTTAAATTTTGATTACAATTTTTATAAATATCATAAACTATTGTAAATTATTTATGGAAGTTCGGTGGATATACGAGTACATACATTTTTTCATCATTAAGTTTATAAATTTACAATTAGAGATATTTTTAACTGTAAAACCTTATTACGAAAGGTTGATTTCGAGTGTAAGGTCGCGTTCACATAGAACGTCCGTTTTACTGGATCTGTTTTAACGGGTCAGTATTTCCGTTGTGTGTGGGATTTTTTACTGGATCCGGTATACTGGATTCTGTGTGAAATCGCTCTTACATACGCTGATAGCATCCAGTATTCCGGATCCAGTAAAACGGACGTTCTTTGTGAACGCGCCCTAACTCTGGTAGAGTGGAGTTGCCGCTGGACGACGCGCGCGGGCGGCCGCTGGTGGCGGAGGTGCTGCACCGCGGGAAGAAGAAGGAGGCCGTCGTGGCCTGCGCTCTGGAGGCCTGCCGCATGCTGGACCGCGCCGGCCTGCTGCGCCAGGCAAAGCACGGTATATCATTGACGAGCGTTCCTCCGCGGCTACGCCCGCCAATTTCCAAAAAATCAGTTTATCCCCTTTTTTTTGTTCCCTTAGGAGGGGGGGATTTTCAAAAATCCTCTCTTAGTGCTCCCCCACACTCCCCAACGAACACACATGCCAAATTTCAGCTTCTTGCATTCAGTAGTTTCTGCTGTGCGTTGTCCGTCAGTCACTCAGTAACCGAAGATTTTCACATATTATATAGACTTGTTCAATGAGTATTGCAATGTGTATGCGCGCGCGCAGAGTCCCGGCGGCGCAAGCAGCGCGACTGGGGCGCGGAGGACTACTACGACTCGGACGAGGACCCGTTCCTGGACCGCACGGGCGCGCTGGAGCGCAAGCGGCGCCGGCGCATGCGCACGCACGGCGCGCTGCCGCCCGACGACCAGCGGCCCAAGACCTACGACGATCTGGTCTGTCATTGGTTATCATCTAGACCCGCGGACGCGTCTCTGACAAGTTCTGACGCTGGCCGTATGTTGTGTTATATTACATGAACCATTTCAAGCCACTTTCGATCTATCGATTAATTATATTGGATACCCGCTCTTGAAATTATGTGTGTATATTATGATGCATACAGAAACTTAGAATACAAAATTTCATCAATAAAACTTTCAGGGCTCAAGTTATTGACATCCAAAAATTACAATTTTTATTAGTTTTCTGCTACGTTTCCACGCTAAATACTCTGAACCGATTAAGATGAAAGGAGATGTCCACTTTTTGTATGGATGCCGTTTCCTTTTTTTTGGGTTCACTTGATGATGAAAAATATTTAATTAACTTCCTCTATTGCAGCTGAAACAAATATCGGAAATAGAAGGCAAGATTTCAGCAGAAGAGAAGATTCTGGAACGATTGCGAGCGTCCGGGAAGCAGGTGGCAGAGGAGAAGAGCGGAGAAGATGCCCTGGACGAGTACATGAGCTCCCTGGGGCGGCAGGGGCAGACCATGGCGCAGAAGGCAGAGATCTCCAATGCTAAGGTGAAAATCAATTGCCAGCTTAAATCTTCAATCTTCTTGTAATACTAATAATTACCAGACCAAACTAATATTTATGTTCACACCCAAATTTAGCTGTAGGTATTTAATTCAAATATTTTATTGTCTATTAAAATGATTATCATTTACTAAAAATTAAATTTGATATACAGTTCGTTGCACGTTCTTGCGCGGGCTAGCCCACGCCGTGCAGTAGTGACAGCGTGCGGGCGCATGGACGGCGCGGTGCGGGCTACCCCGGCGCCATAACATTAAATAAGAAAATAAACTCAAATTTATGGTATAGTTGACGATACAAAAGCTGAAGGGCGAGCTGTCCAAGACGCGCCGGCTGGCGGAGCTGGCGCGGCCGGCGGACGCCCCGCCGCTGCTCAAGAAGGAAGACAAAAGGCTGGTCAAGATGTCCAACTCTGTGGTATACGGGAAGCGGTGAGTGCCCGTGTCACGTTTATAGGATTTACAATTAGGCTACATGTGTATATACGTATATGATCGAATAAGTACGACTATTTGGCAATTACCTGGACTTTATAATATAATATACGTATGTACATATGCAGCCTAATGTAAATCCTAGGTCTTATTATTAAAAAAAACTCAACTTTCCCACTGCTGGGCTTCGGCTTCTACCTAATAAATATCATGGCAGTGCCACCAACTTATACCTATTATATTACATATTATTACAATTTTTACAGGATAAAGCTCAAAGATGACAAAGATAAGAAACCAAAACCAAAAAAGGAATTTAAAACAGAAGAAACAGAGTTTGTAGAAGAAATGGACTCAGATGAGGAAGAAAAAAAGACAGAAGACAGTCGGATAGAGGAAAAGGAACAGTCGACGGTTAAGACGACTGTAAAGGAAGAACCCACAAAGATGAAAGTAGAAGATGGTGAAACAATAGATGATTCCTCAAAGTTCGTAAAACCTGACCATAATAAATGTGAATATGCTGTAAATGAAATAAAAGAGGATTCTGTCACAGAAAAGAAGACTTTAGTATGCGATAAGATTGATAACACACATTTACAAACGAAAAAGGAAAGGGAAATTGAAATTAATAAGGCGTTAAAGAACACAAAAGACACAACAAAAGGGGAACAGAAGAATAGTAATGATACAGAAGGCACAGAGGATGCAGAAGTAAAGAGAGTTTTTGGTCCAATGAGACCGCCAGAGAACTATGTGATACCAGACAATTACTTTGACCAGGAAACTGACAGAGATTTGCCAGAGATAGAGGAAAGTGATGCAATATAACACAATGTTATTGAAGAAAACAAAGATGTTGTTGATGTGCATAGCGTAAGCTGTTGTTTATATAAGTTATATTTTTAAACTGACAGTGTTAAATGGGATGCAGTATGTTACCATTGATATTAGGGATGGTGATTCTAATTGACAACATACCTCTTATCGGAGTCCAAACATACCTTTACAGTGTATTGATATGTTAATAAAATACTTGTAAAAATCATTACATGTATTGTAATACATAATAAAACGGTGCACACAAATATTTAATTTAATTGCTTTTTAAAATAACGAAATTATTCAATTTACGAAAAAAAATGTTTCGTCTTCAAACATCAAGTGTTCTGTCTGTGTATATTATCTAAGTATATATTATATACCGCTTTTGAACTCCCGAAATAAATAAATCACTGATATCCTCGCACAAGGATTCCGTGTCGCGGTTGGCATGGACAACACGAATAACACATCCACTAAAACACAAACTGTCATATAAATGTCTGCACCGGCTGGGAATCGAGCCCGGGACCCCTCGATTCGCAAGTAGGGTCACTACCAAGTCTAGCAACTAGGTTACGGTAGTTGCTAGAATTGAAATAGATTTCAATTTGTCATGTCATTTTAAGATCCATTCCACGACTAGGGAACCACGACGTTCAGATGAGCTAATGGGTAACAACACGCAATGAGGAGTCATTTTAAGAAACAAATTCACTTTATTTTTTTGAAAGAACTGAGGCAGAAAATCTAGATTACCGTTAAATTGCACTGGCTGACAACGCTTTGTCTGTCTGTTTGTGTGTTCTTTTTACGGTGAGAGTATGCTAAGGGTAAACGGTTATTACGTTACCAATCTCTACTCATTTGGAGAACCTACTGTTCTACAGTCGAGCAAGTCTCAATATAAAACAACAGATCATTGATCCGAAGCAACTGTTTATTGTTAGTATCAGAAAACGGGATAAAGTATTTAACAAACAAAGTTTACTAACAAATAATATAATTTATTGATTATCGCTTAAAGTAAACATTTACAATTAATCTACAAGATGATTTTGTCCTATCGGGATTGCTTACGAATATTAGATAACTTCGCTGTAGAACAAACGTTCGTATCGATGCGTTGCCTAACGTGCAAATATTATGATTATCATTACGGATCATAATATAGTATGTGTTAAAACATTGTCACAAAAATTATATGAAAAACTGAATGGACCTGAAAAACCAGCTCAGTTATTCGGTTAACCAATGAATATATTTATTTATTTCATGAACCTTCATGGAGTAATGGGGGAATAAGTACCACACATTACCGTCAGGTTCATTATAATGTTATACTGTATTAAAACATGTCGCTCTCCAACACGGGACTTTGTTTTACAGCGATGGTCACCACCATAGACAGTAACTGAACTGGACGTCGCAAGCGTACCTGCATAACTTGCGTTTTCAATTGAGAATCTTTGCACTCTACCCTCCATATTATTTTTATCAAGCGCAAGCGATAACGCCATGATTGTTTACCTACTGACCAAGGGATTATTATTGTGGTAATCAGATTATAGAGGTAGCATTATTTTATAGTTTAGTGTAGTAACTTTTCAAAAGGTTCAATTAAGTATACACCCGTGCACTTAATATTTTGTAATTCACATAACACGTAATTTACGAGTATTATCACCGTAGTATTAAGCTTAAATTCTCCATCTATTAGTAACGGCGCGGTCCCACCGCAGCGCGCGCTGTCACGGGCACGCGGTTTAGCTGAATGGACTCGTTTATTTGACAGTGGACGTTATCACATACATTTTATTGCAAAAAGACGCTAGACACACGTGTATAGCCTCGCCGCGGTTGGTTAGCGCCTTGATTACTATTCATAAGGTGTCATTGTCAAGTCCAGTTACAATCTGTGGCGGCTGCGTGCTTGCGTGCGTGCGTGCGCGCACCTATCGGTCGATCTCCCCGAACACGACGTCGAGCGTGCCGATGATGGCCACGATGTCGGCCAGCATAGAGTTCTTGCCGATCTTCTCCAGCGCCGCCAGGTGCGCGAACCCTGGCGCCTTGATCTTGCATCTGAAGACAACATTTTAATAGTTATTGAAATTTTATATACTAGATTCCAAGTCAAGCTCCCCTGTTCTCTAGTGGTGTTCTCAGCCGAACAGCGGTCGAGGCAGTGATGCCGTGTCAGTGCCGTTGGGATCGCTGGAAGGTCCCTCGCTACCTTAACGGTCAGCAACGCAATTCTGATTTAAATAGTAAAATACGTTGAAAGAGAATTTTAAATAATTTACAATTCTCATATTTCAACGAGATTTCGATCGAACGACGTTGAAGGACGCGACACGTGTTTATTCGCTTAACGGCCATTTTCAATAATCTATGTATCCCTAAATTCAGGACCAGTTGATAGCAAAAGTAATAAACAAGTAACACTCGTTGGAGTCTTTGATAGTTGTTATGCAACTGACTGGGCTTAGATAAGTCTTCATAAAAATGACGACACAAGTTCATTACCTGTAGGGCTTAGATCCACCGTCAGAGACGAGGTAGATACCGAACTCGCCCTTAGGGGCCTCCACCGCGGTGTACGTGGAGCCCGGCGGCACCTGGTACCCTTGCGTGAACAGCTTGAAGTGGTGGATCAGCGCCTCCATCGAAGTCTGGATAGAAGGTACGATATTATATGATTCATTTTTGTAATTAATTAGTGGTACATAATTTGCTACAGCATTTATTACCTTTTTGTATTACTATTTTTTTTTTGAAAAATGAATCTATTGTGTAAAAACGTGTCATAGTTTATTGAAAAACGATAACATTACCTCACATCACTAAATAGATGACATTTACGTGTAGGGGAGGTACCCTACAAAATGTTTTAGTAAATATATCCATTACCAAATAACAGCTTTCTCCTCCTTATCGGCCGTGAGGAACTACAGACAGTAGTAAGGTCTTATCACAATATCGTGCTGGGTTTTTCGTATAATTAAAAAAAAAACTGGTCCTTCGAGCCGTATCCGAAGTATATACCTTCATCTCCTCCCTGGAGGGCGGCGTGAGCTTGGCGTCGTCCGTCTTGATCTCGCCGGCCGGCATCTGGTTGAGGCACTGCTCGATGATGCGCAGCGACTGACGCATCTCCTCCACGCGACACAGGTACCTGGGAACATCGACCGTCTACTCATGCCATACCAGTGGAAAGTGGAAAATTTACACAGTACAGACAGGTTCATCCACGTCTTTTTATGCAGTGATAGTTAGAATAACAAAGTTTCTTGCCTGTATTGCTACTTTTTAAATTAATAAACTAGTAATATGAGGAGCGTAAAAAGTACACAGAAGCTATATCGAAAATGTTTGCCCTCGAGTCGTGGGTGTATGTTTTAATAATTGTGTTGTCCATGTAACATAGGAAATAATCCTAGTATGGGGGATTTTCAATGCATTCCATGTGTAGTCCACTCACCTGTCATAGCAGTCCCCGTTGGTACCGATGGGCACGTCGAACTCCACCAGGTGGTAGGCGTCGTAGGGCTGCGACTTGCGCAGGTCCCACTTGATGCCGGAGCCTCGGAGCATCACGCCGCTGTCGACAATACACCATACATTTATTTAATTACGTTTATGTCTCCTTTAAAACAAATAGAAGGGAAACAGCAACCTTAGGCCTAACAGCATTGTCCACCATGCAACCATGGCTCGTTAATGAGCTGTACAAAGTTTTGGAATGTAAGGGTAGTTAGTATAAGAAGTGTCGCCTCTAATAAAGTGTAACCGGCTGCACAACTCACTTAACAGTTATTAACATGATTTCTTAATATCAAAAATTTTTGAAGCAGACTCTGCGGGATATGAGGAACCCTTCGGCACAGTACAGTAGGCCCCCTCACCTGAAGCCGTAGTTGAGCGCGTCCTGCGCGGTGACGATCCCGATGTCCTTGGTCCGCTGCACCCAGATCCTGTTGGTGGTGAGCACGTCCTCCACCTCGTCCAGCCGCTCGCCGAACTTGGCCGCGAACTCGTAGATGTCGTCCATCAGCCCGAGCGGCATGTCCTGGATTGATATTAATGATCATCATTATATTAACACGCAGTTTAGTCCCTGTTCATTAGACCTCAAAATGGCGTCCCTCTAAAAAAACTTGCCAATACGGACGTACTGACCTAACCGTCCTCTTTGCGCTTTCAATAGTCGTCGATCGATACATTAAATTTTGGAGTTAGTTTTACGGTCATGCAAGCGGTGCGATTACACCAGGGCCCCAGGGCAGCTCCTGCTACATCCCATTTCTAATTGTTTCAGATTATCTCCCAACATTAAAAGCCGACAGACTATCAAGCAAGTATCTTGAGGATAAGTGGTCCTTGTCATCTAGGAACATCAAAACGGTTACCGTTTAAAGGAATCGAGCTCGCCTTATTTCTAGCAACCTGACATTGCGACCGAAACACGTTTATAAATATGAAATTTGACAGTCGATTTTACGAGGGAGAGTCCAAAACTTGTGTACTACGCAGCAATCTACGCGGAGTTTAGCGCGGCGCGATTAATAGCATAAAAAGTAGGCGGTCCTCACGAGCGCCACGCCCCCGGGGCGGATGTAGGCGGCGTGCATGCGCGCGCCGCTGACGCGCTCGTAGAACTCCATCATCTTCTCGCGCTCCTCGAACAGCCAGAAGAAGGGCGTGAGCGCGCCCACGTCCAGCGCGTGCGTGCCCACCGCCATGATGTGGTTCAGCAGCCGGGTGATCTCCGCGAACAGCGCTGGGGGAACAAGCCGAGGTGAGATTTTTTTTTTTATAATTGACCTTCTTTTCTATATGATGTTCGTTACATTCTAGTGCACATAATATATGGGCGCGAAACTTTAGTTTATGTGTATAAACAGAAGCATATATTATACTAAAAGTCTTGGTAAAAAACAAAGAACAACCATACTTGAAATGAAAATTATAAATAGCGTACATTTTATAATAAATCAGCAGTATAAGTATAAGTAATTCAATCCAGTAATGACAGCAACTTAAAAAAAAATTCTAACTTATCCAATTCACTTTTTAAGAACCCAAGCTGGGCTGGAGATGGATTGCGATAGATAAAACCTTTTTCTCAAGTCTTGGGTTCCTAATACAGTAATTCTTCCTTTGCTACACTGAATAATATAGTTAGTTACTTATTTATTTATTTATTTATTTATTTATTTATTTATTTACACAGACAATAAAAATGTAAACATTACAGATTATAATCTAATGCGTTTACAATGTCTCCAAATATCTCCTGACCGTTCTGCGAAATACAGCAGTCGTTGAAAAAAAAATATCCAGTGACGGATCCCAAGCTAAAACACCATTAAGCAGGTTCAGTGCTCGGATGAGTGGTGACTCTCTTACCATCACCAATCTGCAACCCCGCACTGCGAAAAGGGCATGCCGTCGAACGTGGGTATAATTTGGTACGCTCAGTGAAATCAGTCTTAGCACTGAAGGATTTGAGATTCTACCTGTTATTAAGTAAAAGAAGTATTCTAATAAAAATACGTCTCTTCTCACTTTCAGGGAATCATATCCCAACATGCCCTGTATAAAAAGAGACGGGTACACATTAGGGTAACCCACAAAAAACCCATACTTCCTATAGTAAAGCCATCTTAAGAATTTCTTTTGGAGTTTTTCCAACATAAGTATATATTTTGCTTCATGTGGACTCCAGATAACTGCGTTATTTTCTAAGATGCTTCTTACGAAGCAATTATAAAGAATTTTTATCGCCGCGACACTTTTAAGATCTTTCGATTGCCTCATGACAAATCCTAGTGACTTGTAGGCCTTAGTAGTAATATTACAAATATGGTCGGAGAAGCTAAGATCTGGACGCATTAATATTCCTAGATCTTTTATTGTAGGTGGTCTCTCCAAAATAATTTCGTCCAACCAATAATCATACACCAGCGGACGGTGCGCGCACGTAAACGTCATTACAGAACACTTGTCTTTGTTAAACATCAACTTATTCTGCGTACTCCACTTCATAACATTTTCAATATCCCTCTGTAACAATTCGCAATCTGAGGGGCTATCGACTTCCAAGAACAATTTTAGGTCATCTGCAAATAACAGACACCTAGCTACGCTAACTGTATCCGGCAAATCATTTATAAAGATTAAAAATTCCAAAGGACCGAGGTTCGATCCCTGGCTTATACCGGAAAACGTAAAATACGGTTTTGAGAGATGTCCATTGAACTGCACATACTGCCTCCGGTTACGGAGGTAGCAGGAGAAGAATTGTAACAAAGTTGGGGTAAATCCGGCAGTCGCAAACTTACGGAGAAGTAGATCATTGTTGACCGTATCAAAAGCTTTCCGATAATCAAAATACGCCGCGTCAACCTGATAACCACCATCCATCGCCCGACTGGCGTACGAGCAGAATGTTAACATGTTACTTGTCGTGGAACGGCCAGCTCGAAAACCGTGCTGGGCGTCCGATATTTGGCTCTCAACCTGAACACTTATTACTTGGTGTAAGACCGTCTCGAATAATTTACCGAAAACCGATAAAATGGCTACAGGTCTGAAGTCATTTACCTCTGAACTAGAATTATTCTTGGGAATTGGTACAACACGTGATAACTTCCATACATCTGGATATACGCAGGTTACTTGGGGAAACGGTATCAAGTATGATAGCAAATCCAAAATATCACAATGAAAAGTTTAGTGCATATCAGATCTCCTGAACCAACAAGAGAGATATGACATGCAGTGTCAGTAACAAGTGGCATCCTCACTCCGGATATACTTGGCCCGCAGCGGGATGTCGATGTTGAGCAGCTTCTCGACGGCGAGGCTGTAGCACTGCTCGTTGCACATCATGGAGACGTAGTCCAGCCGGTCGAAGTAGGGCAGCGCCTGCGTGTACGTCTTGTACTCTATCAGCTTCTCTGTGCCGCGGTGCAGCAGCCCGATGTGCGGGTCGGCGGCGCGGACCGTCTGCAACGAGGTGTGCATTTTATACATAACAAACTTTCATCCCTGATTTTACCTCCTTAGGGGTTACTTTCTAAAAATCTGAATCAGGTGTTTCGTCAACCCCAATGTAACTCCCTAACTTGCACACGACGTTTTTTAAACGCGCTGACGAAGCGAGTTCTTGATCAGCGCGTATTAACAGATTGTATGCGTATTGTATTGTTTGTATATAACATTCTTATTTTTCACTATGAACTAAATATACTGGATGATGAACCTATGCCTAAACTATTTGTATGGCCATTTTACCTCACCATCCAGCTCGAGCACCAACCGGAGCACACCGTGAGCGGCCGGGTGCTGCGGCCCGAAGTTCAGGACCATGTTGCGGACCTGCTTCTCTGTCGGCGCCACGATACCTGGAGGGTACAGGACAGTATAGGACGGTATAGGCCGAGCTCGAAGGACCATGCGAACGAATTACGTATTCCAGACTGACCATGACATTAAGTATGAAAACTTTGAGTATTCAAGTAAAAACATATTGATAACATAACTATAGTGAATTTGGCGACGGCTACTAAATGCATTTCGACAAACAGTAGTAGTAAATAATATATGTCTATCACTTAGTGTCACTTCTAATAGCCATTTTTTAATTGTAGTATCTGGAAATAAATTTCTGGAATGGCCACTACATCTTGCTAAATGATCCGATTAGGCGAGAGAGACAGATAATCTAACTGACAACCTAAAAAGATAGTGGGTGTCCACTGTAAGTAGTAATAAAATAAATGTTGTCCTTAACTGTGAGTAGAAAAAAACCTCCTTGGGAGTTTCATGCTGTAACGGCAACAAGACCACTTACAATAGAGATTTATTGAAGTTGAGGGATTCAGCATAGTTTGATGTCATTTCATTTCAATGGACTACTAAAGGCTGACAAATGCAGGGATGGCGTGGCCATTTGTAATCTCATTGCTATGATCTGGATTGTTTGCGAGTGATGTCAGACTAAACAACCACAATGACATTTATCTTAGATAGTAACAGCAATACATACTGTTGTATGGCGGACGTTCTATCATTGCTGTCAGATCATCAGGGTACATCACTGCTCCCTCGAACTGCTTCATGAAGTCTTGATCCGGCATCCATTTGCTGGCCTTGCGTTGTGAGCTGTAATAATTACATCATATTTCAATTGTTACTTTGGTCTTCAGACTCTTTTTAACAAATGTTGCAAATAATATTATATTCATGAAAATAACTGTTTGCACTTTTAATATTTCCTTTGGGAACGGCTAAAAAAGTTGAAGCTTAAGCTTAAGAGCTAAGGGTTTTTTACTACACTTTACATCTGTAACACACATTTTGGTGAACCACGATAATTATTAGAATATTAAATTTAACATCTTTCACTTTTAACCTAACTTAGCCATGATACAAATACAAAAATTAATTTAAGATAAAAATATTCCATAAGTTATTTTATAGAATTATACATACATTTTACACATTTCATAATTATACATACATTTTATATGACACATTTTTAAGTTATTTTATAGAATTCATAGATTAATACAATCCATATAACACAAGAATGCCTTGGCCTACCATGTAAAACATTGCCAAGCAATAGATCCCAGATTTAATTGTATAAATTCCATTGTTGTACTAGCTACAACACTGCATATACAAGCCTTTTATACAAGTATTATTGATTTAAAAATGAACAGAATTAATTGCTGGATTTATTTTGCATTCTCTGTGGCAATAACAGAATTGTTTAAACCAATGCAGATATTTGTTAGGTGATTAGATTTGTTAGGTTACAAACTAAATCTTGTAAATTTTTAATGATTCTTTTAAATCTGAACCTTTTACTTATATCGTTCCTACAACAGATATGAACATACTTCAACAATATTTTTTGGCACAGTAAAATTGGACGCAATTACAGTATTTTAGTCCAACGAATCATTTACTTTTGCCGTCTACAATTACAGTTCGTTAAACAAAGTTTTGATGATTAAAATACACAAAAACATTGATAATATTACTAAAATATTTAATTGTCGTGTATTATAACCATAAATGTTACATAATTTTGTAACATCAATTTATAAAAAAATAATACTATTTAATTTAAGTAAAAAATATAGATACTAACTTTACATTATAAACTGCAGGTAGGTTCTTCAATAAGGCTTTCGTTGAGCTTAAATTTGGAGATTTTCGCAACAAAACACTCACCAACGAAGCCATTTTCACTGACAGTGAGTGGCCGAATGACAATGACACTTAAATTATACCTATTAATGACAGACATGACAGTATGTTGACACTATTGTTGAGAGACAACACAATCATGAACACAGCTTTTTTTTTTGGGGATTTTATGACCTGGATGAACACAGCTGGACTTGGTACACAGAGAAAATACAAAAACACACCACTTGAAAAATTGACGTTAGAGGTTGGCGAACATCTAGCAACTCGGCCCCGCCTCAACCCTCAGACATGATTCTGCAACGCCAGCGCCATTGAAAACGAAGATAGACAGTTAGGTTTTGAAAATAAAATCAAAAAACTGTTTCCTTTGATTTTAATGCCAAAAAAACACCGCGAAGCCTCTACTGTACTATTAGAATTCAATATTATATTATGGGATGTGTGTCTGTCCGACCGTCTGTGGCATTCTGTGGCTCCACCAGCTACTTAATTACCTACTCTGCCTGACGTCTAAACTGTATTTGTATTTCTGTTTTCTGTATCTGTAAATTCATTCATTTCAATATCGTAATCATTTACCACAGACTAGGTTGACTTTCATTCATTTACGCATGGTGAATGGCGAAGTATTAATTTAATGTTCTGAACTGTTCTGTGACTGTGAGTGTGACTGACTCAACGATTAAAGAAAAGAGAGGATAGGCCCTAATTTGCATATATAATTTTCATTTTACAAATATCATGCAAATATGGCCTACAATCATTGACATAAATACTATAGACATAGGGTCTCCTACTAAAATCGCGAAAATAATGTCCCAGTTTGACATTACAAGAATATAAAAATGTTTACAAGGTAATTTAAACACTAAATTCATTAAATCACGGTTTTATTTCGATTGCAACAAACACATACGTCAATGGCACCTTATGACACAACGATTACACTACACGCCATAGTGACAAGCAAAATAATTTAAACATGATATATTTTTGATTCTTTTGAGTGATTCTGAGATTTATTTACGAAATTAATTCGATCGATTTAAAATAAAATAGTGTGTATTCGTAGCAAACCAATACTTTAAAAGATAAAACAATGTTTTACTTACCGAAAATATGATATACTATCGGCTTTTTTCACTTTACTTGCGTAGTTTTTACACGATTTCAAAATACAATACGGCATCGTTGATGTGTAGTTGTCAGCACGGTCAAAAAGTGACTAACGCGGCATTGTTGTTCTTCTTGCATTTTGTTGTTGAGTTGGCTCGGACATTTTTTAGCGCGGACCCTACGTCCATAGTAATATCATATGTCAATGCCTACAATACAAAAAATATATCTACCCACTTTTACACGTCACAATTTGCGTTTGAATTTAAAGACAAAGTACAATATAATTATGTCGCTTGTTTCATTAAACTGGTCACAACTTTAGTAATATCGCCCAATCGCCATTTTTTGATTCGACTTGACAGCTGTTGGTCTGTCAACTGTCATTTAATTTAAGCATTCAAAGCGTTGTTCGAACTTTACGTTGTTTGAACAAAGTGTTGTTATGAGTTATTAAGGTTAATTTACAAGTGTTGTATTAAAAGGCGTGTTCACGTTTTTATGGGCGGAGTCGTAGTCGGCGCCATTTTAGAGTTAATTTTGGCTTCAGATCACGTGACCTTAGGGCATATCCTCTTTTTTCTTTTATCGTTGGACTGACCGACTGACTGAAACTGAAGCATAGATTAAAGTATACTGAAGTGTGATGGCGATTGGCGACTGGCGATGCCGATTTGTATTATAAGGAATTAATGGATTCATTGATTGATTAGCGTTGCCTTTTAATTTTCAATACTAATTCAACAATTTATTTGACTTTTTAACTTTCCATAATTATGAAAATAAACTTTATCGCATGTGACGCTTATCAATCACAAATTCATTGTGTTTAGTTTGTTACATTTTTGTTGTTTGAACTACATTTGAAACGCCGATTCGCCTACGCTTACAACAAAGTAAAAAATGTCTACGGCTACAGTAGAAGAAGGTGGAGAAATTGTAAGTCCTAAAATTATCAGATAACCCATTTACCTATTTTGTTTATGTTGACATTATGGTCAATGCTGAATATGATTATTTGTTATTTTATGTAATAGAAACATTGTTTGAAAGTATGCGGTCATTTAGTTTGGTACTAAACCTTTTAACCTCTGCAGAAGTTAGTAGAAGGATCCTGTAAATGTAGTAAATTGATGTTAGGGCCTAATCGAATTTTAGAAGCTACATCGTGTTAGACATAGAAACGCTTACTGATACTGAGCTGATTTAGACAGACCTGTGGATGGTCAACATAGCTATGGTAACAACATAGCATTGGATAGGATTAAACCAAATGAATGAATGAATTATAACATAAAACTTGCTTCATAGTTTGCTTCAATATTGCTTACAGGACTGGGGTAACGAGCGGTTGTCGCGAGCGCAGAGAGCAGTGGAAGCGAACATCTACGATGTCGACTCCTGGTCTCTGCTCATCCGAGAGGCACAGACTCGGCCCATCAGTGAAGTCCGTTCCATGTACGAGAAACTCATCAGTGCTTTCCCCACTACAGGACGCTACTGGAAGATATATATTGAACAGGAGGTGGGTTTATGATGGGGTTGGGTAAAGTAGAAATTCACATAAAATTATACTCATATTAACAGCCTTAACACACGAAATTCCTAGCTGGTTTTAGATAAATGAAACATTGAAAACATTCACAACCAAAGAATTAACATTCACCCCTAAGGATGTTTGCAGAGCATTATTTACTTGGGCTACGTGGCTTACCTGTTCTATAGGAGCATAACATAACATGTCATTGTTCATTTTAATGTTTTAAGAAAGACCCAGTAGTTTTATAAATATTGCGACTGCCTGTTAAATATAGCATAGTGTTCAGGTTTCTTTTTTGAGATGTAAAGTGTGATGTCTCATATGTGTTGTATTCAAACTATTACTTTAGACCATCTTTTCACTGTTTTTATCCCTTTAAAGCTCTAGGTTTGTCATCATTCTTTACTATGTAGCTTATAATATTTTCTTTAATTTCAGATGAAGGCAAGAAATTTTGAAAGAGTTGAAAAGGTTAGTATGGGTACTGCGTAAGTCTGAAATAAATGTCAAATATGTGATATTAATTTTAAGAATAAAAATAGATTATAGCATTTCATTAGAGACAAATGCTATACCTGACATTGAAATTTGATCTATGATATTAACACGTTTTTAATTAGCATAAGAATTTAATAATAAGTGGAAAATAAATAAAAGATGATATAAAAATGATATTTTCTTTCGGTTAGGGTGTGTTGTGTTCAGACATGTTGGAGGCGATTTTTTATGGCAATATTTACAAATTCTATTTGTTTGTGCAGTGTTTCTCATTCAAATTCAATTCTAGTTTTGTAAAAGTTACGTCCAGATACTTGGGTGTCATACACTCATACATAAAGAACATCAAATACCTACTCAGTCAAGGCAAAATGGAACTTTTTGAAGTGAAACTTTTATACAGAGTCGTTGTCGAAGTCAAAGTTAAGAAATAAAATTTTAAATTAATACGAAAAAACTATATGTCGCAAAGAAGTTTCACTTCGTACGTGTGTGCCCTAGTCCGCGCACACTTGTTTTATTCGATGTCAAACTAAACATGCTTCGTTCGTCTGCCTTGAGCTGTGTAGCTCGTAACTACCTTTTCATTCAATACTAGTAGCAAAGTACCCATAAGATATTAAAATATGTAATTGATTATTGCCATTAAAGGTCACTTTCGACATGTGAAATATCCCTATAATTTGTTTTTATTAATTATTACAAAGTAAATTTCTTACATGTTCAATTTATACAGATTGGATTCAGCAGAATTCACATTCAGGAAAATACTGAGATTCAAGGTTAAGATCATTTATTCTTATGTTTAAAAATTTAGCCACAAAATATGAAAAATGTGCAAGAAATCTGTTAATACAAAGATGTTACGTTTCAAAAACTGAAACCATTTTAGGAATTATTTTTAAGGCTTCTATTTTATGTAGTAAAAGGTTACGAGGGAGCTTCAAAACGTTGATCAGACACAAAGTTCACAACATTAGGATACCATTAGGGTCAATGCCCATTGAAAGGGTCCCATTGAGCACTGATTTTGAACCTTATGGTCTAAAAGAAAAAGTTCAAATATGAAACGACGAAACGAAATGTAGCAACTATAAATCGCTAAGTTCATTCATAGAAGGTTGGCAGGCATGTTCTCAAAGTTTTCTTTAGGCATGTTTTGTCGTTACGGACTGCGACATGATAGTACGTAGGCAAAAAGAACTTGCCATTGCAGATGATAAAAGTAAACGCTTGAAAAATACTTGCAACAGAACAGATGGGTATTACTTATAAGAAGCTCGTCACAAGTAGGCAGTCTCTTACCTTTCCTCTTGCCCTTCTTTCCTCTTAGTTTTTCGATTTAGATTAGGTACTCACCAAATAAAAGATGTAGGTAGTAGGACGTTATACCTAACTAGTGTTCTGGTGGATACCGTGGATAGATCCGTCTTATTTTAATTTTGATAATGCCTAATAATAAAAACCACTTTACAACGTATGCGATCCTAATAGGTATTGTTATACTAACTACAAATTTAAAAGCTCGTTCGAATTAAGCACAGGGTGCTGCACAATACGGTAGGAGTTATAGGTATTGTTCTGTAACTATGCAGTACTCAATTTTCTGGTATTTCTGGTATGGCCTGACGCTTAGGCGGAAGGCGAGTCGCCACAAGTCACGTCCCCTCACCACCGCATGCAGAGCTAACTTCTTCAGTGGGGCCAAAAAGTTTTGTTTGAGTAATACCTATGTATGTGGTGATGACTATATGACTAGCGTTGTCTTAATTTACGCGGGACGGAATTATCAGGGATCTGTGAAAATATATGTAAGCGAATAAATAGTTAACTGAGCGACTATAATACTAAGTGGGCAAATAAAAAAGAAACTTAGGTACTGTAAAATTATGTAATAAATGATACCTAAATTGCTGCAAAAATACGCTGTTGGCGTTTTGATTGAGCTACGGTAACTGAATACTGGACTAATAATTATAATTAATAAATAAATAGGAATGATTCACAACTTTTTTTTTACTAAAACTAAGTTCTCAATGCAAAACTATTTGGGGCTTTATTTTCTCACAAAGCATCACTTTTTCTAACACACACTTTCTGGAGGAAAATCATCTAAAGGATAACATTTCCATAACTACGGTACAAAGTAAGTTCAAACATTATATTTTTCGAATACTCGCACATTAATATGATCATGATATTCTTAATTGAAGGACACTAAATAAATATTGCTATCCGTTTTCGATGTTTATTTTTTCTTTACTCATAATACTTATAGGTATGCTATTTTCTGTTAAGATAAAATATTAGGATTATTAACAAAGCGTTATTAATTAAAGTACAAAATATAGTAATTAATTATTTAATGATGATGAAAACTGACACGCCGTTCTTACGGGGTCTCCCCGGACCTACCGGCGCAGAAGGCCCCTATGATCATGGATTTAAGGGTGAAAATTAGCCATACGTTGGGTTTCTGTAATTTCACAGAACCGCTAGCGGGTTACCCCTACTACAGCCATGGGTCGAAATACTACTGATGGCAATCAAGTGCATGGCAGCTTACTTGACATAATGAACTTTCAGGGAGTAAATAAATAAGTACATGTATCATCAAAACACTGGCCGAAAAGGATTTTGTGTGCCAACTTAACTTCTATTAAAGCAAAATTATTTCTACAATTATTGTATAGTTTGTTGTTCTGAGGTATATCAGTTTATATTTTTTCCATGGATGTGTAGCTCTTCCAACGATGCCTCATGAAGATTTTAAACATCGAGCTGTGGCGGCTGTACCTCAATTACGTTAAAGAGACCAAGTGTATGCTGCCCACTTACAAGTAAGTAACACTTTTACTTAAGTGACTAAATTACTATAGTCATCAAGATGTCTATTGCCACGTCTACTACTAATGAGATCTGGAGTATTGTTACTCCCTGAAGAACTCATCCAGAACCTTGAAAAGTTAAAGGAAACGTTACGGCTAAATGCTTCTATAACCCTAGGTGCAATGATCATGCCGGACTGCCGTTCAAAGGGTTTGATTCCCAGAGAGGCGGAAATTTGAATGAAGAGTTTAAATTAATGTTTTCGGTCTGGGAGTGTGTCCTTGTATTTGTGGGTTGGTCACGACACCCACGATAGAGGAGAATCTTAGTGTGGGGCTATGAGTGTGTGTGTATGCGTTATTTACTTACTTAACAAACATATCTCCAACTTTAATTCTTGTTATTATTGCGTGTGACATATTTGTGGCAGCAAGTTAGCAGCAATTAAAATATCTAATCCAAATTAAGAAGATGTTTTAAATTGCAGTTACTGCCTTAGGCCAAGGAAAAGGCTTTCGACATACAGGTTACAAAAGTTTTTGTTTACAGGGAGAAAATGGCGCAAGCGTACGACTTTGCGCTGGAGAAAATAGGATTGGACATCCACGCGTACCCGATATGGAACGATTACGTCACTTTCCTCAAGGCGGTGGAAGCTGTGGGCTCCTACGCTGAGAATCAGAAAATTTCTGCCGTTAGAAAGGTAAATGTTGGGAAATTCAATGATTTCAAGGTCAATCCCTGCTTTTATTTGTATTCTTTTGCTTCTATCTACTACTATCTCTAATCTCTTTTCCTCACTTCTACTCAGTTCTCTTCTACCTCGCTTTTCCTTCTACTTCTCACTTTATTTTTCTTTATTTATCTCTATCTCGCACGAATTCTTCTAAGTTCTGTCCTTTTCCAATTTTGCGACCTATTTTTCCTCAACTGACTGCTTCTTGAAAAGTCATCGCGTTGGAAGCGTGAATTGTTTAGAGAAGTGTTCAGGTGGTGTAATACTGATACTGCGTGCAGGTGTACCAGCGGGCGGTGATAACGCCCATAATCGGCATTGAGACGCTGTGGAAGGATTACATAGCGTTCGAGCAGAGCATCAACACTATCATTGGTGATTATGATCATTTTTTTATGTAACTTGCGTTAATTGTTATTTTTGATGCTACGCCGAAAACTTACTGGACTAAAGTTGTAGAGAATTTAATTTGCAATGAAAAAAGTTCTTGTAAATTTTATGTGAGGCCAATAGTTTGCCAGATAAACCATAAACACCCTCTGCACTCTTGTTTCCATGATAGCGTCCGCAGGACAAGGGTTGCGACCCCAAAAACTTTAATTTAACTTTACACTAACCACCCTTTGACATCTAAAAAATAAAATAGCATTTTCTGACAAATGCAGCCCCAAAGGTAAGTTTTCAATTGGTATATGGTTTACAATCTATACATAGTTCAATAAGTGTCAATTGACATGGAAGTGCATAATGTTGCTGTTGATGATGTTGATGATGATGATGATGATGTTGATGATGAGCGGTGTTTGTCCAGCGGAGCGGATGGCGATGGAGCGTTCCCGCGAGTACATGAACGCGCGGCGCGTGGCCAAGGAGCTGGAGACGGTGACCCGCGGGCTGAACCGGAACATGCCCGCGACGCCGCCCACCGTCGACAGGGAGGAGATGAAGCAGGTAGTGTGGCCCTGCGTTGGCTTGGTCAAGCCTTATCTTTTTTTATTGAATTAAGGTAGCAAACGAGCATGCAGCACCACCCTTCCGCTGCCGCCCGTGATATCTGTGATCGACACTTTGGTTGAGTTTCGAACGTTGAATCGAAAGGTGTGAAAGCAACTCAAATAAGCTGGCGCTTCCCGTGTGGCCCCATTTCAATTTGGTCCAGTTCTGACCGTGGCATCTATGAGAAAAACATAAGTCTTAAATTTGCATTATTTGAAGTTAGTTTTTGAAGTGAAAACTTCTATAGTATCGTTGTGATTAGGAATTCGATGAAACGGAATTGACGTGCAAATGAAATGAAAGGGAAACGAAAATGAGACAGACACATTTTAGCGTGGGAGAAAATGAGATAGGAAGCATCGGCAAAATGGCGGTTTACGTAAGCAAAGCGAAACATCAATATTTGAACTGACAGTATTCGTTTTTTTTTTAGTTTCACTTAAAGCAGATTTCCGAAGTACAATAACTTGACGAAAATGGATCGCACTCAGCATTGGCCATGGTATAGTAAAACCAAGGCCACTGGTTTTCAGTACGACCCGGTTTGATTCGACTAGTATTGTACCTAACCTTGAATTGCACACATTTTGTTTTTTTACTATTCGACGAACGTTGTGTGCAGGTGGAGCTGTGGAAGAAGTACATTGCGTGGGAGCGCGGCAACCCGCTGCGCTCGGAGGACACGGCGCTGGTGGCGCGCCGCGTCATGTTCGCCATCGAGCAGGGGCTGCTGTGTCTGGCGCACCACCCGGACGTGTGGCACCAGGCCGCGCAGTTCCTCGACCACTCGGCCAAGCTGCTGCAGGAGAAGGGGGTCCGGCTCTTAGAATATAATATATTTTTATTTCACACGAAAACTGCAATAACAATATACATAGAGAAAAAGGGTACATAATGGATTGTGCTAAGTAGTAAGTAGTAAGACGTGTGGTGTCGCGCGCAGGACTCGAACGCGGCGCGGCTGTTCTCGGACGAGGCGGCGGCGGTGTACGAGCGCGCGACCAGCGGCCCGCTCAAGCACTCCACGCTGCTGCACTTCGCGCACGCCGACTACGAGGAGAGCCGCCTGCACTACAACAAGGTATCTATTATATTCAGTATTTAATATCAGTTATTTATTATCAGTTATTTAGTATCAGTTATTTATTATCAGTTATTTACTGTAGTATGCTAACAACTGGTATTATATATGCACATTTTATGATTCTAGTTACACATTGTTAAAGGGTTACTTTACATGTTGACTCTATGAACGATGACCCTATGACGAAAGCAACATAGTTGAGTGTGTGTTGATATGTTTAAGTGTGTGTTGTCCGTGTTGTCCATGTTGTCCGCGACACGGGCAGTGTGTAGCGATGTGTTGTGCGGTCCGCAGGTGCACCAGGTGTACACGCGGTACCTGGACGTGGAGGACATCGAGCCGACGCTGGCGTACGTGCAGTACATGAAGTTCGCGCGCCGCGCCGAGGGGATCAAGTCCGCGCGGACCGTGTTCAAGCGCGCGCGCGAGGACCCCAGGTCGGTGTCTTTATCACAACACTAGCTTGCCCACGCGGCTTCGCCGGCCAATTACCAAAAATACCTTCTTACTGTTCACTTGCGTCACTTGCCGAATCTATGTACAAAGCTTCAAGTGAATCCATTGAAGAAATAAAAAGTTTAAGTTTATCTCATTTTTATCTACTTGGGGTGGGAATTTCCAAAAATCCTCGATCTCTTAGTGCTCCCCTACACTCCCCAAGGAATATACATGCCAAAGTTCAGCTTGTTGCGTTCAGTAGTTTCGGCTGTGCGTTGTCTGTCAGTCACTCAGTAACGCATGAGTTATATATATGTATATTGAATATTATGTATAGTGAATCGATGACTGTCTCTATCTTTCGTGACCGCCTGATTCTGTAATAAAAAGAGTTCTTGTATTTTTTATAAATGACGTCGATAGTCGTCACCTTGTTGTCGACACCTCGATCCCTTTATTCCACGAAATGGATGCAACTCAATCCAGGAATGGTTTCCAGGTCTCGCTACCACGTGTTCGTGGCGGCCGCGCTGATGGAGTACTACTGCTCCAAGGACAAGAACATCGCCTTCAGGATCTTCGAGCTGGGCCTCAAGAAGTTCTCCCACATCCCGGAGTACGTGCTCTGCTACATTGATTACCTGTCGCATCTCAATGGTGAGTGGTTTATTACGTCGCTCCAATCGGTTGTAGTGCTTTGCGTAAGAATTTATGTTATCAGTCATTGACTTATTATTACTTATGAATTTTAGCTCTATTTGCGTTTTGTTGCTCATTTGGCTCGGACATTTTTTAGCGCGGACCCGACGTCCATAGTAATAATAAGTCAATGTTATCAGTATAATTGTTTTGTCCATTGACTTATTATAACTATGGACGTCGGGTCCGCGCTGAAAAATGTCCGAGCCAAATGAGCAACAAAACGCAAGGAGAGAAACAATTCCGCGTTCACGACTGCAATCAAAATTAAACCGTGATGTAATGATTTTAGTGCTTAAATTACATTGTTAACATTTCTATTCTTGCAATGGCTGGCGTTCACGACTGCAATCGAAATTAAACCGTGACATAATGATTTTAGTCTTTAAATTACCTTGTTAACTGCATGACATGACATGACATAACTGACTGGGACATTTTTACCGCGATTTTAGTATGAGATTAGATGTCCATAGTAATAATAAGTCAATGGTTTTGTCTGATATTACATCTTTTTGTAAAGCCCGCCCGTCTAGTTAGTGTGTCTTGTTGTGTATCAGTCACAATAGCCACGGGCGGCAGCGGCAGGGTGTTGCTGCATGCTCGCTTGCTATCTCAATTATATAAAAAACAAAAAAATTAATCACTCGTAGCGCCATCTATTAGCAAATGATAGGAACTGCAACATAAAATAGTGTATATTGTTCAGAGGACAACAACACGAGGGTGCTGTTCGAGCGGGTGCTGTCGTCGGGCAGCCTCAAGCCGGAGAGCTCGGTGGACATCTGGAACCGCTTCCTGGAGTTCGAGTCCAACATCGGCGACCTGGTCAGCATCGTCAAGGTCGAGAAGCGGCGGCAGCACGTGCTCGAGAAGGTAAGCCTCAACGTGTATATTGCACTACTAGTTGACGTCCGCGGCTTGGCTCGCGTGGAAGTACATACTTTTCACTGACTATCAAACATACTTTTTCTTTCTCCAAGTTTATCCATTTAGAATGTTCCATTATTTCTAACCATAACCCTAAAGACCAATTTTCTAACTATAAACTACCTCCCTGCCAAATAATATCTTTATTCTTTATATCGATAGAGATCGCCATAAACTAGGTCGAAAATCATGCCTTTTGATGTAACTGAATTCAATGGGCTACAATAACCACTTGTTTTGATCTGAAAACCGTTCCCAAACTATGCATAGTATACGTGATTGTAACTGTGAACAGATCAAGGAGTTCGAGGGCAAGGAGACCGCGCAGCTGGTGGACCGGTACAAGTTCCTGGACCTGTACCCTTGCAGCATCGCCGAGCTCAAGTCCATCGGGTACACCGAGGTACGGCCGCCCCCGGCCCCGGTACAACGGTGGTGTGGTCTTCACCCACCGGGAGTACATCGCATACATACATAGTACTAGTAGCTCTCACCGTTGGCGACGTTTATAAAGATCACTAAGACATCTCCAAACTAAAATACCAACGAGGTTTTTGGAATTTCTGTTCATTAATTTTCAAATGGTACGAATAAGGTCTACTACATAAAATTAATAATATGTTTGACAATAAAGAGCAACAAAATATTAGACCGATTTCTATTAAAATTTGAATACTTTAAGCCCTTGTAATAGAGAGCATATTTTCATAAACTGTATTCTGTACAATTAAAATTGTATTTGCAAAGTATGTACAATAAAGTGTCATTGTATTGTATGTAAGGTGGCGTCAATGTCAAACAAGTCTTGGGCGTTGGGCGGCCCCCTGGCGGGCATATCGCCGGAGCTGGCCGCCGTCATCCTGGGCCAGAAGGACCACGACCCCAACAAGGACATCGCGCGGCCGGACATCAGCCAGATGATCCCGTACAAGCCCAAGGCCAACCCCTTGCCCGGGGAGCATCCTATACCTGGTGAGTGATAACATGAGAACATCAGCTGGCTTTACGGGGTTTAGCAAAGGGAGATATTCCACCAGGCGAGGGGTCATGTGTGGGAAGCGGCGGAACTTGTATATACATAATATGCATATTATTATGTGAGCGGTGTAGAAAACTGATAGCGTGATTCAGGCTTATCGTGACGTCACCGTGTGCCGTGCGACATCGTCACAGGTTTATGGCTATGTTGGCTCTCGGAACTGTATGCAGAATGTTCGGCGTTATAAACCGTACTTCGCTTACTTTGCAGTTTTAATAGTGAATCTAAACGTTATGATCGTCCCGTATTTGTCCCTCAGGGGGCACGTTCCCGATGCCGGCGGCGGCGGCGCACTTGTGCACGCTGATGCCGCCGCCCGCGTGCTTCCGCGGCCCCTTCGTCGCCGTCGACCGCCTCATGCAGCTCTTCAACCGAATTTCGCTGCCGGACAAGCGTGAGTGTTAAGTTAAATCCACGTTACACAATTATTAGTGTTCGGCTAATAGTCGGAATTCGATTGTCATTATTGAAAATTTCAGAAAAATGATTTTTATTTTTGTAACATTTATTTTATTTTATTTTATTTGTTTACTTTAATGATTTTATCCCCTTCAGTAGCTAACAAACCATATCAAAGGAAGCCGGTTGGCAAGCAGAGGTGAAAAAAAATCATAAACGTTTAGTTCAATATTTCTAGGTCATGAACGTACCAAAGAACGCATATAAAATACTGCGCAATAAAAGAAGCCCGTGTGAAGTGTAAACAGTAAATAAGTGTAAGTGTGTAAGCGTAAGTAAGTGAAACATGATTAACCATTTGGTATATCTGTGGTGCAGCCCCGGCGCCCACGCAGGAGAACGGCTGCGACACCAAGCTGTTCGACCTGGCGCGCTCCGTGCACTGGATCGTGGATGACGAGGGCATCACCACCGTCTCCAATAAGGTGACCTTACTGTCTTTATTGTCCATGAATATTGTCTTTTTCTTTCTTCTCCGGCAACGCATCGGCGGTGCTTTCGGTGCTGCTGATGTGGTGGTCATTACCATTATAGTAACGGCAAAAAATTAAGGCCCCTTTGACACATTAAAATAGTGACGTGAAAAATGTTAATTTAGTATCGAAAAAATATGGTCAAGTGCGAGTCGCATCGATACATTTTTGGAATAAAAATTTTAAGCACCCTTTTTAATTACATATTTTGGAATGAGAATCGAATACTGAGTACCCCCTATTAATATCACAAGAGTCTTACGAATCACCTTATATTTAAGGTCTCCTCGGCTTTGAGCTCAGTAGTGGGCCTTGTTGGGTTGAGATGATTTATAGTATATTCATTTATGTAATTGACTTACTTACTTTATTAAAGGTGGCACTGTATTTTGTTAGTAAAAACGTGAAGGAATTTGTTCGCGGTACCGTATACTTTGTTTATATGGTCCCGCATTAGTCCATAATATTTAAATATATATATTGTTTCAATATCCATGTAATTAATTAACTTTGGGTCTTAAAGTTATACATTCGATAAATTTTATGACTTTTTGCACATCACTATAGACCATGAAGAACAGCAATTTACTCCTTCAAATTTATGTAATAATTTATACGAAACTTGATGATCGGACAGACGTCAAATAAACTTCATCGGGGCCTTCCTTTTGTGCCGCACCTATAGTTAGCTCGTCTGCCCGATTGTCGGTTGTTTACGTGAAAAATAGGAATATCACTGCTGTTGAGGATTTTGGTGTGACCGGTGAAACTTAACCGATAGTTTCGTTGTTGATAGGCTATGCTGACCACTCGCAACAGATGGCTTGTCTGATTCATCATTTATACGATAAAAGGCGAAAACATTTATACGATAAATGATTTCGTCAGCAACAATAAATAAAAGAAGTCGGTTAATTAGTACGCCTACTATTTCTAAGTATAATATTAATACAAATATTTCACAACGCACTGGAACAGCTTGCTGGAATACGCTCCTCATATAGAAAAAGAGTTAACAGGTCATTAATGTGTTGAAGGCAGGTAGATGATCCGAGTGTTAAAGTAAATGTGAAACGTCCCCCAAAGGTCCGCAGGAGGAAGCTCGGCGACGACTCGGACGAGGACGAGCTGGGCGTGGCGCCGCCCGTCAACGACATCTACCGGCAGCGGCAGCAGAAACGGGTGAAATAACAGCCGTCCGAGTGCGGGGCGCGCGCCCGCCTGGAGCCCCGCCCGCGCCGCGCGGAGCCCCGCCCGCGCGCCCTCAGCGACCTACAGGTCGTCTACATGATAAGAGACGTTCAAGACGACGACTGAACTGTATTACTGTGAGACCTAACAGTTTTATTTCGCCAAAATTACGGTACAACGGACTATAGATACAGAGCGAATCGTAGGTAGGATTCGTGTTGGGATCAAGTTTATGAAACCGGAGCATCGAGTGACATTGCAGGATGATCTGCAACTATATAATGCTAGTACATGCCCTCGCTTTGCTTCGGTAAACCTGTTAGTACACGCAACTAATAATTGCTACTGATTTAATTCATGCGTTATGTAAATTTCTTGTTTAAACCCCTAAGCAATTACTGTATGTGTATCAGAGATACGTGAATTACGAATGTATGCACTGCATAAATTGGATATTAGAAAATATTTTAAAGTTTTCCCGTGAAATATATCATGGTTCCTATCAATGTTGTGCCAGGAGTAATATTACAGTGTTTGCTCTGCTAACTAAATAAATGTATTAATATTCAATAAATAAATGTTGTGAAATTAATCAAATTAATTAGCATCTTTCTTAGTAATATATGCATTTGTTTCATTTTACATACTACAAATAATGTATAAATATTGTGGTATTGATTGGTTAAGCATTTTGTCTCTAGGTTCTGGGCAGGTGACAATACACAATTATATTATAAAAGTTAATTTTATGTCACAATCATGTGCTGTTAAATTAAAAAAAAAGTAGCAACTAACTGACTCAACCGGCATTCATATTTGCCTGATTATTATATTTATATAAAAATCAATGCCACTTTTCGTTATTAATGAACTCCTCCTAAACGGCTGCACCGATTCAGTAAAAATTTTTTGTGTGTCTTCAGGTGGATCCAAGAATGGTTTAGATACACAATTGGACCCGGTAGGTGGCGCTGCTGTCGATGTAACCATATTTGTTTATTAATTATAGAGTGGTACGAAGTTCACTGGGGTAGCTAGTTATGTGTAAATGTGTGCAGTATTTGCAAGTGTATGTGGGCGTGTTGGCCTATCTATATTTGTACTAAGAGATCAGAGCCCAGCAGTGGGACGATAAATAAATTAATTAACGCACTAGGATTCCCTGTGTTGCGGGTGGCATGGACTAAACAAAGAAGATATCGCTTATATGCACGACCGGCATAATAGACATTTATTTGTCACTGAAATATCTGCCCCATACCAGGAAGTGAACCCGGGACCCTCGCTTCACAGGCAGGGTTACTACCGACAAGGCTACTGGGCCATCTAAATAGGTAAATTGGTCTCATGATGATGATGAATAATGATTTGATGTAAACACGACTTAAATAAAATGAAAGGAATTATGTGAATGTTAAAAATGGGTTAGTGTGCTCAATCGGTAATAAGCTGATAAGTCAATGGTAGTAATGATCGATTTAAATCATTGACATATTACTAGTCAATGATTTAAATGCATATTTTAATGAATGCATACATATAATGGCACTTTGTAATTTGGTTGTAATAAAATGAACAAATTGAGAGATTTGTCAGTATGTTATTTTACTTTCAATAAAAGAGGTTGTCTGTCGGTTTCTAATATTTGTCATTCTGGAATATATTTAGAGGTAACAAAATATGAATGGTGTAATAATGTTTCTTAAATAATAAGAGAGTCCTACGATGTGTAGGTGTAAAGAAATAAATATCTTAAAATTAACAATCTAGTAGTTATTTTTCTGTTACAATTTTTTTTTCACTTGCCTCAATTAGATTTTAAATTGGATAAGATAAATAAAAATAAATGAATAATTTGAATCCTTCAAAGCACGGTTTTAAAGTGGTACTCGTAAGTTGTAAATTATAAATGCTTTGCATTTATCTATACATTTAGCCTATCTTGAGCGTAGGTATTGTATTAACAACAGAACTAATAATATGCAAAATTTCAAGTCCGTCGGGTAAGAATAAGAAGTAGTTTAGCATTACAAGTTAACAAGCATTTAAAAGTATTATGTCGTTTTCCTTGTTATACACTCTGTGTTTAAACTTCCAATTTAATCTATGGATTTGATAGTATTCTGTAGTCTTCACTTCAAGTTCATGTCAGATAAACTCCTCGATGTCAACAGTGTGTCATTTCATTTGTCAATGTCAATTGTCAACTGTAAGTTTGTATGCTCTGGGTTTGGTTGTTTGTGTTATGCCTTGTGTTGTGTGTTGCTGTTGTTTTGTCAACTGTGGAATCTAAAACCGCTAAGCGCCCAAATAAAGAAAAATGTTATTTTACTCGTTCTTCAAGTCATTAGTCGGCAAGGACGTAGTAGTCGAATTGAAAAATGATCTTAGCATATGTGGAACACTGCATTCTGTGGATCAGTATTTAAACATAAAACTCGCAGATATTAGCGTCATAGATCCCGATAAATATCCTCACATGTTATCCGTTAAAAATTGTTTTATCCGCGGTTCTGTGGTCCGTTACGTGCAGCTGCCCGCCGACGAAGTGGACACTCAGCTACTTCAAGACGCTGCAAGAAAAGAAGCCACAGTTTCAACCAGATAGTTTTATAACCTCAAACTGTCCAAACTCATGTTTTGGATACTTTTCTACGAGAAAGAACAATTACGAGAGATGTTTGAGTGTAAATATGTTGTAATGTTTAAGTGTAAGCAGTAAATTAAAGTGTTTCAGAAGGAATTTATTTAGTTTTAATAGACATAAACATCTTATTTGCTTTTATCGGTTACGGCCGTTAAGGTATAAGTGAGGCGAAGAATTTTATATGGTCCTAATGTTGAAAAGCGATGTAGGTACAGCTTAAGACACTACAAGACAACCTGGGTTTATACGGGAAGTAACTGGTGTAACCAATGGTTCCTATGTTCTAACTGGTATCAATTGATGATGCTACAATATTTCACCAGAGTTAGCGATACAAGCTTATAATTGAATTTTTATTTATTACTAGTAAACCGGCCCTCGCTTCGCTTCAGGACTCCTGTCCCTTAGTACCCAAGTCCAAAATTGTTTGCGAAAAACTTTAATATATTATACATATAAACTTTCCTCTGGAATCATTCTATCTATTAAAAAAACCCCATCAAAATCTGTTGCGTAGTTTTAAAGATCTAAGCATACAAAGGGACAGAGAAAGCAACTTTGTTTTATACTATGTAGTGATATCCACTAGTATTGTTAGTATTTACAACTCTATAGAGACGATAGCTCAGTTGTATGTGGTCTAAGAACAAGATATAGATAATAATACAGATTCTGTAATTAAATCAAATATAAGCAGAATCCGTGCATAGTTCTACTAAGAACTACTAGGCCTTACTTTATTCATATAGTAATTCTGTAATACACTAGTATGACTTACAATATATACTTACTATGTAATTTTTTTATTAATTTACAACAAGATTATTAATTTGAGATTGATGTTTAATAATATTAAGATTTTATTTTTATCCATACAAAATATTATGTATTAAAACACAAAGGCTCAATAAAATGGGGTACATGGTGATGCTAGAACTTCAAACCCAAGAATTTCAACATACAAAGCAGAAGTACCCAGTATCACAACAAAATCAAAAATTTCAAACGTTTACCACAAGCGATGTCTGCGATATGAGCTTAGTTAGAAGAGGATTTTGTAAGCAGACATGCTTAGAGGTTGCCTCAATTTTAAAAATGAAAAGTGCGATCACGAACTTAGACAGAATTATATAGACACTGGTGAGCGTGGCCAACATGAAATAGCACGAGTAAGTACAAATTGTATGTGACAAAAGAAACGTTCGACATTAGCTATTAGATTGTTTTGTAACCTGTGATTCTGCTTTCTTTGAAAAAACCGTTACGCAATGAGAGACAAAACACCTAATCATTTTATTTCGTATTTTTTGTGTCATCGGCGTAGGTAAGTTGTTCCTTTCCTTTTCTTGTGTGACTGCGATAGATGGCATCCATGGGTCTATACTCAGATACTCACCTCCGTCTACGGTGACAAAGTACTCAGCTACTCACTCTACCGTCCTTTTCATCCTTTTGAAATTTGAAATAAAAATTAATGTTTAGATCACAGAGTAGTTTAAACACAGTGGTTCATTCACGTTCACATCAATATTAATATTGTATTGTACTCTGTGGTCACTCATTAAGTTACGTATGTATGTTCGCGACAGACAAGATGTTCGCACTATTAAAATAATTATAAGATATAGTAAAATATCTAACAATTAATAAGTTTTGTAACAACTCTTGATTACTTGTAAAATAGATAAAGCAATAGAAAAAGTATATTTTTCATCAAGGTTAGAAATCAGTTACTTCTCAATTTTATTTTCATGAGAAAGTGTATAAAATTTATAATAGAATTGCACAATATACAAATTCGAGTCACGGAACAAAGAGAATGTCTTTGTCTGTCTGTTCTGTTCGTTGAGTACATGGACGTACTTAGTACAATAATACGTCCATGGTTGAGTAGAAGAATGAAATGGCAACATTGGCTATTTTTTTCTTCAGAAATCAGAGTTGCTCACACATGAAAACTAACCGCAATTAACGGGAGAATTTGGTGAACCTATTGGAAAATTATTTTAAATAAATAAACTAAGTTCAGTGATTATTACATAGAGCTAAGTATAAACACATAAATTATATTTTTTTTAATAAACGACCAAGTCGTTTTTTTAGGCTTGTTTATCTGCAGTCCAATAAAATGAACCCTTTTCATTTTGATATCCAACACGATACTTACCTTGAAATATTCTTATTAATTTATTATTTTTCGTCCTCTTTGGAATTTTTATTTAGTATAACGTCTCATAGCTTACCAGTGCACGATCATCAAGATACTTATAATAACCGCTCATTTGTTGAATTATGATATAAGTATGTAGTTTAGAAATTCTAGGGGAACACATGTCATGATGCTGATATGTTCAAATGGGATAACATCATAACCCTCTTTTTGGCTTTAGACGGATAATGATAGGACCAGTGTCCTCAGAAATAGAAAATTTTATTTTAATTTTTTTTTTTATTTTTTTTTATCAATGTTCGTATACTCTGTAATTGTAAAACACTAAAAAAATATTGCATGTGTTTTTATGGACTTCGTAGATACTAGAATTTAAGTAGCATCAAGAAGTGACGCTGACGGTGTCATAATAGTTTTTTCCAATAATTTTAATAAATAAATTATAAAAAATACTTTAGGGGCATACTTGTGCGCTATTTCTAAAGAGACAGAATACTTCATAATGTGTGACATGTGTAACATTGTAAATGAAGTGCTCTGTTACTTTATATTCTAACAATCCTCCTGGAGCTAGCTGTCATATTTGCCACTATTCCGTGGCGCTTCCCTGCTTCGAGGGGCACGTAAAGCCGTTGGTCCCGGTTACCATTTGGTAGCAGCCGTTAAGCCATGTCGGATGCCTTCGGGCGGCATAAAAAATCCGACACTTGTGTTGGCCACTAACCCGTCCACTAATCCGCACTGGAGCAGTTTGGTGGAGTATGCTCCACAGCTGCTGAGCTGAGTAATGCTGAGTAGGCCATAAAAAAAGGTAAATTTTAAAACAATATATGGCAACACAGTAGCTTCTCTTTGCCTTGCGCTATACGGATTGCTGTGCTGCCCTGCCTGAGTGCCCTGTGTGTGTGTTGCTGTTGATATTGTATAGTGTATACCATTGCCTTTCTTTCTATCTGTTTTAACATAACTGCGACTTTTGCACGTATATTTATTATAAAACTACATTCGACGTGAGTGATGCGAGCCTATCCTAACATCTTAAATAATGAACTTATATTTATTTGTGTTTGAAAGCCCATCAATATGATCTCGGTTCGAAGACTAAGTTTAGTAGTGTCCTAACATGTGATTACAAATGTAAATAATTACAATAAGACGCTCAAAATGTACGTGAATGTGATCGTGGGTGTATGTGATTCTTGTTGTTTAGTTTAGTTCATGGTATTGGAATATATTGTCAAGGTTTTTTTGTGCGGAGACGGGCGACGGCTTTGACGTCTAAGCACTCGTCACAGCCTCGCGAAAGCTTCTGAAAAAGTAAGTTAGTTTATTTTCTAATTTAGTTAGTAATAATCTTTTTCAGGGTTCCATTTATCTGAACATCACGTTTTATTTGACATTTCTTTTTAGATAAACATAACTTGCCTTAAAATTTATCAAGAATATAAAATACTTGATATAGTTTTGCGCTCAAATACATTTTAAATTATTATTTTTTTAATAATTACCACGCACACAATATTTATACATAATTAAAAATACCGCATACAAACAACACATGGCAAAAATGACTGATGATTCATAACAATTACAATGTTGTCTTATTTTTTGTTTACCCGGAAGATAATTTCCCGACGTCTGATTGCCCTGATTACCGCCGATTAGCTGCACTTATCATTTATTTTGTTTCCTGCGTTAGACATTATGATTGTAACATTTTATTTGTTGATAACAATGATATTATATGTAAAAAAGACGTAGATATGTCATTAGCGCCCGAAAAGCGGCACAGACAAATTTGGCCAATTGGCATACTTTTCACGTAGCTCTCTCTGTCTCATACGTTTCATAATTATCTTTCTCATCCCCAGTACCATACAAACGTCATCAAAGTGGATCCGAAAGTCCAACACACATTGTAGAAACATAACGCATCGTTTTACAAAATTCTGTGTTATATATTATTATTTGGTTGACAAAGCTTTTTGTAGAAGCATTTTCTATGACTGAGAAATAAGCTTCTTACTATTGTTGGTATAATTGCTGGTTGTATATATATGTATGTACTATGTAGTATACTTCATGCCTTCAAACTGTAATAATCATTATGCTTATAAATTTGAATACAATCATTTGTCGCAAAATGTTCACAATTGAAATGCTTTTCTTCTGCTACTATTAAAAACTTAAAATAACTTTGAGAGTTAGTGGCATCTTCAATCAGCAATGGATATGTGATGCTTTTGGTTTTATACGTGTGATATCTGGTGTTGATAGGTGATGGTGACTATTTACCGTTTGAGGATTCCTCTTACCATTTATTGGATATATTATGTAAAAAGAATCATAAACAAACACTTATCATCATTTGTTTTATCTCTCTCTGGTAATATAGCTTGAAACTTCAAACTGAGCATCAATTATTTGTTTACGAAGCTATACGGTTTTAATAAAGGTAGTTAATGGTGATAATTATATAATTTATACTACTATCATTTAATGATATCTAATCGTTACGTTACGATTCTCACTTAATGAACAATGGGATTGTTTATAAATTTTTGCCCCATTGTATTTTACGTCATTGTGTCAAAGCTCACATGGAGAATTTTATTACACATGAAATTTCTAAGTATAATTTTATTATGAGAGTGTTGTTATGTAACTAGGTATGTGAAAATAATTGTGGTAGTGTGATGTGTTGTGCGTTGTTTAGAAAGTGTTGAGCTGTAATTGAAGTAAGATAAGTTGATAACTGTGACTCGTAAGAGAACATAGAGATTGCATAACCTCTTGTAAATTTATTAATAGACGCAGAGGTCTGGTCTTTAGGTGTTGACAGGAACTATTCAAATAATATATTCTATATTTAATCTATTTAACGATACTACCCTACGCAGAGGTGCAGAGGAGGAAAAAAGATTCATCTTCATATTACCTACATGAACAATATTTTTAGTTTTTAGGCATATTAAACTATTTATCTGCAGAATTTTAGCTTTGCTAAAAAGACAAAGTCTGGGATCTCGGACCATATTATTTTTATTGTAATACATTTTTTTTTACATCCTGTTCAGGCCAATGTTCGAACTTGGTAATGTTCGAAAGCTGGAAGCGCGTAGCATCACCTGCATAGCTACGGACTGGTCTGTGAACGTTTCCATGTTACGAATAAAAAAGTACGATGGAGTCGTTAATTATAAACAAGGAATTAATTAATATAACTAGGCCTTCGGAGGGGCTGGCGATCGTTAACACGCTGCCGATAACAGGCCGTCGACATAGCCCTGGTAACAAGGATGTGACGTTTAGGTACTAAATGCAAGAGCAGGGCTACTCAGTGTAGTACGCAAAACTCTAAAGGTTCGGAAATTAAATCGAAGGGGATCGTTAGAAAATTTACGTCATTTATTTATTTATTTATTTATTTATTTTAATGGATTACCAACACAAGATACAGCGCTTACATTCTATAATACAAATTTTGTTTTGGATACTATCTAACTGTTCTTATAATTACAGGTAATCACAGCATGCTTATATATTAATTAATGACTTGTTGCTTATGTACGAGTTACTAGTAATTAAATCGAATTTTAAGAATAACAAATTTTAAAATAGGAACTAATAAACTCAAGTTGTAATATAGAAACAAGTATAAACGGAAACAAAAAACAATTAAATAAAATTAAAATTAAAATAAAATCTTACAATGTTAATAATAATAACAAAAAAATATTTTTATCCACACAAAAAAAAAATATAATACTTTGGATATTTTATGCTAAACTGGTGCAATTCGACCATCTAATATTATTCAGGCTTTTTGAGTTTGCTAAAGAAACTGGTTAGGCTGTCAAAATGGATGTCAAGACATGGTTTCTTTTTAACAACTTCGTTATACAGACGAGAAATGCGTACAACAGGAGATGACTGACCGAGGTTAGTTTTGCATCGAGCGGTTTTAAAAAGTGGACCTGGATATCTAGGTATTCTATTTGGAACTCTGAACTGAAATCTACTCAATAGTGGTGGACAGTCTATGACGTTATTTGTCAACTTATGTAAGAATTTTAAGTCTAAATGAGATCGGCGTTCGCACAGCTGTTCTATCTTGAAGTGTTGTAGTTTGTCATTATAGGATTTTATATGTCTCGGTGGTTTAAATCTATAGGAAAGGCTTCTAAGTAACTTTCTTTGTATTCTTTCAATTCTGTGTATATGGACATTGTAAGTAGGAGACCACACAGTGCTACAATATTCCAGTTTACTTCTTACATAGCTGTTAAAAAGCTGAATTATTGCAGCTGGTCTTTTGAAGCCTTTTGTCGATCTAAGAATAAATCCTAATGTTTTATTTGAGTCTAAGATTATCTTGTCAACATGATCAGAGAATCGAAGTTTACTATCCATTAGGATGCCTAAATCCTTTACGGTGGTAACCTCACGAAGTTTCACACCGGCTATGGAATACTCTGAAGGCAATTTATTGTGTTTTCTTGTGAACTTAATGTGATGGCATTTTGCGATATTTAAATACATGTTGTTTTGTTTGCACCATTTATAAATATTATCTACATCATTTTGAAGGCACTCTGCATCCGAGTTACTTAAGATAGGTTTCATAATTTTGAGGTCATCAGCGAAAAGATATATTTTACTGTGGTTTATTATTGTAGTAATATCATTTATGTAAACGTTGAAAAATAGAGGTCCTAAAATGGAGCCTTGAGGAATACCTGAAGATGCGGAAAATGGATGTGACTCTTTGCTTTGTACTACTACTTTTGACGATCGATATTTTAGGTAAGATGTGCACCACTCAAGCAAATTATTCGTTATACCACAGGCATGCATTTTGCTTAGGAGAATCCTATGGTTAACTTTGTCAAAAGCTTTCGAAAAATCGGTGTATATCACATCTACTTGCATGTTTTTGTCAACCGCTTCTTTAACGTCTGAGGAGAAAAGAACTAGATTGGTATTTGTTGACCTTTTCTTCATGAAGCCATGCTGATTTGTGGTAATGTATTTTTGTAGGTGAGCGTACACAAAAGGGTGAACCAATGACTCAAATAACTTTGACATTGCTGAGAGAATGGATATTGGTCGGTAGTTGGAAATCAATTCTTTTTTACCACTTTTGAAAATTGGTACTACTCTCGCTTCTTTCCATTTTTCAGGAAATTGACCAGATTGAATAGATCTATTAAATATAATAGTTAATGGCTGAGCTAAAACATCTGCACAACTTACCAACATCTGTGGGTGTACATTATCGGGCCCCATGCCCTTTGTGATATCAAGCTTTTTTAATTTTTTTTTTATTTCCTGATGTGAGAATTGAATGTCTCCCATTTGGTCATGTGATTCCGAATATGATGTTAATTGGTTTCCATCTGTAGTATCCATTTCATATACCGAAGAAAAATGAACCGCAAACATATTTGAGATCCTTTCTTTGTCTGACGATGTAGAACCATCTGAACTTTTCATAGTTTCAGGGTATGAAGAGGAGTTCTTACGCAGATTTTTAATATGTGTCCAGAATATTTTGGGGTTTTTCAATAGATCATTTTCAAGTTTTATTATATATTTATTATAACAGTCTTGTATAAGTTTGCTACAATCATCTCTTAAATATTCAAATTCCAAAATATCTAAAGGGTTATTATACTTCTTTACTTTTGTGGTCGAGTTGGTAGTGAAACTGCCTGCAAAGCGAGGGTCCTCGGGTTCGATATCAGGCCGAGACATTTATCCGGTCGATGATGTCTTATTTGGGTTGTCCAATTGGCAATGCCACCCTCGGAACAGGAAATGTTTGTGTGTAAGTCTTGTTATATTTTATTTATTCTGCACTCAGCATTAAGTTCGCAACCTTCTGAATTCTGATTAATCAAAAAGCGGTTCCGAGCTAAAAGTCTGAACAGAAGTCACACAGAGAGCTCGCATTACCTCCAGTAGCGGCAGTAGCGCTTAATGTTACGTCACTTTGTTCAACTTACAATTGACTTAATTGTAGATCAGACAATCAATGTGATTATTGAACGGAGAAATTCGAGGAGGTTATTTGTGAAAGTACAAATGTAGTAGGAATCGCGCGACATAGTCAAGAATGGAATAAAAATCTGATGACTTACTATTTTTCTTTCCTATTCAACGAATATCATCAATTCATAGCTCGTGAAAGCTTTCGTATTTTATTTCTCGTATTTACTATCTACCTGTACAATTTGTCATTTGAACTATAAGTAGTTATCAATATTGGATTAAGGAACTTCAAAATCTTATACCGATCCATTCTCTTTACAATAGTTTTTGTCTAAAACTCCACAGAAGGTTGTCTAAAAGACATCGCATTAATACGCAATCTCACATCGCCTTTTTAATGTATTCAATCAATCAATCATCGCAACCCATAACTGTCCCACTGCACGGCACGAGTCACCACTCACAATGGAGGGGTACAGTACAGGCCATAGTCCACCATGCTGGACTTATGGCCTGTACCAGTGATGCCAGATCTACCAACTTTCCGGTAGATCTACCGATTTGGGTCTTAGTCTACCTGTCTACCGATTTGACCCCTAGATCTACCGGTTTTTAAAGTTATCAAAACAATCCGTTAAAAATCAAATATTACCAAAATTTTAATGAAATCAGTAGTGTAATACTGTGCTTAAACGTAAACTTGCCACTAATTCGAATGAACGAGTGGCCGACTGAGCCTAGGGGGGGTGGGGGGTGCAAAAAGTTATTGCACGCGGGTGCTAATAATACGGGTAGAGGCGGCCCTGAGTACCTACTTAGGTAAAAATCGGTAGAAAATAGGTAGATCTACCTAATTCTACCGATTTTTTGCTGTCTATCTACCACTTTTCTAAAATTTGGGTTGGCAACACTGGCCTGTACTACTTCACACATGCAGGTTTCTACACAATGTTTTCCATCGCCGAATTTTAATGAATTAATTTTTTAGAGTTAAACTAAAGTGCAACGTATTTGTTAGTTAATTCCCTCGTATCCCAGCGCCAGATTCGGGAGTATCAAACCGACATGTGTTCGTATATGTATTACGTAACATTTAACGCTCCACTGTTTCTGATTCCCTGTTCATTGTGCACTGCGGGCCAATAAATTGTGTGCCATGTAAACATTTACGTCCATTTGCTATGTTTGTACTTTTTTGTTCGTCATATTCTATCCTTTATCGCAACTCATAACTGTCCCACTACTGTGTCCCATAGTGTGAGGGGTACAGTCCACCACGTTAGCCAAATGAAGACTGACGGCACACAACTTGGAATACATTATAGAGAACTCTTAAAAGCTCTTATAAGCTGTTATAAAAGTCAAGTGTCAACAGCAACTGTCCAGTCGAAAAAATTGGAGGACAAAAAAATTACTTTGTATCTGAAATCTAGTTTATGAAGAATTAATCCTATGATAATGCGATAAAAGAATCTCATCGCAACCCGTAACCGTCCCACGGCAGTGGACTCCTCTCTCCTCTCACAATGTGAGGGGTACAGGCCATAGTCCACCACGCTGGCCACGTGCGGATTGGCGGACTTCACACACCTTTGAGAACATCATGGAGAACTCTCAGGAGTTCAGGTTTCCTCCAAACCAAACGCCCCTGCTCGTGGCACACCCCGCCGATCAACGGACGAGGCTACGGCGCCCGGCCCCTCTTTCCAGAGGTCGCTGTAAAAAAATCTTAAATTTGCATGACGACAATCTTACAAATTTGATGAAATTTGACATTCAGGCGAGACTTACTACTTTCTTAAACTGTCTTCTAGGCACATATTTTCATTCCATATCATCACATATTTCCCATGTTTCCCACGCGTCACCAAGTCACCGGCGCGTCAGCTGACAAGCTCATCCCATTCAGTGTCGGGTGGGCCGTGAGCAGGCACAAATCACAATCGGCCGGAACCCGCTACGTGCCCAAGTGGGGACATATTGACCGAGCGGTGCGGCGCCGGCGGGTATGGCTGGTGTGGTGGCGAGGGGTGCCCACTTCCTACACCACGACACGTGTCGCTAGCGGGTTGCATAATATCTATGAGTACCTTCCATGCGAGGTATTCGAAATTATAGACCTGAACATCTCTAGATGAATAGAGACAGTCAATTTGAGATATTAATTTTAATCATTATTAGTCTGTCTCTATTTGATAAAAAGAAATATTTGGTAGTTTTGAACTTTTGAGTACCTAGTCTTCTCCTGATTAAATATTTACATATTTTTTAAATTCACTGTCTTTCTTTGAACAGCACGAAAATACTCACATTGTGTTTCGATTCTGATAATTAGGTATTTTATTTTTATTTTTAATTAATAAGTTATCCACGTTTTTATGTTGCAAATATACAATAATGAATTTGATTTGATTGAAACTGTACCTAAATGTCAGTTAATTTGTTAATGGAGGTCGACGTAACCCCTAACTTTAAGCAACTTATGTTAAAGGTTCCTTTTTAATTAATTTGACCTAACGAAACTTATCGAGCGACCCTTAATCAATTGGTTGGAGTGTTTGCTCTCCGAATCAGTCCCAATAGTCTAAGAAAGGGCTAATCAGACGACGTCTGCATGCGGCCCGCTACGCATGTTTTAAATCTACTATGTATGTACCTACCTATGAAAATAAATTTCTCTTTCGCAAAATATATCTGGTATCTGGCTGGACAGCCCTAGTCTAGAACAAGCGCTCAAATAATGATATCAGTGAACAAACAAACACGAAACGTTAAGCGCTAACGACTGCGGTGCGACCAAATATAACTTGCTCTAATACCCGTTCAGTAAATATTAATTTTACTATACAAAGTCAATGATCAATAATATTAGTTATACTTATAAATCAAATGTTAGCACATAAATTCCCAGGATTCCGTTTCTTGCGGATGAGAAACAGATATGATTCACAAATACTACAACATACTGGTATGTAACTATGTTCGATTGAACTGATCAGTCATCAGATTGACACTATCTAGGTATACAAATATAATAAAGCTGAAGATGAAGAGTTCGTTTATTGACGTTTTACAAATGGATCGTGGTTACGGTGTGATTTGAGTGTTCATGATCCATACAGTGACCGTAATTTCGATACAAATACGTACCAGTTTTACATTTAATATGTAAACGAAATAGTACGTCCTGGCCAAATAACATTGGCGACTAGGACTTTAAGATAATATTTTGTTCAAATACAAGTGTTTACCAATAGTCTCGCTGATAACGCAATGAGGTAATTTAGTAAGTAATAAGTTGCTTTTGTAAATATTAGATAGGTGATTACTTATGTGATAAAATGAAAAACATTGATTATGATAAAAGGTTACCGAATATTTACTTATTATTACTATTTACCGAATATTAATTAATAGCCCACTACTGAGCACGGGTCTCTCCTCATACGTGGTTGAAGTGTGATAGGCGTGTGTTAACTGTGTTACTCTGAAAGTGTTGAAACCACTAACATGAAACAGTTTAAACAAAATATGAATGTAGCTGTTATAAATAACGTTGTTTCTCGCTATGAGCTGGAGTTTCTTGAAAGTATTCAATTTTGTAGCTCAAACATTTTATTATGATAATTTGGGTTCTCACGATGTGTATTTTGTACGCCGATATTTCGACCCAGTTGCATGGATAATAGTCACGGCTGAGCTATGTAATTATGTAAGTTACCTTACCGAATAATATCTCCATCTTTTGGCAAGCGGCTTGAACTGTCATAGGATTATTACGTAGCCATTTTGTTACCTATGGCCCTAAACTGTCCTTGTGCCCTTAGTTTCAAGAGTTGTATGCCATATTATTTTAATGTGCTATGGTTAGTGAACATGTTATGGTTTGGTTTCATGGTATCAATATGGAGTAGTCTCAGTATGGAGTAGTAGTCAGTAGAGTGGTTTGCCTTTCGTAGTATCTGTGAAAATCATGTTGAAAGAAATTAATTTCGCTTTAGATAAGACTAGTGTAAAACTACTTCTATTGACTACCGAGAATTGCTCTTACGTAAGTCTATAAATTCTATTGTCTGTAATCTATATTCACTGTCATTTGCCATAAGTTGCCGTCTAGGGATTATCCTCCTAATTAAAACTGTCGTTCTGCTGCTTTATGTTACTATACGATAAAAGGCTTTTGAAAGTGGTAATGTAACCCGTGTTAATTATGTCTTTTGATGGCGCTGACGTCGCGATTCTATTCCCACGGCAACGGTAATGCCGGGCTTGGAATTGGCAGTCCAATTTGTTAGGCTCATCCGCAAGAGGATGGAATACCAGTGATTATCTAATCTGCTATCTTGTTTGTCGTAATGAAGGGTGTGGGGGTTGAAATTTCTGGCTCGAATTCGGTCCATTAGGCTTCTTACACCAAGGTTATTTTCGGACAGTGCTCGTGCATGTTGGTTTGATTGTTTATTAGCCTGGGTTACTCTGATTGGCTTCTGGGTCGTAAAATAAGCTACCTTAAAAAAATATTTCAGAGCTTTCTTTAAAAGCCTTATCTCAGCGGACGCCATGAGGACATCGGCGGTTAGGTAGGTAAATATTTGTAATCCCGCTGGTTAGCTACCAAGCTACCAACCTCTTGCTTCAATCAGCCGCCTAAAACTTGTTGTGTATCATTTTAATGTATACGGGTACTTACGATTTCGAATCGTTTTTCCGATTTTGTTGTGTTTCGGATTCAAGATCTCTCTTCATTCTTGGCCGGCAACGCATCGGTGACGGGTTTCCTGTTACCGATGTGTATGGAAGTAAACACAACTGGCGATTATAATCGTCAGTAAATTGTACCATCAAACATAACTTGTAAAAAAATCATGTCTCGCAACTCAGGTCTTCTACCGTAAAAAATTGTGAGGGTCTCAAGTCTTTCTGTAAGTTATTACGTAATTAGCTAACCTAATAACATTTTATGGTGACCGTATAAATATATTATAATCTATGTTTTAAATAAATAGATTGGCTATGTCTAAAATAAGTTCAACTTCGTACGACGCGCCCCCTTTTTTCTATATCTATATAATTTTAATACTACGCGCGTGCAGGTGAAACCTGATTACTGTATGCAATAACTACGCTATACAATCATACTATAGACACATATTAGTGTGCGTAATGTTTTGTTAACTTATTTAATGAATTCAAAATGCATTAAGTATTATAGAAACCTTCAATTAACCTTACTAAATTTCATACTCCGTGCGCGTAATTTTCGTAAAAGGAATACAAAGGTTTGATTATATTAATTACACGTATTAATAAATAGATTACCTAAAAAACGTAACGGTCACGTTTACTGCAGCGAAACAACCATGTTTGTTACTACATTACATCACTACATAGATGCACAATACATTAAAAAATATTTGGACAGTAAGACAATCATTTTATGCAGGTAAATAACTAAATTAAACTGGAAATGGGACTTGCGTAATATAATTTTATGTGAACGAGTATCGATTATTATTCAGTAGGGTTTATATTAATTTCTGAAGATTACATTTAATTGAATAACCAAAACAATACTTTTAGTTATCAAGTCTGATTACTACCTATTTACATAATGTACATAATGACTAAATTACTGTGTTATAAAATCGAATCAAATATTTTATAATTACACGGAATTCATTGGTTGTCCTTAATAAATTTATAAAAATTGAATTTGTTAAAAATGGATTTGACAGCGGTGGGATTCGAACCCACGCCCTTTCGGACTGGTGCCTAAAACCAGCGCCTTAGACCGCTCGGCCACGCTGCCTCGTATCTGATCGTACGAAATCTGCATACACGTGTAACTATTGAACGGTACGGTACAGCGCGTCGCGTAATACAATGATGGATAATTATTTTGAAATCGATTTTGATATCACAGTGTTCGGTAGCAATATTAGCTGTACATCTCTTCAACAATGTTTTACTCTACATTGGTCGAGGTTTTTAAGATTAAAATCTTATTCTCAGAATTGGTTTACGATTATTCCGTCTTCGAAAAATAAGTTTTTAAACTGTATGTTTTTAGTAATAACGTAAGTGTGGCTCATTTCTTTTCGGTCGGCAACGCGTCGGTGCCATGTCTGGTTTGACTGATGTTCTTGTCTCCTATTGATCTACGAGCGTAACGCTTATAGCAAGGCATGTTTGGATGTATTTTATAAAGTTTTATTTCACTTGCCTTGTTAGTGTGTATAGGTCAATGACTTCTTAGTTAGCTTATTACTATGTTTGGGTTAACCTGGCAAAGCCAAATTAGAATTACTTGCTCAGTTTACTTACGGAACTTATTTACACATTTTTACAGTTGGATCTTGGATTTACAGAGATGTCACTGATACGTAGCTTATGTACGCTCCTAATACTTGTGCAATAAAAGGCTTGTTTTAAACTTTTTTAACATTCAATTAATTTTAAATCCATAACATCGCGGACACTAAACATTTTAAATACCAACAATTCTCACCGTGACCACGGTCCATGTAACTGGGCAATTATTGCTAAAGCATTACAAAATCGTTAGTAGTAGCTATCATCATATAAAATCCGTCGCGTCTTGTAACAGTGAACAATAAAGTTGTTTTCGTTTGTAAAACACACTCGCTCGCGCTAACGTGTCGTTGCGTCATGAATCATGATATCGTCATTCCTCAGTTGATTCATGAAGCTCTTCACGGATAAGTGAGAGCCGGGCTGGGCCCCGGTAAACAACGCCGCTGGTGTGCGCCCGTGATGCAGTACGCACACACGGTTTTTTTATTCAATGCTTGAAGGGGAGACGTACATGGATGTAGGGAGACTGGATGGGATTGGACGTAGTGATCAGGACATTGAGGTCATTGGGGTCAGTTAGGAAATGTGTTTTGTTGATCGAATATTATGTGTTTGGTGTTTGAACTGGTGTAACTTAGTGGGTAACTTTACTATGATAGTTAAATGAATTGAACGTTTATTGAACTATGGTATTTGATTCGTTTTTAAACTTATGTTATCATCATGTGTACCATCAGGGGACCAGTCTGCTCGTGCTCGTTCGCCTGCTTGGGACATTAAAAAAAGTGTAATGCTACAGAATTAGTGTATTAATTCGATTTTTATATTTAGTGTTAATACTATTGAAATTGAACGTTAATACCTCATAGGATTCCGTTTTCAATTGTTTTTTAATCATATGTACCTATTATTAGACAATAGACTACTTCCGCCAGCCGGCCAGTAACTTTTTTCATTACTCCCACTTTACCTCAGCCATAATAATAATACTTCACGCTCGCTGCTTACTTTAGATAACTCCTCCCCTTTCTACGTATCAAGGGGCACATCCAGTCGCGCTACATCTAGTGGTAGGGGCGAAACGATTCAGTTTAGTTAGGCGGCGCGGCGGGCCACTGAGGGGCGACGACACGCCAATCGATAGAATTGCCGCCGGGGACTCACAGGGCTCACCGGGGTCCTTGACATGATGGGCCCTAGCGAAACGTCTGATAATGGAATAGACCGCGTTTTGTTGTGGAAGTGATGTGGAACGATTGGAGAAAGTGGGATCGTTCTGCGTCAGTCAGTGCGTTTGTGGGGGTCCAAATTGTGCGAGGTTGAGAAGGTTCATTCCTAGGAGTAGAACAGTACTATCTTTATTCTTCTTTCTTTCTGCTTAAGGTTGTGCTGATATTCACGGGCGACGATGACCACTTACCAGGTGGCTCTTCTGCCTCATTTGTTGGCTATTTTATTTTTATAAAAGTAGTTAATAAGGGAAATTATTTTCTCGTGTCTTTTTCTTGGAGTCCTATATTCGACATATCTTCGGTTCGGCATCTCTAAGAGTTAATTTTTATGTCTCAATAAATGTCTGAAGTCTGTACATCTGCATAATACCAGGTTAAGTTGACCTTCAGGGTCAATTCCCACTGAAAGCCTAGCGGCGCGATGCGGCTTTGCGGTTCAAATATCCCCGAACCTTTTGAACCTTACGCAATTATGGATAAAGTTCAACAGACCCTAAACCCTCTTAAGCCGGTGACGACCTTTGGGATAAAGGTCTGCGCACATTATATCGACTTAACTTAGACTCGAATCCGATTCAACTCATAGGAAAGCATTGATGAGATTTATTTGGAGTTGCATACGGTTGAACTTTTAACATTTAAGTAGGTACTTGAAAGAATTGATGTACGCGTCGTATACGATCGAATAACACAGATTACACTACACCGAAGTTCATAAGATTGATCGAACTTTGACGTAGTGTAGCCTATTCCGATCCGACCGAAAATTCAACCCTAAGGAACATGAAATAAAGACCAAATTTTAATGCTTTTCTACGTCACACGGTGTCGTCGCTTCAAGCCTGAATCACCTTATTGATATTTTTACACCACTCGCATGATCATGAAAGGCGCCCGCGGGGGCATTTCCGGGCCTCCAGATGTAATTGTAATGATGATTACCTTTAGATGATGATGCCTACCTTTTCATCTCGCTTGGCGGGAGACCCTTTGCTTAAACTTGATTTGGAGCCGAGTAGAGTTGACGTAATGTGTGCAGACCTTAAAGGTGACCTTGTCTAGCTGGGAGCCGAACCCCGCCGGCCGGGTTCCAACGGTCGGGGAAGATTATGATTAATGTTTGTTCTCTGGTCCTGCTATTTGAATTGATATTTTAATAATGTATGTGCCTTAAATTAAATGCGAAATGAAATTGAACTCGAAGTTGATGTTACTTTACAGCGTCAAATGGTACATGATAGCTTCTACAAGTCCTACTGGTGAATGGTTCTGGAAGGAGAAGCGGCAAGAAACTCAAGGAGTTTTTTTTTAACTTTTATACTGCTCGCTTTTCTGGACAGCACTTTCCTAGTCTTACAAAATGAAATAGTAGTTACGGGTACTATCAAGCTTACTTACTAATATTTATGTGTATGTTAACCGAAACCTAAGAAGAGTAGGGATGAGTATGTGTGCTATTTTTTATTACAATAAAATGCCGTGTAGTGAACTCACGGGGGGGCGCGCGATGCTTTTTCTAGTTTTATCGATGTAAAAGTTATATGATTCTAACTTTTCCGTTCCGTTCACAACTTCACATACACCAGTTAACAGTTGTATGTTTTGCTGAACTGAACTTTTAAACTACACTAACTGTAGCAACTTTACGCCGCCTATGTATGTACGCGTTGCCGTGTTCTATCTATAGTAGGTATAGTTTACACTTACTTTTTATACTGCAAAGATAGGAAGAGGAATATTTAGAAATGAATTTGATAAAAGTAAGCATCGCTGCACTCGCGTGCAGTGAGTGTGAGGATATTCAATATTTTATCTTTCATCCTTTGGGAACGGAAATTAACGGAATCCTAAAAACGACTTGGTAAACTTGGTTTCCGCTCCGCTATCAAAACACACACAAAACACGATCTAGAAACTAACCTCTACCATGAGTTCTATACGTTTATTAAGGAATCGAACGTTGGGCCGCTCGGCATTACTCGGTAGTAACAAATAAGATAGTATGTTAATGAATCTGGGTAATGTTCGGATATCACGCTTCCACGAATATCAGCCGTTAACGTTCCAAGAACAGATAGTAGTGATGTATGTATCCGCGACGCTCTTTGTCATTTGTTATCTGTGCTGTAATATCTTATCATTTGTGAAATTATCTGTCCGTTGCAAACTAGTGACACCGCGCTTCGGGAAAAGAATGCTTAGTTTTTCTTCAGATGCTTCTCAATCGACGTATTTATATACGTGTATATAGGGATAGGGACGTATGGCTGGGCCTCAAACCAAACAAATTCAAATAAAACATACAAACGCACAACAAATTTCATTAAAATCGGTCCAACCGTTTATGAGGAGTTCAGTGACATGCAAACGGACAGAATGATTAAATTAATTATAGTAAAAAAAAAACAAATAAAACATGCTTTAATAGCAAACCGCAATAAAGCGGGTTTTTTGTGAACTATAATTTATTTTCTTCATTTTTCTGCCACACACAACGCCTACGCGAATTCACTGGCTCTCACGGCGGCGCGGCGGCGGCGATGCGATCCAGATCGGGATCAAAGTTACAGGCGCTTTGGAAACTTAACATAATTATTTTCTTTTTATCCCGATAATCCTAGTCAGGATATCAGAACGAAACCCTTTGATCCTTGGATTGGCCTTTGATGTCTATTCTAATTTTCAAGTTAATCGGACGTTTTAAATTTTGTGGAAATTATGCTGAAAGATTCCGTTACATACATACAGGTCAAGTTAATATAATTATGTATATAATTAAATTGATGTGTGACACTATACTGTATGTGGTTTTTTGTCAGTTATTAGATAACTTCAAGTTTATATATTCAAATTTTGCCAATACCTAACTTCCTCGGCCTTTGACGATGTTTTGGAATAAAATCTCAATCTACAATTGCCTCGTAGGAGGAATGGTAAGGAAATGCGCCCAGACGAGTTCTTAGCTCCACTCAATGGCTCTTTACGTCTTTACAGACAAAGGGATGCGTTGCTATTGTGCCTCGGGCGGGAGCCCTTCGCTTCCCGCACCGCCTGGATAATGGAGTGTGGAGCGTGGTGAGACGGCTCGCTAAACTGCTGGCTTGTTATACCCATGCTTACAGCCATTACACATTTAATGACAAGCTTTTATTTTAGTTGGTAGTGACCCTGCCTGCCAAGAGAGGGTCCCGGGTTCGATCCACAAAGTAATGTGATACAGTAATTATCTTCTCAGGTCGTCGGTGTTTGTAATTTGTTATTTGTGTTGTCCAATCCGCCCGCGACACAGGGAATGCTAGTGGGTATGAGTGTTGAAGTGTTTATTATTATTTTGACGACTCGTATGGCGCAATGGTTACCTCGCCAGACTGTTGAGTGGTCCTGGGCTCGATTTCCAGCGAGGCGAAAATATATTCTAATGTTTGCGTATTATCCATGGCAGCTATGACACAGGGAATCCCAGTGTGAGCTATGCGTGTGTAATATATTCCTGAGCTTTGCATTCAACTCGCGCGCTATCTATGTATATGAATAAGGTTATTTGTTTAAGTTGCCTCGTGTATGGGTGAAATGCTCGACCCGGCGCATTAAATGTGTTTGACAACATTAGGTATGGAGTTTGTTTGTTTACTTGTCGTGTTGCTGAAGTTGTTATCAGAAGATTGCGTTAACAAGTGAGATAAAAGATATGGCAAGATTTACGAGTCAGATAGAGAGCAGCAAAGGATTTCTAGACCAGGTGAGTGACTCCTGTTCGCTCAGTGTCGAGAAAAAATCCGCACCAAACACGTTGTTAGATTGTTACTCATTATACGACTGCGCGACGCGAAGGAGTGTAATGTGTTTAACAGTATGTGTGTAAGTATATCTGTTTTGCTTTTTTGTGGCGCTTAAGTAACTAGACGCGTTAGTCCGATATTACAACAATTCAAATCTCAACCTTGCAAGTGTCACTAGAGACAACATTTATCACAATTCAACAAACACATTACCCTGCTTTGCGTCGCGTGGTTGGGTAAAAATACATGTAGGATTTAAACCTCGGAGCTCTGAGCGGGGACCACATTCGGACCACTAGATTATTCGCCACTGTATTGGACACCGGTAGTAAATGTGGTATCTGTGTGTTTATGATGTGGAGACGGCCCCGGCTAGGGCTTCCGACTTTACTAGGTACATTACGTAGTACCGTACTATATTTCAGCCAGTCATTCCATAATATAAAAAATATAATACCCAGTACAAAAAATACTTTTAAACAGTTGGTAAACTTCAACCTTCCTTTTTTATAAATGCCAAAAACTACTAAAAAACATACTAAATTAAACAATGTTGTGGATAACGTGTAATGTTTTTTCCTATTCCTAAAAGTAGGTTCTGTTTTCATTGTTTTTTTCTCGAAACTAACGCATATAAAGTGGCAGCCCTAGCTACTACACCGGTAGTACAATGTGTTATCTGTATAAATATAAGTTACGGGCCCGGCTGTCGATAGCTTGTTAATTGACACTGGCGCCCCCCGCGCCGTCCCCCGCCGCTGATAACATAATATGATGCAGTGCCGCGATGCCAGTGTCAATGTTGGTACTGAAATACTCCGCATACTGAATCTACTGAATCATGCTTTAGTTATTTTGTTCGATACTAGTAGCTGGCAGGTTGGTACTTGGAGGTTGTCTTAATCATCATCATCATCGTAAGCCCTGAACTATCCCACTGCTGGGCACGGGTCTCCTCTCACAGTGTGAGGGGTACATTCAAAAATTAACTTAAAATCATGAAATTCAGGAGCAGCTGCAATGCTTATTTGAGGTCGGTGCTAGCAAAGCTATCGTATTGAAAACAGCACCACTAGCTAACCCCCTCTTGCTTTGCTTGAACCAGCCGCCAAACGACTTGTCCTTCCTTCCGGCAGGGGGCTTCCATCTTTTTTGGCCGCCCAATAATAGTTTCCTCGAATATCCACAGACCTCGATCAGTAGAAAACTGAAAAAGCTGGATTAAGGAAATGCTCAGTTATTTTATTACTTAAAATGTCGGCGTAATAATGCTAAATACAGGCGTTACGAGTGTGTACCTCATCATTACATAGCAATGATCCGTGGCCGGGGCGCGGTAGAAAAAACGTGATACAAGTAACAGTATCGTGGGCGACGTCATCGCGCCACCGCAAGTCAGAAACACATGTGCAGTCCACGCGACGTGCACACGAGATGTACGAGTACGTGATGGGGCCACGTGGTGACCGCATCGTGACCGCATCACGCGGGGAAAAAGGATTTAACAATAATATATTATAACGCTATACACGCTCCTAGCTCCACTAGGATTTCCTGTGCCATGGATAATACACAAAGACAAGAAAACAACCCGGGGGCACAAGTCTGCTAATTTTAAATGCTTAATTTCGTTTACCTTTGTCAAACTATTCAAATACGTCGAAATTGAAGCATATATTAACAGACTTGGGTTCCAGGTCGAGAACAGAAATTTAAACTCATTATTAAAATTTCCACCTCGCTGGTAATCCAACCCCCTCGATCCTTTAAGGTCCCTTCGATCGGCAGGCCGGCGTGGTCACCATTGCGGCATACAGGTCGGCTTAAACTCGGAACTTATGAAGAAGGTGAAAGAAGGATTTGAAAATATTGTTCTCGAGAATCATAAGAGATATACACACACGTACAGAGATACACCCAAGTCTGCTGGCATAGGATTGGGATCAGTATGCTAGGAGGCCCAAATATGGAAAAATACTTACCTTGGGTGCTTAGTAATAATTATGAATATTTTAATTTATCACTTTAATCTTCAAACACAACTTTTAACAACTCCTCCAATCGACCAAAGGCGCGGAAAGTTTGATAACAAACTCCCGCTAGTGATGGGGTTATAATCGGCGCGACCATCGTGCACATTATCCATTGTTCCGGTATTCTTCTAATTGTAATATGGATGTAGTGTGGCGTGTACAATCTTAATTCTGAGGTGCTGAGCTACATCACAGGGAACCCTAGCATGCGAGTTACTGAGCGTTTATTATTTCTACCAATTGTAGGTCACGCTCTATTTCGACGTGAATAGGCCCAGGCCTCGGGCCGAGCCTTTCAGCGGGCTCGAGACGAGACACTTCACTCGCATGTTGAAAACTACTCTTTTCTTTATACTGCTGCCTTTTTAAGCTGTATAGTAGGGCTACGCCGCAAGCGCCTTTTGAAGGGTTGAGACGTCCTTTACGTCTAGAAGATGGACGTGATGTATAATGAACGAGTCTATCGCTGGTGTCTCTAGAAACAGTCGTAGCCCGAGGGTTTATGGCAATTGTGGACGATTGAGAGCAACTCTGAAACGTTGTTGAATTGGATGGGCGATATCAAGAGGCTTAATTTCTGAGCGTTTCCCTGATTCGGAGAATGATGATGGGCATGATTTCTGTCAGTAATAGTCGTAAAGCTATGAGACTATGAGAGCGGCCCTCGTGCAAAGTAAGAACTTCTGGCAATCACCTCGATTGGTCAACAATCCCTCTACACTACAGAATTGAATGGTTGTAGTGTGGGTTTTTGTGGTGGAGTACGCTCCAGTCGTTCGCAATTTCTAGGAGCGGTCGATGCGGACGAGTGGGTGTTTTTTCCCTGTCCATAGTACTTAAAGAGCAGGCAATAGTGGTTTGAAAGACCTAGTGCCTAAAGCTGTAAGTATAATTGGTCACATCAGTCACATGTTTAGTATTGCCGCGAAACACGTTGCCTCAACTAACTTCATCCACAGTCAGCGCTAGCGACGGTTTTTTTTTTTTTTTTTTTTTTATTTGGCATACAAAATAACTTATAAATTAATGACGATCTAACACTCTTAAAAACTAGATGTATAGTTTGTCTCAGAGTGAAGACATTTATTTCCAGTACAGGGTATCAATTTTAATCGCGGCGGTCTGTACATCGCAGTCATGCCGACAGCCAGTGCAACCCGCGCCCCGCTCCCCGAGCGACCGAAGCAGGCCGATGTGTCGCATGATCAGGATTTGCTCGTTCATTATTATCTACAGGCTGCTCCAATGTCGACTGATGTTATTATTTAGAATTTAAATTTAGAATTTTATTTACTTCTCTATTTAGTTTGATGTGCGTGTGTGTGTGTGTGTGTGTGTGTGTGTGTGTGTGTGCGTGCGTGCGCGTTATGTGTCTATATGTTATTTATTTATAAGAAGATAGGAAGTATTTCGCTAGCGTAATCTTTATATTATCTTTCGTAATTCGACTTTTTATGTTTGTGGGGAGACTATTTATTAGATCCGGTATTATATATTCGGATACTCTCTTCCCGTAAAAATTTTTATATTTTGGTTTTAATAGGATTTTGTTTGTTACTTTACGTGTATTGATTTTGTGTGATGTTTCATGTAGTATTTCTTTTCGGAAAAATTGCTCTTTTAATAGATTAAGTTTGACTAAATCGTGGATTTGAAGCACTTTGCAGTACTCGAAAATGGTATTATTTTTGGTAAATAAATTCTTGTATTTACTTGGAATTATAGATTTTAAGATTCTTTTTTGGAGACTATAGATTTTGTCTAAGTAGCTTTTAAAGGTTCTACCATAGCTGGTGAGGCCGTAAACTATTATACTTTGTACAAGTGCTTTGTATAAGGTTATTTTTATTTTGTATGGTACCTTGTTTTTTAGGAAATGAAATTTAGCTAGTATGGCGCGCAGTTTATTACAAACATGTTTAATATGACCTTCCCAATTAAAGTGCTTATCTATAATGACCCCGAGATATTTATGCTGTGAAACTTCTTCTAGTATTTGACAATTACAGGTTTTATAATTGGATTTATTGACGTGAAGACAGTTGTGACTGTGTGCCCTAATTAATAATTTGGTGTCTATTTTATTATGACTGGAGTGAATGTGTAGAAGTTTCGTTTTATCCGTGTTTAGCACCAATCCAGCATCATGAGACCATTGACATACTCTAGTAAAGTCTTCCTGTAGCAATTTTTGAGCCATGTTTATATCCTTATTCGCGATTATTATACAGGTATCATCAGCAAACTGGTACATTTTAGTGTGCTCGATTACATTATACATGTCATTAACATATGCTAGGTAATGTAACGGTCCCAAGACCGACCCTTGTGCTGTGCCTTCAGTTACTGCAATAGATTCGCCGATAGCTTTTCCTATTTTTACCTTGAAAGATCTATTCTCTAAGTAATTTTTACACCAATTTAACAGTGGTCCTCGAACTCCAGAGTCCTCCAGCTTCGATAATAGTGTACTATGTCTTAAAGTGTCAAATGCTTTACTATAATCAATGAATATAAGTAAAACATGGTTTTTGTTATTTAGGTAATTGTTTATGTCGTCTGTAAATTTTGAAAGAAGTAGACTTGTACTTTTACCTGGCTGGAAGGCATACTGGTTTGAAGATAGTACGTTGTGCATGTTATAAAAATTGTGTACTTGATTGCTAATGTATTTTTCTATGATTTTATCAATGACTGGTAGAATTGTAATCGGACGGTAGTTAGACGTGTCATTTTGTTTACCTCCCTTATGAATGGGCCGTACTATTCCCCTTTTAAGTTCGTCTGGATAGCTACCGCAGGATATGCATTGATTTATGAGTTTTGCTAGAATTTCACACATTTTTTTCGATAAGGTTTTTATGTCTATTGCACGTATTCCATCTATACCTGCTGATTTATATGTGTTTAGCTTTCGTACAATATTTTTTATGTCCGTTGTGGTGGCGGGTTTGAATCGAAAGGATTTGTCCAATGGTTTTCTGTAAGTATTTTCATCTAACAGAGTAGTCTTACATGCAGGAATTATATTTTTAATGTTGTTTTGAAAATCCTGCCCAAACTTATTAGCAAGTTGTTTTTCATCTATGTTTTCAAAGGCATTAAGGATTAATTCATCTATTGAGTGTTTTATTTTACCTGTTATTTTATTTAATAAAAGCCATATCTTTTGAGGATTATTTTTATTTCTATTGATTTCATTTTTATAATATTTATTTTTAGAAGTGTTTATTAATTTGATTGTTTTATTTCTTTGCTTATTATATTCATATTTTAATGTCATATTATTTAAGTCTTTTTTCCATTTTCTAAATAATTTATCCCTTTTGTCACACATGTTGTTAATATGTTTAGTGGCCCAATCATCAGTGTCTCGCTTCCAATTTCTTTTCGTTATATTATATTTTGCTTTTATATAACACTCATTGTATTTTCCTTTTATATAATTATAGATTTTGTTAGGGCTATTCATATTAGTAACTGCATCAAGATCCATACATTGCAGACTTTCTTTTAAAATTTTATAATTAAATTTAGTTACCACTTTTGGAGCAACCTGTATAGGTCTACCTGTACATAGCGTAGCGACCGTCATACGGTGATCTGCCAGTACGGTGCAGAGCGCGGCTGCGAACACATCTTGTATCTGGGATCTTATGAAGATGTGATCAATGCAACTTTTACTAGTATAAATATTATTTGCTTCTATTCGAGTGTAATCTGTGATGCCACATACAAGACCGTGTTCGCTCATGATATTAGAGTATGCTTCCTTAAGTCTAGTATTTAATTTAAGATCAATGTTGATGTCTCCCAAGACAATCAAATCAGTGTCAGGAATAGAAGTTAAAATACAGTTTAATTCCTCAATGAATAAGAGCTTACTTGTATTGGGTGGTCTGTATATTGCACACACAGCTATGTCATAGTAGGGTAGTACAGTTAGTGTACCCATCAAGCATTCACAGTGATGCGTAGTAGTTTTATTTATTTTAAATCTATGCTTTTTGTGTACATAAACAATTATTCCCCCTCCCTTCCTATTTAATCTTAGCTTTGTGTGCATTATGTATCCATCGATATTAAACAATGCGCTTACATGTGTCGTAATATTTGCCTCGGTGACTATCAGAACATCGATAATGTTTTTACTATTTCTTATGAGTAGATCTAGCTGGTTAAAATTTTTATAAAGCGATCTTACATTGACATGCACAAAGTTAATGTTAGACTGTTTAGGTAGACAGTTTGTGTAATGGTTATAATTTATACAGTTATGCAATTCAGTAATTGTACTAGTTTGAATATTAATATCCATAATTAAGTATATTACTTGCGGGTAATGTGAGCTACACTTATTTTTGTTCCTTGAGCAGGGTTTCAATGTCACTTTCACGTCTTATGATGAAGATCTTCCTCTCCGTGTCGCTTTTTCTAGCTAGAATTTTTCCGTCTTTACTCCAGATATACTTCCATGCATTTCTTAATTCATGCTTCGCTTTACCTAGCAGATGTTTATTATACGGAGTGAGCGCTTCTCTGATGTAGATATTTTCAGGTTCACCATCTAATGCTACGTTAGTTTTAGAGATTACGTCATCCAGTCTAATCTTAGTAGCTCTTGCGTTTGTCAACCATTGATTCTTTGCATTAATACTGTCCATTTTAACTTGAATGCGACCCGGTTTTCCCTGTCGTACTGGAATTCGTCTGGTGTGCACGATGCCTATTTCGTTCACCTGTAGCATTTTTGCAACTTTTTTAACGATAGTTTCGGTGTTTTCTTTCTCCATTTGGGGAATACCCACTATTTCTATGCCGTTTGCTAGTTTTTCTTGCTCCATCTCCTGGATTTGTTGTTCGAGCGCTAGTAATTTTGTTTCCATGTAGGTATTTTGATTTTTTAGTGCTATCTGCTTTGTCTCCAGTTCTTTGGTCTTTGTTTTTACTGCTTCTAGCCCTTCTACGAAGTCTTCAATTTTATCGCTGAAGTATTGTAGTGAATTTGTTATAGCTTGCATTTCCTGTTGTAGTAGTTTTTGCATGTCTCTATTTATGTCCCTGAGTAATTTTTTGACGACAATTTCGTTTCCATTGCTATTAAAGATGTTGTTTGTTTCGTCTTCTTCTTCGTCGTCTTCAGGCGTAATAAACGAGGATCTCCTAGGTGACAGTCGTTTACAATCACTGCACACCCACTCCAAGCTGTCTGCGGCACGAAGAGCTGCTAGTTGTTTTGCTGTTAATTTAGCGCAGCTTGGGTTTGCATGCACCATTGATTGGCATTTGTTACACTCTAGTCCAGGTACTTTTTTCGTAATCGACTTACAACACACTTCACACTTTTTCATTTTGAGGGTAAATGTCCAATGGTCCAAAATGGTTGTAAATACATACATAATTATAATCTTTTTAATGATGTATCTTCGTTATTAAGAGTAGCACGCACGCAACATTGTGTAGCATTGATGAAAGTCCAGAATATACTAATTCTACCACGAAGGAAATTGCAGCTGAACTAACAAAGGAAGCGTTACATCTTTGTCTTTAGCAGTAATATAGAATACTTATTTAATATACATACACATATATGTCTAGATACGGCTCCGATTGATTGGAGCATTCCATCTAAAACCCCGTCCAGTGCAAATACGGTGTCTCCGAGATCTTTTTTGGACGCACCTGTGCATAATGTTATATTTGAAGCGTAATTCCATCGGAGATTTGACCTCGCTAATCTTCCGGTGTCCAGATGAAGTCCACGATCTTTATTGTTTTGTCAATGCGTAGATAGTCTATTGAACTCGACAAGCAACACGTGGTCTCCAAACACTACTCCTATAAATAAACTTTACTGCCAATTTAAAATTACACTGTATGTACATTAATTTACAGTCGAAATTCCATTCGACTGCATCATTGTTTTGATGTAATTTCGTTTTACTGCAATATAAATCTTATTGTGTTCGTGTAAAGTTTATTTCGTTGCGTTGGTTCGTTTTCCGGTAGTGTTGCGTAACTTTATCATTATAAGCATTACGTCTGATTATATCCTGGGTTTAATGATGCGCTTGTTTAGATACAGGGTTTTGTTCGGGTTTTAAATGAAAATAATGGTCACACATTCACACCCAGCAACCGTTTGGGATTCGCAGGTGACATATGCATGGTGAGACAACTCGTGCTGGTTTTAATTATAATCATCGAGATATAAGTACGAGAGAAGCTACGTCAAATAACTGAATTGTCCTATTATTCGTAATTTGTAATTTGTTCGCTGCAGCGCTAAAATAATAACAATTCGTCTAAACCGAAAACTAATTTACCACAGCGCTAGATTTGCTGCGGAAGTGTATTTATTCTCGGCAAAAAGGTCTTAAGCGCCATGTAAATCACGGTACTTACGCGTGACGACTGAGTGAGGTGCGGCGACGCGACGGTGTGGCGCAATCGCCACAGTTGAACGGGACAAAGTAGGAATTTACGGTGTCTTCTCTAGTACGTTAGTACTTATATCTCGATGATTATAATTATGTTCAGTCATAGAACTTCAGTGTAGGTAAATATCATCAGAAAATCTATGTCAGTAAACTTACTTTTGATGTCCTATGCGACGTTGACTAGTTATAGACCAAGAGCCCAGAGCGATCTGACATAACTTATTTTTGCATGGATGAAACCTTAATTTCTCAGTAGCGTCCATGTTCTTTGAATAGCATGCGTGCTTTTGGAAGCTCTCCTGGTGACACCTGGGCAGGTACCAAGTAAGAAAGGCAGGTAAAAATAAGAGCTACTTCAGTTATTTTCACATGGCTGATTTTTATATAATTATGTTTTGTAGAATATTATTCTTAAATAGTATCCATAAGTGTCAGACACTTTCCATGGGCCAAAACTTTTGTCAGACGTTTTAAAGTTCGTGGTGAGTGAAGCTTTAAAGCGTCTGACAAAAGTTTTGGCCCATGGACAACACTATTCGAGTTCTTTTATCAGGTAAAAAGAAGCCCAATAAATTTGTTGGACATGTATTACGACTTGTGCCCTAATGCAGAAAAGACTAAGAAAGGGCTAGGGGGGTTGACAAAAAGATTGACCGTATAACTTGACGTTTTATATGTATAGTGTACCCCGGTACCAGAGACAATAAAAAAAAACAATAATTAATTATCACAATAAAAAATAGTACCTATTCACATTGTAATCCGATAACACAATGAATAAAAGTGTAAGATAGATACAGAAACAATAGATTACTGCAAAGTAGCGGCTTAATTAGTTACTTGTTAGATAATAAAAAATAACAACGTATTAACTTATTCAACGCCCAGTGTATAAAGAGCCTAAACATTTTTAACGAACTGATGAAAAGGTAATTGCACCCTTTTGAAACTTTTTAATTATTCAAACGTAAAGTATTCAAGATGTACGTCTGTCGATGTGAAATGGTTTCAATATTAATGTACGAGTACTTTGAACAGTAAGTATCTTTATTCAGAGCTGTTCACGAGTTTCAGCTCCGGTTGAATGACTTGGTTTGAACTTGTATGAAATTGTGCGATGTTGTCGAGTTTACTTTGATATGAATGTTTGAGTCATGTTTGTTTATCGAAATGCTATTGATAGGAATGATAGGTTGAAGATGATATGCTGTTGCTTATTAATATTTTTTCTAAATCTTCTTCTGAAAGATAGGTATAGATTCAGGAAGCGATTGAGTCAGTAACATAATTTAATTTGACAGTTCGTCATAAGGGATGATCTGCTAACTGTCCAGACTTCTCAAATTTGGAGATGGTAACCCTAGGCTTACTTCAATACTTATATTTCATACATTTTTTGCTACGGTCCGACTCTGTTAGTACCCTAGTAAGTAGACCCTCGTAGAATTGTCTCAAATAAGTTCCAAAAATGAATCACTCTATCGACAATTACATGGTTAAAACGTATATAAAAATCCTCGGATTTTTTGAGATTAATTACTGCGTTCTGTCGCCTTGATTAAACCTTCGTCTGTTTTGTCAGATACAAACATTTACACTGAACCATAACATGGATGAACTAGTTCACACGCGTGGCATGCGTTATCTCTTTCAACACTCTCATAAAAAACATGTCATATCAACATATCAATCATTATCACACATGTTTTTAATCTGTTACTCTCACAAAAGCTTTCTTTCAAAGCGAAATTTCCACTCCAACTATGTTTCAATTCGCAAGCAAGCAAAGGTTTCCTGGCATAATGCACGCGTATGCATAAGCGCGCCGTGAAAAAAATGTGCAAAAACGAACGCGGGGGTTTGTGCGCCATAATGGAATGAACAGCCCTCATTGAAATCGCGAATGAATTCAGAATGGCCGCTATTTACACTGGCCGGAGTAGAGTTTATTTCTTTTAGGGTTTGCAATCCATTTAGATGCATCCATCCGTTTCGGGTTGGATTTTTATTGATGCATAATTATGGAGAGATAAAGAGAAGAATAAAAGACCGTCTGGTAGGATAAAACGGCAGCAGGTGTTCCCGGGAACCAATTTGATCAATGAATGATCGTTTACATTTCATGATACAAAAATATAAAGCGGACATTTTTTTATTAAGTGAAAAAGATCCTTAAAATTCAATTCCCAATGAAAGATTATGTGCAGTGGAAGACCATACATAGACACTACATAGGTTATAGATAAATACAGATAGATAGGTGTAGATGGCAACAGATAACATAAAGTTTCAATCAATCGTTGCTGTTTTCCACAGAAAGTATACTTACCAAAATGTATATTTTTGGTAATAATTCTAAACGTAAAGTAAAACAGGACAAAACACTGATCACAATAGGATCTTTATTGTTGTTGTTATATCATGTTATAGTACGCTACCCATAATTTACCCCAACGGCTTAAAATCGTTAAAACGCCAATTTACGAGGCAGTAGATCAATCTGGCGATAAAGCTCGGGTTATGGTATATGTTTGTGTTAAATACGCTCGCTCCTGATGGAACCCATTGTTTACGTGGTGTAAAACACATTTACGTAGTTACTCATCGTGTATGGCGTTGTTTATGTCAATAACCGGGGAACGAGCAGACTGGCTAGCCGCATTATGGTAATTGATCGTCGTCGTCAACTGGCTCCCGTGATACCAGAGGCGTCGTCAACGCGTTGCTGCCTATGAAGAAATAGATATGGTTTTTGTACCCAGCTTTCTTACAGTTGCTGAAAATTAAACAAGTCAAAAACATTTCACTATTGTTGAAAGAGGGTGGCAGTCGACCACAGAATGCACTGCTACATTCCATAGGCTCGTCCAGTTCCAGAGGCTAGTCTAGCATTAACATTTACAGACAATACGAGTAAGTAAAACAGTTAGAAAACTATCACCATGTGTGCTTCATAAATTGCTAGTATACTGCATGCTCATTTGCATGCCACACACCAAAGCAATCACAATAAATTTTAGACCTGAAAAATCGATTTGTCTTAATGAATCATGTGTCTGCCAAGTAATTATGGTCCCAGATGGCACCACGCTGACTGGCGAAGGCCACTGTCAATCACGGTACGTGTTGAGCATAGTGAAGCATTTTGTAAAGTGATTTGCGACACAGATCCTTGCAGTCAACTTATTTGGAGCTCTATAATGTTCGTTATAAGGATTAAGGACGCGTCTTCTTGAAATGATGAGTTAATTACGACAAAAAAGGTTTTTGTACAACCTTTAGCGCTATTAATAATGCAATCAAATTTTGTGGTCTACAGTTTTATGAGAACAGGAAAACATCAGTCTATCAGTGATTCGTGTTCGGGCTGGGTCAGGGGCGGATCCAGCCCTTAAAAAAGGTTGTGGGCACAGCCAGCGAAAATCGGCCAAATGCAAGTCAGAGCACGAACTCGCTCATGAACAATCATGAGTGACTTTTGATTCGATTATTGCATTTTTTCCGCTTTGGTCTTAGGAATGGAAATAATATATATTTTTTATTGGAGGAAGTCAGACCCGATTTCGTCCAACTGAGTAGTTAATAATATAGTTTTGATTAAATTCCAAATTTTTTTTTGATGTTTTTGGTGTAGTCAGTAATATCTGATAGCCTAAAGGGAAGCTACAACTGTCTACTACGACCTTAATAATATGTCCCTCAGATAGAAAGCTGGCTTCCCAACTGCACCTCTCAGGGAGACCGTAAGCGCTATCGCGAGAAGAGTATCGCCAAACCCGGTCGAAGACCTGAGCGATAAGTATCTAGGCTGACTGCTAGAGCTTCCCCGTTGCTACCGAGAACTTGAGCCCACCGCGACCGGTGAATTAAAAAAGATAGCTAGAAATAAAGAAAGATAAACAGAAGAGCCAGCTGGGCGGCCGTGACGAAAACCATACTTTCAGTCACTGATCAGCTGGTCATCCTCTAGATATCTGATTCAGAGGAACTGTGTATTTAATACACGCTCCATCAACTTCTGACGTAGGGAAATTATCGCTATCAGCCTGTTATTGGCCGGGTCACTGAGATCACCCTTTTTGGGGATGGGATGAACAAGGTCTACTTTGTACGAAGACGGTACTATTCCTGTGGTGTAGGATAGCGAGAATATAGGCGCGTTAAAACGGGCAACTCAAGAGTATCGAGGGACTGTAATGATCGTCTGATGACTTTTGAGTAAAAAGTATATCGTTCAGTGAGCTCTCATATCGTGGGATGTTAGGTGGTGTGGTCCTCCCATCGTCAAGGGTCGAGTTGGTGGCAAAGATGGTGACCAGAATTCGGCTTTCCCCTTTGCCGTATGGACAACGGATTTGTCCTGGAAGAGATTACCGACAAAAGTTGCCCTCGACAGCCTTAGTTAGCGAACAGTATTCTCATTCTGCTCGCCAATTCTGCCGATAAACTTGGCCTTCGCCCTGAACATTTCTTTGCTGACCGGGAGGCAACGTTGAGCTTTCTCTTCAGCTCTGGTGCAGATGGATCCTTTGAAGCGTACGCTGATGTTCAGGCCTAGTAAGCGGTATACTTGCGGTTTGAAGCGGCAATATATGAACCGCTGTATCAGGGCTGGTTTTTTCCACCAAAAGATATGACAAATCGTCAAATCTGGGGATAAAACCTTCCATACCAGGTCATATCACATCGGCTACCGTATCAGTGCACGCGTTTGGATCTCCCGATACGAAACAGAGCTGTCTCCAGGGGTACCCCTGGAGACAGCTCTGTTTCGCAAGAATTCCCTGACTTATAATGCCATAGGTACTAGACGCGTTCCACTGGGCCGAAAGCCAAGAGGGCTTTTCGGTGTTATTTTCAAATAACTTTCGAACTACTGTATCGATCAGTTCCATAATCTATTTTAAAAAATAGCGTCGAATGCTGCAAAGTGCTTCAAAATCGGTTAATCTGTTCGGAAGATATCGTTGACGAAAATTTTTGAAAATGAGTACTCTTTTTTTCAACATAACTTCGAGATTTCATGACATATCAATTTAACGGGAATTTTGAGGGAATTGCCTGCAGGGTCAACCGATTTTTTAGGTTAGAAGAAGTGAAAATGTGACGTCACAAGTAATTTTGGTTGTGGGCATGCCCATCGTGCCCATAACGGTGGATCCGCCCCTGGGCTGGGTATTTTCTTTCATACCTGTTTCTTTTCTCTTGGCCGACGACACATCGGTCATGCTTTTGGTCTGATCGACTCCACGGGCGACGGAGACATTTACTGTCAGGTGGCTCGTCTGCACGTTTCGGGTTGTTAAATTTAAAAGATAATCTATGATATAATTTATTGTATCCGGCGTTACTTTGCGGACATCCATTGTTATTTAAGTTGTATTTATATTTCTTTGCAACAATCCGCACACGTGGAACTTGTTTTGGTATGGTTTGGATGGTAGGGAGGGTGGTGGGTCCATACCAAAACAAGTTCCACCTGTGCGGATTGTTGCTAAGAAATATAAATACAACTTAAATAATCTTCGATGTTTCTGACATGTCACTTATGCACCAATCAGCATCAGAGCAATGAGTGGTTTCCCATCGTCCTCGTGTCTTGGAGTCTGTTGATGCTAATAAAATAAGGAAAGAGTTTATTCCTTTGAACATCATAGTGTTCCTATAATATACTATACGAGTCATGTAGCTTATGTCTTATGCAAAAAGATAGTTCATAAGGATATCATGGATGGATCTTTTTGTATAAGTAGCCGACAGACGAGCAGATCAGCTAGCTAGTAATAAGAGGTCACCATCGCTTATAACACCCAACTTCTATAACACTAAAGCCATCATTCAAACATCTGATAAAGAGGAGGCGAGGAAGTCGAGTTTTTATTAATAGCTTCTGTCACGTGTGTCACTAGTCCATTCACATTGATACTGGTTGGTACAGGGTTGCTTTACGATACAATAGCTACTTAACCAGGGGAGCAACCTACCTGCGTAAATAAAAATAAATGTTGCAGTTCATTCTCAGTTTCTAAACGAGGTCCATGAATTATTTATCGCGTAAGTCGCCCCGAGGTCGGGTCAGAATGTTGTGCACGCCCCATTTATTTAGCAACTGGAAAATTAGAGGAAAGTTCTACCTCGGTATTACCGCGAACCTGGATACAACGATGTAACGCCTCGCCGCAAAACATTTATCAAACGCTGAATAAACAATGTTGCCGTAAGGTCCAGTTGGCTGCTGCTGAACTCATCCTAAACATACTTTTAACCAACTTCATTACCCAAACTTTGTGGCACTGTGTTGCTCTGGTTCTTAAAGCAATAAATTGCTGAAAATATTTTTGTGCGGCTTTGAAAACATTCTTTGTATTGATATGAATGTCGGTAACGAGTGTACTGTCAATCTGGTTTAAATGCCCAGCGTATATTGTGGACGTTTAAAATATTATTACATTGGTCGTCGGTGACATGTTTTGTTACTTTTGAATTAAAAAATACATACAAATGTGTAAACTGATGGATACAGGATCATCAAGATGTATTTCCGATATGCATGTGAGTGTTCAGTACTAATTTTATCAGTCTACCTAAGAAAAACTGACGGGGTTCTATGTACATAATATCTCGTCTTTTGTGATACTGATCAGCAAGTAAATAAAAGGATAACCTTAAAAGATTAGGTTAAGTGTTCATCGCCGCCCATGGTCATCCAAAACAAGAAAGACTCTTCCACCAGTTATTTCTTTGGGACCATCACTGGTATCTGAATCCCATGTACATAATCTGGTATCAGCATAAAAAATTGAACCAAACCATCTAAACTATAAACCTCGTTTATTTAGCGCATTGTACGTAACTTCTCCGCGGAACAAGTGGGGTTATTTGTTTTGGCGTAGTGCTAAACCGACTTTGGGTGCGCCGTAAATAATTCATGGGCTTTGTGTAGGTGATGCGATATTTCATTCTCGGAAAGTAGCCGATGATTTAATATTTGATAGGCCTTTTAATGCTGAGCGTTGTATACGCATTTGTTGGCATAAATGTTATGGGTTTGCTGGTGATCGTAATTGGGCTTTCAGCGTTTTTAGGATTCCCTGAACGCCTATTACAATGTGGAGTATTAAATGTTCCAGTAGGCTCGTTTGTTATAGACGTTATAGTTAGATCTTTTCCGGTTGCAATCTTTAAACGTTACTGGAATACAAAATGATTGCTCTAGCTGGATATTCAACTCAGTATTCTTGCTCTGCGGCCATCTATTGCAAGACATCCTCATCAATTTTTAGCCAACTACCTACAATGGTTTAAATTTGGACTCACTTTATTTCTTAATATATAATAATATGCACACCTGCTATATGTACATACATATATGGAGCTCTCGTTTTGTCCAAGTTGAAAAGAAGTGACAGGGCTCGGACCTACTTCTAAAAGACTCCGAGTCCAAGAATACATGCTGAAGTTGTTGCTTAACGGATTACAGTGATTGCAGAATGTATGCGAAGTAATGCCACCGCTAATGAGTACTAAACCAAGAGCAAACCGTGATAAAACATTCTCTCGTCCTTAGCACCTACATTCTCGAACATCAGCAAACATTGCCCCCTATTTAGCTACACTTTTGTTTTCTGGTGTTGGCACATCATTTAGGGCTTAAATGCAGTGCTAGGGAAGCCGTGGTTACGGCAATATTTGCTAACTATGCGAGGGAGAGGAAGGGTTGTTGTAAACTGCCACATTTTGCGACACAATGGACCGTTAACGGACTTTAAATAGGAGTTGTTTAATTTCACTGCATTTTATATTTTCCTCTTAGTTCCCGTAACTGTTTAAGTTTTAGAATAGTTTTTAAATGAAAGTAGGTACTATGTACGAAAATCTTTTTACTTTGTTATGACTTGTACCTACATATTCACATATAAGGTCTTCTGGTGTTTTCGCATTAGCGTCTACCATAGAGAAAAGTAATACACCGTAAAACTTCTAATCTAGGCTATGAAAATTCCAACCCGGCACGTACCTCTAAAAATAAAATTAAATGTGCGTATTAGAATCTGATTATCACTTCGGTGAAGGAAAACATCTTGAAATCTGCGCACTTGAAAGTTATCCATAATGTTCTGAAAGTTCTGAAAGTTGTGTGAAGTCTACCAGTTAGTATTTGGCCAGCGTTTCCCCACATTATGAGAGGAGATCTGAGCTCAGCAGTGGGACAGTTATGGTTTGCCAAGAATAAAGGTTAACTTTAAGAAATAATAAATTAATTTAATTTAAGATCTTAGTTTCGCTAAATGTTTATTAAAATTTTCCTTTTTATACTTAGAAATAATTTCACTTGACCTGCTTCTTTACTGCTACCACATTGGTTGAGATTTTGAGAACGACATTGTAAATGTCAAAATGTCGCATCAAGTGTTCAGTACGGTCGATGTTTGTATAAAATACGTTGTGGGCTAACAAAAGGTCCGTTTGACCTTCTGCTCGTGTCGGTTTATATGTTTTTTTATGTCCGAAGTCGCTTTTGTTCTGTTAACACGTGGGCGAGGTCTGGATATTGCAACGTGTTTTGGCTTTGTGCAACTGTAAATATTTGGTTATCAAAACATGTTAAAATATGTACGTCGGTAATGGTATACTCTCATACTGATATGAGTTTTTTGGGTTTCTACGTCTTGTTATTTAAAGGAAGTGTCGTGTATGTCTGTCTGTGGTTCTGTCATTAATTTTTTTATCTGTTCTCAGATGAAAAAGCTTAACTTTGGTATTGAGAGTATAGTTTTAAAAGTAAAAATAATAATAGTCATTAAATAACGCTTTATACTCATAGTCCCATACTAGGATTCCCTGTGTGGTGCTTGCCAAATGTACAAACATACAAAATATTCAAACTACCCTAGACCAACAATCGGCTAATTATAATTAATTAATGATTTCCCAAGGTCCTACCACAAATCAATCACCACTTAAAGGTTGCGTGTTAGACCACTTCAGTTCAGACTGATTTAGGAGTATCGAAATTGCGGCAAGGTCGGATCTGGTTAGCATAAAAATAGACTTGAAATTCTCATTTTATATCGAAAAGAATTTCGTAATGCGTTCTAGATCAGTCAAGGTTAATCCTACTTTATTGGTAGGGTCGTTCTGATGAATGCAGGGGACTGCCACTCATAGATGCAGTTGGGTTTTGCCACAGAATATTTAAACAAGAAAATAATCATCAAACCAACAGTGCTTCTTTGTGTGGACGCCGCTGTCTTGTCAATTAAAACCTAAGTAGATACTTCCGTGTAATGACCATTTCCATATGACGACCTGTCATGCAGTTCGAAGGGCCCTCGGTTCGATTTCCAGTGAGGTGGATATTTGAGTGTTGATTTTGAATTTTTGTTTTCGGTCTGTGTGTATGTTTGTGTTCTTGTCTTGTGTTGTCCATGGCCTCTACGACACATGGAGTCCTAGTGTGGGGCTGTGAGTGTGTAGCTTTATTTGTTTGACTTTCCTTCACTATTTTCATATTATAGAGATGAAAAATGATCTTACGTTAAGTTGTTGTTGAATATATGTACACTGTAAGCTCTGAAATTTACACTATGCACCGAGTGTAAAATTGTTAACGATGTATTACTAATGCACGGAAAAACCTATCGGGGTGTAGTCCGTATCGATACCACTTTAAATACTTTTGATCCATCATTATTATTTAATTATCTAACGATCTTAATTCAAACGCAACAGAGTCCATATTCGAGAAACAAGAAGGGGAGCTTTAAATCGATGGTTCCCCAACACTACATTTAATGCAACTTCAACTCTATTACATTTAAATAAAAAACGTTTTGCAGCGTAGGTGTTCTTTTTAAATTGATCCTGCACCATAGGGCTTCCGGCAATTGAGAATTAAGAAGGAAACTCACTTACCTATGTCCAGAGTTTACTGTGCAAAGGAATAACATTCGTTCTGGTTGCTATTATTGGTCAATACGGTCGATTATCGCGTGAGGTTGTCGGTAAGGGAATTAAAAATTTAACGAGGTGTGTGACAAGGAGTCTAGTCAAGGAATGGTACGTCTTAATTAGGGCCTGCGTCTGACTGGTGGTTATGGGGGTAAAATTATTATTGTCTAGAAATACGGGTTTACGTAATTATGGTTAGGGTGGCCTAGCATGTCACTTTGTACGACAAATTATTATCTGAAGTATGTAGAACTTAATGTTTGTATCATGACTGCAATTATGTGGAACTCGCAAATGGACATCTATCAAGGCAACGGATGACAATGACATCTATAGTAGACGAAACCTCATTAGAAATATTAGTCCCATTAAAAATATTAGAAACAAAACAATTAGGAAATTTTGTACAGGGACACTACTTAGGTATGCTATGGAATTATTAATTACTATTACTTTTAGTAAATAAAGAATTTTCTACCTAATTGTAAAAAATACTGTGTGCCGTAACTAAACGTCTGGCAGCTGCCTACAAAAGTGGTTCTTAATGTAGCCTGTCCTCTTTACCGGCTATCAACCTGAAAAGCCTCACAGAAATCGGCTGACGCCAAGCTTTCAGACGTAGTGTTATGTAAGGGAGCTTTTATGTTACGAAGCTTTTAAATGGAAGTGTGGACAGTGCACGACTGCGGGACACGTCGTATAGACAGCTGGATACTAAGATAGATAGAGACCAGATAGGGATTTATGGATCATCAATAACCGCGCATCTGACTTAAAACGGCTTTGATTTTCACGTTCTTTTCGGTATTGCGTCAGCACTGTTTCTATCCTTCGTAAAATGTAACTAAGTATATGTTTTAACAAGCAAATGTGTTTGTTTCAGGTGCGCACGATCTCGGGTAACAACACAATGCATCACCGAGCCTCATCGGGGCGAAGCAGCCGCCTCGCAATACAACCGAACTGTCCATCCGAACAATGAATGTAATCTCCACAGAACCTCACAACGTGATAGATCGACAAAACGCCTATTTTACTATGAAACTATTAAATAAATGAATAAGTATATCTTTTCTCGTAACTAGTAACAACCCGCGTTCCTCTAGTTATAGTGTCAATTAGAAAACCAAAGGAAATTAGAGAAGACGGAGGGCCTGGATGGGGTCTTGAGATTGTCGTTATATATTTTTGAACCAAAGCTAGTTTAAGATGTCGAACATGCCGATTTACAGCCAAGTGGTGCCCAAGTCCCAGTACAGGGGGAAGGGCAAGGCCGTGGGCTCGCGGGAGGGCCGAGGGCAGAACTCCGGGAGGGAGTTCGACCCGCTGAACTACAATCACGGCGGAAACATTCAGTTGCTGAACGCTCCTCTAGAGACCAGGATCGAGAAGATCGAGAAGCGAGAGTCGAGGAGGAAGGACGAGACGCGGTCGAGGAGAGCCCAGAACAGGAACGAGACGAGCGAGGGCAAGGTCGAGGCGTACTTGAGGCAGAACCAAGTGAGCATGAGGCAGCAGCAGCACAGGCACTCCGCTGTGAGGCAGGCCGAGCACAGGGTCAACTTGAGGTGAGGTTTTGGACATTCAATAACTTGTAGCAAGTGCGTTATGCTATTGAGATCTGCTCTTCGTGTTTGGATCATCATCATCCTAACCTATAACTGTCCCACTGCTGGGTACGGGGACTGGGTGGACTATGGCCTGTACCCCTCGGTACTGTCATTACAGTCATTAGAAGTCCATTCAAAATCTTCTAATTTCCAGGTCTCTGCCACTTAACGAAGTATCAGCACCTCGCAGTGGCCACGACCGGACTCCCACGGAGCGGCATCGCGGCTTCCCCGGCGAGAGGGACCGAGAGGCGTCGAGGGAGTACCGGCGGGAGAGGGAGCGGGACAGGGATAGAGATAGGGACAGGGACAGGGATAATTTCGAAATGGATGGTGAGTGGTAAACATCGGATGCATGTAGCATGCTAAGATTCTTTTATACTTCTATGGTATTCACGGATCATGGCCTTAATGGCCTTGTGTATAACAGAAGAAAAGATATTTGAAGTAGAATTTTATAATTGCTATTTCGCAGTTACTTCGGCAAGCAAGAAACTCCGAAGGAGAATATTTTTTACTCCCAGACAATATTTTTTTCTAGTATGGTTACCATTGACTCTTCAGTCACCAGAGATGGATTATTAGTCCATTACCATGCCTTTTAATAGTTAGTTAATTTAATAGTTAGTTCTTTATTTAGAGGGAGATCTGTTCATTTAAGAATTTTCACTTTCCCTTCCAGAATTAAAGTATTCAAGCAGTGAATATTAATCTGTCCGTCTCGCAATCGACCGGTTTTATTAATTTCTATTTCTACTATGATATTAATTCCTCCCGACATTGATCCAGGCACTCCGCTGAGCCCGCTTGCGCCGCGGCACGGCCACGAGCGCGAGTCGGGCCGGCCCGTGCGCAAGTCGTCGTCGGCGCACCGCGTGACGGAGACGGCGATATCGACCGACAAGCGGAGGTTCTTCTGCCGCGAGTGGGCCTTCCAGAAGATCGCGCACTGCCTCGAGCAGCGCCCGGTCAGCAAGACCTGCGGGGCGCTCATCTTGGGTCAGTCTATACATTCTGTGTGTGGCGATTAGGGTCGTCGCGAGGATTTAAAGTGAATAGTCGGCAAACAAGGTGATGAGCCACCTGACGGCAAGTGGTCACCGTCACCTATGGACATCAGTAACACCGAAGGCATTCACGTCGCACCAGGGCAAGACGTGTGGTGTGGCACCAACGATTTAATGTGCTTGATCATGAGAAAATTGAGACGATCACGTTGATTTTGATGATTTAGCTGCAGGACTCGTATTCCAATGTGTTAATTAGCCGTGTTGTATCTAAATAATTGTTGTATGTTGTGTCCCCAGGCGACGCTGGCAGCGGGAAGACGGCTCTGTGCCAAGAGTTGAGCTCCCCCGGGCAGGGCCCGCAGGCGCGGCAGCAGCGCGCGCTCAACCGCCGGCTGCTCGCCAGGCACTTCCTGCAGGTAATGCGGCATTGCGGCATTGCGGCCTGCAATACACACACTACACTAAACATAGTAGACGTCATCTGACGTCTCGCTTACGACGCGGGAGGGGAGGCAGAGACCAGTAGTGTGTTTAATGCCATTGTTGTGAGTAACGATGGTATTAACGTATTTTCATTAAAACTCTTTTAAAGTAAAGTAGCAAAATCCCGCTTTGGCTGTAAAAAATTCTGTCAACGCTGGTAGTGCGTGACGTCGCTGTGGTGTACCCCCCAGGGCCCGGGCGAGTGCAGCCAGCGGCCGGGCGAGTTCGTGCGCTCGCTGGCGATGCAGATCCTCAGCCACTCGATGCACGCGCGCGCCGCCAGCGAGCGCGACCCCTCGCCGCCGGACGACAAGGACAGGTGATAACGCCTTCCCTCTCTCTTGCATCGGTGATGACTCTGGTGTCCCTTTTGGCCATGGGGGACGGGTATTTGCGTAATAACATACACGTTGTTCCTTCTATCCCAATATATCCGTTGTCACTTGTAGTTACTGTTGTCCACGGGCGATAGGATTTATAAAGCTACGCTACCATAAATACGTTTAGTTTTCAGACAAACGTATTTACGCGTTTTCGAATAATTTAGAAGCAAAGGTCGGATTATTGCTATCCCTATTTAGAAAAGGGAAATATCATGCCAGGCTTGCCATACCTGGGGAACAATATCCTGAATAGTTTATATTTCTTTTAACTGTGACAAAACGTCAAGTTGGGATTTATTCGCATTTATAATATTAGATTGCTTACACGTTGAAGCGGCAGATTTCCATCTTCATCAAGATACATTTTTTTAATAAAATTATAATTTTGTGCCATGTCGTCAGTGATCATTTCGGATTATTGTTTTGTTTTGCAGACGTGACTCGGAGGAAGACAACCTGGTGAATAGATTTAAGGGTCTCGGCGAGGAGGGCGAGGAGAGCTCCAAACCGCTGCTGGCCGACAGCGAAGGTATGATCTTCAGAACTAGAAGTATAGTACCATGTGTTCCTTGTAGTCCAATTAGTAGGGGCGAGCGGGGGAAGAGAATCTGTGACATTTTCTCTGAGATATAATTTTTTTTCCCCCTAATAAGTGAGGAGTGCGTGAGCGTATTCCATAACAGTCATATTTGAAGTAGATCTCTGGTATTCTAGGAACAGAGATTTAAATTGTGTGTTGTTTCTTGTTGTTCTTCATATCAGAGACTCATTTGGGATTGTGAATAACTAGTTTTTGCTCGCGGCTTCGCGATAAACGACAGATTACCGTCAAAATTATGCCAAGGGAATGTATTATACACATTATCCTATGTCCCGTCCCGGGTCTCTAAATATCTCAATACCAAATTTCATCTAAATCGGTTCATTAGCTTAAGTGTGAAAGGTAACAGACAAACAGACTTACTTTCGCATTTATAATATTAGTAAAGATAAAAAATAACAAAAATTGGCTAAAATATTTTTTTTAAACATGAATGTTTGATTAGCTTGGTATGTATAAACCGTGTGAAACGTAATGTATGTTTGTTGTACGTTGGCACAGACCAGCGCACGGACGAGGAGGAGGGCGGGTCCGGGCGGCGCGCGCGCACCATCGACAGGATACACGAGCGGGAGGCCTACCTCGACTCCATGGCCGACGCCGCGCTCAGTGCGCACGATGTACGTACAACTGGATTATAATATATTAATATAGTAAACCTACCTTACAACGGATGCACGTACATTCAACTACACACCCACATTCATAGACACACCACATATTCACACTCCCACCCATATTCACACAAGCACCCACTACCCTCTCAAATACATGCATAAGTATTAAGTAATAAATTTATTACATTAAATTTGGCTTAAGTGCGGGTAATCTATGTAATGTTATACAATATTTTAATTAAAAGCCGTTTATGTAAGTAATAAATAAGTAAATAGATAGTTTCTTAGTTAGTGTTCGATCCCGATCCTGTTCGATGGTAAGTGGAGATGAAATCTTATATGAAAACGAGAGTGCACGCAAGCGAGAGAAACTCGTCGACATCCACAATAATAATGCAGTTAATTGTTTTGTTATCATCGTAACCTGCCATAGACTCACCATTCTATAGATCCCCGCTCTTAGAGGAATTTGTAAAAGTCTATTCACTCTTTTCTAAAAACTACCACATCGAAAACACGCGGGAACGCTTAAGTTGAACAGCTGTTCCAGTCGTTAGTGGTGCGCACAATAAATGACGAGGGAAAGAGCGTCGTGGCCTTGAATCTTATTAAACAGATATAATTGATATTGAATAAGGCATCGATTATTTATTTGTGTTAATAAATATTTAATTGCAGTTGCCAGAGATCTTGCCGCGGACGAACGCCAAGTTGACGAACCCGTTCATATCGAACGAGGACCAGAACACCGACTTCCGACTGTACGAGAACCACGAGAACCTATTCCTGCGCAACATATCGCAGCGGCAGTCGAAGGAGTTGCGCAACCCGCGGCTGCTGCGCCAGAGCTCGGAGCCGCTCACCGAGAAGAAGGCTGTCGTCCTGCAGAAGAGTCTGTCCACCGATCAGAAGGAGGACGATAAGAGGCCGGACAACAGTCCACCCAAGTCGCGCATCCCGGTCGCTAACTTCCGATACCCGAACAAGAGCGACTTGCGGCCCTCGTCCGCGGAGAGCTCGCCGCACAAGAAGTCCGACGACAAGGCCAAGGACGCCGAACTGCCGGAGTATACTAATATCGTTGCCGCGGATGAGAAAACGGAGCAGACCGATTTGGAAAGGTTTGTTTATTGTTGTATTGATATTGTCAGTTGTGTAGTAAATAGAAATACCTATGGCAATTCTATGCGTAGTGCGTTTGCCCTCAGTAAGTGTCCTAGCAACTATTAAAAAAGTATTACACTGTAGGGTAAACTGCTTAGGATTTGATCAACAATGACCCATTACTGAGTGAGTCTCTCGTACCAGAGGAAGACTAGAGCGTACTCTACCACGGTGCAGAGCAGATTGGTGGAGGGGTTAGTGGCCAACTCTAGTTTCGGAATTTCTTATGCCGCTCGAAGACCTCCGTTGTGACCCAACTGGGACCGACGAAGCATTACAAAATTGACTGCGTGAACACAAACCGACTGCGCCGATGGTAATCGCCCGTTGGCTAACTCGGTCGAGTTATGAATTATGAGCGTTATTAGTGTAGTACTTAGCCAGATATAGTGTAACGAGACAGGCCGTAAATCTAAAATACTCGCACACCAAACAGGTTACTGGAGAAGAAGCGGTCCCAGAACAGCGACGTGCCGCCACCCATCCCGAGCCTCCCGATCAGCCCGCGCACGGCGATCGCGAACGCGTACTACGACAAGCTGCTCGCCGAGGCGGAGGTGCAGCAGGCGCTGTTGCCGCACAACCTGGAGCGGAGCCCCGACGAGTGCTTCAAGAAGGCGATCCTGTTCCCGCTGCTCGAGATCGACCCGCCGAAGCAGTGCCTGTTCCTGCTCGTCGACGCCATCGACGAGGGCGCTCTCAACGGTCAGTTCTTTGATATTGTACAAGTGCTGATGAGAAGTGCTTTTTTAAAAAAGATTTAAAAATAGGTCTCCGGACATTGCATTTGTGATTTCTATGATTTTGCTCTTGTTGCGCACACAGACAAGACAGGCAAACAGATGGATAACCTAAAGATATAATTATGGTCCTTTCTACTGATGGTAAACGGGACGCGTCACAGACGCATTGTCAGTGAAAAATGTCTATTAAAATTATTATTAATTATGTTCATTTTATTTAAAATGAACTATTGGGACTCTTCGTTACTGCAACTAAAAAACTTTAAAGGGTATTTTACGCTTGATTCTAGAAACAGAGTGATAGCTAGTCAGCCTAACAATAAAGACATGATACCTACAAAAATGCTATTCTTTAGGGTTTGAATATGTTCTCTGTAACAGGTAACACTAGCCAGGAAGGGACGGACGGGTCAGTAGCAGCGTTGCTGGCGAGGCACCAACACCTGCTGCCGCACTGGCTGCTGCTGGTGGCCACCGCCAGGCGCCACTCGAGGCCTTTGACCAAGATGTTTACTGGTAAGATCTTTTCCGACTTCATCGTGTCACGTAACATATTCCAATAATTGCCAGCGACACAATAAAATAAAGCTGTCTCAGATATTGATTTTAAATTATTAACTAACTGAACACATTATTTTGGTCTTTCGAGCCAGATCTCGCTGTATCTATATTTTTAGAAAATCATCTATTGAAATTGTTAAAAGAAAAATGTGACTCCGATCTTGTGTCCTGTCCTTTTGTTCGTGTGTTGTTATGTAACATTAATTAAAAAAATGTTGAATCATGCCTGATGAATACACGGACGTTTCACCTGTAAAGCATCAACATAGTAATGTAACGGTGGTGGTGGCGCGCGCAGGTTTCCGCAAGATCACGCTGGACGAGCTGCAGCGCGCGCACGTGTCGGCCGACGTGCAGCGCTACGTGCTCGCGCGCCTCGACACCGAGCCGCGGCTCAGGTGAGGCGTGCGCGGCATATTGTCTTGCTGGTATTGTGGGAATCACAGATGGGCCTGTGCCCATCTACCGTGATTATGAATATTTAATTTAAAAAAAATTGTGGGGTTTATTAAAACTAAATTGCGGTTGAAAAGTGAAAAGTATAATAAAAAAAAAATATAGTAAATTGTTAATATTAACATAATCATAAAATTAGCATTTCCCGGTTTTCTCAAGAAGAATGTAGTAGAATTGCTTGAGGTTTTGTTAAGAATGTATTTTTGAAATTCACACCTTATCGTAAAGGAGTCGTATGCTTTACCGCGACCCAAATAGATTGACAAATTAATGTTAACATAATTATGGTGATAGCTATGTTTCTGACATGTTAAAAACAACCTTATGTGTTTATTGACAGAGCCCGAGTTTCGAGCGACTCGACCGCCGCGGCGGCTGCGGCGGCCGCCCTCGACCACCTGCGGATCAAGAGTGACGGCTGCCTCTTGTACCTGGAGAAAGTGGGTACCGATCAAATGTCATCAGGAAAAAGCAATATGAAATGATAATTAGTGCAATTTTGTTATAAAATTAAGTTTAAAGTAATTAACCTGCAACTGTCAAAAGAAGGGAATTGTGCTATTTTTTTGGCTGACTTTGGTAAAAGTTAGATGAGATAACTTAATCGTATGTTTTCTAAACCAAATTTATTCGTTGATTGTATTCAATTTGTCGTTGACGGAAATCTCGGACATTTGTTGAGGGTAGCTGATACATTTGTTAGCTAACTACACCATAGTTTGATAGCGTCTCTAGCACGTAATAGTTTTTGTTGTGACACTGTCGTCGGCGGCAGGTGCTGGACGGCGTCGCGGACGGGTTCATAGCGCTGCGCGAGATCAAGGAGATCCCGGGCACGCTCAACGGCCTGTACCTGTGGCTCGCGCAGAGACTCTTCCACGGCCGCCGGTTCACCAAGGTATGGGAGAGATAGAGATGAAGGTTGGAACTGCGACACCGGCTTTTAATCGCCGTTTCTTGTTCTCGACGGTAAAGCATCTTTCTGAAATGATCTGAAATGTACGAGCCAAAAACAAATGACGCTCAGAAGTGTATTGCAACTTGCATCAATAGCTATAGGATTCAATTATTTTGAATTTCAACTTAAATTGAAACATTGGTTCCTTACTACAACGAAACAAAATTATTGACAGTTTTATTACAGGCAAAAGTTGTTACCACATGTCGCTTTCCATTACTACTTTTTCAGTTAGACTTCCTTCTTAATAAATAAGTAAGTGAGTAATGAGTGTATACATAATTATATTCAGGTGCGTCTGTTGCTGGACGTGCTGCTGGCGGCGCGCTGCGGCGTTACCGAGGAGATGCTGTACAAGTGCCTGCTCACCAAGGAGTACAGCGTCACGCGGGAGGACTTCAACCGGCGGCTGCATCTGTTGCGGAGGTACACATGCACGCACGCACGCACGCACGCACAGTGCGAACACGTATCACCCAACATAATGCATTATTGTTAAGCTGAAGAAGTCGTTGTGGTGAAACTAGCGTACTGAGACCTGGACCACTGACCTGAACCTCACCAAGGAGTTCCCAAGTTTTGAATATTATCCCTACTAATATTATAAATGCGAAAGTAACTCTGTCTGTCTGTCTGTCTTTGTCGCTTTCCCGCTTAAACCTCTCAACCGATTTTGATGAAATTTGACACAGACAATCTTTAGACCCTGAGAAAGGACATAGGCTACCTTTTATTGCGACAAAAAGGGATGAAGAGGTTGAAATAGAGGTTGAAAGTTTGTATGGGATTTCTTCGGGTTTTAAGCACAGCGCCATCTAGGGGTGAACCTTCCTAACTTAAAGAATAAGAACGCCTAGCGGCATCTCTTAAAGAACCATGAAACTTTATATTTAAGCACTTGATAATAAGTTTCCCGAAGCGAAGCGAGGGCGGGTCGCTAGTATGAAATACTTCGCTTAAAAAGTATGTTTAGGTTAAGGAGAAGACATGGTTTGTATCCAAACACTTACTATAAATATGGATGTTGACCCTTAACTTGAAATATAAACGTATAATAATCGTATAATTATCGCCATAAACTTTGTCGTGGGTTAATATCATTATCGCCATAATCGCGATAATGATATTAACCCACAAGACGTGCCGCAGGATACTGGTGATGGAGAGGTCGACGGGCTACCTGTCGATATTCCACCACTCGTTCGCCAAGTGGCTGGTGGACGTGAAGCACTGCACGCGGCGCTACCTGTGCTGCCCGCCGGACGGCCACGCCGCGCTCGCCATGTACTACACGCTGCTCGCGAGGAGGTATGGACCCAGCCGTACTTCACCCTTATCTCACCCCTCCAGCCTATTTCCTCCCATCCCCTTCCCACTTTTGTTCCTCATTGAAAAAAAAAAACAAAATGTGTGCAATTCACGTGCAAATATTGATGTTTTGATTTGCTTACGTAAACCATCCTTTTTGCCGATGCTTCCTATCTCATTTTCTCCCATATTAAAATGTGTCTGTCTCTTTTGCTTTTCCGTTTCATTTCATTTGCGCGTCATTTTCGCTTCATCGAATTCCAAATCGCAACGATACTATAGAAGTTTTCACTTCAAAACCGAACGGAGCGCGCACGAACAAACTTCGTTTGTTAATCTTGGTTTAAAGTTAACCTGTTTTGTCTGTATGTTGGTTCTAGTGTATACGTTTGTTCCAGACTGAGCGCGCTCGAGATCCACAACTACGTGTACCACATGACGCACCTCGAACAGCACATGTCGGCACAGAAGAAGAGTAAGACCGCGTGAGTGTACTTTTTTTTTGTCAACAGCTGACGTGTTACACAGAACTTTAGTCTGACCCGGATGGTGCAATGGTCGGCATGTCGGTCTGCCGTTCAGTAGTTAATTCAAGGCCACTCGAAACGTTGGAAAGAAATAGATTAATGTAAGCAACGGGAAATAATGAGACGGCACGAATTTATATCGGTACTATAAGCCAGATGTGTTGACAGAAGCCATTCGCCTGCTATTAGGAGTCTTATTGGCTGTGTGGTCGGTGGGTCGAAGCCAGCCATCTGTTACCGAGAGCGGTCACAGTTCTAGCGGTATGCAGTTGTCGCTCTGTCCACAGCGAGCCCGAGGACGCGCTGGACCTGCACACGCTGATCCTGCTGTGGGTGCTGGACTCCGGCTGCGACGTGGAGTCCGCGCTCAAGCGGGAGACCGACGTCATGCGCCAGCTCGACGTCGACAACGATCAGGTGATCACGGCCAGAGAGGAGAGGAGAGGGAGAGACGTAAGACTGGTCGTTAGGGTCTAGAACCGTAGTTAGATGAGGGTGGTGGCCTTGAGTCTGTCGTCAAACGAGACCGAGTGGGATACTCGACAGCTAATGTTACTTACTTACTTTCTTTCTTTCTTTGTTTCCTATTCCTTCTTTCTTGCCTGGATCGGTGATGCCTTTCGTGTAGCTGATGTCCAGGGGCGACAGTGATAATTTACCATTAGGAGCCTCGTCTGTTCGTCTGCTATCACCGTAAAAAAGAAAAATGGCAGAGTAGAGGGGTGGGAGGTGAAGGGAGAATAGGGGTGTGTGAAACATGAGGAGAGTGACAGAGAAGGATCTCCGTCCTAACTGAATGAATCAATGTCGTATCGTATACTGCGTATACGTACGTTCTCACGTGCTTGCGTTCGTCCATTCGTCATTGCGGTCGTCGCATTTTTTAAGCATGTCCATTGAAATTGCAATTTCGTTTCAGAACACCGAAATCAAGACCGACGAGAAAGATGCAGACCCTGAGTCTGAAGGGAAGGAATCTGTTTCGAGTAAGTTAATGATTATATTTTGTATATACCTGGACTAAAGTAATCGTGGATAAAACAAACCGCAAATATCTGTCGCTTCTGAAAAAAATACTGATGAGGTTGTATAACTTGCATGTTGTTGGTAATTGTTTAACTAAGATACATAATCATTTGATATAATTCTCGTATGTATTATTTGCGTTGCCAACTTCAGTACCGGAATGGCGGAGGATTTCCGACACTTCAGTACAAAGAGAGATCTGATATGTCCAATAAGCTCTTGGTAGTCATTTGTGGTCTGTATATTGTACCAGTTGCAAAGTTCGAGGTTACGGCCCAATTCTATGTAATGATATGGTGCTCGATACACACATAGACAGAAAGACAAAAATTACAACATAATGTTTTGACCTCTATTTCAATTACAAATCTTAATACATTTTTCCTGAAATAACAAACCATGTACCTACATATTCGACTCCTTTACAAGTTTATTAATAGTATTAATTAGCACTGATTGTTCAGTAATAAAATTATTATCCTTATGTTTTCCTGTTGGTTTTCTAATTATAAAACAATGGAATTCGTTTAGTACTTAAACATAATATGAAGGTGCGTCAGTTTCTTTGTACTTTGAACATTGGGTTTTACAGAAATCAAATTGAGTACAAATGTAAGGAAATACAGACTCAAATGTGTATAAATATTTTTTACATTATTGCAGAATTTGTAGTACATACTTTTGTATGTATTTTGGTATACAATATGAAGGTGTGCTGTCATGACAAAAGAGATTGATAGGGATTATTTATAAATAATTATTGATAAATTATAGATTAATTAGCCCAACTTATTACACATCATCGTGCAACATTGCAAACTGTTAGCGGTCAATTTCAAGGCACGGCGCTCTGGTAATCTAGTGCTCGATTCCTTTATTAGAAAAACGATTCGTTTTGCTTGTGGATAGTAGAACTATCTACGAGGCGTAACTAAAGTAAGCAAATATTGTAAGGTCCATTTCGACAAATGTTGATGTTGATATTAATTTAATTGGCAGGCCCTGTGCCTTATTGTTATAATAATTTGACATTATTTTAATTTGAATTTACCATTTTTACCTACACTAACGCATTAGGATGTCCTGTAATGTTAGTGCTATGTGACATAAATAAATAATGTTCATGCCATCTGATAGTCTGATAGTCTATGGTTAGGTTAGGTTAAGTCAGTCGTGGACGTCATTCGACTTCCCTAACAAACAGCCAATGACGCGTTGTCGGCCGGACATTTAAAATGAAAACGTAGGTGATCATCGTGATGTGTGAATATGACCACTTGATGCTATCTCTATTGAACGAAACATTCAACCTTCATGTGAAAATAAAAATAATAATTAGGAATGACCTAATTGTTCATTCTCGTTAATTTTGATTAAAACAAATTATGAATTATGTCTGCTATCGCATCCTGCATTACAGGAATCGGGGCTCGCATCACGCGAGTGACTATGAGCCTTAAACATTGGAAATAGAGTTTAAATTTCAATGCCGTTATGGTAGGAAAACAATATTGAAAAATTAATAATTGAATTCAAGGAACCTCAGTATTGCACATACGTTAGCAATGGACGATTGTCTTATTAGGTCTGTTTTAAAAGTGTTTCACATGTCATAATTGTTTTTATCTAATGATAACATGTGCAATTTCAAGATAATACATGAGCATGTTGATAAATTTTGATCCTTATTTTTAAAGGATTAAAATCGAAAGTCAGTTGTCTTGTGAAAAATTTGATAAAGTTCCCGGTGTGTTTACAAAGATTTGTTCGTTCGATATAAATTGTGTTTAATGGTGGATACAGTTGAAAATGAAAAGATGGTTATGTCGTTGTGTAAGTGTACTGTTTCATTACTCACTGCGGATGTGTCGTGTCTTTGACCCCTGTGCGGTTTGGGTCTGCTGAAGTAAAGTACCCGGATAATCCATGAATCGTAAATGGATTCAAGTGTTATATTAAAATAGATGTATGATTTTCCAAATTTACCATGTATTTCGCCTAAATCTTACTGTTATTTATTTTGACACCCACATGGCTAGGTCGATAACTATAACAAAAATACAACCATATACTACACACCAGTAGGGCACACAAGTAAATAATTTAGGTTACTAGTTTAAATCCAAATTCCAATTCAAAATCATTTTGTCAATATACTTATGCACATAACTTTTTTCATTCTACCATAATTTCATAAACGTTCCGTGTCATTTTCATAACACCTGTACTATAGTAATCTTTACTTACAAGCTTCCCTTTCACATGTTGTTTGAACGTTTACATAGGTAAATCACGTATTATATTGTAATATAATAATAATAAATAACGTTTAGAGCCATACACAAAAAAGTACATTTTACAGAGGATGTCTATCTGTCTGTATGACCGTTGGTTGATAGTACCCCCTCCCCCCAGTGGAGCCGTCGACCCTGGAGACGATAATGCCGGAGCTGGTGGGCGGCGAGGCGGGCGCGCGCTGGCCGCGCGACCGGCGCGTGCTGCGCGCGCTGCTCGAGCTCAGCCGCACGGACTCGCTGCGCACCGAGCCCGAGGGGGACGACCTCAACGAACTGGTGAGCGCTCGGCGGATCATGATAATTGTAACGTGTAGCGTTATAATGGTGAAGGACGAACAATGTTACAGCGTTAAACAACGGAAAGCAAGTTAAAATTAAGTTTTTTTGCGTATGATAATGTCATATTTTTATCCTTATAAGTTATATCAGTCGGAGAGTGTTTACATTGTTTCATAATGTTAATAAAGTTAACATTAGTTAGTATAATTACACCTGTAACTGTACCTGCATCCATCTAACGTCCAGCTGTCGACGGAGCAGCCGCTGGAGGGCGAGGAGAACATGGAGGGCTCGGGCGACGAGCGCGAGCCCGCGACGCCGCTGGAGCCCGGCGCCGTGCACGAGCTGGCGGCGCGCGGGGACGAGGACGCGCTGCGGGCGCTGCTCAAGGTCAGGCGGTACTTTAGTTTAAAAATCATGTCAAAGGCATTCTTATGACGAAAGGTTATTACAAACTTGATGATTATTTTAAAGATAAAAATGCTTGGACATGATATTCTAGCTAGTAAGTAGTAATAAGTGCTATCTGTAATGTGAGTAGCAAAAAAAAGCTTCTTGGAAGTTTCTTGCCGCTTCTTCTTCCAAGACTACTCACGGTAGGGATTTGTCGAAGCGATGGCGTAGATTGACTTTCGAAAAGTGTTTGTAAAAAACCAACTTCGAATAAATTTCATTTCATTTCATTTCAGTTACTTCTAGCCGTGCCATTAGTAGTTTTACGAATTAGCTTTCACGGAATCATTCATACTATAGGTAAACCGTTATAAACTTATTTGAAGTATCTGTCTGTGATTTCAAAACAACTTAGTTTTTGACATGCTTGTAGTTGTACACAATAATCCCAACAGTATTTTTTAATTTTTGTCTGTGTGTCGGTCTGTCTTTCGGCTTCGTTCAGCTAATTTCTGGAACGGCTGAACCGATTTTAATGGGACTGGGATTGGGATTTACGCTGGATAAAGTCTAACGCGAAATAACGAACGAATACTATAGAAATGTTATGTACTAATCGATGTTTTCGGCGCAGCGGTGGCCGTCCCTGGTGGAGGCGTGGGACGCGGCGGGCAGCACGGCGCTGCATTGCGCGGCGCGGGCGGGGCGCGCGGGCGCGGCCGCCGTGCTGCTGCGCGCGGGCGCCGACGCGTCCGCCGCCGACGCCGACGGCTGGAGCCCGCTGCGCGCCGCCGCCTGGGCCGGACACACCGAGGTCAGCTGCACACATCCACATACATATCGACGCAAAAACCGGAGACGTTGTAACCTACACCTATGACAATTTTTTTTGCACATTCGGAATCAGAAAAATATTCTGCGTCTGGTTTTTTTGTACATCGTTGAAATTAACTACTACTAAACGGGAACACCAACTTATCACTAAGAGATTACCGTTTGGTGACTGGGTGGTACGAAGTTCCGCGACCTCGCGGAACACACGCCTGTTGCCTTAGACCCCTCCCCTCCCCGTTGTTTAGCAGGTTGCAGGCGAGGTTGGCTTTGACTCAAAATGGATGTTACCCCTTACACCCTGTATCTTTTCTTGCAGGTGGTCGACGTTCTATTGGAACACGGCTGTGACGTAGACTGCGTGGACGCCGACAATAGGACTGCTTTGAGGTGATGATGCTAAAAATTGTTGGAGCGAACTGTTGTTCATTAAATGTGGGCGTGGTTGAGTGTTCCTGGCCCCGGAAAATAAATTAAAGTTACAAGGACACACCATTCGTATCGCCAATCTAGGCTTAAGGAAGAGACCGTAGTATAGAGTAGACCGAGGTCAAGTTTTCTTCTCTCCATTTTTAATAAGGTTTCGAGGGATGATCAAGTTAATTTAAATTGCTTGAGTACCGTCCTACCTGATGTTAAGTGGCGAGATAGTCGTATGTGGTAAACACACTAACTCCGTAGAAGCCTAATTTACTTTCGACTTGTATCACTCTAGCTTGAATGTGACTATTATCTAGCTTGAATGTGACTATTAAGTTCCTCCAAGAAATTATCATACGGTTTTTAATCCGTATGACACGAATCGCGAAGGAGTGGAATATCTTACCCGCGTCAGTGTTTCCGCCTGCGTATGATGTGGGAGTCTTCAAGAGGAGAGTGAATAGACTTTGTCTAAGTTAGTGCGCTCAACACCTCAAGGACTTCATTGCCACTTATCATCAGGTGGATTGTTGTCAAGCACTACCTTAAAAGAAGTAAAAAAAAATGAGTGCGGATGTATTGGCACGGCGACACTAACCGGCGGGTGTGTGGCACCAGGGCGGCGGCGTGGTCGGGGCACGAGGCGGTGGTCGCGCGGCTGCTGGCCGGCGGCGCGGCGGCGGACCGCGCGGACGCGGAGGGCCGCACGCCGCTGATCGCCGCCGCGTACATGGGCCACGCGGACATCGTGCGGCTGCTGCTCGACGCGGGCGCGGACGTCGACCACGCCGACGAGGACGGTAAGAATCGCGGACTTGTCAATAACAACTCCTAACATAGTCATTTTATCTACTGACGAATTAATGTTCTAACACTGTTTGCTGACTGACTAACCATCGTAGCCCCGATTTGAGTCTTATTTTGTCTCGATTCCAGTTGTCATGTCCAAAAAATGTAAACTATGTTAGCTCTTTAAATAACAAAATATAATATCATTGTCGTTGAATTTAGACAATAGATTGACTAAATGTGCATTGTGAAGTAATATGGCAAAGTAATTCGTCTTCCTCTCAAAACACTCTCAGGACTCTCTAATAATTCATTTGATTTTTTTTATTGAAATTTAGAAAAAAAAATTGTAATTAAAACACGTGTCGTCGCACGCGCGCAGGGCGCACGGCGCTGGCGGTGGCGGCGCTGTGCGCGGCGGGCGGGCCGTGCGCGGCGCTGCTGCTGGAGCGCGGCGCGGACGTCGGCAAGCCGGACCGCGACCGCGCGACGCCGCTGCTCGTCGCCGCCTTCGAGGGGCACACGTCAGTGCACGCGTTATACATACATACATGCATACATACATACATACATACATACATATATGCATACATACATACATACATACATTATGTATATTGTTTATAACATAATGCTTGTAGTACACAGTCACATTATACAGTAAATATAAGAAGAGGATGTAAGCTGAAATTTTCCTTTATGGATAAATAGCGTCTTGAATTTCTTTTCTATTCTATGTCAGATGGCGTATATGATATGTATCTACAGTAGTAAGAATGTTGGATTTCCGAACCCCAAAATTAAATTTAAATTCTTGAATGAAAACTTAAAATTTTCAAGTCTCTGGTGGGGGAAAATGGTTCTTAGCAACCCAGTGTCCTTTGTAAAAGACCGACTTGGAGTAAAGTCCACTTGGTCCGCTCCCCCAGCGAGATGTGCGAGCTGCTGCTGGAGGCGGAGGCGGACATCGAGGCGAGCGACGCGGCGGGGCGCACCGCGCTGTGGGCGGCCGCGTCCGCGGGGCACGCGCGCGCCGTGCGCCTGCTGCTGTTCTGGGGCGCGTGCGTGGACACGATGGACGCGGAGGGGCGCACCGTGCTCAGCACCGCCGCCGCGCAGGGTGACTGCACGCTTGTTTTGTTACGTTTGCGTGGTGTATTGGGAACGCTCATGGTTTCGCCGTGGCCGTCGGGATCGGAATCAATTTATTGTGGTATGGGGCCGTTTAAGTATTACGTAAGCAGATTTTTTGCAATTTTTAACCTCCCCGTCCCCCTTGTCAGCAAAAGTAATCAAATCACTTACCCCTCCCCCCCCCCATGCTTACGTAAACATTGGTACTTGCATTTAATCATTTCTTTATATAGATCCAAGAGAGAATTTTGAGAAAAAAAAAATTGTGGATAATCCGAATAAGTGAAAAAAAAAAAATTATCTGCTGACGTAATCACCATATAGACTCCCTCATCCCCCATGTCATCAAAAATAAGCAAAGAAAAGACCCTCCCCCGCATCCTGTTGTGCTTACGTAATACTTGAATGACCCTTATGGGTTACGCTACAGGTATTATGTCAATGTGTATTTATCTCATGCCAATTCCCTGCCGCAAATGGGCGTACAATATAATGAGTTAGGTCAATTAAGTTAATACTATATTATCTACTTTTATAATGAAATAATTAAATCTGCATTATATTAAATTAGTCATAAAATAAAATAGATGATATAAAAAAATAAACATAGTCTGTGTTACATTCAGGTAACGTGGAGGTGGTGCGTCAGCTGCTGGACCGTGGACTGGACGAACACCACCGGGACAACTCTGGCTGGACGCCGCTACATTACGCAGCATTCGAAGGTCAGTTGACAAGTACACAAATATAAACTATGCAGTGTTGTATCGTGTATAGTAAAAATACTTCAGTTAGTAAACATTTTAGCAGTTGAAATCGCATACATTTTACTAAGGTAACCAAGGTTGATATTTTTCTATGTAAATATCCGAGAAACGAGAAAATGCGTCCTTTGAGGATAAAAATGGTGAAGGTCGCCCATCAAGTGGATCGTTGGCTTTTTCGGCAGTCCTTGAGACAATAAACAAAATGTGTGCAATTCACACGTGCTAGAAGTGAAACATAAAAAAAACAAATACTGGACTGACAAGAGTCCAAATATAGACGTTTTGTTTTGCTTACGTAAGCCGCCATTTTGCGGATGCTTCCTATCTCATATTCTCCCACGTTAAAACGTGTCTGTCTCTTTTCGTTTCCGTTTCATTTCATTTGCGCGTCATTTCCGTTTCATCGAATTCCAAATCACAAGGATACTATATAAGTTTTCAGTTCAAAACAAAGCAACTTGTTTGGCAGGGCACGTGGAGGTGTGCGAGGCGCTGCTGGAGGCGGGCGCGAAGGTGGACGAGGCGGACAACGACGGCAAGGGCGCGCTGATGCTGGCCGCGCAGGAGGGGCACACGCCGCTCGCCGCGCTGCTCGTCGACCGCTGGGCCGCGCCCGTCGACCAGCGCGCGCACGACGGGAAGACGGCGCTCAGGTGCGATACAACAATAACACAATGATAGCACTTGAACTGTTATAGTTACGCTACGGGAACATGCCCGTACTACGTAACCCATTTTTTATATTTTTTCCCCTCTCTCGGTGACCACTCAAAGTGTTTGCTAACACCATCTCGAGTTTCAAGTTTAATTCATAAACTGGTAACTTCACTTTACTTTAAAAAGTGCGAGATTTCTCTACAAGATAATATATTGTTTACGTGATGAAAACTATAGCCCTTCCACCCCTGTGACCAAGCTTGGTATTTTTAGAGACCCCCTCCTTCTTATAGACGGATCATGTGCTATGGGTATGTTCCCTAACAAGTGTGGGTGAATTGTTGCTTATGGGACTTACGGGAACGCAGTACACGAGACGGTCAAGGGGAGTGGCCGTCGTATTCCACCCATCCATCTAAGTCCACATCCGTCTAAGTAGAGGTCGGGACGTCCGCAGACTGGCCGCCCTGGAGGGCCACTTCGAGACGGTGGCGGCGCTGGTGGCGCGCGGCGCGGCCGTGGACGCGTGCGACGCGGACCGGCGGACCACGCTGTACGTGCTCGCGCTCGACAACCGGCTCGCGATGGCCGCGCACCTGCTCGCCGCCGGCGCGAGCGTGCACTGCTGCGATGCCGAGGTGACGAACAAAACAAACATACATTTATCGCACCCGGCTTGCCCGGCTGGCTACTAAGCACGTGTCTCTGCTCATATACCTCATATACTGCACTACGCTGCTCTAGTGCGGATTTGGAGGGGTTAGTGACCGACGCGAGTTTCGGAAGTTTTATTTTACTCGAAGGCCTCCAACGTGGCAACAGGGACCGGCGGCTTTACGTGCCCTTCGAAGCACAGAAACGCTCAAGAATTTTTTACTACTAGCGGCCACCCATCTAAGTACCGACCGCGTTTTCTGTTGCTGACCTCCGTCGATCACTTAGGGTCGATGCAAGCCTTGAAGCTTAAGTTACTTATTTCATAGAAGTTATTTCACAAAATTAACGACGAACTATAACATTCTCTGTCAAATTCATATGCTGGGCTGCGTGCGAAAAGGACGATCGGTATCGGTAATTATATGTCATTTTTTAACTTGATTTTTGTTGAAATTTTGTACTTTTATTTACTTTACGTTACATAGTTATTAAGGTTATAATGTTTAAGTTGCTATTGATTGTTTCAGGGTCGAACGCCGCTTCACGTGTCCGCTTGGCAAGGTCACACGGAAATGGTCAACTTACTCATCAAAGTTGGTATGTGTTACTTTATTAATGTATAAGTGTATATAACGTTGGTGTATCCAATACCTATCTATAGGTCCGTTGGTGTGATTGTCGGGATGTGTGTTCTCGTGTGTTCTTGTTGCTGGTAGATATTAAGTGTGGAGTACGGAATATTCACGCCACATACGATGTCATACTGATTTTATTAATAAAAATAACTTACTATACTATTTCCATTTCTTTATTTTCTCGATGACAGCTCCTGTGAAAACTTGAACGAGCGTCTTTTTTACATTATGTATGCATTATTTTATAAAAATATGACGTTTACACACGTACAAGGTTATACCTGATTCTAATAAACTGATAGGGATGGGCTATATCGATAAACGTAACACGATAACAGACCCGATATTTTTAACAAAATGTAAGAAATTAAACTACTGCCTTTGTCTACTTTTGTACAAATTTATTGACTAATATTATATTTCATTACAAGATGTTACACGTATTTATTCTTGATTGATAATGCCAACTACTTTAAAATTTTCGAAGATGTTGTAAAATAAGTAGGTATAGGTAGGTACTCGACAATGAAACGAAATAATTATAACGACAGGTAATCTTTGTTTATTTGTTTTAATCAAAATCTGATGAATTTAATAACATAAATATATGCGATCGATATCATTACTTATTTGGTCACAACACTACTAGAGAACTGTCATCGAGAAAATAAAGAAATGGAAATAGTATAGCGTGTCATATTGTTGTGAGGTTAGTTGGTTGAGTACAAAGTAAATTAGAGGTTAATGACACCACAGGCCTTTAAAGTTCCCACCAGGGCAGGATACCGGTCCTAATACTTAAAAATACAATGTATTCTTCAGGTCCAAGTTAACTTACCATTGTTGTATTTCTAGTCAGTTTTCGACATTAAAGAATGTAAATAATTAAATGTTGACCACATTCATCATATTTCTTCCGACCAGGTGGTGCGGATGTTGACGGTCGCGACCGTTGCATGCGCACCGCGCTGCACGCGGCCGCGTGGCGGGGCCGGGGTGCCGCCCTGCGGGCTCTGCTTCAGCACGGGGCTTCGCCCTCGGCCGTCTGTACTCAAGGGGCCACGCCACTGGGTGAGTAAATAAAATGTTGTTAAGGCATATAGTGGACGTAACCGTGTTTATTTAGTCTAATGTGCAAAATATATGATGTGTACAGGTATAGCAGCTCAGGAGGGCCACGAGGAGTGCGTGCTGTGGCTGCTGCAGCACGGCGCGGATCCCCTGCAGGCCGACCACTGCGGTATGTGTCGAGCTCGCAGTTCATTATACACTAATTGAAGAAGATATCGTTTTTCAATTATTCCTGCAATTATATTTTACATTTTTATAATACAGGTTGAAAGTCAGTATCCTGCTCGAAGGACCATTTTTTTTTGTATGGGAAAGGAAACCTGATTGTCTTGAAGTAATGTTTTAACGTGTAATTTAAAGCCACTAAAACCCATTCGTCAGTCATCTATTGTATTTAAGAAGACTCCAGGGAGTCTCGTATAAGCAAAGCTCACCGAGCTGGCCTGTACGGTTATGGTCTCATAAAGTCATTGGATCTACTTTGGTATTTTTCATTTGCTTCTTTTCATTCGAAGATCTATATAAGCTGGTTGTTACCCAGGTCGCACCCCAGCGAAGGTGGCTTGGCGGGCGGGGCACGCCAACATCTGCCGGCTGCTGGAGCGTTGGACGGCGCCCTCCGCGCCCGGCCCCGAGGACTTGGGGAAACCAGTGCGATCCGGTATGTAATCAGCAATCGTTACCGTCTGTCTGTCTGTCTCCATCTCTCTCTTTCCGTGTGTGTGCCAGTCTCTCTCTCGCTTTGTATGTGTGTGTATGTTTGCTAATATTATTTTGTCACTGTAATTTTGTTGTAAGGCTCTCCGGAGTACAAGCGTCGCAGCGTGCACAGCTCGAACTCGACCAAGTCGTCGTCCAATCTGACCGGCGGCTCCAACAAGTCCCACGACCATGATGAGCAACATCATGATAAGGTGAGGATATTTTAGGGTTCTTAAAAATGATACAGTTGTAATAAATAAATATTCATGGAAATGTAACATATCGCAGGCTCTCCACTGTTTTTGGATATAATGGATTTTTTAAAAACATGGACCATGGATTTTGTAACCAACATTATCACTCAGACTGTCGCATTACACGTACAATACTAGTAGTGTGGATGGCGTTTGTCACGCGAACCAGCGCGACAACGTAACCGTCCGGAGAAACCTGTTTCGAATACTCAATAGAGCTAACCATGACGTCAAAACGCCACGATTTGAACGAGTCGTGAATAAGCATTAGTTGAATAATTAATTAATTAGCATTGAGTATGCGCTAATTTATTGTTATTAAGTTGGTGCGTCCATCATCTTCGACGCCACTTACCATCAGGTGGGATTGTTGTCGAGCATTACTTCTTCGCATCATCTTATGTAAAAAAAAGTTGTTAGTAACCCGTGACGCGACCCCCGTGTCCCCGCAGCCGCAGCCGGCGCGGCCGAGCGCGTCACTGTCGTTCGCGCAGCAGGTGGCGCGCTGCGGGCGCGGCCGCCGCGACCGCGGGCACGAGCGCGCGCACGACGAGCCCATCCCGGAACACCGCGCGCTCGACCAGGACGCCAACCTGAGGTCGGTGCCGCGATTGCGTACTAGATACATTCATTGTGCCTAGTAAACCAGCGCTCTCTCTTGTCTATCTAAGTCGGCAATGATGATGCCTTCCGTTTTATTGATGTTCAGGAGCGACAGTGACTAGTTACTAACAGGTGGCTCGTTTGTTAAATCAGCTTATAAACACAATCAGTTTGATCACGACAGTAAATGTTATTTGAAATTTTTAATATAATTTTAGACTTATTATAAAAAAAAACTATTATGAATAATACACATCTTGTACTAAAGAATTACAATTCAATGTACCAAACTTTTTAAGTTCATATTTTTGGGAACGTGATTCAATAGGAAAATTTAAGAGAAGTCTTGCTTGTATACTTGTTGACGTAAATTTTTTTCTGTGTCTAAAATCAAAAGAGTATGGACTACGGCCTATGGCTAAATCATTTTAAGATTGTGATTGCCTTTAGTTTAAATAGTAATTAAGTAATGAACCTAGTTGAAGTGCCGTAATTATATAAATAAATACATAGGTTCATTTTGTGTCGTCCCATTACTTTAGAATGAGTCTAATGTGTGAGTTGCTCCGTCCGATCGGCAGGAGTTACTTGGCGAACGAGCGAGACAGCGAGCTGCGGGGCTACGCGCGCGAGAAGGACCGCCGGCGCGAGCAGCGGCACGGCGCGGTCAGCCCGCTGTACGCGTCGCCGCCGCGCAGCCCGCCCAGCGAGCGCAGCGTGTCGCCGCCGCGGAACGCCGGTACGTGCGTGTTGGGGCGCGGTGCGTAGCGGTAGCATACGGTGCAGTCTTCATTTATTCGGGACTAAACTGCATTTGTCGCGCGGCAGTCGATTGCAGTAGCAGGGGTATGTCAGACGTCCCACTCACTTCCACGTACTAGGACTTCATGTGCGGTGGGCGGTATGCATAGACACACAATAACGCCCGACCGGCCATGCCCGGATGTATGAATGTAGACAAGTATGTCTACATTATCGGTATCGGGTATCGGGTAGCGCTCAGTAGAGAGCGCGATATAAACAAGGTTATTAACCCGGCCGCTCAGCCGCCGGCGGGTCGGTTGTAGTACCTACACAGCTGTTCGCCATGCATTCCGTGTATTCTTATATAGATAATTTTGATTGCCATTTTTAATTTATTATCGTGTAGAATTTTGACTTTATATTTTTAATCATTACCTATGACCATGTTCTTTCACGTCCTCGAGTATGTCAAGTGAATAAAAAATGATCCAGTATGCAACCGTGTTTGACGTACGAACAGGGAGCTCGCAGCCGGCCAGCCTGACGAGCGTGCAGCCCGCCGTCACGGACACGCACTTCAACCGCGACACGCACATGCGCATCATCCTCGGCCGCGACAGCAAGCCGCAGCAGGACAGGGCCGACAGGTCAGTGGCGGTTGTGACCTCGTAAATGTCAAAGTGAGGACGTGTCGGGCTGTCAAAATGTCAAACGTTAACAAGTCATGTTCCGCAAGTAGTTTGGTGTAGTCGAGTAATGGTGCTTCTAAATGGTTCCTACTTTTCTATGTGTAAACTTCGATTTCACATTTTGATCTTTTGTCGTTTGAGTTACGTACTTATACAATGTAAGCATAATGAAAAAGGGGGTGTCGAAATAAGATGAACGACTTGTTTGAGATAGTTTCGATAGCAATGTGGACTAATTGAACTATATATATATTATCGTAATATAACCTACCTAACAAGATTGACAAGTTATAACGGCAAAACAATGTGTATATATTTATTTAAAAAATCAAAAGATTCATATAAATAATTATTATGTGAATATTAACCTCTTGCGCGCACGGCCGCGAAAAAAAAAAAGTGCCTCTAAGTGTCGTTAGTGTTTACCTAAAAACAACAAAATTTCAACGAATTTTTGTGTTTTAGGTAAACCGTTATTATTGCTTAAAAATAATTAAATCTGCAATAAATTATATATCAATAGATTCGTTATTAGATGTACTATGATATTAGTCGTGTATTTTTTAGTTTTATTTTGTAGTTTTTATAAAATATACGCAGAAACATGAAAGTTTAGGTAATTTTTTGCTACTTACGAACTTTACGGCGTAATATCTTCAAAGCACAAGACACATACACTTACACTATACTTTTATAGGATAACACAATTCACTCTAGCTTCATTCATATCATTTTTACACTTTACCGACTTTTATTTACTTCAAAATAAAATTATTTTCGCAATGAGGGGCCGCCGCGTCTGCCGAACTGACCGGACCGTACTGACCGCTATACTGACCGGCCAGTGACCGTTACTCTCAAAACGCGCTAGGGCTGTCATTCATCCAACGGAAACATTCATCCGTAATAGTAATGTTAGAAGTATGTACTCTTTTTGGTGAAAGTTTTTGGAATCTTATTCCAAAGTGTAATTTTGTACTTTTGTTTATAAAATAAATATTTACAATTATACATAAATATTCGTAAATATGTATCTGAATAATCAGATCAGATTTGATTCCAACTAGAATTTTCAAGGAAAATATAAATTTTGCTTCAATTGCAATAGCTGAATCAAATCTGATCTGATTTGATCCATTCTAGTTGGATTAGATCAGATTTGATTCCAACTAGAATTTTTATATTTTGCTTGAAAATTCTAAGTAGAAGTATAAGTAGTAAAAATTAAAGTAGTGTTACGGGGGAGTATTTTTGAAATAAACAACACACATAAGTATAATATTAAATTTATAATAAAAAAATAATAAAGATAAATAGAAAGATAGAGAATACTCTTTATTGCACACACAAGTTAATATTTACATCAGCTTATATTAGACACAGTACAAAAGGCGGTCTTATCGCTAGACAGCGATTTCTTGCAGACAACTAAATTAATTTATAAAACTAAATTATAAAAATGTTTATGGTTACAGACACATACATAGTAACTTTAGAATAATGAGGAAATATATTTTTTTATTTATTTTTTATTTATCAATACAAACACAGAACACAGAAAATAGAGAACATCAAATAACATTTTTACATACAAACACAGAACACAGAAAATTGGAAGGTTCTACTTCAGATATGACGCTAATACCCGCTGGTGTTTCCAAGGGGGCAATCTCCCAATCCGACGTCGAGCTGGAAAGCTGCTGCGCTGGGTTCAGCCAGCGATGGACATGCCGAGGGTTACGGTCCAAAACCTCCTCCGCTTCCTCTTCGAACATGTCCATCAGCTCAGCCAACTCCTCAAGATTTTAGCTGAAAGAAAAACAATCTATTTGAGTAACCATCTACATAAACCATGGACGAAAATAACCTGTCATATAAAATTCAAGGGCTTACAAAATTGGGCGCCCCTGCACGATTCGCACCGAGCTGCTAGGGGTTTGGCAAAGCGGCACCGGTTCCCCCTTCGGCTTTATGGACCCCCCTGGAGTCACCAGCACCGGTAGTCCATAGCTTCTGCAAAAATTATATAGATCGAATGTACTAAAATTCGTGCAAAATTAAGTGTAAAGCCTTGCGTACAGTTAGTAAGACAATATTTACCGCGGTGGGCTCCTCTCCACTCTTGAGTCCATAGCCGGCAGCTCGGATGCGAGCCTCATGATGAGGTTTCGCCTCGCCGTCACATCCGGGTTAGAATCGATAGTACAATCGAATAGTGCTGATCGACCGGAGCCTGGCCTGTCGCCTAAAATAAAAATAAATACAAATAAAAAATAACGAACAGACTGACCCATCCTTTTTTCCTTCTCCCTTTCACCCTTCACTTCCACTCAAACAAAGCAAGTAAATTTATGTACAAAATATTATAAGAAAAATATTCTCGACTACACGAAAAAAAATCCGCTATTCCCTATACCACCACATTCCAACAATGCAGGATATTACGTACGCAATCAAAAAAATAGAAGTAAACAATTTCAATAATATCACCGAAAATATTTTTGTCACTAAAACTGCTCACCTACCAACCCTAGCACAATTATACGAAAAAAACAAAAGAACATGGCTGCTCGTCAGTATTGAGTAAAAATGTGTATAATGAGGTAAACGGTATAAATAATGATGTAAATGTAAACCTATTCACTAAATCTGTTTTGTGTATGATAATAAACTAACTATATTATCAGAAACCAATTGTTTCTTATTAGAAATCAATGTATTTACGTAATAATCGACGTAAAACATGACGCCATCTTAGTTGCGACAACGATGGTTCGTCACAAAAGAGGTGTTTTTGGTTACATATTTTGTTTATTTCTAATGAACAACACTTTACACACAATCTACAGTAAATTATCTACACTTATATGTATAAATCTTATAAGAATACTTACATTTTTCTAACACTCTTGGCGAAATAGCACACGACAACAAACACGGAACTTAGCGCGATCCGTCACTGAGAATATGTGTCAAATTTTATTTTTTTGTGGTTGCATCACCCACAGAAAATCACGTCCGAAAATCGTAAACGATAGCCAATTTTGTATACTCTGTGACTGTATTTAATTCCTGATTGGTCGGTTTATATGATTGGCCAAAAACAACTACCAATGAGTACCAACCACGGAGCGTTTAGTTGGGTCAACGTATGACCCAAATACATTTGAGCGCTTACTTTTTCATGGGTCATACGTTGACCCAAATACGCGCAAGGGGTTAATGTAGTATATTAATTTTATTTTTAGTAGCATTTTTAAATTACGCATACATATGAATGAAGACTGCAATATATCGTAGTTTAATTTTATTAACTGTTATTACATATTATCTGTTGTTTATTTGCCGAGCCAAATTTGAAAACGCCAGATGTACGGTCGCAGAAGCAGAGTTGAAAAATTGTGCTTGTTTCACCATTTTTCCTTCAAATTTGGTTTGTTAATGCCTGTATACATTGCTTGTATTGTCCCTTTGTATTGGCTACATGCCTGTTCACTCGAATAGTATGAAACCCACAGAGTAAAGCTGGAATAATTGTTACAAAATTGAATATTGTATTTATTGATAGCGAAATAGTCAATTTAATGATGTTTAATTAGCCAAAGTGCATCGAAGATTTTACATATATTTTTAATACCTTTTCATTATTTATTTTTCTGTCTGAGATGCGATAATTAAACAACACTATTCGAGTGAACGTTCCACACCGACGGAGAAGAGTATAGACCAATGGATGCTATCTATCGCACTCACACAAGACAACGAACAACTTGAAATGAAATAAACGAGACAGAAGCATACGATGTTTTGTCTCGCATTGCATGACGGTTTTTTGAAGGAAAGCACAGTTACATACAAATTCGACAGCTGATGTCGGACTTTTCTTGTGCTGTATACAATTTTACTCAACTATATCCTTCTCTGTCTACGTCCCATTAGTATATTATGTTGTATGTATGTTGTACCGTGTACGTGTCGCTTGTGAACTGTAGTTTGGCGGCGAGCGCGGCGCTTTGCAGGAGGCTAGTGGGAGGGCTCGGCCGAGCGAGAGGGAAGATACTCAAACGAACGTGAGTGACAAGGACGGGCGCGGAATAACTTGCCATTGCACTCGACATGGATAGAGATGCATTTAGACAACGGATGAAACAACAATAAAATGATTTACGAAAAAGTCATTGCCTGATGATATAAAAATTAAAAAATGATCGCATAGTTGTTTTCCAATGCATATAATATTTGTAAATTTTTACCACGTTTATGAAACATTCTGCCATCTTTTTCAATAGTAAATCAATGTTGTGAATGATGAATAATATAGTACCTTATCCTTGTTTTAATGTCCTTTTAAATAGTCGATTATCTATCGTATGGTAGCAACAACTCGTACACTCACATTGTATCATTTTTTCTTTTTTATGGAACGAACTCAAATCTAAATGCATCTTAAGTTGACATGCTTAGCCGCCAAATTAGTGTTGCAAAATGGATACAGGGTTACATTTCAAATTGCTTTTATTACTAACTTGTATTGTGGCTTCGTTTTATATTTATTTTAAGGATATTGTTGCAATGCCACATTATAGAATACAGATTTGAGTAAAAGTATTACGATATCAATTTTAAACGCTATCCAATATCTGCGTTCTATAATGTCGGGAATTTAATAATTTTTGTTTTTTTTTTTTTAATATAAGATAAAGGTTACGGTAGTGGTACTGGTAAAAGATAGGGGGTGTGTTTATGCTAATTATTTTAGTCTCGACGTGACCGTGATCCATGCAATTGGGTCCAAATATCGGTATAAATAATAAAAATCGTGAGAACCCGTTACAGTTAAAATGTTTAGTGTCTGCGATTTAAAATTTTGCCTAATTATTGTATTTGTTTAACAGTAAAAACAAGCGGAACGGCATCGTGACCAACCCGGCGATGCGGCTCGTCGCCAACGTCAGGAACGGGCTCGGTGAGTTGGGCATGTTGCGGGTACCTCTAGATAGATTAGCGGGTACCTCTAGATACAATTAAAAGACACTACGTTTGATCTATGCCGATGTATATATGAATAAAGATTTGTTCTGCCGTCAGATAACGCGGCCGCCAACATACGGCGCACCGGCGTGGCGCTCGCGGCCAGCGCCAGCTCCGCCAACCCCGCGGTCAAGACCAACGCCTTCCAGTGGAGGAAGGAGACGCCGTTATAACTGTAGCAGGAGGACAGACAGAGACAGCTAGCATCCAGGAATAGGTTATTGAGGATATTATGCACAAATCTGACTTATAAAAATAATGTCAAATCGAAATATATATGTATATCTAATACCGGTATATTTAATACCGGTTAATGCCTATCGGTATTTGCATGATATTACTCAAATACTCAGCTCCAATGAGAGCGACGGTGTCTTAAATTGACATTTTAAAAGGTTGGTATGTTGGCTTGATACCGGTTATTATTAAAATACCGGTTAGTGTCGATGTCTCGCCGGAATCTTTTGAAATTGCCTCTTGCTAAGTGCGATTTTGTCCAGCTTGTGAAAAGTCCAGCTTTACCAGCTTTGTACAAAAATATGAAACATAATTTCGAACGAAACGGATCGGATTTTGAATTTTGTGTGACATGATGAATATAAATATTAAATTCAATGATCAAGGGCGATCGAGGAGCTGGTTAAAGATATTTAAGGGTAATATAAGTATATAAAAATATTTATATCAAACCAAAAAATAAACGATTTATGTCTAAAACTGATTGGAGATAGGTATCGATATCTCCAACGAGTATCATACTTGGCATTGTAGTGTGTGTTTTGAGAGCTCTCTCATCTCATTACATTAAAGACTATTTTGCAAAGCTTTTTGTTTCGAGTCTTGTTAAATTTTCTTTGATATTTCTACACCGCTTCACCGTTTGACTATGATCAATATAAACCACACTCACTTGGGATAGTATATCTAACGCTTTATTAAAATGGTTAGTAAAAAATTTCATGACGAAATTTTTAACTAACCATTCTACTATCGACCACTTGAATAAGTAATTTCAACTGGGATATCTGCAAACATTGAAGCTTTGAGCGTTTGTGTTACTCTTGAGTTTAAACTCTCGAGTAACATTTGAGGCTCGACTTCTGTAGTTGAATGATCTGTCTTTGCGCAGATTGACACTGTGATGTAATTGAAGAAGAATAAATCGCTTTCTTCTGTATCATTATTCATTTATACGTGTGTCCTTTATGCGGTGTTCGTTTTTCCACGGTCCAATTAATATCTTTAGATTTCAGCGTAGATACAAACGCTTAGCTCACACACTACATTGTTCAAGACCAACATAAAGACAGTGACAATGAGATAATTGATTTAAACCTTATCTCGCTACGGATAAGGTCTCGTAAGTGATTCTTCTCGGCCGTACGTAACTACTGATTCTGTAATACTGCTAATGAGCCTAAAATACGTATATTTTTCTCACTCTAATGCTAGTAAAATAATAGAGACGAAGTATCGTTTAAAAATATATTTTGTCTTGTAATTAAGAGGTGTAGAAAGTCTTACTAAATGTATCGAGTTATATTTGTTGATAGATGTATCCTTGTCTAATCGTATCGGATATAGTGAGACAACAGCGTGACTATTAGGCGATAACGAATGGCGGCCTGTTCCGATAAACGCGTTATCTGCTACCGCTGTTCATAGGTAGGGGGTATTTTTTTCGCTTGACGATGACAATACCGCTTATCCATTCTGATACCGCAGTCCATAGCGGCAGCGAATACCGCCTATGTCTCAGGCCCTTAGATATAATGTTAAGATAAAGTATCCGCCATTATGGTTTTTGATGACGTAATGCGTACTTTTTGATTTTTGCAACATTTTTAGTACCCGGTTTTATTATCGCGATATTTAAAAATTATTTTTGTGTGCGTAGTTGCATACGGTACGCACATGGCGCAGCGGCGTGCAAATGATCAAGCGTCGTTTTGTACCGTCGAAGGTAGGAATGCCGTACATTGAATATACTTAACATCAGTGCGTGGTATCACTGTTCGGTACTTGAAATGTTGTCAAACAACCTGTGTGTGTTCACACATATATAGCGTGGGTTTGGATCGGATGTTTCACAGAGACGTGTATGTTCATTATATAGGATTTTTTTACGGAAACCAATGCATATACAAAAAAAAACAGTACATGAAATATGAAACAATACAAGATACTTTATTGTGCACACCAAATAGAACAATAAAATCCAAGTTGCAATACAAATATAAATAAAAAAATATGTACAACAAATAAAATATAATAAGACATTCAATGGTGAGTTGACGGGATTTAAATAAGCTTGTCAAAAAAAAAATCACACGTGTCTATGCGTGCGGATGGATTCGTGAAATCTCACGTCATGTATAGTCTTATCAACGTAAAGGAAGCCTAATACGAAGGCTACAATATTATTTTGTTTAATACCAATAATTATAATTCTGTATAATGAACTACACATTCCCAAATGCAGCCAGTTCAATTCCACGGTGTGTTTCATAAATATATTTTTATATATTTAGTCAAAGAATCTATCCTGCTTAGTTATAAATACAAAAAATAAAATAATAATCCGTTTGAATCATTCGTTTTTTTATACAATTTGAAAACGCATATTATCTAAAATTACATCACAAAAATAAATGGTTAGTGAAGCTGCCGCCTCCGCGTCCATTCGCATTCAACGGATCTTTATTTTAGATTAAAAAAAAACTCATAAAAAGACTTAATAATATTACGACATTTCGACTAAAATCAGTATTAATAACTTTAACCCCACTAAAACATTTCAAAATTGCATTTGATGGGATAGTACAATTTTTTTTCTGTAAAAATAGTCTGATCTCAATCGAACAAAGTTAACTAATTTAGAAGTTTTTTTTGCTAAGGCGATTATTTTGTGCGCAATAAGGGTCGATGCACAATATAATGACTGACGATTTACAGTATGTGCGATTGTTTGATTACAATTTCGTTTTTTATCAAGTCTCAATAGTGTGGATCGACCCTTGATGTTCTGCTATGTACACTAGTCTATAAATACTTATAGGATATTGATAAACATTAAGAAAATGTGATCGTTTAGTAAAAAATCGATTTTGTAATCGTAATCGATTATTTACTCACCGATATTGTAGTTACATTGCTAATTGTAACGAAAAGAAAAAATAAACTACACAAAATAGTGTAGAGCCAATGTGAAAAGTGTATTTAAAATAAGTAGGATATTAAAATTATGGTATGGCAACACCAATTAATTGTTCTCGAGCGACTGTGTATTTTTGTATGGACAATTTTTTCTTGTCTGTTTGTGTTGGTTTGATTGCTATACTCATGGCGTTATTTTATCAAGTAACTGCCTCGGTTGTGGATATGCGCGCACTCTGATAACTAACTTCGATTATCAATATTAATTCAAAACAATTGAAAATCCTTTGAACCGGAAAAAAAGAGATGTGGAGTATGAAAAGTAGGGAACGGGCTGGATTGTAGTTGTTCGGACTAGAATCCCGCACTCACGCGTAATTTGCGTTTCAGTTATGTGCAAGAACGATGGCGTGTTTATGAAATATATAAAAATCTATTTTTTTTTTAATTTTGAGAAAAAAATAATTTTAGTTATCACTAAAGTTTGAACGTACAAAATTTATATATTATTGTTCTGTCGGTCGGTACTCTGCATGTACCGGTATGCGTTTGTGTGGTTATAAAATGTTACAGACTTTTAAAATCAATAGCTGAATAAATCTAATATTCAAAAATACTATGAAGTTTACATTTTCACTGTTTTTTTTTTATTTATTTTTATTTCCATGTCTATTTTTCGTGATTAGGAAATCAATTGATTTTCTTTGTTTGTAATGACTATAGCAAAAGTCACACTTACCTATGTTAAGTTAAACTGTTTTTTTGTGTAGTCGTTCCCTGGAATTCTATAATAGTTATTGGATATTTTAATCGATTTATTTGATTTAGACTCGTAAAAAGTGCATTTATGTTAAAAATAAGTTTTCAATGACTCTTTATTTGACTGAAGTTAACGAATGCTTTCAATCTTGTTACATATAAATGGCTTTAAAACTACGTTCGAAGCAATAATGTACTTTCAGTTCTTATTTTACAAAATCCTTATTTGAAGTTGCGTTTGGATGTATTGGATGTAGCTTTAAATGTTTAATTAATATTTATATCACTACATTCTTTTCGTGAATGAATCATGAATTAATATCAATTTTGTGTAGTCTGTGTCAATTTGGAAGACAGGATTTTTGTTTGTTATTTTTATGGGTAACTTAGAAGAAGTTCTAGTGTCCACTTCAGGAATATAGTGAGCTATTAGTTAAGAGCCGATATGAATTACCAATATCCAAGGGAGTTGTGATTTGAATTTGGTTCCGATTCGGTTTGTTCGGTACTCGCGAAGCTCACGATGGAAATTCGATTGGAAATATACCGATTGTTAACTCCAAGTAACTGTATTATTTTTATACAAAAACCTTAAAGAAAAAAACCCTTAACAAAAAATTAACGAAATTTAATAATCAAAGGATATCGCGCAAGACAATCGAAATTATAAATATTATAGAATTAGAATTGGCCGGTTAAAATACATATTAAGTACAAAGTGAGATCTATCGAGTACAAAATTGAGTTGTTTTTCGAAATTGATGATTACAATACAATCATGGTTTAAGGAATATGTATGTTTGTATTAATCGGTTGTATAAAAATTTTCTAACATCGACGGGTTAATACACAAACAGCTTAGTCACCTCTGATATATCGTTAATGATTTTTATATAGATAATCCTGTAAAATGTTTACTCATTTATTTGTGTTTCTGTGTTCTGTATGTATGTTAACGTAGATGGTAAAATTTATATAAAATACGTAAAAATATATGTACGATGTAAGGGGAGATGGTGATGAAAACATTTGTAAAAGTAAGAATTTTTAAAATTCTCAATGGATAGATGTGTGTGGTTGTTCTTTCGGGAATTCCATTGGGATTTATAATATTTAGTGAATTTTGAAAGTTACTATGCAATTTTGATCCAATTGTGGAGAAATATTAGGAGTTCTATTAGAGTAATAAAATCACATCGCGTTCGCATTTTTGGAGCATAACGGTTTTCAATCGTAATGCCAACATAATGCGAATATGTGTGAATATCTCAATGGAGTTACTGACGACTGCACGTAGTGCCATCTGTTGCTGAGTAGTGGAATGTAATGTAGCGCCATCTCGTGACGAATAGATAAAATCATGCACAAATTAAAAAATATTTAAAATCTAAACGATGAAGTAGATTTGTAGTAATCGGGACAAGGTGTTAAAGGATTTTGTGTAATAATTATGGTGTTGTTTACTTTTTATTAAACCACAAGTGTGTCATAATTTTGAGGCTACGTTAATTTGGCTATAACTATTGTTTATAGAAAATTATGTTAAAATTATATTGTATTTTCCAAAAATTAACAAGATTCAACGAAATAGGCTCTAACTATAATCAATCCAGATGTAATTAGTTTTTGTATTAAACTTCGTTTGATATAGGTTACCTATCTGTTAATCGGGTTTAAAGTAACAAAAATGATATTGCGAGTAAAACTATGTGTAAAAGTAGATGAGCGGCAACGAGTTTTATTTGCAAAATCTTTTTTAAAGAAAGACTGTAAACACAGACGATAGGACTTTCTTGCATTCTGTGACAGGATGTTTGGAGCATAGTGGATGGCGCACACTTGTTGGGCTCAACTCGGTAACGATTCGTCATCGCCTCGGTTCGAGCCTGGAGCTGATAAGCGTGCGTTATCCGTATTGCGTTCGAGTTTTGATAGATTGATCAGTATTTGGTCCTTCGAGCTACAGACTGGCTTGCACTATTTTGAAACATTAAGGTTTTGAATAGCGACACGAATGTTTCGTTTGTGATTATTCAGGAGCTTAACGTTTATTTTTTGCCAAATATATTTTTTCAGAAATGACATTGTAAACGGCAATAATTTGTCTTTCTTTCAGTGTGTTGATTGTAATGAATTTATCAGTGATATTTACTTTGTGTATCGTGAAATCAATTCTTGCTATTTCAAGTCAATATTATACTTAGGTAATTTGAGCAGAAACGTTTTTGGGATGAGAATAGTTTAGAATATCCAATCTTCGCGACAACTTTACCGCTTACGACATATTTACCGCTTTTTGTCAACGGTCTTGGAAAAATTGTAAGTTGCACGGAAAAAAGACAATTTTTTAATATAAAAATATGTATTTTTTTCTATTAAGATATGACGGTAAAATTACAATTATTCTTTTTCCAAATACGTTTTCGTTTCGTGTTGTAGTTTTATGTCTACGCTTATTTTGTATAAAAGATATAGCAATATTTATTTATTTATGAGTCGTTTTCTGCATTCTGTGTGAGTTTGACTATTCATGTGATTTAGAAGTTTATAATATAACGATCAATGAATTTGTACGAAGTGTAACGTAGTCGGTGCCGTGCGGCTAACATAAAGTTGTGAAGAAATATATTGAAATATATATAATTTCTCTTATTTTTGTTGTTTTATTAATAACCATTTCATGAGTATTCTATACAGTAAACTTATAGGATAGTACCTATCTCATATGAGTGTCAGGGACAGGTAAATGAGCAGATAATAATAATAAATATATAGACGCCAACACACTCATACCCTGCACGAGAAGTCCTTGTGTCGAGGGTGGCATGGACAACACATTAAAAATATAAAGTCGAAATTCTACACGATAATTATTTAAAAATGGCAATCAAAATTATCTAAAAATACTCGGAATGTATGGACATCAGCTGTGCGCTACGACGACCGACGCCGAGCGGTGGGGGTTAATGACCTTTAGTGGAGTAGTTAATACCGTACGCTCAGTTTGTCTACATTATGGGTTTGTAATGGATAATTACTTCAAATTTTAAGTACCCTTTTTAATTACATATTTGGAATGAGAATTGAATACTGAATACCACCTATCAATATGTCAAGTGATTAAAAAATCACCTTGTATTGTATAAACCAGGAACATAAATATTGCATCGTAGAATATCCTTACTTTTCTGTTCTTATTATCGTCTTAGGTATAATATCGGGTAACTTAGTGTAGCATGTATTGTGTTATTTGTGTTTGCAATCCAGATTGTAGGTAAGAGAACTTGCTGCTACTTGATAACAGATGGCACTAGGCGTAATCTTAAAGTGTAGATAGTACCTTCAAAACACCGACCAGACAGCCCATTGGGCTTTGTGAACGGTGCTACAAAAGTATGTGTACCTACTAGGTAGGTCTAGGTCTAGGCCTTGCCACCGTCAACGTGCCAAGTCTACTTGAGCCGACTGGTATTGCCAGAGACGATGGCAAGAGACCGGATGGTATGAGTTTGATTCCATGGAAGATGGGCCGGGTGCTGGTATGGGATGCAACCTGTTCAGACACGCTGGCCCCTTCCCATCTACATGGAACCAACAACACAGCTGGTGCGGCTTGTGAAGCGGCTGAAAAAGCGAAAGCATCGAAATACCGGGGTCTAGGCTCCGAATACGATTTTGTCCCATTCGGTGTCGAGACCCTTGGTCCGTGGGGTCCTAGTGCTATTAAGCTTTTTAAGGAAATAGCAAAAAGGTTAGTCGACATCACAGGAGACCGAAGAGCTGGCAGCTACCTCGGACAAAGAATTAGCCTAGCTATTCAAAGGGGGAACGCTGCCAGTGTCTTCGGAACCTTGCCTAAAGGGACTCCTTTTAATAATATTTTTTAGTTATTATGTTATTTTTTAACTTTTTAGTTTTAGGTTTTGTGTATATTATTTAAGTTTATCTAATTAAAATTTTTTAAAGGTGTCTGATAATATAATGAATAAACTTTTGTAATAAATAAAGTGATTTTTCCACGGAAGTAATAAGTGTTGTACGCAGTACCTACTTATTACTTCCATGGATTTTTCTTATCTAGTACAGATGTTGATGATTAATTTAATTTGTAGATAATTTTGATATAAAATGTTTTGACCATCTGAAGCCTTTTCCATTTGTTTTATCTTGCTTCGTTGGCTTTAGGAATACTATACTACAAAAAATGTTAATTCACCATCATTTAAAATAATATCTGTTATAATCTTTTAACCCATAAACAATTTGTATGAATAAAGCAGTGTTGCCATTCAAACGTCTCGGTTTGTGGATTGCCCTCAATCAAACGCAGCGTAAACTGGAAATAATGACTGGGTAATTGCTTGTCTATAAAAACCCCTTGTTACGGAAACTCGACACCCGCACCCCTCGTTTACTTCTCATGTTTCTACGTGTTAGGGGAGTGAATGGGAACAAATAAAATATCTGCACTGTTTATACTTTTTTTTTAGTTAGCTACCAGTTTTTTTTTAATTTTATGTTTGATGTTAAATTTTCACCATCACGGGCGTGAAAGGCATTTTGCATTTTACATTTACAATTCCGGATCACAGAGCGGATAAGAGCGGGTAAGTTATCAAGTTTTAAATCAATTTTTGGATATTCAGGACGGAAATGAGAATAACATGAGGCTTTCAATGATAGCGATCTGGCGTATGATGACTTCGTCTGTTGACTAAATTCAATGTACGTACAAGTGTATAATTATATTGGCTCGGCAACAAAGATATTTAAATTCTGTACATTGTTCCAGATTCGATCAATTCATTTTGATCTCCATTAAGATGTAGTCAGTAGCTAGTTACGAGAAAAGGACATTTTATACTCGCAGAACACTTAATACTCTTTTCAACAAAACGACGTACTTCTCAATTTTTGGTTACAGCAAAAGCAACCTAAAACGGTGAGCACTAGCGATGTATGTTAAATAAAATCAATTCATTGTACATCCTTTTCAACGAGTGCTGTACAGTAAGTCGTAACAAGTCCCTATAGACAGTAATCCGATGCACGCCATCTAGCAGCGAGTAGGATAATCACTTGGTAATTGACGTGAAGCGCGCGCTGACGACAAAACGCGGGAAATCGTCAAACGACGCCATTCCCATTTATCGTAATAACTTTTAACATGTCCAATAATATAGTTGTTCAAGTTGTTGCCAATTTGTTTTTGGTTGGTCCATGTTTGAACAGAGCAAAAATAAATAAACAAATCTTGTAACCCTTTAACGACTTCAACGATAAATTCGCAGTTCAACAATATATTTCTCTCATTGTTGATATATGTACCTACATAGATAGTTAAAATTTTATTGATACAATAATTATGATTCGATAATGTCATTGTGCTTCATGGATCCGATCATAATCACTTATATTAACAAAAAAAATCGATGATTAAAATGTAATAGTTTGACGCCATGTTTGTTTAAATGTCACGTATTCCCGCGACGCGGATTAACCTTTGCACGACGTCCGTTATTATTTGATGGCACTATTAGAACGTCTTTAGGGTTAATGTTCTGTTACGGCTTAATTGAGGTGATTTGAAATTTAAAAGTATTTTTTAAGGGTCAGTGATACCTATAGGAAAAGACATACAGACAGACAAATAAAATAATACATCCACTTCACCCTTATGTTTGCGTATGATGTTGTTAGTTCGAAGTTATTTAGTAAATAAAAAGAAAAGTAAGAAGCTACTATAGATATAGAAGATAGTATTCTTTAGGTATTTTTTTAAAAGTTTCTACGTTTTCGGCTTTCCTTACAGATTGAGGTAGAGTTCCAGAGACGAATAACTGAGTATGAAGGATTTATGATAGGATGAGGTGTAAGTAGAGTAAGATTTAGAAGAGCGATGATACCATTTTTAGCTGTTAGGCCGGGGACAAGATCTACTAGAAGAAAAACCCCTTTCTAACTGGTATATTGCGTCAAAAAACGAAAAAGAGCTAGTTACAGTCCACTTCAGCCTCCGACATCTTTATCAACCGTCAAAAGACCTCATCTTGAACCGAGAACAATTATTTTTAAACCAAGCCAGTGTTTAAGGACTTGCCCTTAAATTGCATTTTGTCATCAAATATTTATAGGACTTTCAACCCTAAGTCGTAGGAAGCAAGAGTGCACGTGACTGCTGAGGGCAAGTTGGGTTTGGTACAATACTTCCTCAGTTAAGGGTCTTTTTAAGGGCGCGGTGACAAGCTTCTGACAAGATGATGTGTAGGGTTGTCACACACAAATCGGTGTTTTTATTGGTTTAACTATACCTATTTGGTTTTATTATAAAAATTGGTGTAGATTTTACATAGATCTAAAATGTTTTTATGTTATAAAATTAATTTTCCTTTTTAAACAGCTGCCCATTTGGGAGCTAGATATTGGTTTGGTAACTATCATGGCTATCAGAATTAGGATTACTGTCATACCATTATTGTAATTATAAAAAGTAGAAATACGAGCATTCACCAAGTAAGAAGTTAGCAAGTAGTACCTTAGAAGAAATTATTTAATTAATATAAATTAATCGTCAGTAACATGCGTACCCGAAAGTTTCCCATATTGTTCTCAACGGTGAGTTAAGTCTACCAATCGCACTTGGCCAGCGTGGTGGACTTAGGCCGGTGGCTCTCACATTGTGAAAGGAGACCCGAGCTCAGTACTGGGACTTAGGTTCCGAAGAAGAAGAACGTTACAGGTGGTCAAGGATGAAAGAGGGAATTAGTGTACGAATCTCACTGATAGAACACTGAATGCGCTGTCCACAATTCACATATCATAGGATGGAGATGGAGTGTACACACCTACAGTTTTTGAATTAGAAAAAAACAATTAAATTGATACTCTTGAGATCAACTACCAGGTCCAAAGTTACTTTCATTTAAATAAAAATCTGTTCGAATTCTATGTTGACAACCCTAAGCCAAGTACTTTGTACAAACTATCAGATTACGGCAAGCAGTTGACGCTCCGTACACTCCATCTCTACTGTAACAAGCAACTCCTCGGTAGTATCTAAACTTTAAAAAATCGTATAAACAAGCATTATTTTATCGAATATAAAGATATAGCATTATGTGACTTGCCTGGCCTAAATTTATTAATGGCCCTCTATAGGGCGCGGATCTTTCCTCATTACTGAAAAGGCTTAGAACGAAATTTCAAAAGTCAAACTACACCATCGCTGTACAATTCAACGTTCAAAAAATCCCTGCCGTGAGTGCTCTTGGAAGAAGAAGCAGCAAGAAACTATCAAGCTTCTTTTCTTACTCACGATTAGATGCATTTACTACTTACGGCTAAAATATCAAACTCACAGTAGTTTTATCTTTAAAATAATCGTCAAATTTGTAATAACCATTTATCATAAGAATGCCTTTGACATGAGTTTAAGATTTACAGCATTCCACTAATTGTAACGGAATTTTATTATAGATTTTAATACATGTCTATCCATAAACGAGCCACCAGTTTTGCTGAATCTGATTGTTACAATCAGTTTAGACTTATTCCTAGTAATCATCTTCTGAGCATTCTATACCAAGTTGTTCCAGTGTGGATTGGTGGCCATCCCAAGTTTTTATGCCGCTCGGAAGCCTCCGACAATCCCGACATGGCTTAACGCTACCCGACGGCATTACGCGCGCTGCGAAGCTCGGAAAAACTCAAATTGTAGTAACCCGTTCGTACGTACCACTTATGTAGTAAAATTGCTATATTTTTCTCATTTATACTTCAAAATAGGCGGTTTCTGAATTATTTTACACGTACTCTTTACTTATTTAACAAACAGAGATCCTTGCATATTTGAGTTCAAATTACTCTGATTTGCATCTTGACATCAAAGGTCGAAACTACGGCAAATCATTTCAGCTGATCCTCGGTGAGGGTGTAAATATAACTGGCTAGCTTCAATATTCCTAACACGTGCAATCATGATTATCTACATTCGGCAATTTATATCTTCAAAAGTTCATTTAAATGTCCACGAATGTTTACTCAATAAACTTACAACGGCTTTAATTATATCCTTAAACGTACAATATTAATGTAGCTCTAAAGTAAATTACGCCCTAATAAAATCACAATTCCATCAATCTATTCACCTATCCCTAAAACCAGTTCAATCCCGTTATAAGTGGATCAAAGCGACGAATTCCAGTTTGTAATAACTGCAAATTACAGACTTACCAATTGGTATGACTTCTCATAAAAGACATTGTAGTTCTTAACGTAATGAGACAAAGTTCAGAATCGACCGTGAAGCTCAAAATGACGGTAAAGTATAAATTTGCAGCGAATATCAACAATTACGCCTTTACAAAGTTATGTGTTACAACCAATTTCATTTGTAGAGGCTCTGTGGCAACGGAATAAGGATCACTATTCATTGGACGTTTACAACACGACGCAGATAAAATATGGCATGAAATGTCAACAATAGGTAGCCATGTTGGGATGTCGCGGGTTAGAGGGAGACGTGCGGGAGATCCAATACAACTCTTTTAATTTTTCGAACAGACGCTTCGATATTGAAGTGATTTGATTATTGAGGATGGGGTCATGCTGCAATACCAAGTTTTGACACCGATCCGAATATTTCGTGAACGTTTTCTAGTGTACCTAGTTTCGAAAAGCACTACCGTTAGTGCCGGGTAATTGCATTGTCTCCGTCATACGGCTATTACACCGTCTGTGACTCATTCTTTTATCGTCTTTATTGAGGCAATTTTATTTATCTGGGCAATCTTCATGCAATTTTGGGCTGGCATTTTCATAGTAAAATCTAGAAAAAATTAATATGTTTTTTTTTGAGCTTATCGTAATAATTATAATGTTTGTTAAAAAAGTTGTAGTTGTAAGCCAAGATGAAATTGCCATTTTTTTTCACTATATTTTTGCTTGGAGTCATATAAACTGTGGTGAACGAAGCCTTAAAAAAATTAACTCTTCCTTTTTTTATTTGTGGTTTTTGAAAATGTGGGGGAAAGGGGGCGAAGCCCGCTGGCAAGCGATAACCTAACCTACGTTAGAGGACCCATACACCTACAATAATATTGCGCAATGTTTTTTTTTTATTTTATTGTCTCAATTTAATTGTACCGTGTGGGTTTCGGAGGTCATCAATCATATTGTGCAATCATCAACATTGCGCAATATTATTGTAGGTGTATAGGTCCTCTTACTCAAATGAGAGGAAAGTAAGATTAGATTAATGTCATCAGGTGGACTGTCCTATTGATTGTTAATGGTACCTGCAAGAATTTCCATTTCAAAATCGCAACGCAACAACAATTCATCATGGATGTAAGTTGTTAGCCACAGAGTAACAATAAATAATTTTTCATATTTTTATGACGACGTTTGTTTTTTTCCCCGTCATCAAAACATAGAATTGCTTCCCTACCGCATCACTCCAGCCGCGAAACGTGGGCGTCCCTGAACTCCCCGATGTGCATCCCACGCGCACTTTTTCGGGAGCCTTTGAAGGTAACCTACCGTTAGTGCCGGGTAATTGCATTGTCTCCGTCATACGGCTATTACACCGTCTGTGACTCATTCTTTTATCGTCTTTATTGAGGCAATTTTATTTATTTTGGCGGGGGTTAAATGGTTCCTTCCTCATAAAGTAAGTAGGTATATATCATTTTTATTGTATATGTAAATACTCTATAAAAAAACGCAATATCCCACTTATCACCGAGGCGTATAACACCGAATGTGGGGTTAACCTGTCCATTATACATACATCTTTATCTGGGTATACCTATTGGATTGGTGTGAGGAACTCCATTCATGGCCGAGTCCAAGCCAACCTCGTCTTCTTGTGGTGCACCTAGCTGAACGACAGATAAAGCTATGGCGTCATTCCCATCTGTTTCACAAGATTATCATCATCTTATTCTTAATTACAATTTTAATAGGGAAATTATTATTTCGAGGCCAGAGGTAAGTCTGTATCTCTGTATAATTGTATGATATGAGTATACATATAGTACTTTTTAAAGTAAGTAAGTGTATTAGCAACAGCGAAAGCTCCTTGATTAGCAACTATATCTTTACTCTTGATGTCAGAGGCGTAGAGGCATTATTGACGAAGTTGACGACAATGCCGATGACGGGATTAAATTATAATTATGCATAAAATAAATAAATATACGCTTACACCCAGGCGCCGCACTAGAATTTTTTGTGTCGTGGGTTGCATGGACAACTTTAATACATCACTAACATCCATGACCCGAGATCGAATTGACACATTAATATCTTTCCGGCTGGAAATCGTACCCTGGACCCCTCGCTTCGCACGCAGGGCTACCAACTAGGCTTGGTCATCAATTTTATCAACCATAACAAATTGTACAGTTAATTACCTGTCGACGCCTATTTGAATCAAAAATTGTCATTAAACAAGGGGTGAAGAGCCAGTTGATTTGGTTTATTAAATTGTTTACACACGATGGTAGTGTATGATGGATGGTTAGGGCGAATTGTGCGCGGGGTAATCGTGTTTATCCACGAGGGGATCTTTAGTTCCATTCACGTATTCGCTATTTAACTTCGCACAGTTTCCTGTCTGATTTATTTGTTCGATTATCTTAACAATACGAGTATTTTGACAGAAAGTTAACGTTGTAATGACTTTAGAACGGAGATAGAGACAATAGCGCGCGTTTTAAAGTAGGTGTTATTTAATGTTTTTTTTTTACAATAAAAATAAAATTAATATACGGAAAAAGGAATATATTACGGTAACGTACGGTACGTACGGTAACTATATAATCTATCATTCAAAACCGCAGCGCAGCGCTAGATTAAATACGAAAGTATGTATGTATAAGTTTTTTGCGCCCCTTTGGGCTTTTTCGGTCGTAACCGCCATGAATTTCACGGTGCTTTCGAGTTTTATTCAACAATCTGTCAAGATGTCGCCAATATGGAGACCATGCAACACAGAACGATGGGCGTGGGTTTTTTAACTATCTGGTTCAACTAAAATATAAATTAAAAATCAAATATTATAGTGAATATTTCGCTTCGCATCTTGAAATATGTCCCTGTACTACTTAATGAAATTATAAGTAAAAAGGTATAGTCAACGGGTATTCTTTGTCGTTGGTAAATATCATTGCTTAGTACCGAAATTCGGAAGCTGTGAGTGAGTTTTATTTTTATTTGTTTTTTTACTGACAATAAGTTACCGCTTGACTTAGATCTGACCTTACCTTACCTTACCTGACCTTACCTGATGGTAAGTGGAGACGTAGCCCATTTTTATCTATGAACTGATTGAAACAAAGTTTGTAAAGCTTACCGCTTATTGAAAACCGCACCCAAACCAATTAAGCCATTTTTCAAATTAGTGCGCACAACCCGACTGACTAATAGAATAAAATTAATATACCTAGGTCCTCAATAATAGCTTTTCTCAAATATCTTCCATGTAATTTAGATTGTTTTTATTTCAGAAGATCAAAACTCGATCGAAGATCGATGCTATTTTTTAACGTAAGGCCACAAAGTAGATACATAAGTAAAGTAAGGCGTAGGTTTATTGAAGCGAGATAAGGGTATAACAGTATTCTTCTAAGCACGTGTTAACTATTAAGTAAATTGATTACCGGCCGGCAGCCGGGCAGCCACCGCGGGCGTCAACAATACACAATTGGGGGCAAATTGTGCGTAATTTTCCGACGTAACAAAGTTTATACACGTGTGAACGGGCGATGTACCAACATTATAAGTTTGATTGATTAGTTTAAATTTCTGTTCTAGAATAAGTTAAAAATAAAGGGGTAAGTAGGTACATTAAGTACAAAAAATAAAGTCATCATTTCATTTTAAACGTTTATTATATTACATCAACTAAACTTACATAACCACGGTATTAATTCAAGCGTTATTTACAATAAATAAGTATTTGCGTTTATGGCTAATTAATACAAATCTCTCTTGCACTTTTTTGTCAAAATGTCAAAATATTCGTCCGTCAGTCCATCAATTACGTGTAGGTATTTGTAATATCTTCAATTTTTATATTTTAATGTGATTTTAAAAGAATCTATTAATGAATAATTTTTAACACGGATAAAAATAACTATTAATAAGAATAAAAAAGAAAATATCTATTTTATATACTAAATAAAAAAAATATATTATTATATTAAGTATTTAATATTTTATTATACAATGCAATTTAAGCCTCGTGTAAAGTTCGTCATATGGGATGAGTTCTTGAAATGCTGGCGACATCATAATATCTCGTATTACGGATAACAACTGAAACGTAGGTACAGGAAAATGTTGCAGGTGGTAACAGAAAATTATGTCACGTTTTTATGAAACATTAGTTGCGTAATACGTTGTTAGACAGGAAGTTGCGTACTGTGAGTACGTTTTCTTATTATAAACAGAAGTTACCACAGCAACAACGAATTAAGTATTGAGAGTACGGTTCGGTACAGTAGGATTCGGAACGGTTGGATTCGGAGCGGTTAAAGTTAAAAATAAAATAACAGCTTTTCATTATGAAGAAATGAAAAAAAAATAAGACATTATTTCAGTTTATTACATACTGCTATCATAGTACACCCGACCTCGCTTCGCTCCGGAAACGGCTTTACCTAAAAGGGTTTACGGCATCCAAATCGCCTTTCAGATTTACGAAAACAAGTATCTAATACATTGATCAGTTACAGTTTATTCATATAGATAGGGTTCTAATACCATAGCTATGTACTTAAATGTAGGACTAGATTATGTAGACTAGATTAATTAAAAACGCTAATTAGACATATTTGAAGGACTAGAAAATCACACTTATTGTACATACATACTACACTATTATTGCACATCAAAGTTTGTTCACTATTTAAAATCAAGACTAGCTACCTATTAATAATCACATCATGAAGTGGATATCAACATCAAACAAAGATTAGGTATACCTTTGGATACAGAATAAAAACATATTCTTTTATTTAAAAAGAAAGGTGACTGATGAACAAATGAACAGCACAATTGTTTGTTAGTCAAGTAGGTCTACAGAGTCCAGAGTAGATAATTATACTTATTTTAATTTTAACCTTCTGATTCTAAATGAGTTATCCTCAGACCAAACGCTAAAACCCCGTTTGGATAATCGGCGAGTAAAGGCGAGCGAATACGACTATTTTATTCAACATATTTTATTCAATATATTTTACAATTACTATTTTATTAAACAATTTATTCGTGCATATTCGCTACGAGTATCCGCTCGTTATCGGCTCGATGTCGGTTTTTTGGCGCGAATCAAAAGATTTTTCTTCTGTGTTCTTTTACGCATCATCCTTGTTTGAAAGATCTATCGATAGAGAGAATGAAAGATGATATAAGAAAGTAAGTCGAATACTCGGCCGAGTATCTAAATGAGACAAAGATTGATCTACGTGTTGCTAGAAGGGTAGTGCTGTGTGAAGTTTGTCTCTCCGACGATGTCGATGTCGCTGTCGCTGTGCTCGGTCTCGGAGTCTGAGGTCTGTGTGGTTGACATTCTCGAGTCATCCTGCAATTAAACACTGGATGAGAACAGGTTACATTAGAGGGCCTGTTCAAATGAAATGTAGCGGTGTCCAAGTGCTGTTCACACGCAAGTTCTAACGCTATGGGCAACGAATCTTGATGATGACAACATCAACTATAGATAACAGATGGCATCAAATGCGTATATTATGTAAGTACGACTCGGATCTGTGGCCGATTATCTTTACCCCGCACTGACCGGCGGATAAAATACCGCCTACTTAGGCGGTATGGGATGATTCGTAATAGCCGCGGTAACCGGCCGGTGTATCGCGCGATATTTTTCGCTACCGACAGCGGTAGCGGATACCGCAAATATCTGAACAGGCCTTCATTTAATGTTGCAAGAATCACGGGAACATGGTAGATATCCAGGCATTGTCACAAGCTTAAAGTTTTAGCTTAGAGGAAGAAATTGAGGAGATAGTGTTTGCTGTATTGGATAGTATACTGACTCCAGTCTCATGTCGCTGGACCAGGGTATCTTAATAGGTGACGGAAGCCGGAAAACGAGCTTAGAACCACCTGGTGGTAAGTGGTCGCCGTGGCCCATGGCCATCAACAATAAACTTACGGCTTGCTGCTAAAAAGCTCTCACCTTTCTACAATCGGCGGGTTGCGTGTGTTTGGTGGTGAAGTCTACCGCGGCGCCTGAAACAAGGTACACTAATGAAGACATCCGACGTATTGCTTAATCTGTGGTATTGCAGCGTACCTACTTAAAAACACAGTAGCAGCGATAATAACTTTGAAATAGGTATACATTAAATAAAATCGTTTTCTTGTACCTAATGGAAATCCGATCTCGCAAATTATATTATTTAACCGTAATTCGTAAAAATTTTACGTTGCAAAGTACTTATCTAATTGATGTTTCGGAATAAAAGCACTTGTTATTTTGGTGACAATGTGGAATTTTCGATCCAACAACGTCTTCGAAATTCAAATTTTCGAAAAACTAAATTTGAATGGTTTTAGGGTTTCATTGGCTACGTGTTCGCAATTTGAAAGCTCAAAAACTTATCTTGGAAAAGTCAGTGAGATAAAGGTACTTTTTAGAAGCTTTATAAATTTTCTTCACAACTTCGCACGTTGCCAAAACAGTTTGGAAGTATATAAACGTAACTTCCCCTTGCCTACCTAAGAAGGTAGCAACACAAATCAAATTAAGCCCATTTAGAACATAATAGCTTTTAATGGAACACAATGTGGTATATTTTTCCCTGCACCATTCACCCGCGAACACCCCGCATTAAATCTTTATCTTTTACCAATTGAAAGTCACCCTTGCGTTGTTGGGAATAGCGCTGAAAATATGTTATCAGAAAATTTTAAGACGGTTGGTTGTCATGGCAACGAAGACGTCGCCATCTTGTCTTCGTAATTGAATTATGGAACGTCTTGAGTTGTGGCGCGAAAGCGGCGATTCCAAATTCAATTTGTTCGCCTTTGAGGTTTCCTCGCTCAATTATTCGACTTTAGGTTTTGCGACTGGCAACTCACAGCAAGCCGAATGTGTGTGCGTGTATATAGTAGGTAATTATGTAAGTAGTAAGAACTTTGAAGATAGATTTGGTGTCTATTGCAAAGGTAATTGTCAAAAAAATCCCAACACAGTGTGACCACCACACTGTCGATTTCTTTGCATAGGTACAGGCGGAAAATGTTAACGTCTAGATGTAATTTTACTTATCTACTTTGTGACGTAACTATCCTTAAGGACGCGCGGAGTGAGAAGCCTTCCCCAAATTCTACATCCAGGAGTGGAGCCAGAGGCTGGAGCAGTCCACTGCTGGGCGTAGGACCGTCGAAAGGGTCCGTCCAGTTTTAGGCCAATGGTTGGCGAGGCGGCACGGTTCCCTGATATTGCGTTTGACACAAATACTTTCCGGGCATGGTTGCTTCGGGGGGTATGTGTGCCGATTGGTGGGTCGGGAGCCTGCTGTTTGGTCGGGAGTCTGCTGTTTGCCACCACTGTGACGGATGCCAGGACGAGGACGCCCAGCACAGCTTGGAGGTCTGCCCAGCCGGGGCGGAAGATCGCGCGCAGTTACTTGCGGTTGTGGGGGACGACCTCTCGCTGCCGACTGTGGTCAAATGCATGGTCGACAGTGAGACGTCGTGGACAGCGGTGCAGGCCTTTGCGGAGTACGTCATGCTCCGCAAAGAGGCGGCGGAGAGAGGACTCTGCAGACCTCGCCATCCACCTCCGGCGCACAGGGCGCAGAAGGCGGGCTTACGGCCTGCTCCTCCTGCCCCCATGACAATAGCCGATCGGGCGACGGATACGGGAATTCGTCGTACGGCTCGGGTTGAAAGGCGCGTCGGTGTCGAGCGCACCTTTACCCTTGCGGGAAACAGAAGGCAGACGGGCCATCCTGCTGGCCGCTCCAACCCTCTAGTCAAGGAGAGGGGCTAGGCAGCGTGCCGAGGTCGCCGCGGTAGCGGCCGCCGCGGCGGGGCAGTGTACCACACAGCCCCGGCACCGATGCGGTAGGCGTCGCACCGAGTGATTTTAGTGGGTTCAAGTCCCACATACCTGTCCGGGTTCCCGTGGCCGGATTGACGAGACGAAGGTCTTTCCACACGTTAAAAAAAAAGGTTATGTAGGTACACATAGGCACGTATAAAATGATTTACTTGGACCAGCCGCCATTGCGCTGTGCAACAGTTGCTATGAAACAATACTCGAACTTCTAATTGTTTCTAAATGGTTGTTCGAACTTGCAGTTTGAACTATCGATCAAAATGCTCAACTTCACTTGAGGAATCTGATAGTTGGAACGTCTTGAGAGTTTGAGGTATTTCTTGGTATAACTTAAACGTACCCACGTACGTCAATGTAATTATTTAATAGCGAGTGTAGTTCAATGCATTTCAATGTAAATTATGTTCTTTCCGTTTCATTTTAGATAGGTATGCATTTTGCACTCTTGAAGTCTTTAAACTTTTATTTGAATTGGAAATCTTTCAATAATATCAATTTACATCTTTAAAAATATGTAAGTAATAAATAGTAGGATTTGAAAATAGACAGACAGACAAAGTTACATTTGCATTTATAATATTAGTATGGAAGTACGGATTTGTCCGACAAGATATCACCGGGACTTCACGCGTAAGAGTTATCACTTCGTAAGCTTTAACAAATATCCGGACGCAAAATTCCCGTACTTGAGATGTATGTAATGTATATTGTCACTTCAAATTACTTTACGCCCTAAAACTTTCGATCTACTCAATCCAAAAGCAATACCTATATTAAAAATCGAAAAGTAAACTGTATCAACAATCGATCCACAGATTGAAGTTGTAATCTTTTAAAGATATCTTTGGGAGGACGAATTTAAGATTTCAGTTCGCTCTTGTATGAAAGTTTGTCGTTTGTTTTTAACTTAACAGTAAAGAAAAAGGACTGACGGATATCTGTAGATTAAGTAAGAGTGAAATTGTATTTTTTTATTGGGAAGCTAATAAGCGAAAAGCAGTTGAGCTACTGACTGCTGACCTATATCCGAGATTGGTTTAAATCTAGAATTGTGGATGATTAATTTCGGCCGTAAATCCATTTATGTAATACATTGACTAATTTGTAAGAACCGCGCAATAACACAACCACGTACCCCTCTGTTGCTGCTGCTTGCGCATCTGCTTCTTATGCTTCATCCGCCGGTTCTGGAACCAGGTCTTGACCTGCGTCTCGGACAGGTTGAGTGCACCGGCCAGCTCCACGCGCTCCGGCGTTGACAGGTACCGCTGGGATTCAAACCGTTTTTCTAGACCTGTGCAGAGTTTTGTAACATTACTAAACTGGAGCTTGACGTTGGACTCCCGAACCGGGAGGCCAGGGCTCTCATTGTCATTTCTAATTGTCAAAAATTACAACATCCTGAGGAAACCCGCCCAACTTAGAGTTCTCCATAAGTGCAGTGGTTGGCAGACTTCAAACACCTTTGAGAACATTATGGAGACCTACCAACTTCCGTCCCGAGATAGGGCCCTGTGACAAACAGACAGACATCGGAATCATATTAAAGGGTTACGCTTGTCACCCTTTAGATTCGAAACCTTAATAAGTTTTCAGTGAAGCAATGAGAGCAGCAGGGATCGCGTACCTATTAACAGTCTTACGATCGAAATTCTCGTTAGTCTATCTGTGGGGTTTTGAACACCAGCAACAGCAGAGGAGTCGCCAATGCAACGCCGGCCGTGAAGAAGAACTTTTTTGAAGCCTTTCTTGGAGAACTCCATGATAAAGCGCTCCGGGAATACCTCAGAAGGGCATTCTAGGACGTTGTTTCCGTGATAAACTTACCGGTAAGTTGAGGGTCGGAAAAGACAGTTCTGGCCTTCCTCCGTCGGCAGTGCTTCAGCGCGGAGAGCGACAGCTCTGACGGTGTGAACAGCGCGTGGTACGGTACCCCTGTGGGAATGAGAATCACTAAGGACTTTTCTAGACCATCTGGTTTTGGGTTTCTTAAAGTTCATAGTCCCTTTTAGGGGTTTAATTAGAAATAAGTGTACCGTAAATAGCGCATACGCAGCTAAACTTTTCTTTAACTTTCCTATTAATGTGGTTATGTTATGATTATTTTTAATTTATGAATGCCAATAATCAACTAGATGTAAAATACCAAAGTCACCAAATTGAAACTACAAAGTTCTTTGACCTATAATTCTGACTTTAATGTTAAATGGAAGTCTCATATTGAATTCATATGCAAAAACTAGAAAATTTTCGTAAGTTCCTAAATCGAAATGCTAACAACGTATCACGGCTGCGTATACTCTTCGCTTAGACGGCATTGTGTTTTGGGGAAATTCCACAAACAACGAAATGGCATTCAAAGCGCAGAAGAGATACATAATGTTGATGTGCAATATAAAACTGACAGACTCTTGTAAAACGTTGTTTAATACATTGAAAATTTTCACTCTAGGTAAAACAATTACCAGCATAGTGAAGAAACTGCAATTAGGTATAATGAAGTAGTGAGAATTAGTTCCATTGTAGTTAGCAAAGCAGTTACAGGGGGGAAGGGGACAATAAGGATAGGACTTCTTGCGGCGCTTGCGGTATACCAACATTCACTACAAAGTAGAAAAATTGTCACTATATAAGTATTATTTACTTGCAGGCCAACCCATTAATGGCATACAGCACACAGTTTTCTCCATACAACTAAAGAGGCCTAGAGCATAATTATTCCACTACGATGCTCCAGTGCGGATTGGTACTCGTAGAGGTAATTAGTGATAAACCCAATTGTCGAAAGTTTTAATACCGCCGAAGACCTCCGACATAGCATAACGACTGCTACTTAATCATAACTACCGGGATCAACGACGTTAGTGCCTTTCGAAGGATGGAAGCACTCCACTTTTTTGCCACTAACCGCCGGGCCATGACCGCTTCAGTTTGCTTTCGCTATGTTTGGAGAAATAAAGTTACTATTTGTTGTTGGACAGGGCACCAGGTTTTAAGGAAGACCTCTAGCAATACAACTGTGCCTACCACTACAACCGCATCAAACATTCAATAGTTTCAGCGCGGACATACATACATACAGACAGACAGATAAAATATCTAAAAATAATACTTTTGGCTTCTTAGGCCTTTGAAGAACCTAACGAAGAAACTAAAGAAGAAAACGTATGACGTTTAATGACATACAACATACACCAGTGACAGTTTTATTATCTTAATATATATAATTCGAGTGTGAGTGTGTATGTCACTGAACTCCTCCTAAACGGCTTGACCGATTTGGTTGAAATTTTTTGTGTGTCTTCAGGTGGATCCGAGAATGGTTTAGATTCACAATTGGACCCGGTAGGTGGCGTTGCTGTCGATATATCACCAAAACATTTTTTAATCATAATGCGGTACGAAGTACGCTGGGACAACTAGTAGTTATAGATAATAGCTTGCTCTTTGACTAAACATCTTCTTACAGAAAGCACCTAAACAATCAGCGAAGCAATTATAGCTGAGTGGTCTGGACTCCCGAATATGGAGGCCTGGGTTCTAATCCTGCACCCACCTCTAATTTTCAAAAATGATGTGCGTATTGGAAATTAATTATTTCAAACCACTTCACTTCTTTATCGATATTTAGATTTTTTGTTTAATTTTTGTAATAAAAAGTTATTATTCACCACTTATTTCTATTTTTTTATTCATGATTATTTTATTCGTTCTTCTGTAACTTACCTTGTGTCAAAAAGTATGGTGTTTCAACAGCTTTGTAGGCATTTGGTGTGTGAAGGTATGCCCCTAAAGCGCCCATCACTTGTAAATAGGATCCTTCTCTCGGGATCTGAGGTCTCACTTCATTTGGAACTGGAAAATATTTTGGTTCCGGCCTTTCGTAATCAAATCTTCGGGGATCTGGTATTGGCTGCTTGAAGTTCTGCCTTTGCCCTCGATACAGTATATCTTCGATTAAAAAAGAGGTTTTCGAATTTTGTTCTTGGCGGTGTGTGTCGTTGGGCGAAACGCTACGTGTTTCGTGATCCATCGTTTCAGATTGCTTAAAATATTCCACTAAAAAGTATTGTTTCTCATCTTGGAAATTTTCTTACAAGTGCACACTTTTCATCACTATTAAATTAACGTTTCTGAAAACTCTGTATTTACTTGCACAATATTCTTTCTTCGACGAATGAACAAAAAAGAAAAAAGTTAAAAAAAAGAACCTTCACTGGCACAAAATTATTTTTTCTAAAAAAAGTAATTAAAACAATGCGTAAATCAAATTAAAACCATTTTATACTATCGTCACAAAATTTTTAGTCTGTGAAAATTTGGCGGGCTATTGAATATGGCCGAAATTTTTGTAATCGATAATTATTGGCCGTAATTGTCGGTTTGCGCGTTGTTTTCGCGAAACGAGCCGATTTGGTGCGCGGATAGAGTTTAACTGGCGTGACAGGGATGAGGGTGCGGATGGGGGTGGAAACCGCCCCGCGCGGTGGGCGGGAAGGTGTTTTTAAATTGTAGATGTATGTGTTATAGTATTTGCCTTTTTTGTTTTACGAATTTGATAACGCGTTCTTACAGACGTCGGGAAAATTAATTTGATTATTATATTAAGGTTGGGTAGATGTGTAAAGTGATTAACATTAACTTTTGTGGCAAGATTAATTAAATATTTATTTAATAAATTACAGATACATTATTAGTAGGTACCTAGGTGTATTTAGGTTTAGCTTTTCGGTTTTCACTTGCTTCGGTGACGGAAAAGCACTCAACTCCCGTTCGCCTCTCTCGAAGACACTTCTCGTAACGCTCTGGTCACGCATTCACCAGCTTACTGCCCAAGTCAAGCGTGCGTAAAGTTTTACTTCAAAAAAATTAAGTAGGTAACTATCTAACATTTTGTACAATATTTGAGGAGGTCGCATTCAGAAAAACGTGACTTACCCTGCAGTCTCAACGTGAAGGCTCCTAGCCGGAACATGGCAAGTCGTAACTTACTAATTTTAACCATAACTAATATAAGCTTTTAACCTGAATAGAACCTTTATCTGTGATAGAACCCTTTCACCGTTATATGACCTGTTAACAGTGATACAATGTTGGTACCTTTTACGTTACCTTTTTCTTTGATGTTCGCAATTTGCAGGAGGCAAGGGAGCAAATTGTAGGAGGAGGTGTACAGCCCTCGTGCCCTACTCAATAATGTTAACGGACATCAGTGCCCACTAACTGCCAAGTAAGTACAATATATTTATCCATCCGTAGGTCTCGGAAGGCACCGCATTAGTAACCCAGGGCTTTGACTAAAGAACGGCTGAGATGACTTATAAAGACTTATACTTATAAAATACTTATACTTAGACTTATAATGACTTATACTTATAAAAAAATGAAATTTTATGTATGGGTTATTTTATCTGTTCATAGATACGAGTATGTCATACATAACTCGATACAAATTCCAAATGCCATCGGTCGGATCGACGCAGCGTTACTACTGGCGTTAGGCGGAGTGCACACGGTAGCGGTTTTATAACCGGCCAATGCTAAGCAGCTTGAAAGTGAACGCGACTTTCAACTTAATGTTACCTACTTATATTATCAAATTTTCACATCGTTAAATTTTTATTAAAATATTAAGATATGTTTTAAATGTTTATTCTTTATTATTTACATTTAATTTCATAAAATTACGTTACAATTTTATAAAATTACATTTCTTGACAAGTTTAACTATTTCTAATTTTCTAAGTGATAGCTAATGCGAGATAAGCCTGTCAACCTTACGTCTAGTTCGCATCACGTTCCTTGGTACCATATCACGACACACGACACTAACGACATGTTCGCGCACTGAATTTAAAAATGTTTTTGTCGAATACAAATGCCGCGTATGGCCACGCCGTGATCATGATTCATGATCCATGCAATTGGGTAGAAATATCGGTATAAATAATAAAAATCGTAAGTGGGTGCTACGGTTAAAAAGTGTTTATTATGTTTTATTTATAATATATAAATAGTATATATAAATAATATATAATTAGTCCAAACCACCCATGCATTCGCATCTCAAAAATCTAAGTGCAAGGATGTGTGTGAGCGTTTAATTATTATCTGTAAAAAATATTATTTCTTGTCTTTCTGTCCTTGCCTTTACCTCCATACGAGTGCAAGACTTAACCCTCTCGGATAATCCAGTGCCGGGCTATACAGCGGCCTAGTAGTTTTGATCTGTTATACCTATATTATTTAAAATGTCGACCCGTATTGCACAATTAATTGTTAGCTAGTCGGACCGCTGTTCGAAGGCGGCAATTTGATTGATGAGCATTGACTTATTATTACAAATAATTAGTTATTAAGTCAAGGTTGTGTGTTCTCGTCCTAGTGTGTTGTCCATGGCACCCCCGATACAGCGTGTGGCTGTATGAGTCTGTGCCGTAATTAAAAAAATTGCACTTACACATTCACGAAATTTAAAATAAGACTTAAAATAAATGTAAGACAACTTTGAGAAGATAGCAATGGTCTTAAATACATAAATTTAAAGTGTGATTTTAGTTTTTATATAACTTAGAATAGATGTACTTCTATGTATTTTTTACGTCTGTGTCCTTTACAGATAGTTTGGTAGATATCGTTACAGTTACAGCGATGAGTCCGCTCATTGTGTCATTAATATAAATTATACCTATGATTTTGTATTAATACTTTTGATTATGTCTGTATGTATTGTAAGTATTGTTATAGCTTTGGTTCATCATCATTATCATCACAACCCATAACTGTCCCACTGCTGGGCACGGGTCTCCTCTCACAGTGTGAGGGGACTTTGGTTACGCTGATCATTCCAAAATGTTAACTTTATTGAAATAAAAATCACCGCTTATTTTATTTAAAACCAAAATCCCGAGTATCAAACTCTGTCAGCCGCTAATCTGCACCCCCGACCTCTCACCCTTATCCTACAGGGGCGTGGCCTCTTCCATCAGCCAATCGGACGCCGTTATGCGCGCGTCATCACCATTTCGACCAATCGCAGGCCCCCAATTAGGGATCAGGAGTCGAGAGATTTGGGGTCACTTTCCGTCGTTTGATGCTTTTGTTAGCAATTCTATGTTGTACAGACTTTGCAGCTGGGTTTGCCTGTCTTTTTTTATTTGACTTCAGCGCCTCTGACGGGGAAGCCTCAGAGTTTAGTGACGGAAAATTGATGTTCCACTGAACAGTGCTTAACTGCTTATCGCTCAATAGGATAGTTGACTAATTTTGAAAAACGAAATCATAGTTTGCCAAATTGTGTAATTTAACTGAAATATTAATATTTTAGTAAAATACAAACTGTAACATATTTTATTTTATATTTTTATGAATTATTTGACGTTTCCGTCAAAAAACGCGTTAAACTATCATGGCGACTCGAGTGACGTCATATGTTGCAAAACGAAGAGCTGTTTGGTTGAGCGGAAAGACCAAAATGTCATGATAAGTTTGTTTAGTTTGGCAACATGTGACGTCACGCGTCGTATTGGCGTTCGCTGTCACGTGACTAGTGGCTGTAATTTCGGAATTTTATTTCTCCAAAATATTAAATAATCATGATTTATTTAATCAATGAGATCGATTTTTCGCATTTGTAAATATTAAGCTACCATCAAAAATAGAAATGTTCAAAATATTTTCTTACTGTCAACTACCCTATTACTACATAATACTATTTGCGCTGTAGCTTGTGCGGGTGACAGTTGCCTGTATGACGTTCACATCTGTCAATCTGTCGTCAATACCACTACGCGTTACGTTATACGCATAACGCTTTGCTTAATGTTTCTTTCAGTTTGATTTTATTTGAAGACTTAAACATTCTGGTTGGGTTTAATTTAATTTACTACAGTTATTAATTAATGATTTCATATATTACCAATGTGGTAGGTACATTATTTCCAAAAAAAGTAATACATCGGTTGTAGTATTACTAAACAATTTTCGTAGTCTGGAGGGTACCTACGTTAAGTCGGCAACCGTTGTTATATTGCTGGTAGCAGTCGGTAGCTGCCAATCGATCTTTGAGTGGTGTAAAACACAAGGTTAGTCCATTATTCCCTCCACCAATTCACCACAACGGGGAAGAGAGTTGTATCCCGTAGTTGGTCGCTAATGGATTCACCATTACTAATTAATATAATGCGTGTGAGTGAGTGCGAGTGAGTGAGAGTCATTGATGACGCAATAACTAGGAGAGTAGGTGCATATTATCTATGTATATCTATACTCTATATAAATAAATAAAATTGGAGTGTCTGTCTGTAATATTAAAATAACCGGTTTTTACTAAATGCAAAATAACATTTTTTACAATTCTCGTTTGTCTGTCTGTCTGTTTGTTTGAGCTAATCTCTGGAACGGCTGAACCGATTTTGACGGGACTTTCACTGGTAGATTGCTGATGTCATAAGGAGTAACTAAGCCTGCTTTTATTTAAAAAAATTAATAAACTTTTTGTTAAGACCCACGTGGACGAAGTCGCGGGTACAGCTAGTTGTGTAATAAGACAGGATTCAAACTCCGATAACCTGATTATGAGAACTTCAAGCCACAGAGCGACTGGCGCTTGTTAACAGCAGAATAAGCAATAATTAAGCAAATAGGTTACCTATAAATAGCTTAACCCGATAAGTTTCCCACAAACCACCTCTAATTAAGTCAGTAGGCACTCCAGCACTCCAACGAAGTGGCTCGGGTGGCGTGATCGAGATACGTCACGTCCTGCAGTTTTGTTGTATCAACAGTGGGGGAGACTGGTACTTGCCATCAAAACGATGAGAAAAATAGATTAAAAACAACGCTCTCACGCTTAGATCTGCGCACTCACCTGAGGGCCACGAAACGCTTAATGCGTCAGTGTCGAGCGTCAAAAATAAATGTATGTTTTTGACCCTATATGGCCATGGAATTGCGCTGCAAATTGTAGCGAATTGGAATTTGTTTGCGATTAGATATTGGCACTGACATGTCCCTTGTAGGGTTAAAAAGACTAGTGGAGCGGGTGTTCCTTGGCCAAGCCATAAGATAATCAATAAAACCGAATACACACAACATCAACCAGTTGCATGTCTGTCAAATAAATTTTTAGCCCAGCAATGAACGGAACTTTGGATATCACAATAAAGTAAGTATAATAAATTGTAGGTATGTTCGTCTCGTTTCTTATCAGAGTGTCAAGTTAACGCATACTATTACCGTAGTGAAGGGGAATAAGTAAAAACCCCCAATTCATCGATCACTCACTCGCTCCGGACTAAAGTAAGTAGAATGTTTATTGTAAAACATCACGGCTTAGCACTCACCGAATGGACTCAAGAGCCGTTATCGAATGTCCTGGCGGAGAAGGGCACATTATTATTGAAATGGAAGCACAATGTAACTGTATTAATAATTGTTATGCATACTTTTAATAATGTTTTTTTTTTGTGTATTGTGTACAAATTAATGTATGTTGTGTTATTGTATTGTTATTGTTAACGGAGGAATTAAAAAAACAACATCGAGTATCAGTATGGACAGTCTCCAGCCCTCTTGCCTTTTATTTATCATCAGTCTGTCTATTTTCAAAGAAAGCCTACTTGCCGGCCAGTAACTTTTTGTAGATAACTGGCCAGAAACATTTGTAAGAAATGATCCCTCCTCATCACATCTCGTTTCCTCTCTTCACCACACCTCATATTATTACCACTCATCGCTCTTGTTTTCGTAGAGGTATAAAATTCCTCCGTTACATAATTTATGTTACATAAAGATATTGACCATTGATCACTCTTAGGGGTTTGTCGAAAACGTTACTGGAGCCTTACTTATTCTTTACTAGTAAACCCGCCCTCGCTTCACTTCGGGAAAACCAATTTACACAAAACTTTAATATATTATACATATAAACTTTCCTCTTGAATCATTCTATCTATTAAAAAAACCGCATCAAAATCCGTTGCGTAGTTTTAAAGATCTAAGCATACATAGGGACAGAGAAAGCGACTTTGTTTTATACTATGTAGTGATTTGTAAACCAGTTAAAGTTATATTATAAGTACATAATAATGATTTACATACAGATACAGGCATATTAAACGATACAGGCAAATAATGGTATATAAATGAATTTAAACGAGACGAGACCCCAGTCCTCATACGTACCTACTCAAGAAGTTACCAACTCACATTTTATATAACACCTGCTAACTGGACTAATCATGCCAGTTGCGATTTGAGACTGGTTCTGTATCGATCAAAGTTTTCATGGGTGGCAACGAAAGTTGTCTGCATGCTCGTTTGCTATAGGTATTAGATTCATAAAAACAAAAAAAATAAGCGTAATGTACCTACCTGTGTTAAATGTGCCATACTATCGTTCCTCGCCCCTCGCCTGCAATGCGACTGCGTCGTCCTGCACCCTAAACGCTAAATTGTTGGTAAATTAAATCATCCCTGTCAAAATAAATTTAGCGCACAAGTTGCTCCGCTGATTGTCCTGATTATAGCCACGCGTGGGCAAACTGCTGGGCATTGTGATAATAATTGTGCTAAATGTACACAGCTAAAGCACAGAAAAGGCAAATCAATGCCTATATTAGATAAATGAAATCTGACGTGGTTTTCACACTTGTGTTGCTTGAAGTCTAACTAAAACTGGTGCATGATTCATTTTAATACGCCGCGTTTTATCCTGAGATATTAACTGTACTAAAAAAGGTAAGTAAGAAATTAATCTTTACAAATGAAATGAATTTTCCTAAAGCGAAGCGAGGGCGGGTTTATTAGTTACTTAAATAGTTACATAGTTAGAGATGAAACTCGTATAACGTACATAGGTACCTATTATTGTTGAAGCCGGCAACGTTCATTTAAGTACCTACTTAAGGAAATTATCTCTAAGGCAAAAAATCTTCAATGCAACTTAAGGGTGACTTTCTAAAACAAAAATGATCCTCTATATCCGATTTCTCAACTTGTAGTGGCAGGATATGCAAACAATGGCCCGACGATGTCATCTGAGACGCGGCACGCGCGCGCCACGCGGCCAGTAGCGGAACTATCCCCTCGTTATTGTTGGGATTGACTTGACGCGTAATTAGGTGTTAAGGGATTTGTAGAAATAAAAAATAATCGGATGTATAGGTAGGGTTATTTGTAAATCAACTGTATCGTTTTGGCTGTTTAATATAATGCAATGCTGTCTTATAAAATAAAAACGGTTACAGACACAGGAAACGGCTAGACGTGTACAAATCATCATGATCATAATTATCGATTTATCATTATCATCATATAATTAGATTGTAACTGATCGCTTTTTTACTGGTAGTATTAATTTACGAAATTCATACATTACAATAATATTTAGAATTTTGGTTGGTTGGTTCTAATCTCACAAGTTACAATACGCAGTTGTTACAAATAAAATATGTAACAATTTTTTTTTCACCTAATCCACCACTGAATTACTTATTCAAACAAGGTTATAAAATTGGAGATACCTCTATGAATTAAGCATAAATTGAGTATTATTTTCGTGGAAAAATATTGTTACTCAAATAGGTGTGTTCTTAAAATAATACGTATGTCATTGTTTCTGACTATAAACAATGTACAGTCTTGGTGATAGCGGAGGTGATAAGCAGTCTACGTCTAGGGAATGATGTTCCTTGAGTTGGAGACGCTACCAACTGGTAAAAATCGGGTCTTTGAACATGGGGATGGGGAACAAGGGTAACATGTCACCAATCAACATTGGTGACATGTTTCCTTCCTTTCCCCAAGGCCAACGGCCTTAAGATGTAAGATATCATTATGTTAAGAGACAGTAATTGCATTCTAAATATTTATTATTCGTTATCAAGCGAGTGTAGATACATTTTCATGATTATACGTCAAACAATGTTAACTTTGTCACTGTGCTTGACTTTATTTCAAAATACATACTTTTACAGAATATTAATAAGCTACACAAGAACTACTACCGACAAACTGTGTACGCAGTTTGGTAGACATGCTAAGTTTATAATTTGTGCTTTTTGGTTAAAATAAATAACTACTTAAATAAAACATTAACATAATTTATTTCTTTCTTGGTCAGCAAAACATCCGTGATGCTGGTGCCCTGGACGGCGATGACCACTCCCCATCAGGTGGCTCGTCTGCTCGTTTGTAGGCTATTAACATGTAAATAAAACTAAATTAAATTGAAGCCAGTATCCACCTTAAGAAATATAAATCATAAAATGTCGGAACTCGCATAATTCCAGCGAGTCAAATTCTTCAGCACAACTAACCAGCATTCGTCATATCTCGCAGTTCCCTGCCGCGGCAGCCTGTGGAACCGCCGTCACTCGCACCACACCCTTGTCACTGATAAGCGTACCTGGGTGATAAAACTAGATAAGATACAACTTGTCAGCCATTTTGAGTAAGGTTCGTGTGAAACTAGAATATTGTAAAAGAAGTGTTCAAGTGATGTTTACTGTTTATTTGTTGTAGAAGAAAGTGTTTTTAAGTTGTGTGTGGTGAGGTTTAGTTGGTTCTTACAGTTTTGTGTATTCAGGTGCGCATGTTTGTAGTCGTATTACATTGTATTTTACGTCAAATAACAAGTAGGTATACTTTTCACGACCTTTTCAATTTACTGGCGATAGTTATATGACTGGTTAATAAGAAGATTTCCCAACTGGTGGTAAATGGTCAACGCCGACGTATGGTGTGGGTGTGGCTTTATCCATCCTGATTCAAAGTCCGTACCAAGTTTCTGTGCTCAGGTCCTCTCTGCGGAACAACGGACAAGGTTATGGCGACACTATAGGCACCATAGATATCAACAGTAGGTATACCTACACTGTGGGAGGACGCTGGGTGTGTAACTTTGTACCACCAGGTTTAATCCCGACGGTAAATGCATGATGGTGTCTTTCTTTGTAGGATCTCCTTGGACTTACATATTTTACTGACTTCATGAAAACAACAGTCACATGCCATGATTTATTAATTTCAAAAATGGTTTCCATCGTTTTCAGATATATTACTCACAAGGAAAGATAACAATATCCGATTTTGTATTATCAGTCACAGATAACCTAGTATTCTGCTGAAGTATTTTTACATTACTCATAGATAAATGTTATGATTTAGTGTCTATTTTAATCATATTAAGGGTGCGTAAAGATATTGAAAGTGATATCATGAGCAAGTGACTACATCTATTTATAATATCTTTGTAATTTTTTATATTCTGCTCCATGGCTTTGATAGTAATTATTTATATATTAAAAACAATGCAAGACCTTAGTTAAAACTGAGATACTAAACGAGCATGCAGCAGCACCAGTCCGCTGCCGCTCATGACAACTGTGACCGACACAGACTCAAATTGGGTCTAGGATGGTTAGTCCAGTCAGCAGAGGATGTTAATAAAAAGTCAGTTGGTCTGTTCGTTAGAAATATTTATGAGGACTGGGGCAGGGACTGTTTTAGAGAGGGAGAGTCATGCTTTTATAATGATCTAAGATAAACGAGATACCAACAGTATTTGTGTTTTCCATATTCAGTCAATTATTGTAAGATTTTTAAGAGTTATTAATATCTTCAGACCAAAAAAAATTTTGGCCGTGAAAAAAAATCAAATAAAAAAATTATTATTAACAATTTTATTTCTTTCAGGTGCAATGGAGAAGCAAATCATATTTTTCTTAATAGGTTCCTTTGTCTTGATAAATGCGGAGACCAGTATCACAACTCAAGTTAAAGGTAAGTGATGCAATTGACAATTATTGCCCTCTAGCGTCCAGTAGCAGCTAATTTTTTAGCTGACCCGAGTATTTAATTTATATTTGCTTAGCAAACATACTATAGTGAATGCCATCTGGCGGGGAATATAGAGCCATTTTTTTGTTCTTGATTTTAGGCGACTGGAAGAATACAGGAATATGCAGAAAATGTAAATGCGACAAAGATGTAGTAGACTGCTTTGACCAGGGCCTCACAAAATACTTCGATGTGGATGAGTGGAAACGTAAGTAGTCTTATATTCAAATTGATGCGGTAAAATATTATCATCTTTCACTGGTTACGTGCAGAGATTTGAAGAATATTAAGTGTTATAACATATTTTAGGTGTTAACAAAATCTAAAGTATAAAAGTTAGAGAAATTAAACCCGCCAAGAATGCTTACACTCTAAGCATTCTTGGCGGGGGCATTATCGTGCCCCCAGATGTAAAAGTAACGATTACATTTTGCCCAACTCTGGTAACGTTTTACTACTCCACTTGGAAATCTAAACGACGTTAAACTTACTGATAATAATTTTAAATCATTGTTATTCAGTGTTACAAGATATGAAACCAACAATGGTAGATCTAAGCGATAACAAGTTCACCAACGTGACGGCGATGGCTGAGCTGCCCATCAAGGTGCTGAACCTGTCGCAGTGCTCGATCGAGTTCATAGAGTCGCAGAGCTTCAGAGACCTGCAGCAGATGACGACCTTGGACCTTAGCCACAATAAGTTGACCTCCGCTAGACTCAGTCCACATGCTTTTGAGGTATTTAAGTGATTTTCAGATATTACTTAATGCTAATTCAATATTTGTATTATTTAATATTCAAGTTAGAATACAAGTAAGTTGTTTAATCATTTGATGACCACCGTCTTCCATGGACATCAATATAATTCAATTCAATATTTTTCAGGGCCGATATTCTGCAGACGAATACGAGCCTCTCGCATCCATGAGGACCCTCAACCTGGCTTACAACCAGCTGCACTCGCTCCACCAGGACCTCTTCGAACATCTCCCAGAGCTGACGGAGCTGGATCTCAGTAACAACCCGCTCACCACGATTGACCAAGTCACTATGGTTGCCATCGCTAGTTTACCCATGCTGAAGGTCAGTAAAAACTTGAACATTTTGTTCCTATTATATTTGAATGTCGATGATCGAAGATGTTGCAAGATGGAGGTCGAAGATGTTGCATAATGTTGCAAGATGGAGTTAGATTGAGGGTAGAATTTAACATATACCTTTTGGAAGAGTGCAATGACCAGTTCATCTTTCAACTTGTAATACCTAAGTCAAAATTTACTAAAACATTAACAATTTAAATACATACATATAATACCATATAGTTCCATTTTTCAGGTTCTCAGGATGCGGTCCTGCCAATTGCCGGAGATCCCTGACAAAATGCTGCACACCCCGCGTTACCTGGAGCGATTGGACATCAGCAACAATAAGTTGAAAATAGTTCCCCAGGAGTTGGAAGAAACGAAGAACCTGATTTACCTGAACTTGAACCAGAACCCAATCACTGAGTTGGATGGTGCTTCAACAGACGACCCGTAAGCACTTACTTTCAAACAGCATTCATGAGTTTTTATAAATACACACACGCACATACACACGCACACACACATACACATGTCATGCACCCATGTTAATTAATAATCCCTTGTAAACACTGTTCTACAAGTATTATAACATTATTTTCCGCATATAACTTTGATAACGCCCAAACGTTTGCGTCTTCCAGTGGTTTCCCTCGTCTCCGGAAACTTAAAGAACTGCACATGTGTAACATGAACAACTTGAGACGCGTGGGGGCGGGCGCTTTGGGTGGTCTGGAGAACCTGGTGGAGCTGCACATGAGCTACAACCCTCATCTGAGCTACATCGACCCCAAGGCACTCGCAAGACCTGATGATATTGGCGAGACGTACGATTGGCCACTTATCAAGGAGGTGAGTAGTCTACGTCCTCATTCTATAGCCTATCTATCCCTTGCTGTGGTTATGGATGCCGTTCTGTTGTATTAATGTAAGACTCTATTGCCGAATTCGCTCAATGAGTGAAAAAGTGGGCCATAAAGCAATGTTGCTTCACACTATCAAAATGTCTAATATCTATATTTCTATAATCCAGCTGTATCTCCAATCCAATAACCTTTCGGAGATCGACTCGAGACTGCTCTCCCGCTGGGACCTGGTGGACAAGGTGGACGTCTCCAACAATCCCTTCCTCTGCGACTGCTCCACCCAGTGGATGGTCGATCACTTGGTGCCCACTGTAGACATCAAGAACCCCAACGCTTCTGAGAAGATGGTGTAAGTGTAAAATTGCAATTGTCATCAGAAGCCATAGCCAATCTGGGTTATTTTTCTCTGACATTGAGGGGTGGTAGTGGTAGCCATAGTCTACACAAGCCAAATGCGGATTGCCAGACTGACAACGTTAACAATATTATGGATAACTTTTGGCAAAGGGAGATCTCCTGCCAGGCGAGACGAAGTGCCTGGGGGGCGGCCTAGCCCCAATTGATTTCGTTCGGTACTTGTATATATGCAAGCGGTGTAGAAACCTTCGATATCGTGATGTCAGATATGATATGTCAGATAAAATTAGTTCAGTGATGTTCCCCAGGTGTGCGGAGCCCATAGAGATGCGGGGGTACACCATGAAGCACCTCCACGACATCCACCGCACCATGCGCTGCGTGGACAAGTACGGCAACCGTCCCGAGAGAGACGGCGCCATCCTGCTCGGTACCTTGATCGGTAAATACCACATTTTACCTTTTTTGGCAACCTTGTAGCTTAGTTGGTAGCTAGGTTGGTCCTGCCTTGGGTCTAGGGTCTATCTCGTCCTAGATAGACATTTAATTGAAAGACATTTTTTTTGCATTCAAACGAACAGTATCGTTCGCTCAACGAAAAGTTTTGCGTGCGTTCTAAGCTCTGTAGGTACACTGGACAGTGGCGTGCACACAAATAAGCCGTGTTGATATCTTTATTTGTTTAAATGTAAACAGTGCAACGACGTTTAAAAAAAATATTTGATTGGTCTATGATTACACGTAGCGCCATCTGTTGTCGAGTAGCAAAAACTATAAAAATCGTTATTTTTTCAGGTGTTTTACTAGCTGTACCTATCATGCTGAGTCTTATGCTGATGTGGCGGCGGGGGTATTTCGCGTGGATGGGGCTGCGCGGCCCCACGGACGTCTCACGCGCCTTCTACAAGAGAGCCCCCGCTGAGGACTTTATGTAAAATAAGCATAAAATAAATATAAGTTATATGTAAATTTAGTATAAGATTGTGTGTAACTTAAGACATATTATATAAAATAAATTTTATTGTTGTTAATCTGTTTTTTATTGCGTAAACATGGAAGAACTATATTAACTGCAGTGTATTTAGTGGAGAAAGGGGCACAATCATCCTTGAGTCCAAGCATAATTCGATTGCTCGGGGGGCAACTGCTTAACAATGGATGGTAAAATGATGCCAAGAACCAGGACTTTTCTTTTGGAGTCGCTGGTCTCTGTATACCTCTGTTGTTAAATAGCTACTGCTAAAGAATATTTTAGAGTAAATAGATCACAGAACCCTATTACTCCTACTCCTAATAGCAATTTAGTTAACTTTTTTTTACTATATAACATAATTGGCTACCATTATGCAGGTGCAATATTTTTGTCAGTATATCCTTCTTGTTTTATCCTATACATACCTCAATAATTAAAATGAAAAAAAAAATTCAACATTTATCTATTATTACTCGTAAATATAGTATTATTTTATTTTATAATAAACATTATAATAAGATGCCGGAAGCGGAACCTGCACGATGGCGAAAAAGCGCGGGTGATTTAAAATAACCAACCGACGCTTTGAGCGGAAGCAAACTATTTCAATAATTTCCACTGTATTAAATAGAAAATATTCCACAATTCAAATCTTTAATCATTGTTGATATCCCAATCATGAAGTAATCGAGTTGTAGAGTGTGAACTTAGTAATAATGGTAGTAATTTAAGTAGTGAGTAATTGTATCATACATTACTTTACGAAGACAAAGAACACTAGAGACAGACAGACAGACCGGCGGGGCCACACATGACTAAAATACCGTATTTAACCCATTGTTGAGGAAATCTGCACATTAAAAGTTCTCCATAATGTTTCTCAAGCATACCTACTTACTAAATCACTTCCAACACAAATTTTAACGTTATAGAAAGCGAATTGTGCATGTGCCTAATCATATAAGTATTCAAATCCATCATGGATCAAAGATAACCCTAGATTTATCTTACAACAAATATTTACTTTACAATTGATGTGAAACATGGCCTTTATTACAAAGCGTATACAGTTCACTTTGGATAAGAATAATTGTTATCTTGAAAATCCTTATTGGTTTTCTTAAAATATAGTGATGATGGGATATCACAGAAGTGCCAATTTGTGAGTAGTATCTATTTTTAAATCACAGACACTTCAAAGGACAATGACCATTAAAGTATGGGGAAATGGCCTAAAATGGCTTCATAATTAGGTACTTAATTTCATCAGCTTAGTAAATAAAATTTATTACCAAGTCACGTAAGTATTTTTCAAAGGTAAAAATATATTTATTCTCGTATTAAGATATTTACAGTTCAACATACTGGAATTCATCTGAAGTGTGAGAAAATTGCCGGCAAAAATAATCATTCTCATTTATTTCATGGAGGAGGGGCGCAAGTGCACCCCCTTGCGCAAACAGTAAAAATCATCAGTACCTATCTGTTAATCAGTTCTACGAATAAAGAACGTCAGTTGGTCAGTTTCTTAGTAGGTTAGTGGGTCGTAAATTAAAAGATTGTATCCGACTAAGGCCTCATTTACATGATACCAGTTTCTTGCCTGTTGCATACAATAAAATTGGAGCAATAAATGACTTGTATCATCTAAACAACTCGTGACATTCTTGACCTTCTGCTCAACTTGCGTTGCAAGTTTCGCTTTGGTGTAAAATGAGTACAATCTCTCGCACGGCACGATACGGGCCCATGGGTGTTTAAACCGTTTTGCATTAAAACTATGATTTATAAGCGTCGCGCGTCGTTTACCTTAAGTTGGCCTTAAACTGAAGTTAATTATAAAATAGTAACTATAATTGGTGTAAACTGGTTCTAAACCTTAACTGCAAGTCAAAGATTAATAGTTATCCTTTGTGGATCTCGGCAAAATTCTTTTTCCATCGAGTTTTGCCTTTACTCAGTAATTATAATCTCTCACAAAATGGGGCAACCGATGGCAAGTAATAAATTAGAAATGATTTTCTAATTTTATTAAATTTATAATTAACGAATACTCCGAAACGATCGGTAATAAAAAATCCGAAACCTGAACACCAGAGGGATATTTATAATATTTAAGAAAATATGGTTTGTCAATGTGTGTTCACATTTTGACATAGGTTGTTTCGTTGTGCGTGAGTGTCTGTGCTTGTTCGCATGCACGCGCGTGTAAGTGTGTATGTGTTATACTGTCGATTGCACTTTGATGTTGCTGTGGTAAAGTCTTCAGATGTGATAAAGATGAACACAGTACACAACTTCCTGTTAAGAAAACTTATCACGCACTTCCGTGACGGAAATTTTCGCTACAATATTGTTCGCTAGGGCGTCGATATAGAAGTTTCACTTTAATAATTGTAGCGTATATACACTAACATCCCCACACTACATGTAATGAATTGAGAATGACTTACACAATACATGTTAAGTAATTTTTTTATCAAGAATATTTTTTTTATAAACAAAATTATCTTTTACTTTTGCGGCATCCGATTTAATAGTGTACGTTAGACTCGACTTTTCTGTCCGAGTTACCTAATCTTTGGCAAATGGCCGTTATCGCAGCCCAGTCGTTAGTGCGTCGCCGTCGGAAGAGACGCGATGTTGTCAGTGCAATATTTATTGGTGGTGGTACTACTGTCTGGATTCAGTGCTTCCGAGGATGTCACGGGTAAGTTATTGCTGGTACACACGTTATGGAGACCGGAGTCTACCATCATTGGCTTACGAGAGCCAAGTGATAATAATAAATAATAAACGCTAACGCACTCACACGTCGCAGTAGGATTCCGTGTGTCGCGGGTGGCATGGACAGTACAAATAACACATCACGAACACACATGACCCGAGAACAAACATTTATCTGTCACAAAAACATCTGCCCCGGCCGAGAATAGAACCAGGGACCCCTCGCGTCGCAGGCAGAGTCACTAGCAACTAGGCTACAGGGTCGTCAGCCATGTATAATGTATCAACATCAAGCATGGCTTTGATGTAAATGACGTCTATGACCGGTGATGCCCACTAACAATATTCATACACACAAGATTGTTCATCAGATTTGTCGCCTATATACCTACTTAATAAAGTAAAATATAATATTATATTTTAAATATCGAATTAAAAATATTATAAAGTTACATAATATAAAGGAGTTTCACTTCTTGCGAGGTACGCACTGAATCGCACTGTTTTTTGTTATACTTAACGTTAATAAGTTTCATTTTTAACTCCCGACGCAAGTTGGGTATTAAAGGTCCTCTATTCAGTCTATCACATCCATAGAGGAATACGTTGACTTATGAGTAACCCTGTATACAAGTGTATACACTGTATACTGTAGGTATACATCTGTATACCATGCTTCTGTCAACCGCCAAACGCCGTGTCTGACTAGAGCTTAAGAGCCAGTTTCTTCTATCTTTCCTGGGCGGCAACGCGTCGGTGACGCCTGTAATGTTACTGAGCCACGAGCGACGGTGACCACTTACCATCAGGTGGCTCGTCTGATCGTTTAAAGTCAGTTGAATGTAAAGATCTGTTATGCTGTTATCGTAATGTAACGCAATGGAGCGTGGAGCGGTTACGTTGGACGGCTTTATGAAGTAGCGATAGCTTGTCAGGAAATAACCGTTTAATAGACATCTTAATTGGTCGGCAACGCATCGGTGGTGCTCTTGTGCTGCCGATGTTACGGGCGACGGTGATCGATCGTGTGGCTCGAATGCTCGATGCTTGACTTGAATAAAATAGGTCATAATATATTATGTTGTTTTTTTCTTGTTAATTAAGATAGATACCTACTAGTATTTTTGTTTGATAAATGCCATAGATGTGTTTTCTACAAACAAGTAATTTTAGAAACTGATTACCAAAGGAAATATTGCTTTGCTTTACATTTCAAAATGTGTAAAACTGATCAAAATATTAGATAATAAACAACCAAGGTTTTAGAATCAGAGGTTTATAATTTTAACTTGACTTCGGTGTGGTTGTAGGTATATGTAAGTACTTATAACACGTGTTTGCTAGCAACTTATACCCGTATCAAACTTATAACCTCCTTTTAATAGTCTGTTGAAGTCGAAGAAGCGCAAGAACGTTTCCCTTTTTCATCGCTTAGCCGAAACCGAAAATAGAGATAACATCATTAATCAGTTCCAGACCAGGTGACGACAGAGTCACCAGCAACTCTCTCTGAGCTGGTGACACTCGCTGACTACGACCCGCCTGACAATGGCCTTGAGAAGCCGAAGCTCTTGCCCGACTTCGTGGATGTATCGAATGTGATATACAATGTAAGTACCGCTAGATGTAAGTACTTATCGAATATATTCCAGTTGAATACCGGACGAGGTGTTGAAGTCCGTTAGAGGTCGTGACTTATACCATTTTAATAATACGAGTACCTACGTACTAAAGTAGCTGCAATTTAATTATTACCCCGTGGGCAGTATACCCAATGGGAGACAATATTACAAATTCCCTATTCCTATGTGTAAACATTTTACACATATTATATAAATATGTATTGTTAATTTAAAAAGCTGTTTTAATTTAATCTGTTCTTACAATATAATTAAAATGATAATAAACTTTAAATACCTATACTTTTATCGCACTTATCTACTATTATTACGGTATATAATTAAAAAATTAATATTTGAAACATCCGAATATTCTTAAAAGGTATGCAACTGCACTGAACTTTCCGTGGACTGCAAAGATCATGACCTACGGAGCCCTTTCGAAATAGAAGATTGGATAGGTACGTATTTACCTAAATTATAAGTAGGTACCATAATTATAATTGGAAGAATAATTCGAAATATAACATTTCGTTAGGTACTCAGATATACCTAATTAAATATTTACGTGCTTCTAATTTTCACAATTGGGCTAGACTTTGATACTGAAACAATCACAGTGTAGTATACCTAAATCTTAATATGATATAGTTTATCAAGTTTATAAGTATATAGTTATCAAGCTTGTAAGTTATAAGTCTGTAAATCAGGTGTAAGAACTGTTATAATAATTATAATAAAAAATAATTCTTATCATTTTGGCACAAAATGAATTCCACTTATAATCAATCATACAGTCGTCCAAACTGAGATTATTAACAGTAGATAACTTGGAAATTATTATTATAAGTATGCTTAACATTTTTACATTACAGCGTCATCGATGACTGAAATAAACAATGACAGTAGCGACATCTAGTGTCGAGTAGCAGTAAATAGTTATTTTTTTTAGGTTTACGAAAATTGGGTGTTCAAGGTATTGCCAATGTGGATCTTAGCGACAACCATTTCCTGACATTGCCACAATTTCCCTCGCTGCCAATCAAAAGACTTAATCTCTCTAACTGTGAAATAGAAATAGTGGCCGATGGGGCCTTTTCCAAATTAAAATATTTAACTACATTGGATTTGAGCAGGAACAAAATGTCATTTGTCTTTGGAAAACGGGTGTTCGCGGTAAGAATAAATTTAGTTAACTAGATAATTATCAGATAATAAATTATTTACAGTTTGGTTCTAAATACTGTAAGTTCTACTTATTAACTAAATTTCGATTATAAACATCGTTCGCAAAAATTGTTAACTAATTTGATTAATATACCTAATTCCTAACAACAACAAAAACAAACTTCAATAGACGGATATGCTACGCTTCTTTGTGCTTGATCAACAAACAGGTTACCCACCTGATGGCAAGCGTTTACCGCCCATGGACGTTACCAACACTAGCGGAGGAATTTCCGTGCCTCCAGATGTAATTGTAATCTGTAATTATGATTACATTTTGCCAATATCTGATTGCAGTTATACCAACTATCTACATTATAGTTTATGTCCTCCATCTCAGGGCGTCACAGACGGCGACACGCGACCAACGCCATTTATGTATCTACAGCACCTCAGTCTAGCGTATAACGATATCCACTCGTTGTCCCAAGACGTGTTCACGTTCATGCCTCACCTGACCCACCTGGACCTCACCGGGAACTCGCTCGTCACCATCGACCAGGTCACCATGGGAGCGCTTAGCGATCTGATGAGGTTGAGGGTTTGTAAATTGAGTCTCTAAATACTTACGGAGTAATGTAAAGATTATTGTTAAAGAGAAACTTCCGGATAAATGCATTTGCACTATGGCCTGTATTCCTCTACTTCTGTGAGAGACTCACTCACACTGATAGTAGACCAGAACTAAGCAGTGAGACAGTTATGCGTTTTGAAGAAGAATCGGATAAATAAATAATTTGTGTCAAACAGCGGGTCAATATTAGTATTATATATTATATGGTCTAGCCTAGCCTACATGGATCCGTTGTAATTCAGTAAAACGACGCAGTTTAACAGGCAGTCATAAAAATAGAAGAAGAATTAGTAGCATAGACGATGTATCCACTGCGGCACTTTGGCTGTTGCTCGCATGTGAACGCTTCTACGGCGAGGCGACACTCGAAACTGCGCGGTCATAATTGCATTTATAAATGTTTTATGCGAAAGTTTGTTCTGTTTCAGGAGCTACGTATCAGCGAATGTGACCTAGAAACCCTCCCAACTGGTATTTTCAGGCGTCTAAGGAGGCTTCAACGGCTAGACCTTAGCGGAAACAGATTCGCAGAAGTGCCAAAAGCTCTCAGTGAGGCGATCAATCTTCAGTATCTGAATTTCAATAGAAATCCCATACAATCCATTTCAGAGCGGACGTTAGTTTTACATTAGTTTATAGTTCCACTACTCACTATGAAATTAAATTAATCTCAAAGCTATATGAAATTATCTTCAAATGAACGTATTCTTGTGATAGTGATTTGATTTCTTGTAAGAACAGATCAGATATGAAACAGTTATATTGCGACTTTAAAAACTACGCGTAAATTAAATTAGATGTTATGATAAAAATTAGTGATGATATTAACTCCGGCAATGAAGTCTACATGCAAGCATTGTCAACAAGATGCTTACTTAGTTTTACCACATTTTTTGTTAATTTCGAAATGTTTTTATAATTCCAGAGCAATATCAGATTTGCCCAAGTTACAAGAGCTTCACCTTACCCGACTAAGCAGATTTAGATCAATAACCAAAGGTGGTCTTGGAGGTCTGGAGAATCTGGTCAAATTACACATGAGCTTCAATCCTAGATTGACTGATCTCGATCCTAAGTTTTTGGAATGGGAAGACGACTTAGGTGTAGAGAAATGGCCCCAACTTGAAGAGGTAAGGTTTTTTAAAAACTTAAGCACTTTTTAGCCTCCACACTTGAAGCCCCTTTTCCCATGAATTCCCACGAAGAGCGATTCGTGAAGAATGGCTAGTTCTAGTGGTCCTCTCGGAACATCATACCTAATACGTTATGTAAACAAAACTTTTGGGAATATACCTACATATTGCTTTTCTGAGTGTAGTTCCCGCGGTACGAGAAGGAATGTTCCATTGACAGATTCCGGGCTTGATTTCATATGGATAGCCTTTTATGTGAATGGTGGTCGGTCTCAGATCTCGGGTTGATATCCGAAAGATTCGTGTTTCTATCAATTGACACAGCCTACAAATCCTAATGTGAGCTTATTTGTAATAATTGCTAAAGCTAATTTACCTGTAATATTTCAGTTATATTTAAACAACAACAACATTTCGGGGATCGATTCAAGGTTTTTGGAGCGATGGGACCATTTGACCCACGCGGACTTCACCACCAACCCATACGTCTGCGACTGTAACAACCAGTGGATGGTCAAAGTGCTGGTACCTCTCCTCATGCGTATAAACAACGCGAGTTCTGCTAAAATGATGTAAGTTACTATATCATTAATTTAAGATAAGTAAGGTTAAGTATAGTACGGCCAACGGTTCTAGGCCGCTCTGAAGTTAGGCTTTCGGACATAGTGCACAGGTATTGTACTTTAGAGAGAGATAGCGACATGAACACTGAGCGTGTGACTGAAACAAACAATGCTCAAAGTGACACCCCGCGCGTCTTGCCACCATTTCGACCATAAAATTGACTTTTGCGCAGCGATCCGAACAAAGTTCAGAGCGGCCTAGAACCGCCGGCCGTACTATAAGTTTTAGCAAAGGGAGATCTCCCGCCAGGCGAGGTGTCATGCCTGTGGACCGACCGAGCATCAACTCACTTTCGTAACTTGCATAAATGAGAGCGGTATAGAAAACTTCGATAGCGTGGTTCAGGTTTGTCCTGACGTCACCGTGACGTGGTGCATTGTAGTTATAAAAGAAATTGGTAGTTGTCACATTGGTAGTTCTGACAATAACCGAACTACATATTTAACACAACTACTGGTAATATAATTATTTATGTATACCCTCCGTAATAAAATATTGAATGTAGATTGCTAAACTGTATCCACCTATTTTTATCATCAGTTTTCTGACTTTCCTCTTTGTTAAATACTCGATTGCCTCCCACTACTGAAACAAACGTATCTATTCACTTCAGAATTTATCTCAGACATAATACTAACCAGTTCAAAAGCAAATATACACGTTGAATTTATCTTCTTTTCAGTTGCCGTAGACCATACGACTACAGAGGACTGAGCTTCGCTCAGCTGTATGAGCTTCGTAAGATACTGCCGTGCGCAGCGAGCGAGATCGTGGTCGATACGTCGAGCACGGAGACGGCTGTGCTGTACGGGGTTCTTGTAGGTGAGGTTTCATGGTTGATTTTTTGACGAGTTATTTAGGACATGAGTCCGCCTGTTGTAATTAGCTCACTCTTGCGTGTAGCGGGGTCTTTTCCGTTAAGAAGTGATACAAATGTTGGTTGTTAAATCTTTAGAAGAATATTCTGTTGTTGTTAATGGAAAGGTCTGCCAAACGAGCAAACAGGCGCCCAGGAAGGAGTCTTGATAATGAAAATCTGTTATTTGCAGGTATATTAATAGCATTTCCATTAGTGATGTGCATTTTTATTATATGGAAGAAAGGTATCTTCGCAAGATGCAGGAAGAAGATGACATCAAAAAAAGATTATTATGATGATGAAGAAACTGATGCGTTCTAGAAGAAAAAATAAATAATTGTAAATGGACTGTAAGTGTACTTAGTAACTATTGTTACTACAAACAAATAGATTAATAATTGTGTGCTTGATGAATAATGTCGTGAGAATATGATGATTACAAAATTATTTATAGTGTACATTTTTATACCTATGTATATCTGGTAATGTGTGTAACGAAACTCCTAAGGCTTAAAAAAATTAAATATCTTAAATAAATGACAAACAAAATTTTTAGATAACTGCATTTTATTTTTAAGTTTTACAGTTAAAAGTTCAAGCTCCTACCCATAAAATGAATGAAATGAATTTGGAAGTATTAAATGGGTCCAAGATATGTCCTTGCGGCACCCCAATTTGGAAACATAATTATTAAATTGTAATAAAGACAATCCCACGAATTTTGTAATATATTATTTTCCATCACGGTATAAGTAAAAACTTATTATAGCTATCTTTCATTTGTAATCCTAATTGATAGACCGAAAAAACATGTTAAATTACAATCAAAAGCCTCTCATATTTCTAAAAAAATCTTTACAAAATAAATGATCACCGCGAAGTCAGTCTCTTCTATAAGCCTGTATTGCTAAAATTGTTGCGTATTTCTTATCTGTATAACAAATTGATTTCATTAGTTCATTTTAAAATAAATTTTAAATCTTAAATTAAGTGTATTATCAATATCATGAATCAAATGTATCATTTGGTGTGATTGGTATGGTTCTGAGATTTAGATCAACGGCACCGTAGGATGGCCGTTTTGACGTTAATCAAATGAAGTTTGAAGATGAAGAAATATTGAGGAATGCTTTCAATAGCAAAATGCATCACACTGTCATTGTGTGTGATTTGTTTTTGAAGAAAACATTTTTCTGTACGTAATTTTATCATCATTGTCAATTTCGATGTCGTATTCGGAAAAAAGGTTTTGATCTCGTTGCGAGCTTGGATTACATTTGATGCAATTATGAAATTAACTTCGATTATTTGAAACATAATTACATCCATAATATTGTAATGAGTCAATCAAAGCAGCCATAATAGCGTGTCGCAGGACGGTACGTTCCTACTAGGTATTTTTGTGCAATCTAGCAATTAATGTAATGTGACTAATGTATCGCCGAATAATACAAATATAATAATAATTTAACCAAACTTTATTTCCTGAATTCTGTATCTACTTTGACTCTTGTTAAGAAATTAAATTTATAAACTAGAAATTTTTCAAGTTTGATTATATCATGTAGTGTTCCAACTCACTATAATTGAGAATTTTTTTTATCACGTTTGGAGAGACGGCTTTTAATATTTTCCCTCGTAGAATGGCTAATCTGAAACAAAATTATTATTTTCATATTTATGTATAGGATAATCAAGTTTAATATTTCTATTACCTATTACCTAATAGTTTTTTTTTAATTTGGGAATCGTTAAATTTAGATTTTTCTGGTAAAGAAAAGTGGTAAAAAAACTTTATTAAAGTTAATTTATGAAATTTTATATGCATATTCAGTAGGTCTAAGAATCGAGTACTATCTATTTTTCATACCCTTAAGTGATAAGGGTTGTCCACCCCTAGCCCTAACTTTTTTTTTTGCACAATTTTGGTAATTTTTATATTAAGTGACATAAAAAAATACACATAATTCCAAACTGCAAAAGCAAAACTAGTTTATAGTAGTCGACGATTCATATTCTCATGGTTGTGCTGTAACTTACTCGCTTCGAGTCGGTCCCGCCATCCTCATTACTTGTTCCCTCATACATCGATAGCTGTCAGAAGTGTTAAAGTGTTTGCACCTGTCACAAACATACAATTCTTTCTAAATATACATTTCTTTTAAAAACTCAAAGAAAAAATGTTAATGAGACTCATAATTAGTATAAAGTATAACCATTTTTACCTTTTGTCATATTTTGTGCTGTCATTAAACCTATAATAAATTGAAAAGATTGTATTCACAGAGGTATTTAAAATATTCTTTTTAATTATGTAGTGGAAAATGAAAATAAAATACCTTTTTATTTCTTTATTTTTGCTTTTGGTTAAATGTAACCTGAAAATATACGTTTAATACCTATAAATTAATGCAATTGTGAAATTCATTAAAGTATTTTTTTACAGTAATAATTTTGCCTTTCATTCCTCATTCAACTTCCTAAACTGAATCAGTCCCTTATTTATAACTAACTAGCTGTCCCAGCGAACTTTGCACAGCTCTATGATTAATAAACAAATTTGGTGACACATCGACAGCAGCGCCACCTACCGGGTCCAATTGTGAATCTAAACCATTCTCGGATCCACCTGGAGACACAAATATTTTCAACCAAATAGATACAGCCGTTTAGGAGGAGTTCAATTACAACGAAAAGTGGCATTGATTTTTATATACAGGGTGTTACAAGCGTGGTTACAAGTAATACTACATCGAAAAAAAAATTTTTTTGGTGCATTTTTTTGGTCATATAATTTTTTTTAACAATTTTTTTTTCTTAAATTTTAAAATATTTGATAATTATTCCGGCCCCTCTTAGCTATAGTGAATGAATTTTACTATTCTATTCAGTACTTACAATAACACCCTGTATATGATATGCTCTCAGTTCAGCCGTGACTACGTTCCATGCCATGGGTCAAAATATCAAAGTAAAATGTGCACAATCCTTGATGTGTTAAGTTTAAAATTAACATACCATCCTAATTTACACGGGGTGCCTTTACGGTTTATGGTGGAATAAAGTTTCTTCAAACCGTGTTCTAAAAACAAATAAAAAAATTAAGTAGGTATCATAAAAGAGTCCGGAATTTTAGAATTAAAACAAATTTCAATTCCAAGTCAAAGTAGACGTTGCTGGTTTTTCATCTTATCCACAACAGGAATTCAACTCTGATCTTCATGAATTATTGAGTTACTACTACTACCTACACTAAAATTTAATATTATTTAACACTTTTCTTACTTTCATATTCAGTATCCATTTTAAGGAACAGCGTTTTAAATTTCTTCAAACCACAACTAAAATAAATTTATAATCAATTAAAAATTATATAGTATGGAGGATACAATAATTTTCCATCACATAATGCTCTTTCGGAACATTAGAAGACCTACATACCTACTACTAATAGTTCTTCACTCCATAATTCCATTGTATACACACATAGGTACCTACTGCATCAATCATCATATCAATTTCTTTACGAATTACAAACAGTAAATAAGTAGGTATACAGTAGTAGCTAATAACATCACGAAAATTGTAATTGTATTATATCAGTGGCGGACCTAGCAAATTTTTTAGTGATTGTATTAGATCTCAATGTCGATGCAACTCTTGACTCCCCTTTCGACCAGACTCCCTCTCGCTCCACCCCAAAACCGGCTCTGAATATGATAATTAAAACAACTGCTGGCTATTACTAATGACTACACTTACTTCGCTTGACTTTCACTAGACTCAATACTGACGAGAGAGCTACGATCCAAGATGTTTCTTTTAACTAAAACAGTAAAAGTTTTGAAAAAGTTATCATTTTTGACTATAAGATTATACCAAAGAGAACACAATTTAATCACATGTATGATTTAAATGATAAAATATTCATGATACATACAACTTTTTAATGGAATCTTTAATATACTTCTAATCGTTCTCTGCGTCCAACGACTGGAAATAAATCATATTGTTATCATCATAATATTGATAATAAAACTAACTGATCGAAGGGTATTCTCTCATAGTTAAGAATTTACTGTGTTAATTGATTTCGCATTGATTCGCAATGCTTCAGACACTGCAGTTTAAGATATCCAGTAATCACGGCTATATCTTGTAACATAAATCGTTGATTTTCATTGACTTTCTTCGCAATTATTTGTACTGACAATAACAGTATATTAGTATTATTCGAGTTATAGAATATTGAAACTGGAAACGAATTTCTAAATAAATAATATATTCGTTAAGACGTCAGAATGCTTCTACTTGCCGGCTATCAATTACAAGTTCACGGATGTAATCCTAATTCTAATGTAAATGAAAGTATCACAATAGAAAGACAAAGCTAACCCTTGAATCTGTTTTTATTTCCATAAAAGGTAATACTTACGTCGCGTCTAAGTCAGTTTCTGTACTGTACAGTGATTCCTTCCATATGTCGTTGCTGTCTCCAGATAAATCTGTAATGAATTTGGCAAGTCATTAGCACATTCCAGCTGGTATATTACCTACCTACTTAAAACAGCAGATTGCAATAGCATACCCAGAGCTTTTTGAATAACATCGCTTTAAATTCGGGTGAATTTGTCGTTAGTAGGGATTAAAGTGGATCAGATTTTAAAATATTTGATATAGGTAGGTAATCCTTATACTTCCTAAAAACACGAAAGGTATCATAAACGTTTCCTCAAAACTAAAACTGAACTTACCAGATTCCTGATTCAAAATCGACAATGCCGGAGATTTTAGTTGTCTTATATGACTTCTGAAAAGTAACCCAAATTACAAAATTGTATACTTTATTAAATAAAGTACCTAAATGAAACAAATTCGATGCAATAAACGAATACTCACTCAGACTTTATAATTACTGGCATTTCTGATCGGTTCCTTAAAGCCACGTGAGCTATTTCAACCGAAGCACCGAGCTCTGTATATAAATATATCAAGTATTTCAAGCTAACATTATTATAATTCTCAAAAAGTTAAATATCTACAGTTAAACCTACAATTTTGCTTAAACGTAAAAAAATATTACATCGAGAATTAAATTTACTAACTAGAATCAGCATAAATACCTAACCACCACATCAAAATCAATATTATCAACATCAATATTATCAACATCAATATTATCAATATCAATATTATCAATGTCAATATAATTAACAACAATAAAATAAACATTATAATTATTGACACTAAACCAAATCAAACAAATCGCTTACCCTTCGTACCATTCATTAACTTTACCTGCTATCCGTAAATCACTGCATTCTTTTTTAGTCTAAAAAATAAATTGTTGCAAACATTAATTGAGTCTGCTTTAAACAACATCGAGATTCCGCAACGACGGGGGAATAAATTATACTAACTTGATTTTGTTTGTGAATTTTCCGTTTTTTTCTCGGCTTAGCGGGTAGCGTCATGGTGCTGAAAAGCATTGTTAAAAGACATCAATATATTCGTAATTAAAAGCAACTGTAAATTTAAAATTAATCTATATTAAAATGTAAATCACCAAACCATGAAAGTACATAAATTATCATACCGAGAAATAATATTAAGTTATAATTATGTAAATTAACTTAAACTATCTATAATTATACAATGTATTGTGCGAATCTAAATGTCTGTGTGCTTAAGGCAGAAATTATTACGTATAAATATGAATAGCATAAAGTTGGCAACATGCAGCAGGAACCCCTGCCAAGATTATCAACGATATGGCAATGTGGGGGACATTGACAAGAGACCCGAACCAAGCATTGTTTGGGGTTGTGATCATGAAGCACTTTTACATTCTTACCCAACATTTGACTGACACGTGACGTTTGAGTCTTGGGTCGGTCACAATATTAGTCATGGGCGGCAGCAAAGCAGTGGTGCTGCATGCTCCTTTGTTATCTTAAAACCTTAAAACCCGTTCTCCAAATGCCCAGTAATGATTTTTCAATGGCCTTGGCGCATGAATTTATGTTACCAGTTTAACACAAACCATTCTGTAGACTGTAGATTGGGTGAGATCCCGTGGTCCCGAATTTTTCATTTTCCTAACCTAACCTAACCTAACCTAAAGGTTATACGATTTTATGTAACCTAACCTAACCTTTAGATTAGGTAGCCAAAATGGTGCACAATCTACGGCACGATTACGATATCCGTGGTCCCACGATTTTATGTAATCTGGTTAGATTACATAAAATCGTGGGACCACGGATATGGTAATCGTGCCGTAGATTGTGCACCATTTTGGCTGTTGATAAAAAGAAGATGACTTACGTTCGAGCCAATTGCTGGTCTATGGCACGTTTCAACATCTCTTGCGTCACGACAGTGATTGTGCCTCGTTCTGTGGCAAAAGTGGATCACTTACTGTGTTTTATATTACTGAAGTTTATGTTTGTGAATGCAAAAACTGACGTTCATAATCATAAGTGTATTAAAAATACCTAAATAAAATAAATGATTTGAGTTTAATATAGAGTTAAGAAGTGAAAGCCAAGGGTTTGGTGGTCGAATCCTGTAAACACACCTATTTCTAATATTTAATATCTCTAATTCATCATCACTTGCTGCGGTGAAGGAAAAAGTGAGGAAACCTGTACACGTCAGAGTTCTCCATAAGTTCTCAAAGGTGTGTAGTCTGCCAATCCGCACTTGGCCAGTGTGGTGGACTATAGTCTGTACCCTTCATACTATGAGAGGAGACCCGAGTCCAACAGTGGGACAGTTCTGGGTAGCAACGATGACGATGATTAAAAAAAAGTAAACGCAAAAGTAATCATCATACCTGCACTTTTATTTTTCAAGCCGTTGTCCTGAAATAGGCATAAATATATGTTTACAAAGATACTTCGCTGCTTCACAAGTTCACAACTACGAGAGGCATAGGTACTTATATAAACACTTACGTTTGTTCTCTTTGGCGGAGGTGATGGCACAGCAGGTCTGTGTACCTTCCTGAATATAATTATAAAATCAAAATTAGAAATTTTGAAAAAACCCACGACGAATGAAAGTTGCAATTAAAAAGAGCTTATGACCGTGAAATGAACAGATCATACATTGTAGCTAACTGATATTAACCAAACGTAGCTAAGAACAAAAACCGCTTGGAAATCGGTCCATCCCTTTGAGAGCTCCGATTCCACGGACCTCTTTTTGCGTCGGGGTTAAAAATAGTAAATTCTTAAAAAATATATTACAATTATTATACATAATATACAGATCTGTATTTAAACAAACAAACGCTAACACACTCACGCACTAGGATTGCCTGTGCCGCGGATGGCATGGTTAACACAAATACCACATCACTAACACCCATTTAAATCTAAAATCGAAGTTATTTAAATCAACAAATAGGACGAACGTCCTTTTTCAATTTTTTAATGGCTAATGAGGCAAACGAGCGGACAGGTCACCTGATGGTGTCACACGACACCACCAGGGACGTCACGAACGCGTTGCCGGCGTTTGTAATGTAATGTGCAGACTATAAAGAAGCGTAAGAATACCTTTTGGACTCAACAGACGCGGACGACGGACTGTCAGTGTACCCAGTGTTGAATGTCATCGTGAGCACCCGGTCCCCGTTCCGCCGTCTCCGTCGCTGGCGCGCCCTGGCCCTGCGCCTCTCCTTCACTGACTTGGGTTGCCGCGCCGAGGAGCACCCTTGGAAGATGCGTCGGGAACACTCCGCGCAGAATATTACGCCGTGGAAAGTCTCCGCGCCGCGCAAGTCGATCTCTCCGCAGACAACTGGCAATGACAACTGATCAGTATTGTTGGGTTTTATCTTGGTACGACTGATAACCGAAGACGCCTAGATAGCAACGTTACTTTGGTGTAGACGTTTATTCGTACCTAAGTACAAAGGCCCTTTGTAAGACTTCATTAGACTTACGAAAAAAATCAAACTTCTATGTCAACGCAATCAAAAGTTACAGCCGTTTATGCCGCGTATTTTACCGCTTGCAAGGTAATCAAAACTTATAGGGCACTTTCCGTTGACCTAGAATCATGAAATTTGGTAGGAAGTGAAAACTCTGAAATCCGAAAATTGGTAATTGTTAACTTATATCACAGAAAAACCAGTACAAACGGAAGGAACTAATGACTTATCTACAAGTTACTACGGGACCCTCGGTGCGCGTGTCCAAAACACTAGACCGGATTTTGTAAGACCTGAAGTCAGGTTTTTTATAAAGGGCGGACTTAATGCCTGGTGGCATTCTCTACCAGTCTACCCCTTTTTCAAATAGTCTCGCTTGTGGATAGGTACCATAGGTTAAAGTATAGGTACGTAGTAGATACTAACAACACTGATGGCACCCCCTATGGTAGCTCAACCCCTCGTGGATGGCGGCGTCCGCGGGCTCGACTGTCGTGTCGCAGTGCTGACACAACTCGCAACTGAACAATACATGTATATGTATGACCTCTATAGGCGTGTTAAGCTGGCGGTTCGCGGCCGAGACCGAGACAGGAGACCGCGACAGTCACTTTGTATAGGCGCGACAGAGTGTCTCGGTCTCGGTCGCGAGTTGTCGCCTATACATTGCCTATGGTCAAGTGCCGGTCGCGGTCTCCTGTCTCGGTCGCTTGTCGCGGTCTCGGCCGCGAACCATCACCTTTTGACTTCTGGTGGGAGGAATTCTTCTGAATACGATCAGACCGCTGCCCTTAGGTAGGTAAGTTACCAACAATGGGTAGCTTCTAAAAGGTAGAATTTAAATAACTTCATTGCTATAATGTACGTAAGCAAATAAGTAACAACTTACGCCATTTTAAGGTTATTGGGGCTTTTTTTGGGATTTATCTACATTTTTTATAAACAATTAGTAATTCACCATTAGTGGCTGCCACTATGTCAATGTGAAATTGTCTTTTTTGTCGTATTTATTTTGAATCAAAAACTTTTGATAACTGCCAGTATTACCTTCCTTATAAATTGGCACAGAACAGCCGTGTTACATATATGTATAAATATATATAAAACTCTTGCGTTACTGACTGACTTGACAGACAACACTCAGCCGAAACAACTGAACGCAGGAAGCTGAAATTTGGCATGTATGTTCGTTGGCAATGATATATTACACTAGATACGCCACCAAAGCTCCTAACGCGTGCAGTGGAAACGGCCCGCGCCGGGCCGTTTGCAATCAGTCGAGCTGTCGGCTGTCATTGTGAGCGCACGTGTCGACTTCATACTAAAAAAAGGTAAAATGCCTTCTTGTGCATTTCGAAAATGCAACAATTATGATAGAAAGGTAAAGAAGGAGGACGGTAAATCATATCATAGGTAAATGTATAAAAATGTTGAAATTTTAAATAGATTAATTTATATTTTGTAATTTTAATGAATCACAGCTTGTTTCCAAACGATAAAAGAGATAGAACATTGCTTCACTCACAGGTGTAACAAAGATAGCACATACGCTAAGATCATAGATTAGAGGCAACAATGCAGACAGTAGGTACAATAGGTAGACAAGAAATTGTTAGTGTAACGATGAGATTTTTTTATGAATTTAGGCTGAATTCTTTTGTTTCTACGTTAAGTAAACCGTTATTTTTTTAATGTTCCGTAGATTTCCTACCAACAAGGTTAATCAACAAAATTGGATAACTGTTGTGCGGAGACAAAGATGTGAATATTATTTAATGCCTTCAAATTATAGTAGGATTTGTAGTAACCACTTTAAAAATGAAGGCAAATATACGTCAAGAAAAGGTTTGACATAGATGACGACTTCATTTAATTCATTAATTTAACTCATGATAACCATGATTTTACATCTAAATCACGTGCTGCCTCAAAAACATATTTCACTTATACCATAATATTTTGTTTTAATTTTTTTATATAATATTTTCTTACTTATAATATCTTTATAATAAAACCCCCTGTTTCAAAATGCTGATTCTAATACTTAGACGACGGTTAGATGTTAATATTATGTACTTCCAAGAGTCATAGCAGTTTTAGGCATAAATCATTCTAAGAATAAATGTCTCGTCTGTTACATTTATCTATGACACTTATGGTTAACGTCAATAGACGTCAGTGCAATATTTCGGTTGCGTTGTTCAGGTTCATTTTTCATATAAGTAACATGTCTACCTCTTTTTACTTATAATGTCATTGTTCGTTGGGGAATGTAGAGGAGCACTAAGAGAGGATTTTTTTTAATCCCCCAATAAGGGGATAAACTGATTTTTTGGTAATTGCCGGCGTAGCCGCGCCGCGGGGTTAACATGTTCCAACTACCTCCAACTGATCCCAAAAGTACACTACCAAGGGCGCGTTCACATAGAAATTCGGGTTTAACTGGATCCGGAATACTGGATGCTAGTAGTGTATGTAGTTGTATGAGCGTGTTCACACAGAATCCAGTATACCGAATCCAGTAAAAAATCCCACACACGACGGAAATACTGACCCGTTAAAACAGATCCAGTAAAACGGACGTTCTATGTGAACGCGCCCTAACGCCCCCAAAATCGTCTTCGACGAGATCCACTATCTGAGTTTTTGTAATACCTACAAAAAGTAAATTTAATAAAACAAGAAATAATATTTTATAAAATTAATTTAATTCAAAACATAAAAATAGGACACTCACATTTTTCTGGTATACAACATGTTACTAAATGATTAAATGTTAATTGATTAATTTCAACTTCTATGGTTTCTGAAAAATAAAAATTTAAAATATTTGAAGTTATACATACATCACCTTGAGATCAATCATCTTACGAGTATGTGTTATCGAATATTTAGTACTATTGCGCCATCGACGTTTTGACATTAAAGAAGGGCAAACAAACACACTTACAAAAGGAAAAATATTTAAAAAAAACTAATGTTAGCTATTGTAATAATTGTTATATAACAAAAAAATAAGCATCCCATATAAGATTTGACGTCCAGCACCAAAAGTTTCATTTATAATTATTAATTATACTCATATTATACATATAACAAAATATACTTAATAAACTTTTCAAAAGAAAATACATAACAATGCGTTAATTAAATTATTTTAACTGATTACTTTCAAATAACAGACAGACTATGTTACATTAACACTTAGATAACCAAATTTCATGTAAATATGAAAACAATTTTCAATTATCTTTAAGCAAAATACTTTATCCATCGAGAGTTTTTATCATTTCGCGTATTCTATTCAATATTAAACCTACACTTAATACAAAATACTAAATAATAAAAATAGGAATCCATTATAACTATAAAAATACATTTTTTTCATTTACTGGCCGGCAAAATGCTGTGTTTACTCTAAAGATACTTCTACTTATTGAATTATACAATTATGATGATCCTAAGCTAATTTACCAACACTTATTATAACATAAGGTATAAAATGTCTTAAATCTATGTTTTTTTTGCATAAACAAAATAATTGTGACAGTTTCAAGGAATAAAATGTACAAATTACATAAAATGTTTTCACTTTGAGATCAAGTATAATTTAAAAACAGTGTATAATAGAAAAGGAAACCAATCTGAGATCAATAAAATTGCATTATAAAATCTTTTGATATTTAATTAAATAATGTTTGTATTTTAAATTTTCTAATCACTTAAATTTACCTAAGCTAAATATTGTATATCTAATTGCAAAAATACTGGCCCCTACGTTACTGTTCACACTAAATCATATACTACTAAAACATATTAACATTAGTTTTATGTATAATTAACTAAATGTATAATTCGCTGGTTTTGCATTACGAGGTTTAATAAACATTTGAAAACAAAACAATGATTAGAAAATAAAACATATTATCAACTAAAACATTAAAATGAATATTGTCTAATATAACCACCTTATAAATATGCTCTTAATAGTAGGCTTCGTATTATTAAACTCTCGATACTCGGCGAAAATGGCAAAGGACGTGCAAATACTAGTAAGTAAACGGCATTTATTCGGTCATCTCCGCTATTTGTACCAGTATTCGATTGTTCTCGGATCGGTGTCGGTATTTTGGCGACATTTAAAAGATATCTCGTCCATATCCACGCGCATTTATGGAGAGAGGGAGAGAGATGATATGAATACACGAACATGTATACGCGTTTATTCGTGGTTGTTCTAGTGATAGAATATTCGGCCGTGTATCTAAGCGTGGACGTAGGATTTCAAGTTGCCATCCTACGGTTTCTACACTATTATGTCAGGCATTAATGCAATACCTACCTAAAAAATCTATATCAAAGTACCTTAAGGTAATTAAGTATGAATATAATATACCACATTTATATAAAAATAGGATTATTTACTATACTTCTAATATTGCCACGAATGCCCTGTATAGCTTTGTGTGGAACTTTATTTTGAGCATACATTCTTATTTTAAACAAGGTTTTCTTTATTTTAAAACACCTTGCTCGGTAGCCCAATAACATTTTGACTACGAGACAAAATAATAAGATATCCATAGTTATCTAATGGCCACTCTCAACATTCTATCTATGTGCAATCCTCAAGTCGTAGCTTCGCAACTGTCAAAAAGTCACATTATAGCGTCAGTTATTTCTTTATTAATCTTATCTAATAGATTATTGATAACGGCCGCCTTAAGGTTAATTTAAATTATTGTATTATACATATTAGGTACTTTATGTCAATCAATAATTATTGCTTAGTATAAAAAAATATTACTATAAGGTACATTTCTTGTCATAGACTAAACATTGAATTTGTCAACATTTTGAATAATACAAAAAGTTGGTAACCAACAGTGCATAGCAACAGCACTTATGTTTACCGATGTAAACTGCAAACACATGAAGCTCAAATATTTTAGGGCGCCGCCAGGATTATTTTCAGGGATGTGCATATGCATTTATATTATTAACTTATATAATGTATAGAATAAAACTATAAAATAATTTATTCCAATGAAGTGTTTTTCCTGACACAGGGGTGCAAGTGTACACCCTTACACACTGCTTCTGACGCTCTTTAAATATACATATTTAAATTTTCATTACTAATAAATAATACCATCAGCCTTCCCAACAGTGGGACAGTTGTGGGATGCAATAATGAACACAATTTGCTTTAATAATGACAAAGAATACTATAGTAGACACTTCGTGTGTTAAATTAAGTACCTGTTTGATTGCACTGTATCATATAGTACTTTTAAATACTTAATAAAATTTAATTCCCCTAAAACTAAACGATTCGTAAAAAATAATGAACAATTAATACTAATTATTGTATACTGGCCAAAGTTTACTGTAATGCCACGAAATATAACGTATAAGTGAGATTACATCTCTCTTATTGCGAATATATTATTAATTAATTACTTATATTCACCCTTCAAAGACCTTCAAGAGACAAAACCCTTCTGTAACCGTTCACATTATTACATAATTAATAACGAACCAAAAAATAAACAACATGGCGTTCAAAAAATTGTGGTTTTCGAGGTTCATATTTAATACTTTTCTCGTAATATACGAGTCATCCCTCCGGTTCTAATGTTTTTCCATATTATTCAATCATCATCAATAAATCTGTGGCTAATCGCTGCCTGCCTAATAAAGACATTTATTAACGTAAAACAATTATTTTTAGAATTTTTGTCTGTTTGTCTGTGACTTTGTACGCGATAATCTCCGAAACGGCTTATACGATTTGGGTGCAGTTTTCACGTTCAGTGGGGATGTAGTGTTTGTTTTATTTCAATCGGATGAGAAATAAAAAGGTATATCCGTTTAAAAACGCCTAACAATATCCAAATGTACAAGCGTACTAAGAGGCATGTTAACCGAAGCGAAGCGAGGGCGGGGCTACTAGTTATTAAAAAGTATAACGAAGTTAGAAAGGGGATCAGTCTATCAGGTAATTACTTGGTATTGGATGTTTTAATGTTATAATGAAAAAATATATAAACAATGAAAAAATATATAATCCGTGTACAATTTTGAAACTAAAAATATACAGTAAATGTTGGGAGATAAAAATAGTGAAATATAAATATTTTGTAACGTACATTACGACATTTATACATTTATTTATTTTCCTAACGCTGAATTAGATTCATACATTTTCAATTTTAGCCTTTGGCGAAGGTAAGGTTCTTTACTTAAATAATTTGTATTGTGTTTACTAGAATAAACGTTTTGAAGATATCATTATTCTTAAACTTTAAAAGCCCCAGCTATAATGAATTTTTGCTAGCTACAATGTATTTTCAACTACATCGGAATTAACAAATTATGACATCTCATGGAATATATTCTAGGCAAGAATTAGTTTAATTTTCTATTTGCTGAAGGTAGTGTATAATATAATAGTAATATAATACTGTATAATGTAATATTGAAGTCATTAACATTATAACATTATGTATGTATTAACATTATAACTAAATGAATGTTCATTTAGTTATTAGTCATATTAGCTGTATGCAGCTAAGTCTGAGATTGTAAATAATTCTGCCGTCCTTAAGCTATCGTAATTGAACATTAGGTTTATTTATTTAATTATATTGTTTTAAAAAGACACTGTCCATCTATCTAAGCAACAATTGAATATTATCTCGAAAGCTTGAAAGATTTAAAGAGAAAAATGTATATACAGTTGCATAAAAACGTTTAAATATCGGTAAGTATAAGTATAACAGCTTAAGAACGGTAAAATTATATTTATTTATACAAACCGTAAAAACTTATACAAACCGTTGACTTGCCATTAAAGTTTTGTATAACTTAAGTGTCTGTATAGTTGAATATTACTTGATTAGTGTCTTCTCATGTGCAGTCCGAGGTGGTCGGACCTAGCGAAGGATCGTCTGCAGAGCGGGCAGGTAAACGGTCGGTGACCCGTGTGCTTGCGCGTGTGACGTGTCAGTTCGTCTGACCGCGCGAACCGCCACTCGCAGCCGGCCCAACCGCAGGGGTAGGGTTTCTCACCTATAAAGAAAAAAAGAAAAAAATTAATTAAGCAAGAAAGATAATTCACTTACAGTTACATTTAGAATAACCAACAAAACAGTTTAAGTATACCCACAGTGTAAAACAATCATATTTAAGTACAGTACCCTTTACGACATGGACCCTGCTCAGCATTGTGCTAGAGTCTGGAGACAATAAGCGCTGGACCTCTACAGAACCCATTATTTGTCGATTGATTTTAACTAGTTTTTGCCCGCGGCTTCGCCCGCGTGGGAATCGGAAAACGAAAAAATATTATTATATTAAAATGGGATTATAATTTCATTAATTTACCACTACCAACTAAGCAATGTGGTCATTCAATTTATTAGATCAATACAATTAATACACAAACACAAAATTAAACACCTGTATGTGTCCGTTTATGCGCTTTGAGATGCGAGCTCTTCGTATAAACCTTATGGCACCCGGCAACATCACACTTGTGTAATCTTCGTCTACTCTGTGCGTCCTCACTTCCCGTCTCTACCTTATCTGCATCGCGTCTTTTATCTGTGGCCCTGAACGTTTTCACTTCTTTATTATCTGTTGTCTTTACGTCAGTTGTCTGCGTGACAGTTCGAGTAGTCATCCGTCGTTGCGTCAACTGACAGAGGGAGCCGGTTAGCGCGTTCTGCAGCGCCGTGTTAAGGAGGAAATTTTTGATGTCCAAGTCCGTAGTTATGGGTTTCATTTGAGTCGGGATCGGGAATGGGAAGGCTGGCGATAGGAATTGGGGTTTCGACATTTCTAAGGGTGTTTGTAGAGCTTGTGGGGACAGTTGGTGGCGCGGGTCGCTGGTTGGTGGCCTGTATCTGGGGATAAAGAAAAGTATTAGGTATACAATAAATTATTTAAACTTATATCACGACTGACACTTAATAATCCATTGAAAAGTTACATTTGGGATAGCATTTGTCAGAGGACGCAATTTTATTTTTTAGATGTCAACAGGAGGGTTAGTGTAAAGTTAAATTCAAGTTTGTGGGGTCGCACCTCTTGTCGTGCGGTCGTCATCTTGGAAACAAGAGTGCAAATGGTTTTTATGGTTCAACTAGCAAACTATTGGCGTCACATAAAACTTGTACGAACATTTGTTGCTGCAAATTAAATTCTCTACAACTTTGGTCCAGTAACTTTTAGTCGTACTTAGAATCAAAAACTCAGCTCACAAGTACCTTCATAATTTTCGGAGAAGAATACTTTAAGGTCATGAATAATACATAAATATTGACATTGATATAATTAGTTTCATCTAATACTCACTTATTCAAATGATGTTTCAACTTCCTAGCGCTTCGAAGATCGGGTCCCACCTTTATTTTTGGGACTTGATGACTTGATCTGTTGATATTAAAATATGCAATTAATTTTTATGTTAATAAACGACAAAAAGCAGAAGAGAGAGAGAGAGTACTCACTCCAAATATGTTCGTTCTGTTGATGTAGACTCCTCGAGTTTCAACGATTTTGATGATGCCGGGGTGATAGCAGCTGAAATAAGTCCAAATTTTGCGTTTAGGTAAAATAATTTTAGACTACTCTTTATTTTAAAACGTAACTATCTACTTTCAATACTATTTTAACCATTTGAATGTTCAAAAACCGTTTTCAGTTTAGAAGTTTTTTGTTTATGAGTTCAGTAACATACATACGTACAGTGTACAGAAGAATTTTATAAATAAAGATTAGATTAAGTTTTTACGAAGTACAATTAAATGAGACTTATTATACGAGTATATATTTAATTGTACCTCATGTAATTAATTAATTGTTTGTTGTAAATAATTGTTAATTGCTTTGATAAATAAATTGAAGTAATCAAGTGTTTGAAATTATCAGCAAAGCTCTAGACCAAACGGATTGCTTGTAAAATGGCGGCACAATTAAAGAGAATTTATTGGTTTTAAAAGAGATAGTTAACATCGAAAGCAGTTATTTTATATGGCGGTTATATTGTCCAATTATCCTTCACGAGTTTACTTGAAGCGACGTTTTCTCCGCTTGATTGACAACACGTTGCCGGTGTTAATGACCCATATGGCGTAACGGTTACAATGCGGGACCACCGTTCGAAGGGTCCTCGGCTTCGATTCACAGCGAAGCGGTATTTCGGTATGTCTGTGAAGTGTTAATTTTGTCCATACCACAAGCGACACTTGAAATTTTAGCTTCGGATTTTGCAATTGCGAAAAAAGAAAAAATCTTTTAGTTCAATCAATCCTAATTCAAATTCCTTTACCAGACAATTCAAAACATTCGATACACTATTCGTACCTACCACAGACAAACCGTTACTACATGCAAAGACAGCTCCAATCAGATATCGGATTAGACTAATTTGGCTACAAATATGCCAGTGAGCCAGCTACCAGAAATTCGACCACCGCCGAAGATCTCAACCGATAGCCTGCGCCCGCGCACTAATTTGACGCGTTCCACTCGCCGCACGACATTCAAATCCAGTTAGGAAAGTGTCGTGTCGTGTTTGAGCCGATGCGTGAGAAACTGTTGAATTGTGACTTCGCCAATATAAAATTTGGTTTATTAACCAACTGCGCAAAGGAGTTGTGTTTAACAGTCTATTTATTATGTTTGATCCTCTGTGGCGCACTGGAGGACAAACGTGTGCCTAAGCCGATTTTGATGATTCTCACGATGATTCAATCAATTTGCGTAAATCTTGTATGTGTCAATAAACATGACAGTAATTAAAATTCAATATGGCAACATCCAAAATTCCAATTAAATTAAATTCTAATACCACATCATTTTTGAAAATTAGAGGTGCTTGTAGGTTCGAACCCGTGCCCCCCGATTCGGTAGTAAAACGTTCGAACCACTGGCTATCACTGCCCGCTACGTTTATGTGAATTATGAATTTTAAAAATTAAAGTTTTGTTTCTTGAAATCAGTTTAATTATTCCTGACAAAAAGCAAAGGATGCAAATAAATTACTTATTTCATCTTACGAACCTACAGCTCACTTAACGAATGTCAAAATTTAACAAAACATTACAATTTCATATTAAAGCATATTATTAAATTACCTTGCAATTAATTACTGATTCATAAATCAGTGGGTTTATATAATTTTATGTAGTATGTATAAATATAGACAGATGTATGTTTGATAAAATTAACATTTCGTTTCTGACATCGACTGTCCATTTCAACAGTTAACACACCCATAATCGTTGGGCCACGGACACCGTTGCGTTGATTGTGGCCATAGACATAAGTATGGATAATTACACCATAAATTAGCCGCCGGTGAGCGATAAATACTCTTAGCTCTTTACGCTATAGCGTATAGAATGTCGGGAAGCAGACTCACTATTAGAAAGGAAGCATCTTGTGATGCCTATTTTTTAAGTGCAACTTCGTAGTGGACTTCGGAGACGGTTGCGTCAAACATTCAACCCCACTGTAGTGAGGGAACGTTAGTTACGGAAACAGAAAGAAAGGGTACGGTTGCATTTAACGTTTAACGCCAGAGATAAATTTACAGTTTGTCGTGGGTGCCATGGACACTAAACACACACCCAGACCGAGAACAGAAATTTAAACTCATCATTCAAATTTCCGCCTCGCTTGGAATCGAACCCAGGACCACTGGAACGGCGATCCGGCGTGAACCGTTGCGCCATATGGGTCGTTGAAGTTGAAGGAAGGTTGAAGCCAGCCAGCCAGTAGAGCGGAAGCAGAACCCCCAGAACTTCAATCCTAGCAGAGCTCGGACTCGGACCCCCTTTCCCCCCTCACCTCCATCCCCCTACACGTGTACGCTCAAACCCTCTGTTCCATTTACCATGGACCCGTTACCATTCCGCCGTTGTCCGTTAATATCAACACGGTACTATCACCATACTGACCACTGCACAGCGCAGATAACTTACACGGCGATTGTTGCACTGATTACTCGGTGGCGGGCGTAACCCACGAGCGGGAGCGTTTTGTTTTACGAATTTATTTTTATGGACAAAATATTTTAAAACTATGTGACTATTTAATCATAATAAGAGAGTACGTAAAGATATTTAAAGTGATATAATTAATAATAATAATAATAATGAAATCTTTATTTCTCCAAAGGTAGTACAAAAATGGGTTACACATTTGCTTAGTGGTACTTATTATAGTATTAAGTGCTCCATGACTGGTGGCTCTTGCATAGATTGTTTTTATCCATTTAAGATAGCAAACGAGCATGCAGCACCGCCCTTCCATTGCCGCCTATGAAAACTTTGACCGACACAAAAAGAAACTCAAATCGGGACTAGGATGGTTAGTCCAGTCAGCGAAGGGTGTCAGTAAGAAAGTTAGTTGGACAGTTCGTACCTACGTCATGTTTATTGATGTTAGTAATGGTCCAGTTAGTAATTTTATTGTTAGTTATTAATTAATCGATTTATTTAATTGGATAGTGTTCACCCAATTACGTCAATCGATTATACAAAACCGTACTTGTTAGACACAATAACGATTAGAATTATTATCATAAAAATATTTTACAATGAATTTTTTAAAAAATAAAATGAAATGTAATCAGAGTAAGAATTAAAATATAGGTGACATTATTATTTATGCTACGGTTAGACTTACTTTAAAATAAATCGATCAGTAAAAATGAAACACGCGATTTGCAACTTGATTTTGATATAAATTCAGAGCAACTGGTAATTAACTCAACGGCAATGATTGTGAATATTGAGAGGATACCCAACTCACAATAATAAAATGTTTTTTGAATTTAGCTCTAACTTGGAAGTAAGCTAATGAATTATCAGAATTAGTCAGTCAATTATGGAATATAACATTTTAAACGCTTTTATTTAGCTCGACTTAGTAAAGCGTTATCGGTTTCGTAGAAGGTTCAATGCGTTTCAAAAACTTTGCACATAATCTTTTATAATAATAAATATTCAGTTCAATTCAGTTGATTACTAGAGTCTGATGAAAATGGAAGTTACTGGTGCAGCTGTTTATAAATTATTGTATTATTTTATCTTAGTCGTTATTTGAAAAATATCTTTGTAATTATCTTGGACCACACAATCAAGTAGATTCTCACACTGTGCTCTCCGGTGTTGCGGTTGGATTTATACATTCGGTAGTTGCGCCACACTTACACTCGTTAGGGCAAACGTACAGTACGTGCTACTACTAAATCACTTCGCTTAAAATATTCTCATCTCCGAAAACCTCAAGTAACACAAGCTACTTCGAGAACAAAGAACTCGTTTCGCTACTGTATGAAAAAAATCCAGCATTTTTTACACTATACAGATGCTATTAGAAACGATTATGCTATAGATGATTTCAAGATTGTTATCTTTACAAATCGGGGGAAGGGCATATGTTATGTTTCCAAATATTTCAATTTATTTATTTTGATTTGTTTTTCTATCTAATTATGTAAGTTTTTACCCACTCTTTATCTACGTCGTATTGGCTAAGCTACTGATAAAAAACCAAAACAAATTAATACCCCTGTACTAGAATAACCTGTGCCTAACACCCATGACCCGAGAACAAACAATTATCTGTCACATAAATACCTGACCGGGAATCGAACCCGGGATCTCTCGCTTCGCAAGCAGTGTCACTACCATTAAGCTACGGGGTCGTCAAATGACTGATTGAATGATTTGATTATGACGAAATAAGCATTTATCCGTACCGGGCTCACCTGTATATTTTTTAAATTTTGTCGCTCCCGTTCTGATTACGTGTTTGTTGTTAGTTTTTGATCGTTGTTAGTTGGTCCATTGATCAAACAGTTATTAAATCGCTTCGATATCGCCTCGCACGTCGTTGCGCCCGATCGTATCGTAATCCAGATACCTATCGCGTTGTCGCTTCTATATTTTATCGGTTACGAGCGCCGTATCTTACACGGACATCGATTGGCTCGGATCGTCGAATTTATGTTCCGACATGTTTCTATGCTAAATAGAACTTATATTAAATGAAGCAACACTCTCTTCTCTGATATCGCGGCTTTGTATTTCCAGCTTCGTTTTAACGAATATTTGGTTAATTTTTAATCTTATGTAAATTTATTCATATATTTTCAGTGATAGGACTTCTTTAAGAACTGTTATTCATTGTAATAGCATTTTTTAAGTTCCAATTTAGACCCGAAAGTCAATTAAACAACTGGTAACTCAACTTCACTTTAGAAAATTTATTAATTACGTTTGATTCGTTTTAAATGTGTCCCATCAGAAACACTTTTATACATTTCTTGTTATGTAATCAATATATATTATACATAATATATATAAAACTCTTGCGTTACCGAGTGATTGACAGACAACGCACAGCCGAAACTACTGAACAAAAGAAGCTGAAGCTGTGGACTTAAAATTATAAAATTAATATCTTCCAAATAATTCCACCCCGAACCAATTTGCACGGTAACTAACGAGCCTGGGGTATTTAATATACTTATCACCGCTCTAGATAGACGGCGATCGACTTGCGTAATATAGCATTGTCCGCCTTTTAAGCCCAACTATGTGACAATGGAAATTATTCCGCGGCCTGGGTATGATTAAAGCTCTTGTTACTGTCAGAATAAGGGCTATTTATATCTTAATCTTGTCTCAGATAAACACTTATGAGGTCCATTTATAAGAGCTAGATGTACGATATTTAAATATAGGGACTTACAAGTTTAATCAAATGTCTACGCTTAACGCTAGTAATAATTTTTGACGTTTTACAACGATTTCATTTATTTGATTTACTGGATAATACATATATTTAATTAATCTTAGGGACTTTATAGCTGACCACATCATCCCGTAGACCAAAAACACAAACAATGGCACGACAAGAATGTAAACAGTTTGACAACATCATCAGCATCATGTTAGTAAGAAAACATGATAATATATGACACCTTATTATAAAAAAAATCATTAACTTAACTGTATTTGACTGTTTTTCACCAATAGTTAAGAACTTAAGTTTTTAATTATGGTTTGAATTATATTAATATTGATAAAATATTTTATGAGATAAATGAGACTGCCCCAGAAAAGCCTACGCCTACGAAATAATGTATTCAATTTGTCCATTGTATCTTTCCTGAAGACAGGCGATGTCTCTGTTACGGTTCCAAACAATAAGCAGTTTTTTTTTATAAATTAAAATATATTTGGCTTTCCAAACAAAAAAGCAATGTACCTACTCTTGTTAATAGTGTGTCGACATTTACAAATTAATGTATTTGCTGAATGCTACTTCTATATCAAGGAAATATTTATTATAATGAACTAAAAAATTAGGCCTCCGAAATAAATAGATTCACCGCAATAGTGGTATAATCGCTCATCGCTCATAACCGAAACCTGACCTAACCTAGATTCGGTAACAGCTTAGTGTCCGCACAAACTACACGTAACTCGCGAATAATTAGCGCTGGCGTACGTATTTGGCTTTGAATACTATTAGCCGAACTTGGCTGACACACTGCCGTGCACCAATACACTGATACATATTAGTGGTGCTTTAGATTGTGTTATTTTATGGAGCTATTGTGTTGAAATTTGAGAGGAGTCGAGCTTTTAGCAGAGAAACGCACGCATTTTTATATAGCCTTTTACGTTTATCGTATAATGTTTAAGTATACTACACTAGGAGACCCGCCGTTGCTTCGCTTCGGGAAGCTTGTTCTTTACGTTAACAAATAATAAATATTTTCCCATTTATGCAACATTTTGACGTGACAACGTCTTATAATTCGGTGGCACACATGAAAAAACATGACTCATGCGTTACCGTCGTTACCGTTGGTGAATTATTATACCAGCGCCATCTATGTATTGTGCAGTGAACAATTATTCATTAAGTTCGATTGGGTCCATTTATCGATGGAGGAAGGCTGGCTGAGCTGGTAGTTCACTCGCAGTACACTAGATGGCGTTGAGTAGTGGGGCGCTATAATTCTGAATCACGATGTAGGATGTATAAGTATCCAGCATTCATTTTTAATAAATGACTTAACTTGTATTGAAAAAGTGTTCTTTTATTGTGCTTGCCTACTCATTCAAAGGAAATTATTTTCTTAAGACGTTGTCACGTTCAACTATCGTCAGTAAACCGACTTTACAGACAACCAATTTTTTCATTAATGCTCCGCTGCTATTGGTCGTATTGCGATGTTATATGTCCTATAGCCTTTAATTATTTATCATAAACCATAATTATCTTTAATTATCACTTGCTTCGGTGAAGGAAAACATCGAGAGAATACCTGCACACCTGAGAGTTCCCCATAATGTTCTCAAAGGTGTGTGAAGTCCGCCAATACGCACTTGGACATCGTGTTGGACTATGACCTGTAACCCTCACCTTGTGAGAGGAGACCCGTCCCAGCAGTGGGACAGTTATTGGTTATGATGAAACTATTTCACTATACATCTCTGGTATGAGTTTATCCAAGTATCCTATTAGTATATTTCCAGAATATTCTAGTTCTATTACAAAACAAAACTAGGTGTTTCGGTTAGAAGGAATGCCATTGATAACATGGTAATGCAGTTCCGACAGTCGGAATATTATTCGTCAATTTTATTGGGGCCCCGTGTAGAGCCGGTTTACGGTAAGTTATACTGGGAACTGGTCCAACTAAACTGATTGTACCAAATTTCAGACTAACGCCCAGTCCCTCCCTATATTCCAAAAACGATTTGTTTTGCTTACGGACAGTAGAACTATCTACGAGGCGTAACTAAAAATGTTCCTTTAAGAAAATAATTTAAGGAACGAATTTATTATTACTCGTTACTGGTAATACGAAAACGATTCGTTTAACGATTGGTTAAATATTGGAATTGGAGCTCAGTCTCTGTTCAAATGTGCGACAGGGACCCGACAAGATGTTGCAAAACAATGTTGGCGACGCTTCTTTTGAGACCAGTATAGTTTTAGTTTGGAAGCGCTCACAGCCAGGCGGCTTCTGATCCTTGGCTTGTGGTCGGTAGTTGTATGGATGAGCTCCAGTGGAAAAAATCTTTAGCGTTTCTGTGCTTCAGAGAGCACGTCAAACTGTCGCTCTCGGTTGATATCGAAAGATAACAATCGTCAAGACATGTCAGAGACAATGGTATGATAAAAAGAGACAGGGACAGAGAGAGAGAGATAGAGAGTTGCGCACCCGGCTGCGCACTCACTTGCTCGTGTGCTCATTTGCTTGTAGCAGGCTCGATGCACACACGCATACACACACAGCATACGGCATTTCGTTACGTGACGATTTCTACTAAATCGCACTACCCTAAGCCGCGTTAAGTAACTTCGTTCCAAAATGACAGCGTATTTAATTAGTAACTTAACTAGAGTTTATGTAAAGAAAGATAGATAACTCACTGCAAACGGCCGTAAATTAACGACGTACGATAGTAATACTTATCGATATTCGTTTGGTTATAATAACCAACAAACACTATTTCCGCTCGCTGCCGGAAATATTCGTGTGTAGGTATGCAAAGGGAAACTAAACAATGTAGGTAATTATTTTACATTGTATCTGTTAATTTTTGTTCGCCGTTGAAGTATTCTCTGTTAATTTTTTGGGGTCCGTACCCAAAGGGTAAAAACGGAACCCCTATTAATCCTCCGATATCGATCTGTTACAGAGTCACTATCTCTTGAACGGAAATAGGTAGAGACGTGAAATTTTTACAGATGCGTGTTACCATGGCCCTTATCATAAAAAAACCATTAAAAAGCGAAAAGTTGGACTCCAGAGGGGTCCAACAACAAATCTTACATAAAACAAACCCTAAAGAAAAGGGGTTTTTCTACATTCAATCCTATTATTGATCAAAATATCGATTGGTGTTACCGTGGTGCGGAACATGACGTGTGCAAGGCCGATTCGCACTTGACGATTTTATTACAATTTCATGGTGACATCTATCAAAATGACCTCCATCGCCCATTACCCGTGTGACCGTAATTTACGGACCCCTAAAAGGCGCTACAGACTTCCTACTAATACAGCGCTAGGTACCAGGAGCGCATAAGACACAAGTCGATATTTATTTAAATCTTCTAACCTTTGCTCAGTTCCTGCAGCGCATCCGCGTAACATGACCTCGCCTTTTCATGATTGTGATTGGGAGTGTAGCCATGATATTAACATTTATGGTAGTGATCGTGAGACGATTTTTATTGCCCAAGACGAGCCACTAGAACAGTGGTTCTGAACCGATGGTCCGCGGACCACTGGTGGTCCCTGGAAGAAGCACCCAAGGCATTAGAAAAAACACTCTTTACTATTTTAATGATTGAAATAAAATTGGTAGATACTTAGATAGTATACTTTTTATTTGTGTGTAGTAATATAAAAAAAATCCCCTTTGAACGGTATTTAAACTATTGAGTACCCGTTACACTTAATGTATAGTGTCCGCGATGATAAAAATGTAAAATCATGTGGTTATATGTGTCTATAACTAATTTTGAGGTAACTATTAGGATTGGTTTAAAATTGTGAAAATAGCATTAAAATCGGTCCAGTATGTCCGGATAATTCGGATGAGACGAGTAACGATGCGGGTCTCGCGCATTAGTGATGCACTTTGGTGGAACTTACGAGTATAATCTATGGGCGTTGGTGACCATTTGTCGTAAGGCCCTGCCCAGTCCTCACACCTACTAAGCCACTAACCCCGTTTGCTGACTAACCATCCGGCATCCTAGTCCCGATTTGAGTCTTATTCCGTAATCGTGACAGCTGTCATCGGCAGCGGAAGGCTGCCTTTGCACCAGAGATGTGCTACGCTACGTTGCAATGGACGCGTTTGCTATCCACCAATCACATTCATTGGCTCACATAGCATAGCCCTGGTGGAAACGGATTCCGCTGGGTCCCGAAGCGTGGTGCTGCATGCTCGTTTACTATCTTAATTCCATAAAACAGTACCGTTGGACTCGGGCATACAGTTGACGTGGTCCTAGACTAGTATTATAAAGCTCGTAGTAAGCTGAGGTTACATCGATCGTTAAATCGGAGAGGCGCCGGTGAAAGGAGCTCTGTAGCGCGACTTATCCGCTCCGGTTGCCGCTAAATCGCTAATTCCGTATATTCGGATCATTGCTAATGTTTTAATGTTGTAATAACGCCTAGAGATACTACACGCGCTATCATTTTCCTGTGTCGTAGTAAACAAGAATCAATAAATACACACAATTTAGCAATAACCAAATCCGAGAGTGCTGAGTAAATTAAGGATTTTGACGTCCTTAATTTAGTCTTTTAATAAATAAACTACGCGGCAGAACTAAGCTCTAAAATAAGTTGAATCTAATACCTTTAAACGAGCAATTCTTGTATATATATAATTGGAATCTCGGAATCGGCTCCAACGATTTTCATGAAATTTAGTATATAGGGGGTTTCGGGGGCGATAAATCGATCTAGCTAGGAATCATTTTTGGAAAATGTCATTTTATTCGTGTTTTTGTAGTCCCAATTTAAACTGAAAAATATGACTCTTCCTGACATCTATTGGCGAATATATATTGGCGAGTATATACTTTTTTGTGAGCAACTAATTGCTTTAACGACACAACAGCAGATGGCGTTGTTAAGTAACACGAAGTCAAAAAACACAATTTATAAAAATAAAAAAATTCCGAGCAAAGCTCGGTCATCCAGATATTGTATTCTTAATCAGCTATTTGTTACAGTTAACCTGAAAATGTATTTTAGGACCAGAATAATCCCAGCATCATTCATAAACCTACGGTTAGAATCGTATTTATTATTTCCACACATTATGTAAAATTGTACACACGTGGCCCGTTTTTGTCTTAGCCGGTAACGCATTGACGATTTCCTCGACATAACTAACGCACATCAGCGGCAGTGCCCACATACCATCAGGATGTTTCGTCGATGCTCGCTCATTTACTAGATACAAACGCTTTGAAATTACATAAAAAACGATTTTCGCGGTGTGACTGCGACATACTACAGGCGGCAGTGCGCGGGCGCAGCGGCCGTACCTACGACACGCGTCGATCCTTACAGGTTTAATTTAAAGCCGGCTGCGCGAGTCTTGTTAATTAACTGGACTACTGCTGATATCTTAGAGTTTATAATATATAGAAATGCTACAAGCTACATTCCACACAGTAACAGTCCTAAGGGCGCGTTCACATAGGACGTCCGTTTTACTGGATCCGGAATACTGGATGCTAGTAGCGTATAGTTGTATGAGCGATTTCACACAGAATCCAGTATACCGGATCCAGTAAAAAATCCCACACACAACGGAAATACTGACCCGTTAAAACAGATCCAGTAAAACGGACGTTCTATGTGAACGCGCTCTGACGGTGTTTTTTCAAACGCTTACACTAGGATTCCCTGAATGGCATTGTTAAAACAAATAAAACATCACTAACACCCACGATGAGAACAACATTTATCTGCCGCATAAATGTCTGCCGCAGCAGGATATCGAAACCGGGACCCGTCATTTCGCATGAGGGTCGCTACGAAATAGGCTAGTAAATTAATCTTTAGGCGTCAAAAGCGTAGTAATCCACTAAAATATGATTTTTTCCTTTAGTTACATTTATGATTTTAATATTTATCATACCGTTATATACTATTATATACATTTTGACGAACGTTAATAACATTTTCACGAGGCTATTAATCATTTTACCATTTTGATGATGATTTAACATAACTTTAGATCGGGTAACGCGGTTACCGAGCAAGCAAATAAAAAACGAATTAGGTAATAAATTACTTTTACTAATTAAAAATGTCAGCTAAACAAGATCATAATTTATTAAGAACATGCCGTGTCTACGTAATACCAAGTCTGTGGACACAATACTACATTTTCATTTGCAATGTTTCGACTTGTAGGAAGTCTTTTGACTTAGAACTTTGTCTCGGGAATATAGAGTAGGTATAGAAAGTTATATATTAAGAACAGATCAGGTTGGAGTAGTCTCTTTTTGCATTGCTACAACTCATTAGCGTTCTCTTGAAGCCGTCTCTCTTTCTACAAGTGTGGAACTCAGCAGATTCACTTCCCAGTTTAGGGAAAGAGTTCAAAAACGGAAAATGATGTATTGTTATGAATATTGGAACAAATGATTTGAGTTTAAATTTTAAGGAAATGCAACATGGGACGTATTAAAAACAGAACAAGTGCATTTATTGCCAAATACAAACCAGATAATCTTGTGGACTTTAAATAAGTTATAATGGTAGGAGTAAAGCCCAACTGGCTAGCTACCACCCTGTCGCTTGGGTTAGCCGCCCAACGACTAGTCGTGTTCCGACTTCCGGCTGGGAGATGAAAAGCTAAAATAAATTTGTGTCTGTACACCATACTCTCACTCTTCTAACTCCATACCCTAAGGTTGTCTGTTTAGCGATAAGACCTCCTGTTGTATTACTTTTTTTTTTATTAATTCCTTCCTATGGTGTGCAATAGAGAGTATTATTAATACATTGTTCCTTTCCTCTTCCTTCTTTTCTGACCAACTCATCGGGAATGCCTTCTATAGATGACCGTGACCATTTACAATCAGGTGGCTCGTCAGCTGGTTTGTCGACTATTAACATAAAAATGGCAAACACTTAACTACAAATTGGACCTTAAACTTTTTGCTCGACAAAAACAGTGCAATTAGCAGTCTCAAGTAATTACCATAGTATGATAATGCAACACTTTTAGGCGCTAAATATGGCAATTATAATACAAAAACGCGTTAATATTTAATCGAATACTAAAAGTATTCGATTACTATTTACTTGACATCATGGTCATGTACTTTAAAAGTGTTCCAGTTACTTTAATATTTTTTTATATATTTTTCATAAATAAAATAAATAAATAAATAACGCTACACACTCATAGCCCCACACTAGGATACCCTGTGTCATGGGTGCCATGGACAACACACAAGACAAGAACACACACACCCAGACCAAGAACGGAAATTTAAATTCATCATTCAAAATTCCGCCTCGCTGGGAATCGAACCCAGGACCCTCGGAACGGCGATCCGGCGTGTTAACCATTGCGCCATCCGGGTCGTCATATTTTTCATTTATGCAACGTATTACATTTTAACTACTAGCAATAGCAACTACTTTAACTACTGGCAATATAGCTAAGTCAATTTTCCGAGGGTGGTGGTAGCCAGGATTGAAAAGCTCTACCAATCAAATATGATTCCCGTCGGTATTATGATATAGTCTAGCGATCTCCAACCAGAAGAACCTTGCAGTGTAGTGTGTGTTAAAAACAACAGAGGTCCGAATATTCTCCCTTGACTTATGAAACCACTTTTAACTTTTTTTACGGCCCGAGGAGCTGACGAAAAAGTAGACAAGCCACCTAATAATAAGTGGTCATTGTCGCCTGTGCAACACCGGCCCTGAATGAGAACACTTTTTATAATTATCTTTTTGTTGAACGCCATATTATAACAATTCATAATGCTCCGGGAATACCTACTTCAAAAGGAAGCTAGTACCTATGTTAATACTACAAAACAAGAGATAGTTTTATTGGTGTCCATTATATTATTGTCAACATTAAAATATTGTGTACAATAATAAAATTAGAAGCAGCTTTCTAATTTGGTATATATTGAATATAGACCAAGTCAAAAGCTTTTGTAAGATCTAGGTAAATAAAAACTTAGTAAATTTGAGAAAAAGTTACAGCTTACGTTAAATTATAAATAATAATTGCAAAAATTAATAAAACAAATAGATAAACGCTCACAAACCGTAAACATTATAGTCCGAATAAAAGCAAAAAATTGTACTTCGATATATGTATGACAAAATTTATTACTTAAGATATCTCTTTTAGAACCACCTTTTAACTACACTCGGGTGCAATGAAATCGCACATTTGATTTTTTTCTGCAAAATACAAATTATTATTTTTTCTGAAAGATACATATATATTTTTTTAATATGGAATTAAAGCTGGTTTCATTACCTATCCAACGATACCATACAAGCCGTTATTACTTTATCCTACTGCCAAAAAAAAACACCAATTACAAATTCATCCTTTATTAAAAGAAGTTTCCTTGACAAAACTGTGTGGGAAATGAAGGCTTAAAAAAAAAACACCCTTTTCTTACAAAAATACCTTTATTAATACGAAGTGTTACCCCCTCTTACTTGAATTACCGCTCGACACCGGTTTCCCATCGACTCTATCAAGTGATTGATAGAGTCTTGTGGGATAGCGTCCCATTCCTCCTTGAGCGCAGTTTGCAGCTCCTGGAGATTAGCTGGAGCAATATTTCGGTCTCTTATTTTCCTTTTTAAATTGTCCCAGACGTGTTCGATCGGATTAAGGTCCGGACTCCGAGCTGGCCACACCATTGTTTTGATATTCACCTCTTGAAGGTACTGCGTTACAATTTGAGCGGTATGGGGTCTTGCATTGTCATGCATAAAGAGAAAGTTCTCTCCAATGAAACCGCTAAATGGTACGACATGTTCCTGGAGAACTTCTTCGACGTACCTCCGAGCAGTTAGTCCCCTTGTTGGACGCCTTATATTGGCCCCAGTGAGGAAGACAAGCTCAGTTTTGGCTTCCAAAGAGATTCCACCCCAGAACATACACGAACCACCGCCATATGCAACGCGTTCCGTGATGCAACACGGGGCAAATCTCTCTGTAGGCCTTCTATAGACCCGCCCTCGTCCATCATTGCCATGGAGACACATCCTAGACTCGTCTGAGAACAGAACTGTTCGCCATTGGTCGACTGTCCAGTTCACATGTTCCTGTGCAAATCGAAGACGGGCTTGGCGGTGAGCTGGCGCCAATTTAGGGCCGTTTGCTGGCCTATGCGCTGTTAGGCCGCCTTCAGCAAGTCTCCTTCTGACCGTCCACCGACTGACTTCCACTTCACGCACCTCTTGGAGATGATGTGCAAGATCAACGGTTGTCAGGCGACGATTTCGCAAAGCCGTCGTTACGAGAAATCGGTTGTCGCGCTGAGTTGTAGCTCTAGCTCGACCAGATCCTCGTCGTCGTTCATAGCCACCAGTCTCCCGATAGCGCTGGTATACACGACGAACTGAATATCGACTGATATTCAGCTGTCGAGCTACAGCACTCTGGTTCTGGCCTGCTTCAATTAGAGCAACGACTTGAGCGGCTTTTTCTGGCGTAGTATCCATTTTCTTCGATAATTATTGCAGCTGTAGTCACTGGACGTCCTTTCAGTTTGAGCGTTGAAATGCAACTGATGACATTTTACTCAAAACATGCCTTTTTATACCTGCATTAGTCTGGCAAACTACGGTAACCTAAGGGAGTTAATTTTAGGGTTTTTTTGTTGTCATTAATTCTTGGCCGTAGGGTAAAGTAATAACGGCTTGTATGGTATCGTTGGATAGGTAATGAAACCAGCTTTAATTCCATATTAAAAAAATATATATGTATCTTTCAGAAAAAAAAATAATTTGTATTTTGCAGAAAAAAATCAAATGTGCGATTTCATTGCACCCGAGTGTATGTACATAACATCATAGGTATAACAAAATATTACAATTACGGAGGTTAAAAATTAATGTAAGAAAAAAGAGAAAATCATGCCCGTATTTTAATTTAAAAACGTACTAAAAACAAAATTTCGCTGACAAACCGCTTTTAAAGAATCACTTGCGCCAACCTCGCAGTAGCCAACTGATCCTGAGCGATAATTTGCCACGGCGAGACGGTGGCATTATTTACAATGTAACTTATTATTACATTACACAATTTGCTACTGGTTTTATCCATTATTTATTATACCGGTTCTAGGTTTTAATCACGATTGTATTAGCGTAAAACAATGAATAGCTTTCACTTCAGAGGCGTATACAAGCACAGTAAGTGGAGTTTTTTAACGTCAACATTACAAAATAATCTATGTAAAACTGTTGAATTATTATTGAATGACTTCAACCTATTAAAAACAAGCGTGTCCCGTAATCTCCTAATTGAGTAGAAGAGCATTAGATGGAACTAGACCTCGAGTTAGATCCCCGCTACGCAGGACCGACCAAGTCAAGATCCCGACCAACGCATAATGTTAGATTTGTTGTTATGCAGGAATTATGTCACTACTATATCTAAGACGTCACTGATTAACACTGCTTTTGTTGCGCGCCTTGCGGTGCGCAAGCAATATTCTATCTTAATAACATTCAACCTGCCTTCAACCTATAAAATTGACAGGGGCAAAAAGCGCACGTCACAACCCATGCAATGCAAATGATGCAAAAAAGGAGGCCAATAATTCTGCTCAATCGGACGTCACTGTTCGTATTGACATCATTTATAGTCACGCGAAACTTGAGACGTACGAGCTCGCGGTCCATCTTTACAGTATGGACCTGGTATATGGTATTGATCAGTTCTTTTTTGACACCAATGTCCTCTAAACTTAGTGTTTCCAGAACAACGGACAAGGCCACTGCACCAGTTCCCTCCTGGTGGAGGAGATGAGGGAAGGAGAGGAGAGAGAGGAGGAGATGGAATTCTGGAGGTTCTCTGGACATGAAAGCAGGGTTTATTACCATTTCGATTTTCTAAGGTTAAAATAGCCAATAAATAAACAGACGAGCTACCTGATGGTAACAGGGCACCGTAGCTCATAAACACATTGCCGGCGAAGGAAGAGGGAAGAAGAAAGTACTGGTTTTCAAGCTTCATGATGATGAAGACGAAACATGATCAGTCATTTAGCGGCTGACTTAAGTAATAATGCAAATAATAATAACAATATTGATAATGTAAACTGTACGCGAAACCCTATTAAGCAAGTGAGGTAATATTTGTCGTCTCTTATGACACCCTAGTTTGCCTAAATTTTTGCCTGATTGGGGTCAGTACTAGTCAACGCCCAATACTGCAAAAAAGGTCAGATTAGTGAACAAGGCCTCAAAAACAAACAAGCTCACTTAGCATTTATAATATTAGCATGATATCAACTTTAAACAGCAGAAGAATTATTTACGAAATATAAAAAATTAACGTGAGCGCAAAATCAATTATTAAAATGTAAATGTGCACGACAAAGAGTCAAGCTCTACTGAAATAAGTGTGAAATATTACAGACATTCGCGTGATCGTAATTTGTCCATATAGGAATCTAATCAATTGAGCGTGACGGTGTGATTCGATGCAACATTTATCCAATTGGAATGTAAATTACATTCATAACAATTATGAATGATGAAAAACCCTAATTGATGCTTATGACGAATGGCGTGACATGCTTATGACGTGGAAACTTTACGGCATCTTACGCATAATGTACGGCAGTCAATATACTACCGTACATTATGCGTAATATTTATGTTATACTGAGGTAACTTAACGGTCTTTGGCGCATAATGTACGGTAGTCCATATGGTATGTTGAGGAAACCTTGCGGTTTTTGACGCATGATGTACGGCAGTCGGCATGTCATGTTATGTTGGGGAAACTTAACGGCATATAACGCATAATTTAGTTGTAGCTTCGTCACCTCCGAAGTGGTAATATATTTCATAATTATAATAAAATATTTGAAAATTCGTCCCCTAAAGTGGTAAGTTGGGGAGAGAAGAGTAAAAGTTTGTATGAGTATGAATATAATTTCGCGTAATATATGCGTAAATTATGCGTTATATTGAGGAAACCTTACGGTCTTTGACGCATAATGTACGGTAGTCAATACGGTATGTTGAGGAACATTACGGTCTTTGACGTATAATGTACGGTAGTCAATATGTTATGGCGCGGGCACGTGGTAGATAAATATACACGGTTTTCCCCAACAAAATTTGTATTGTCTCGTATATCGCCATCCATTCGTTGGGCTACTGATTACGGAAGACCCAGTACAAAAATGAAATAACACTCACCAAAGCCTCGTGTCCTCCGTCTGGGCGTCGGGGAGCGCCGTTTCAAGCTGAGGTCTACCGGCTCCAGCTGGACTGGTGGTTCGCACGCCTGCGGACAAGCAAACCTATTGAACAAATAAATAATGTATACATATACTCCAAGGACTGGAATAAATTGCCTGCTTCGGTATTCCCGTTCGATTACTGTGTAAACCCACGACCACATCGCTGCTTACCATCGGGTGGGATTGTAGTCAAGCATTAACTTATGTAAAAAAAGGGCAATGCTCATTGAAGTATGGGAGCATGGGCTAGAATGGCATCAGAACCACTTGTTCTGAACATCTTTGGCAATCAACTCAATTACCAACGCATGTTAGTCATTACCAACTCATTTTTGAAAGGTAAACCGGGGTTCAAACAATATTTATTTTAATATGATACACACCTTCTCATACCAGATGACAGCGTTTTTCATAATATTCATTACAGTCATCCGAATAAGGTGTTGGAGCAATTATACATATTATACACAAGAATAATTATGATCACATAACAAATACAAAGATATTCGTGACAAGTGATTTTCTATTCGATAAAATTGCTTTAGCTATCTGTTACAAATTCTTAAATAGTTTAGTTTCCGGTGTGTTTTTTATTTATTGTATCTAAAATAAAATCCCCGGTTAACGTATTTATTTTGATGCCTAAACGACGGTAAAAATAAAAAAGAACAATTATGGTACCTACCAGTTTACAATTGAAGTACGAGAAAAAGGTAGCCCAAATATGAACATTCACCTTTTTGCAGATTCGGAAAAAAAAATATGATGAATGAAGATGCGTTGAATGGTCTAAGTCTCGTGGCTCTACAACCAATAGAAATTTTTAAACAGCATTAAAATTAACCCTATTTTCATAACAATGTTCTGAAAACTCAAAACGGCTCTGGTGAACATTTTGTTTTTTGTGGGTTACATCCGCTTTTTGCGTCGATAAGTATAGAAGTGTTGTGGAAGTCCACGTTAGGTCCAGTAGAGCCGCGGTGTAAAGCTAGCTACAATGGGCGTTCGGTCCAAGGCCGCAACAACAGGCGGATACGGTGGAGAATATAATTAAATTGTAACACCCATTAATCACACAGCCGGTGGCGCCGGATCCTGTTTTATGACAACGTCAAACGTCAAGGGGTTTATGGTCTGTGGTGAACGGGCCGCGCCATGGCTGCCGGGCTAGGGCTGCCACCCGGACACGGAAGTTGGTTTTTAATTATACAGCTTAGTTCATTATTATTGCAGACGTGGTGTAGTAACCATTCAGATTTACATCGCCAATGGGTTCAAAGGTTCGATTTCCAGCGAGGCGGAAATTTGAAAGACGAATTTAAATTTCTATTATTTATTATCAGTCTGATGATGTTCTTGTGTTAACACAGGTTAAACACAGGTTACATATGCAGGGCGTAAGATATTGCTCATTTCGAAATAGTGAACTGAATTGAATTAAATAAAAATACTTATTTCGTAGCAATAGTTCAAGTGTTTAACTGGTTTGCTTATTGGTTTTTGTCTTCTTTCGTCGGTCTTACGGTACGATACGGTATGTCCTTAGTGACCTTGTTGTTTCTGAAGTCTATAGGTTACGATGACCACTCACCATATGGTGGCTCGTCTGCGACTTTGTCAACTATTTACACAAAAAAACCAAACACACGTAGAGTTCATAATTATTAATTTATTTAATTAATTACCTTCTCAGTGCCAACCCTATGCAAGGCGGTGACATTTCTGTTACAGTAACAGACCGTAAAATACAAATATTAGTACCTTTATTGAGCTTTATTGTTACACATTGAAAACTAGTTAGGACCATAGAAGAAGGATACAGATAGAAGTGGTGTGTTTTTGACCACCATCTTAAACTAGGTACCCGCTCTGCGCTCGAAATTCGATCGTAGTCCATTCTAACGAAGGGTTACTTTACACTGGCACTAGTGACGTACACATCCTCTTTAATAAATGTTATTGTAACTTGTTGTAACCAATGACATTTTAAGTAAAAAGAGGTAGACATGTTACTTATATGAAAAATGAACCTGACAAACGCAACCGAAATATTGCACTGACGTCTATTGACGTTTACCATATGTGTCATAGATAAATGTAACAGACGAGACATTTATTCTTAGAATGATTTATGCCTAAAACTGCTATGACTCTTGGAAGTATTAACATTTAAGAAGGATCATAAGCAAAAAAGAACATTAAATTAAATTTACATTATATAAAAAATTAAATAAAAACAAATAAAATTAAATAAGAAACTAATTACTGCGAGAGAGAAAAACAGCAATTTCATAAACTCAAACTCAAATCATTTATTTCATGTAGGTATGATACATACACTTATGAACGTCAATTTTTTGCATTTACCACCGTTTCGCTAAGGTGCCAATAAATATTGAATTTTTAAATCAAATCTACGGAACATTAAAAATAACGGTTTATTTAACGTAGAAAAATAAGAATTCTGCCTAAATTCATAAAAAAATCTCATCATTACACTAACAATTTTTTGTCTACCTATTGTACCTACTGTCTGCGTTGTTGCCTCTAATCTATGATCTTAGCGTATGTGCTATCTTTGTTACACCGGTGAGTGGAGCAATGTTCTATCTCTTTTATCGTTTGGAAACAAGCTGTGATTCATTAAAATTACAAATTATAAATTATTCTATATAAAAATTCAATATTTTTATAAATTTACCTGTGATATGACATACCTTCATCTTTCTTTACCTTTCTATCATAATTGTTGCACTTTCGAAATACACAAGAAGGCATTTTACCTTTTTTTTATTATGTAGTCGACACGTGCGCTCACAATGACAGGCGATAGCTCGACTGATTGCAACGGTCACACGTAGGGTCGTTTCCACTGCCCGCGTTAGGAGCGTTGGTGGCGTATCTAGTATAATATATCATTGGTTGTAACACATACCTATTTTACGAAAAAGTAATAAATATCAAACTCCTACATATTATTCTAATAAAAGGGTACAGAAATTTTCTCTTCACAAATAGATAACTCTGTGTTGACCTAGCAGACATTGTTCTGCAACATATTTTATATTTTAACTCAGAGATTAGGAAATGCTTATAAAATGCAATACTTTTTCTGTGGCAGCACTTCGATGTTTCCAATAGTTTGGCTGATCTCTTAGTAAATCTACTCTACTCTTAAAGTAAATCGAAACCACTCAAACACACAAAAATTGCATCAAAATCGGGCCAACCGTTTAAGAGGACTTCAGTGGCAAACACACAGTGGTAAGTTAAGCGACTATTGTTTTAGTAAATGTATCTATGGCACCTGGCTTTATTTCTGGTCTATGGAAACGATAGCTTATTAAATTCAATGGACCACATAGTGAGCGACCTCTATAAATTTCATACCTGTACTTGCAACAAAGCTCGGTTTCTCTCAGGTCTGTGTACATAGCAATACATAATATGTTTTCTCATACCTACGATCCGGGTGAAAATATTCTTCAACTCTGATTTTAACATAATTTTTATTTTTACTTTTTCACTAAAGTTTATACACTTTTTACGATGACTTTTTATTTTGAAGTTTCCAGAGTGGAATTTTATTTGACCGCAGTTGTTATTATGGTAACCGTTGCCACGTCGAATGAATTATAAAATTATATATTTTATGAGTAGGTATTATTCCATGTTTTAATTTGGAATGATAGCTGATTTAAATTTGCATAAGATGGAAGACGTGCTGAACATCTAACTGCGTTCGGAACTTCGGATATTTTCGGGTTGTCTGCCTCACGCAAATTTTTTCTACTCATTTCACACACATACCTGTTATGGTTTTGTTACAAAAAGAGTTTCCTAACTCGATCTATAGGATTTCAAGGAAATCGATTTCTCTCGACGGCTCGGCTACTCGAAACATCGGAAGCGTTATGAAAGTGCCGCGCCCTTGCCGCGCCTCTGTTCGACACCCAGTCAACATGTTTTATAGACACTAGCCGCGGCTCTGCTACCCCGCTCTGCACATAACCTCCTTTTAGAACATCTATGAAACTTATGCCAATCATATTGCGATATAAATAACACATTTCTAGTGCTGCTGGATAGGTAGGTACTTCAGAGCCTATCATGGTACAATACTACTACAAAGCGAAGCAATTATAATATCATTGTTTATTTTGTATACTTTTATATGGTCCTACATTATCCTAATACGTGTTATTTTTCAAAACTAGATGGTGTTACTACCACATTTTGCATTGCTTTACTACTAATAAAATATTTGATTTCTTTCTTTTTTCCGTTGTATTAATAAACGATTAATTTTGTATAATCAATCATTTAGAATTTAGACCCATATTTAGGTACACAACTATCTCGTGGTATAAATGTAGTTTGCAGTGCGTGATTAGTGATTACATAATGCTAGTGATGAGACAATTAAATTAAAGTCCGGATTTATTTTAATTACTAGCGATAAAAGTATTTGTTTACTACTAGTACTAATATTAATTTATACAGTTTATTTCAACGATTGCTAAACCTACGGATATTGCGACAATCTCAAATACTTATTACGAAATACGTTTTTCAAAATATTTGCCTGGGTTTTTACTTAGAAAATAATACAGCAAAGTTTATTCGAACACAATCCCGCAACATGGACAACAATTATAACTCGCGGCTTGCTTTACATATAGTACTAGCTGACCCGACAGTCGTTGTTCTGCAACATTTTTTTTTCTTACCGCTTTACTAATGAAAAGACGGCTTTGAATGATCTCTTTGGTTGCATGAGCTACTCTGGACCTCAAATTGTATGTACTTTTAGTAAACCCCTAGCAGACACTACAACTTGTGTTATGGAAGCACTTCGATATCTCTATTAGTTTGGGTGATTCCTTAGGATTCCACGGAACCTTGAATACAGGACAACTTTATAAAACAAACCAGCAAGAACTTGATTAAAACTTCGCTTAAATGATAAGACAACGCAACCCTAAAATCCTGTTCGATCAACTTTTGTTTACGTGATACAATTCGAAAAGCAAATTTAATACTATTAAGCCTTCACGGTTAATCGACCAATTAATCATTGTCAAATGAAACATGCAGTATCTATGACATATCGACATGTTAGAGTCATCCACATCCCTATCAAGACATTGTATGATCGCTGCGTGCGCACGCGCAGTGGACTGTGAAAATAAGAGTTTCTTCATACCATTTTAGAGACGTACATTATAAATAGGGAGTTTATGTAACAGGTTGAAACAAGGCAATTGAATCTTTATTCGTTTGGAATAGGCTAATAAGTATGATTTTCAACTTAACTCATCGCTGATTGCGCACATTTTATTATGATACGGGTACTCACGATATGTATTTTGGTACGCCGATATTTCGACCCAGTTGCATGCGTCGTGGTCGGTCAGCCGTGACCACGATCCACATACACACATACACGATGCAATAGACAGTCTACGAAGTATTAAGTAGCTATTGCAGTGATTGGAAATATGTGGCTTCAAATTGACGGACTCTTACAGTATACTCCATGACACTATTCCAGAGCTAACCGGTTTTCAGGATTAATGATCAACACACGTCGGATATTCTCAAAGAATAAACTAGGTACTATGTTTCCGAAAAAAGCTGCACTATAAGATGACAAAGTGATCGGCCGAGTCAAGCAATAGCGAGCGCGGTCGGTAGTTGGATGGGTGACCGCTAGCGGCCAAAATTTCTTACGCGTTAACGTGCTTCGTAGGGCACGTAAAGTCATCGATCTCTGTTGTTATCCTTAGAGACCAGTCATTGAGCCATGTCGAAGGCCCTCTGGTGGCATATAAATTTCCCATTAATAGGTTGGCCACAATGGCCGCTAACCAATCCGCACTGGAGCAGCGTGATCGAGTATGCTCTAGGGCTCGTCAATGATGACGAGAAACCCGTGCTCAGGGGTGTGCTTTCTTTAGTTGAAGACAAGAAACTGGTAACTTTTGGTTTATCTTTTGGTTCGTCGCAATCGCAATATGCCTTGTTCATGGTGTTCCTTATAGAACAATATAGTGTTTTTTATGGAATTAAAGTAGGCTCTAGGCTCTACTACCTATTAAATAATAAATAATATTTTTTTGTTCGATACGAGTTTTACGAGTTGACGAATACAATTGACAACATTACAAAATTCGAAAGAACTGAAAGTGTAAATTACCTTCCTTTTTTTCTTATTATGATTCTGAATAGGTACATAATATGTGTGAAATTTAAAGTGAAAGATATCACAAGACATCGCAATTTCGAAATGACTAAAAGTATGGGTCGTTGGTTTATCGTATACCTACTTATTGAAAAATGAAAATGTTGTCAATTCAACATTACCAAGCGTTGTGATCGGAACACCACGTAAATAAAGCTAACACAATTTGCTGAACACGAAAAAAATTGAAAAGCTACATGCTCCCGAAGAAAAACAACAAAGGTGACCAAACTGCCAGCATTACTACCGATAGCAGGAGGTCAAAAGACATCAGGAATCACTTCGACAAAGGTTAACTAGCCTCGTGTACGATATACGACCAACGTCGAGCTAACCCCGACGTCGACGTAATGTACCATCGCGGCATCGCCGTGTGAATGTGAACATCTCCCATTGATGCAATCGGCGCGGGCGTGGCGCGGCGTCACGCGCGAGCCATTTGGAAACCGCCGTCACAGAGTACGCTGGCATCAGATGCAGAACAGAAGGGTCACTGGTATATTGATTTCGAAATTGTTTTTGGAACGAAGTTCCATACGGCAGGCTTGGAGGGGATAGGGATTTTGCTGCGCGACCGAACTGAAAAATATGTGATAGTAAAACCGTAAGCGTGGAAAAAAGTGCGTGGAATAAAAGCGTTAAATGAGACGTGCGCAGGCGCGACAGTAGCCGAAGGAACTTCGTTCCTACCTGGTGTCCCACGACACAATCTGGTTAATTTTTTTCTTTATGTTACACAGGAGCACACAAACGTCCCTTTATAGATTTAAGGTAACAAACGCGTAAACGGCACCACCCTTCCGCTGCCGCTTACGACAAGACATTAGTCGGTCAATTCGTTAGAACGTCTGGAGCAGGGACAATGACCTATTGGTAAGTGGTCACCGTTGCTTGTGGACTTCAGTAACATCGAATACATCATCGATGACAAAAATGGAAGGAAGAATAATGGATGTACATCCAAATTAATCAATTCCTAACGAAATCGCGGTGTTTAAACTTCAATTGTTATAATAAAACTATAATTGTGTCGTGGGACACCAGGTAGGAACGAAGTTCCTTCGGCTACTGTCGCGCCTGCGCACGTCTCATTTAACGGTTTTATTCCACGCACTTTTTTCCACGCGTCTCATTCCACGCTTACGGTTTTACTATCACATATTTTTCAGTTCGGTCGCGCAGCAAAATCCGGCTACTGTCGCGCCTGCGCACGTCTCATTTAACGGTTTTATTCTACACACTTTTTTCCACGCTTACGGTTTTACTATCACATATTTTTCAGTTCGGTCGCGCAGCAAAATCCCTATCCCCTTTAAGCCTGCCGTAAGGAACTTCGTTCCAAAAAACACATACCTACATTTGTTGTTAACGCTCGACGCTGACGCTAGAAGTGTAGAGCTTTTTTTAATTTGCTGTCAGTTTGAGCAGGTGTAAGTTAGGCATATAAAAGATTGCTCTCAAATGCCCCTTCTGTAACGTCACTCGTACACCGTCACTGCAGTGCACATCGCTAGGCGTGTCTAGAGAGTGTTACTACATAAAGTCGCTTAACAAGTCAGTTTTACCGCGCACGAAGAAGCCACTCTAAAGGTCTGCGCACATTACATCAACTCAACTCCAACTTGACTCTCTTGCAACTCATTGGAAAGCATTGAAATGTAAGCTTTATTTCGTATCACTTGCGGTCGAACTTTCGACCAGATCGCAGTTAGTTTACAATATTGGTTCCAACGCCTCAATCCGGCATGAATTTTTACTTGGAATTAACTTAATATTCAACCGTAAACAACACGACATAAGGCTGATGTTTCAATGCTTTCCAATGAGTTGAATCGGAGTCGAGTCGGAGTGGAGCATTATGATATGCGCAGACCTTAAATCAAACCCGGAAATTGGTTTCTCTGCAAACGGGGACTGGAAGCTTCTAAACGCTTCGCCTAACTGCAATGCCCAAGTTACATTTTTCTTCAAGCATGGTTTACAGCTTAATAGCATCTTGATCAAAAGTACAGCCGTGACCACGATCCATGCAACTTGAGCATACATCACCAACCTATCGCTGCCGCCCATGACAACTGTGGTCGATCGATAGAACAAGTTACAAGACTCAAATAGGGACTAGGATAGTTAGTCCAGTTAGGCAGTTAGCACGTGAAATAGTTCACGTGAAATATACATATCATTGAGTGAGTGAGTGTGTGTTTGTGTGTGGGGCGGCGAGTTTGTGTGTGTTTATTTCAAACACTGTCTACCCTCCCTACGAGCAATACAAGTTCTTCCAAGAATAACTCAATGAAAACTTCATAACTGATCCGACAACGGATAATCTCGTCAAATACACATTCAATCTATTGTCGCGTCAGTATTGGCCATCATATTCAAAACGCCCGTCCACCAGCCGGCGACGCGTACAGCTACCATCATTACTCTTCACCAAGTCGGTTTGGTGAGAAATATCTAACTGACAAATGAATGGATCAATTAGGCACCGATAAGGCTATATCGGGGGCGATTCAAATGCGCACGTCAAATTAGCGCATGGCTGTATGGGCCGCCGTGGTCATTGCTGAACGCTCATTACCCTACATGTCTCTCTTAGTTACGTAATAGTGGTTTGTTTTGGTTAATTCGGATAAGTTAAGCAATGGCACGCTTCCCTATTGGATGTGGATGGACGTCAAAAGTCGAACAGGTCCGTTACGTTCATACAACTCATGCTTTGGATATGGTATGATGCGAAAGATAATTATGGAACGTATGAGACAGAACGAGACAGCAAAATGAAAATACGACAATTTGCTGAATTTGACTGCCTCACTTTTCACGCGCTAGTAACATACACTTATGATATAACGTTAAGGTGGTCGATCAGTTAGGATCAACACAAGCCGCCGAACTATGACGGGTTCACGGGATAACAAAGCATCGTCTTCCTGCCCATTTCCCAATTTTATTTGTGGTCGGCGCAATATGTTCATTCTTCCATTCTTCCCTGTTGGCCGTCACTTCTACACAGACTCCCTTATCTTTCATATCATCTCTCACACTATCCATCCATCTTTTCTTTGGCCGTCCTAACTGTATAACTGTTTTTACTTTTGAACCTTTTTGAACAACAATTTAATAAAGACAAATTTAAGGCAATCCTTTTTCGGAAAATAAAATAAAAATAAAATTAAAAGAGATTTGAATAGTTCATATAAAAGTCTGTAAGCATGTCTCACCTCCATAGTGCCGGGCAGCACGGCGTCGCGACGCCCCGCGCCCTCTCTTTCATCCTGAAACAAATAAAATGGTAAAGGTACATTAAATGTCACAAAATCTCTCAATCCTAAGCATACCTTTACCAACAGCATTGTTTAAACAGCAATTGTGTTCCGGATAGAAAGGTGTGGAGCCGGCTACACTTTTTAGAGGCGACCATCTCAGTCCTCAAGGGTAGCAACACATCTGTGACCGAATTATAACGTGACTCTTACTAACATTTACTAACTGGACTATTACTAACAATAATTAACAGGACTAACATTCACTAACAGTCCCTGTCCCAGTCCTCATACTTTCAAACTAACCAACTAATGTTCTAACACCGTCACCTAGCCGGACTAACTATCCCAGTCCCCATATGAGTCTTTTTCTAAATCGGTCACAGTTGTCATGGGCGGCAGCGGAAGGTGGTGCTGCATGCTCATTTGCTGCCTTAAATCAATAAAAAAAACACTCTACATCAGACATACCTCTAATTACCTATACTGTTTGGAATGTGCCTCAACCTGACCCGACTTGCGGCAGGAATTAACTGAAATGGTAGTCTATGGACGTGGGGATGGAGACACAACGGAAACTCGTCATCAATGTTGGCCATAATGTGTAATGTCATTATTTACGTGTTTATAAACAGTCATTGCACACGAAAAAATGTAATTAATTAGATGTTTTGTGAATTTTGCTTATTAATTAACGTATTCCATACCTACTACACCTAAATGTTAAAGTTAATTTGGAATTAACGCGTATGGAACTTTTCTGACTGGGGCCTCCGACCATCCACAATATAATAATTTATGTATCTGGTCAAAATGTGATGTTTCTGAATGACCAAAGGACTCCAAAGTAGGTACTAAGTACTTCGTACATGTGTATTTGTAAGTCAATACGGAAATGCTTGAAACGCATTTTTGGAATTTCTTTTGAACATAAACATTGTTTTTATTTCCTTCAAGGATCGTCATAATTATAATGAATGCGAATATTACAATGTAATGGAAAACATCCAGTCATGATAGTTTGAACATTAGACGCCTCGTCCACGTTAGTATGAACATAGGATTCAAAATACAAACGTAAATAAATTGAAGAATATTAAGTGCACCCTTTTCTAAAAGCTAATTCATCGCAAGCACCGCATATTTGGAGTAAATATTTAAAAATTATTTTTTATTATACGACTAAGCTCTTCATAAGGAGGCCTAGAGCGTAGTCCACTACGCTGCTCCAGTGCGGATTGGTGGAGGGGCTAGAAGCCAACCTATGTATAGGAAGTTTTTACGCCGCACGAAGGTCTCCGACATAGCTTAACGATTTTTATCTAACGGAAACAACCAGCACCGACATCTTAATGTGCCCTCCAAAGCACGGAAGCTTTCAAGAAATGTTCGATCACTTAGATTTGGAATCGATAAAAGCCGCCGGGCTGAGCGCTTCAATACGCACATCATTTTTTTAAATTATAGTTGCGAGCAATATTGAACTCAGGCCCTCCTGTACTATTTTCGTGATATGGTTGCTATGTGTGTATGCTACAATATAACGTCTCTGGGCTTTCCATTAAAATTAATAATTTTAACAATCATTCCGCTTATATTCTACTAAAAATATTCCATGTCTGTGTCATGTGTAAAGTGTACTTTATTACAGATTAAAAACTTTTGTGTCTAATGGACGGGTATCATTAGATTTTTATCGCGTGCGTTGTTCGGCAGTCTTATTAGGGTCGTTGGTCACGGTCCGACGGTGATGGTAAACGGGACTGTCCCTCGACAAGCTATTTCGTACTAAAAAAAACTGAAGAGTAGGTACCTATTGTGCGCTTAAAATATTCACACAATACAATGTTGATCTAGGCAGCTTAACGAGATTTCTGTGTATCGAATACACCTTCACGGATTGTCACTATTACGTCGGACTCGATACACGAAACAAAATGTCTTAGTACCAAAACTCGAGACCAAAATATGCAACAAAATATTTTTGGCATTTCTATCAAGAACGATGAACACAAGACATTGGTACAAGAAGATCCCGACCCAATCTATTCATTAAACAAATCTATGTATAGTACGGCCGACGGTTCTAGGCCGCTCTGAAGTTAGGCTTTCGGATATAGTGCGCAGGTATTGTACTTTAGAGAGAGATAGCAACACGAACACTGAGCGTGTGACTGAAACAAACAATGCTCAAAGACACCCCGCGCGTCTTGCCACTATTCCGACCCTAAAATCATCGAGATATAAGTACTAACGTACTAGAGAAGCTACGTCAAATAACTGAATTGTCCTATTCTTCGTAATTTGTAATTTGTGCGCTGCAGCGCTAAAATAATAACAATTCGTCTAAACCGAAAACTAATTTACCACAGCGCTAGATTTGCTGCGGAAGTGTATTTATTCTCGGCAAAAAGGTCTTAAGCGCCATGTAAATCACGGCACTTACGCGTGACGACTGAGTGAGGTGCGGCGACGGTGTGGCGCGATCGCCACAGTTGAACGGGACAAAGTAGGAATTTATGGTGTCTTCTCTAGTACGTTAGTACTTATATCTCGATGCCTAAAATTGACTTTTGCGCAGCGATCCGAACAAAGTTCAGAGCGGCCTAGAACCGCCGACCGTACAAGACCTCGGGCATGTAGTACCTACAGGTATCAACAACATTTCATCGTGTGCCAAAAGCATAATATCATTGGTGCCAAACCATCATAATGGTTCGTAAAGGGCTAATCAGATCGGTAGCGTGGGAACACGTTAACTTTCACCTGCCGGCACCCGGTGATTGTGATACGCACAAATTGACGGCCGCACTCGACGTCGCCACCATCGGCCACCACGCAATGAGCGCACGCAATCCGACTGGGAAAGGATTGGGAGCTTTCGTTGGACGGCGGGGATTACATGATACTTCATTAACTTGGACGGGAATGTGGCACTGCACGAGCACAGTCCTCTAGCTCAGTCGATGGGTCTATCAAACTCGGGGTCCTGGATTCGATTCCCGAGACGCGTAGACATTTATGTGACAGATTGATATTTAATACTCGCGAGATTTTTTGTATGGAGGAACAGGAAATTGTGAAGTGTGTTTACGACTACTTATTTTAAACCATCACGGCTGAAGAGTTTACCACAGCAATAAAGATACGGTAAAACAGTACGGTTAGAGAATTAAGTTAATTTTGAAGTTAAATTTAAAGACGGCGTTGGGTCAGAAATGGAGTCGGTATAGTAGTCTAACTTAGAAATATAACAGCTCTAAATGATCCAGAACAATCGTAGGCGTAAAAACACTTTGTACGTGTGTGTACAGTAAGTACGCGCACAATTTTATTATTTGTAAAAAGTCGACAAATAAATATGTTCAGTTAATAAGTAGTCACTGCAGGTAGACAACTGTGGTAACTAAACGCTTCACCAACGCGTTGCCCAATATCGCTGCATTTTGGAAGAGGGTACTAGCCGGCCATAAAGGTAAATTACTATGCGCGAGTACACGTCAAACCTTGTAAAGTCGAATTTGTATTTGTCCATATCACACGCAACACAGGAAATCTTAATGCGGTGATGCGTATATGAACGTTTATTTATTTAAAAACCGATGAGGCCCAGTGTCCCGCCACGTGCGAATGTGAAGTGAAGTGCACATAACCCTGGACCTTCCGAAAAACTCGCCAAAGAATAAATTACCAGAGAGCCGTAGACGGGCTGAGGTACCAGGCCAACATAAATCGCAAGATCAGAGCCTAAGCGCAATTCGAATCAATATTCAAACATCGGCGATCACCAAAGGATCTTAGCGAAAGGAGCGCACATTCTCCGTCCTAGTCGCTCCCATCCCGTCGTTTACGTTAAACAAGGACGTGAGATCTCAGAACTGTATCGTGGGAACTTAGCATTTTGCTTTCACCAACGGACAAGCGACAAACTAAGTGTTATTAAATGGAGCAAACTGTTATAGGACATTATTGGGGTGATGTCGTCACAGCTTGCAAGACATGATTACATATTTAAATGATGAAAAAGAATCATCCCACGACCAGGAAAATATCGTACGACGTGTTGTGCAATCACAAACACTTAGCCCCGCCGTATTCACAAACAATCCTTCAGTGCAAGCAATCAAAAAGCTCTTTACGCAGACGTCAATTTTTACAAACGCATTGTACTGATTTGCACTGAAGTATGTTCTGTGTTTGATAATTTTACAACCTGTAACGTGAAACGAAAGAGCTTTGTCTGTGCAAGAAAGAATTGTCTATGGCTGTACAGCACCTACTCACACTACGTCACAAATGACGTGACGCGAGTTGACGTGCGTGACAAAAATGATGTGACATGTGTCGACACCGTACTAAAACCTACGGAACCAGCTTTTTGTTCGACTGTCTGTGCCAACTGCGAATATGGTTAGGGTGCCGTGCCGAAAGAGTGACAAACCTATATTTATAGGACAACATCACAGCAAATAATAACAAAGTAGGATCCAAACGGACAGCTTTACGATCTTTTTTTTACATAATACAAGTTGTCCCGGCGTACTTCGAACCGCTTTATAATTAAAAAATGTTTTGGAGATATATCGACAGCAACGCCACCTATCGGGTCCAATTGTGAATCTAAACCATTCCCAGATCCCCTTGAACACACACAAAAAATTTCATCCAAATCGGTCCAGTCGTTAAAAAATGTTTTGGTGATATATCGACAGCAACGCCACCTACCGGGTCCAATTGTGAATCTAAATAATTCTCGGATCCACCTGAAGACACACAAAAAATTTCAACCAAATCGGTCAAGCCGTTTAGGAGGAGTTCAGTGACATACACACTGACACTCGAATTATATATATTAAGATAAGCAGCGATGTAGTCGAGGGTGGCAAAGCGCGTTAATTTAGAAGCCTATTCACTCTTGACTTGAAGACACCTACATTGTAACACTTTCCATCAGGTGGCATGGAAGTCCAGCGCTAACTTATACAAAGTAAATAAAAAAATGTAACCTTAATTGGACTTTCTACAATCTATCTTATTATTGATCAAAAATTTGAGTTAATGTCGCTCGGTGGTACGGAACCCTACGTGTGCTAATCCGACTCGCACTTGACTAGTTTTTTGGTAATTTAAATAAAGCACAACCATGTAGACCGAATGTCTCATGGACGAAGTGCAAATCCATTGCGCAACCTGACCGGTAAATGGGCACTCCTATTCTCGCTAGCGTTAAAGATGCGCATACGCAACAAGAATCCAGTTTCGCAATGCATTATGATTAATAGAAGCTAGACACGCCTGACCCCACTGAACTTACACTAAAAAGTGGTAAACCTAAAAGAGCCGGAGCGTAAGTTCTTCGTACTATGCTAACGAAAATAATCATCTGTTATTTTGTAACGTGGCCAAATCTGTGAGATTTTTCAATAATTTACAATATTATTTTTAATATTCATATTATAAAGGTTATAATTGCTGACACATTAACAAACGATCAGAACGTTGGAGGTATTTAAATGAAAAAAAAAAACAAACATGAAATATTTGTACCACTTTATAATACTTATTATTTCGGGTGTCTATAAACATAATTATTAACATGAAGATCATGACTATGTAAAATGACTATGGCCAATGTTGACAAAGTTTCCGTTACCGTTACGTAACGTTTTCGTTGCGTCCCCATGACCATAGGCAATAGACAATCCCTACCGCAAGCCGCGTAATAAATTTTAAGGTTCCGTACCTAAAGGGTAATAAACGGAACCATATTAATATGCCTCCGATGTCTGTCCGTCCGTCTGTCTGTCACAGCTCTATCTCTTGAACGGAATTAATGTGTAACGTCGCGGTGGGCGGGCTGGGCGCTCATCTTCCAACCTTAACCCACTAACCCGAGCTCTGTGATCGGCGTGTCGTGATTCAACTATTTAGTTGGACCGCTCGTTATATCGTGGTGTACTTTGGTATCACATTGTATTTACCATTTTGCAGCGTTTTCAGTGTGCCCGACATTTTGTCGAATCCGATCCAGTCTGGTAACACCACCGACCACACAGCCCAGCTGTAATGATTCGCTGAGGCAGACATTTATTTGATATCGATCAATGCTAGTTCTCGACTCCACGCACATAACAAGGATTCGTATTTTTTTTAATGTAAAGCCGACAAACGACCAGACGAGCCATCTGATGGTAAGTGGTCACCGTCGTCTGTGGACATCAATCACAGCAAAGATATCACCAGTTCCACTTGCCGCTTGCCCAACAAGAAACAAGGTAGAGGAAAGAAAGAAAAATATAACTAGAAACTTTTTACAAGAGAGTCGTGATACTGGGTGGTGATCAGTGAATCATCCGGCATGAAACAGGTGATACTATTTAGAACGGTAAGACGTGTAAACAGTATTAATCAGTTGCGAAACTCGATTCATTGGGAAACGTGAGCCCATCAGTAACAGCCTAACAGCCTAACAGCTCAACCAAATGTTTTAATGCTTCATTTTGCCTTATTTGAAGTGCTTGTATTTTATCTAAAGTTTAGTAAACATGGTCGGACGAAGCCGAAGGGTCACCGCACTAAAGGATCATGTAAATAGCATCATTCGCTATAGAGTACGTTTACGATCTTGGGAAGCTTCGTAATTACATTAACAAATGTTTAGTATTATTAACCACCCGGTTTAGTATTATTAACAGGGTTGGTCACTAACCCCTGTACCAATCCGCATTGGAGCAGCGTGGTGGATGCTCTAGGCCTCCTCAGGCATGAATAGATGCCCGTGCTCAGTTATTGGCCATTAAATCCGTCGATTCCAGTATTATTAACTAATTAATTGGACGACATTTTTCCCATGCATGTGTTTCGAAATCGCACGAAAGGGTTACAGCATATCTCTTAGTTCAGTGTGCCTATTGGCAAAGGCCTCCTCCATATATGGGTTGAAATCATAAATATATGTATTTTTATGTGAATAGCCGGTAAACTAGCAGACGAGCCACCTCATGGACACCAGTAAGGGCGCGTCATACGACACGCATGATCGTAGCGCGGTGGCTGCGTGATCCACCACATTTTCCACAACGTACAAATTCTTTACGGCGGACGCGCCCCCTTTAATAGGGTAGTTGACAGTAAGAAAATATTTTGAAGATTTCTATTTTTTATGGTAGCTTAATATTTACAAATGCGAAAAATCGATCTGATTGATTAAATAAATCACGATTATTTAATATTTTTGAGAAATAAAATCCGGAAATTACAGTCGCTACACTACGTAATACACAGTACTAGTCACGTGACAGCGAACGCCAATACGACGCGTGACGTCACACGTTGCAAAACTAAACAAACTTGACACAGCATTTTGGTCTATCCGACAACCAAACAGCTCTTCATTTTCCAACATATGACGTCACATGAGTCGCCATGACAGTTTGACGCGTTTTTTGACGGAAACGTCAAATAGTTCATGAAAATATAAATTAAAATATGTTACAGTTAGTATTTTACTGAAATAATAATATTTCAGTTAAATTAGACCATTTGGCAAACTATGATTTAGTTTTTCAAAATTAGTCAACTAGCCTATTAGGTAACTGCTACCTTAACTTTCATTTGTATCAAAAAAAAAAACAAGTGCGCGGTAATCACGCGGCTATCGCGCGGCGGCCGCGCGCAAACTATCGCGTCGTTTAACTGGGAGTACTGGGACCAACACCAACGACCTCACCGATGCGTTGCCGGCTGACGTCATAGGTACAGATTAACTAAACATTTCTCAACCAACCGTTTTCGGTAACTTGCATTAGATGTCTAATGATATCGTATCGTCTCCGCCATGGAAACGCGCTCCATTGCGAAACTTGATCCTAGAAGCGTGAGCCCATCTTTAAAATCTAAATAAACACAAGTCGCAAAAGTTTTTCTGCTCCATTTTACCTTATACAGCTTTAAATATATGCAAAAGACGTCCATCTGTGCGTCTGTTTCAGCAATATCCATCAGTCAGTTTAGCGCGACCGATGCATAAATTGTCTAGATCAGAGATTCCCAAAGTGGCCGACATAAACGAAACTGATTTTGGGGTCGACGAGGTCTAAAAATTGACCCTATTAATTAACCAAGTTCTTAATCGAAACTTTCAAGATACTGTATAAGTTGTGTTTACGTGTACCAACTTGTTATAAGAACAAGTTTACTCACTTCAGATACTTCACGAGGTATCAGTTTATTTTGGAAAAGGGGTCTCATGCCCAAAATAGTTTGGGAATCCCTGGTCCAGATGGTAAAACTCTCATCAAATTTACGCGCGGCGTAGTTTAAAACCAACAAGTCCGAGATCAGGGAGATACATGAATATACACTGCGTTCCATATTTTAGACATAAATCCAAATATACGCATAGTCGCGAGCATTTGCTAGGTAGGTACATTGCATTCATGACATGGTAATATTGTCAGTATTATGCATGTTTAGTTCCCGGCCATTACGAATAAATGATGCATTCCAATTATATGTACTAGTATGATTATCTCTCAGACTTTTGAAGTCGCTAATCATACACGATTAACCGCATAGGTGCAACTCTAGGCCCTTTATATCCAGCGGATTCCCGCTATTTTCTTCATGTTATCAGTAGAATATTAATTATAACAAGTATAATAGTAAACATCAAGCATCCGAAACATGGGCGGAGAGCTAGTTAACCGCCCAACGCGTTCGCCGAGAAACGCGTCACGATGCATAACCTTTCGATGGTAGCCCAGTAAAAACGCACCGGCGATTGCAAGGTCGCGATAACTCCACCTCATCATACTAAGCGATGGACGATAAATATAATAAGCGAGTATTACGGACCGCGCTAGATAGGTCACACTGAAATCCAGGCACAGGGTTTGTGTGCGACCCCCTCTCGTTGCTTTGAATGAAATGCTCTATAATAAGAGGGTAAAGCTACTGAGGGCAGAGCTAAAAGTACAAATGAAAGTATATACCTACAGCAAAAATAAATGACGTTCATAAATATATTGTAAAAATACCCACATGATTAAATGATTTTGAATTTAATTAACAGATAATACTTTTTATTATAGCTCACCGAGAGAAAGACTGATTCGAAAAACTAACCATCACTGCCAAAGTAGAAGGTCAAGCCTGCCAAGACCAGGTGGGAGATCACCAACCAGGTGGAACAGATAAAAGAGGTAACTGAAATACCTATCACTGGATGCATCCGACATGCCGAAGTTCCGTCACATTGGAAACAGCTAAGGAACAGCTGCAAAACGGGCTACCTCCGAGGCTCCGGGCTAGAGCATGACTTCATGCAATAAAGAAACGACTAAGACAAAGAGGGTTTTTCTTAAGCCGACAAACAAGTAGACATGTCATCGATAAAGAATTGCCGCACTGGCACCTGCAACCATATTCACTAATCACTAATTTCATAAGATACCGTTGTTTTAATAAGCACCCTGTGAGATCCATATGATGCGACAACACACAAATGTGTCACTCAGCATTCGACGCAGGCAAACGAAAAATTTGGCAGAAATTGCGTTGAAGATGAAGCGTTATTGTAACGCCTTGTTCTTGATAAACTTATTATTTTATTACAAAGGCCAGTAGCACATTATTCTCATTAAAAAAACTGAAACTACTCCTCAAATTAGAGTGGATCAATAAAAATTCGAACCTCGATCGCAAGGCCGCCGCCGCCGCCGCGCCCGCTGATGCTCTGCTCGCAATTAGCGAGACGTTCTAATTATCTCATTTAAACTTGACGCAGTTGAACAGTGAACCTCTATACGTTTATGTTTGCCTGGTACTTGTTGGTGAAAACCTTTTTATATTCACCACACGAGAAGAGGTTCAACGATCTAAAATCATTAAATGCAAGCATGCGTGTCACAAAATCTGCGTAGCATTTAAAACTATATTTATAACTAAATATTAAAAGCCAGCTTTTCTTCATGTGCCTTATGTTGCGAAATCATCAGACGTAAAAAAATCTTTATTATATTTGACGAATGTCGTTCAAGATAGCTTGATGATTCCTTTATTTATGGTAAAATTACATCTACATTTATATTATATACCCTCCGCAACATTGCATGTTTGTATACCATCATCATCATTACAACCCATAATTACCACACATGATTTTAAACTTAACTCATCGCGGATTGTACTCATTTTATTATGATACGGGTACTCACGATATGTATTTTGAAACGCCGATATTTCGACCCAGTTGCATGGATCGTGGTCACGGCTGAACTGCGGTGGCGCGGAGAAACTTTTGACAAGCGAATAAAAGAACACATCGCAGCAATTAGGAAGAATGAAGGGAAGAAATCAGCTGTAGCAGAACATCTACTTGATTCGGGCACTAACCACTGGATTGAACTTGGAAGCCCGCAAGTAATCGCCACGGAACGCCACTACATCCCACGGCTAGTACGAGAGGCAATAGAAATTAAAAAACACCCCAAAAATTTTAATAGGGAGGATGGATTTAAGTTAGCGCAAACATGGAATCCAGTGGTTAGTTTATGTAAGTCCGAAAAAGTTAAAAGTGCTGAGCGGCAGGATGTGGTCAGTGTAGTGTGTCGTAATATGGTTAACAAAACGCAAAAACGAACTAGACGTAAGGTAGATAGACTAATGTATTAGTGTCAAGTGTCACCTGTCAAAAGTTTCTCCGCGCCACCGCAGTTCAGCCGTGACCACGATCCATGCAACTGGGTCGAAATATCGGCGTTTCAAAATACATATCGTGAGTACCCGTATCATAATAAAATGAATTACCACACAGTTGGATCAGGTCTCTTCTCACAATGAGTTCGGTCAAGGCCATAGTCTGCCCCGCTCGCCAAATGCAGTCTGGCAGACGTGACACAGATTTGGAGACTCACCATATCCATCAGAGACAAGGGCTTATCATCAAGCCGATCTTCTGCAAGATCTTTGAATGGCTTTAACCCATTAATGGCCCTACATTAATGACTACAGAGCACGGAGATGAGTAGGCCTATAGCATACTCCAACACGCTGCCTCAGTGCGGATCGGTGGAGGAGTTAGTCAAGTCAAGTGAAGATAATTTCTATGCCGGCCGAAGACCTCCTACATGGCTTAAAGACTGCCACCTAATGATAACTACCGGCTTTACGTGCAATCCGAAGCAAGGAAGCCCGCAAGAAACTTTGTCAGTAACGGTCACCTATTCAACTACCGATCGCGCCCACACTTAGGATCGACGCAACCCGCGGGGCTATGAGCACTCAACGAGTAGTTTGTTAATTTAAAAACTCTCCGGTACAGATTTCCCCGTAAATTAGTAATGTTTTCCTTTATGGAAGCCTGTTAATAATTGCCTAGACGATTATCGTTACTGGGCACTAGGGTATCAGAGTATCTCATAGTTTTATGTATATGCGTTTCTGCGGCGCTTTTCACCAAAAATATGACGTTAACTTTGCGCCCCAAACCATTCCAAAACGTCGGAACAGAATATTGACCGCGTAGCTTAGTTGGTAGTCATCTTGCGAAGCAAGTCCTGGTTGATATCTGATCGGTCGGATTTGTGTTGTCCTTGCGACTGGCACAAGGAATCCTACTGTGGGTATGAATGTGTAAGCGTTTGTTTGGTGTCTGTGAATATGTATAAAAAAGTCTCACCATGAAAACCATTAAGCGCCGGTTTCCCTTTCCCCACCAGCCCGCCGCTTGAACTGTCAACAAAGAATTTTTCCGTCATTAACTTAATGAACAAAATGCGTCAAAAAACTGGCCCGTTGGTAAAAACTGACATTGAACTTTAGGGATCATCCACAAGTCACAAGGTGCTTCCGAAGCAGTTATCACTATATTATTATGGTCTGCCTACTCTATTCTTAAAATAGACAATTCTTACGTTAAAGATACCAAAAACTTCGTTTCCTTAATCTTAATTTTTTTTCGTTTTCTTCTCAGCTTGTCTCACTTGGATGTTTGCGGAAAAGTACTAAAAGGATTCTGCTGGGGTGTTTACTATTTGCAGGTTATGGCACGTAGCATGGACAAACACACAACAACTTCAAACTTCAACAACAACATCAACATTAACCTACAATCCTTAGACTGTACTTTGTTGTTGCCGTGGACCCAGCCAAATGCGACTGCCAGACTTAACACACATTTGGAGACTCACCATGTCCATCTGAGACAACTCTTCAAACTCTTCAGCCGTGATGGTTTCAAATAAGAACACAGAGTACAACTTTCACGGTACCGTTTCAAAACAAAAGTGACGTAGTTTTTAATTTTACACCGTACTAAATTTGGAGCGCTCATAGCCCCGAAGGCTTGCTGCGATCTTAAGTGAACAACAAAGTTAAGCAACAGCGGGCGCGGTCGGTAGTTGAATGGGCGACGCTAGTGGAAAAAATTCTTGGGCGCTTCAGTGCTTCGGAGGTTACGTAAAGCTGTCGGTCCCGGTAGTTACCATTTCGTAGCAGGCGTTAAGCCACGTCGGACACTTGGGTTGGCCACTAAACCCTTCACCAATCCGCACTGGAGCAGCGTGGTGGAGTATGCTCTAGGCCTCCTCAGGTATGAGGAGAGACCCGTGCTCAGTAGTGGGTCATTAATGGGTTGAATTGAAGCCATGTTCTGGTTGTAAAGGTTCACTTTTTAAGATGGAACCATTTTTGTACTCAAGGGTAACTAACATTGTTCTTAAACATGTTCTGCTAACTGAACTAACTATTCTATTCGCGATTGGAGTTTTGTTCTGAGTCGGTCACAGTTGTCATGGGCGGCAGCAGGTGGTGTGGCATACCCGTTTTCTATCTTAAATTCATAAAAAAGCATGCAAAAATGTAATAAATATCTGTATGTTATACTTACAGTGATATCAATGAGTGCAGTCCATTGTTCAATGTGTTTTCATCAAATTAACCTACACAAATACTAAACTAATACTGGCCTTATAATACAAATGGAACTACTGTAATTCACATGTTTACAATTACTTAACTATAATAACACTAAATAATGTACAATTTATCTATATTTTTAACTGTCACATAATATCTAATTCTATTTCTGGTTATATTGCCCTATCTAGCTTACAGTGAAACTTGAAGTTTGGTGCCATATCTGAAACAAAGGAAAATAAATTAGTAGCTTTTTAGAAATTAAACTTTGTGTAGTTAGATAGATTCATCATCACAACCCATAACGTTGGGAAGCCAAAAAGGGGCTAAAAGGAGGTTAAAAATTGATTTACTTGAGTGTTGTGGGGCCTATCGGATTGTGAAGTTTAGGTGCTAAAAAGAAAAAATCAAATAGTGTGCAATTCACACTGCTAGAAGTGAAACTTCATAACAACGAATACTGTCCGTCCAAATATTGATGTTTTGCTTTGCTTACGTCAACCGCCATTTTGGTGATGCTTCATTTGCGTCATTTCCGTTTCAACGAATTCCAAATCACAACGATACTAAAGAAGTATTCACTTCAAAAAAATTATTTTGTATACTCCTTAATTGGTGTGGGGAGCGAGTACCGATAGGTTTTCACCAATGTAAAAAAAACAAGTCACCAAAAAATACTCTAGCGTTTCACATATTATTTGTATGAGCCCCACGTCAAATCAATTAACAAAAAAAAATTGATTACTTTTCTTCAATTAGGTATTAATTTGATAATTGCTGTTGTTGAAAATTACTTTTTTAAACAATATTTTTTGTTTATGTTGGAAGTATAGGATATTCGGCCTGGCATTAAGTTGCCATTCAAGCAAGCTATGTATGTGTCTAAGTGAGGAGTGAATAGGTTTTTTTCTAAGTTCGTGCGCTTTACCATCAAAGGGATACATTGCCACTTACTATCAGGTGGGATCGTAGTCAAGTGCTACGTTATTTAGAGTAAAAAACTATGATTTTATATGTATACTCATTGAAAAAGCAGTAACAACCAGGGTACCAAGTTATGGTATTTAAATACACACCGTTCTTATTAGAGTAGCATACACACACAAGTACTGTATTTATATTTTATATTCTGTTTCAATAGATAATAATCGCTGCTTTGCATAAATATTGTGAGTAAAATTTGTGTTTTTTTTATTGTGCGGTTATTCGTGCAAAGCAGCAATATGACTTCCAGTTATTAAATGCCTAATTCTTCTAACATCAAATAATTTCTATGGCAATGATGATTATTATAATGAGATACCTAGTTATTTATTCAAGCAAGTATGTTCACTTGAAATTTAATTATAAGTTTGTTATCATGGTAGGTAATTATTTTTGAAAAAATCTATAAACAAAAATATTGGTAGCGGTTTAGAATAGTAACTCTCCAACCGGGGGTTGGTATCAGGGGGGGGCATTGTGAAGGGTGTTGTTGTAATCAGGATGGAACCATCTTCTCACCCTTGTCTTGCATTTTTAGAGCTTGGTTTTCGTATTATTGGCATTTACAACTATCGAGTTTAACAGTTAAAAATTCGATAAAAGAAAATACGCGTCTCCGGCAAATTTTGTTTGCGGGGGGGTAATATGGGGACCTCCCCCTCCTCCCTCTACTTCCAACCCCCGGTCGGGGAGTTACTATTCTAAGTATTCTAAACCCATCCCAAATTTTTTTTTACTCTCAGTGTCTCAAATTAAACTGAATGTACTTATTAATAAATGCTTCTGTTATAAATTGAAAACAGGAAATAAGGACCATTTTAATAAGATATGTACTATGCATTATATTTTTATGTAAGTCTATTAGAAAACTTTATGTCAGAAACTTTGATAAGTTTATGCAAGTTTTATTTGTAGCACTTGCACGTACCTTTTTTTTCGATAAATCCTTTTTCACGTTATTGCACACACTACACAAAATTGTTCCAAATTTCAATCATTATTACATCTTAGTCACTTCAATAAACAAAAACATTTTGCATTTGCATCAATATTTTCGCAAGAATACTCTGCCCGTTACTAAAAAAACAGTTCTACGTCACGTAAATATTTTCATCGAACTGTCAAAGTCACTTTTTTATGATCCACGGAGCATGTACACAGGTAAAGGTGTAAACGGAAAGTTTACTTCCGCTTCCAAATATACAGCCAAAACATGTAAATTAGAAAAAATATTTTTAGAATAACCAATCAGTTTTGTTATCTTTAGGTTATAACAAAATTTTTGGTTCGTAGCAAACGATGCTCGTCCGTGGCAGCCTTCTAACACTGCATTAGTAATGTTTCGCGCGATAGTAAAATTACTTAACTGACCGCTCGCTGGCCAGTTAGCCGGTTCGTTGGGCGCTTGGTACAATACACCGGTCTACAATGCCATAATAATTACAGCGACAATTACGGATACAAAATTGTTGAGCAGGTTATGCTTGAATTTAGAGGTCGTTTGATCACTTCTTTTGTACCCCGCAACTAATTATTTATTTGTTCAGTTATATATCAAGTAATGAGGGTAAAGGGAATTTTCACTTATTTAGGGAAAATTTTTATTCTCAGTTCGCGTCGACTAATCTTCATTGCATCATTCCCGGTACCCGTGGGTAATTCGAAAAATCAGTTGTATTAAAATACTATCTTGTAACACGAAACTTACTTTTTTAATGTTAGGGCCACATTAATAAATAAATAAATAGAAGATAAATTTATTGTTCTAAATAATATTTTTAGCAGTACGTACGTCTAAAATAATAGGATTTAAATATGGATTTTATGTAGTTTTTAGATAACTCTATCTACTCAGCAACAGGTGTCGCTTGTAAGCGTAGATAACAAAATGAAATAATTTTGATGACAAGTTTATTCACCTAAGTAACATTTTCATTAATATCATAGAGTTTATTAATTTATGAAGTTAAATTCTAATTAATTCGTAAATATTTGAAATTATTTCTTTCAGTTTTTTTTTTAAATGAGATAAGTTAATGCTTGACAACTATCCCACCTGATGGGTAAGTGGCGATGAAGTCGAAGATGTTGGTCGCACTAACTTATTAGGTTAAAATGGAAATGTTTTGCCTTAATTGAACGTACAATTATTTGACGTTTCAAAGTTGTACAAATGACAAATGACATGACATTGACATACCTAGCTAGGTAGGTACTATATACCTACTCTATATAGCCGTATAGGTACTTAGGTAGCCGTGTCCGTGTTAGTGATGGGCGATTGTTGCAAAAAAAACAATCGACTGAATCAAAAATTGTGCCTTTGCGCATTCGATTGTCGATTCAGTAGTTCCACGGGATGATTATTCGAATAACAATCGACAAACTACTAACTGAACTACTAAATAGCTAAAGACTAACTGTAGGTTCAATCAACTGCCTTACGCTGTGCGTAGTGCGTACCTACGTGCGATTGTTTTCAAGTACCTATTCGATTTGTTTACACTTTAATTTATTTAGTTGGTTGGATTAAACTTTATTAGAGCAAGGTTACGCGCGCGGGTTATGACAGTTTGACACGATGCCTAAAAGATCTTTAGTATGGGATTTTTTCGTAAAAATAAAAGAAGGAAACATTGAAAAAGTTAAGTGTAACTTGTGTTCACATTCTGTAACGTATTTTCGACGTTTCGACTAGTAGTGTACCTGACCTGCCACTAATTAAGAAAAAAAAAACAATAAAATAAATAAGATAGTGTATAGTGTGCGTGTATATTGTTTACATAAACAAATGAGTGTGTGGGTATATTTGGATTTTTATATAAAAAGGGTCGATACCTTTTGTAATTACTTATTTAGTAGTACGAAAATAGAAGTAACTGCACTCATGCACTACGAATTAGTAGTTCACACTTCATGCGCATGGTAACCAACCTTGGCGCCAGCCAGTCTATAATTCAATCGACTAATATCATTTGTTATCGAATTTTATCGAATAAACTGAACAATCGACTAATTCGATTAATTTTAGTAGTAATCGCCCATCGCTAGTCCGTGTCGTCTCGTCAACTCTCGTCTGTCTGTGTCTCTGTTCTTGATTCTTGTCAAGTTGTCACAATCACAAGACAAGACAAGTCAAGTTCTTGCTGTTCTTTTTCGACATTCGTGTTGTTTTGTTTTGACTATACCCGTTTCAATACATTTGTATTTATAAATAATATATTTTTTTGTATGAAAACATGGCAGAACTGCCTGCCAAACGTAGAAAGTTATCCGAGGCAACTAAAGAAGAATTACTGCAATTAGACAAAGATGTATGTTGGGCAGAATGTTGAATTTGTATAATGAACTATAATGAATATGAACTTTTGATTTACTTCTTTGTAACCTTCTCTGTATAACTTCAGGAACTAGTGGAAAAAGTGTTGCAGTTGCAAAAACACAACGTACAGTTACGGAATATTATCAGCAAAAGTAATTCTGAGAATCCTATAAGTGACGTTAAGAGCAGAAAAAAGCAGTTTGATTTCACAAAGTAAGTATCGCAACAAGTTATTTCCTCAATATTATCGCAAGTTTACTATGAAACAATTGAAAATCCTACCAATAATTCCCAGATCTCTATCCATTAATAAATTTACCTATTCACCCACTTAATAAGAAATGTTGCTCAATAAGAAATGTCCAAAAAATAGTTGTCGTGACAATTGATATATTTTTTTTAATTATGCTTTCCCCGTCACAAAACGACTATATTCTTTCATCCTTTCTTATCTTCTCATTAATAAAGGAGCTATTGGAAAAAGTGGATACTTGATTATGTGCACCTCTTTATACACCAAACCAACTAACGTTATCCTTAACACCCTCTGCTGACCGGACTGGCCATCCTAGTCCTGATAAGAGTTCTGGGTCGATTACAGTGGCCATGGGCGGCAGCAGAAGGGTGGTGCTGCACACTCGCATATCTTAAATTCATTAAAAAAACCTAACTTAATTTATACAGTTATGATATTGGCAACAAAAGAAAGTGATATTATTATGGTTTTACCATAATAATATGATGCAACAAATATTATCAATCTGTACATTTCAATTTAGGCTTTTGTGTCTCCTTAAAAGTGGTCCTAATTCATAGTAATTAATGCAGATTGACTTAATCATTACAACATATGTGACTATGCTGAATGTAATTATAATTGTGCCTAAAATATATTTGAAATGAACAACATTTGGTGATTAGAGAGAACAATGCAATTAATATTCTTTGTAAATAGGTACAATGATATAACAATATAATGTATATTTTGACGTTTACACAATTGTGCCCTCGTTTGAAGGTTGAGAAGTGTATATACTTTGAAACTATCATAATAAAAAATAAAAGTACATGGTACTTTAGTTAGTCCGAGGTTAGGTACTCATAGTCCAAGATTGTATAGTAATCCTATACATACGGCATACGGGATTACAATTTTGACAATAGACAACTACCCCCTCCACTTGAGTATGTACATAACCCATCCTCATGTATGTCAGATATTGCCCAATAGATAGGGTATTTTTTTATTTTAATATTATTTAAAAAAATAACCTAAAAAGTAAACCGTTAAATAGTAAATATTAATCTAGCACAGTGGTCGGCAAACCGCGACTCGCGATCCGCATACGGCTCCTTGACTCCCCGGTTGCGGCTCTTCCACGAAAATTTATTTTTAACCCTCGTTATTTCTGTAAAATATGTATATCTATGTTAATACTTGACATATTTTTTTGTATACTTCCAGATGCCATTATCGAAGAATTCTCCTTCGAATAATGTACTTCGGCTGGAATTACCAGGGCTTTGTGGTGCAGGAAGATTCTCCAAACACCATTGAACATTGTTTATTCCAAGCGCTGACCAAAACCTGCCTCATAGAGAGTAGGGAGAAATCAAACTATCATAGATGTGGACGAACAGACAAAGGTGTCAGTGCGTTTGGACAGGTAGTCTTTTTTACTAATGTTTATTATTGTGCACATAATATATTATATTACTACACTTGTGGTATATTAAGTAAGAAACAAAGAAAGAAAAGTTTATTTTACCTTATTATAATGCTATGAAACTTTAAAACGGAAACATAATATAGATATTATAATCGCGGAGGAACCACGGCTGCTAGTTTTCAGAGTGACTCGTTTGATAGTCGTGCAGTTTTGCATTGTTGATGACTGGTGTAACTAATATTCATTGGTGTTGGTGACCGCTTACCATCAGGCAGCTTGTCTACCGATTTGTTAAAAAGTAGCAGTTGATACTTGAATTGGTAACCAATAAGGGTTAAAACTCTCTGGCGTTTCGGCGTTTCCATGCTTCGAAACGTCGTGAGGTGTCCTTAAAATTGACGAGATATTATAGTATTAGGGTTTCAGAACTTTCTGACTATCACATGGCGCATAGTAGTAATATCTTTTCCAGGTAATATCCTTAAGCATACGGAGTAAGTACCCACCAGAAGATCAGCATAAGGCCGAGGCTATATCATCAGAGTTACCGTACTGTACCATGCTTAATAGATTGCTGCCGGCAGATATAAAAGCAGTGGCTTGGATGCCGATACCAGCGGATAGGCCTGAATACAGCGCACGGTGAGGGTAGTACCTAGTTTATAGAATATAGAAAGACATAATACTTGTCAAATAGTGGTATTACAACTGTTAAATGGCTATTATCGAACAAAGGTCATTTTGGATGGCTGCAATGACATATGGCCTTTTCCAAAGTAATAATAAACAACACTATAATGTACGTAACTTTTTTATTGTTGCTAAGAAACTGACTCCCAATGGATAGATAATATTGGAACAGGCTATTAGTCGATTATGATAATTTATATATACCTGAACAGAAAACCAAACGCTTGCTTGGCAGTTATCAACAGAGCTATGTGGATTAACTTAGAAACTCCAGGACATATCAATTACCTGACATACTTACATACATATATTAATGACAAGGATGCTTGGTAGTAGACATCCGCATCCGGTTCCGCTCAAGTTAGTATTTAGGTATAAAATGGTAGTACCTAGCAAAGAAGATTGTAATTAGTTTTTAAGTACTATATATATTTTTTTTAAAAGATGTGCCGAGGAGTTTTTTTTCGCCGTTTCTTTTTCTCCTCGTAAGATTTAAAATTTAAAGGCACCTTAGCGAAACGGTGGTAAATGCAAAAAATGACGTTCATAAGTGTATTCTAAATACCTACATGGAATAAATGATTTGAGTTTGAGTACAAACACACTAAATACTCAGTGACATGTGTTCAGGTTCGACTGCAAGCAACGTCAGTACAAATACTACTTCCCGCGCTCCACGCTAGATGTCGCGGCGATGCGGGCGGCGTGCGCGCGGCTCGTCGGCTCGCACGACTTCCGCCATCTTTGCAAGATGGACGTCGGGAATGGCGTCGTGCAGTATACGCGGGAAATCTTCACAGCTGACATTGTGCCTGTGGATGGGGAGGACGCTGATGAATGTGAGTATTTTTAATATAGAATAATAACAAATGACATTATAAGTTCTTTCTGTGCGATGTTACAATAAAAAAGTGCGTGCTCTTTGTTATACAATGGGCGCGTTCCACTAAGCGATGTCATTCCATCTACTCCACTAAAGGTCATTAACCCGGCCGCTCAGCCGCCGGCGGGTCGGTCGTTGTACCTACACAGCTGTTGACCATACATTCCGAGTATTTTTAGATAATTTTGATTGCCATTTTTGAAATAATTATCGTGTAGAAGTTTGACTTTATATTTTTAATCATTAACTATGACCATGTTCTTTCGTGTCCTCGAGTATGTCAAGTGAATTAAAAATCACCAGTAAGTATATGTATTCATACTCGTATAATAATTATGAAGTGTCAAATGTCTTATCTGCATCAGGTAGAGCCATGTATTGTCTGTTGATAGAGGGCAATGCGTTCCTCTGGCACCAGATCCGGTGCATCATGGGCGTGTTGCTGCTGGTCGGGGAGGGCAAGGAGGGACCGGAGGTTATTGCCGAGTTACTGGACGTTGAGAAGAATATAAGGTGATAATATAGTCAATAAATGCTACTTTTTGGTTCTTTAACTCTTATTTACGTTAATATTGTATACAACCAGTATGGCGCCTGTTTGCGATGGCGGACCGTTGTGTGGAGAGTCCTAGGTTCGATTCCCAGCGAGGCGAAAATTTTAATGCTGAGCCTTAGACTCGGAACAGAAATTTAAATTTAATCATTCAAATTTCTGTTCCGCTGGGAATTAAATTTGGGACCCTATGAATGACTGTTTGGCATATACCACTGCACAACACGGACCGTCGAATCTCTTTATCTGTGATTATTTCTTTCTTCATATATATGAATTACCTACTTCTTATGTTTTTAATTTTAGAAAACCTCAATACAATATGGCAATAGATGTTCCGTTGAATCTGTTCAAGTGCTGCTACGATTTAGAAGAAAGTAATGATTGGGTGTACACAAAGGATGAACTAAGACAAACCATTACTGATTTGCAGAAGACTTGGGCAATGTATAATATTAAGTAAGTCAGTCTTAAGCAACTATTACCTGCCGATGCACGCTCAACTAGCTTGTGAAAAAGCACACCGCCCGATGGTTTGTGTACCTCTCGGTCACAATGTATATATATCTTTCCCTCTCTTTTTATTATCATCGCAGTGTCCGACAAAGCAATCGTTCGTAAGGTGTAATATTTAAAATAAACCAACCTACACGTAAACATGTCAGCGTTAAAATTTCTGTATCGGTGGTAGTTAACCATTACGTTATTAATAGTTTTTAAAAGATTTTTTAAGGATTTAAAGATTTAAAGATTTTATTGTATACAAAAAACAAATAACAATAACAAAATTGTACGTAAACAACTGCAATAGTAAAAACTGTGTCGCAGTAGTTCCATCCCGATAACGTTAAAACAGGAGTGTTCTAAGTATACATAATATCATTTTATAATATTAGTTAACTAGTTTCCAACATTGTATATGCTAAATAAATTTCTACAAAAACTGTTGTAACTACATTAGGTAAGTACGGTTATTAATTATATTTAAGTTTAGTTATAATTCATTATGAAGTATATTTAAATTTAACTTGTGTGTGCGTGCGTAAGTTTGTGTGTGTGTGTGTGTGTGTGTGTGTGTGTGTGTGTGTGTGTAATTCCTATTATCCATTATCCAGTGAGAAGTGCTTCAGTCTCATCATATGTGAGGTTATATATTAAGTAATTAGTTATTTTATCTTTACATTCCCTAGAAGACAGTGGATAAATGTTGATAGTTTTATTTAGTTTATTATAGACTTTAGATGCTAAAAATTCGTAACGTCGACTTGCAAGGGCAGTGCGACAAGGTTTTACTTCGCAGATGCGTCCGGTCCGACGACTATTGCTACTCTCATTAATAAATGGTAAGGTTTTGTGTTTCCTTAAGATAATCTGGCGCACGAATAACTGTCTGACTGTTAAAACATTAGCAAGTTTATACAGATAGTATATAGTATATACCAATATGTTTCGACAAACTTCACTTGATCGAATATCGAACCCGGGACTTTTCGTTTGACGGGCACGAGATTCTACCAATCATTGAAACGCTCTTCGTTACAGGTGCACAATGTTTAGAGATTCTCTCGACCAACTCGAGACAGTATACTCCACGAGATTGAAAGAGACGGGCGATAAAACGAAGGAGAACGATAGAGACAGTGTTATCGAGTACGCGAGCGGTTTGAGTCAAGGGATAAATCCTAAAGTGTATAAGCCGTTGTTTGAGCGGCAGACTTGTTGTAAGTAGTAGTTCTAACTATAGTTTAGTTCCAAAGGAGTTCCGTATACAAAAGATGTCAACGGCGCCCAACTAATAGGGCTCCGCTGTCCGTTCCTCTCTTAACTTGATGAATTTCTTAAACCTACTATAAATTGAGATATAGATTAATTTTAAACGGAGCATTTATAAAACATGTTTGGTGTAACAACAAATAGTAAAAATAAAAACAAGTTGAAAATTAAAGAAGAAATATAAGAATCTCGATTTTTCGCCTCATCTTTTGAACCGTGATAGGTTAAACACTTACACTTTCAGTACGTGTGTGTTGCCATAGTTAGAAACACTATAAGACGTAATGTTTTTTATAGAATTAAGGTAGCAAACGAGCATGCAGCCCCACCCTTCCGCTGCCGCCATGACAACTGACCGATAGAACAAGACACATCGGGGAAAAAATGGTTAGTGAGTTAGCAAACGGTGTTAGAACATTTGTTAGTTAGTTCGTTAGTATTGACTGACCAAGCCGTTACTTGTTCCAGCCACCCTTGAAGAGAGGATCGATTACTACAAAAGAAAAAGGTCATTTAAAGTCAAGGACACTGCGAATGGACAAGAAGAACAAACCCCAAACAGTGCGGCTAAAAGTTAACCGAAATCATAAAAACAACTTTCACGGAATAATGGTTGGCGTACACATATCAAGCGCTCATAGCCCGGCGGCTTGCGTCGATCTCAAGTGATCGACAAAGTTAAGCAACAGCGGGCGCGGTCGGTAGTTGGATGGGTGACCGCTAGTGGCAAAATTTCTTGAGCGCTTCCGTGCTTCGGAGGGCACGTAAAGCCGTCGGTCCCGGTTGTTATCATTTGGTAGCAGTCGTTAAGCCATGTCGGATACCTTCGGGCGGCTTAAAATTTCCGACACTTGGGTTGGCCACTAACCCCTCCACCAATCCGCACTGGAGCAGCGTGGTGGAGTATGCTCTAGGCCTCCTCAGGTATGAGGAGAGACCCGTGCTCAGTAGTGGGCCATTAATGGGTTGTAGCCAAACACATATCAAGTGGGACGTGATATTGTTGTGTGATAAGTGTGCGCCAGGCGCCAACCTTAGTGACGTATGTGTGGTGTGTGTGTGAAGGCTGTGGTGTATGAAAGAGATAGTGAACGTAATTGGGAAAAGTGTTTAAACTTATCCAATTGGTTAGAAATAAGCTTTATTTTATTGTAACTAAGTTTTATTAAATAAATTTGTTATCAAATCTTTTTGTGTGTTATTTCTCGAAGTTTGTTAAGATGGAATGGAAACCTAAAAAAAATAAGAGTAAGACTTAACGCGAACTGTTTTAAGTCTTTTTTCTGATCGCTGACCTAAATAGATCGGTCCATCAACGAAATGAAAGTATCCAACGGAATGAATCACCTGCCAGACCGCACGTCTCACTTTACGGGAGATAGTTAATGCTTCATAACAATCCTATGTGAAGTCCAAGATGTTGAACTAACTTATAAAATCCAACTCAGTCTTCTCTTGCGGCTTTCCACATCATACACAGGCACCGACGCGGGCAAGCTATCCCATTCCTTCGCAATGCGCATAATGACGACGCACATGTCCTTTGTGTCGACGATGTAAGGGTGGACTCGCCGTACATCGGGTTCGATGGAGGAACGGGAATGGGGGAATTATTTCTAACAATTCCTGTAGTAGCTACCTATTAGTGTGGGACGTGTGTGATATCGACCGTGTTGACAACTGAACACACAAAAACATCAGCACACCCCACCCTAGACAGAAGTTTGAATGATTAGCATTCATATTTCCGCGTCGATAGAAACTAGGAATTTTCGAACGGCATTCAGACGTAACCGCTGTACCATACTGGACTTCAAATCAAGATTAAATAGGCTGCTACTAAGTTAGTGCGCGTTACCACCCAAAACTACATCATAACTTACCATCTCTCTCTCCTCTCTCTTCTCTATCCTCTATCTATATCTTATCCTAGCCTATAAGACGTGCAAAAATATTTCAGTCATTATTACATATAATTTGAGAGTTTATTAACATTCCTATACATAGTAGAGAGAGACTTAGAGAGCGGATCTTTCATACTCATGTTTTTGTTTCGCGATAGTGTAACAAGGGTTTCAGCTAATAAGTTACCACAACATTTATTACATAAGTAGGTATAGGGCGGTAACTACGAAATTCGCCGGGACAGCTAGTTGATAATAGAGTACAAGTGAGTTCTTCAAGAACGAGTGGGTGGGAATTTATCATTGATGGCCAGACGTCATACCTACGTGTATCCTGACATTACGACTGGACGACGTCAAAGTCTTGCAATATTAAATGACTACGGAGCTCTGTCACGGTAATGGTATCATATACCGTGTCTATGTTTTCACGTAGGTACAAGGATTATTCTAGTATCGACAGATAAATTTTCCTATTGCTCATATTTGTTCAGGTTGTAATAAAAAAAATTACGTAGGTATATAGGTATGTCTCACAATGTTGCCATTTTTGTACGTTATTCGATGAAACTGTTTACTAAGAATCGTGTTTATTATCATAATTATATTTCGATATTAATGTATTATTCGAATATTGTTCATTTCTAGACCCGGACTATTTCCCAGAAAAATCTAAAATACAATTAACTTGTCGTTTTAAAACTTCGAGTCAGGGCTTTTAACACTATGAAAATAATGTTACTTAACGATGCTTATTGTGTGAATTTGGTATCGTTTCAAAGCCCTGCTTCGAGTAGTTATGTTTAAAACGAATGATCAATTAAGTGTCCAGTCTGCGAAGATGAGGTAAAACATCATCAAAATCCAGAGAATCTGTCTTAAAAACTATCATTGGATTATTCCTATCTTTATCGTGTGATGTGAGGATACCTACGCGTCGGAGCTTTCGTAAATAGCACTCCTATAAATAGACTTAATACCCAATATTTAGGAGTATGACGTAAGAATATTAATAACATCGCCTCTTTCCGTTAATGTAGGTCGAAAGTAATGTTTTTTTTAGCTTAAATGGATGACGAACGGCCTGGTAGTTCCAGATGGTGTCTCCTATTGTAAATTCCAGATATTTTAAGCTATTTAGAGATCTTTTGAACTTTCCAGTAAGGTTTGTTCATGGAATTGGATGACGCGCTCGCATTCCCCTGATGCAACTCAAGAGTGTTTTAAGTGTATCACTGTAATGGTCCATTTGTTAGATATCTCGTTGTTTAATGTTAATATTGTAAAATATTGCTGCTTATATTTGCTCCTTCTTGCAAGAATATATTTGATATTATTCAGAACTTGGGTTATAGCGTTGATAAAGCAATGTGTCATGGTATAATCATTATTTTACAATTGTATTATATTAATTAGTTTCATGGCGATATGATCTTGTTCTATGTCGGTCACAGTTGTCACGGGCGGCAGCGGAAGGTTGTGCTGCATGCTCGTCCCAGAGTACTTTGTATATGCTCGTTTGCGGCCTTAATTCCATACAAAAGTTATTCTCTTTCGAGTGGAAATAATATAGATTAAGTATTTTATTCAAATCGTCTGTAGCCTAAACTCTTTACGTAGGTATTCACTAATACCCATTTGCGGTATTCGATTCCAAAACGATTCGTTTTGCTTACGAAACGGAATCTATTTAATTTACGAGACGTAACTAAAAAGACTTCCATAGGAAATGATTTTATGGAACAACTTTAACGACTCGTTACTCGTAACTTGTTTTGATCGGTTTACCGATTGGTTAGGGGAAAACCGGGTAATGCCGGTCACCTAAGCAAAATCAAATGTAAATTAGTGAAAATCAACCTTTTATTTAAAAACTATTAGGCAAACAGAACTTCAACTATTATTCTACGATAATCACAAAAAATAAGATCAATAGTCATAATAAATTGGGCACAATAAACATTTAAAAAAAAAGTGTCTTTGACCGCCATTGCCCGACATGGAGGGTAATGCCGGTCAGCAGGATGGACAATACCGGTCAGGCTATAAACGACACAAATCGCATATGTAACCTACGGGTAATTCACAGTCCGAACACTCAGCATGAGCTCAAAGCCCCCACTGAACACACCTGTACCTTACCAATGTTTATTGTGCTAGCCATAATCGTTGCATAGCATACACTTGTTTTCAAGATCTTCAATGGTGTCTTCATCGTCATCAGGTACGTCTATCATGTCAATTTCGGAGTTCGACGAGCTTTCATTATTACTTTCTTCAAACATTCTCTTTTTCACCTTTTTTATAGATTTTTCGCTGGGGATATAATCGTTGAGAAGCGATGGTGAATCCGGTGCTAATATGTTGTGCCCTGCTTAATGGGGTTCCATCATCAGATCATGACCTGATGAAAAAATGACCAAGTCGGGAGCATACCTTTCACATAAAAAAATAATTATAAAAATAGTTTCGCATTTGACGAAGATATACGTAGTTGAACACACTTAAAAAATATAATCTACTTGTATACGTGACTTGCAGGTAATACCGGTCAGGGTTGACCGGCATTAGCCACCTGTGCACTTTTGAAGTTAAAAATAATTTAAAAAAAAACTTGTTGCAAATTACTTGAAATCTTCAATGAAATAGATAGTCAGGTAACTAATTGGCAAAAAATATTATAGACAATAAATGAAATCGAAATATTATTATACTCACCTCTTAAATTCTGCGGCCAAAAAGTTATAAGAGAATTGCGTGAAAAAAACACAAGTCTTTTTTTCGGTGGCGCGTGGTCGGAACTGAACTGAGGTTGGTGCATCGGAGCGGGGAGCAATCATTCCTCCCTTTATGCATTTTTGAGTGCGCGTAAACAAAGTATTTTGTAAGATAATTGGGTGACCGGTATTGTCGCCTGACCGGGATTACCCGGTTTTCCCCTAAACAGGGTCCGCACTTAACTAAATATCAATAACCATTGGTACTTCGACTGTAGTAGGGCGATGTGAATATCCGCATCTAGGCTTCGTTGTAACAAAAAGCTCCCGCATAAAACAAGAGCAGACTGGCAACCCGATGGCACGTGGTCACCGTCGCCCATGGATATCGGAAACACCACAGCCATCACTGATGCATTGCTTGGCAAGCAAGAAAGAATGAAAAACAGGCTCTTAAGCCCGCAGCCGGACACGACAAGTCGTTTGGTGGTTGAGTCCAGCATGCAGCCTAAATTACCTTCGGGTAAAACTGGATAGAAAAAAGAAACCGGGCGCCGTAACCTCCTCTGCAGCCTTAAAATAATAACACTATAGAAAGACAGTCTTCATACAAGCGCTCTGTCTAAAGTGAAGCACTGAACCGAAACTTTCCCGAAAGCGGGAAATGATTCGGCTGCGGATAATCATATGTTTTTAGCAATAATACATAAATAGCTTTTCAGATATTTTGTGACACCATTTAACTGGACAAATCGTCATAATTCTTTTTTTTCGCGAGACACGTTTGGCGTGCGTTGACATGAGCTGCCCGGTGTTTGGAGTCATTTCTGACTCCAATTAAGGTGCTTCAAAACGGCCGCGCGGACTTCGTTTCTATAGTGTAAGGTTCTTAGGTACCTAATTATTCTAAGATCAATCAGTATTCTAAGTCGCTCGAATACGGCCAAAATTTTTAGCAGGTAATAAATAGTGGAAATACATATGGTCACTAAACTTGAGTATACCCACCACGATTGAGTTTAGTAAGTGTCCAAGTTTAACGCTACTTTAACGGTCTATGGGAAGGTCCAGGTGGTAATCCACTACAGGCCAATGTATTTTCAACAACACTTGCACATTCGCACATGTTTGACACACATGTTTGTACTCATTGCATTCGTTGCAGTAGTGTTGCGCAATGTATTTTTAAAGTATCGACACTTGGCCAAAATACCTTATAATTACCAATTTTTTATGAATTATAAGTTTTTATTATTTTTAAGTTAAACAAATAACATTTAACGTGGTTGCATTGCTACATGTACTTAAGTATTTGAATTCACGTGCCGGCCCAAAAGAAAATTTTAAAACCAAAGGCATGTTATAGGCAACCAATTAGGTAGGTACTTATTGATATATAACAACTAGATACCTACTAATATTATCCGTGCCCAGTAGTGGGGCAGTTACGGGTTGCGATGATGTGTGTACAAGTGTCTGTAAGTACCAAAAAAAATATGACGACTCAGTAAATAGACATTTTAATGTGGCCTTATACCAATATCGTCTAACTGCGAGGACTAATACCCCAAGTTTCAAAAATTATTTTGTCACCTGAAACTCTTTCCCGTCTTAACGACTATTATCTAAGTCTATAATCGACTAAAATAACACATCCAATATAATCTCAGTTCAATTGATGAAATTATTTCGTAAACAATATTTATATAAAAAATGCAACAAGGTATTTCGCCTGTACCTACTTAATTTCTTAATTAGTATTTAAATAAAGAATGGTTTATTTAGAAGTTTAATAAGATATTTATTTTATGTCTTAAAACTTAGGTATATGATTAAACATAACGGGATGTTTACAGCACGTGTAGTCAAATACATTGTCATCATCGATCACAATAATTTAAGTATGTCGTGCCATCAAATGACATACGAGTCCACATTATTACATAGTAATGGGACAAATATCGATTATGGGACTCATTTAAGTTTATAATTTGATTCGAGATTATCTAATAGTAATGCAGGCTTTGCAAGGTCAAATTAATACAGAATCGGATTAAAGCCGAATTTGAAACGTTCAAGCTATGTGTTAAATAAAACTATTCCATACATTGCCTACGCATTTAATACTTTGCCGAATGTTCAGCCAGCAATGTTTTAAATACAAATATTTACTGTGAATTACCTAGGTACTCTAGCTATGTCGTAGCCAACTAGTTAAAACAGCCCTATAACTGAAGAACTAGCTGCATTGCTTAACTCCAATCAACTGCACGTCTAGTTTTTAGTCGAATCATTATGTCAGTTAAAACACAAAAGTCGGCGTAACATTGAATTAGTTTGTTTTTCTAGATATCCTAATCTCCTCTTCCATTCTATAAAATAAAAAAAAATCACGAGTTAGGCATTCTTTAGAATATCTATATTTAAAATCTACGACTTACTTACACCGATAAAATATCGGACACCGAGACATCAGTTACTTAAAATGGCAGATAATCTAGAAACAAATATGTGGAAAGCCAACAGTGCCAATAATTTAACAGCAATGCCAGTGGAATACAACATTAGTTCACCATACATAATGACTATAACACCGTAATAAATTATACACGCGGGAAATATCGATAAAGGTTTTTCACGGCCGCGTCACTAGATCTATCATTCAGCCATGTTGGAGTTTTATTTCAGAATCGGAAACGGACGGAAGCGGGCGGCATTATGACTGAGCGCGGGAAAAAAATTCGTTTTGTTTTCTAATGACAAAGGTTGTTATCGTTATGCCTATTGAATGAATTGTCTTGTGATTATGCAGTGAAGTGCCGTTTGTGAGTTGCATGGCTGTTTTGATATTTGATTTGGTAAGTAATTTCAATTGTGTTACTACGGCCGCTTGGCGTGAAATTATTGTACAAATGTAATTAGTAACAGTGGCATTTATGATATAATGAGAGTATGTTTTTATTTTTCTTCTAAATATAAGAATTACGTTTTATTTAATGTTCATTTTATTATTTTTTATTGCACAGATTACGATTGTATTTTCGCACTGACTTCAAAATCATAGGTTATTAACAAATAGTAATATTATTACTTAGTATAGCACATGATAAATAGTAACTATTATTAATAACTACATATTAAACGATTATCTTCAACATGAGGTCTAAAATATAAAATGTAGTTCATAATAATTTATTTCTTTCGTATATTAAGGAAGGTATCGTGAATAATAATTAACCCCGATTAATTATTAAGTCCACGACACCAAAAACTTAATGGCTACTTAAAACCTTTTGTAAAATGTGCCGTGGTTAAGTAAAAATTAGTTTTATGTAGAGATTAACAGTAATTACTCTATGTCATGAAATCCGGAATAATGATTTTGTGGGTAGTGGCAACAGTGTAGATATAGATACGAGAATAACTTGTAAATGAGGATTTTTGTTTTTAGTGGTATAGTTTTAATTTGTGAAGAAAATACATTCTTATAAATATTAATTTAATTCTTTCGCCGTTTCTTCCTCTCGATAAATATAACTATATCACTTATACCACTTTTGCTTTTGTGTAGCGTTATTTATTTTTATTATTATTTATTTATAATTGAATTAGGTAGGAAGGTGTTTTACAGAACGCTAGTCGCTTGAGTAGGTACCACACAATCATACATCAAATTATTCAAATTGTTTAGTTTTGATTCGAATCATCGATGACCTCAAGAAAAAATAGCGTCTGGGAAAGCCCATTGGTAGTTAATGTTCATTTTTGGTTTCTTGTTTGTTTCATTCTGTTAATACTCATATGCAGGTAGGCAATGTCTTTTGATGCAAAAGATCGGCTATTATGTAAAAATGCCCTTTCTTCATGACCGAGGATCGTGGTCATTCATTTTACGCCTCATATTTATCTCATTTTTCTCATTCTCTCTCATGGATCTTTAAACAAGGATGTGAAGCGCACGAATACAGATGAGAAATCCTTTGATTCGCGCGAAAATACCGATCCAAAAACGACAGTTATAGCGAATACCGAACATGCAACAATATGCTGTGTACATACTCGTTTTCTTCTCGGCCTTTCTCACCGAGTAGGCACTAATCGGTCGGTAGTCTCAACTCAAGCTCAACTATAGGTGCGGCACAAAAGGAAGGCCCCGATGAAGTTTATTTGACGTCTGTCCGATCATCAAGTTTCGTATAAATTATTACATAAATTTGAAGGAGCAAATTGCTGTTCTTCATGGTCTATAGTGATGTGCAAAAAGTCATAAAATTTATCGAATGTATAACTTTAAGACCCAAAGTTAATTAATTACATGGATATTGAAACAATATATATATTTAAATATTATGGACTAATGCGGGACCATATAAACAAAGTATATGGTACCGCGAACAAATTCCTTCACGTTTTTACTAACAAAATACAGTGCCACCTTTAATAAAGTAAGTAAGTCAATTACATAAATGAATATACTATAAATCATCTCAAACCAACAAGGCCCACTACTGAGCTCAAAGCCGAGGAGATCTTAAATATAAGGTGATTCGTAAGACTCTTGTGATATAAATAGGGGGTACTCAGTATTCTCATTCCAAAATATGTGTAATTAAAAAGGGTGCTTAAAATTTTTATTCCAAAAATGTATCGATGCGACTCGCACTTGACCATATTTTTTCGATACTAAATTAACATTTTTCACGTCCCTATTTTAATATGTCAAAGGGGCCTTAATTTTTTGCCGTTACTATAGGTACCATTATTTTCCAGGCTTTTCTGTTTTCGAAAGGGGAACCCTGTGTTTTCATTTGTTGTACAGCGCGTTAATCCCGTTATGTCATAATCAAGCACAGTGGATTCTGTTATAACTTAAAATAACATAATGGTTAGCGTCGTTAATCGAACCATTTATAATGGGACAATTAACCATAATAGTTATTGTCGGTGCTCGCCGACACGACAATCGAGCTATCTCGCATTTTTATGTTTAATAAATATAGTAGACTAGCTTTCCCCAGCGGCTTCGCCCGCCATAAATCCCTAAATATATAAAAGTTGATAAAATCAGAGAACTTTCATACTAATTTTGCACCCCGCTTTTACCCCCTTAGGGGGTGAATTTTCAAAAATCCTTTCTTAGTGCTTCTCTACGTTATAAAAGAAACCCCTGCGCAAAGATTCAAGGTTCTAACCCTTATACTTTAGGCCCTGCGTTGATATGTTAGTCAGTCACTCGTCAGTCAGCTTCTCCTTTCATATGTATATAAATAACTATCTGCGCCAGCGAACGATGTTCCGCCATATAATGTAGATGTGAATGATTAAAGGGCGATTTAAATTTGAGGGGTGCGGGTAGGGAAGTGAAAATTTGGGATTATGTGTATTTTTTTACGCCACACCATAAAAAATAACCAAAAAAAAAAATTGACCAAAAAAATGAAAAAAAAAAACATTCTGTGGTGGACGACCTATAACGGGTATAAAAAATAGATGTTGGCCGAGTCTCAAACCTACTCGATATGCAGACAAAATTTCATGAGAATCGTAACTAACATTGTTACACGAGAATTTTATATATTACATAAAAGGTAATATAGATGGCTAAATTATTAGGAACAATAGGTACCCTACACATTTTTGCATTATTTCTAAAGTAAATAATATTAAAAAAAATGTACCTCCTTGTTTTTTAATTTTATTGGTGACAACTTTAGTTCTATTTTCTTTGCAAAGTGCAGTTAATCTAGAAAATATTAAAAAAAAACTAATCCCATCCCTAAAAATTTGGCCACCGATGTTAATTCCACAGTTTAAATTTAGAGCAATACTCATAAAATATGACAGCATTAAAATAATCACTGCTTTTTATTGTTATTTTTAAAATAAAAAAGCAAAGTGGCCAGTATGTAGGTACATTTCAGTAATAAGTTATGTCGCGAAATCAGTTGTGCGTCTGACCCACATTGCAGAATTACCGAGCGGGTAGGTACGTGAGATGGAACGTTGGATAACATTTTTGTTACTACTTAAATGTTTAGTTCGTTAGTTATTTAGCCGGTAAATGTACCAATGTTATTATAAGATTTATAAGTAAAAAACTCATGAGCACTGATGTGGAACGTCCCATCTGTAAGTCATGGCTCTAACTCTAACAAGAATTGCTGCGAATTAAAGTATTTATTAATCAAATCGACCAGTCGACGTAAGCTCCCGGGCTGTGAGCGCTTGAAGGCATGGATTTTTACAAAATAGTTCAGTAAACAGTAGTTCATAAAACTCCTTAGCTTTACAATTTACATTATAACAATGAAGAATTTAGATAACAATAGTTAGAAAAGGTAGGTACAATTGTACTTTGTACTTACATGATATTTGTAAACATAGATAAAAGTCAGGTCTGAACTTATGAATAGGTTCAAACACACATCAATTTTTTTCTTTATTTTTTCGGATGAGTACCTATGCAAAAAGTAACGAACAGATTTAAATGCGTTCTTGCCGACAGTACGATGTAAAAACATTATTCTACCTATATTGTAAGTTGCATAATCATAAACGTATACGCAGAATTGATTAATTTGATCCATCCATCATACACTTGCAAAAACAGACGCTGTTTGTTACTAAATGGGGAAAAATGTTATTATAATTTTAAACATTTTGCCATCATGTCCATCTCTTTCAAGTTAGACAGACAGACACGCGAATTATATCCTCAAATAACCAAATAACACCGAATAATAAAATAATGATAACCTCTCAATACTTTTCAATTAAATGTGTGCAATTGTACATATCAACTGAAAACCAGGCAGGTGACTCTGCATTCTGCTCACTTAATAATTGGGGCTTTCCAAAAAAGGTGTAAAAAGAGTTCTCGTTCAGGGCCGGCGTTGCACTGGCGTCTCCCCTGGTGTTGCTCGTGTCCTGGCGACGATGACCACTTACCATCGGGTGGCTCGTCTACGTCTCAGACCTTCAGGCTATAAAAAACAAAAAAAATAATGCCCATTACTTAATCCTGTTTAAAAATATTTGCTGTGCACACAGCGGAAACAATCTTCGTGTATTATCAAACTGTGTAGTCAAGGATCCGCCCTGTGTGTCGTATTTCAAAGAGGACTTTACGTGTGGACTTGTGTCCCCTCGTAAGCAAAGGACTGGAACCACTTTCCTTCCGCCTAGCTGGAAATGGAACCAAGTACCTACTGGCATGGCAATTGCGCCATACGGGTCGTCAAATGATAATAATAATTTTACCATCCTTGTACATGACACAGGTAAAACAACTATCATAACGGATCGATGACAACGCTCTACAAATGTTTACTTTAGACCTGTTTTCATTTGTTAAAGCACGTTTTGCTTATTTACGTAACATACTTTGTAAAATAGAATTCATAACAGAAATATATTTATAGTTTTTTCTTCATTAGTAGTTAGAAATTAAGTGCACCTCGTAAATTACTAGGCTTATTTTAGTAAATGTAATTATGTGCATCTATGTATGTATAGCTGATGTATAGTATCTATTTACTTTAAGTATAGGTAGTAAGTTTCAGGAATCATTGTCATTTTACGTGTATATGGCGGCTTACCTCACGTTTTATACTTTTCGGATTCGCCCGACTAGTTTAAAACGTGAGGTACCTAAGCCGCGATATGTAACACGTAAAATGTATTCAGGCACTCACGAATCTTTCAGTGCTAAAATAATCATTGTCATTAGTTCCTGACTGATATAGGTCGCCTCTAAAAAAGTATAACCGTAGACCGTAGTAAGGAGTGCGCACATTACAGGAGTGCGCACATTACACCAACTCGACGTCAACTCCACTCCGACTCCACTCCGTTTCAACTCCGACGTTCCGTTCCGCGATCAACGCTTCATCGACGTCAACTCGACTCCGTCTCCACTCCGTTTCAACTCCGACGTTCCGTTCTAGGTACATTACGTCATTGTGTCGGTCGACGCGTGGACTACTCGTCTACGGTGAGTCGTCGACGCGTTGGTCTCGAAACGGAACGGCTATGGGTGTAGGGCGAGCCGTATAGGTATTTTAAGTATAAGTTCGAAATTCAACCTTACCATCAAAGATATAAGGCTCATAATTGAATGTTAGCTTTGTCAAGGTTTTAGTCGCGTTGGCGTCGGTCGGTCGTGGAATCGTTGTACTGTGCGCACTCCTTAAAACGACTCCACGACCGACCGACGCCAACGCGACTAAAACCTTGACAAAGCTAACATTCAATTATGAGCCTTATATCTTTGAAGGTAAGGTTGAATTTCGAACTTATACTTAAAAGCCCTGTACGGCTCGCCCTACACCCATAGCCGTTCCGCTTCGACACCAACGCGTCGACGTTGCGTTGACGACTCACCGTAGACGAGTAGTCCACGCGTCGACCGACACAATGACGTAATGTAACTAGCGTCGGAGTTGAAACGGAGTGGAGACGGAGTCGAGTTGACGTCGATGAAGCGTTGATCGCGGAACGGAACGTCGGAGTTGAAACGGAGTGGAGTCGGAGTGGAGTTGACGTCGAGTTGGTGTAATGTGCGCACTCCTTTAACCGTGTAACTGTAGAAATGGTAGGTACGTAATACTACCCCGGGCGAACTTTGGGGTCTACTACCTATAAAATATATGTGGCATAAAATTTGGCCTACATACCTAGATAAGTTACCGATATAGTTCTCAGAGTTAGGCGGCTGAAGTGGCAGGCCACGTTATTCGAACTACAGACCGATGAGGTAGAAAAGTCCTCGAATGACGACCACGCCTAGGTAAAAGAAGTAGAGGTCATTTGATACTCTAATTCCATAAAAAGTATATTATATGGACAACTTTGCCGGCGTGTAGGGTTGATTAAAGTTCATTATAAATACATGCATGTCCGGTTAATGCGGTCTGTCCGTTTGAACTGCTGATTAATCTACGTGGGAAAGTAATTAAGGCCCCCAGATAACCTCGCCACAGCGCCAGCCAGTTTTGTATAGGTAAAGAATTATAATTACGTATGACGATACATTGTTCTGCCTATAATCCTGTTCGTATAGCTTCACACGCTAAAATTCTATTTATTATTGTTAAGTTACTTTAGTTTACTTCCTTAAATTTGCTGAGATGACACAAGATCGCGACAGATTATCATGTGTTGGATAGATGATGGCGTCTGCCCCGATTCACGAGGAACCATGCGTTGGCCACGCCAGGGTTCCAACTCTGCAAATTAATAAATGCTTCAACTGTGTCGTGTCCGAATAGTTTTGCACATCGTATGTCAAACGTGGTCAAACTATTCCTACACGATGCAATTGAGGCATTTTTAAATTAGCAAACTTGGGCAAAGCAGCTATTCGAGAGGAATGGCGTAGTCAAGCAAGCAATAAACACCTTAGTACCTATCACCTGTAGCCCGGCTGGGTAGCCACCACCCACCTGACCCACTTGCTCGAGTTAGCCGCCTAGCTTGACGTGTTCCAGGTTAAAGCTTAAGAGCTAGGAGTTTAGCTGATGTATTTGCGACCTCTGAACACAACACAGGGTACAAAGATTTCTCTTCACGTACGAATTAATATTGTCGCGTAAATTAAAAATAAAAGAAAAAGAAATTTGAAAATAGAATTTCTAAAATGTTTTCGACGCTAAATTAAAAGAAAACCTTTGAATTTGGAATGTTTGAAATTGGTGGTATATAAGGCGATTCCGGCCAAGGCAGAGTCAGTCGAGTCTTGGTAGCGAGTCGGGAAGCGCGCCAGTGGGAAGAAGAAGTAGGAATAGTGAAGTGCCGTTTCACAGTACAGTGTCGCGAGTGAAGTGAAGTGTGAAGCTAAGTAAAGTGTACAGTAAAGTGTATAGTACCGTGTCGCGTGTGTTACCTCTTTTACAGTGAAATAAAACAACATCTATTGAAGCCGGCCTTATTTCTTCCCATCCCCTACCCACGGCCGTGGCAATATGTTTGTAATCGACGGATGTGTGTTATTTTCATGGGTGTCCTTGTCGTTGACATTCTTAGCAATTTTGCCTAGAATAGGTATTATTTTTTTGACGCAAGTTCCATGGCAAAAAAAACAGAATCCCACCGATGTTTAAAATCAGTTGTAATGATTAACGGCTGATTACCATCGCACGTACATACATCACGAGCCCGTTAAAGTCAGTTTGATTGTTTTCAGCTGGTTCCTGTTTATTTTGCGCGTTTATTTTTATTAATTGCGTATCATACGGCAACGGCACCTACTTTGCGTTATTTTTTTATGGAAATAAGACAGCAAACGAGCATGCAGGCCGACAGCGCCTAGTGATAGTCATGTTAGTAGTATAGTAAGACCGTTGTTCTAATGTCGTGAGATTTGGTTCAATCCCCTGCCCCCCCTTAACCTCACGTGTGATTTTTCAAATACTTATTTTTAGTCTACCCAGTTTCCTAGCAATTTCTTGCGAAAAAGAACTTCATTTTTCCGAGACCCCTCTTGTGCCTCACGTTAAATTGTTGCATTCTCCTTGACCCCTCCCCCCTTAATGCCTCACGTAATTAATGGAAGCTCCCTAAGATACCTTGGTCTGACAGCATGGGATCGGGGTCAGTATTCTAGGTCGCCCCCCATACTCTAAGATCACTAAGTTTTACTTTCAAATACCATTTCTTGATATCCCACTTATAGACCAAGAGCCCAGAGCGATCTGACATTACTTATTTTTGCATGGATGAAACCTTAATTTCTCAGTAGCGTCCATATTCTTTGAATACCATGCGTGCTTTTGGAAGCTCTCCTGGTGACACCAGGGCAGGTACCAGGTAAGAAATGCAGGTAAAAATAAGAGCTACTTCAGTTATTTTCACATGGCTGATTTTTATACATGTTTTGTAGAATATTATTCTTATATAGTATCCATAAGTGTCAGACACTTTCCATGGGCCAAAACTTTTGTCAGACGCTTTAAAGTTCGTGGTGAGTGAAGCTTTTTTACCTGCCTTTCTTACCTGGTACCTGCCCAGGTGTCACCAGTAGAGCTTCCAAAAGCACGCATGCTATTCAAAGAACATGGGACGCTACTGAGAAATTAAGGTTTCATCCATGCAAAAATAAGTTATGTCAGATCGCTCTGGGCTCTTGGTCTATTAACATAGTGGGCACTATCTTGTTTCTAGGTCGCCCCAACACGGCCAATACCACTGTCAACTGTCATGAATCACTTTCTATAAAAGATAGAAAGAAGGACAGAGTATAAAAGTTAAAAGGAGAGATAAAGAGTTTCGTGCATGAAATTCTTGAATTATTTAGACATGTTTTCGATCCTCGAAGTCGAGTATAAAATTCAATACCCTCTAAATTTTAAACAAGGGAAATTCTTGAACATCGCAGGACGACTGGGAATACCATATTATAGATCAATTTCCCGGACAAGTTTTTTTATGGACTTAAGACAGCAAACGAGCATGCAGCACCCCCTTCCGCTGCGGCCCATAACAACTATGACCGATACAGAACAAGACTCAAATCGGAACTACAATGGTTAGTCCAGTTAGCTAAGGGGCAATCATTACGAAGTGCTATTTTAAAGTTTTAACTTAAATCTTGTTTATATAAAGAGCCAGCACCGTTGCACTTCTACTTAGTAATTTTGTTGTACCCGTACTAGGGTGGCCACAGAACGCATGGCTACCCTAGTCGCGGTCGATATGCTATCATTAATTCAGACAGAGGTCGTGGGACACCGCTGTGTGTGTACCAGTTGCCAGTTATCTGGAAATCTTCACTAACAATTCAATAAGGTAATTTTTAGTAATGAATTGAAAATGTATACCTACATAATATTCTGATGGCCTGTCAGTGTTTTTATAAAGGTCTCTTGAGTTCAATACACATAGTGTTTACTACATGTTTACTAATACTAATAATAAATCTCTAACTGGACGCTGTATGTACGTAGAAGATATAATTATGAGAAAAACTTTTTTCTTTGACGGAATGGAACACAATGATTTTTAGAATTTTTGTCTGTCTGTGGTTTTGTACGGTCCGAAACGGTTACTTATTAAATAATATATTAGTGAAAATTGCATGCGAATCTGTTATGCCGTTTCTGGGATTAACGGGACCAAATGCACAGACCAACAGACAAAAACATCTCAAAATCATTGATGATCACTTTGATCGATTGCTCTAATAAATACCCCCATTAATATTATAGTTTTGTCTAATATTTTCCATATACTATCGGTCACTTACAGTTAAATGTACTCGTAGAACAGATGTAGATTGATTTGCAGAGATTTAAAACTAATAATCAACAATTTACGACACTACCCATAAAAAAAATAAGAGGTTTTAAAAATTTTAAACAGGAAGAACTATTACTTAAACACCAATAAAAATATTAACACGTTAAGAAAATTTGTCATTACTGGTCACTTGCCAAGACGTGTGTGTCTACGGGAAGAAAAATTTGGCAAGAGTTTATCCTAAGAATATTACATCAATATTTTTAGGGTTCCCTCATCCCATTCACCGGAACGCAATGAAAAGGGATCCCTACGATTTTAAACCCTTTCTAATATTTACCTTAGTGTTTCCCCGTGACTTTGACAGCGTGGGAAACCGGAAACAAAATACCGTTAAAATGATACCAAGGGAACGTGTTACCGGGAATAAAGTATGCCCCGGTCCTCAGTCAATCCAGACCCGTGTCCTAAATTTTATCGCAATCTGATAAATAACTTTGATGAGTTTTATATCCCTTACTCGAGAATTGATTGATTTCCTGTACAAACTTCCACCCCCCTTTCACCTCTTTAAAGGATGATTTCCGGATTAAAAACTATCCTAGGTCCTTCCCCGGCTCCCAAACTATCTCCATAATTTAATCTAAATCAGTTCAGACTTTCAGAGGCTAGATCGTGAAAAGGTAGCAGACAAACAGATCTTTTATGCAGCCCGAAGGCCTCTGACATGGCTTCCCGATTAGTTATCTAACGGTACCTAACAATTGGGTCCAACTATTCACTTATCTAAAGATTATGGATTGATTGTTTAGTGAAAACTGCCGTAAGATAAAAGTATCATAATTATTTACCATAATGTATTTACCATGCAGAACCTCATTAAACGCGTCCGATTCACGCTTGACAGTCATTTGTTATTAATATCGAGCGAGTGAGTGACCGAGTGTATTCAATCTTTGAAGCGAAAGATGGATTTTTGTTAACAATGTTCGCATTTGGTCACAAATGTTTGAATCAATTGAAATATTGAAAAGTATATAATATCCAAGTATTTGGGAATTTATAGATTATTGACAAACTAGTAATTTCCCGCGGCGTCGCCCGCGTGGGAATCGGAAAACGACAAAATACCGTTGAAATGATCCCAAGGGAGCGTGTTATCGGAATAAAAACTATCCCTTGTCCTTTTCGGGATCTCAAACTATCTCGTTATTAAAATTCATCTAAAACGGGTCAGTGGACGAAGAGTGAAAAGGTACCAACAGACAGAGTTACTTTCACATTTACAATACTTACTAGTACGTTTTTAGTAGAGCCTCGCGCAGCGCGCTAGACCTCATTCGTACCTACTAACAATGTGACCAACCGTTCCCTCTACTAGCTGGACTAACCATCCATTTGAATCTTGCTCTGAGTCGGTCACAGATATCACGGGCGGCAGCGGAAGGGTGGTGCTGCATGCTCGTCAGCTATCTTAAATCCTTAAAGATCAGGCTATCGCAATGCCTTAAACTTAAACACTAACTGCCGACTACTCGAAATGGGAATTGGGTATCTCCTCATAACTGAGATGGCCTAGAACCTAAAGCTTAGTAAGGGCCTGTGCGTGTGAGCGTGTATTCATTATTTATTTATGCAGGAGACAAAACACCATTTGAATGTGGATTGATCGTATTCAGTACGCAGACCGACTTATATTGATCGACTGAATAAACTTTACACAGCTCCGAGTTGATTGGTTTACATTGGACACTGTATTAGGTTTTATCTTTTATAATCACATATTTATCAAAGTTTCTACTTCAATGGGATATTAAAATCCCGCCAATCACTAATGTATTACTGTTAATCTTCATTAATATTGGCTTGAACCCATTATTGGCCGACTAATGAGTACGGGTCCCTCCTTATAAGTCTTGAACCAGTGGGACTTTTTTGTACTAGCAGTTCAAGACGTAACGGGCGACAGTTACCACTTAACATTAGGTGGGTTGTCTGTTATAAAAATAGTAAACTTTCATCATCAAGGACGTTAGGAGCACGATTCGATCGAGCCTCGTTACTCGTCGATTATACATAAGTATACATAACTGTGACTACTTACTATGAGTCATGCGAAAGATCTGTTCATCATGAGAGATACATTTTTCTGCATCTGGAAATATGAATGGCATATTAATACGATCTTTTGTTACGCATATTTTGTAACAGAATTTAATTAACAAGCTCTGATAATCCATTTAATTAGAGTCATTTTCAAGCTGACTTCGTAATGTGCCCTTCAAAGTGTCCGTAACATCAATATATAATATACATACTTACATTATATTATAAGTCTTTATGTTTTATATTATATGTCTTTATATATATATATATATATATATATATATATATATATATCATCAGTGGATGTCAGAGGGTGCCAAAAGCATTACCGACGCGTTGTCGGCTAAGAAAGAAGGAAGAAGAAGGAAAAAAAACTGCCTCTCAGCTGAAACGCCAAAAGTCGCTTGGCGGCTGACCCTAGCAATAGGTCGGTAGCTAGCCATGCTACAGCCCCAATACCAAACCTAGACTACCTTCGGGATTAAACTGGATTGTACAAACCTCTGAAAAGAGGGGCAGGGCGCCGTAACCTCGTCCGTTGTGCGTCGTAACCTAAGGGTGCATCATGAGTACGGGCTTAGACTCAAAGTATCAAGGAGCCCCTTACACCCCAAAATGCGCCTTGGAAATTGGTATTCAATAACGTTCAAACCGCACGGTTGCATACCAAGTAGCACGCTACACAGATACGAGCGCTGCACGACACGCGAGGCTATCGGTCTATCGTGATTGATCCGACGGGTACCTAGCCCTAATCTATACGTGAGGTTCATCAATTACTAACTAATTACATTAACAAGCTAACGTCCGAATAAAATCAACCATTGTACTTCTTTTTATTTAATAGACGACAAATTAGCAGAGGAGCCGCCTAATGGTAAGTGGTCACAACCGTCTATGAACATCAGCAATGTCAAAGGTATCGCTGACGTGTTGCCGACCAAGAACGAAAGACGAGGAAAGAAAATAAGATAAGACACAGTATAATTCCTGACCGGGAATTAATCCCGGGACTTTCGCTTTGCAGGCAGGGTCACCGCCAACAGATCAGGCACCAACTGTACCATGGGATTGTCACCCAGGGTCGTCGGTAACCTTCTTTACATGATTCATTCATTCATTTCTGAACTGTTGGCTATTTTCTCTAAATTAGCGTGAAGAAGACACAGGTGTCAAAAAGATCCAATAAATAGGCGTTCCGAAAACTCACTAGCACATGTTTCTGGCCAAGTTAACAGATACAACGCCGCTTCTAATACATCACAAAATCAATATGCTGGTAATTTGAACGCCACTAATAGCTCCCCGGACATCGCTGACCGATTTTAGTTAATTTGTTGTATTACGGTTAGATAGAAGTGTGTGGTATCATAATTAGACGGTAGCGTAGCGTGCACTCGAGTGTGCTGTTGTATCAAGGTAAAGTGTGTGGTGTGTACACTAATAGTTTTGTGTAAAGCATATTTATTTTTATGTGAACGAGCCACCTGGAATATTTTTTACATTGTTGTTAGCGCTACGCTACGATCCCATCGTCGATAAGTGGCTAATGTAGGCTTTAGATGTTCAAGCGCACTAAGTAATAGGAAGTCTATTCACTCATAATGTAAAGAGATCCACATTGTATCAAATTGTATTACCGACGCAGGCAAGTAATCCAGTCCTTCGCGGTATGCGTGATGTAAGACGAAGCAAAGCGAGTCGTTTGTATCGGAGGGATGTTTACGACGAGAGATCCATTCTTTCGTCGTAAACATCGTACTAGCCGTGCTTCAGCTTGTTCCATTTCAGTTCCAGCAGCTTCATTTACTCTATATTTATCTTATGGAAAACCAAGAGCTGGCTTCTTTACGCTTGTGCGCTTAAGAGCTTAGTTTCAACAAGTTTAAGGTCACCAATTAGCCTATTTTAACCCCCAACAACTATAGACGTTCAGACTATTCCAAGGATACACCCTAAAAAGTAGGAGCCAAGATGATACATATATTATTTCTTTCCAGTCACTCCTTTCTTGGTCTACAACGCGTCTACATCACATACACACACTGATTTATGAGGTCCATCATAGACCCTTCGCATAACTCTTAACATATTTTTGCCTAATTTCCCTTTTTGTGTTACAGGGTAAACAATGGACCATGGTCGAGGTATACTGGAATTTCCTATCACAAAGGTTGCATCTCGTTCAGACCAGCGTGCCCCAAGCATCGTGGAAAGAGTCGGCGAAATTGTCGATAGAAGATACGAAACTAACCAAAGTCTCCTAGACAGAATAACTTTTGAAAGTGAGAGAAGAAATGGAATTCACAGCGAATCATCTTCTAGACGAAATAGCGATGGTGCAGGCAGGGCGCAGAAGGAGATATTTAGGGAAGGTACCTAAGTTTCGAATAAAGGATTTTAAGAAAAATTTTAAGAGTAATATAATTAGGGCATCCTCTTTACAACTCATAGAGGCCAATATCCCCACCATGTTATTTGATTGATCGTGGGTGTCAAGAATCAACATATTACAAAAAGACAAGACAGGAAGATAAACATATAATCGTCATTCTAGGTATGCCGAGATTAGACGTGACTTCTGACGACTGGCGTACCGTCAATATGACAATATTTTACGAAGTCAAGTTGATGTTTTGCAATAAATCAAAACGTCCCTCTTTCAGACGGAACCAGCTCAGAGCCGCCTACAGCAAGTGTGGCAGAACACAATGCGTGGAATGATCTCAACAGCTCCACGTCTACGACTCGCACTGAGCTCAGCGTATCTGACGGGGCGTGCGACGATACGGTGAGAAGGATGAGATGAATACAAAAACACTTATTGTTTATTTAAGTGGGAGCCAATTAACTAAATTTGGATAACTTTGACATGATCAAGTAACAACGGTGCCTATTCAAGTTTATTTCCTGTTATTGGGCAATCTCCTCGCCCACGCCAGAATTTTCATCATGTTAATTTCCATCAACATCAACATTGGGAATAAAATAGAAAAAATTAAAGAAACCCTTGATATTTCAGAAAATTTCGATCTCTATGACATAAGTAGAATTACATTAGATTTACTGTACCGTGTCAATCGTCCGTCTCCAAACAACAAATAAAAACGTCTACGTGACCAGTTAGTTACCAAATAAAAAACTCAATCGACTCCAGGTCTCGTGTACAGCTATAAAGGAGGTCTAAATAAACAGTTTTGTGCTAGGAATTTACGTCTATTTTACGAGATTACCGCCAGCCAACATTATTGAGCCATTATCGAGTCTTACTACCCCACATATAGTTTACTACGTTATTTTGTTTGCTTAGAAAAGGGGGATATCTGGATGGAATCGGGGATTGGTGACGTGATTGGAGCAAATAGATTTTTATGCGAAGAATAGAAATATAACTCAACAGTATGACGATAAAGATGAAATTTCAATGATGCGTATTGTAGGCATACAAAAACAATAGTAGTAGCTTTTGGAATACCTCGGAATCCCTCTTAATGCTTCGGGAGATTTTGCAAAAGCATCATGTCCCAATGGTATGCTTCAGTTCAGCATGCCTCAGGATATCCTGGCATGCCAATGGTATTCAGTGTGCTCTTGGATGTAATGACACCGAAAAACCGTGCTATGCTGCACAAGATACATGGAGGGCACGCCTTAAAGCATCGATTAATATTTTAATTTAATTTTGTTTTCAGCATCCTGCCCGTCGAAGAAGCCATGAGTTAGCATTATCAGGAACACCTCAACATATTAGGACTCCGTGGAAATCAGCCGATAGTCTGGCACCTGAATCAGCCTTTGGCACATCCTTAGCTGATATTATGGAGAGTCCTGGTAATAAGGTAAAATTAACATTATATTTTAATTCGTGCCTTTTTTCATACCTGTCATATTAAAGGCTGTGGTGCTTCTGCTAACGTTAATTTACGGTTAACAATGCAGAATTTAGCTGTTCAATAAATTCTTTAGTCCGACAACTTCATGATACTCATACTTCTCCTTCTTACTTCTGCCTTGGCGTTAAAATCAAAGTTTTCTTATTTACTTACTATATCTAAAAGATTGTACTGTGGATTTTTTGAAAATGAACATCCAAAATAAAAATTATTGTTACTAAGCTAGTACCTAACCACGGGAAGTTACCAAAAAATTGCTCTAGTCAAACAAAGTGTATTCAATTATCTTAATCGCCAACACATCATTAAGTATTTGTTGTATTATACTGCGAATACAAATACTTATTGCGTTAAAATGGTAGGCGACATTATCTGTATTTAATTGTGGTTAATTTAGTAGTAATTTAGTAAATATAGTCCTGGGGTAATAAAACGTTATTTCTATCACTTAGGATGAATCCTTCAATAATTTAAAAAAGCCAATCATCGATTCATAAAGGCTAATATAATCTTAATGATACAAAATCCAATACACTTGTCAGATCCACTTGCGAGACGACATAACGTCATCTCCAGAAAGCTCAGCCGAAAGAAAGTCAAAGTTGGGCTGGCAGTTGGTGAGGAATGTGGCGACAGCAGCCTTTTCCTTTTCACCGAAGACGAAGGAGGCTTCGACTGCTTTACCTGGCATTCCATTACCGAGTTACCAGGTTGGTTTTATAAAATGTTTGACTGTGTTTGTCCAATGTTTACAAAGGAAGTTTCAGACAACGGATAAAGAAACAGGTGCCATATTACCATGGTAGCATGTCGTTCAGATAATCTAAAATTGAAGATACTAGAACTGGAATTGGAAGAAACTAAGAGTATTAGAAATTGACAAGATCCTACCAAGTAGATACATTAGAGTAGAAACATAATATTATTATGATGATCGTAACAAATGTAATGTAATTAAAATTATTGAAAAACTCTATTAGTTCTTATTCTTTAATAGAAGGATTACTTTTTGCAGTAAAAAATATGAATAAATAGTAGATACAACTTTAAGAAGAATCCGGAAATCCCCAAAGTGCCGACGAATGAATAAAAATGAAGAACGTGTGTGTGATTCAAACAATGAACAGTGCATTTCGGTGTAATTTGGAAATAAATTGCAATAGCGAATTTACAGGCCAATCACGTGGATTTATTATTAGCCAAGTCTTGACTTCTTTGACCTTTTCTCTTGGCTCAAGTGACTTATTTCCACTTGTTTTATCTGTCTTTTCACTTTCAATTCTTTTGTCTTTGTTATCTCACATGGTATTTGGTTTTTTCTTTTGTTTAACATCATCATAAAATTACCAACACATACCATTTGTAAAAAGCACTCAGTTAATATTACATTATATTACTTATGTGGTTATTTTTTGATAACTGTAAGTTAGAGTTTATCTAACATAATATTATCAAAAACAAGTAAATGGTGAATGTGATTACAGTATAAATCGGAAAACTCAGAATATGCTTCAAAGGAAGACAGAAACTCTAATATCCCGAATTATTACGATGAAAATAATGAAAATATTGGAGAAACTAGTCCTGAGGTAAGCTACTGCCAACTGAATAAGCTGGTATCCTGTTTTTTTGGCCATATGCAACAAAAATCACCTCCGTAATGGCTTAGCGCCGAAGACTTTCATTCGGTTAAATTCAGGAGTAAATAATTTAATTAATTTAATTTACCACTTCAGTCAGTGCACTACCAAAGAGAAGTCATAACAAGTGAGGTACAATAAAAATAATGTTTAATACCTAGTTTTAATTTAGCACTTTAACAAACAATAGGGTCTGGATCCTGATTCCTTGATGTTCCGTGACGGTACGCGAAGGATAGACATGGTGTTGGCATACGAAGAGGAAGATTACGGTGTTATGACTGAAGCTGAGGCAAAGAAACGAGATCACAGGCGAACATTCCAGGTAAATGACATTTTAGTTCTTGCACATGACATGACATGAAAGTGATAAAAGAATTTAGGAGTGTTATAAAGTTGACTTTAGGAACCGTGCTCTCGGTTACTATGGTCCTGATGATTCCTTTTTTAATACAGTTAACATACGTCTACATATTTTATCTCAATTTGTGTCTACTTTAAAAATAATGTTTTGTCAAATTATTTCGGTCTTAACCAAAATTTTCATAGTACTAATTGAATGTAACTTTGATATATTTACTTCATATTACCATATTTTTTTATACTCCTTATTCAGGAAAACCTGATTAAGGAAGGTTTAGAATTAGAGCTGGAAAACAAAAGCCTGTCCTTTGATGGGAGGACCTGGTTCCTCAAGATACACATTCCTTGGAAGACGGAGCTGAGGCTAGCTGAAGTTATTGGTATGAAGCTGCCTACCAAGCGTTTCATCACAATTTCCGTGAGAGCATGGGTAAGGTGAAACGATTGTTTAAGTACTTTACCTTTAATTATAAAAATACTAGCGACCCGCCCTCGCTTCGCTTCGGGAAACTTATTATCAAGTGCTTAAATATAAAGTTTCATGGTTCTTTAAGAGATGGCGCTAGGCGTTCTTATTCTTTAAGTTAGGAAGGTTCACCTAGATGGCGCTGTGCTTAAAACCCGAAGAAATCCCATACAAACTTTCAACCTTTATTTCAACTTCTTCATCCCTTTTTGTCGCAATAAAAGGTAGCCTATGTCCTTTCTCAGGGTCTAAAGATTGTCTGTGTCAAATTTCATCAAAATCGGTTGAGAGGTTTAAGCGGGAAAGCCACGCAGACAGACAGACAGACAGACAGACAGACAGAGTTACTTTCGCATTTATAATATTAGTAGGGATTGAGTAATAATCACCTCATTGTCTAATAAATTCTTACGCCGAGTGTTGAATTAAATGTAATGGATATTCAAGATTTTAATATTTTATATCCTTTGCCTTCGGCACATTAATAGTACCCTCCAGGGCACAGCATCTCCTCATAACTGAAATGACTTCCACTGCCTAAAGCAGTGAAAAGGATTTCAATTAGAAAGTTCTTGTGTCGCACGAATTTTCAAAGCATTACATGCATAAATATAATATATGTGTAATGTTTCAGAGTGATGAAAAAATAGCAGAAGATGACCAGAAATGGTATTCAAAATGGCGGCGAAAATGGAAAGTTATTTACGAATACGCGCATAGCAGGATCGAGCTCGAGCCCTCGTTCTATGTGTCCACGGAACAGAAGGGAGTTAGGCGAGAGGAACAGTATGTGGTCTTCTCAATATTTATATATTCCTAGTACCTAGTCGTAGAACGTGTGATATTTTATGATGTAGAAGTGAATATGAGTAAATAGGCTTTTACTAAGTGTGCTGAGCATCAAGGATTTCATCGCCACTTACCATCAGGACTGTAGGTACCTACATTGTATTTGCAGGTTCCTAGTCAAAGACCGTCACACCCAGTTCTCTCCAGCCCAACGAAGTTTACTAGTGATGCAAATACTGCTGCGGGCCAAGTACGACAATAATGAAACTAAGGTAATCCTTACCTTCCCTCCACGAATCCCTCTGTCTATTGGTGAAAATGAAAATGCGTTGAGTAGTTTTAGAGTTTATTGCGAACAGACCGACAGACAGACAGACGCGCCGGGGGACTTTGTTTTATAATATGTTAAGATAGTGGAGACAATCAAAAGTTTCGCTACCCATAGAGTTACCGATATTTGTGTGTGAACAGTGGGAATACCGTTTACCCAGTCGGATACCGCTAAAAGCGTTAGCAGATACCTCGTACTTCTGAACTGGCCTCTACCCAGAGATTATGGATACACAGAATATTAGGAACAGATGTAGACTCGAAGCTATCTTCTTTCAGATGGGTATACGTCGTCTCCTCAACGATGGTACTTACCTAGCATGCTTCCCGCTACACGAAGGCAGATACGACATGGACGCTCCAGAGGGAAAACTGACTGATAGAAGAGTAAGTGGATATTTTGTTGACCCCGTAATAACTGATACAATTAAAATCTCAAAAAATATTTGTAAACTAATGAGTCTGCGCCAAATTCACTTCTCATTGGTCACATCTAGATAATTTCTCTATTGCATCTTGGTTAAATAATAGGGTAATGTTCTATTCAATAGCTCCTGTACTTGGAGTGGGCGCGCCCCTGTAAGTGGTTCAAGAAGCAGCCGCTGTGGCTGGTGCGGCGCTACTTCGGGGAGAAGATAGCGCTCTACTTCTGCTGGCTCGGCTTCTACACCAAGCTGCTGTATGCACCCGCCGCCGTGGGCACGCTCTGCTTCCTATACGGTCTCGCGAGCATGGATAGCGCTGACAACATACCTAGGTATGATATGGAGACGTTTAAAAAGCGGGTCCATCGTTTCCTTCTCGGCTGGCAGCGCTTTCTTCTTCTTCTTCTATCTATGCCCGGTTATGTTCCAGCAAGGAGATCTGCGACTCGAGCGGGCCGGGCAACACGACGCTGTGCCCGCTGTGCGACAAGGCGTGCCAGTACCAGCGGCTGTCCGACTCGTGTCTGTTCGCCGAGCTCAGCTACCTCTTCGACAACCCCGCCACCGTGTTCTTCGCTATATTCATGTCCTTCTGGGGTCAGTTTACATTGTACGATTGTGTTAATGTTGCCTTCTAAATTGAGGTTGAACATTTTTATATAGCGCGTCAAATAATACTCATTTATACTACGGGTGCCTGAACTTAAGCACAGGTTTATCGAAGCGAACCGAGGACGGTTACTAATCCATTATACAGGTACATATATTCATAGATCTTAGGACTTGTTTAGGAAGCTATTTCAGCACCACTATACCAAATATTGGGAAATATCCATGCAGCGGACAGGCAATTGATCAAATCCCTGTCTCTTCTGTCAGGTTCGTTAGATTTTTACGCTTAATCCACTAAACCCATTTACTTGCAATTTAGTCTGAATATACATAGTTTGAGAGGTAGGAAAGGACACTGGATCATTTTTATCCCGTATTAAACGTTCGCTTGCCATAATATAAACGGTATTTTGACGGTTCTCCGAATCCCACGCGGGGGAAACCGCGAGCAAAAATGAATCCACTATATTTTAACCTAAGATTATTTTAATCTAACTAAATGCGATATACTATACAAATTACAGCGACAACGTTCTTGGAGCTTTGGAAACGGAAACAGTCAGTGTTGAGATGGGAGTGGGACTTGGGGGGAGTCGACCATGTAAGTCTCACGGTTATATCTTTTTCACATAATTTGTTATATGTAGGCATAGGCCTTTGTTTTTGGAGACTTTTTGTTGCTTCAGAGTTTCTTAGTCTGCGTTGGGAAGCTCAAAGGAAGGATATTTTAAAACTCATCCCACAGGTTATCCCCTTGCTTTGGATCAAAGTTATTATGGGTATTTGACAAAGGGAGATCTCCCTCCAGGTAAGGTATTACGTCTGGGAGCGGCCGAGCTTCGACTGTTCACGTTCGGAACTTACATAATAATGTATGTGAGCGGTGTAGAAAACATCAATAGCGTGATTCATGTTTGTCGTAACGTCGTCGTGTGACGGATGTGCGATGTCGCCACAGGTATTAAAAAAAGCCCGCAAGTTGCTCTATTTTTCAACTAATTAATAAAAAAGGATTGCAGAATTTTTGGAAATTCATCCCTTAAAGTGGTCAAATAGGGGGTAAAAGTTTGCATGTAACGATGTCAGGGATATGTCTGGTCACAGGACGAAGAACCTCGACCAGAGTTCGAAGCCTCAGTCAAAACATTCCGCACCAACCCCGTGACGAGAGAGAAGGAGCCTTACTTGCCGACCTGGCAGAAAACGATGCGATACGTCGCCACCAGCTCTGCCGTACTCTTCATGGTAACTACCACCATTTTGTAACATAATTATATATGATTACTCCCGGAAATTCATACATAAAATCAACGTTCCCCCAGGTATAACAATAAAAACCTGTCATTAAGAGAATTTAAATTTCACGGGAATATTAAAAGAATCGCGTTCCACAGATAAATAAGAACAACGTTGCATCTCCACAGATAACAATAGTGATGGGCGCGGTGCTCGGCACCATCATCTACCGTATCTCTATGGTGTCTGTCATCTACGGTGGTAGCGGGTTCTTCCTCAAGACGCACGCCAAGATCTTCACCGCGATGACCGCCGCGTTGATCAACTTGACCATCATCATGATACTGACTCGGGTGAGTTCGATTAATCGTTGATTTTGATCATGATCGTTAATTTCTTGCACGTCATGAACGTCAATAATTTCTTCTAATACCAAAAGTTGAATTAAAGAGAAGAAACGGCAAAAAAAAAACGATCAGGAACGATTAAGCTGTAAGTACTGCAATGTGATTGCTGGCTCTCTGTAAGTATAAGCCTAAAATGGTTTAAAATGTTCTCTTTAATGCATAATTCTTCTATCATTATTTTGATTTGCACCCCATAATAGTAATTTTAACAATTCTATAAACGAGTAACAATTTTAACAATACTTCTAAAGGTATTATTATTCTTACGGACATATGAGACTTCGATAAACCCAACTATAAACTGGGTATCTTTAAGTAATTATTTTGGTTATTTATTTCCAGATATACGGAAAGATAGCAGTACACCTAACTAACATGGAGAACCCACGAACTCAGACAGAGTACGAAGATTCATACACGTTCAAGATATTCTTCTTCGAGTTCATGAACTTTTATTCTTCGCTTATTTATATAGCTTTTTTTAAGGTTTGCTATTTACCTTGCTTATACAACTATTGGATTTATGTAGAAAATTTTAAGTCCCAATATTGTACCCTGTACCATACAACTTTCAATCACATGCTATTTTCAATAATATTCTTTTCATAACAATAATGATTTAAAGTATTTTTTAATAGTGTGCTACATTTCAATGATTTTAAAGTTCATAATAACACTATTTTTTTTTATATTTTAACAGGCAAGGTGTCAAATGCTTTAGTGAAAACTATGACTTTTTTACCATTTTACTCAAAACTATTCGCTGAACCATCCTATTGTCATAAAAAAATATGTTTTTAATGTTTTTTAATATTTGCTTTCATGATTTCTCTAGGGTCGCTTCTACGATTACCCAGGCGACGACCAGGCCCGTAAATCTGAGTTCTTCAAGTTGAAGGGCGACATATGTGACCCGGCCGGCTGTCTCTCCGAACTGTGCATCCAGTTGGCCATCATCATGATTGGCAAGCAATGCTTCAATAACTTCGTGGAATTGGGATATCCGTAAGTTTTTTAAATCACATGTCATATTGAACAGTCAAATATTTATTTTGAATTATTTCATTCAAATTATTTCATGTAAACATTTCCATTATCCACCGTTCCAGGAAGTTCCACAACTGGTGGCGGCAGCGTTCGCACCGCGCGGTGACGCGCGACCCCAGCAAGCCGCACATGGCCTGGGAGCAGGACTACCACCTGCAGGACCCCGGCCGCCTCGCGCTCTTCGACGAGTACCTCGAGATGAGTGAGTTCATGTATCATCTAGTAGATTCACGTAGTAAATCACGTAGATTCATCAGCTTCGGATAGTCCTCACACGCTGCGTAAAGACCAACGAAATTCAACCGTCGATATTAAAGCATAACCATTTTTTTCTATGTATAGTCTGAGGAATATATGTATAAAGAATAAAGAAGTAGGCGCACTGTCTTATAATAAGAGGTCGCCGACGCCTTAGCCTTGACCTTTCAGAGAGGATCACCAGAGAATTAAATTCACCAAAGAATAATGTATTCTCTTCCAGTTCTTCAATACGGGTTTGTGACTCTATTCGTGGCGGCGTTCCCGCTGGCGCCACTGTTCGCCTTACTCAACAACATCGCCGAAATCCGTCTGGATGCGTACAAGATGGTAACGCAAGCAAGGCGTCCTCTGGCGGAGAGGGTTGAAGATATCGGTGCTTGGTAACAATAATAATAACCACTAGTTTTTTACGTAATCAACCGGACTTGAACACAAAATGGAACCCCCTATAGCAGTTCTACTATGATTGTTGTTTCTTATTATTAGGATGCTCAGTTAATCTTTAGCTATTAATATATAGATACACAAGCTTTTAAAAAGCATTTTAAGCATGCTTAAAATGAGCCTGCTCTTTAGCTGTATACATTTGCTTGAAATAAGCATGCTCGTTGACAACACGGCTCGATTATTTTGTATGGAGACATACTCAAAGCACGCCCCCTTTCTCTCTGTTCCGTGCCCCCTTCCACCCGCGCCGACAGGTAGCATGCTCGATAAACGCACGAATTGATGAATTTCTACGAAGCAACGTTTGATAAAAAGTATAATTCTCCAGGTACGGCATCTTGCGAGGCATTACATACGCGGCGGTGGTCTCCAACGCGTTCGTGATCGCGTACACGAGCGACTTCATCCCGCGCATGGTGTACAAGTATGTGTACTCCCCGGACAACACGCTGGCCGGGTACATTGACCACTCGCTCTCCTGTAAGTTGTTCTTTTATCAAATCAAATCAAATCATATTTATTTGTGAAATTACAGGTACATAGTTACATAAATTTGTGTTCCAGTTTCCAGTATAGTTTGCCAGGAAACGGCGTACCAATATCAAACATTTAACTAAATAATTACATTAAGATGCAAGTGGCCAAATTATTAGGGACAGAATTAGGATGGTTGTAATTTCTGGGTTAGTTAGCTTCACTTTGCAAAGAAAATAGATTGTTATGGTCCATAACAATCTATTTATGGAGACTGAATTAAATACCTAACATATAATGTAAAATGTCTTCTGTCCCTAATAATTTGGCCGCCTCCTGTATTATTATATTTACTTTCTGTATTTTTTTCTTCTTTCTTGTCCGTTTGTCCGTCACATAGTTCGTTTGCAGTTGTTTATATAAAAAATCTCTATATCACCTTGTTGCAGTATTCAACACATCAGACTACCGCGAGGAGTGGGGAGCGGACGAGAACGAAATTGACCCCCCGACGTGTTCGTACCGGGGGTACCGGAACCCCCCGGACCACCCGGACCCCTACGGCCTGTCCCCCCACTACTGGCACGTATTCGCTGCCAGACTCGCGTTTGTCGTCGTATTCGAGGTGAGGAGACATTTTTTGTTCCATCGGATTATTCATGTTTTCTTCTCTGTTTGTTTCTTTTTTTTTCTTTGTGTTTTTAATTCTTTCTTTGTTTCTTTCTTAATTTGTTAATTTCTTTCTTACTTTAATCGTCTTCCCCTAAAAATAATTTAGACGTAGCGGTTACCTTGCATATCCCTGTTGAAACACGTATATCTTTCTCACTCTTTCAGCACGTGGTGTTCGGGCTAACTGGCCTGATGCAGCTGTTCATTCCCGACGTGCCGACGGAGCTCCGCACTCAGATGCAGCGGGAGGCGCTGCTGGCCAAGGAAGCCAAGTACGAGCACGGGAGACGGCGGCAGTCCACGGAATGTCGACAACTGTTTACTCAGAAAAGCAACGGCGGGGGAGGTCAGTGACGTTGAGTGCTTATCGCTTGTTGAATGAGTGTTTATTTGCAAACGTAGACAGAGAAGGATATACATATACAGACATGAGATAGTACGAGAAAGTACAATTGTGTGTGGCATAAGAAAAAGTTAGACAACTATCTAATTTGTATGTAAGCAAATAAGCTTTCCTTGATAAAACCGCCGCGCAGAGTGAGATAAAAATTTAATGTTATCATTCTGTCTCGTTTTTTTCTTGTCATCGGCGCGGCGTGAGTTGTTTCTTTTCTTGAGAGTGAGATAGATGTCATCCATAGGTCTATTCCTTCTCCGTCTACGTTTGCAAACGTTTTTACTGAGGTTTAATTCTTAGTCTTAGTTGGTTTACAGATTACTTAGTTTTGCATAACCTGTATGGTCTTAATGTTAGTCTGGTTTGGTACATTTCACAGTTGATTGTTTGGTGTGGAAACTTTGCCTTATTTTATTTATCTACGTAGTTTATAAGGTTGATGTACAAAATCTATTGCTTTTTCTTGGTTTTATGGTTGACATAATTATGATTTTAAACTTATATCATCGCGAACACTAAACATTTTAAATGCAAACGGGTTCTCACGGTTTTGATTTTTTTTTGCATGGATCATGGTCACGGCGAGACTGCGGTGGCGGAGTGTTTATATACTCTTTGGTGGCGGGGATAAACTTTTGACAGATGACACTTGACATACACTAATGACAGTTAAGCCTGACAACTTTCCGTCTTGATCGCTTTGTTTGTATTACGACGCACGACACTAATGACATTTACGCACTTGGTACTATTTTCATCTGACATAAACTTATCACGGGATTCCTCGATTGCGCTAATTTACACCCATCTTCTGTGCATTTAAAATGTTTATGGTTGACCTCCGGAACTTCTTTACATTGCATTGTTTAAAGTAAAGCCAACAAAACGGGTTAAAAACTGGCCTGTACAAAGGTAATTTACGACAGCGTTTAAGAAGTATTCTGATTCTTTTCTCTCGCATTCAATAATTGCAATGGTAAAAACGGCGATAGTAGCCTTGATGATTGATTTTATTTGTAGATGATTGTGATAAAAATTTAATCTATAAAGTTTTTTTGAAGTGGAACTTCTTTAGAGAGTAAAAATTTAAGGTGACACACGAGTTAGGACGTTGAACCCTTTGCGCGATGATTCGTAGATCTCCCTACTCTGTGTGCTTTACTTTTCTTATACTTATACAGTAGGTATTGTATGTCATTCTTTATACAATTTATTTTAATTCTTATGAAAATAAGTGAATAGAATATGAATTTAACTATCCAAACGTTGAGAAGTTTCACTTCAAATTTGCGCACATCATGCACACAATTGTTTATTAACTAGTTTTATCTTGTTACGTTGGCTTTAGTTTATATGGTTTGGTATGGTTTTGTAAACTTAATTTTTTGTGTAGCCCTGCTTAATTTAATTCAAAGGGTTGATGTTCAAATTGCTTTATTTCATCTAAAAGATAGTCTTGCTCGTCATATTATTTTTTTGTACATAGCATTATTTGTGAATTTGTTAAAGTCCTTTAGCTCGTTATAAAAGGCAGTTTATTAATATAACATTTATGATTCTTAATTTATTAACCAATAGGAAATTAAATGTTAATTAATATTAAGTATCTTGAAAGATCTCTTATGATTCCCGAGGCCGTAGACAATCTACACTTTTATGTATAATATATTATGTATAGTTATTAGATTTCTATTTATCTTCATGTAATTTTTAGAACGCACTGGCCCATGGCGTAGAATGTCGCGCGCATCGGACGGGTTAGACGCGCATGTCGCCGTTGCACAGCGGTCTTCCTCGCCACAGATAACTCATTGAAAATACAAACAATGAAAGATAATATAATTATTAATTAGGTATGTTCGTCTCTGTTCCACACGTGTGACAGCGACAAGGAAGCGACTGCGACGTGACAAAATGACGCACGAGAATAGTGTCGCTGAGGCTTTTGCATTGTTTTGTCGCAACCACAAAAATGTTAGATTTAAGTAATAGTAGAGAGAAGATATTATCGTTTGCTTAAATTTTAGTGTCGCTGCGTTAAACGACAGTATCAGAGATGTCGTACATTTGGACTGGAAAATGTCGCATGTGTAAATGAAGTATTGCATTTTTATACAAATGAAGCAGTGATAGCGGTGTGGTTGAACGGTGGACTGCCGAACCGGAGGGTCCGGGTTCAAACCCCGCACGCACCACTAATTTTCAAAAATTATGTGCGTATTAATATTTAATTATCACTTGCTTCGGTGAAGGAAAACATCGTGAGGAAACCTGCACACCTGAGAGTTCTCCATAATGTTCTCAAAGGTGTGTGAAGTCCACCAATCCGCACTTGGCCAGCGTGGTGGACTATGGCCTATACCCCTCACACTGTGAGAGAAGACCCGTGCCCAGCAGTGGGACAGTTATGGGTTGTGATGATGATGATGATGATGATGATACAAATGATAGTGCGTTATTTTGTCGCGTCTTTGTCGCAGTTATGACACGATAATGCAGCATTTAAGAAATTAATCGCTAATTGAAAAGACGATTTGAGAGTTAACGTTTCTTTACGATTTGTTATAATTACGACGCCATGAACATAGACTAATATAATTTATGTGGAGCTATGACGTTGGTCACACTATTCATTTATATTAGGATATACAGAACAATGAAAGGATGTTTTATCGTAAGAATTAAATGACATGTCGGTATAATTTTCATGTAAGCACCATATTGGTGTACATATTTGGTATATTGGTGTGTTTCTCGTTAGTCAATTATTTAGAATTTCGTTCTAATGTGCGATGCGTATTATTTCCTGCCGCGTACAGTGGCTTATACCTCGCCCAAACACCATGCAACGTAGCCAAATACTTTGTGTTGAAATGTAAGTGGCAACATTTGTGTTTAATTCAGTCACCATTTGCCATAGTAATTTACCTACCTACCTGACACACTATATTTGACTAGGCCTGGCAAGGTAAAAAAGCGTATTATCGTAGGATTAGTCATTAACGTAATTTATTGTGGGTCCAATCAGTAATAGGTACCAGTAATGTTATGTTATGTATAGTATACGTAACAAATATTTATTAAACTGAATTTATGAATTTCAAACAAACGTGTGGAGTTTCTATTCGTGGTTTAGGTATGTGTGTGTTATGTGTATATCATCATGGAGGGTGTTAACATCCCTTAATTACGTATTAGTTGTAATAGTAAAGTTATTAATAGTAACTTATTTATTTAAGATAAAATTAAGCTAGTAAAAAAATTGTTGTTTACTATTATTTGTAGGTATATGTTATAATTATTAAGTTTAAGTTTTATGAACTGCACACTTGTGAAAATTGTTGGTAAAATATAATTATGTATCATGGCCATTATGGCCAACTATGTAGTATAATCTATGCGTAGATGATCTCAGGTAACTAAGAATTCATTCAAATTAATATGAACAGAACTAGGTACTTAATTAAATTAATTTTATACAACGTTGACCAGTTTGAGGATAAATCTTCATCAGTTTAATAATAATTAACAGAATTGCCCCAGTGTGCCATACCAACTGACACACACATGATTTTTAAACCTTGCCATCAGCAAGATATGGGTTAAGATAAGCCGTGAACGCGGCCAAACTGGTTGCGACACGACAACCAACTTACTAAAAACACTTATCAATAGCAAGGCGATATGTTTATAATCATATTCATAGTTCCTGATTTCTTTTACAATTTTTCATCTATGACGAGAAAAGCAAAGCTATGATTTCTTGCTTGCATTTACAAGAGCCTACGGTAGAGCGAGAGGAGCGGCCACTGTAGGTGGCACGAAACGCCGATTGTGGCTGCCCTAGGGCCGTACGTCGCTTAAGCGATATTTTTAGAGAGCGTCACTCGCACTGTAAAACCAAAATACAAACAATTTTGTGAAATGAAGCGTCGACCAAAGGCCAAAGACAATCTCGCTGTAACCTGATCAGGGTTAGGGCCGGTACTGCCTCTTAGCCTTACAAAGTAATCCGCGGCGTCAGTTTTATAATTAATATAGTTATTAGGTACTTCGTGTATGTCCAAATCTAAATGTGATACTAGGTACTTATTCTTCTATACGATGTAATAAGTAGTGCACAGTCTGTGTTGAATCTCATATTTTATTGTAATTAGTGTTACAATACTCATCGAATTAATAAATTATTCTGTCGTTGTATAAATAGTTTTATTTCAATTTCAGACCTTCGTCATGTCATTTTAAAGTCTTAATTATTTTCCCCGCGGTTTGGACCTACCTTGTTTGGTTTGGATTTTCCCGATATGTTTGCTCGTTTGCTTGATTGACCAGTTACATAATAAATTAGTATATTCTGGCATTTACTAATTCACTATGAATGAAACGCTAACGATTTGAAATAATATTCTTACAGCTATTCGTCGCTAGATGGCGGTAACAAGATGAAAATACAATTCGAGAATCCATTACTAGATGGCGCAGGCGTGCAAAAAACGCTGCTGTGACCATCATTACAACAATTTCAACATCTAATTGACATTGTGAACTTAGATAAATTAGCTAATTTCCTCAAGTAGCTACACAACTGTTATCTTACGCCGACATGTTAAAAATTGTTGATAAACATTGGATACTGGGAATTACTAAAATCACAGCTTATCGTTAGTTGTAATTAACTGCTGATATATAGATTGAGCAGACGATAGACTGTCCTAGAAAACATTCATGGTAATTGTGGAATCGAATCGCATTACATCCATCAATCTAATTGTGCTGGTAGAGGAATGTGCATTATGTTCTGCTTCATATTTTTACTTATTAGGTAGGTACCTACGTACCGACTCCTAGATACAAATACATATAATAAATCTGTGGCTGATAAATGTCCGTACATGGAAGATATACGAGAAAAACTTTCTCAAAAGATGTGCCGAGGAGTTTCTTTCACCGTCTCTTCTCCTCAAAAATTTAAAATTTAAAGGCACCTTAGCGAAACGATGGTAAATGCAAAAAGTGACGTTCATAAGTGTATTGGAAATACCTACATGAAATAAATGATTTGAGTTTTAATTTGAGTTTGAGTTTTGACTGGGAGACTTTATTAATGCAATAGAATCCAAAATAATGTTGTTTATGTTTGCCGGTGGTTATGTACGCGCTAATGTTAGAAACTGACCGATTTGGGTGCGGTCATTAATACAATATAAGTACTTATTTATTGCAATTAGCACTTTACATTTTGTGTAAAAAGTGTGTCTGTAGTGTTTAAAGCAAAATACAATAAAGAATCACGCCTAATAATATCGAATGTGGGTAATAACGGACATATTTCCCGAAGCGAACTGAGGGCGGATTTACTAGTATCATAATAAATTAGGTAGTACCTATTTAATTTTATTATCACATTAGGTATATCAATTGCTTAAACCACGCCGCGACGCCACAGTAAAAGCTAATTCAGTAAAAACTGTGTAGAAAAGGGTTAGGTAATAAACACAAAGGGTAATAAGCAGTAAGTGTTTTTAATTGACTTCGCAAACGAACACCACCTTGACGGCCGAGTAATTTCCGGTCTACGGTGCTCTGTGGTCATCTGATCAATTACCTTGATTATAAAATTGTATCTGTTCGATGTCTATACATGGAAGATATTTGAGAAAAACTACTATCTGGTGTATTTAATAACGCTATAGTTAAATCTCATAACAATAATTTGTCTGTTTTAGCCTATTTGTTAAAAAAAACGCTAGTTAACACTCATACCCCCGCACCACAGGGCACTACAGGCACTACAGGGCACGGGTATCTCCTCGGATGTGAAAATCTAGAGCATACCCCAACACCCTGCTCCAGTGGAGTGACCAACCCGAAGAAGGCCTCCGTGTCCTGCGAAACACGGAAAGATATCCACTTTTTATTATGGAGACTGAGTCTTTATCTTCATCATCATCACAACCCATAACTGTCCCACTGCTGGGCACGGGTCTCCTCTAACAGTGTGAGGGGTATAGGCCATACGCTGGCCAAGTGCGGATTGGTGGACTTCACACACCTTTGAGAACATTATGGAGAACTCTCGGGTGTGCAGGTTTCCTCACGATGTTTTCCTTCACCGAAGCAAGTGATAATTAAATTTTAATACGCACATAATTTTTGAAAATTAGTGGTGCGTGCGGGGTTTGAACCCGGAACCTCCGGTTCGGCAGTCCAACGTTCAACCACACCGCTATCACTGCTTGCATTGTCTTTATCTTAAATAGTTCTAATCAGAGCCAAACCACCGTGCGATGAAAGGCAAAATGTAATGAAAATAGAAATCGGAAATAACTAATTTTTAGACCACTTTTGATCACTTGGAATCGACAGACATCGGAGGCTATTAGCGCTTCGATTCCAAAATTTATTATGATTTCCTATTACGCCTAAAACAGTCTCACTACACAGATAATATTCTAATATCATTAGAAATAGGGCCGATAGTAAGTCAGTGGGCCGCGTAATCTGTGTCTAATCAATGACCAACAGAAACATTCGAAAGGACAATGTTCCCCGATCCGATAACAGAGTCGGAAGCTGTCACCCTGGCGTCACGTTACTGTCGCTGCATTGGCTACGCAATTCATTTACATTTTTAAAAGCTTTTCTTTAACTTGCAATGTATGTATGTACGTAGATAAACAAGTGAATTAAATAACTTGATCTGATTGATTATACATTTTTCAGACTAATAAATAGCTAATAGTAAATATGAGTAAGTACTGATATATGTATACTATAGTAAATATGAGTAAGTACTCATATTTACTTATCTTGTCGCGGGATTTAAGTAAATCTCGCGACAACTAACCCCAGATTACCAAACAGGTTAATCCTAGACCTCGTCCTGAAGTCTGGATTTCGACTAAATCCAGTGTGATCTAGTTAAAAACGCAGGAAGCTTCAATCGCCTCCTTGCGACACTGTAATTGGGTCAACGACCGCCAGCTACCGTCGCGATTATCCAGGGATGTGACGAGACACAAAACAATAGAATATCCGTAATATATGTAGTATCCGTAATAAAATCATTCAAAATATTGTTTTGATACATTTATTTATTAATAAAATCCACACGCCGACATCCCCATCACGCCAAAAAGTTTGATACTTCCAAAGATAAAAAAATATCTATTGAAAACTATTTATCATAAAAGCGTTTTTGAATTGATTGATTGAAATTGATGATTATAATTATATAATGTTATACAAATTGATAAAATTATCCAATGACTTTATTAAACATGTGTCAGCAACAATTATAGTTAGTTTTTATCATTTATATTTTTTTATTAAATAAACCATTCCCTTTTAAATTACTTTAAAGAAACATATTGTTTAATTTAGAATGGTTATGTTTAACAAAATTTTGTTAAATAAAGTGACAGACAGAGGAGACAATATTGTTAAAGACAATAATAAAAAAAGGTTTTGGTGAAAAAATCACTGTGGTTTTAATAATATGCTTACGAGTATCTCACGTGTAAGTATACTTACCTAAAACACGGCACATCCCTAGCCGCCCTGATTATTTAACAATTGCTTCGATCCATTAACATTGTTTGACTGGAATACAAATTATAGAACAGGTATCGTAGCCGTCGGGTTACGAAATCATCACAATGACGGCACAGGCAAGGAGAAGCCACTCGGGTCATCTGTGAATGGTCACCGGCAAGAAAAATCGCAAACATCAACTAAATATCACCTTCGTCACAACCTCACAACGCGAACTTACTTATGCCCGGTTTGACGCCCGGTTTCTAAGTGATATGATATGGTATTGTTTTAAAAATATATGCTGACTTGAATATGACACCTTTCCGATACGGTGGTAGGTGCAAAATTTAAATTCCTATATGAAACAAACAGTTTAAGTATGGTTGAGTAGCACATCAAGTATACAAAAATCGGTAATATTTCTGATGGTTCTATACAATTTTATTGTAGGTGCTAAAACTACATAGCGTGGTCATCGTATCCAGAGATCAATTAACGAATAGACATGACTTATCAACGTGATATCAGATTATATTTTGAAACGAGACGTTCCAAACAGGTAGCACTAACATCTTTGGCCGATTTCAAATATACTATTATCTGAAAATAATTGTCAGATAACTATTATTTGGTCTCTCAACTAATATCTACAACAAGAACAGTTTTATTTCATATTTTTTATTATATTTTTGAGCCCTCCAAAACACGGAAACGCTCAAGTAAGTTTGGGCACTGGGTCACGCAGCTACGGACTACATCCGCTGCCGCTTCTATTCTACAATAATTCTGTGACCGGAGTGTCAATCGACACCGGAAGATACCACTTTAAGATAGCCGATGCAATTGCACTTGCTAACACGAATCATTCGCGCGTTCTTGGAACTCAATTAGCTGTATGTTCAGGTATACTGGGTGATTTTTAATTCACTTGCTATACTCGAGGACATGAAAGAACATGGTCAGAGGTAATGATTAAAAATATAAAGTCGAAATTCTACACGATAATTATTTCTAAAATGGAAATCAAAATTATCTAAAAATACGCGGAATGTATGGTCAAGCCCCGCCGGCGGCTCAGCGGCCGGGTTAATGACCTTGTTAATACCGCGCGGTCGAGTATGTCTACATTATCGATTTGTAATGGATAATTACGTCAAATTTTAAGCACCCTTTTTTATTACATATTTGTAACGAGAATCGAATACTGAGTACCCCCTATTAATATTCTAACTGACTAAAAAATGCACCTTGTATAAGTATCAAAAATGTTTTCAAACGCTCACAGAAACACAAATATGACTTACCGGAATACGTATTTTGTTATCGTTAGGTAACAATCGTTATGCCATCGGTGGCCTTCAGGCGACATCAAAATATCGATACTTGGGTTGACTACTAACCCCTCCACCAATCCGCACTGGAGCTCTAGGCCTCGTCAGTTATGACGAGAGGCCCGTGCTCAGCAATGGGCCATTAATGGGGTGGGGTCACAGGTTCCTAACAGACATTATTTACTTTATTGTCACAGGGGTGGGTAAGGATAGGAAAGGATTAAGGCCAGTATATACATAGATGATTCACATCAAAAATTTGGGATTTTCCACATTCAACCTTATTATTGACGAAATAATTAGAGTTAATATCGCTTAGTGGTAAACCCAAATAAACATAAAACATCGTATCTATCGTCATTAATACAAATACCATGGCCGATAAGTTTAGTGACTGCTTAACATAAAAAATAAATATTGTTTTGAACATACGCTCCTTATCTACACGGGTCAGAGACTACGGGCCCGTGGCCATCGGCCGTTAGCGAATCAGTATGGGACATTGTGGCCTCTTTTTTTAGGAATCAAAAATAATTTTACGAGATTTTTCTGTTTGTGGGTTGGATTTCGTAATTTCATATCTGTTGCCCTCTAGGCAAGTTGGAGGGTTAAGCCGATAACAGAGACGGGGTCATGATATACAGAACAGAAACGCAGGGAGTAACATTATTAACAATTTTGGCGCATTGAGGCGGCTTGGGATACTGACCTCATTCCCTCGCCGGCAGACCAGGGTGTCATAGGCGATGTGCAGCCAGCCCCAGCTTGGTGCCAGAGCCGAAGCCCGGCTCACTAGCTACCAAACGTCATCAGCAAACGTCATGTCGTGTTACGGCAGGGAGCTAAGACAGTCAGTACTTTCTCTCTCTTATTTCTTCTTTCCTGGCCGCCCACGCAATGCAGGCATCGCACATTGGTGTTTCTGATGTCCATGGGCACAGGTGACTTGGCAGGTGGCTCGTCTGCTCGTTTTTTGGCTAAGTTAAGTATCTATTTAATTTATTTAGTATAACTAGGTATATACAATAGAATAATACTTATAGTGTTACTTACTCACTACTGGCTCTAACTGTCGACGTACACTATTGAATAACAACCAACGCACATGACCCTGTCTGCGGAACAAACAGTCCCAGGTTCGATTCCCAGCTGATATTGGTATGTTAGATAAATGTTTGCTCACGGGTCGTGAGTGTAAGTCTTATTACTTAGTTAGTGTCTAAGTGCGGGGCGCGGGGATGTCATAATTATGGCGCAATAGTCACCATGCCGGACTGCTGTTCAAAGGTTCGATCCCCAGCGCGGCGGACATTTGAACGATGACTTCAAATGACATGTTTTTGTTCTGAATATGTGTCCTTGTCTTCGTGTGTTGTCCAAGGCACCCACGACAAATGGAAACCGGGAATCCTGGCGAGGGTCTATGAGTTTGCAGCGTTATTATTTTTTACTATATCTGCTTATAACACAATCTCCCATAACCGTAGCTTATTTATGAATCCACGACACTGCCGCGATGCTTCAGAATCTCATATAGAAACTGAACACACTATCAACACCGATAACCTCAGAAAAAATATAAGATAAACGAAATTGACCCCTAGTCTGTAATTCAGTATGTCGGTAGACGCGGTCGCGCGCGGACGTCTCAACGGTTAATTTAAAAATGGAACATTTAAACTTGGATAAGACCACCTCCGCAACTCTTATGTTGCCGAAGGAGGAAAAGGAGAGAGTAGTGATTTTGGCTCCGAACTCTAATATCGGGAGGATTCTCATCAGGGAGGATACGGTCCTCACTGGTCTGCCGGGGTGTGCTGGGTGCGGGAAGACGCAGTTCACGTGTTCTGGTGTGAGTAAACAGTGGTCGGTGCTTTGTTGGGGGCCGCAGTCGGACAAAAAGTACTATACCAGTAAGTTTTATTGATTTGTAAAGAAATGTTTCACCCTTCGGTCATTATACCACTCGTCGAGGATTGAAGTTTCATCCACAACAATTGGACTCGTGGAGCACCTCTGCAGCCCGAATCTCACGATCTATTTTTCCACCTATATGCCATTTGCCATCAGGTGGCTCGTCTGTTTTTACGTCAGCCCTTGAGGCTATAAAAAATATCTATATTTGATATGCGACTTTTTGAAGGTATTAGGTACACATAATTTTCTACGTTTTAAACGATTTTTAAAAAGGAGGAGGTTGTGAATTCGACTGTATTTTTTGTTATGTTTGTTACATCAGAACTGTCGACTGGGTTTAGTCCAGTTCTGAAAATGGCATTCAGGAGAAAACCATATAAGTCTTAAATTAGCATTATTTTGTAGTCGGCTTTTTACTTGTAAGATTTTTTTAATAAAATTGATCATCATCATCATCATCGCAACCCATAACTGGCCAAGTTATACGGGTACTTAGATCTAGAAAAAACATAACAAGTGTTTTGTTTACGACGTAACAATTGAATCGTTGACGTGATTCCGTTCGCCACAACACTATTTATTTATCTCGGGTACGTTAGTTCACTCCAGTGTTTTAACTCCCGCTTCCCATTGAAAATTTTCTAAAATAGGGAAATTATTGGCTTCATCCCAATTTGTGAAATGCTGGGGTATATAATCCTGAAAATACACAAAACAAAATACCTACGTAATACCAATGTATTGACAGTTTAAATAACTGTTTAATTATTTTATATAAACAAGTCACAGTTCGCAGGGCTCTTCTAAGGTTCGTTGGGTTGTAGGGCTCGTAGCCTTCGTAGGTCTTACGAAGAACTTCGTAGCGCGTAGCAATCCCGTAGTTTTGATGTCGTAAATCTTTTGCTAATTCGGAAAACGAGCAGACGAGCCATCAAATGGTAAGTGGTCATCATCTCTCATGGACCAGCGCATTGACGGCCAATAAAGAAAAAGATACGTACACGTATACGTATATTATAGGTACTATCTCTCAAACTCCCAACGGGTACACGAGACCCGTTCATGAATCAAAAAAATATAAAAACAAAATTAACTTCCTTAAAAATTATTTAAAGAAACAACATATTTGGGGCGTACAATATTTTTGAGGTCGGTGCCCAATGTCGTAAATTAACCCGATCCATACAAAAGTTGAAGGCACACACAACGACTTTTCATTTTTCTAAACTACCGAAGAGGATAATTTCGAACAAGATCTTTATGTAAACAGCATAATATAGAGCAATTACGATTGTGGTTATATTCCGATAAGTGATAATTACAACTAGACGAATTGACATGAACGATAATCAACTAACCAACCATAGATTAAGGAGGGTGAGAGATGGAGTCGTAAGATATCAAATATACTATATGACTGTCTCATTCTTTAATAATCTAAGTTTCAAAAAGAAAGGCCAAATTGTCGCTTCTCTCTCAGGCCGTAGAGTCTGTTCCTTACCGTAGATTCCTGGGTTCAATACCCAGCGAAGTAGAAATTTGAATGACGAGTTTAAATTTCGTTTTGTGTTGAGTTTAATCAGTATGGGCGTGTGACCTTGTTTTTGTGTTTTCCATGGAACCAACGCACAGAAATCTTAATATGGGGCTATGAGTGTTTTTCGTTATTGATTTTATTCATATATATTATTATTATTGATTTAATCATGTGGGTAGTTTACAATATAGATATGAACGTCATTTTTTTATTCTATCTCCTTTTTGAAAAGTCACTTTATCAATGAGGAGAAGTAATGTGGGGAGAAACTGTTCTACACATGTTTTATAACATAATTCCTAAAATCCCACATCTACCGCTCCATATTGATCTATGCAATTAACATTGACATAATAATTGTAAACATCTTCGATACAGTCATGGTAATTACACTGTGGTTGGTGTGTGGTTGGTGATTGTGTGGGTTGACAGATTTCACATACCTGCGTTAATATTACAAAGAATTTTAAAATTCGAGCGCTACGTATATTATGTATGTACCTATATATCTTTATTAGACGACTTTGCGCTATGGTTACGATTGCAGGCCGCCGTTTGAACGGCCTTGGATTCGTTTCCCAGCGAGGCGGAAATTTAATAATAATTATAATATTAATATTAAGTTTTTTTTCTGTTTTTTTTGTGTGTTGTCCATGGCACCCATGACAAAAGGAGTGGAGAATTATGAATGAACTTGAAGGAGGCGCTGCTGGCGATATGTCACCAAATTGGTTTATTAATTTTAGAGCGGTACGAAGTTCGCTGGGAAAGCTAGTTATTTTATACTAATAAAATTACTAACTTCTTTTAATATAAAATTACATACTAATATTATAAATGCGATTTGCTTCTTTGTTTTACTCACGCGAAACAGAGCAATGCAACGGATAGATGCGATTTTTGGTATAGAGTAAAATATCCCACTTCTACGAGAAAACACATTTTAATCAATATTTGAAAATCTCGATTAAACATATTTCGTAAGGCACTAGTTTCCCGAAGCAAAACGAGGGGGGTATACTAGTATGTATGCAATTTCAAAAACCAGTCAATTGTTTCCTTGTAGGATGTCAGCATAAATTGATTACGGGAAAGGTGGGAAAGTTTTGAAATCAAATTATTAATATGTGTAAAGAATACATATTTTAAATAGGTACATAATATGTAAAATAAAATAAAAATATTTTGTACTGTTACCTGCCAATTTGTAAAAGTACAAGGTGAAGAAACGGCTGAAGGAACTTCACCGTAATAACCGCCACCGCCACAAATTATTTAGTAAACATTTAAATGTGAATGAGTTTGTTACATATTTTTTGTTGTATAACTCTTATTTTAAATTTAATATTTTGGCGTTTTAAAACTTTCGGCATTGTGAATGGGAAAGTGTTCGTACGGCCAAAAATAAATAGGTATATAAAAAATACAAATAATAAATTAAAAAATAGGTCCATGTGAATGACCCGAGGGCCAGAGATGGGAAAAATGTAATCATCGTTACAGATTACGATTACATTTAGGGGCACGAAGAACGAAGATGCCTCTGTCAAGAATTCAAAAAAAGCAAGCCTCTTAAATTATGATGAGATGACTATAGATAGCATTATTGTATATCATTTGACTTCAACCCGTTAATGGCCCACTACTGACCCATTAATGGCTCACTACTGAACAACAACGATCACTAACAGTCCTTCCCCGATTCTCATACTTACTAACCTTACTAAATCGTCTCGTAACCGGATTAACTATTTACTATTTGCGTCTGGTTCTAGGTCAGTCACAATTGTCATCGGCGGCAGCGTAAGTTGATGCTGCGCGCTCGTTGCTACCTTAATTCCATAAAAAAATAAACGGTGACAATCTCAAAAATATGGTAGTCACCAGAACGTTTAGGTATTTATGACTAAAACTGGGCCACAGCTGTTTAAGCATTCGAGCAGTTTATTTAATCTTCATATTCTTCATACAGCACAATTATTGAGCAAAGTATAGTCATTTGGAAATAACACATAAATTATAAAATATTTATAAAGTTCATAAACGGGTTCATTGTTTTTGGTTGAGTGAGATTGGTTGAAGTTTTTCTGTTCTTGGTCTGGGTGTGTGTGTTCTTGTCTTGTGTGTTGTCCATGGCACCCACGACACGGAATATGAGTGTGTAGCGTTATTTATTTATTTATATTTGTATTCCTAAGAGACCATTTAAGAAATCTAAACTATGAATACACATACATATTTACATACATTATTACTTAAAATTCAAGTTTAAATTAGAGAACAGGTACCTGTTAAAAATTTACACTTTAAGTACCTACTTAAAGTGTAAATTTCCGAAAGAAATGTCGCCGCACAGAGACAGACCGTTATATATTTACATAATATAGGTACTCGGACGTACAGAGAACTGATAAAAATAAAATAATTGAGAGCATTTTGACGTGAATCTTACACCATACAGGTCTGAACCGCCGCTATAAACGATAAAATAAATTTTACTCGGGACTCCTCTCTGAAGCCTTCAGAGATATTCCAGGGTATCCCACTGGCGCTCCAGGTTGTCATAAGCAACTAATACAAACACTGGCCCTTTGCATTGGGAGAAGAAATACCCAAGACATAATAATATTTATTTTGATTAATACCTAAAATATGAACAATAACAGATACAGATCTCCTCATTACTCTGACTGTATGGTCCATTTCAGCTCGTATTTATGACATATTTTTTATTGACAAAAAGATAGTACCGATAACTTCACAAATGCTAATAAATTTAACTGTTTACTATACTATTTCCATTTCTTTATTTTCTCGATGACAGTTCTCTAGTAGTGTTGTGACCAAATAAGTAATGATATCGATCGCATATATTTATTATATTAAATTTATCAGATTTTGATTAAAATAAATAAACAAAGATTACCTATCGTTATAATTATTTCGTTTCATTGTCGAGTACCTACCTATACCTACTTATTTTACAACAAATTCAAAATTTAAAGTAGTTGGCATTATCAATCAATAATAAATACGTGTAACATCTTGTAATGAAATATAATATTAGTCAATAAATTTGTACAAAAGTAGACAAAGGCAGTAGTTTAGTTTCTTACATTTTGTAAAAAAATATCGGGTCTGTTATCGTGTTACGTTTATCGATATAGCCCATCCCTATCAGTTTATTAGAATCAGGTATAACCTTGTACGTGTGTAAACGTCATATTTTTATAAAATAATGCATACATAATGTAAAAAAGACGCTCGTTCAAGTTTTCACAGGAACTGTCATCGAGAAAATAAAGAAATGGAAATAGTATAGTTCGTAGCCGACAAGGAGACACGTGCGTTAAATTCTTTAGGTTAATTGAAATGCAACTGATACGGACAGTTCAATAAAACCGAGACAGGTCAATAAAACCGAGACATTTAATCATTCGTTTAAGAGTTTTGACGAACTTGAGTTGTGTTTTATAATATATGTGTGGCAACATCGCACAAACAACACGGTGACGCCACGACAAGCCTGAATCACGCTATCGAAGTTTTCTATACCGCTCGCATATATATAAATTCCGGCTTTACAGTCGTGTCCAGCATGCAGTCCAGTCCAGCATTACACCAGGCATGACGGCTCGCCTGGCGTAAGATCTCCCTTTGCCAAATATGTAACTGAATACGTTAGGTAGAACCCCATTCCCTTGCCGGCACCGGCAGACCAGGGTGTCGCAAGAGGCGACTAGGGTTTTCTTGTAGGGGTTTGACCTGGACTGGCCAGCTACCATCCTCATGCTGAGTCAGCCGCTAAACTACGTGTCATTTTCTGGCTGGGGGCTTCAAAACAAATTCAAATTATTTATTTGTTAAAGTGTAGGTAAAATACTTAGATGGTGGAGTCAAGACTTTCTTTTATCTTGGCCGGCAACGGATTGGTGATGCCTTTGGTGACTGATGTCCTGGCGACGGTGACCACTCCACTTACCATCAGGTGGCTCTGCCGGTCTGTCGGCTATTAAAAAAAAGCAAATTCGTAAAAAGTCGTTAATGATGAATGGTAAACCCTTATATCAATCCGTCCGTCCGTTATGCTACTCATTCATTGGTTCAGTCTACTCATAAATTCATCCATCCAATCTCAGATTTTTTTGTTAGTAGAATTTAGGTAGCAAATGAGCATGCATTCAGTTTTCCAACCTGATCACCGTTTATAAAACAGTTTTAATACGCCAACTAACTATACTATCTATATACTGGAGACTATATACTGGAGATTTTAATGTAGACATTCTTGTACAGACATCAATAGCTGTTAGGTTGCTAGAATTGTTTAAATGTTTTAATTTAAATCCACTTTTCACGGAGCCCACTAGAATAACTGCTACAACAGCTACTTGTTTAGACAACATATTCTGTAATTGTTCAATTGTAGAAAAAGAAATATTTAACAATCTAAGGTCTGATCACTGTGGGCAAAGAATTTCAGTTTTCAATCAGCTTAGTAAAAATAAGAAATTAATAAAATACAGACCTATAACTAATAATAAACTGTTAATATTTAAAGATAGAATCTCTTCCAAAATTGCTAATCCGTCTGCTTTTAATCAAAGTGATCCCTCAAATCACTATAATGCTTTATTTAAAAATATTAATGAAGAGTTTAATACGGTTTTTTTTTAAGTTTAGGGTTTTTTTAAGGTTTTTTTTTACGGTTTTTAATTTAAGTCTTCTCACGAAAATACTAAAAGTAAATTTAGCGATTGGGCTACTAAGGGCATTTTCAAAAGTAGGAACAAATTATATGAACTGTATGATGAGAAACAATTCAATCTCAGTGCGGATTTCCTCGAACATGTGCGAAATTATTCAAAAATATTTAGGGCCGTTTGTATACATGCAAAGTCACTATATATTAGAGACAAAATTATAAACTCTGATAATACAATAAAAGCTACTTGGGACGTCATTAGCAATGAGACCGGTGCTACTAAATCACGTGACTGTAATTATGAATTAATTATCAACGAAAGTAAAATCACCTCTGATATGGAGTTAGCAGGCGCTTTTGAAGATTACTTCCGAAATATACCAATTTCCTTAACAAACTCTCTTCGGTCTTCTCCGGCAACGGCATGTACTCTCTTAGAAGAGGTCGTCGATAAATGTAGTGTTCTGTTCGAATTTAAACATACTACGACGACAGAGATAATTAAAACCTTCCATTCTTTAAAAAATAAAAGAACAGGTGATTTATGGGGAATATCAGTAAAAATAATTAATAATATAATAGATGTTTTAGCCCCTCACCTAGCTGTAATTTTTAATAATTGTGTAAATTTGGGTACTTTTCCCGATCTGATGAAATGTAGCAAGATAATACCTCTTTTTAAGTCCGGAGATAAAACAGACATAAACAATTACAGACCAATTGCAATTTTACCAACACTCAGTAAGGTTTTTGAGAAAATAATGCTAAATCAAATGATTACTCATTTCTCTGACAATAATCTGCTTCATACTGAGCAGTATGGATTTATCAAAGGTCGTAGTACAGTTGATGCAGGTGCTAGGCTCTTAAAACATATATATGAAGCCTGGGAAGCATCACAGAACGCTATAGGTGTATTTTGTGATCTTTCGAAAGCGTTTGACTGTGTAGAACATAAAACATTACTTCGCAAATTAGGTCATTATGGCCTTACCGAAAAGGCACTTAATCTAGTATCAGCTTACTTAAATCGTAGAGTTCAGAGTGTCTGTATAAACGAAGCTAAGTCGTCAGGATCCCCGGTTTTGATCGGTGTCCCTCAGGGCTCAATTTTAGGGCCTTTTCTTTTCTTAATATATATTAACGATCTTCCATATCATATTAGTAAGTATGCTGATATAGTACTGTTTGCAGATGATACGTCACTTATATTTAAAACAAAAAGAGATAAAATAAACTTTGACGATGTAAACAGTACTCTCAACTATATCTCATACTGGTTTTCTATTAATAATTTGGTTCTAAATGCAAATAAAACTAAATGTGTAGAATTTGTTTTGCCAAATGTTAAAAGCGGAAATACGGCTATTAAATTGAATAACGAAATATTAAATATGGAAAGATCTACAGTATTTTTAGGAATAACTTTGGACTTTAAGCTCCAGTGGGGATCCCATATAGCGACGCTTGCGGGTAAACTTAGTAAGGCTGTTTATGCTATAAGGAAAATAAGACAATTTACTGACGTTGACACAGCAAGGCTCGTTTATTTTGCCTACTTTCATAGCATTATGTCCTATGGTATTTTACTTTGGGGTAAATCGGCAGATATCGATACAATTTTTGTGTTACAGAAGAGAGCTATTAGGACAGTTTATAAATTAAAAACACGCGAATCACTGCGTGGCAAATTTAAAGAAATAGATGTACTAACAGTAGCTTCACAATACATTTATAGCAATTTGATGTTTATTCGGAAAAATATGAGTTTATACAAACAAAAATGCGATGTTACCAATCGGCAAACTAGACATATGCACCAATTAGTTACCTCCTCATATCGCCTGCGTAAGGTTCAGCGATCTTTTGTGGGGCTCGGTGTACGCTTTTATAATAAATTGCCCAAGTCAATCACTGACCTCCCCTTACAAATATTTAAGAAACGTGTTAAAACACGGCTTATAGAGAAAAGTTATTATACTATTGATGAGTATATTAATGACAAGGATGCTTGGTAATAGACATCCGCAACCAGTTCCGCTCAAGTTAGTATTTAGGTATAAAATGGTAGTACCTAGCAAAAATATTGTAATTCGTTTTTTAAGCACTATTTTAAAAGATGTGCCGAGGAGTTTTCTTTCGCCGTTTCTTTTTCTCCTCCAAGATTTTAAAATTTAAAGGCACCTTAGCGAAACGGTGGTAAATGGTAAATGTAAAAAATGACGTTCACAAGTGTATGCAAAATACCTACGTGAAATAAATGATTTGAGTTTGAGTTTGAGTTTGAGTATCGCCAATGACCCATTAAAAGTTACTGCAGTGCAGGCATACCAGAATCATGATAATGGTATCATTACCGTGCAAAATCTATTTGGCGATGGCGAATGGTTCCGCCTTCCTTTGCAGCTGTGACCGACCTAGAACAAACTCAAATGGGGACTAGGATAGTTATTCCAATTAGCAGATGGTGTTATATATTAAGAATTTTAGTTGGAACGTTGATTCACAAAGAAATCCAGAAGGAAAGTGCAGTAGTAATAATTTCTCGCTATCAAACACGAGTCTTGGTTCAAAGTTCAATTGTACAACGATAGCGGGGAATGCATGTACTGCGAACATATTAGATGACACATTAGAAATGTACATAATATATATTGTTCATTCTGTTCGCTCGGCGATTTGCGTTGATCTAAGTGATCAACAATAGTTAAGCAACAGCGGCCGCGATCGGTAGTAGGATGGGTGACCGCTAGTGGCAAAAATTTGAACGCTTCCGTGCTTCGGAGGGCACGTAAAGCGACGACCCGGACCCGTTTGACGACCCGGATGGCGCAATGGTTAACACGCCGGATCGCCATTCCGAGGGTCCTGGGTTCGATTCCCAGCGAGGCGGAAATTTGAATGATGAATTTAAATTTCCGTTCTTAGTCTGGGTCTGTGTGTTCTTGTCTTGTGTGTTGTCCATGGCACCCACGACGCAGGGAATCCTAGTGTGGGGCTATGAGTGTGTAGCGTTAAAAAAAAAGCCGGTGGTCCCGGTTGCTATCGAACAATAGCAGTCGTTAAACCATCTCGAAGGTCTTAGGGCCGCATAAAAACTTCCGATACTTAGCTGGCCACTATCCCCCCCGCCAATCCGCACTGGACCAGCGTGGTGGACTATGCTCTAGGCCTCCTCAATGATAAGGAGAGACCCGCGATCAGGTGTGGGCCATTAATGGGTTGACGCCAGGTAAAAAGTCAATGAGCAATCAATGCAGAAAATAAATAAAGTTTAACATAATAAAAGCTGAATTTCGTGATGCCGTCGCTTAAAACAATAAAGATATGTAGAATTAACCATTAAATATTTTGTTATTTATTATTTTATTGACTAAACTGTTGCACAACATTTTGAAATGCAATAATATTACGCTGCATTACTGACATAAAAAAAAAACCTCCAAAGGTAGGAAACCATAGCGACAAAGAGCAAGAACAATGAAAAATCCAAGAAATACACATAGCAACACATAATATTATTATAATACAACCAGCTGACCCAGCGAACGTTGTTGACCTTGACGACACATGGCGCAATGGTTAACACGCCGGATCGCCGTTCCGAGGGACCCGGGTTCGGTTCCCAGCAAGGCGGAAATTTTAACGATGAGTTTCTGTTATATCTGGGTGTGTGTGTTGTGAAAGTTGCTGTTGTGAAGTGTTCGCTCTGCACTTCTTTTCGGCGACGGACGGTGGTGACCATCCATTGGTCCCAACCAGTGGTCACCGACCTTCAATGGTCAAGGCCTAAAAATAATTATAAGACTTTTATTCTTTTTAAATGATTATTCCCTTGTTACTTCTGAGTTTTATGATTTATTTATGTAAAACGTTTTGATCAAAGTTTATATTCAGATTGACACGGTTTATTTTTAAAAGCTTCTGCCATTAATAATGCATTCAAAATGATTGTTGGTCAAAAAATGTTAGAAACCACTGTTCAACCCTGATCGAGGACTTGGGCCGGGTAACTAAGAAGTCAAGTCTAACTAACATTTTGAAACTTTCGAGAAATTAAGCAAAACGCGTTCTGTTTAAAATATGGGCGATATTGTAATGTGTTTCTGTAAAAAAATTCATTTATAGGATAAGTAAAATATTAAATTTATACCAATGACATGGCTATGGTTAGTGGCGTTCATTGATAAGTTGATGAGAGATAATGCTGACGAATCATGGGTTTTGCCCATCTCTGATAATATGGCCTATACCCTTCACATTGTGGCAGTTATAGGTTGAGGCGAGGAAGAGGACTTGTCTAGCCTGGCTGAGGATCCAATTCGATACCTGTTGGCAAGCAGGGTCACTACACTACGAGGTTTCATGCGGGTCGCTAACCCTTGGAATAAGTAAAAAAAATGCTTTATTGCTTTCCTTTCCTTTAAAAAGTTTTTATTATGCTATAACATTTGATAACTCGTCACTAGCCTTGACAATGGGGCCAAGTCTAATGTCATTGACTCCTAACGGACTATAAGCGTAGGCATTTCATAAATTACGAAGCTTTAGGAGGAAAGAGGAAAGATAAAAAGCCCACAATAAAAGTTTATGCTCTTATAGCTTTGAGGAAAGTAGTAACTTAAAATAAAAAAATTACTATTACTTCTAGTAAATCCCAAAAACGTTCTCACGCGAGATGTAATCTTCCAGTCACGTACTATTTTGGAAAAATGCTTTGTTTTACGGAATAACCCACAATAGCGGGCTGTTTTATATTGCTATTTTTTAAGGACTTAAGATAGCAAATTAGCATGCAGTACCATCCTTACGCTGCCGCCCATGACAACTGTAACCGACACACAACAAGACTATAATCGAGACTAGGTTGGTTAGACCAGATAGCAAAGGATGTTAATCTCGTTCGAGCAGTAAGTTGTCTGTGATGACATACGACTCCGAGACGTCGTGCTTTACTATCGGCATAAATGCCTAATGCACATGTTCAAAGTCGCTCAGCGGGAGGGTGCTATGCTCGATATTTGTCGACGCGATCGCATCAGAAATGATGAAATCCGTAGACGACCGAGGGTAACCGACATAACTCAGCGAATTAGCGGGCTTGTAATGGGCTAGCCAGTAGCCACATAGTTCGAACGACAGATAACCGTTGAGGAAGAAACGTAAGTACTACAACTGTAATTTTATAATAACAGTGAGCACGCAAAGCATGATTTATTCGATATCTAAAATTTTAACGTTTTAACTTGTCGAGAGTCATCAGAGAAACGTATAGAAATACGCTCAAATGCTTCCAGAAAAGTTCTGCCGTGCAAGTTTTCAACCATTTGGACGAATGACGAAACATCACGCGATGATCGTGTTGTAGTTGAAGATTATTGTTATGAATATTAAGTATTTAAATATACACTATTTTTTGTATTTTACGAGCTTAACTCACGTGTAGGTAGGTGCTTTGGTATAATTAATTTAATATTAATAAAATGTAATATTATAATACTAGCTCAGCATGGCACCAAACGAAGTCATTATAATTTTAAATCAGTAATAATAAATGCGAACCACTAGAAATAAAGCAATAATAATATAAAAATAATAAAGAATAACAAAAAACGTTAATAAGAAAGAAAACACCACCCATACCCCGATCAAAAAAAAAATAGAATGTAGGAATGTAGGAAAACCATAGATTTATATAAGGAAATCAATTAACATTATAAATATTATAATGGGAACGTTCTGTACCACGCAATCTGTGAATTATTCAGGTGTCTGCCTATTTCCCTGAGTGACAGATGACATTGCCCTGTGTCAGACTGACAGACATAGCCTAGGCATATTAATAGAGTTCCGTTTGTCACCCTTTTATATCTATATTTTGTATACCTATATGTATGTATATTTATATCTCAGGTTCTAAGCGGCGTATTAAGATCAAACGTGCACCAGTTTTTAAGATATATCTCCAGCAACACAAATGCTAGAACCGCATTTAATTTCATTCAGTAATTTTAGCGTGATGCGCGTACAAACATACAGGCAAAGAAAAATTCTAAAAATAATATTTTTGGCTTCTATTGACTCTATGAAGACTTCATAAAATTTTGAAGTGAAAACTTCTTTAGGCGCGTTGGGCACTTTTTGGGTGAACAATTCCGTAGTTCCTCGTCTTTGCAAAGTATTAAATGGATGCCATGGGTCATTTGATATAAATAAAATGTCGCTTCCTGTATTCAAAAGAAGTATCACTTTAGGCCAGCACAAACAAAACCATATTTGCACAATTTAAATCTTTTCTTTGTTTGTTACTTATATTAATTAATGCATGCTGTGTTTGCCTTAAAGGGTTCAACACTTAGTTTTTAGGATTAGTTATAAGTTTAAATTTGTATGGTTAAGTGTTGTAACCGCTGGCAGACCTAAATAAATAAATAAAAATAAATAAAACAAAAATCAAGAAACTCGTGTCATCGTCACCGCACGCTTCCAATGAGCTATAATTATGTATAATCTTGTATATGTGTATATTCTCAGTAACTTGTGAATTGTATCGTCGAGATATTATATACCTACCAACCAAATAGAATTAAATAATTTCATAGAGACACTTTATAACCCAAAAATAATTCGAAAATAATAATCTAATAGCTCGACGATACAATTCACTATTAATAGTTACTTCATTTACACTTATGTACTTACTTTGTACTATCATCGGCAGTCTCCAAAAATGCCCTGCATTTCCAATATCTCCTATGTACAGACCTTTGATTATATACACGTCTAGATAGTGCCATTGAGCGCCTAAACGTCTAAAAAAATATCACCCAACTCTTGGGTTATAAGCTTGTCCGTCCGACGTGTATATAATCAAAGGTACAGACATAAACCAGTAAGATTTTTAATATAATAATTATTAAAGAATAAGTTATCTCAATGACATAGTGCACTAACCTTTGACCATATAACATTATCAGTTTATTCGTGAGTATATTGCCCGACGCTCATGGGCCGGCGCGGCGGCTTACAGCGGGCGCGGAACAGAATTTCCGCCCCGCCGATAATCGAACCTAAGACCGTTCAAACGGCAGTCCGACATGGTAACAGCGCCGCCGCGCCGTACCATTGCCAGCATAGGGGACTCGTCAGGTTACAGAAATACATAATTGATTCATATCATTTCATCAGGACACGGGTGCTCACGATTTCACTTTTGCACGCCGATATTTCGGTCTAGTTGCATGGATCGTTTACAGTTCAGCAAGATCACGATCCATGCAACTGGGTCGAAATCATAAGAAATCATCATTATAAATCATAATAAAATTTACAATTCGCGATGAGTTAAATTTGATTCATATCGTTTTAAAAACATAAAATGTGTTGGTGAAGCTGCGATACCCCTCGCCCACATCACATCACTCACTCAGGAACATAACAATGACATATCACCACAAATTAAACAATTTCCAACAACATCGCACGACTGTTATCTGAGGGTTGGAAGGTCAACAAAACATAACTTTTATTTTCAGGGTCAAAGCTGGAACGGACGGACAGACGTCCACGCCTATCTATTTGCGCAATTCAATTAAGTAACGGCCCTCTCACTTTATTTGGAGAAAAAATATCGTTATGTTTACGAATAGAGTGCTTATTTATCGTACTAGAAGTTGCTAACAAAACACAGTGAGTACTTCAAACTTACCTCTCAGATAGCCTTTGAGGGGATTGGGATTATGATTATAATCTTTAAAGAACTATGTACTCATAATAAATCTGTTACTGATCGCTGTCTGTACATGGAAGTTAGGATAAAACTTTTTACTGGGCGTCTTTATTTCCGCTATAGAACCCAAAAAGTGTGTTTGCGGGTTTGTACGCGCTAATCTCAGAAACAGATTAATCGATGTGGCTGCGATTGTAACTTGTATGTATGTTATAGTAAGCTTCACTTAACATTTAATGTTTATTTTATTTAAATCGCAAAAAAAGTAATGTCAGTTTTAAGAATCACGCCTAACAATTTCCGAATGTGCGTACTAAGTGACATAATAATTATTATATTAATTATAATAATTAATAAAATTAATGACGATTACAATAAGTAATATATATGATAATTAGGCAGAGTACGAAACAATTAACATCTTTAGACAAAAATATGATGATCATAAAAAAAAACGTTTTATCCTCCTTACTAACTTTAAAAATTTACATACCTAACTTAGGTATTTATTTGTGACTGTGACTTTGACTAGAGGCTCCAATATTGACATTAGTGAAAATATGATAATTTTTGTATCCGATTAATAGTATGGTTAAATGAAATAATAACAGATAAAAAAAATCAAAATTTGTGTAATTCACACGTGCTAGAAGTGAAACTTCAAAAAAATATAACGTTTTGGTCGCGAGTAAACTATACCCTATAGGCGATCTAGCGCTGCACGTTTCAATAGTTTTGTTATAGTAGTATAGTATTATACTCGCTTATATCCTTGTCGTAACCAGGACGGAATATTTCAAAACCCGTTTAGATGACAAGTCATTCATAAGTCGGACTACAGGAAGAATTCTGCATATAATTCAAAGATATTTTTTATGTGCAGGTATCGTGATCTATTCATGTAATAAAAATACAAATATAGAAATGGCTCCAAACACCGGGCAGCTCATGTCAACGCACGCCAAACGTGTCTCGCGAAAAAAAAAAAGGATTATGACGATTTGTCCAGTTAAATTGTGTCACAAAATATCTGAAAAGCTATTTATGTATTATTGCTAAAAACATATGATTATCCGCAGCCGAAACATTCCCCGCTTTCGGGAAAGTTTCGGTTCAGTGCTTCACTTTAGACAGATGTATGAAGACTGTCTTTCTATAGTGTTACTAGTTGTCCCAGCGTACTTCGTACTGCTTTATAATTAAAAAATGGTTTAGTGATATATCGACAGCAACGCCACCTACCGGGGCCAATTGTGAATCTAAACCATTCTCGGATCCACCTGAAGACACACAAAAAATTTCAACCAAATCGGTCAAGCCGTTTAGGAGGAGTTCAGTGACATACACACTCACACTCGAATTATATATATTAAGATTATTCTAAGTGTCGCACTATACCGTCGCGTCTCTCGTCTGTCCGCCCGCTTCACTGCGTGTGTACATAGCACATAATGGGATGCAGTGGCGGCTCGTCCTAAGGAGCGCTGGAGCAGTGCACTCCCACAAAATAAATGTATATCATCCCACAAAAACTACAAACATATTGTATATTTTTCTATAACCCTGTACATTAATTCTAAACACTCATAACAGTTGTTTACTATAGTATAAAGTTATAAACAATTACCTACATACAAAGTTTAAATTTTCTTATCAAGATTTAAGTATGTAGTTTCAAGATGTATCGAGTGGAGCGTCCACAGATTCCGCTCCTATGAAAAAAACGTTTAATACAATTCGTAGAACTAATTTCAATGAGTGCGAAAGAGAAGTATCAACGGTTGAAATAGAAGATTTCGTATGAAAAGTTAATCGAATTTGGAGCGCCGCTCACGCGCGGCGTTGCCAATTTGATGCCAATGCCAAATTTCGGTCGGGGCGGCAACGTGGGGATTACGCGCTGCGCTGTACGTGTACGGCTGTAGTCGATCCCATGTAAACAAACAAACGTCGCGCGGGCATATTCCCTTTGCAATTTTAATTAGGTAATAGTAATTAGTAAGTATTAAAGATAGTTTAATTGCATGCATTTGTGCTAAAATGGAATAATATAATGTTTCTTTTATTAAAAACTGTGAGAAGACACTCGAAATGCGCCTCGAAAATGTATTACAAAAACTAAAACATTTACGCGTGTTTTTAAAAGTGAACAATATTTAAAAACTCCTTGGCTGTGTGGATGTGAACGCTAAAACTTTTATGTGTTATATATGATGTTTATAATAATGGTAAGTAATAAAGTTGTATTTTATTTAGTGAACACCCACAAAAAAAATTCACGACCCGCCACTGATGGGATGTTGATAATTCTCCACATGGTGTGTAGTTATAATGTTTGTAACTGATAACGATGGATGGACTTCGCTTGAGAGAAAGTTCCGTCACTGCGATGATAATTTGTTATAATTTTTTTTTAACAAAAGCTTTTTAAGCTAATAGTACCACTAATAATACCACTACCTTCTTTCCTAGTCATTTGTCTGTTAGGTATATAACTTTGCTTGCTTTACACACAGTCCTTCACAGCCCGTAAAAGTATGTTTTGTGTTATATCCTGTGTTTCTTAGAAGGGGTATAATTATCTTACTTAGGGGTACACCTTACTAGAGGTATACTTGTCTTTGTATTACTTTTTAAAACTTGGGTTCCTTGAAGCAATCGCTATGTAGCGATAAGGCCGCTTTTTGTGTTGTATATCGTATTTTCCATTGTTTTATGCATACATGTTTTGGTGTACAAACAATAAAGTGAATAAATAAATAAATAAACTAATAGCATAAACGGGCAGATGACCCACCTGATGGTATGTGATCACCGTAGTCAGTGGTCGTCAGTAGATTGAGGTATCATCAAACTAACCAGGACCAACCAACTCGAACGACTAAGGAACCATTATTTACCTAACTATTTGAGAGAAGTAGATAATAAAAAAAACTAATATGTATGTGTGGAATTCACACGTGGTAGAAGTGAAACAAATGAATACTAGTAATAAAAAAATTAATAACGTCAAATATAAAATATTGATGTTGTACTTTGCTCTAATACCCCGAACTTTGAGCACGCAAGCGGATAATGCATCCTATCTCATTTTCTCCCACATTAAAATGTGTCTGTCTCTTTCTACTGTCGCTTTTTCACGTCATTTCCGTTTCATCGACTTTCAAATCACAACAATGAAATTCGTATGATATAGCCCTGTACTCCACAACTGTTGATTCATTCGAATCGTTAGTCATTACAAGTGCCATTAGGAGTGGGCAAGATGAGATTGCAGTATTGTGTACATCATCCGCCTTAATTACTTTATAAATGGTTAGAACTTTGTGTCTCTAAGAGAATATTTTTGCAATGTAAGTATGCAGACGTAAGAGACGCCGATGAACTGACTTGATTAACCTGGTTTTAATAAACCTTTGCGTCGCCGGGTTCTCGACGGCGCAAAGTCAACATATACATAAAAAAGTCAACATATAGACGAACTATGGTAAGTGGGACTCAAAGTTCTGAACGTTTAACTTTTTAAATAATGACCAATATCATCATCACAACCCATAATTGTCCCACTGCTGGGCACGGGTCTCCTCTCACAATGTGAGGGGTAATAGGCCATAGACCACCACGCTGGCCAAGTGCGGATTGGTGGACTTCACACACCTTTGAGAACATTATGGAGAACTCTAGGGTGTGCAGGTTTCCTCACGATGTTTTCCTTCACCGAAGCAAGTGATAATTAAATTTTAATACGCACATAATTTTGAAAATTAGTGGTGCGTGCGGGGTTTGAACCCGGAACCTCCGGTTCGGCAGTCCAACGTTCAACCACACCGCTATCAATGCTTTTTAATGACCAATATATAGGCTTCAAATTGGGGATAACAAGGTTATCGACCTTTTGATACCACTCTCCTTTTAGAACCTTCTAGTGTCGTTCAGCAGGAAGCCCCTCGAGGGGGGAGTTGACTTGGATTCAAAGGCCGATGCACCCCCTCACAGCCTTAAAAATCAAAATGTATGCAATTCACTCGTGGTGAAGTGAAACTTCATAACAACGAATACTGTCAGTCCAAATATTGATGTTGTTCTTTTTGTTTACGTCAGCCGCCATTTTGCCGATTCTTCATTCGCGTCATTTCCGTTTCAACGAATTCCAAATCACAACGATACTAAAGAAGTATTCACTTCAAAAAAGCACTATAATTAAAAAGTATCATGTGTTTGTTCCAGGTCTGGTCGCGTTGTCCGCAACCTTCGTTCTCAGCCTCATCGGGACCGTTTTCTTTTGCTTTACGAATACCCTCAACAATGCTATACTATCGGTAAGGCAGTTTACCTTCTAAGCAAAGATATTGAAACTATAGACGCGTTTCATCATACAACGCGAGTAGTACTTTTGGATCCACACCGATGGCATTGGTACGTCGTGAATATCGACAGATAGTTAGGACAAGCAAAACTTTTAGGGGTAAAATAGACTCACTCAAATAGTCAGTCACTCAAATAGACATTAGTGATGAACTGTGTCGGTTCTTCGTACCAAATTCATTTATTATTTAGGTTTGTCCAAATTCTCGGACCAAGCGTAAATCTATGTGCCAATTACTGTGGTTACTTTATAACAAATAAGTCAAACACGTTTTTCCACTGAAACATGACTAATCCTACACAATAATATTTTTTAAATAAATCCAATGGAATCAAGGACAGATTAACTATTTACCCTAAAAATAAGCATCTGAAATGGATTGAACTAGATCTCACGAAATCCCACCAAGATGGGAGGGAGGGATGAAAAAATCCCAAAACCTCTATTATGTGTGTGCAGAGTATGGTGATCAGAAACGACTCCCTGGCGTTCTCGATGTGGCGGCGGCCCACGGTACACCCGCTGATGAAGGTCCACATCTTCAACTACACCAACTGGCAGCGGGTGAAGAGTGGGGAGGAATCGCGTCTCCATGTGGACGACGTGGGGCCCTACGTGTACTCGTGAGTGACTACTCTTATATTTATGTGGACTATAACGACGACTAGTTGGTGACCCTATGAAGCGAAGTCCCGGGTTCGATTCCCGGGAAGGAAAGACATATATGTGACTGTTAAATATTGGATCACCCTGAAGGTGTTAGTGATGTCAAGAGTCAAAGTACCCTCACTCGAAAATGGCTAGATCATTTTTAATTATGAAGTGAGTAAAAACACAATCACGACATTTTAGGTGAAGCTTACCACAATAATACATTAGTGAAAACCGCACCCAGATCTGTTAATACCTACTTTCCTGTGAAAACCGCGCATGAACGCACAGGCATACGGACACAGAGACAAAAATTCTTGCAATCATTCGTTTGGGTTCTGTTGCGTTAATTAAGAACTTCTAAAATAGTTTTTCTTATCCATGTACAGACAGCTATTTACATTTTTATTATACATAGCTATCAGTAAGCATAGAATTTGGATTATGATATTAGGTAGGTACCTACTTGCATCGCTTTAAACACTCTTGTCTTACAAAAATATTCAACATGTTAATTTTATTCTATTTGTATATTAATTATTCAACACATTCCCCACGTGACGTAGATAATAAAATATGACATATCCATTTCCAAAAATAGAACATGTCAAAAGTAATTCGTTTAGAAAGCGCGCGATGGGCCGCAAGGAGGCGTCAATTACGTTCTATGTTTATGTCAGTCATAAACGTTCGTATAATTTGGGTCCCGAACACAATAACATGACGAAATTACCACGTTATCAACCAATATTAGAAGAGATAGGACGGGTACCTACATTACCTACTGTGCACGGGATAGGGTGGCGTCACACTCGCTAAACTTAATTTTCGTATGTTGGGGCCACACTAACGGGAAACGCCGATAATTATCGCGATGACGGACGTTTAACGTTGGTGTGGCCACTACTTAACGCGAAAATTTTACAACGGCATTCACATTGCCGTTTGCCGTTGGGCGATAGGTCGAATGTTGGGACCACACTTGTCAACTGTAGCCACTCACTTTATCGCGTTAATTTTATCGCGAAGTTCGGCATTGACATTGACGTTGACGTTTTCGTTAGTGTGGCCCCAACATTAAGATTCTTTTGAATCACTCGTTCATCACTCCGTAACTTGGTAGTGGCCCTGCCTGTGAAACGAGGGTGAGGCCGATATTTATGTGACACCCGCGATACAAGGAATCCTACTGCGAGGTATGAGTACGTTAGCGTTTATTTCTTCTGTGGCTAATAACTTATTATTCTTATTAACTTAAAGAACAGTAGGTTATCTCGTTTGCCGGCAGTTGGTGCCGTAGCTTGATCGTGTGCGTTACATGGAACGCATACAAACAAACAGTATCGTCGTCAAGCCCTAGCCCTCCAAGAAAAATATTTGTGTGCGTTCTAAGCTGCGTAGGTACATGACGGTATAGCGGCGTGCACACAATCAAACCGTATTGGCACCTTTGGTTGAAGATAACCTACTTATATAAATATACTCTGGTCATTACCAGTATATTTAAAAATGTGGGTTATTTAATATAAAGAAACACGTCGGTAGTACATGCCAATGAGTGAATTGTTTGTGTTTTTAAATAAAATACGGCATTTATGTCTGTGATGTCGGAAGAATTACAAATCATTTAGATATTGCGTCATTTAAATGGGTTATCACGTGTTACAATGTCGATTACAGCTGAAGATTTTTGTTTCTTTGAACGCGCTCATCTCTGGAACTGCCTATCGGATTTGAAAAAATATTTTTGTGTTTGATAGCCCCAAATTCATGAAGAAAGCAGTAGGCAACAATTTTTAGTTAGCCTTAAATATTAATTTTAAAGAAGCGCAGCAAGGGAGTGTCAACAGTAATGTTTTAAATTAACCTGTCAAAAGGTATTTGTTAATTGATTCCATAAGAGGTCATAAAATTACCTATAAAACATATGCACACTGATGCCGCATAAAATATTCTTGAAACAATTTATAAGTGGAATACCATCGAAAATGAACTGGATACAGAGCTCAGTAACTTCCGAAATAAGACAACGTAGTCTCGTTCAAAGGTTACATGTGCCCCAGAGCAGAACTGGGGTCCCTTCGCACCCCAAATTGAGCACACGTCGCGAGCGATCAGCGTGGCGTATCCATTTAGTAGGCGTTTGTTTATTAATTCAATATTGATAGGTAGGACTGTGTGTGGTAAAATAACATTATGAGCTATGTTGTTAACTTGGCAGCTTGAATGCCTCCTGCTTGAGGATTCTGGTTACGAATCCCGAATCTAAATTTTTTAATGTTATATGTGCTTCTTAAGACATTTTTGGTATGTATTGACATCAATCTAAACAATATTTAAATGCATTCCCAATTTTCACTCCAACAAATGTTGATTTCTGTCTCTTTTTATGGAAATAAGGTAGCATACGAGCATGCGGCATCACCCTCCGCTGCCGCCCATGACAACTGTTACGTAGAACAAGACTAATATGGGGACTAGGATAGTTACTTAGTCCGGTTAGTAGACGGTGTTAGAACATTAGTTGGTTAGTTTGTTAGTTAATATTTAATTAGTATCTATCTACATAATTGTTTATGTTTACGTATTCACCACGTAACTGTTACGTACATTTGGTGATGCTTTCATTAATCGGAGAAGCTTTGGTCAATATCAATAAAAAGAGTAAGAAGGTACAAATGTCATGTTTGAAACTAAAAAAACTGAACGAATAGGTAGGAATTTTCGACCCCGCAACCTATGAGGGTTCGAGGGTTCCTGGCCGGGGTAGATCTTTATAGGGTTGATTAATTTTTATTTATGAACCGATTGAAATAAAACCGCACTCAAATGGGTAAGCCGTTTCTGACATTAGCGGCTTAGCGCCTCCAAAACTAAAGACCAAAATTATTGTTTAATTGAAAAAAGTTTTTTCATATAGCTTCCATGTACAGGTCAGGGACCAGCTCGTTCACATAGAACGTCCGTTTTACTGGATCTGTTTTAACGGGTCAGTATTTCCGTCGTGTGTGGGATTTTTTACTGGATCCGGTATACTGGATTCTGTGTTAAATCGCTCATACTAAATACGCTAGCATCCAGTATTCCGGATCCAGTAAAACGGACGTTCTATGTGAACGCGCTAATGTGTAATAAGTAATAATAGTTACAGATAACATGTCCGTTGCAGGCAGCACTTGGAGCGGGTGAACATCAAGTTCGACGGCGACCAGCTCACCTACCAGGAGAGGAACCACTTCAGGTTTCTCCCGGAGCGGAGCGCCGGGGTCCACTTCGACAAGGTGTACGTGCCCAACCTGCCGCTTCTCGTGAGTAGTAGTTTTTTATCATTTAGTAGTAAATTTGTATTGTTTCGATAGTATAGGTTTATAGTTTTAATTTAATTTACCTAAGCGTTTCAGTATCTAGGGATTCTAGGGTATGTACTCCAACGATTTGATTTTTTGAAGTGAAATCTTCTATAGTAACGATGTGATTTGGAATTGGATGAAACGGAAATGACGCGCAAATGAAATGAAACGGAACCGAAAAAGACACAGACAAATTTTAACGTGGGAGAAAATGAGACAGGAAGTATCTGCAAAAAGCAAAATAAAACATCCATATTTGGACTGACAGTATTCGTTTTTTTAAGTTTCACTTCTAGCACGTATGAATTGCACACATTTTGGTTTTTTTTATAGTTAAGTTATTTACACCTATAGCACCTATTAGTTTACAGATTAATTTTAGTAATATTTTTATAAATATATAACGCTACACACTAAAAATTCCCAACTCAATCTGCAGTAAAAAAACTTATATTTTTACCTAAACCAATTCATTTTCAATTAAATGACCATGTAAAACGACCCAAAGGCGATGTAAAAAAAGTAAAAAATATGGTTTTAATTTTATTATGATTAAATAGTCACCTACTGGAGTTCACAGTTTACGATATCTTTTTAATTATATTTACGTTTAGATAAATGCACCAAATCTGGCTAAATTAATATTAACAGTTAAATCAAGTCAAGAGTTTAAATTAAAAGCTAACAAACTTAACTTAAATTATTTAATTTATCGGAAAACCTTCAGAGTCTGATAATAGACACACTTAAATTATATGAACGGAACTAGGTATATTATGCAAATGTTTTAATATTAGTAAGCTTAGGTATCTGAAGACCTTGTGTCATTAAGATGTTGGTACATACATAGGTATAAAGATTTTTTATTAAAATTATTTCTCAATACGTTTACTAGCGGTAAGTTAAGATACAGTTTACAGACTAACAGTCAAATAAACAATGCCTGCGCCTAATAACTTCATAACTAGCAAAGGGGGCGCAAAACGGGCACCGTAAGTTTAATAATATGACCTCAATTAATTTAAATATAATTTAATATGTTTTAAATTGTGACAGACTTATAATAACTTCAATGTATAAAATATTTTTTGCGGTTTACTTATGATAAGTTTGATAGATAAGTATTCGTTTTTAATTTATTTCATACAAGAAAATTGTAATAATTATAGGTAATGTACTATAATTTGCATGCCTCTACCGATGGCAAATCAGCAAATGTAAGCGACGCAACTTACATTTTGTAACTGCATTTCTGCAAATGAATTATCATTTAAGTAAGAAAAAAGGAATATTAAGTAATACACTTAGAATAATAACACTATAGAAAGACAGTCTTCATACAAACGCTCTGTCTAAAGTGAAGCACTAAACCGAAACTTTCCCGAAAGCGGGGAATAATTCGGCTGCGGATAATCATATGTTTTTAGCAATAATACATAAATAGCTTTTCAGATATTTTGTGACACACTTTAACTGGACAAATCGTCATAATTCTTTTTTTTTCGCGAGACACGTTTGGCGTGCGTTGACACGAGCCGCCCGGTGTTTGGAGCCAGAAATGGCTCCAAATAAGGTGCTTCAAAACGGCCGCGCGGACTTGGTTTCTATAGTGTAATTATTCTAAGTTAATACACTGTTATTGGTATTAGACGCTTTAACAGGCATTTACAATTCACATAGGTAGGTACCTGCCCTTTATTGTTTTAGGGGTCAGTTTCGTATTTATTACTGAATGTGACCAAATTACAACGAGACACTTACTAACAAAACACAAACAAATATATTTCTACACCAATATAAAAATATTACTTAACGCATTTAATAAAACATGGCATGGCAGCAACAACAGACTAAAGAGGTTACACAGATAACTTATAACAATAATAAATTGTTGATAGTAAGGTATATATTTTTATAATCTTTATCGGTAATTGGGGAATCACGCAATGTGTAAATGCACGTAGGTCGCACTGTTGTCGCTACTGGATACGAGATGGCGCTGTCATTTATTTATTTAGTTATTTTAAGTTTTTAGTAATTATTGTTTTCCTGGTTTATTCATGGATAGCCTGCGTAGTGACGGGTCCCCGGGTTCGATTCCCGGGTAGACATAAACACTTTTATTAATCCGTGGACATTTCCAGGGAGTGGTCTCCAAAGCTCTCGATGCGCCTTACTTTGTACAAGCGGCCCTGGCAAGAAGTTTGGCCTTTACCAACCACCCTGAGGCCTTTATTGAATTACCGGTACACAGGTAAGTTTCTTAATTATATCAAATAAGTAAAATAAACTATTTGGCCGTATGTTTATTGTGGTAAATCGTACGCAAAACAAAGAACCAGAAACATTTTTTGTAAATCTTAAGATCTCGCGGAACATAACATACACGAAAGTTCATCACTAATAGACGGTTAACAAGCAAAATGAACCACCTTATGTGAAGTAACACTGTTACCCATGGGCGGCCGTAATACCATAGGCATGAGGATTTAACTGGCACCCTAGTAGACAAGGCTCTTATTGGTATTCCGATACTGCATGCGAAATACCAAAAAATATTTTAATTGCATATAGAACAGAGGTAAAAAGTGATTAACATTTCTAGGGTTCCGTATCCTAAGGGCGACAAACGGAATTACGGAACGGTCCCCTTACAAGTAACTCACCTTAAAAATTTTGTTTTGCTACATTACTTACCTATATTTTGTAACTGACCGAAATATTAGAGTAAGTTTTGATTAAGAATTCCTTAAGCGGTTTTAGGTACAGTAATAAAATCTCTTTCGTTACAGATTTCTATGGGGGTATGATGACGACATCATCAATATGGCTAAGCCGTTCCTGAGCATACTTGGACAACTGAATTTTGAGAAGTTCGGGTTACTTGTTACCGTGAGTATACCACTCTTAACCCTGATGATGATCATGTGAAGCGGTCTTTCAGCGACCTTGGCAAGCCTAATGCCTAATGGCTACGGCCTAGACTCCTCACTGTTAGAGGACTCTAGCCCAACAGTGGATAGTCATGCGTTGCGACGTAAACAGAGAAAAAGATAGACATCTGGTGAGCGTGGCCAACTTAAGATAGCACCAAAAAGTACGATTATATGTGGCACAAGAAAAATCGACGATCTGCGGTCAAATTTGCTTTGTATGCAACTGTGCTTGTCTTGAAAAAACCGGCATGCAAAGTGAGGCAAAACATGGTATCATTTTGTCTCGTTTATTTTCGTGTAATTGACGTAAGTTGTTCCTTTTTTGTGTGAGTGCGATAGATGGCATCGATTGGTCTTCTCTTCTCCGTCTAGCGTTGCGATGATGACGCAGATGTCAATGATTCGGGAATCTGTCACCACCTCTCGCCTCAATAGAGCATTATTTGCAGAAAAACGGCACGGTATCGGACGTGCTGACGATCAACACAGGAGAATACGACAAGGACAAGATGAATGTGATTCAGAAACTGAACGACAAGGAACACTTCACCTACTGGAGCAGTCCGGAGTGCAACAGGTACCATTTACATGTGTTTATTCATTAATCAGTTATGGGTCGTGATGATGATGATAATGATGATTCGTAAATCTGAGTAGAGCCATAATAGCAGTAATGGACTGAATATACCTATCCATAATTTATTTATACCTATAAAGAAACTGTAATGGTTTATGTATGTACATAGGAGATATTTGAGGAAAAAATGTAAGGGGTAATAAAAGCTAAAAATATTATTTTTTTGGTCGTTCTGTCTGTGCGGTGCGGTTTTTCAATTGTACTGCTGGAGGTGTAACTTAAAAACTGGTGCACGTTTCATCTTAATACCTTAATAGAACCTGTGATATGAATAATATATGTTGCAGGACGACGTCTGCTGGATCAGCTAGTTAAATATAATAGTAGGATCGTGAGTATCGTGATAAAAAGTATGTTTTATCGTTAGTTCGATTCGGTAGTAACCCTGGTAATGTATTCTTTCGTCAGTCCAATTTCGAAACTGATTAACTTGATAAATAATTAAACAAATTAACACTTCATTGATGCTCACTTCAATGATGTTACTACAAGTTCACGAGTTTATCGTGCAGTGATAACCACGAGTCGTATCATGTAATAAATTATAACTGCGTCAAATAAACAAACAGGGTTTTGGTGGAAACTTTACAATTTTCCTTAATAACTCTTACTAACGTATTCCTGCCAAAATATATACCTACCTCACCATAGATACCTACGTTACGTTCATACACCGCGAGTTGCACTTTTTGATCCGCTCCGATGACGTTACTGTAACCGTGCGAAAGATAATTACGGAACTATGAGGCAGAAAGAGTACCTAAGCTAAATTAAAATTACATTTAAAATAATGGTGCGTTTACATGGCGTGGGGTAGCCCGCGCTGCGTCGTCCGAGCGAATTTGTACGCCCATGATGAGGCGCTCACGTCTTTGATCCGTTAAATACACCGACCACCTTCAGTTATTGGAAGGTGAGATATCCTCGAACCTTAACTTTCGGGGGTTCATTGAATCCAAAGCTAAAGCGGCTGTTAAGAAGCTAGGTATCCCGGCAATAGTATGGCAGTACTTCACACCGCAACAGCTGATGACCTTATATAAAGCACAGGTCCGGTCATGTGTGGAGTACTGCTGCCACATTTGGGCTGGTGTTGCGAAATGTCACCTATCAGCATTGGATGCAATGGCAAGGCCACAAATCACCACCAACTAGGCTACAGAGTCGTACCTTCTCTTCACCAGTAATGTTGTCCACAGGATAGATTCAACAGACGGTTCCATCTTTCCTCCATCGATGCTGGATAGGAACACCACGCTGCACGTCCTTTACACCAACCTGTGCCGGCAGCTACCCTTCAAGTATACCAAGGATGTTGAGGTAAGTCCTCTTCAGAAGCCCTGGTCTTTTTCTAGTTCTACTGTCCGTAAGCATAACGAGTCGTGTTTCAAATATAGGAAACGGGCATTAATAGCGGCTAAGCTCACGTTTTACGCCATCTGCACAGCCCGTCGAACTTCTCTGTGGCAGAATTACTATTTCAAATTCTTAGATTGGGAAAACTAAAAAAGATAAAAATTTAACTCAATAGTCCTCTCTTGCCAGGCAAAACACGAGAGGAGAACCCGGCTTAAAAATCCGGTGTACCCCTCCTTGGACCAGACTGGGTGTCCTTTTTGTGTGTCCATAATGTCCATGGCAACCGCGCCATAGGGAACCCTGTGTGGGGCTATAAACAGTGTCGTAATGTATTGCAGCAAGACGGCATCCAACTCCTGCGGTACCAGATGCCAGCGGACGTGTTCGACCACCCGGACCATAACCCCGCCAACCAGTGCTACTGCGAGATCGATTCCGGCACCTGCCCGCCGAATGGAGTCATCAACGTCACCGCCTGCGCTATGGGTAACGTGTTACGATACCTACATACTTCAATAGTCTGGGGTTGGTTGGTTGAGCTGCTAATTTATCTGGTTGCTTGATGAACGCAAGCATTGCCCAAGGTATGACTGCCTTGGGGGCTTTACTGATCGGTTTTCGTGAACTGTAATGCTGTAAGTGTTATACTTCTTCAGTGACGTCTAAATATTATACTCCAATAAAATAACGTCTCGAAACCGACCGAATGCCAAGTATATCCGAAAGGTACTACCGAATAAATCTACTCATCCTCGTATCTTCCAGGAGCCCCAGCCTTAGCGTCGTTCCCCCATTTCTACCGAGCTGACCCCGAACTGAGGATGAACGTGACTGGCATGACCCCCAACGCCGAGCAACACGATTCTTACATCGACATCCACCCCACCCTGGGGATTGCGCTGAGTGGCCGGTCGAGGTACTTGAAATAGATATACATAGCTCGCTATCAGTGCAATAGTGATGGTAAATGGAAGGTTTTATAATGGAATTAATATAGCAAAAGCTAATGACAACTGTGACCGACCCAAAACAAGACTCGGATCGGGACTAGGTTGATTAGTTAGCAGAGGGTGTTAGAACTATCGCTGTTACTACTCTGAGTAATTCAGAAATAAAGCTCTGAAAAAAAATTCTTTAGAAGGTAGACAAGACTGCAGCGTGAAATGATTAAAACTTTAAGAGGATGGGCGCTAATATGCAGCTGTTTCGGTGTTGTCAGTAATTCTATTGACAGTATTTCACTGTTTCTATTATTTTCCAGGACAAAGTCTCGAGTAGATACAATCCGTGTATAATTATAATGATTCAATAAATATGCAGCTTACGTTATGGCTTAATGTCGGTAAACGTGGGTAGATAAAAAATTATAGTTAGAAATACTGTTTCAGAATTACAACTCACTATGAAAAAGTATGAAAACCATAATCATGTAGACGTAATTTTTACGTTTTTCAGCATGCAACTGAACATACAAATTAAAAAATCAAGCTATTTCTCGAACCTGAGGTACCTGGATCAGGGGTTAATTCTACCTATTGCATGGATCGAAATGGTAAGAATGGTTTCTTAACACGTATATCTATTCACTTTTCATCGCAGTGTAAAAAGTCATTCAATAAAAACACTTTTTGGTGACATATAACGCCATCTGTTGTCAAATAGCAAAGTTTAGTGTATTTTACTGAAAATTCTGTTCATTAACTTTATGAACAGAATTTTCAGTAAAATACAGTTCTCTCTTAACTTGCTATACTACAGAGTATAGCACTTATATAATATCAATATATCTTATGCTTGTAATATTGGTAACCAAACTTAGGTTTAGTAAAGGACGCAACACAGGATACAATGCCTCCCCCCGAAAATGGGTAGAGTACAATAAAAATGTTTTATTTAATTTTCAGAGCGTGGAACACTTGCCAGAAAGTTTACGGTCGCTCGTGTACCACGGGACTTACTCTACCGCGGCGGCACAGCTGGGCCTCATAGTTATATGCATAATAACCCTGGTTGTATCCGGAACCTGCCTGTTCGTCATGCTTGTACGTAAACGAAGGAAACCTTGCGCCACCCTCAAAGTTATTCCATTAGATAACGAACTAAAAGCGCAGTTATCATAGTGAAGGAAAATTTATTAAATTTTATGTCCATGGCAACACTGTTTATTGTGTTCTGTGTAAATTTTGAAAATGGAATGTATGTTCTTTTACAAACAGAAAAATACGAATCTGTGAAGAATTTCTACTTCTGTGTATACTTAAAAGTTAATTAAATGAGTTCGTGAAAATGGTAAAATACAAAAGTCCAAAGTTTGCTTTGTACTGTGGTAGTTTTGTATTAGATTTAATTTAAAACTTTTTTATATAATTTATTAAATAAAGTCGCAAGATTCGCTAATCAACGGTCCAATTAGTATGGTCGGATAATAAGTATGATAAGTACAACTTTATTAAATAAAATGTAAGCCGAATGATGCGTTTAATGTCCAATAACAAACCAATTATGAGTAGAATTTTAAGTAATTCAGTCCTACGGGGTTATCCTTAAGAATCCTTTACGATTTATCGATATTTCGAAAATAAATAATGGATATTCAGTAAAAGGTTACATAGTTCTGTAATTGTTAATAAAAACGGCCTTACTCTATTTGTCTTTAAGTACTTACTTATAAAATTTAATATGATTTATCTAAGACTAATACTAGCGACCTCTATTATCGAATAGCTATAAACCATTAATGAAATATTAATATTGTAATGTAGAATAACTAGGCATTTAAACGCATATTTTGTTTAATGTAAAAAAATCTCAAAGGTTTCATGTATATTAATTCTAAACGGGTACTTTACGGTAATTTTTATAACTAAGCTTATGAGTTTTAAAAGGTATCTTTGACTCATTGTACCATGGCGCCACAGCAAATGCGTGTCTTTGTGGTTATTAGGAACTAACGAAACCTTCCGGTGTTTATATGTAATATCGAGGCAAGTAATTAGTTGAGGAGTTAAAAATTAAATATTATGTTATTAATACTGATAATATTATACCCTTTTTATATAGCCTGAAGGGCTGACGTAAAAGCAGACGAGTCACCTGCTGGCAAGTGGTCATCGTCGCCTATGGCCACGAGCAACACCAGGGGAGACGCCAATGTAACGCCGCTCTGAAGAACTCTGTTTACACTTTTTTGAAGAACCACATGTCATCCTACTTAAAAATAATATTTATTATTATTAGTAACTAACGAAACCTTCCGGTGTTTATATGTAATATCGAGGCAAGTAATTAGTTGAGGAGTTAAAAATTAAATATTATGTTATTAATACTGATAATATTATACCCTTTTTATATAGCCTGAAGGGCTGACGTAAAAGCAGACGAGTCACCTGCTGGCAAGTGGTCATCGTCGCCTATGGCCACGAGCAACACCAGGGGAGACGCCAATGTAACGCCGCTCTGAAGAACTCTGTTTACACTTTTTTGAAGAACCACATGTCATCCTACTTAAAAATAATATTTATTATTATTAGTAACTAACGAAACCTTCCGGTGTTTATATGTAATATCGAGGCAAGTAATTAGTTGAGGAGTTAAAAATTAAATATTAAAATCAATTCCTTTTTGAGTTTATTTTATAAATCCTTGTTTTAAGGGTTTGTAAAAAAGCTAGGTTAGAGTATGTGTTAAATGTATACCGATAACATTGACATATGATATAAGCATTTTATGCTTAGAATAATTATACTTTAGAAACGAAGTCCGCGCGGCCGTTCTGAAGCACCTTAATTGGAGTCAGCAATGACTCCAAACACAGCTCATGTCAACGCACGCCAAACGCGTCTCGCGAGAAAAAGAATTATGACGATTTGTCCAGTTAAATTGTGTCACAAAATATCTGAAAAGCTATTTATGTAAAAAACATAACTATGATTATCCGCAGGCGAATCATTCCCCGCTTTCGGGAAAGTTTCGGTTTATTGCTTCACTTTAGACAGAGCGCTTGTATGAAGACTGTCTTTCTATATATCTATAGTGTTATTATTCTAAGATTTTAAGTTAATTTAGCACAGATAATTTCTATTGAGTTTATAGTATTTTAGTAACTTAATTAAATTGTAATTTTTAAATTTCGAATGTCTGGTTAATTGACATTAGGTCGAAAGATATTTATAATAAAGTGATCGTTATTTATTAACTTTAATTACATTGTTTATCTATAATGTATGCAAAAATAATAGAAAATCGTACCTACTGTATGTATCTAGTTATAAAAATAAATGTTAGTTCAATTTCAAAGTAAAACTTCATACGTGAAGCTTGAAAGTAGCTTTCATAATTTTATTTTAATTTTGAACAAATACAATTGTAATAATGCCCATAGATAATAATCAGATTAAATTCGCCTCGAAATATACATGTGGCGAACTGCATATTTTTGTAATGGTTATATTGGTTATGTACTGCCCGTCTGCCTCAAATAAAATAATTGTGTACAAAAATAGACTATCATTTCGCTTGCTGTCTCCATGACCAAGTCAGGGTCCACTTTGTAACCTGGTGGTATAAAGCGTACGCATACCACGAATAGTAGCGTGTAGGAAATAATTTATTTTTTCGATTTAAAAAAATGGCCTGTTTTCCATAACTTACATAAAAATTGATTATTTGTATCAATTTTTATGTAAGGGAAAACAGGCCATTTCCCGGCCAGGACTGCCGATTTTATTAATCAAGGGCCGCTTCTTGATTTATATAATTATATGGAATAGCATCAAAATTAAAAATTATTTTTGCTATTACGTTCTGGTTGATAACTTTCTATTTTTCCGAATTACATACTGTGGTATCTTTTTTCCTTACGAGATCCAATCTTTCATAATAATAAAAAGGCAAAATCCCAGATTTTTTTTTCAACTTATATTTAATTTTCTAAGCAAATTAATTAAATGCCATCATATTCCAGGAGTCTAAATTTTAACTAAAATAAAACAACCAAATCCGTTTAAAGTTTAATCACTCATACACTCTCTTGCACAGGGGGTTCGTAGCCCTCGGGTCTCTCCGACTTGTCTCCAGCCTCACCCCTCTTACCACTGCCCCCTTCTCCGTGGAGCTCCATTAGCTTGGAGATCTCGAAGCGCGGTCTCTTCAGAACCTTCACCTGAGGAAATAGAAATGGTTTGCGGTTTGTAGCTTCGTTTTGTACAAGAAATTCAAATTCAACCAAAGGGTTGTCAGCAGTAAATCAAAAGGGAACATAAATTTTCATCAGTTATGTTATCATTGCGAGCTAGGTGTGTCATCATTGGTAGAGGTTGAATTGTTACAATACAGTAATTCATTTACACAGAAAACAAAAAACTTATACTACCTACCTAAATGAGATTTTGATAAATATGTGACCATTCAAAAAAGTATTTGAAAAATTAATTTTTCAAAAAACTTTTAGCTAAAGTGCAACTTAATGGCAAGCAAGAACTCTAAACAAGAACTTAACTGTTACATATCAAATACATTTTGTATTATTCCGTACATACCTTTCTAATACAAACATCACGGAGAGGGTAGATGCTGTGGCAGACCTTCTCAATGTCCTTGGCTATCGAGTCGGGGATGAGCTTGTTGACAACCTCGCGCAGCTCCGAGCTGGCGACGTCGCGGGTAATGATCTCGCACATCTTCTTTCTGATTGCGCGAACCTACAAAATTACAACAAATTAAATAAAAGCTTTAAAAAACACCGCTTACACTCGTATCACATAAATACGCACTATCTATCACATAAATATCCACCTCAGCCAGGTGTCCAATCCGGGACCCCTCGCTATGCAGGCAGTGGCACTAACTCAGCTAAGGGGTCATCAAATTAATAATAATGACTTACACACCCTGGACACCACACAACATAATTTTGATATAATTTATACGGCCCCAGCCGAGATTGCAACATGTCACTCTTTGCTTAGTAGTAAGGTTCATTAGTTCATTACTAATAAGGTATGCAATTTTTTGTTTCGAGGAGTACTTTTTCCATCATCAAAGCTGTTACTACCAAGCTCTTATTCTATGGTATTGGAATGTAGCCACGACCACGAAAACTGATATAAAATGTTACAAAAGCATCCATTGTGGTGATGGCATTTACTATTTGCAGTTTGAAACGATATAGAAGCCATTGTGGGCATCCATATAGCTGGACTGCAATGGATTTTACAACACAACAATGTATCGCAATCATCGCAATCAAATCATCGCAAAAATGTATTAATGCCATGGTAGTGTCCTGAAGTTAAGTTTGGTTTAACAATAGCATTTCAATTTGCCCTATTGGTCCATTAAAAAGTTACATTTGGGGTTGCAATTACAAAGTATGTTTACAAACCTGAGTGTGTTGAGCGTAGCAGGTCTTGCGCTGGCTAAGGCTGTCCTTGTTGGTGAACCCGATGCAGAACACACGCAGCAGGTAACCATCGGTGGTCTTCACGTCAATGTTGGCCTCCACAAGTGTTTGCCATTTCTTCACCATCCATCTGTACAGTACAGATGACAATACTAAGTAAAGAAATATCAATAGTATTAGCAGCACACTTGATTCAAAACATATAACTCTAAAAATATTAGTGATAAATTATTGATTCCATCTCCATTAATCCATTAAAGTACGCTAGAAGCATTCAGATATATTTAGAATATTTTTTTTGGTAATTTTTAGTACCTATAGATCAATTTTGGCTCAGAAAATACAACTACTTATACACATATACAAATTACAAATATACTTTATTAGTAAGTACATAGCTGGACCAGAATCAAACAACAAACTGGAGATAAAACTGGCATAAACTGTAGTAACGACATGAATAACCTCTATAAACCATTAAAGAGGCATTGTATCATGTGGTAACATATATTTTATGCAGCTTGAAACGATATAGATGTCATTTGGAATACTTCTATATAGCTGGGCTGCAACATCTAACGTGTTAAGTAATAATACCAAAGACTTTTTTTATGCTAAACACTCATTCCGCAATATGATTCCCTGTGTTGTGTTGCTATAGACAACACACAAGATAAGGACAGACACTCGGACCAAGAAGAGAAATTTAAACTCATCAAACAAATTTCCACCTTGCTTGGAATCAAACCCAGGACCCTTTGAATGGCAGTACGGCATGGTGTCCATAGCATAATACGGGTTGTCATGTAAAAGTACATATGCATAAAGATATGTATATGTATAGCAAAAAATCCAACTGTTAGGAAAATGTAATTACCTCAAAAAATGTAGTCCTAAATCTCATTACATGCACTCACCTGAGTTTGTCGGTGGTCAGGTCCATGCCATGGAAGTTGCAAAGCACATTGCGACCCTGAACATCCTCAGCGATAAGACGGAACTTACGGAAAGACCTGCACAAAAAATAATGGTAATAATTCAGTGATCTGTATGTTTGCACTTTACGGCTTGAGTCAACATTAACTGTAAATTAATTAATCAACTGTAAATCTTGCAATTGTTATTGTTATACTATTATTAAACTGTGGTTGAGAACTTCACAGTACTACTTATTCCAATCCTTATTTGATGGAAACTCTTCTTTTCAGTATCTACTGTAAATCTTAGCTCTGCTTCATCTTCATTATAATGTGAGTGTCTTCAAGGCAAATAGTCAAGAGAGTATAGGCTTCTACAAGTTGGTGCGTTTTGCGATCCAAGGCTACATCGCCAGATACTGTCAGGGGGCTTTGTAGTGATGATAATATTAGCTAAACATAGTTGCAATTCAATCATGTACAAAACATTTTGCATTTAGTAAACAAACTTGAATAGCTTGAGGAATGACCCTGATATCCACATACCTTTCCGCATCATTATCAGCTTGCAGATCAGCCAGGGAGATCTCGAAGACACGGCCCTTGAGACCCTCCGAGGCTATCTTAGTACCCTGCAACAAGTGTTAAATCTATTAGAGATCTGTATAACCCCACATATCTTTGTGTATCCTTAGCTAGCTAATTTCAGCAGTAAATCAAAAGGGAACACAGTTTTCATCAGATGTGTGTCATTGCGAGCTAGGTGTGTCATCATAAAAGATTGTTGATAACATGGTTTATAAATACAAGTTGCTATTTTCCCAGCAAACTTCAATTAAAGTAATTTTAATAACAGTAAACATTATCCATTCAAACGCTAAATGTTAAGTATTTAGAAAGAACAATTGGCTTCAATCCAGTAATGGCCCGTTACTGAGCACCGGTCTCCTCATACCCAAGGAGGCCTAGAGAAAACTCCACCACGCTGCTCCAGTATGGGTTGACAGGGGCACAAAAAACTCAAAACACCAAATAAAACAACCTTTTTTATAAATAACATGGTAACTTAAAATACTACGCAGGTATGCCTTTAGGTCGTGAAATAAACAGCATACCACGCAGATATGCGTGAGATCAATACGTACTTGTTATAACCAAAGCTGCTAAGTGCTAATACCAATATTAGTTCAATTACTATCAACAACTCTAACCTAAAAACAACCATTAATCACGTACCTGGGTACGGTTGACAAGCGTGGTTCCGACTTGCCTCTTGGTGAACATAGACGGTGCCTTGACATCATACCAGTCTTTCCTGGTGAATGGATCTACGCTGCAAGAAATAAATTTTAGATGTTAATCATAACCTATAAAAGAGTAACTTCTTTGACTTACCGAGAAGATAATAAATCGTATAACCGGCACTGAGAAATAGTACGCGTGTTACGAGCCCGCTAGCGTCATAAAAAAGATCGAATTGAGGAATAACACATTTGGTTTTATAAAATCAGCTCGACACGAGACAACTTGTACCTATCGATAAATATTTCGAACATCACAAGTAGCATACTTAAAATTTCACACTTAACAAGAACCTTACAATTCAGGATATAGATTTCGCTGTATATTCTGAACTTACATCTTCTTTTTAACTCCCTTTTTACCGCCTTTCGACAGGCCTTTATTTTTACCGACCGCCATGTTCAGACTCAAACTTGAGAAAGGCAAACTTTTGTTTATGGACGAACCAGCTGTCAAATTTGTTTATGAGTAGAGTAGAGGGGAGAACCGTGAACAGATTATAAAAAAGCATCAAACGCACAGACGTTATATAGGGTGAAGGAAGACGCGCCACATTGGCTTCGGCGGCTGTAGAACAGATAGGACTCTCGAAAATCAGAAATTTCATTAAGAAGCTATTCTTAAGAAGAAAACAGTCTTACATTTTACTTATAATTTATATTATTTGTAAAAACTAGGTTAGGATAACTAAGGGCATGCGTTATTGACGTGATAACGTTCTATAAATTGATGAACACCGGTGACCGGCGCACACGAAAGTGTCCCGTTCCACCTGAGCCTGTGCGTGCAAGCGGGAGCACTTAACAAGCTATAGAGAGGCACAATCGGCCTAAACGTTCGGATTGCAACACATCTATCTCTTTTCCCTTATCTTCACGTAAAATTATTGTCCGTAAACCGACTTTACAGACAACATTTTTTTTATTAAAAATATTCCGCATTCCTGTTCGAAGTGGAATAAAAACTTTTAAAAAGTATCAGTTTTAGCAGCTTTTATAATAATAGTTGTCATAATAATATCAAAAATCTGAAAAAATGCCTTGTGACACGACTCACTATCCAAATCCTTTTCTAACGTGTGGAAAGACCTTCGTCTCGTCTCTCACTCGCCACGGGAAGCCGGACAGGTATGTGGGACTTGAACCCACAAAACCACACGGTGTCGACGCCTACCCGCATTCTATTATATTCTCGCTCCACGTCCTGGGCGCGGCAGCCGCTACCACGGTGGTCTCCCTCGGCACGGCTCACTAGCCAAATCCTAACTCAACTTAAGACAAGTGTAAAATAAGAAATAATAATGCCTTTCTTGTTAACCTATGATTTTTCTTATACCACAAATTAGTCTGTTTGTCATGTTACATGTCAACAATAGATAGGTAGGTAGGTAGGTACCTATTATTGTTCTTTGTCATGATTTGTCACAAACATCAAATTCATCATAACGTCATGTCAACTAAAATAAGAAATGACCTAAAGGTTTTAAATACCAGGTTATAAAATCTCAAAAAAAAAAACATGTCAACTCATGTCACGAATCATGATGACATTGATGTCATTTCACATTTGAATCAAATCATTAATTCATTACTGATCAGTCAGTGAATCAATTTCCACCGATTCGGTATTTCAGCCGCACGTATTCTAGTTGGCCGGCTCGATTTTAATTTTTATACATACTTTACTTTCTGATTTGGTATCGTCGTTTACCAAACAGTGTTTCGATTATACATTATACTCCATGATACTGTAATTTTGTTTATATCACATTAACAGGGTGTGGCTTAAAGGCAATATATAACAATTTGGTATATTCTAGTCCAATTTTGATTATGGGTGCGCGAGTGTCCAGAGACGATTTCGAGTGGGTTCACACGGAGGAACCGCACGCTAGCCGCCGGAAGATCATTTTGGGTAAGAAATTACGTCATACGCATATAAATTATTCTTACTTAGCATCAGTATAAGTGCAATGACGAGTTTTCACATTTTATTACTATTCCGTAGTTTCTTCATATTCCAGAATCTTCATTATGTTTGAGTGTGTCGAAAGATTTCACGTAGGTCTGTATAAATATTGAAAATAGCGATCATATCCGTACTTTGTAGTTATAATATAAATCGACAGAGTTCCACGACATGGGACGTGGTCAATAAGATGTTGTATATTTAACAGCCAAAGGACCTATTATTAGTAAAAATTAGCTCTTCAGGCTTTTGCTTCTACCTATGTTGAGCTGTCGCCCTATGCAAAATTAAATTGTCTTCCCACCTCATTTGTTTTCCTTTTTTTATCTGTTATATTAAATTTTTTTTTATTTAAGTATTTAAAATACCTATACAGTTTGAAGTATATAAATAATAAAATTGTAAGATCCTAAATATTTATCGAATTTCTTATGATCTCACTGTGTTGTGAAGGATTTTACTTATGGGGTGAAGACCCTATTTATTATTGCTATCTTCGAACCAAACATACTTCAACATTGAATCATGAACATCGGTCGATTATGAAATAGGGTTGTTATTTAGATTTTTCCTTTAAATTTACTTCTCTAAATATTATTTTTTCTATAGACACATTTTAGCACACAATATTTACCCTCAAATGTTAACTGTACCACATTGACTGTATCAAATTGTGATTTTGTATTATGGTTGTATACTATTTGTTTTATGAGATTGTCAAACTATTCCGACACGAAAACAAATATCTATGGATAGGCAATAAATGTGTTACAGCAACACTTATACAAAAATCAATAAGTAAAGTAAAATTGTTTTTGTTACAAAACCTTGTAATTAGAACTTTTTAATGCCCACTTTAGCCTTGATACAATGTCAATGCTTGTTGAGGTAAAAATATGTTTTAAGTATTTGATAATTTAATTGCAATTGTAAATATGTGTACCTACTCTGATAATTATGTTCAAATTCAACATTCTGTTTATAGATCACACAAGTTTGTTATTTTATTTTATCCCTATTTATTTACAAGAAAACTTTATCAATCTATTTAAATAACATATAAACATATCAACCTCACCTTACAACACTGTATACCTGAGGATATCCATTAACTTTGCAAAACACATTACACTTTGATTTACACCAAAAACTGCTTCAAATATACTTAATTTCATAAATTATTTAATGTTAATCTTAACTCAATTTAAGAAATTAAATTTAAACTCATTTGCATAAAATGCGCAGATATAATATTTCAACAAGAATTTGACATACCGGACATTTGATTCATAGTGATGGGAAAGACAAACCGATTAGTTGTATTGGCTTGAACAATTCATTAAATTATTGTTATCGATATTTACTTTTTGAAAGAGTGAAACATTATTTTGCTATTTAATATGAAATTTAACTAAGAATGCATGGCCACACGGTAAGTCATTTTAGTCACTCCTCTATTACGTACATAGAGCATAGAACTGTTACAAATAACAATTAGCAAATAGCAACAGATATTTTTAACAGAATATTAATTTGTAAGTTTCCAGAACGAGTAACAGTAACGAATTTTGATAAAAATATAATAAATCATCATTAATAAAAATAATATTTTTAGAGGTATTTTAGGTAAATTATTAACTATCGATTATACACACTAAAAGTAACAATACTTGAAATGACTGTATAAACATTATTCGAGCTTGCAACACTGTGGGGCAGCCACAACTTCCATAACAATTGTGTCATTCGTTTCGTTTCGTCGCCTCGCTTGATGTCGTACTTTTCGGGATTTTCGGGTGCAATTTTTTACAACTTCAGTCTGTCTGTTTTGGCTAATCTCTGGGAATGGCTAGACCGATTTTGGAGGGACTTTCACTGGCAGATAGCTTATGTAATAAGGAGTAACTTGGCTACTTTTATGTTAGAAATGTCCTCGAAACAATTACAATTTCACCCAGTCGGAGTCGCGGGCACAGCTAGTGAACAATATTACCCAGCCAGCCTTGTAAGAATTTTCATATAATCTGAATCTGGTTACAATCTTTCCATGCAGTTATCACTGTAAAGCCAACTAATAAATCACGTTATACACACAGTTATGTTCAAACAAACCTATTCAAGGTGCGAAAGTTACCTTTATTGTCATTGGTGCAAAGTTTAAAACGAATTTTAAGCTGAGTTCATAGAAGATTGGAATGTAATTGAAAATGAACTTTTTTCAGTGGAAATAGGGACTATTTTTTCATCTGTTGACATTAGCTGTTAATTTATCTCCTGGTCTCACCGCAATGTATGGATAGTAGTAGCTATGTGATATGAATTAATTATGTGCTTATATGTTACTAACCTATTTAGATATCAGAATAATAGTAATGTTTTCAAGATGAGAAAAAACCATTTACATAACAGAATTTAAACGGAACACCGTCATATTATACCTACCTAGATTACTTCGATGGAGTTCGAGATTTTTTTTTTGCAAATCGTATGTTTTTTAACTCACATTAAATCAATTAATATTCAATTCTCGAAAGTAATGTTATTGGTGTACCTTCGATGTGAGGACTAAGTCATGAAGAAAAATATATGTTAGCTCACATTACACATACACATTACATAGCTTTACATTACTTTTTCCTATTATTTCTTTGCATTGTGTGTTTCTAATCAGTCAATTGTTGGAATAATTACTCAGCAATTCATCAATTCATTATGTCGTCGTATCGTATTTTTATCAACACGCGTCACAAAACAACTAAAGTTAACAAACATGTAAGACTTGGTACCCAAGGGAGGAGTTACCTGTGTCCTGTCCTACTAATAGCCCTGCAGAACCTTACCTATATATCCTTGCAAAAACAAATTCAACCCATTGATGGCCCACTACTGAGCACGGGTCTCTCCTCATACCTGAGGAGGCCTAGAGCATACTCCACCACGCTGCTCCAGTGCGGATTGGTGGAAGGGTTAGTGGCCAACCCAAGTTTCAGAAATTTTTAAGCCACCCTAAGGTATCCGACATGGCTTAACGACTGCTACCAAATGGTAACAACCGGGACCGACGGCTTTACGTGCCCTCCAAAGCACGGAAGCGCTCAAGAAATTTTGCCACTAGCGGTCACCCATCCAACTACCGACCGCGCCCGCTGTTGCTTAACTTTGTCGATCACCTGAGATCGACGCAAGTCGCCGGGCTATGAGCGCTTAGTTGACTTGCCCAATTTAAACAAGTAAAAAAATGGTCCTTATGCTAGTTAGCGAGCACCTACCATCTTACTTACTTATTTACCATTATTATAGGTGGGATTGTAGTCAAGCATTAACTTATTTAAGGTAAAAAAAATAACTTCGGTTTACGACTAACAAAACAGGATTGCAGCCACTATTAAAAAATAGATAGATACTCATACTATGACGGTACCCTAGTCGAGCGTACGTGTAAACGTAAAAATGAAGTAATGTCTAATAACTTTCTAGAGGGTTCATCCGTCATTGAGTTAAAGATAACCTCCAAGCCTTCAACCACCCCTTTTCGAAGTGTATCCTGCTGAACACACGAAGGAATCATCCCCCTTAGACATCGCAGATCTCTGTCAACCACCCAAAACTACAACGGTACTCAGGCGTAGCCGTAGACTTTTTTACGTGTAGGCATACAAGTCAACTACTCTACTAAAAATCAACCATGACACTTTTTTCTTAACGAGAACAAGTGTTCTTGTCCGACAAAATAATTCAATGACTCAACGCAGTGACTACCTATTTATCTTCACGTGATGAATTTGTTGACGGCGGGATATTAAAGTGACTAATGACAAACAGGCATAGGTACCTACATATAAAGTACACGGAGCTACAGTCGCCCCTACCAAGTGAAGTACATCACATGAAACAAGCTCCTAGGTTTCGGCATCACACAGCGACATTTTAAAATTACACCCGATTCCTATAACGATATATCCTTTACTACGGATGATAATCCACTTGATTTGCAATATCGTATCTTGATTAAATCGACCTCGGAGCTATAGATCAATTTAATGGACAAAAATGTGTATCCTATTTTTTATGGATTGGGCTTGTGGAGAACTTCTACGGTCCGATCTTCACGATCGTAGTTGCCACGTACGTGCAAATTGTTGGATGAGCTTCCTTCTGAGGTAATCCCGGAGCGCTATGACATGGGGTGCTTCAAAAAGTGTAAAAAGAGTTCTCCTTCATTGCCGGCGTTGCACTGGCGACTCCCCTGGCGTTGCTCGTGTCCATATGCGACGATGACCACTTACTATTTGTTTTATATTAATGAACATACAGCTAATAATATAGAAGCTAATCATTATTAATTGATGCGTTAACATTGACGTGACATGAATATTATTATATTCTTGTTAATCAGCCTAAAGTGCCTGGTACTGGTTAGCGATTCTGTAAGTAACGCTAATTACGACTAATTTACTGTTCTGTGCTCTTAGAAGACGGTTGTGAACGTGAGAAAATACTAAAAGGCTACACTTGCGACTTTAATAAAGTTGTAGCCCGAAGCTTGGAGTCTGTGATAATCGTATTTACGCGGCAAATTCCACTAGCGGTCAGCCATCCAACTACCGACCGCGCTCGCTGTTACCTCAGTCGATCACGACGAAATTTGGCCACCGACCACAACCACCGGTGGCCAGCAGCAAGCAGTTCACATGCTTTTGGATGCCAATTTGCGCCGAGCCTTAGGAACGCTTCCAACTAGACAATTTATGTAATTAATTCATAATGTGTTAAGGAGGAAAAGCGGATATTTACAAAATAGATTAGATAGTTTAGATACCATTCGATTTCAAGGTACCTACTATAACAAACAAATTTAATATTATCGTAGTTTTGCGAAGTTTCCACATGTGTTGTGCCGATAGCTTTCTTATAACTGATAACATTACATGAGTCCAGTCCAGGTGTTAGCAATAAACGTACATACTATACCTACATACACTCGCAACAAACACTAGACCAGTAATATAGTATTATTACTAGTTACTCATAGCCCCACACTAGGATTCCCAGTGTCGTGGAAGGGACATAAGATATCACACAATACAAGAACAAACACACCCAGACAAAGAAATTTATAGTAATCGTTCAACCGCTTCGATCGGAATCGAATGCAGGCCCTTCTAAAGGGCGGTCAACCGTGTAACCATTGCTTCATACAATTATCAATCAATACCAATAATTATTATTAACGCAAAAGAATCCAAACTTTTTAGAATTTTTGACTGTTTGACTGTGACTTTGTACGCGATAATCTTCGAAACGGCTTATCCGATTTGGATGCAGTTTTATCTAATATATTGAGCTAAGCTTCACTTAACATTTAGTGTTTGTTTTATTTCAATTGGTTGAGAAATAAAAACTGTTTGTTTCACGAATCACGCCTAACAATTTCCGAATGTGCGTACTGACTACAAGGGACATGTTCCCCGAAGCGAAGCGGTAACGGGGTGAAATCTGTACATGATCTTCTTTTCGATGAGTTGAATCGGAGTCGAATAGAGTTGTACACGACCCCAATGACTATGTATGGTCATTGTCTCGACGGCTATCGATCCTGCGTATACTGGGTAGGTACTAAGTTACTGCGGGCGCAGTTTTTTATAATAATGGATAGGTGCGAAGCAAACACTAGGATATTTTATCACTGACTGATTCGGGAGTGTCTGAATACTTATCTCAAGTATTAATATTGACGATTACCCGACTAGTTTCAAACTATTCCGAGGGCTTATCTCCTGTTCGTATGTTCGACTGATATAAGTTCCTGTAACTGGTGTTAATTTAGCCGATGCGATAAAACGTATGGCAGTATTTAATCTGAACTTCGTAATAGTGAACACTGTATCTACAAATGTATGTACAAATGCAGACATTCATGCAAAGTGATAATCAGAGAAAGTTAAAAAAAATATGTTTTCGGATTCGTGTGGGAAACGCCCCTGTAGCATATATTTCAAATTTTTTGAAGTGAAACAAGCTGTTTCATCGATGTACTGAACAGACATTATGTAGGCCATGTAGGGGGTAAAACAAAAAAGTACGTCACAATTTTTTGAAACGGAAATTACGTAATACTTATCTTAAACAGGAAGTTGCTACCAACATACATAATATTCGTTTTCCTAATGTAATCTGTCACGGGTTAGGAATTTACCACAGCAACAACAAAGTACAATATGGAGTTGCAGTTGAGTTTGAGGCGAAGAGCCCAAGTTAAACAATTAAATATAACAGGTTTAAATGTATACAAAAAAACGATATGTCGTAAAGCAGTTTCAAAGTGCGAAAACTAATACTTTTTTTTATTATCATCAATGTACAAACAGCCGCTATACAATAACAGATTTAACAGATAAAATAAGTGACCAATCAAAACAGATTAGATATAAATCCAAAATGTTCCGGTTTTTTCACTGTCGAAAGCCACGCATACTAATAGTACATATTATAGATAAGGGTTACCTGGCAATATGAAGAATGTGGCTTCGATCAACAACCCATTAGCGGCCTAACAGTGTACTGTTCTCTTCGCCTAGAACATACTCTACCACGCTGCTCCAGTGCGTAATGGTGGAGGGCATGTTCGCGATGGATGCGTAATGCCTCGTAATTTAACAGAACAGTTTTATTGAAGCTGGTTCCAGTTACTCTTTCCTATAGGAATGAGAACCTTCATTGGCTTGCATAGCGGGCTGCTCATCAATATAAATATTGTCATTTACGTCGACTAAGGGGGTCCTGGCCGTCGCGACCGGTGGTCTTTTTAATAAAGCCGCCCTTCGTCTACCGACGCCGTTAGAAGTGTTAGAACGTTGACTTTTTATGACATTTTTTTGGATAAATTATGAGCAATTCTCATTGCCGATGATTATATTAAGACATGATTGACATAGTTTGGGAGAATTTACCCCCTAGTTACACAAATACTTTACTGAGCATATCGCGTCAGGGCCATCCTGATGGAAGCCGAAATTGGAGTATAAGGTGTCCCCCGACCAGGTGGACTGCCGATCTAGAGAAACAGCGGGCATCCGCTGGATTCAGAAGGCTCAGGACTGGTCTGAAGGGCGCAAGTTGGAGTAGACCTATGTCCAACAGTGGACTTGTAAAGGCTGATGGATGGATGGACACAAGTCAATGCCGATGGTACTCTTGCCTAGTGAAGGAGTGACGGAGCTTCACTTACCTATGGTTACCGCCTTGTTCCTTTGGGGACTCAATGGTATTACTAGTGCCCATTGCCAGCGTTTACCATGACGTGGCTCGTCTACCTTTGTGTTGGCTATTAACCTAAAAAGGGTATCGATAGCGGTTTGAAATGTTTCCTGTAAAAACGTAACTACCGCGTCATCGCAAGTTTTGACCTACTGCCATTTATCTTGATACACAATTTTTGTATTATGTGATATAGGATTCTCTCACTTCTAAATATAGATACACGTAACCAAATGTATGTCGTATAGTAGGGAAAGTACGGATGTGATAGTCCAAAGCATCCTCCAAGGGTCCTGTAAGATTCTCCTAAGTCTCATCATTGCATGTAGGTAGTCCCTGATGGGTGCAGAATTCTTCGAGAATCTTCGAGAGACCTTTGGTTGGAAAGAAGCAGAGGAGACTCAAAAGTGCATGGAGCGACTAACTTCACCCCAAAATCAAATTCAAATTCGTTTATTTGTCGCCATTAAAAGTTGGAATACGGTATTCAGATATCCCTTTGTTTGGTTTAAATTTTGTACACGGCATTACCCAATGGCATCAGATGATAAAACATTAAAAGCATTGATAAAATTGTCATAATACTACGTAATATGTTTGGTCGATAAAAGGATTTAAATGTTTAACATGATAATCTTGTTAAACTAGTAACCCGACCTCATTTTACTTGGGAAAGTATTCGTACAGTAGGTACTCCGTGGGTGATGATCTTGGTATTATAGATGGTGATAGTGATCACATACCATCATATGACCAGTTGCGCTGTATAGCATCAGTGTTGAAGAGTTAGGGTACGGTCAAACAGCCGACGGGGCGGGACGGCGACGCGACGCTAGCGTCCTCGTTGTACTGCGCGCGACGTGACGCGACCCGCCGAGCGCGACGGCTCTGTGTGACATATTCCATACTTGCTCATACGTTACATACGTTACACCCCGCCAGCGTCGCGTCGCCGTCACGCCCCGTCGGCTGTTTGACCGTACCCTTAAACCCGTAACTGCTATTCATAGCATGGCTTTCTGGGTTCGTATCCAAGACACACCCTGTTTTTTGAAAATTATATGCGTATTAGAATTTAACTTTTGCTTGCTAGGGGAGGGAAACATCCTGAGGAAACTTTACATTTAAAATGCAGTACTCCATATTGTTCTCAAAGGTATATGAATGCCAATCGGCACTTGACCAGCGTGGTGATGTGCCACTCATAATATGCGAAGACTTCCAAGTCCAGTCGTGGGATAGTTGTGGGTCGCGATAATGATGATGAACAAAAATCAGTAGTGTAGTGACGTGTATTCCTTTGAATTCAAGTGCGAACAGACAGAAATTGGCACTTTATTGTATAATACTTGCAGATAAGTATCAATCACTTTCGTGTGTGCGATCATGCTTCTGGTATTAAGTTTATCTTATCGTCATCAACAGCTGGAACACATGACCTTCGCTTATCTTATCACGATGCGATAAATTCACTAAATCACTTTATTAGTATTTTTCATAGGCCTAATTATTCTTTTATCGTGCATGTGAAATAAATTGCCCGCGCCGCGTGCCCATTTTTCGATTTTGTCGAGAGTGTAGTGTAGTAGTGTATTCTCCTAAGTTATTGCATACCACCCAAAACAATGTCACCACTTACCATCAGGTGGGATTGTAGTCAAGCGTTAAGGAACTTCGTTCCAAAACAACTGCAAATATGCAGACGAGCTATCTGATTGTAAATCATTATTGCACGTGGCGTCACTAATTCTGGAGCGGGGCGCCCGAAGCCCTTGGCGTCGGAGCAGGGTTCAGCACGGTGCACCATGAGCGAGACAGGCTTGAACTCGAGGATGGATAAGACCCTTCTTTCTGCGGGGCTATGGAGTCATTAAATCCAATTTGTCTGATTATCCTGCGACATTACTTACTAACAAACTAACCAACTAATGTTCAAACACCGTCACCTAACCGGACTGACTGTCCTGGTCGCCATTTGAGTCTTGTTCTGTGTTGGCCACTGTTGTCATTGGCGGAAGCGGAAGGGTGCTGCATGCTACCTTAATTCCATGAAAAAAAAGAAATGTATACGAAATATTTGTCGTTTTCCACAGAAAAGTATCCGGAGATAAAGAAGCTGTACGGCTACGACCCGATGTTCAAGTGGGTGGTGACTGGGATGGTGGTGGTGCAGCTGGCGACGCTGCCGTTCGTGGCGCAGATGAGCTGGCCCGTGCTCCTCCTGCTCGCGTACTTCTTCGGCGGGGTCATCAACCACTCACTGATGCTGGGTGAGTAGGCTATACCCAGTTGCAACCGGGTGGTTGGATGTTTTTTTTTTATTTATACACAGAATTTAAAATATACATTTGACTGCTCATCATCATCAGCTCATATCATAGTCCATAACAACCTAAGTAGGTTTGTCTTGGATACAATGAGACATCCACGAGCTGTGTATTAGGTACTTATACACAGCTTGCTGTATACTGTGTATATACTCCCACGAGTAACATACGGATTTTGGCCTTCATCAGGCTTATGTTCGGATATAAAAAAAATGAATAGCTTAATAATCAAACAAGTATTCGATAAGCTGTTTAAAACTATAAAAATACCTATAACTAAACAATGTCATCTCAGTCTATTTACAATTAAAAAATTCTGCTTGTCGTGACGACAATCTCGGGACTGTTTAAGAAATGGCCGGGATGTTTTGTAACATCCAGCTAATTGCCTACAATTCTCAAATTTTGAGATGGTGACCCCATGTGGAAGAGGAGAGTAAATACGCTTTTGCTAAGTTAATGCTCAACGTCGGACACCATGGACACTTACCATTGGGTAGATTTTAATTTATAAACTGCCCTAATAGCTCTCTTCTGTAACACCAAAATTGTATCGATATCTGCTGATTTATGTATATGATGGAAAGTAGGCAAAATAAACGAGCCTTGCTGTTTCAATATCAGTAAATTATCTTATTTTCCTTATAGCATAAGCGGGTAAACTTAGTAAGGCTACTAAGTTTACCCGCAAGCGTCGCTATATGGGTTTATAATATTGGTAATAAACATATTTGTACACTGGACGGTTTGGTTATCCGTTTAGTCATAGCGAACAAGGTCGGAACGTTTGGCACAGTTGACAATGTATGTACATACGTATTACATCATTGGTTACCGCGGACAGTTTTAATACAATCTATTACCTAAATCATGGGCGCCGCCACGATTATTTTCAGGGGGTGCATCTGCATCTACACATACTATTAACCAATATAAAATATAACAGAGTTGCGACGTATTTTTTCTAATGCATTAAGCTTTCATTACCAAATAGTACTGATTAATTTGCCTGCGCCCATGACCTAAATTATATAATTCATATCTGGTAAGTAATGTTGAAATTTATTTGTTTACTTAAACTTTATTTAACCATACATAAATGTCGGGACAAAAGTGGGCTTATGGTAGAAATATATCTGTCAGACAACCTTTGGTCAGCCTATACACATGCTAATACCAAGCAACAGCCAAGTGTGTTTAAAACGTAACAAAACACTACATCGGCAAATGAATGAATGCGAATATTATGTCTGTAGGTTATTCTATAGAAAAAAAAATACCGTGAATACCTGAGTCATGTACTGTACAATTACGTCTTTCTGTTTGTATTTCCATATTAGTGTGTGTGTGTATGACAATATAACTGATCTATTGACGAGTATACCAACCGCACTACCTACCTTTTCATAAAACATTTCGTCTTATTTTCAAACCCTCCAAGCTTAGGTATTTATAATGCCAGAGGCGTTGAAATTATCTGCATTCTTAATTTCAACAGCAAGTACCCTAGGAGGGACTAGGAGGTTTGATACATGAGTGAATCAGGGTCAGTTTCAATATACATACATATGTATTTTAGGTGATAAAAAAATCTAAAGTATAGGCTAAAAAGTCCTTAAAGTCTATAAGAAGCTAGAAAAAATTAAAACTTATTAGTTAGCGAAATTCATCTGATTTTAAAAGAATGAAATTTTTCGAGAAAAGTAGTAGATTAGTAGCAATTCCGTGTCCCCAGATGTAATCGTAATCAGTGATCTGATTACATCATCATTTTCTATGACGTCACAAAATTTTTGACCCCCCTGCCCCATGTCACACAATGTGACATTTCGTAATACCCCCTGAACGTGTGACGTAAATGATAACCCTCCTAAATCATAACCCTCTTCTGACTTCGCCGTAATCGGCTGAAAATTATCTAAACTAGACAGCATTAAAGCAGTTTTATTATCACTCAAACATCCATAACAATATAAAGTGCCTATGAATGTTTATCGATAATTACGTATGGTATTGTGTATGGTGCCATGTACGCACATAAGTATGTACTGCATTGCATTCAAGCCGCCGATAAGGCTGAAACTCTCGCAGTTGTTATACAACTTGACTTGCTATTCCTTTTGCGTTGAAAATATTGCGGATTTACGTAGATTTACGATATTTCCGATTTTTATATTAGAATTTTTCAATGTAGAATTTGTAGAACTGTTATACGTGCTATGATGATAATAATAGTTTAAAAACTAAAAACACGCTTTTATAATAATGGTAACCAACTAACATTCTTAACACTCTCTGTTAATTGGGTTAAAAATAACATCCTAGTCCCGGTTTGAGTTTTGTTCTGTATCGGTCACAGTTGTCATTGTCATGGGCAGCAGTTGGATTGTGCTGCATCAGTGATTGCTTTAAATCCATAAAAGAGTTAATTATTAAGCAAAGCTATTAATATTACTGTACTGTTAACCGCTGAGGAGTTCCCGTGTTCGAAGCCAATCTTGAGCGTAGAATCCTTGGTCATACTTGTCATGAAATGGCAGTGTCGTTTTCGTAATTATAATTATTTCAACTACCTATTGAGCAACCGTTTTTACGTAATATCTGAAAATAAATTTATGACCAATAACGTAAGCATTTTATATCCTGTCATAAAATATTTATATCCATATTAATTATGAATGATATATAGCGCCATTGTTATCTATAACGCTCAACTTATTAATTTAATGGACGTTCGAATGTGCATACTAAAATTTGAGAATTCAATAGTTCGTTCAAAGTCCAACGACAATCAGTTGCGACTTTCGATTGGTTATAACTTACAATTGCATCCCATTAGTGGCATTTAGTGACCCACCGGTGGACGTTTGGATGCCATCAATCTGTCCTCAAGCTCCTCGGTACTGATTTGGGAGACAATCGAATAATTCATACGTCATTTCTACTGTACACGCAAATTATCGGATGAATTTTCATCAGTTTTTGATTAATCAAAGACTTCAAAAGTGCAATATATGACTGTTGTAACACTTTAGGTACTGGAATTATACCGGTATAATTATTGACGATTTTATTTATTTATTTATTTACCAGTTTATGCACACATGGATACAGTTAAAACTTAATTAAGTGAAGTGGTACAAAAGTACTGCTTATTTCTTATGAAACCTCTTCCAGCAGACCTGAGACTGGAGAGTGGTATAGCTAAACGATGGTGAGACCGTGTACACAAAAAACTAGAATGTGTAGTTATGACTAAAACAATCAGAATCTTCTTTTATCTAATCTATCTTCTATAGCCAGCAAACGAGCTGACGAACCATCTGATGGTAGTCACAGTTGCGAATGAACATTAGCAACACCCGACGCTTTGCCGGCCTGGTAAGAAAGGCTCTCAAGCCCCCACCCGGAACACCCCACATATTCCACTATTACAGGCAGAAAAACACTACATTACATCACAGACAGTATACATAATATATTTATGTCATTCGTTCTCCCCTCAGCAATCCACGAGATAGCCCACAACCTCGCGTTCGGCCACAACCGGCCGCTCCACAACAGACTGTTCGGGTTCTTCGCGAACCTACCCATCGGCATCCCCATATCTATCAGCTTCAAGAAATACCACCTTGAACATCATAGGGTAAGTTGATCTCTATTGTAATCATACCTCTAACGGTCCCACAGCTGGGCACGGGTCTCCTCTAACAATGTGAGGGGTACAGGCCACCACCACGCTGGCCAAGTGCGGATTGGTGGACGTCACAGACTTGAAAACATTATAGAGAACTCTCAGGTGTGCAGGTTTCCTCAAGATGAATTCCTTCACTTTTAAACATTCAACATGGAAAAAAGAACGTCCCTCCCTCTGGTGCAGAGATGGGCAATATAATCATGATTATGACTATATCTGGACGCACAGAAATGCCCTTGCTAAGAACGCTCAACTACCTTTTCTGAAAAGGCGCTCGCGGGGGCATTTCCATTCCATGCCCCCAGATGTAATAGATATTAAATGTAAAAAGAAGTAAATATGTCATTAGCGTGCGAAAAGCGGTACAATCAAATTTGGCCGATTGACTTATTTTACATACTTTATACCAGGGCTTGGAAACCGGTAAAAATTAACCGGTATTATAACGGTTAAACCGGTTTTATCGTAAAATTACGTTCCGGTGCGGAACGAAATAGGAGCGATAATTTGAACCTAAATAAACCGGTTTATTCCTAAGCCGCGTTGCGTCGGTCGCGGCGCGCGTAGGTACTCTCGCAATGTTCGTGTTGTGACTTGTTGAACTACCGCGGTGCGCGTCGCTTGCAAGAGCAGTCAGTTTGTATTACGTATTGAAGTTCGAACCTCGCGATAAACCCAACCATAATATGTACGTAGGTAGGTATATACACACAAAATTTCACCCTAATTAAGAGTAATTCCCGATAATAATAATGAATATACAACCTTGTTAATTAATACTATTATTACTATTATTATTTCTCCGAACGACTCGTCGTGCTCAGGCTGGGAGCTTGAGAGCCAGTTCTTTCTTTCTTTTTCTTCCCTCTTTCTTGGCCGGCAACACAGCAGTGATGCCATTGGTGTTGCTGATGTCCATGGGCGACGACAGCCACTTACCATCAGGTGGATCGTCAGCTCGTTTGCCGGCTATTTCCATAAAAAGGGTTCGAACATTTTTTTATGGAACCTGGCATATCTACAAGTTCGCCATTTTGAAAAACATCGTTTCAGTGGCCAGTGATGAAACATGTCCCAATAGACGGAGTAAGTGATTACAATCAAAATGTATTCAGGGATGATGTGTCGTAAATTATATACCTACTTTCTGAGATATTTGAGTTCAAAAATTAAAATAATTATTATTAATAAACTCAAATATCTCAGAAAGTATATAACTTAAGACATTTCATCACTGAATACTTTTTGATCGTAATCACTTAGTCTACCGATCGACACATGTTTTATCAATGTCCGCCGAAACTATAATTTTTGCTTTATTTTTCTACTTTTTTGAACTCGAATATCTAAGGAAGTATATTACGACATTTCATCACTGAATACTTTTTGATTGTAATGACTTACTTCGTCGATTGACTCATGTTTCATTACTGGCCGCCGAAACGAAATTTTTTCAAAATGGCGGTACTTCTAGGTATGCCAACTAGGTTCAATGCACTTTAGGATTTAGACAGTTCAGATTTTATTTTTGACAGAAAAATTTGTAGTACCTATCTATCTGTCCATAATAGCATTTGTCAAAAACCGCGCGATTACCGCCACTTAGGTGCTTGATCAGACACGGCGGGAACCGCGCGGTTTGAGAATCGCGCGGGAACCACGCGGGTCTTATTTACACAGTCGTTCAGACATAATCGTTCAACCGCAACTCTCTCTCTCTTTCAGTCGTACGCTCACTGCTGAGCATCGTGATGTTCCGATCTCATTAAGGTGTTTTTGGACTAACTGCCGCCATTTTCCGCGGTCTGAGGCACAGTGTATGGCTTCGCTGAGTCGAATATTAAGTTGCTCGGACACCTGGTCTATCCATCTTTTCGGGCTCCGACCCCTGGATCTTTTGCCGTCCATCTTTCCAGTTACCATGAGCTTCTCCAAGTTGTCGTGTGGTTTTCTGGCGATATGTCCGAAATACTTAAGTATTCTTTACAGACATATGCTGGAGAGTCTTTTCTTTACGTTCAACTCGTTGAGGATGGAGACGTCCGTTCTTTGGGCTGTCCAGGGGATACGTAACATGCGGCGCCAACAAAACATTTCAAAAGCATTGATGCGCTTTCTGTCACTTGCTTTCAGTGTCCAGGACTCAGCGCCATATAGAAAGATTGGGAAGACAAGCGTTCTTATGATATACATCTTCGTCTTTTTTAGTACATTCCGATCTTTCCATATCTTGTCAAGCTGGCTCATTGCGGAATTTGCCATGCCAATCCTTCGCCTGATCTCGATTTCTGATCCTCCCTTGTTGGAGATAGTGGAGCCAAGATACAGAAAACTATTCACGGTATCATAACGGCTCAGTGCAGTCCCTGCTCTGACTGTGTCGGATTTGTCGATGATCATTAGCTTGGTTTTGGCCTGGTTAATTTTGAGCCCCATTTCCTTACTGACAACCTCTAAACGCTGTATCAGTTCTACCATTTCGGTTTCTGTGGCTGTAATTAATGTAGTGTCATCGGCGTAGTGTAGATTCGAGACCCGCGTGCCTCCTACTGTTACACCACCATCCCAACCCTCTAAGGCTATGCGCATTATATATTCGCCATAAATGTTAAAAAGGATAGGTGAGATGACGCAACACTGTCGCACGCCTTTCTCGAAACTGAATTCCGACGATTGTGCGGTGCCGACTTTTACTGTTCCATGTCCTGACATGTATAAAGATCTTATGAATTATATCAAATGTACAGGCACCCCCATTTCTTTCAGTACATTCCACAGATGCTTCCAGCTGACACAGTCGAAAGCCTTTTGGTAGTCTATAAAACACATTACTGCTGGGATGTTAAATTCATAACACTTCTCCACTAGCCATTTTACATTCAGTATTTGTTCCCTTGTCCCTTTTCCTTTAACAAATCCAGCTTGCTCTTGTGGGATTTGCCAGTCTAGGTAGTGGCGCAGTCTGCTGTTGATTATATGTAGCAGTACCTTGCTAGTGTGTGATATGAGAGCAATGGTTCTATAGTTTTCGCACTTTTTAGTCGCACCTTTTTTGTGAAGAGGTAGTATAGCCGAATGTGACCAATTATTAGGCCATTGGCAATTTTTCCAGACTGACTTCCACAGTTCCAGGACTTTTGTTATTCCTTTCTCACCCAGAGCTTTGAGAGATTCAGCTGTGATGTTGTCTATGCCGCCTGCTTTATGTGCCTTAAGCTTTCTTACCGCTGCTACAACCTCGGCTAGTATGATTTCTGGTTCCAGTTCCTCTGTGCTACTGTCACGCTCCCAGTCTGTATTTATGTCGACTGTCTAAACTGTATAGGTCCTTACAGTATTCCTTCCATCTATCCGCCACCTTTGCGACCTCATTGATTGTGTTTCATCCCTGTCTTCTATTGACCACGAGTGAGATTTGAATTTCTGTGTTATGAATCTCACTTTCTTGAAGAGATCTGCCGTTTGGTATTTATCAGCATGGCTTTCTATTTCTGCACAGATGTTCGACAGAAAGCAGTTTTTGTCACGCCTGCAACGCCCTTGGATTTGTTTGCTAAGTTCTCCATACTCTTAGTTGTTAGTGGGCGTATCAACAGATTTCAGAGCTTTCCTCTTCTCGATGATGTCCCAAGCCTCGTCACTAATCCAGCTTTTCTTCTTGTTGTGTTTTGGACGCCTTTGAATGATATCGTTAAACGCTTCTGTTACCAAGGTCTTAAAACTGCTCCATTGTTGTTCTACACCAACGATTGCGGATTTATGGTCACTCTCGAAGGCTGTCTCAGTCATCCTTTTAAAGAGTGCTGTCTCAGCCTCCGCAAGTCTTGCTGGTTTCCGCGCAAATGTTTTGGGGGTTCGCAGACGAAGGCGTATTTTTGCAACAAGCAGTTGGTGATCACTACCGCAGTCCGCGCCGGGTAAGGTTTTAGCATTGATTAAGCTCGATCTCCATCTATGGTCTACTGTGATGTAATCAATTTGGTTGCGATACCGATCTCCGGGTGACTTCCAGGTGTACAGACGGCGTTTGTGATGTTGGAAGAAGGAGTTAGTTACTGCGAGATTGTTAGTTATGCAGAACTCCAGAAAGCGTTCGCCCCGCTCGTTCCTTGATCCAAGTCCATATTTTCCTACCGTGTTGCGGATGTGATCATCTCCTCTGGTGTTCCCTATTTTTGAGTTCCAGTCGCCTTGCACAAACAGCATTTCTCGACGTGGCAGTAATTTGATAGTTTCGTCGAGTATTCCATAGAAATTATCTATATCTTCTTCACATGACTGCGCTGTTGGAGCATACACCTGAACTATGTTGAGAGGAAGTGGCTTGCACTTAATTTTTATAGATATAATTCGGTCGTTATCAGCATTATAGCCCAACACACAGTTGTTCAACTTACGTGGTAATAGTATTCCTACACCATTTCTGCTTACTGTATCGTGACCTGAGAAATACAGTGTATTGCCTCCTTCCGTTATGAAATGACCCGATCCTTTGAGATGGGTTTCTGATAGCCCAAGTATAGCGACGTTATGTGCTTGCATCTCTTTCTCCACAATCTCGAGTTTTCCTGGTTGAACTAGGCCACTGATGTTCCAGGCACCGATGCGATGCGGCAAACGATTTGGGATTTTACCCGTTTGGCCTTCAGTAGCATTTGCCTCCACCCAACCCTGATGACATACTCTGGCGAGGCCTTCGGTAGCCAATTTCACACTTGACGACCCGGGAATCGTCGAGCGCCGGTTGTCAAGCGGATCGTCCGACCTCGCAATATCATTTTCTGTGCTTGTCATTGTTGAGGTCGGAAACATTCTCTTGGGAGAGATAGTGGCAGTGGTTTCCCCTTGCCTTCTGCGCCGGGACTTTTAGAGGTTATTTACTTCCTCTAGGCCTCCGTAGCCTCTCCTGACCAGGTCAGGGTTCGGGTTATCATATCCGCCGCCCGATGCTCGGCGTTGTCAGCTCTTTAGCACCACCCGGAGGACACTTGCAGGGTGGTAAAAGGTATCTCCTGCGGACGCGAGCGACTCCATCCTCCAAACTCAACCGCTAGAAAATAGAATCGCGCGGTGCCCGCGCGGTTCTATTACTATGGAGATCTTCCCCAGCGTTCAGTAGCTTTGCGGGCACCGCGCGATTCAATACGAGAGCACTTCTGAGCTAGCTATGGATCGCTTCGACACCGAGTTATTTATTGATGAAGTGGAGAAAAGACCATCCACCTTGAAACAATCAAGATGGAAGTCAGGGCTCGTTCAGACACGGCGATAACCGATTGATAAAATCGTGCGGTTTTAACCGCAAAAATGTCGACTGTTCAAACATCGGCGGTTAGTTAGCAATTAGCGATCAGTTTCAAGATGGAAGTCAAGGTTTCAGATGCCTTCATGGAAATAAGGTTGTTACAGCATAAGATAAGCAATTACGATTATGGTAATTAATTTTTTGTTTGATCGATTTGACCATATTTAGTTGCAGTTTGTACTTTTCACTTAATCCATTCTTCTATTTTTAATAAACTCGTAAAAATATAATGAGTTGTTTGGTGGAATAAAACGCGTTTGTGTAATGGTATGTTTACATTGTGTCCAGATCGAATTTGCACCAAGTATAGCTCAGGCGTGCTGTCGTTGTGACGTGTTAATCGCGTGGTGCCCGTAACACTACTAAACGCTGAGGAAGATCTCCATAGTAATAGAGGCGCCGCACGATTCTATTTTCTAGCGGTTGAGCGCGATTATGTCTGAACGATTAAATAATTACCTGCGTAAATAAGAGCCGCGCGGTTCCTGCGCGATTTTCAAACCGCGCGGTTCCCGCCGCGTCTGAACAAGCACTTAATGATTAGGATGAAATTTTGTGTTCAAATAAAGTTTTACTTTTTAATTAACATTAAATTAAAAATAAATATACAATATATCAATGACTGCCGTGACACATGAGTATCTGATAAGATAATTATGCAAACAACAACGTTATGTTGAATAAAAACGACGCGCTCAACGTCAACGCTCGGACTGTGCAGTGTGCACATTCAAGTCTTGTCTTGAGCGAAAAATTGAACCGGTTAATAAAAAATACCCATATTTTTCCAAACCGGTTTAAAAACCGGTTCAAAGGAACAGAACCTTTTTCAAAAAGTTCCCCCTGAAATTTCGTCGAACCGGTTCGGAAAATTTACCGGTTTCCAAGCCCTGCTTTATACATCAGCATCTGTCAAACTTTGATTGACATACTTTGCATGCAATTTATGTATTTACTTTCCATCCCTTTCTGTCTCATACGTTCCGTAATTATCTTTCGCATCTACATACAGTGAAATCAAATGTCATCAGAGTGAGAGATCCAGAAGTAAAACTCGCGTTGTATGAACATAACGCATCTATAGTTTAAATATATTCCTAGTGCGGGGGTATGAGTGTGTTGGCGTTTATTTTTATTACCTCTGTCTCCGCCCCCCCGCTAGTACCAAGGCGACGAGGTGATCGACGTGGACCTGCCGACGCTGCTGGAGGCGAAGCTGTTCTGCACGACGGGCGGCAAGCTGGTGTGGCTGTTCCTGCAGCCGTTCTTCTACTCGCTGCGGCCGCTGGTGGTGCGCCCCAAGCCGCCCAGCCCGATGGAGTTGATCAATCTCATCCTGCAGCTGTTCTTCGATGCTGTCGTCGTTAGGGTGTTCGGTGAGTGGTTTAGAATAGAATAGAAATAGTCTTTATTGTGCAATACAGGAAATTACAAATTTATAGGTTACTTATTGAGTATATATTACACAAAAGGCGGTCTTATCGCTTAACAGCGATCTCTTCCAGACAACCTTTGGGTAGGAATTTAGAAGTAGCACAAATCGGTAGGTGTGTATAGTGTGTTTATGTGGTTGGAAAGTAACAAAAATATGTTTGGTAAAAGCATTTGGCTTCAATTAATAGTCCAGTACTGAGCACGGGTCTCTCCTCGTCATGGAGGAGGGCTTGAACATACTCCACCACGCTGATCCAGTGCGGATTAGTGTCGGAAGTTTTTTGCCGCCTGAGGGCATTCGACATGGCTTAACGACTGCTACCAAATGGTAACAAATGAAGTTAAACAAATAGAAATAAAAAGGTGTTTGTTTGTTGACAGGTTGGAAGGCTTTGGGATACCTGCTGATAGGATCCCTGCTCTGTATGGGAGTCCATCCAGTGGCAGGTAACAATAATTCGTTATATTAATCCATCGTAACAACGCGTTAGCAACATTAAACACAGATGTCAAATCTTGCGAGTATTTTAAGTCTTCGGAATGATATTTATGTTATGCCTTAGAAAAAAATGTAATTTATTCACTTATTTTATAATTAGCCGGCAAAAAAAATAAAGAATTAATGAACATGATTTCTTTCTTTCTTTCTTTGTTTTGTTTCTTTAAAGAATTGTTTGTTTGTTTTTTAAAGATTTGTTTCTTTAAAGACAGTATTTAAATACTGTCTCTCAAACGTCCAGCTGGAACACGACAAGTCGTATCCATAATAGAACGATTATTTCTACTATGGCCTAGCTTTTCATATAATATAATGTACTATATAATTATGTATATACTTGCTAGTTCTAACTAATGTAAGTAAGTGTAATGCAACGTACACAGATGGCGCTCTTCTTACGCTCGCGTAACGCTAACAGTTGGTGACAATTTATTCGTACCGTTTTTTAGTATCTAAAAGGCCTTAGATAAGCATATTTATAGTATACCCTTTTATGTACAAACTACTTATGTCCTGTGATATTTGCAGGGCACTTCATATCGGAGCACTACATGTTCAAGAAGGGCTTCGAGACATACTCGTACTATGGGCCGCTGAACTGGATCACATTCAACGTGGGCTACCACAACGAACACCACGACTTCCCGGCGGTGCCCGGGAGCAGGCTGCCCGAGGTGGGTACTTATTTAAATTCATCGAACGGAAATGACTAGCAAATAAAATGAAACGGAAACGAAAAGACTTAGGCGTCGTCCTAATTGGCAGCGATCGTACGATGGCGCGCTGCGTTCTCGTCGTGCGATGGGTATTTAAATACAATTACTTGTGAGGTTAAAATAGGACACTCTGATGAAATCTGTACGTTTGAACCCATCGCACGACGAGAACGCATCGCGCCATCGTACGATCGCTGCCAATTAGGACGACGTCATAGACCTATTTTAACGTGGGAGAAAATGAGTTAGGAAGAATTGGCAAAGTGGCAGCTTACGTAAGCAAAGCACAACATCAGTATTTGGACTGACAGTATTCATTTTTTTCACTTCTATCACGTGTGAATTGCACACACACTGAAAAGAACTTTTTTTATTAAATTAGCGAGTGGAGACACTTTTTTGTATGACAAAAAAACTGCACCTTGTATAGTGAATTATAACAAAATCCGGCTTATAAAATTACGACAGGATTTTTACATCCATTTTAGTCCATGATGTTTAAGGCTCAGCGCAAACTGGCCGCCGGCGGATCGCTTTTTGCAATTTCTTATAAAGCTTAGAGTAATATGTTGAACAGAACTGTTTTAATACATAAAATTATCGTTATGGTCATTGACTTATTATTATTATGGACGTCGGGTCCGCGCTGAAAAATGTCCGAGCCAAATGAGTAACAAAACGCAAGGAGAGAAACAATTCCGCGTTCACGACTGCAATCAAAATTAAACCGTGATGTAATGATTTTAGTGCTTAAATTACCTTGTTAACATTTCTATTCTTGCAATGGCTGGCGTTCACGGCTGCAATCGAAGTTAAACCGCGATGGAATGATTTTAGTGTTTAAATTACCTTGTTAACTGCATGACATGACATGACATAACTGACTGGGACATTTTTATCGCGATTTTAGTATGAGACTAGATGTCCATAGTAATAATAAGTCAATGGTTATGGTCTATTAATTTGTCTTCACTAAAGGTTTTATTATTTTAAACAATCAGTCAGCAGTATTGTTTTCATCAAAACAAATGACGTTATTCGGATAATTGATAACATTTCTATTGTTTCCAGGTTGATTTTGACCAAAACAAATGACGTTATAATATAATGCATAGCTGATAAGCTTTTTATTGTTTACAGTTGGGTTTTGATGAAAACAAATTACGTAACTAATAATTATGTGGATGGAATCTATGTGTCTGTACAAAAACAAATGACGTCATAAGGGTGGTGTTTTTACAATTTTTCAAAATACAATCAAATTCGGTTGTGTTTTTTACTACTTTGTTTAAGGTTATTTAAGAAGAAACGTCGAATTATTTAAATTTTTTCATCAAACTTTATAATTTTTTCGCAATATTTTCAAAATGTTATACTCATCTGTGTAGGTTGACTGTTTTGGGCCATGCGAAAATTTAGAATTTTGTTTTGTTCCTATTATGTTGTAGTAATTACGTTTTTTTTCTGTACGGGATGATGTGGTCGCCCAGCGACAAATTCCCTTCAAAAATAAAAAAATATATATATAATAACAATACAAAATATGTAATATGTAGAATATAAAATTGAAGCGCTCATAGCCCGGCGGCTTGCGTCGATCTCAAGTGATCGACAAAGTTAAGCAACAGCGGGCGCGGTCGGTAGTTGGATGGGTGACCGCTAGTGGCAAAATTTCTTGAGCGCTTCCGTGCTTCGGAGGGCACGTAAAGCCGTCGGTCCCGGTTGTTATCATTTGGTAGCAGTCGTTAAGCCATGTCGGATACCTTCGGGCGGCTTAAAATTTCCGACACTTGGGTTGGCCACTAACCCCTCCACCAATCCGCACTGGAGCAGCGTGGTGGAGTATGCTCTAGGCCTCCTCAGGTATGAGGAGAGACCCGTGCTCAGTAGTGGGCCATTAATGGGTTGTAGCCAAGAATATAAAATAACCGTATTAGTTGGTAGAATATGATTCTAATAAATTTGGCGCTTACGGCCACACTTTTGTATTTGTTCAATAGCGCGGCGGCCACAGCCACCGGTGGGGCTTCTTTTTGAAGCGCGATGAATATTATTTTTTTCTCCATTAGAAATTCATTATTTTCTTAATCTAAATCAATATAATAATCACCCTCTCAGAATATGAAGGGATAGTGTACTTTTGAGATAATTTGTATCCAGTGTTTTGATGTTGATTTGATTACAAGTGGTAACGATAGCGTAATCAGTTCGGAGTCGAGTGGCGATATAGATCGCTCGATTACATCAATCGTGGCCAATAAATATTCCAATCCATAATCGTCAGTTGCCTGAGCATTTGCATAACTGTCAAAAAGGCACGATATATGTTATTAAGTTATCTGGAAATTATGAACCGAGAGATTATTGTAAACGAATGTAAGGTGCGCCATAATGAGATCCTCAACGCACCACGACGCAACCTCAGCTCAATATAGTCAAGAATCAGCAAAGTAGGGCAGTACTTAGTAAGAATAGTTTTAATAAAAATAGGATAAATTCAACCCATTACTGGACCACTGCTTTGCATGGGTCTCATAATTAAGGAGGCCTAGAGCATACTCCACCACGCTGCTCCAGTGCGGATTGGTGCAGGAAAGGGAGAAATTTTTCTTCTTAAATTATAACGCTCCACACTAGGAGGATTTCCTGTGTCGTGGGCGCCATGGACAACACACAAGATAACGCACACAAACACACACCAAGAACAGAAATTTAAACTCACAATTCAAATTTCCGCCGCGCTCGGAATCGAACCCAGGACCCTTGGCACATACATACAGGACCCGGCATGTTAACCATTGCGCCATACGGGTCGTCAATAATAATGAAATCCCAGTAATATACATAATGTATTTATACATAGATACACACAAATACAGGTCCATCGATATAACAAAACATCGCATTACTTAAGCGGGATAATCTGTATATAGGTTTAGTCTAATATTTTACCTGTATATTTATGGTTTTCAGGTAAAACGTATCGCCCCAGAGTTTTACGAGAACCTTCCGCAACACAACAGTTGGTCCAGCGTGCTTTACGACTTCGTGATGGACCCGGACATCGGGCCCTACGCCCGGATCAAGAGGAAACACTTCGGCCTCGACAGCTAGACCTAATGTTAGCCTTTGTATACTAAATCTAGAACAATCAGAGTTCTGGAATCGAGGAATTGCACTGGGATATGCATTTTTTAATGGTAAAACTGAGCTTTTCTATGAATTTTATTATTGATTCATTAAAGTTGAGGTATTTGTAGATGTAAAAACTTAGTCTGAATTTAGCCGACATGCAACGCCATCTAGTATTGAATAGCGGTGTCTGCGACGGGTAATTTTGTTCGGCGTCAACTGTCACAATGGCTACGCGGCCGTAAAGGAATTGTAGTGTATAATTATATTATACCGATGTATATATTGCTTTGTATAGTGAGGCAGCTCAGTCGTTTGTATAACTGTTACTGTCATTCTAGTTTTCATTTGCTTTTGTTAATGTATACGTCAGGGAGGATAGAAGTAAGGAGCATATCAGACAGGTGACAAGTTGAAAGTGTCCAGTGGCAAACAGTAAATGCTTGGCTTGGCTTCAACCCAATAATGGCTCATTTCTGAGCACTGGTCTCTCCTCATACCTGAGGAGGCCTAGTAAATAATACGAGTTTAAAAACCCTACCAAAACGGCGCTAGAGTACTAGAGTATAATATGAACTAAGATGTTTAATATGAACTTAGCAGTTTTAGACGCAGTGAAATGTGTGAAGTGTGCTCTTGAGTGTGAGTTGAAATTAATAATATTAGCGACCAGGGTGGTTAACGAAACTGCTGTATGCAAAACCTCTGCTATTTTTGTGGTTTAAGATAATTCAGTAAATATAACCTCGAAGACTGCTGTCGCATACACCATTTTGCCGGTGTCACCCTCATTTGAAACCTTTTGACGGCCTTAGTACACACGAGATTACTCCTTACTTGTATACTCCGTGGTATAGATACTATGGTTTATTGTTACGTTCCTTACGACGCATGTTAGTATTAAAGTATATTTTTGTATAATTGTAAAAATGTATGTAGATCCGTGAGTTTTTAACATATTTTTTGTATTATTTATTATTGTGTGTAACATTAGAATACCTTTATTAAAATCAATTGTTTGGGTGGCCAGTAAAACTTCAATTAGTTGTCATAAGACAAATTTTTCGTATGAAATATATAATGAATGAGGCCAACGCAATATTTACTTGACGAGCCATATTGCGCATGTTCAACACGCCGGACCACCGTTCGATGGGTCCTGGGTTCCCTGGGGTCTGGATTCCCAGCGAGGCAGCATCTGCATGATCATCCGCAGTATTTACATAATATGTTATAATCGCATGTTAATAACATAGATTGAGGGTATAAAAACCGAATTGAATGATAAAAATATAACTTGGGTATTTAGTTATTAATGCTACTTAAGGTATGTATGGTCGTAGTTCACAATTTCAACCAGCATTTTCGATTCTCAAGAGTTTTATGTGATAGTATCATATTTTTTTTTAGTTTTTATCATTCTATGTTTAAACTATTTCGATGTGATGTATTCTAGTATTCTATGAATTTCTATTAAACGCCATTTTTTTACCAATTTAAGATAGCAAACGAGCATGCAGCCTAACCCCCCCGCTGCCGCCCATGACAACTGTGACCAACACAGAACAAGACTAATCGGGACTAGGATGGTTAGGCCAATTAGCAGAGACGGCGTTTTAAGAACGTTAGTTTGTCAGTTCGTTAGTAAGTACTGGGTCAGGAATTGTTAGTGATAGTTAGTCCTGTTAGTTGTTTTTAGTAAGTCGAGTTAGTAATCGTAAGTCTCGTTCTAATTCGATCACTGATATGTTGCTACCCTTGAGGACTGAGATGGTCGCCTCTAAAAGTGTAGCCGGCTCCACACCTTTCCAACCGGAACACCACAATTATTACAAGGTAGAAATGGTACTAAGTACCGTGGCGGTAGCGGTAGTACTACCCCGGGCGAACTCTGGGCTCTACTACGTATTAAACCTTTAATTTTACTTCGATATATATTAAGGTATAGTCAACATTAACTGTTCGTTTGATATTGTTATCGCATACTCATAGATTGTAAAAATGTTAATTTTTTCTCATAATTGTAGGTTAATTTTTTTTATGAAGAATAAGTGTTGTGTAAATCCAAATATCGTTCCAAGTAACAATATAAGTAATAATAGTGCTTTTTCAAAAATATGTGTTGAGCATTACCGAAAATAAGTCCTAAAATGTCTGGTTTTTTACAGTCAGAAACTACTGTGAATGGAATTAAAATACTCGTACACCGTCTTCCAAATCATTTTATTGACAATATTGACACCATCCAAGCCCTCTTCCGATGTTTTTATTAATTACTAGTGGATCCGCCCTCGCTATACTTCGGGGCAAACAACGCGTCAGCTTACAAAACTACAAACAGACGAAAATTCTAAAAATCATCGTTTTGCGTTCTAATGAAGACTCCCACTAAAAGCAGTACAGAGAGACCAGTTACAGATTTATGATTAGTATAGACAGCTATAGAAGGTCTGTCTATCAAATACGACCTTCACATTGGCATTACCGGCTCTTCCTTATCTTATCTCCCCTCGCCTCCCCACACCATATCTTGCTCCTCTACTATTTTTAGAAGAGGTACGACAGGAGAGAATGACGGAGACCCTCTTATCAAATATTTGTCACTTTCGACGAACCGTTCTAGGGCTGCGAGTGTAGGCGGCTCGGTGGCCCTCGCCAACTGCTGCCGTCAGCGACAACTCTCTCTAGGGCCGGCCCTGAATCCACTGATATTAGGCTAATGTTGCTTCCAATGTAATAATGTTATGTTGTCTGTTATAATAATTAAGGTGCATGCTGTTATTATTGTATTTAATTTATTTCAACATATTGGTCAAAAATATTCAATGAAAAAAACACATCAATGAAAATATTATTTCATTTTTTATTTATGTTACTTGGATTATTGTTGTAAATATTGTTTTTTTTTTTCACTGGATATAATAATTATGTATTTGTATTTTTCCGTATGGAGGATAATAAATATATACAAAAAGAGTTGTATGTATAATGAAATTGAGCACATTTATACAGGCTTTTGGTCAAGTATTTTAACATTGTTAACACGCCAAAGGATATTCAAAATAAGTACATAATTATAATCAGGAACTTTCTGATCCTATATAAAAACAATGTACATTATGTACACATAATTTCGATAATGACTACATTTATATTAATGTAAAAACGGTATAAAATGTAATTTTGTATCGCAAACATGGGTCAGCAGAAATCTTCCAATAAAGTGATGTCTTCTATTGGATACCACATCTTGTATGTAAATAGTATAATATGAAGTTCATGTCTCACACAATAGTTCCATATTACCTAATAAGACGCAGTTATTGTAAATGAGAGTATATTTATGTATGTTTTAATAAAAACTATTATCTCCTGCATTTGCTGTTTTTGTTCATTATATTAAGTTGTCCTTAACTTCAACTTTTGACTTAAATAAATTACCTTTTTTTAATTAAGTGGGTCAAAATCATGTTTCTGTTACATCAGCATACAGTTAATAAAAGCGTATTAAAAAGGGCAATTAAATAAAACACGTTTATATCATTGAAAATGGACGGTTTATTCATTAAATTCTAAGACCATATTATAATACAAGGTGGGCCAGAAAGGCATACGAATTTCAAAATCGCATTACTCGTGACAGGAACGCGGGAGCGGGGTGCGGGTAGTGGGGATAGGTAGCTTGGTTCTTGGAAATTCAGTTGCCATGGAGTGTTTCACCGGTGAGCAACGTGCCTTTTGTGTAAAGGCGTATTACAAAAATGGCGATTCATGCATTATTGCGCGGCGTCTATTTCGCTCTAAGTTTAGTTTACATAATTTAAACCAATGTCCGAGTGAATGTGCGATTAGATTGTGGGTCAGAAAGTTTGAGTCTTCGGGTTCGACATTAAATGAAAAACCTGCGGGGCGTCAAAGGTCGATAAGAACGGAGGAAAATGTAAGCGACGTCGCGGCGTCTGTACGTCGCGATCCCCAGCAGTCGTCCCGAAAGAGATCAGCTGAGCTCGCCATATCAAGAACATCGTTAAGGCGTATTTTGACTAAAGATCTTAAATTACACCCTTATAAACTTCAGTTAGTACACGAATTGAAACCAAATGACCACCATTTACGTCGTGCATTTGCCGAAACAATGTTAGAGCGTTTTCAAAGCTTGAACAACATTCTCTTCTCGGATGAAGCTCATTTTCATTTATGTGGATTTGTCAATAAGCAAAATTGTCGGTATTGGGCCGAAGAAAATCCCCAATTGAAACATCAAAGACCTTTGCATTCGCTTAAAGTCACAGTTTGGGCGGCCATGTCGGCTCAAGGAATCATCGGCCCCATTTCTTCGAAAATAAGCGAGGCCAGGCAGTAACAGTAAATTCTGATCGCTACAAAGCAATGTTACGTAACTTTTTCTTTCCACAACTGCATTATTTTGAAGCCTACAACAACAGGACCTGGTTTCAACAAGATGGCGCGACATCCCATACATCCAATGAGTCTTTGGCAGTTGTTAACGAAATGTTTAATGGAAAACTCATATCGCGTCGAGGGGACATTCCGTGGCCTCCCCGGAGCCCAGATCTATCGCCAATGGATTTTTTTCTCTGGGGGTACCTCAAGAGTCGCGTTTACGCCAATAAACCGACGACGATTGTCCAGCTCAAAGACAACATTCGCGAGGAAATGTCCGCTATCCCTCCAGCGATGTGCCAGCGAGTTTTCACGAATTTGAGGGCTAGATTGGAAGAGTGTGTACGTGTAGATGGCACACATCTCAGCGATGTTATTTTTAAAAAATAAATTTCCCTTTTGTATTCTTTATTATAAATATATTTTTACTTTCCTGAGCTTTGTAATTTTTTTTATGTGATTTTTTATAATCCGCTCATCTTTATGGCCCACCCTGTATAACAATGTAAAAATTGTGAAAATATCTTAAAACTATTAACTATTCTATAATGGTGTGGTCTTAACTGTAGCAAATCTGTTTTCAGTCTTCTTGACGCTGAGGGCTACGGTCAATTATGGCGTGCGGTAACATTTACAGTTCACATAAAAAACTGATTTTTCGAGTGTTGCTACAATTTTAGACTTGAAGTCGAAAGTGGAGAAGAGGCGAGAGCGGTTATTAGTTATACAATATATTCTAAAGACCTGTTCAAATATGCGCGGCATCCTCTACCGCCGGCGGTAGCGGTATCCGGGAATGCGATATTCAAAGGCGGTGCGGGATGTTTCGCAACAGCCTAAGGCGTCGTCCTAATTGGCAGCGAACGTACGATGGCGCGATGCGTTCTCGTCGTGCGATGGGTTCAAACATACAGATTTCATCAGTGTCCTATTTTAACCTCGCAAGTAATTGTAAAGAAACAGTAGAACTACAGTGAACTACATACTATTGAACACGGCATAAATTCTTATACATAGTAAAAGTGCAAGATCTTACATACAAAATACCATGTGTAATTGTGTATAATACAGTGATATCAAAGTTACAGATTCATAATTTATATACATTTATATTTAATTTTGTAAATAAATCAATACGATTTCTATATTCAAATGACTAATCTAAAAACTATTGATACGCATTATGAAGTGAAAAAACTATTTTTGGGTTTAAAACTTTACTACATAATATTGAAATATCAGTGCGACACATTATCTTTCCAGATATTAATTTTAAGTAATGAGTAAAATTTACTGGCTCTTCAAGAGACACCTTGCACCATCATCAAAAGGCTGATTTGTCATTTGGAAGCTTCTAAACTACACATTTTGATAGGTAAAACAAACTCATACAAAATAAAAAAAATGAATCATAACTTGTGTCAACGAATATAATTTTCCTAACATTATATAAACTTATCAGATAGAAAAACATTTTATTCTAAACTTGATCAGTAGTGCGTCATTTGACTTACATAAGACCAATTATAAAACTACATTTTGTTGTCTTTGTAATTAGTTAATTAAATTTTGTAATAAAGTTACTTTAAAACTATGTCTCTCTTAATTTTAATTTCTAAATTTATTTTTAGCTTATAATATTAAAACTATTGTATATTTTTCTTAAAATTAAGGGTCATCAAGAAGTAAAACATAACTTCTTAGTGAACAGTTAAACTGGATGGAGATACAAAGGTTTAAATGCTGAGATTGAGATTCATAACTTGTCGTTTTATAAGTAAAACCATTGGACGGGTCTTTCATAACCAATACAGGGCCATTTAAAACTTAAACCTACAAAAATATTGCATGTAATAATAGAATAATTAAAAACATCATAATAATGTATATTTAAAATAATTGTATGTATAAGTGGCATTTACTGGATCAATTATTTGTGACACTCCTTGAATCCAGTAACTTAATATTTAATTCCTGATTTTAAATTATAATATTTGTATTACAAACACTTTGGACGGATTTTTCGTTTCCGCCAACTGCCTTTTATAACGTCATGGCCAACTATATAACATTTCACCATACGAATATGACAAAATTTAAATACAAAACAAATTAGGTACCACTGCAATATAATAAAATAAAACAAAGGATACCTTAAATTGTCTCGTGTCTAGATAAACATTGTGCGACATCTTTAAAACTATACCTACATATTTATGGACATTCTGAGAGTCATTAAAATGCACATTCTGTTTTATATTTCCTAAACACTATATTCTCGATAATATTTTTAAACATTTATTAAGACTGTTGTGTGTTTAAAATTATAATCAGTCACAAGATCGTGATAAATACAGTTACTAGTAGGTACTTAAATTAATTAAATTACGTGAAGGCGCTTCTTCACCAAGACCCGTATGGCGCAATGGTTAACATGCCGGATCGCCGTTCCAAGGGTCCTGGGTTTGATTCGTCTCGGTCGGTTCTCGGTCTGGGTGTGTGTGTTCTTGTCTTGTGTTATCCATGGCTTCCACGCACAGGGAATCCTAGTGTGGGGCTATGAGTGTGTGACGTTAATAAAAAAAGAGCGCTCACCTGTAATATAACAGTTCAGCGTCAAATTCAATGCACGTTAGATTGCTGCATTACAGGTACTCGTCAGTCTGTTCAAACTTGGCTTATTGGTTCAGACGAAACCTCTCGGTCAGGAAGCGCCTTCAAAGTTGTTAATATGTGTATAACAAGTTAAGCTTACTTGATAATCGTGGAAGCTTATTGTTATTTAAAAGTATGTCTGCTTCTGCTACTCCCAATATTTTTATTTACGACCATTTTCCACATTATATCTATGCAAAATCAAAAACACTAATATTGTGATTTTTGCCAATTGCTAGGCAACTGACTTAAGGATTGTGCATAGATAGAATATTGATAACGGCCGTTTATTATTAATTACTACGCTATGTATGTTAGTCAGTCCGGTCACACGGGCGTCTCGAGCGGCGGGGCGGAGTCCCCGGCGGGCGCGGCGGGGGGCTCGGATCATATTTGCGAGGCGGGCATCGTGGACACCGCGCTGTGGGGCGTCGTGGGCCGCGAGCCCGCCAGCGACGCGTTCAGGGACGCCATCGTGCCCATCTACAAGATAATTATTTTTTATTTTATTTTATATATCACTTCGGCTTCGGAAAACCTGTCCCTTAGTACCCAAGTCCAAATTGTTTGCGGAAAAGTTTAATATATTACATAATTATAAACTTACATAATTATAAACTTTCCTCTTGAATCATTCTATCTATTAAAAACTCCATCCAAATCCGTTGCGTAGTTTTAAAGATCTAAGCATACAAAGGGACAGAGAAAACGACATTGTTTTATACTTTGTAGTGATATTACAAACAGGAAATGAGGTTGACGTGTAAAGGTGCTTCCACAGGACGCGACATGCGACAGACTGCAACAGCGTTTGCCAAGCCTTTCGCCGATACTAGTTCTCGGCTAGATGAGTAACCCGAATGCGATTTGTTTGCGGATGAATGGTCGAAAATATTGTCTGTATTGTGCTTAGTGCTTATTCAAATCAAATATAACCTATGAATAATATAGAAGTCATAAAAAATATATGAAAAATAAACGTCAAGAACTGTTGTCTATTTTCACGAAAACGTTTTTTTTTTACATCAACCATAACACCAAACTCAACCACACTGACCCTCAAATGCGCCAAATCCTCCAGCTTGGTGAGATCGGCGAGCTCGAGGTACAGGCTGTAGACCAGCAGCCAGCCGTAGCCGCCGGCCGCGCAGAACACCACCCACATGAGGCAGCTCAGGACGTTGTACGCGAAGATCATGTCGTTCACTATCGCCGCGAACACGAACGCCACCAGCCGGAACAGGATGAACACGCCGAACGTGTACAGCCACGGGACTATTTTCTTCTCGTATTCCTGGGAATATTCAATGATAAGTTATCACGAGCGTACCAACTTAGAGCTACTTCTTATAATCCTAGAGCTGAAATGCTGTTCTGCCTTTCTACCAGCTGTTTATATTTTAAAATAAAGGATGTCTAGAAGGACTTATAGCCCCACAGTAGTGTCGTGAGTGGCACGGACGACACGAATAAAACATCACAAACACCCGAGACATGAGTAATGAGAGCAAACCCTTATTCGTCACATAAATTGCTGCCACAAGTAAATCAATCCTGGGATCACTTTACATGCACGGTCACCGCCAACTGCAGTCATCATTCATAATTTTGTTTTTGAATTTAACATTCATATCAAACAAACAGCAAATAAAACTAAAAATCTATATTAATTCACAAAAATGAGTAAGTTACAGTAACAAAATGAAATAAGCTAAACAAAAGGAAATCAACACTAAAAATTAAAACCAAACACTAGTGAAATGAAAGATTTAGTATGTACCTTAAGTTTTCCTGTCTGGATTAACTATGAGAACATGGGAAGTGAATGGTATAATTATATGAATTAGTGAAACAATGAAATAAATGAAGTGATATAATATTATGACATAACATTACTACGTGTCCCAGAAATTTGATGCAAAAAATTCAAGCTTACTTCATACAACTAAAATAATATAATTATGTACCTATTCTTCTTGTTGTTTTTCTACTTACGGCTGTATGTTAGATCATGCTAAATAAACTGTAGTAGCCATTTACAGTTACCAAGGTCTCATGTGAGCTGAGCCAGCCTCTATTGCCCCACTTAGAATCACTTAATTTTTACTTTTATTAGTGTATATATGTTTAACATGGCAATAAACAGATTATTATTATGTTATTAACTAAAATAGCTGAGCCCGCGACTTCGTCCGCGTGGAATTTAATATAAAAATTTTCTAAAATAAAAGTAGTAAAAAGTAAGTAAAAGTACTAAAATAAAAGTAATAAAGTTACTCCTTATTACATCAGCTATCTGCCAGTGAAAGTCCCGTCAAAATCGGTCCAGCAGTTCCAGAGATTAGCCCAAATAAAGAGACAGACAGACAGGCAAAAATTGTAAAAAATGTTATTTTGGTATATGTACCGTGTGTACATCCATAATTATGCATTTAGTAAAAAGCGGTTATTTTAATATTACAAACAGACACTCCAATTTTATTTATTTGTATAGCTTACTTATACATCTAGCTAGTGCTATAATATGTAGCAATATTAAATGATCATTATGTTAATATATAACTATTAAAACAACATGCATTGTTACCTTCCTCAGAGCAACAATCAGCAATATGCTAGTGATGAGCACAACCACGGAGCCAATCCATGAGAACAATGAAAACACTATCAGGACATTGCGAACTGGAAACAATATAATTTGTTATGATTTACGTAAATACGCCTGTAGTTCAATTATAACTAAATAATTAATTTACCATTAAAATAGTTTTTTTCATAACTATATCGCACCTTTAGTCATATAACGGCATACTACAAATGAGTATTTTTTTTGGAAGGTCATGTTTTACAGATTCTGGACGAGACATGTCAGCTTATTTTTCGTATAAAATGTTTATTACTTAAGTTACATTATAAGGTATAAGAAGACATTTTGATGATATTTAGATAAAATGCCTCATCCAGAATCTTAAAATGTGAATTCCCAAAAAACTACTTTTTTGTATTATGCCATTATATTATAATATTAAATAATCATATCTTGCCTGGCGCACTCCCAACATAGACAAACTGGAAGCTGATAACGTAGTAGCCATAATGCACCGATCCAGGCGTGGCCATGCCAAGGCAGTACAAGTCGAAGATGCTTTGAGCGAAGGTGATAAGAGCGATGAGCTGAAACACAAAACAGTGATTTCATTGAGTTATTAAAACTTACTTCATTCTAAAACTTGCTTTACCTTGGTTTGCACTTCTTCTACGTACTGCAAGTAGTTTAGGACGCTACGACTAAAGTATCTGTTTAAGGAAAGATTTTTTTTTGCAAAAAGGAGGTTAATCCTCCTTACTTTTCAGAAACAAAGTAAGCTTAATGAGCATCAATCCATCAACTTGTTGACATTATAATGACTGGAATGGATGACTAGTAAATACGCCTTTGCTTCGCTTTAGGGAGCCTTTGAACTGACATACTTAACTTATTTATTTTTGAACTGAATGTTATAAAACTAACACTGAAATTTAAGCGTGGTGACACAATACATTAGTGAACACCTCACCGAAATAGCCAAGCGGTTTCTGAGCGCCAGTGCAAATGCACAGACAAACAAACATATATTCTAACAGTCATGGTTTTGGGTTCCTTTGCATTATTAAAGATGTAAGAAAAACTATTATTGGGGCCTTCTAATTATTATCTTCTATGTATAGATAGTGATCCATTATATTTTGACGACCCGGACGGCGCAATGGTTAACAAGCCGGATCGCCGTTCCGAGGGTCCTGGGTTCGATTCCCAGCGAGGCAGAAATTTGAATGATGAATTTAAATTTCCGTTCTTGGTCAGGGTTTGTGTGTTCTTGTCTTGTGTGTTGTCCATGGCACCCACGACACAGGGAATCCTAGTGTGGGGCTATGAGTGTGTAGCGTTGTTAATTTGTTTATTTTTATATGTACAGATAAGTACAGTCCAAAATATACAGAAACTTCCCTCATACTCACAACAGATATAAAACCGGTCAAAAGCGATCCTCTCTGCAAATCAAGAACAACAGCATCATGTAAAATAGGCTTCTGATACCATGGTATTCGTAGGGATCGCACTGACTTGGTGGAGCGCAAGTTTGTGGAGGATCTGAAATACGACAAACCGTGAAATGAAACAGCATGATTAGGAAAGAGTAGCGAGGTAGCATCTTATGGCTTTCTTTCTAATGAAGAGAAATGACTATTCTTAAAAGAATAGTTATTTATTACACTAAGGCGCACCTTAAAAGAAGTGTACAGGTACAGGGCGATCGAATTAATGAGTGATTTTTGTCAGCTAGAACATGCATATTGACGATGCCTTATGACATAGGCCCATAGGGCTGTGGTGTAATCATTGATATTAAATATTTACTATAAAGCACTTTTATAGGCCGCATAACTTACTTTCCAGTGTAATGCGAATACACGGAGGGAGTGGATCGGTAGGTAGACGGAGTCTTTCTTCCGTACATTGTGATTATTTATTTACAACTTCGTCAACGCCCAATCTCGTTGCTGCTACAGGCGTTCCATACAATCAAAGCCACTGAATGATAATTCAAAGGACAGTAATTAAAAATAATGTAGCAAATGCTACACTAATTTTCAACAGAGTTTGAGTCAACAACATACACTATTTCTTTTAAAAAACCACACCTATTTTCCAACATACTCAATTTTATAGACTCTATTTTAGTTTACTAATTTGACACTTCAGACAGTCAAAATTCGTAGTTTCGTCGTTAAATCCACAGACTGAGTAGAGATACTACGTATGTTGAGACACAGAATATAATATAAACAATACGTTAACTAATTGTCTATGATAGTCCTTGATCTACCAAGTGAAGCGAGACAAGATCCACACCACATCAATGAGCGCGTAAAACGAAAAAAAAAGTCTCTTTTTCTATAGAAAAAACATAGAAAAAGGAATGTTTTGAACGTTTTGTTCGCTTAGTCTGTGGTGGAACGCCCCCAAAGACTATTATAGTAGAGGTTGGCGAACACTTATTGACACACTACATTAAATACTTGCGCGTAATACGTAGACCCTAAACCACTCTGATTACGTGATCTAATTATTCGTTCCATTCCAGAAAATTCCTTATAAATTAAATCAAACATTTTAGAGTTCCTCTATCAGAATGGCAAATATTACAATAAAAAATAACTTAACTTAAAATTAACACCTGTCAGAGCGTACTTCAAAATTAACAATTTAAATTAAATAAAAATGAATATTAAACAATAAAATGGAAACAAACCCTACTAATAATTGTAATTTAAGTTTGGAAGAGGGATCAGTACCAAATCGAACGCACTCTGGATTATGTTGTAAGTAAATTAGGATTAAAGTATTGTTATTTTCTGCTGACTAAAGTACACGCCCAAATATTTTTAATTTTCTTATATTGTCTCCTACTCTCCTACTACAGATTATGTTAGGTAATGCCACATGCTAACAATTAAGATTCCCTGTGTCATGGTCGTGGGCATGATGTCCATGGAAAACACACAAAGACAAGAACACCCAGACCGAGGAATATTTAAATTCATCAATTTCCGCTTCGCTGGTAATGAACCCAGGACCCTTCGTACGACAGTATTGAAGTGCTGAATATAGTGCTGACAGTAGTGCTGAATATCTATATTTTGTGAGTACGGCGTGAAAACCACCGCGCCATGCATCCTGTCACTAGTAACAAGTCGTACAGATGTAGTCCTATGAGGAGTAATGCAACCTTCACACTCATATTATAGGTTTAAAAATTTTTGTTAAGTACATAGGTAGATTTTACATAGTACAATCCGACTATGAAAATGCAGAAAAAAAATAGTTTTTGAATTTTGTCTGTTTACAGGCGTTTGCCACGCAATGCCAGCTTCTCCAAGAATATATTATGGGCATGTATTTTGTTCCACCTGCTTTAACAAATACATTTGGACGGCTAGACACGATTATACTGAAAGTAACAAAAAACATTATAAATAATGTGTAACGATCCAATTTGTATGTAGTTACACAGCAATAAATTTATGGGTTAACATTATATTTGTCTAATCACTAACTTTTAAGTCCACATTGCATCGCTTCTTTCTACTCGTATAGCAAAAAAATTGTTGTCTGTAAAGTCGGTTTACGGACGATAATTTTACGTGACAACGTCATGCGGGAAGAGAGATTAAAGGAGTGCGCACATTACAACGACTCCACGACCGACCGACGCCAACGCGACTAAAACCTTGACAAAGCTAACATTCAATTATGAGCCTTATATCTTTGAAGATAAGGTTGAATTTCGAACTTATACTTAAAAGCCCTGTACGGCTCGCCTACACCCATAGCCGTTCCGTTTCGAGACCAACGCGTCGACGTTGCGTTGACGACTCACCGTAGACGAGTAGTCCACGCGTCGACCGACACAATGACGTAATGTAAATAGCGTCGGAGTTGAAACGGAGTGGAGACGGAGTCGAGTTGACGTCGATGAAGCGTTGATCGCGGAACGGAACGTCGGAGTTGAAACGGAGTGGAGTCGGAGTGGAGTTGACGTCGAGTTGGTGTAATGTGCGCACTCCTTAATGCGTTGCAAGCCGATTAAGCCGAACGTTTCGGCCGATCGTGCCTCTCTATCGCTTCTTCCTCGCTCTCGCTTGCACGCACAGTCTCAAGCGGAACGGGACACTATTCGGTACGCGCTGCCGGTGTTCATAAATTTATAAGATGTTATCACGTCAAAATATTACAGTAATGTAATATGTTCCGCTGTTTAAGTTTAGAATTCATTTGCATCAAAAATGGTTTGGAATTGTGCAATTCCCAAAAATTGGTGTGGCGAGGTGAGGTGAGAAGATAATAATTATGTAGTCTAATGAGTAGAGGATTCTTCCAAATAGTTCTGGCAAGTGACCAGCAAAATGTTACTGGCTGATGAGCAGGCCATTTTCGAAAATACTGGAAGTACACTGAATGTTGTCAATTGAACTATTGTCATTGAATTAAAATGGTTTGAAAGACTGACCACAAGACGTATTCTATTTCCCTTCACATTATTATAGTGACAATCGGTGATTTAAACCTTTTACGACCTTATAACATTTTGCAGGATTGAAATTATGCGCCTGAACCAATCTCTACGAAGGACATAATTTGAAAACCTATAAACAATTGGAATAAAAATCTAAAATTCGACATCACGTTTAATTAATTTTACTCATTGCAAACCTTGCCTTTGTAAATATTCACTAGTTACAAAAATAGGACCACACTGCCACAAACACTTGGGACACTCCATTTCACTTTTCTGCACATTCGAATCCTGAAGATCAATCCAACCGAAGTTCGATACATCAGACACTGTGGAAGCGTCGTCTAGTTCTACAAAGTTTTTCCATTTTTTCGGATATTCATCCTCCGAACTTACAACTCTTTCGTGTAGATATTTCATCAGCTTTTCAATTTTTTCAGCTGCACCCACGATTAAATTTTCCTGATTTGCTGATTCGTCGATTGCACAAGACTCGGGAATTTCCGACACCTCCGTGCGATTCTCGAAGGATAGTTCGACGGCGGCCAGAGATTCCTCCCCAATCGAGATGGTAGCCGGTGTTGCCGTTGCAGCTGTGAAAATTTTCTTATGTTGAAGTTACGCACCTATAACACCAAACGGACTACGATAAAGCATCATTTACAGCACATATCGATGATAATAAACACTAATAATAAAACAGCCTTCAGTTTATGATTGTGAAAATGTTGCAAAATAAGGAGAAAAAATATTAATTTAGAATTTTCAAAAGTAGATAATTATGGTATCTTGGGTATCAATGGTAATGCGAGATGCAAGAGATTCGTAGATGCAAGATAATTGACGTTTTTAAGTGTATTGGTAAAAATAAATTATTTGAGTTTGAAAAAAATCAGAATACCCTGTGAGTTAAGATAGGATTACCATCGATATCATAAGCCATAAGCTATCAAATGTTGCAATTTCAAGAGTTTTGAAATATGTATATGATGTATATCTGAAATTTTTAATCCCGTAATTTTTAACAGTGTAGAACAAAAGTTTAACCATAATCACGAAATATGAAACTAACATTTCTTGGGTTCATTTGCCTGAAACCAGTCCTGCGGGCCAGTTCCGCATCTGCAGAAGGGCGGCTGGGGTCCTTGCATCATAAAAACCAATGGCGAACCCTCCTTGTTTCCCCCCATGAAGTCCCTCATATTATTCGCGAATTGAGCGTTGTTTTGCCACGACTCAAAGCAGGTCTTGAAGAACTCTGACGGGTTGTCTTTATTTGGATTCAAAACGTAGCGGTGAAAGCAGTCTTCGCAGAAAACTTGGCCGTAGTAAATTTTTGGGTTCGCTGTGGGAACCGAGTGGCAGAAGTCTGAAAGATGAAAATATTTTATACAGTATAACACACCCTCAACAGAGCAGTGAGAGCCGTGTGGTTGAACGTTGGACTCCCGAACCGGTGAGCCCTGGTTCAAACCCCGCAAGCACCTCTAGTTTTCAAAAATTATGTGCGCACGGTATTATAATTTAATCATCACTTGCTTCGGTGAAGGAAAACATCGTGAGGAAACCTACACACCTACACAATCCGCACTAGGCCAGCGTGGTGGACTATGGTCTGGTACCCCTCACATTGTGAGAGGAGACCCGTGTCCGGCAGTGGGACAGTTATGGATTGTGATGATGACGATGATAACATCGTTAATATTACAAATTCAGATACAAACTATATGGGTTGTTTGCTTAACCTTGTATATTGGGCAATAGAATATATAACATTTTGGGAACTAGAATATCTAATAGGTACGTCGATAATTCTTTTTATTTATTTATTTATTTAAAAATACGAATATTACTAACAGCATTGTGCACAGTGCGCGTGGAAGCATTGATCCCCAATTTGCACCTTACACGTTTCTTGTACTGGTTGCAGACACCGAGCGCAAAAGCTACGTTTCGGCATCTCCTCCGAAGCAGATTCAGGTTTTGCTGCAATAAAATAAACCTACTTTTAAAAATTGGGAATTAAAAGGCATTATGGCAATTAGTTTTTAGCAGCCGTCAGCAACTACGGACATTAAACATACTGTCGCGTAGATTGTTGATTCTCGATTGTTGACAAATTACGTGTGGTGTGACAGAGAAAATGTGCGAGCAGGATAAAAGAAATTATAGATCGACGGATAGTGTCGGATAGAGACGAGCAACTAAAAAATGTTTAAAGGAGAATGATTATTTTTGCGGGCCTTTTCTCACTCTTACCCCCAATAAAAGGAGACCCATACAATAAGCCTGTGGAACTGACCTTCGTCTTCCTTCGTTCCCGCATTCTGCTTCGCAGATGGCGCCCACTGCATCCACCAGCTGTTCGAGTGTACACGACTATCGCCTTTCAAGCGATTTAATACGTGACTCTTGAAACAAGAGTTGCAAAATACATGTCCATAGAACATCTTTATCGAGGTGGGAATCGTCCGGCAAACACCTGCAATGTTATACATAATTAAAACTATATTAAAATACTTATTTATATTATAGACATATCGTTTATGATACGCAAATAAATCATTGTTATGTTACGAATGTTAGATACGCGAAGGAGGATAGGCTCTTCGTAAAAATAAACATGAACAACTTTTTACTTAATAAATATTTAAAAAGACCGCTTCCGAAAATGTTGACCACCCCTGACCCGAGACTTTGACTGTGACATTTCTTTGTTTACATTTTTTAGTAGGTACCGCCAATATTCTTGATCTCCAATCATATCAGTGGTCGGCGAGTTTATACCCATCTCGCCTTGTTTTCACTTTAAAAATATGTAACATAAAATAGCTCCGTAATAATACATTTTTTTAATTAATTTATTGTTAACTGAATATGTACTTATAAATAACCGCCAGCTAAAACATGATTATATTAATTGATACGCAGCGCCATCTAGTTCCATATTATTATTTAATTTTGTCCATTGACATATCATACGTTCAATGATTTTGTCATTGATATTTTGACATTTATAAAGGCTGCCTAGGGTGCGTTCCACTAAGCGATGAAAACGCTCAATACGATGTTTTGATCGCTTAGCGAAACACACCCCTAATTGATTCAATTTGGGAAGACGTTGAGTCAACTAAACCGTAGAATCGTACCATTTGTACCTACTAGGTACTACCTAATTTTAACTTAGAAAAACAATATTAAATTGTGCAAATATTTATAGTACAATATAAAAATAAATATGTCAAGTCAAGGTGACCCATTCAATATTATTTTTAGTCATTTTTAAACGGCATAGTTTACAACAATGAAGCAAATTATTAAGTAAAAAATAAATTATAATTTAAAAATTATTATTAAATTATAATTTAAAAGTCGCAACAAAGAATAATTTAAATAGATATTTATGAACAGAAATTTCGCTTTAAGTTTGAAATGTCGCATGTTGCAGTGTTTAATGTAATCCCTGATGGTAATATGCATTTACTTACAACACATGCTACATATCCTATGGAAGTTCTGTCCTTCAATGTCTACTCTATCTTCTGGATCCACTGGGAGAAAACACCTTGCACAGAAGCATTTCTTTGACTCACTTGTTTTATCCATTTTGAAAAACGTTTAATTTGGCTTATTACTAAAATAGTGGAAATATTAAAAGTTTATTTAGAATCAGCAAACTCTTTCCATGGCAGATTATTGTCAAGTGAAGAAGATGGAAACAAAAGAATTGATTCGTTATAGAACAGAAAATTTAAATTCTGTAGTTTATCTTCTAGCAGAAAGTAAAAATATTTTGTTACCAGCTAGCAAACCTAAACCATTGTGAATATTTTATTTTCTTTTTTCATATGTGAAAGCAAATAAAATTAAACGAAATTATGGAATAAAAATATTAATTCCATAATTTCGTATTATATATAAGTTAAACGTAAATATTACTTAAGTAAATAAATAATCTTTTTTTTAATTTTATTACATAATTTTTGGATGAACTATGTTAATGTCAAATTTGACAAGACATCTGCTGTACAGACTACAGACCGTACACAACTTGGACAACACTACAAAGGACGATTCGTTGACCGTGAAATAAAACCAGTATGAACTATGATGATATGAATGACATCACTAGTTAATGCTTGTGTGTGTTGTCCAACCGTTTGTCATTCGTGTTATCTATCATGTTTTTATCAAAAAGTGATGATTGTGAAGTTGTTTGAGACTTAATCTACAAATATTTAGTGGTAAAGTTGTTGCCTTATCTCGTTTTTATCTTGATGCATGATAAATTTGGTATATAAATTAGTTTGTTTAGGTTATGAGTTATTCTACAAGTCGCAAGTATCGGGTCATGTTTTTGCGTTTTTTTGTTAGAAAAACTGTTATTTTAGGTTTGATGAAACTAAAACACGTTAAAATATGTTCTAGACTACTTTATAAACAGCTTTCTTACTGACCTAAACAATGTTAAACTACTTTTCTGGTTACTTTTTCCGAGTGTTATTCTTTCGTTTTGTTCATCGACCTCATTTTATTATGACTATTTGGCGGGACGTAGCAATCTATTCAATCTATTGACTAACTGTATGACATTCATCACTAACGATACGACCAAACATAACATGTAATTAAGTTGCAAAATCTTGCAGGCAATTATTAGTAAATAAAACTTGATTAACATGAATAATAGTTACGAAGGCATTAATGTCATATAAGTTCTGGCTTTTTTTAAAGCGAGTCACTTACCTAATGTTGGGCTTTTAAGTATGTATTTTATTTCAGAAACCCATACATGGTACATACATACCCATACATATCACAGATCAATGACCAAATTTTCCTTAAATAAGTCTGCCAGTATATAATTTTGTATAAAAATTACTGTCCCACCATGTCTAATGTTATTGTTGTAAACTATATTTAACAAGCTATAGGCTCTGTATTAATGTGAATGAAAACTACATCTTAGGCTCTACACAGTAGACCTTACAATTATAACAAGTGCCTACATAACTTCAACCTTAGTTTCCACCGTGTTGTGAATTGTTATAAATGGATGAATGGTAGAAAACTCATACCCCCACCCTAGACTTGCTTCATAGATGGCATGGTTAACATAAATACATCACAGACACCCATGATCCAATAACAAACATTTGTCTGTTACATAAATATCTGGCCGGGAAACAAACCTGCTACCTCTCGCTTCGTACACTAGGCCACTACCAAGTAGGGGTCAACAAATGCTCGGGAAGCACCAAAAGCCCTGTTTACACCAAATTTTATACAATGTTTATTAAAAGTTACTGTTTCATACAAACAAGATTATAATAATTGACAAAACAATCACAAACATTATAGAAAGAAACAATAATGATCTGAGATACGGCACATATACAAATGTAATTGAATTATGTACATATTCATGATTTTTCTATTTTTTGTGATTCTTCATACCGTTGTGTAACAAAAACTGCTGTGTATAGTATATCATCCCTTTTGAGCATGGAAGAGCTCAATAAATTTAGCCACTAACAGACACCTATCTATTGTCAGACCAGACCTACAGTTGTTTATTCACACAGTTCTTTACCAATCGCATCAGTAATTTTTTAAATTTCATTATTCGGATATATTTTTTATTTTGTTTCAGAATGGTGCATCTGGATGTTAACAAAAGAAAAATGTCCCGCCATGAGAAAGCTAAAAGTGGCTTTGTAAGTACAATTCACTATATTTACGATATAGATTTTATATGTATATTATGTAAAAGAGAGAGGGCACTCACTCACTTATATAATAATATTTTTAAATACACAAAGATGAATAAATTATGTCAATGACAAGAACTTCTGGAAATAAAGTCGCAAACGGTTCCGCGCAAGTAAAAACTTTACTTTTTAAAAAGAGGTGCTGACAAGTATCATGTGTTGTTTCTTAATAAATAACAATAAAAATGTTGCTTTCATTTTTTGTTATTATGTTTTTATTACCTGCTATATAAATGTGTCAAATATACATAAGTTTATAACACACACTTTTTGCACACATTTTTTCTACTCTGGAAGAGATTTCTGTTAGCTAAAAGACAGTTTACTATTATTATAACTTTGTAAGTAACTTGAAATATTGTATTAGTACATAGTTGTACATAATATTTAGGTTTAGGTTTGTTGAATAGAAGGTTAAGTAATAGTGCATCTATTATGACATTGGACATGGATCTTTCAGCAGTATGTCTTTTCAATGTAACTTCATTTATGATGGTAATTGATGTCATACTACAACTATAGATAATGGATAAACGGATATAGTTAAGTACAGACAGCAGAAACAGCTGAGAAAATATTTGTTTTTTTTATTAAGTAAAATATTTCTAGTATATCAAATCATAATGTTCATTAGTTCGTTATTCACACATTATAATTAAAAAATCCATGATATCTTATTTACTTGAAATGAATGGTGAACTGTATGTTTATATCAAAAATGAAACAAAAAGCATAATTTATTATAAACAAATAAACAACAAAAAACTTTTATACAATTTCAACAGTAATTAAATCTAAATAATGTAACCTATTATTTACTTATTATACTTAAGTTAATGCTTAATTGGGTTACTAATATTATTAATAATACCACAAAGTAGATAAGTAAAATAATACTAATTGTCAACCGTCGAAAATTTCGTTCAAATAAGACTGTTTATTTGACTCTTAGAAAACTTACCGCTATATAGTATTAAGTGTGAGGTACAAGACCAATTAAAAGTTTTATTGGTAGACTTACAGAGAGGTTTTTGTATACTATTAACTCAAAAATAAATCGACTTCTTATCGACTATCCAATTCTGCACAAGGGATCGGTCAAGCTTGTTTAATATTATTTCATATAATCACTGCCTAACAAAAATTAATCAACAATTCCATTAATAAATTTCATTAATCGTAAATTAATCTAGCTTTTCCGCTGACGCTACTCACACACTCATCGACAGTTACGTGTAGACACGCCTATCGACACACGCGCGTGTTATCTACCCAAGTTTTCAGTTTTCAGTTGATTTCCATTAAGTGCGGTGTCGTGTTGTCAAACGTGTTAACTTAAACCTAAAAAGTAATATAATGAAGTCAATTGTGTTGTACGAAAGTGTTGTAATGTTGTGCTAAAAATGTTAGAAAAATATTTGATAAAAAAATGTGGGTTAGTGTGAAGGTACTGTCGCAAGGTTAAGTTTCAAAACCATCTTATCTCCTGATATATATTGAACGGCATGCAGTGCACCTGGCTATGGCATAATTATAATATTGAGTGGTAGAATCAAAAATTACGTGCATAAGTGTATCAGTGATATATCTACATTAATAAATGAATTTGTATGGACACGGATAATTGTTCTGTTCATGTAGACATACGATCAGACCTGATGCTAACAGCAGTGACGTCACGATACTGGCGTCACCATGAGGGGATGTACCCGATTATTGATTATTACTTCACTGCATCTAAAACTGCACAGTTGACTGTTACGACGGTGGTAGTTAGCCGGCTAATAATTACTTGAGCTGCCTAGCCGCACCTTTACGCACGATCGAAATACGGGGAAAGAGGTCATGACATCCCCAGACCAAACACATTAGGGTTTTATCATGTCTTGCAGTCACGCATCGCTAAACGCGAAGAGATTTCTAAGATTTCTAAGTATCATTTATCATGCGCTTAGTAACACAATATAGTACTGTTTGAAGTTCGCATCCCCCTTTTGAATCCGTCGTCCCCGAGGAAAGATTCAGTTTATTCGGGATTCTTACCCATTAAAAACCCCTTAGCAAACGAAACGAGCAAGTGCCTGAATCTTATGTGAAAGCACCGACGAATCCGACGATCACCAAAAGACCATTGCGACTGAATCTACTCCCCGAATTTTGAGTTAAATACCACCAAATATTTTTTGTGTAATGAATAACCATTCACATGTAACTTAATAATGAACTTAATAATGTTACAAACCCTTAGCAGCCAACTACAGTCTCTCCTCATACGAGGAGCTTCAAAAGCTCCTTGACTCTTGATGTAAATCAACGCTGTGTCAGTTGGTAGAGCGTGCGTTCAATAGCGGTATCATCATCACGTTGTTACATGCGAATGATTACTAACCCTCAAACAACTACAGGGTCCAAGTCTCTCCTAGGAAGGGATTATTCCGTATTAAGGGACATGGTGCTTCACCACTGTGCTTCAGTTAGTAGTGGAAATGTTCGCATAGATAGATAGGGTAACCTGCTATTAAGAATCCTTTAGCCTGGGCATCAGTGCCATTTTCCCGAATAGTGACGTGAGACATGACAACACGATGACATATAATGCTCTTTACTATAACTGTGGCAGCAACATGTGTATGTTTACCAAACACGCATCGTCGGACACTTGTATTGCGTAATGCGGGCCCGGGATCATTGTAAACAACGTAGTTTCAGTGCTGGTTTCGTGTGTAGTGCCTGTGGTTTTATGTGGCTTTGTGTACTTACTTAGAAAGATGGTAAAATCTTTCAGCTAATTGTTTGGCGTGGTGTGGGGTGTGAACAGTGTGGAAAACTAGTTTTCAGGGTCGAACATGAAACATGAATTTATTTCGAATGTTCTTGCGAAGTTCTATGCCAGTTTCGTTTGATGCCAATTTCATAAAAAATGGTAATTCATGGCATTTCAAGATAATTCATGGCATGGCAAGAACTAGAAAATTCCTAGAGAGAATTGTTTTTTATCTAATGCAATCTTTCTGGTAGAACATTTTTGTGGAAATTGCCTTGTATATGGCTAAATTTCGATGTCTCTAAAATACCTAAATTATTGCTCAAAATACCAATAATATTATAATTTTTTCACAGAAATTTCCAAGTTATCTATGTGGCACATGGTAGGTTGGATTTGAATTTTGGCTACTGCAATGAAACGTAGTAGATGGGACCGACTCGTCTATTAATCCAAAACTATATTGTTTAGCATCGCATATCAGAAAGCATTGCAATTCAATCCCTTCGAATCGATATCTCATGTAATCCACACTTCCTTATCATGTGACAAATCGCGAATACCTGCGCTATCGTTCATTCTCGCTGGTCCATTTATAGCTGTTTGGTTATTTACGTGAACTGAATAGATTGTGCTGATATGAAATTTGATTTTGTTTGTGGTTCTTTGAGACGGATTTTAAAGGTATTTACTTTGTTTTCTTTATTGCTTTATTCAGCTTTCGATCGAATAAGACTGACCGATTTAGTTTGGAAGTAAGCGTGGTGGTAGGTGTGGTGTGGTGGGATTTTCTTGGCTCTTGGGCGCTGCTTATGTGTGTGTATTCCAATCTTTAGGACAAGGTGGCCGAGTGTGAAATAATTACATTTTATCATCCTTAATTCTGTTGTAACGCCCGATTTTTAACATCGATATCTGAAGAATCTGTATCAGCCTTTAAAAGTCCACAATAACAAGTCTTCTTTGTCTTTGCGTTTTATGACGATATTGCAAATTGACTGTCACTTACCTGAGTGTAATCTCAGTAGATGTACAGCCTCCTGTGACGAGCTGTTCTCACTGCTTATCTGGTGATGCTATCATAGTTCATGCGGTACTATCGAACGCAGTCATAGGTAACAGTTTCCCTAAATCTAAAAGCTTATGAAAGGTGATACCCACAGCAGTTCATACGATTCAGTTTGCTTACAAGTTTACTGTTGGCTTATAAATTTAATTGGAGACCTTTTTATAAGACCTTTTTGATAACCAAATCTTGGTTTATCTTACATACTCATGGATTCAGGCAGAATAACATTAACTTATTGTTATTCGATGCTATTAACTGCTGTTCAGGCCCACGCCTCAGGCACATTCGGACTAGCAATTTAGCTAAATTAAATTTGTGTCTGATCAAAGAACTATCTGGAGAAAATGTCAGATTTCAGTCGTCTCAATTTATTAGAATACCTTAGGCTTACGCAAGTATCACTTTCCCCCCTTAAAATCCTCCATTGTCATCTAAGTTGTTATGTCAGGAAATGTCTGTCCCGAGTCTAAGATATTCCTGGAGACCTTCACCACTATTTGTCGGTTCTGTGAACTGTGTGGTCTGACCGTGCAGTTGCGTTTTCCCGTTTACACTAATTATTCGTATGAAGGAATTTGTGCATTAATAGGTAGTAAAACAGTAAATGTTAGTCACGTGAGTCATTTGGTGTGCTATCTTTATGACCCTGCGTTTCTCCAACTGAACCACTTTTTTACAACTTAATTATGGCTACATTAAGTAACTGGTAAACAGAATTAAAAAAGTTGGGTGTCGATTCTCAGGAGCCGCGATAGAGCACTTGCGATTACAAAGTATTGTGGGATTTATGACGTCAAAAGTCCACAACATCAGTACCAAACATCAAAATTATCATCGATGCGTTGCCGACGTACGACGGTATTGGGGGACCCGCAGTATTATTCCATTAAGACAGGATTTATTTTTCTTCTGGAGATCTTTCCTATAACAATAATCATCGGAAGCTCAATGATCAGGTGTACTGTACTGCCCTTTTTACCAATGGTCAGTAATAAAGAGGTTGTCGGCGGCAGGTGGCGAGAGGTGCCGAGAGTGGTGGCCTTAGGGCGAAAAGTTTTCTAATGCGGTGCCATTTTTGAGACCTCGTGTCTCGTAAAAATTTATATAGCCATACCTAAATGAAAACGTCGACCAAAAGACGCTGAAAGACACTTTCGCTCTATCCTCATTTAGGGTTAGGCCTAGGGCCGACTCTGAAGATCATCGCTACCCACAACACTTTCGCTATCGCTATGTGAATAGATATGCGCCATAGTCCATTACTGGCAAAGTGCGGATTGGTAGACTTGACATAACATTGCGGAGAACTCATAGGTGTGCAAGTTTCTTCACGATGTTTACCTTCGTCGAAGGGATAATCACAATTATATTACTGAAGACTAATTTTACTCAGTTGTTCAATCAGTAATGTACAATTGCCAATGAAGTACTGTATAATGCTATGAATATACTCGCAAACTTGACATGATGAGTGTGGTCAGTGACGTGTCGTGACGGACGGGATGAGTGAAGTACAATGAGTGCCGACAATAAGTACAACAGCTTGCCTCGGCTGAGGCGCAAGGAGACATGGCGGAGGAAGGGGGTGAGTGTGTTTTTGTCTCTGTCTAACATTATTTGTGAACGCCATTAGTAAACGAACATTATTGCGTTAGTACTGAACATAATTGAAGTCTGTACTTTTTATTAGACAAGTAGATTATTATTGAAATGTTAATAGGATTCAAATCTATTTGAAATACATCTCCACTGCAATGTACCTGCTGTACAAATATATTGTAATAATTTATTTTTGGATAATGCTCGAGCTCGTGAGCTTGTTGGAGACGAGGTGATGCCGGATCGTTTCCAAGTAAATAAGTGTGCGCCAAACCATAAATATCAAAAGTTATCTATCTTATCAACTTGTATAGCAAATCACACACAAGAACTTTTAATAATAATAGAATAGAATACTCCTTATTACGTACACTTTAAAATAGTAACATTTACACTAGTACGTTAAGAGTTTTAGTACAAAAGGCGGTCTTATCGCTTCGAGCGATCTCTTTCAGGCAACCTTTGGAATCAGGACACAATAAAGAGAAGGAAAGAGGCACGAAAAGTAGATAAAAATTAGCATACATATATCCCTAACCCGCAGATGTACTCCCTGTGTCACAAATATCCGCCACGGCTGGGAATCGAAGCGGGGATTCCTCGTTTCGCAGGCAAGGGCAATATCAACGAGGCTTCAGGGTCGTAACTTTTGTACAAAGACAGATTTATTCGTGCCTTATCAATGTAAAACACAAATAAATGAATTAACACCTGCTGCAAATTAAGCAAATTATTATGTACCTATTGAGAAAACCCCACCATGCGCGAGTTGGACTCGCACGTGTAGGGTTCCGTACCACTAAGCGATATTAACTGCAATTAATTGGTACAAGGTGAATGTAGAAATATTTTTTAAGGTTACTTGTCCCCATGAAGAGTCTCCATACTCTCATTGGGACCTAACTTGTGTACTTTTAGATATTTGTTCTGACAGCGGCCACAGCAACGCATTCTGTAAATTTAATTGTCTTCCTATTTCCGTTCAAGAGATAGAGCCCCGTGATTGCCGACTATAAAAAAATAGAGTTCCATTTGTCACCCTTACGGCGCGTACACATAGAACGTTCGTTTTACTGGTCCGTTAAACCGGGTATGCTGGTAGCGTATGTAGTTGTATGAGCGATTTCACACAGAATCCAGTATTCTGGATCCAATAAAAAATACCGATCCAACAAAATAAACAGCAATCCGTGTTACTGGATCCGTTTAAACGGATATTTTATTAGCGTATGTAGTTGTATGAGCGATTTTACACAGAATCCAGTATACTGGATCCAGTAAAAAATCCCACACATAACGGAAATACTACCCGTTAAAACAGATCTAGTAAAACGGACGTTCTATGTAAACGCGCCCTTAGGGTACGGAACCGATAAAATGTAACCTGCAATTATTTAACTGACGCGTTACCTAGTCGAAGGTGACTGGGTTTGTAGGACGCGAGACATTCCTAGATAATGTCAAGTGTGCGCTGGCCTCACATTGTTTGCTGTGCTAACGTGTGTAAGGTTTTCAGGAGGTAAACACGTGCTGAAATCTGTTTATCTGTGATGTGTTTACCTTTGATAGCGGTTGGAATAAATCTGGACAAGTCTCAAGTAGCGTGGAAATGGTTCCTAATTATGTATGGATGCGGTTCCGTTTCCGTTTCTTGTGGAAGTTGATTTTCGTATAATACTATGGTGAAATAGTAAAGGATTTTCTTTGTGTTAACTATGTATCCCACCAAAAACATTTCAAGTTAAATAAACCAAGACAGCTCTTATGGTTTTCACTGTATAGGTTATTAGATCTCACGAAGACCCAAGCCTCTAATGTTATCACTACATAGTATAAAACAAAGTCGCTTTCTCTGTCCCTATGTATGCTTAGATCTTTAAAACTACGCAACGGATTTTGATGCGGTTTTTTTAATAGATATAATGATTCAAGAGGAAAGTTTATAATTATGTATAACATATTAAAGTTTTGTGTAAATTGGTTTTCCCGAAGCGAAGCGAGGGCGGGTTTACTAGTACTCGTAATAAGACATGATTTTCCTAGCGTTAACTTTACAAATCCTACGTCTAATTTATTTTAATAATTGATATTTTTATCCACGGATGTGATGGGATCAGACTATTAATCATCAATGAATCTCTAACGTCTAAATATACTGTCTCTATTGATCAATTTATACACAATCATTTCTGCGCCACATTTAGAAGAATTAGAAAATTATCAAATCGCCCATACAACTGAATAAACATTAGAGTTATGTATGCTATACTGTACTAAACACCAAAAAGAAAAAAAAAACAACACCAGAGTGACCCACCCCGCGCCAGTTTGATTCATCCATTGGATAAAAAATTTGCAATCAATGTCATGACTGAATAATTCATAACAAGTAACATAATTTTCCGCCCACAACTAAACTTCTTCGAAATATTGCAGAGAACAAGTTCTAGCAGCTAAATGTTCTGTCGGATTGAATACTTTAAGATATCTTTTCAGAAGGATGGATGAAAATTATTGTTGTAAATTAAGAAGTTGAAGAAAATTTCTAAATATAAGGGGTTAACTTCTGTTGTCGTCTTCTTCATTGCTGAAGGTCGTGCCAGTGGTGGTAAACCTTGGTGGCGGTTGAGAAGCTGCGCGTGATGACGTATCATTGCTTGTGCAATAATTTTTGTTTGTGTTTGTATTAGTACAGTTGATTAGGTTTCAATAGGACAGCATCCTGCGAGCTGAGATGCGGTCATGCGGGTGATGTCATGCTGCCGTCACGGTAGGTCAGTGTCAACTTGTTGCACGTGGTGTAAGCTAAGTATTGTGTAACGGGGATCTACCACTTAGGGGATTGTACCGTGGTATTGTAGGGACCGTCGTTATATAACAAAAGCTTCAGAAGTTTCCGGAAGCGGTCGGTGATGAAATTAGTAGTTTTGTAGTAAGATCTATGATATATACTTATAATGGAGAGGACTCGATTTAGTCGAGACTGAGACAGAGACTTTGTGTGATTGTGTCGTGGTGCAGTTATCTACTACAATATGCGTAGAAATAATTAGCGTAATAATGATAATTATATTGTATGAATTTAAATTTTCTAATTTTAGATTTAGGCAACATGCGATTAATTGCTTGACATTTTTTTTATCAATTTAAATTTAGAACTCGTGGTAGCTGTAAATCCGGTAGTAGATAAAAATTGGTTATATAAAGGTAGACCTTATTTTAGTATGATTTAGACTTTAAAAAAAAATACAATGAATACAAAGTTGGTGTGTTTAAGTCAAGAGTGAATAGGCTTCTAAGTTAGTGCGCCTTACCACCCACGACTACATCGCATCGCTGCTTACCATCAGGTGGGATTGTAGTCAAGTCTTAACTTACATATTTTGTAAATTATAAGTAAAATGGATTAATTTTTGCTCTCCCTGTTGTTAAGTTAATGGGTTTTTGGTTTCTTCCGAAGCTCCTCAGCTGAACGTATCAAATCCATCTTCTAGACTGCATATTGTGGCAATATCGTTAGATACTTCCTTGACATAAGTGACACACAAAGGTGCGCCCGGCGTGACGTAATCACGCCATGTCCGATCGACTACTAACTCATGCGCAGTCAAGGTCATTCGAGGAATTTTTTGATCAGATTCACGAGATTATGAACTGGTTGAACGACGGAATTCCTTTGTTTTTATGTGATTAGAGCTGGAAAGGTGATTGCGGGTCACGTGGTCTTGGGGTCTTAAGGAAGTGGACAGTCGTTGTTAACCATAGATAATAGACATTATTATGGTTGCAGGGTCGGAAAGTCACTAATAAACCGAACCTTGAGTTTCTTTTTGGTTGTCATCGCGGGAACAATAATCTTTTGTACTTTTTATGAAGTTCTGATCCTTGTTACCTCTTACCTAAGAGCTCTTTATTGTCTTGTAAGATGACGTTGCGCGCTGCAGTATCTACCTTGAAAAAAACTGCCTTACGCGAATTTTCAGTACTAAATTGCAAGATGAAGCTAGAATTACAAATTTAAGAGCTCCATTTCTGAATCCGAAATCGCGAAGTTAATGAATGAGTTAGTACTAGAGTGACTAAGGAACCCAGATCACCCGCATTTCGAAAATACGGAAGTTCCGATATTATGTTGAGCATTGCTTCTAACCAGGCTTTTGAAATCCCTTTTGCTCTACACAACAACCGATGGAAAAAATCTGGGCGAATTTGAGTCCAGCAACTTTCAGCACGTGGAATCCTGTGCCATGGTCTCGTCCCTTGTTCATCAAGGTACACCGAAACTTTAGGTTGGCTTGGGCTCATGAATTGACGGCTCCTAAACTTCAACTGACTTCTGCTTTCATAAGTTTTAACTAGTTTAGTTTTTAACATTTTTATAACGTCAGCTTCACTTTCTCTTTCTATTGCATCATAATTATGCATCTTTTTTGCTGATAGTACCTTTTTTATTTAACGTCATTCTTCGCAAGCCATGTCTATCCCCTGCTGGATCGAGTTTCCTTTCACGATGTAAGGGATGTAAATAGGATAGGGATGTAGATTTTACACATGATTGTCTGAGAACATTATGGAGAACTCTCAGGTAAATAGGTTTCTCACGATGTCTTCCTTCATCGAAGCAAGTAATGGTTCAGTAGTCCAACGCTCAAAACAGGCGGTCACTTTATTAATTTGACATTAGAAAATGACAATATTTCAACGCTGCGCCGTTGGGATCATAAAAATGAAAATAGATTCTCACTCCTTCGATTTTGATCGTCCATCTCTTTCTGTTCAACTCGCGTTTGATGTGACGAGAGAGATGAGGATATCGGTGAGTAACCGATGGAAATGCGGGTGGTTATGTCATGGTTATAATGATCAATTAAGTTTGTGGACCATCGCCCGCTTGCAGCCGTATTTATAGTGATGAATTGTTTAGTTACATAGTTTAATTAGACGTGCTTAATCGATTAGCCTATAAGTTCTATGATCCGTGGATCATCACGTCATTATACCGACTTTATTTTATATTCTAGACGTTTGGTCTTATTTACAAATATTTTGATGTTCCTAATATATAAGGAAATTAATTACAACCAGTAACTGTCTCACTGTTAGGCTTAGTTCTACTTAACAGTGTGACGCTATGGCCATAGCGTAGCGTGTATTGGCATCACTTTTGGGATCATTTGGAGGAACACTCTGATATCAAGACTTCCCCACGTAACAATCGACACAGAAGTCATAAATTATTGCGATCTGAGTATTAATAACATTTATATTCAAATGTATATCGAATAAAAAATATCTGTACCTTGCTTGTGAATACGGAACATTCAACTCATGTTCATTGTATTAGATTGGCGAACTTGGCGAATGCAGTGCGGGTTTCAAATTCGCTATTATCGGCCGCGACCGGATACCGTTAAATCCAAGTTAACTCTTCTTACTTTTTGAAAGTGAGATAGATGAGAGTGATCTTGCTTGTGAGAATGAAACAGAAGACATTTTTTACGCGTCACAGTGTTCAGTGATTTTAAAATTCTAATTTTAAATATTCGTTAGTCATTGATATTTAGGAACTAGCCATATTGACGTCGATATCATTATATCGTATCAAAAAAGCAGTCTTAAAAATTCCGCAAATATTTTGAAGCAGACTGCTAAAATATAAATAAAATTATTCACGAGGAGAGCTAATGTATGGGGTAAATATTAAATTAGTATTTATAAACCACGTGGATAAGTGGACATTTGAGTGAAATGGGATCACTGTTTAGATATGCACGTGAGGTCGGTACTAATTCTCTACACAAAATTGTTTTCACACTGTATTCGCTGTAAATATTATTTCCGTTAGTTCCAGAATAAAGGAGGAGTCTAGGCGTACGTACCTGTCAGGTTTAAAAAAAAAAGGTTTGCCTCACCCATACTTAAACCTATCAGGTATTTAATGTATATAAGTACCTATCAGGTATCATTGTAATTTATTTGTATGCAAATTTTTAACGATGATGAATTAACATACACCAGTAGCCCATTTCTGCAAATTATTAAATGGTTCAAATACGTTTGTCGGAATAGTATACCAAATTTGGTCCAGTATATTAGCCTCACAATAGTGAATGTTCATATTGTTCATATCAAAAGACTTGTGACTTCATTTGGATGGTTTCCAAATCCATGCGAACAATAGTCGCGAGCACGTGCCGGGGTTAAAGAGGGGTTTATCTGTGAATTGGCTTCGTTGGTGCGCTGGGATATCTCGTTGAATGGTGATTTATTGTTAATCTTATTTGTTTTGAACTTACTCCAAAAAGGTGTATTAATGAAGAGCTGGGTATTGTTCTAGGTGAGGGTATTGACAATGGAGAAATTTCGATTGTTTCGTCATTTGTATTAGACCCATTGCTGGTTCTGCGGGATCTTGCTCGGTTCTCCTTTCTGGTGATTGGGCTAAATCAACCACTCGCGCCGGGTGCAGTTTCCGCAGATCTCACATATATAAGATCAGTATGAGAACTGTGATTTTAGGATAACAACAACATTGGTATTGTGTGCAATGCGAGTAGGGGCGCGCTTTTGAATTTTTTTCCATAGTTGGTCAACCGTCTAACAAATGGAGAGGAGCCCTTGTTTCTTAAGGATTTCTGAGGTCGACACGCAGGTTTGGTCGTTTTGAATAGTATCCATGGTATTTAGGGCGAATATTAGGTATATCCCCCAGCTCTGTTCCGGGTTATGAAAACCCTGATAACCCGGCCTCCGCCCGTTTCGTATGGAGGCAGTACCAGCGCCCGCCACTGTACCTACCATATACCGTTTCAGCCGTGTAATAATTGTTTTATCAGCAGTTTGTTTCGGTTATAAAGGTGTGAAGCCTAAGACTGGGGATTCTAAGAGCGCTGAATTTGTTCTAGCCCATTGGTATTATGATAAAGTTGTCGTTGGCTAAGTTGTAATACCAAATGGCAAACAGTTGATTTCCTTATTTAGGTCAATGTCAACAACCTTGCGGGCCTCGCATCACCTACAATTATAGCCTGTTTAAACAATATTTCACGTGTGTATTAGTGACATTGTCTGGCTGATTGGTACTCATTTTATTCACTCGAAATGTGCGAGTCGCATTTATATCAATATTGAATTTGATGGCGATTCGCACGAGGAAAATATACTTTGTAAATTCTTACTTTCCTCCAAGTACATTATTACTTGACCGACAACCGACAACGCATCGCTTATACGTTTGGTTTTACTCATGTCCAATTGACCATGGGCGATGGTCACCACTTACCATCAGTACGACTGCTCGTTTGCCGGCCAATAATATAGGAAAAAAACGATGACGTTGCATTTTTCTGGTTGGTCAAATTTCCAAGTATTAAGTCAGTGAAGATCAAGAAAATGATCATGATGATGAATAGCATATTCAGAGATAATAATCAATTCAACACTCCCGTCGACAAAATGTTTGTCGTGTGTGGCGTTTCTAAGTGCCTTTTAGGCAGATAACTTCAAGCGCTCTAGTTGAACACCGTTCCTTGGAGAAACTTAACTGGATAACATTCGAAGACTTCGCAACGACTTGATAGATTAACCATCGGCTTTATTCCAATGCAATAAGGTTCAATTTCTTGATTTAATAAGCGATGAGCACACATAAAGCCGTCGTCACTTTCTTTGGAATCTCTTGGAGAAGTGTCAAGTCATTCCGTTTATTTTTGCACCTGATATCATTTTAACGTAAATATAAAGTTTCTTGAGTGATTTGTTTGTTATGACGCTATTATTGTTTAAATTACACGTTCTTTAAGTGGGCGAGACGTTTTTTACATTGCAAACCAAAATCATCTTAACATCAGGATATTGGTGTCAAGTATTATGAGCATTGTGGAAAAATAACTTCTTCATAATCAGCTGGACCATCATTATCCACTGCAAGTAGTATTATCTAATTAATAACACGGAAGTTGTGCATATGTTTACGTCTAATTTAATTTAAGAAAAATGATGCAAAATGTAATTGACTCGCGATGCTTTTGAAATAGATTGTGACATCAATGTCATACGGTCAGGTAGGGTTGGCAGTCGTACGTTTATCTATTATTAAATCGTAATTGAGACGTTCTAGTTTTTAAATTGACCACAGAATGCATGAAGGGAGTAACAATGTAAACTTCAAATGTGATACGAAATGTAATAGGGGTTAGAGAGTACTGTTAATCGCTACGGTTTAAGTAAAAGTAATAGGTATAATAACAGCCATTTCGTTTATCACCTCCAAATATGACTCTTTATAAGTTATTATAAGACAGTTATAAGAAGAAGAAGAAGTTATAAGACAATTTTTCAAGCAAACGAGTTTGCAGCACAACTACCGATGTCCACTGTCCAAGACCACGACCCAGACCAAGACGCAACTTGGTCAAATTTGTCTTTGAATTAAGAAGACCTCGAGGCGCCTCTATCAGACAATTTTGGTTTGTTGAAACATTTTCTAATGTGGAAGAAAGATAGAAAGTCACAAGGTACAAAGCGGTGCACATGGCATATCAGGCATCTCAAGCGCTTCTATTTGAACATGTCTTTTGGGAAAAGTATAAGAATTTGGTAATTATGTTTTTTAAAATAAGTTGCCAACCCTACAGATGAGTGATCTTTCATTATTTTCAGCTCGAGAGCAAGTGTCAGTGCGTTCGCGAATATCGCCGTGATTATACACTTAGATTGTGTCGCGATTTAATTATATCTATATCAATATATCTGGTGCTGTTTGTTAGTGGCGTGCCTGTTTATATATTGTAATCAACGTAGGATATGACACTTCGAAAATTAACAAATCTATATTAATCGTTCCGCTTAAATGCGTAGGGACTTACAGGCCATAGTCCACCACGCTGGCTAAGTGCGTTTGGTGGTCTTCGGGCGGCATTAAAACTTCGGATACTTCTGTTGACCACTAACCTTTCTACGAATCCGCACTGTAGCAACGCGTATGCTTTGGGCTTCCTGAATGAGGAGAGACCCGTGCTCAGTCGTGGGCCATTAACGGGTTGAAGCCAGCCAAGCCATATAAATTAGTGTGTAATCTTGAATACAAACATATAAAAGTCTGTTATAAAATTCTATTAGCACTAACGACCATCTAATGTGCGGAATTCATTATTATGCTTTGATAACGTAACTGGAGTGTCTAGATAATTATAGGAGTGATTAAAGAAAGTAATCTGAATTTCCTACTAAAGACATTATAAGGTTTACTTTTGTATAAAGTTATTTAGGGAACGCTCACAGCACGTGGCTTGTGTCAATAAATGAGCGACGAAGTAAAGTAACTGCAGATGCAGTCACTAGTTGGATGAGTGACCGCTAATTAGAAAATTCGGCAGTCACTTTCCACTTTACGAAGTATATTGAAACTATTATTACTTAAAGCACAGTGTGAACTAACTCACGTGTAGTTAAAAAATATAAGAATTCTCCTCCATTTTTAAGTCTGTTAATCCGATTTTCAATCACAATATCCGATTTTCAATTTGGCTAGTTCAGGCAGTAGAAGACTAGAAGCAACGCTGCGATTCTATATTTTTACTTCATAAGTCGTAAATAAAGTCGTCAAGCGACGTAAATTGGATCATTAATTTTATGTTATATTCTTCCTAATAGGTCTCGGTTTATTGTCTGACGCTTGTAGTGTTGTGTATGTAGTGTGTGATTTGGTAATCAATTGATTTTAGTTGTGTTATAATGATGCTATCAGTCAATTGAACATGGATACGATAAAAGTTGTGGGTGAATACGTTCGGGAGAGGTCTCCCTTTTCGGTGAGTTTAGAGAATTATGTATTTTTCATAGATATCGGTGGCAGGTAAATTTGCAGTGCCCATTGTGTTCTTGGCTAATGGCAACCCTAAGGGTGTCTATGAAAAAATGAATTCAAAGGAGATGTTCAAAAGTGGTACTTTATTCCGAAGAAATTTGTACAGCTGTAATTTATATGTCATTTGAAAGCATATTTTCTAATCTACTTGAAATGTTAAGATTTATATTTTATTGTTCCTCCATATTTTAGAAAATCGATGAAATATGTTCGTAATAATTAGAACTTCGATGGAAAGCAATGTTTGTTTTCTAACAGGTACATACGTCCTTTTCACGAATTATGAACATTTCTGAGGTCCATCTATTATATTATTATTTTTTCAATACGTAATTATTATATTTAATGTTTTAAATAATAATGTGAATTGTAAACCAAAATCATGAAGAAACGAAACGTAACGACATAGATTAGTACCGACCTCGTTTGGTATTAGTAACTGTCAGTGTCAACTGTTTCATTCATCACTCAACGTCACTATCAGTCAGTAGTGTCAGAGTCAGGTTTAGAGTTGCCAGAAGTTAAAGGTGCTCAGTGTCGCAAGCTTTTTATCTATCTACTGAAATTCAAACACAAATAAAAAAACAAGGGCGGATCTTTTTTTTATTTTCATAACCTTGTCATAATCGGAATAATTTTCACTTTCTCCACATCCAAGTTTTGTTTTTGTACAAATTTAGGACCAGACCCCATACATTTTTTGAACATCTCCTTTAAATTCAAAATCATTTATTCTTTACAAAACGGAGAAGAAGACAAAACAATCGTACATACGTTAAAGAACTAACCAGTATTTTTTGAAACATATTGTTATAACTGTTTAGTTATTGAAACATGCATTTAAAATTGCCGCAAGATAGCTACAAATAGATTTTTGCTATATTACATTGGATAATAAACTATGTCATGTCCTTATTGCAATGGGTCAATCCACGGTCGACTCCATTAACCCTTAAAAGGTGAGCTACAGTTAGAGCTGTGCTACATAATACGAAGGTTTGTATATACATACAGACAGACAATACAATCGGAAGTATGACTTTCAAACCATAAATGGGTATCGGAACTAGAAAACATTCTCTACCTGACATTCCTGATAACCTTTGGGTAGTGGGAAAGAATATATGCACCGTGGACCGTTAAAGGTCCCCGCACATTACATTCAACTTATAGGAAAGCTAACTACTACGAGTAGCCTACGGGGTCGTTGTTATTATTAGTATTAATTACGAGTGATTGTGTACGAGTGTACGAATAGCGATCACTTGGTGTTTACTCATTGAATTGAATGCTGTATCCATTCTTAGTCCTTAGAAGGTGAGGGACAATGCGAGCTCGCCATTGTCTCTAATGTTCGCCTGGTGCTCGGTATATATGTTGGCCTGGTACCGTTACATTGGGAACTTGGTTGTGTTACGTGGTCAGGACGTAAATCAATCTTTAATATAGTCAATTTAAGCTTACATACCAAAGGTTTAAGATACTGATGCGTTACGATCACAACGTGAGTTGCACGTGATCCGCCCCGATAATATTACTGTTACTATGGATGCGACAGATAATAACGGAATGTGTGAGACAGAAAGCGCTAGTTAATTAAAATTACGATAATTAGACGATTTTGACTGTCTCAATTTTTTGTTTTGTGACTTTTTAAGCTAATGCATAGCTTTTATCGCGGGCCTTGAGCGTGGGGACCGAATCCAGAAATTCCGTAAGGAAAGAAACCTAACACCCCCAATCAGCGCCATCTAGTACCTTAATACTAAGGTATGGTACGTATGTTTTCTACAAACTAGATGGCGCTGTTCTGATATAACTATATAACTTCTAATAATTATAATTGCATAAGTTGATAAAAAATGCTATGCAATAGTTTTACCGCGGCAGTCTCCGAGTGCCACATTTAATTTTTTTACTTATGATATCATTGTTACACTTTTTACACGTCAAGTATCGAGACCTGACAGTAATCGTCGTAATCGGGCATTATACTAAAAATATACTTGTTTTTGTTTAATTTATTTAAAACTTATTACACCATACATCACTATAAATACTGGCTAAACTCGACTCAATGTTGTTAATCCCCTTTTGTACCTACTCGAAATAACTGTAACTATGTCTGCTTCCAGCTCGACACATGGTTCGGGCGGCCGAAGAAGGCGGGCACGGGGCTCGAGCGCGGCTACGACACGGTGCCGCGGGGGGCGGAGCCCCGCGCCGAGGATGAGGAGCCGTCGGCGGCGGCCGAGTACACCAGCAAGATCGACGCCCTGGACGACGCCCAGCTCGAGAGGCGGTTCGAGGAGATGCTTGTATGTATCGTGTCTCTCTGCAGGCCTAGTGTGCTCGCCACAATAAAAACCTCCTATCCTCTACGGCCGGCGGTAGAGCATATTGTTAGAGTTATACTTTTCAGTAAAGCTGATTTTCAATACCATGCTAATCGGAAAGTTTCAAGGTTAGGCTGGGTAATCAATAACTAAGTCGCAGTCTGTCTTTTTCTGGCCACAAGATATTAAACGCGTCCCTCTATAGGAAACATTCGTTCGTCTTTTAATAGATTGTGTAGAAGAGCATTGACATTTAATTATTTCTTCTTGTTCTGTTGTTTCCAGACCGATATGAATATAGGAGAGAAGAAGAAAGAACCGCTGAGGAAATACTCTAGAGATCAAAAGAAGAAGATGCTTGTGGCGTACAAATTTGTGAATGCTCAGGTGAGGTCCATTTGTTCATTCATTGTTGATTAGGAAGTTAAAGACAGATTTTTTTATGCTAAGCGTGTTAATTCTTTAGTGGAATAACTGCTTGTCGTCGCAAATAAGTAGACTTTTTTGGGAGAAAACACGTTTAATTTAGATATTAAGTACAGAGCCAAATGTGAAAGTAAAAACAGACGGTGAATGAAATATTAATTTGCAAAGAAAATAACGTCGGTAGTTCGCGTACGAAAATGCAACACGGAGATTTAAATATTTGCACGGTAGGAACTGATAGGCGCGGCAACATCCTGCCCCCCGTTGAAAAGCCTGGTTTTCAACCATCATCTTCATTGAACAATGGGCAAAGTCGCACTAGTGCCCGGCGAACACAACCTCGTGTGGTGGAGACATCAGCAACACGATTTACTCCATCTGGTCCAGTGTGTAATTTAGATACTCTTCCGAGACGCCAGCATAATGCAGGAACATTATCTTCTTGCAGTAATACCAAGTCGCCAATTTTCAGACTGTTTGTATTCGTTTTCCATTTCTTGCGAACTTGTAATTCTGCGATATACTCTTTCTGCCACCTTTGCCAAAAATGCTGCCTCAGCTTCTCTACTCGAGCATATCGTTGAAGATGACTTTCTTTCTCTTCTAATAAATTTGGAGATGGCATAGCGTTTAATTGTCGTCCGATAAGAAAATGCCCGGGAGAAAGGAAAAGGAGATCGTTAGGCGAAGAAGAAAGTGGACATAGGGGACGACTGTTTAAAATTGCTTCTACTTGTGTAAACAAAGTACCTAACTCTTCAAAAGTTAAATGGGCGTTACCCATGATTCTACGAATGTGAAATTTCGCGGATTTTACACCGGCTTCCCAGATCCCGCCAAAATGAGGAGCGTAACTCGGCGAGAATGTAAAATGGACTCCTTCTTGAGATGCAAGATCAGACAAAGATTCAGAATTTTGCTTAAGAAAAGAACCTAACTCTTTAGCGGCAGAAATAAAATTACCACCGTTATCGCAAAAGATTTCGATGGGCTTACCACGTCGCGCCACAAATCTACGCAAGCACATCATGAACGCATTTTTAGATAGATCCGAAACTACTTCTAAATGGATACATTTAAATCTCAAACACACAAATAAACACATATACGCCTTTTGCAATCTGGCACCTCGTCCTAGTCGATTAAGAATATGAAATGGACCAGCGAAATCCACTCCTACAGAAATAAACGGAAAATCAAGGTTAATACGCTGCGAAGGTAAATTTCCCATTTTTGGTTGTAACACCTTACCCTGCACACGTTTGCATCGAATACATTTATGTACAGTTTGACGAGCAAGACGACGTCCACTGATTGGCCAAATTGTTTGACGAACGGAAGCTAATAGAAGTTGAGGTCCAGCATGAAGATTACGTAAATGTTCTCGTTCGAATAGCAGTTTGGTCAACCGATGAGAAGAATCAAGCACGATTGGGTGTTTGTTCTCATAGGAGTAGTTCGAAGATTCGATTCGACCTCCAACTCTTATTAAATTATGATTATCCACGAAGGGTGACATAGATAACAATTTTGATTTGGAATTTAAAGAACGGCCTTTAGATAATAAGTTATACTCCTCTGGGAATGATTCCTTTTGAGCCATTGCACACAAATATTTAAACGAATCATTTAATTCTGCAATGGATAAGTGACCTGTTAATTTAGTTTTAGGGTTTCTTAAATTATATATAAATCTTTTCACGTAAGCAAAGGTTCGTTCAATTTTATTAAATTTAGAAAATTTTGTGAAATCAATTAAGGGCTGTATGGTAGAAGACAGCGATACATGCACCGATTTAATTTCCGGTAAATCCAAGATTGGTTGGTGCAGAGTAGGCCACTCAGACTCGTCATGACATAAAAAATTAGGTCCAGACCACCATAACTCCAAATCGCGAAGTTGAGTGGCATTCACGCCTCTGGAAATTAAATCAGCTGGATTTACATTAGTCGGTACGTACCGCCATGACGACTGATTAGAAAGTTCAAGAATTGTTGCGATTCTGTTACCTACGAACGTTTTTAATTTACTTACATCACTAGTGAGCCATGAAAGTACGATGCTAGAATCGCACCAGTGAATAATACGAGACGGTACGTATCTGATGGAGTCAACAACGCTCTTTGATAGCCTGGCCGCGAGCAAAGCCGCGCAGAGCTCTAAGCGAGGAATCGTTGTTGGCTTCAATGGTGTAATTTTTGATTTTGAACACAAAAGATGAGTCATAACATTATTACTTTCGTCAATAGTTCTCATGTAGACACACGCACCGTAGGCGCGTTGTGAAGCATCACTGAAAACGTGAATTTCTATATTTTTTGGCGCTTTACACAAAACCTTTCGTGGGATCTGTAATGTAGAAAGTGTTGGTAGATTTGTAGCAAAATCATACCATAATTGTCTTATTTCTTCAGGAACTGGACAATTCCAATCAATTTTAAGTTGCCATAATCGCTGTAACATCATTTTAGGTTGTATTGTACAAGGGCTAAGTAAGCCTAAAGGATCAAAAATTTTAAATGCATCAGAGAGTATAGAACGCTTGGTGATATCTTTGTTAAGAGAAGGAAGTTTAAATGGAAAGTGTAACGAATCACATTTTGGATCCCAACCAAGACCAAGAGTACTAGTGGATTCACTAAGATAAAGAGATTCATCTGAAGTTACTTCATTTAATAAATGTGGAACATTCGTTTTGAATTTTCGTAGCTTGAAACACGCAGAGTTTAAATTTTCTGTAATTGAATTTAAAATAAATTGTAAAAGTTTTTCATCATCGCACCCAGTATATAAATCGTCAACATAAAAATCATGCTGAATAATATTTTTAATTAATTGATCGTTACATTCTTCTCCCACCTGCCAGAGGCAACGCGTGCTTAAATAACTCGCACTTGCAGTACCATAAGTAAGAGTATTCAGCTGTAACGTCTTAAGAGGTAATGACTGCTCTTCTCTCCACAATATAAGTTGCAAGTTACGGTGTTCATTTTTGGCAACATGCACTTGTCGATAAAATTTATCAATATCTCCTGTGATAACATACTGATACTGCCGGATGCGAACCAAAATGGAGAAAAGAGAGTCTTGGATGTGGGGGCCTTTTAACAGAATATCATTAAGAGAATAACCTGAGGAGGTGGGTTCAGACCCATTAAAAACGACACGCAATTTTGTAGATTCACTAGATTCTTTATATACCGCGTGGTGGCATAAGAAGTATGAATGTTCTGGGTTCGTAACGTTTAACTTAGTTAAATGTCCAAGCGCTTTGTACTCTCGTATAAAATCTGTATATTTTGATTTTAATTGTGGATTTTTATGAAATCGTTTTTCTAAGTATAAAAATCGTTTTTTAGCCAAATTAAATGAATCACCTAGGCAGTCAGGGGAGTCCTTTAGCGGCAACTCTACGCAAAACCTGCCCGAGTCTAATCGAAAAGTAGTGGACTTAAAAAGCTCTTCGCACCTCTTGTCTTCTAGACTTAAAAGAGACTGCTGAGGAAGTTCTTCAAGTGACCAAAATTGTGTGAGCATTTCGTCAAAATTATCATTTACGTTATTGTCTGAAATAACGGCATGATTGCAATGGATGTTATGATTATTATTATTCTGAGATTTGGATTTTGTAAACTGAATTGGACCTGCAATTAACCAACCAAATTTAGATAGTCGTAGCTTAGGATTTTGGGGACCCAACGAACGTTGTTCACATCCAAGGATGTCCCAGAAAATATCTGCACCAATTAATATATCAATTGGACCAGGTTGGTCAAACTTTGGATCCGCCAACCTTATGGTCCGTGGTATTTTTAGGTTCTTGATGTGAATTGGAGACTTTGGAATGACTCCTGTCAACTCATCAAGAATAAAACATGACAAAGTAACAGAATATGATATGGTTGTTGAATTTAGCTGAACAACACAACTTTCACTCACCTTGTTGTTTGAATTATTACCAATGCCTATGACTTCCATTGTATTAATAGGATTTGTTTGCAAATTCAACCGTTTTTGTAGCGATTTGGTTACAAACGAAGATTGGCTGCCGCAATCCAGCAATGCGCGCACCCGTTCATATTGATTAGTATTAGGATTACGAACTTCAATTATAGCTGTAGATAGAATGACTTGATTAGTTACCACAGAGGAACTATCACACTCTTTTGAAAAGTTTGAGGTTGTCTGCGTATTTTGAGATGGATTATGTAATAGCGAGTTGTGTCTCGCTTTACAGCCACGTTCCCGACAAGGTCCCATCCGACACTCGCTTTCGGGGTGGCCCTGCCTAAGACAATTAACACATAATTTGTATTTAGTGACGTCAGCCATACGTTCTTGAATATTTTTAGATTTAAAAGTTGGACAATCATATATCTTATGATTGGCGTTGCAAATAATACATAAAAATATACCTGTATTTTTAATACCACTTTCAAAAGTTTTCGTTTGATTGTATTTTTTAACTTGAGAAGAATTATTATAATTAGTGCGATTTTGTTGATAACTAGTGGATGGTGTTAGACGGGGAGGATATGATTTATTATTAAAGTTATTTACCGGCTTAGAATTATAATCATTTCGAGTGCGATTCAAAGCTTCGATAACATCCGCGCGATCGGTCAAAAACTTCATAAAAACTTCTAACGTAGGTAAGTCGGAGAGACCACCACGAGTCTCTTCCCACTTCTCAAGAGAACGACTATCCAATTTTGAAGATAACATGTATATTATAAGTATGTCCCAATAAGTAGTAGGCTGATTCAAACTAGACAAAGCTCTCAGATTTTTAGTCACGTGATCCACAAGAAATCGTAAAGATTTTTCCGACTCACGAGTAATAGGTTGAATATTAAATAAGGATTTTAAGTGATGATTGACCAATAATCGTTTATTATCGTATCGCTTCAACAATAGACTCCACGCAGTAGCGTAATTATCTGAAGACACTTCAAGATTAGAGATTATCCTAGCTGAATCACCTTCGAGATAAGAAATTAAATAATGAAATTTCTGGATAGAAGACAAGCGTTCATTTTCGTGTACGAGAGATGTAAATGTATCACGGAAATCCAACCAGTTAAAATAAGCACCATCGAATTTGGCAATTTCAATTTTTGGCAATTTTATTCCAATTTCTTGATGATTGAGACTGCAGTGAGCGTGAGAATCCCTTCGAGAATGATCGAGATTTTGTTTATTTTGTTCAAGTAAATCATTGGCCATAGCAATCAATTTAATCATATCACGCTCAATGACGTCACGTTCATCAATTTCATCATCAATAGAATCATGATTCAAAATTTCTATCTCACCTTGCACCTCTTCAAATTTAGACGACAACATTTCGAATTTACTAAGTTTTAAAGTCAATTCCGCGTAATGTAAATGTTCCAATCCGTTTATATTGTCGATTAATTCATCGAGGTACCTTTTGAATTTAGTTATTTGACCTTTTATTGAGCTTCGTCTAAGAATTAATCTTTTCAATTCATTATCTTGTTTTAGTGACATTATGTAAATAAAATTTCAAATATAGGACCTAATGAAAACGAAAGGATCTCAATATTGAATATATAAAAAAATATTATACTCAGCTTGGACGAACAACCCCTTAGATAAAGCTCAAAAGTTAATAAAAATTAAGTAGTTATAAAAAGATTATTCTCACGCTCCTTATCTGGCGCAGTATGCACATGCAGTAGGTATCGGGAAGCCGGCGGACTCGAGCAACGGGTTTATGAACAGCTGATTTGTTTACTTGCGACGTAACTATGTACTGATAAGTAGGTACCCCGTGCGAGTCAGACACAGGAACCCTGAAAACGTTCGGCCAAACACGTTAATTTTCACAATAATTTATGACAAAGCTATATATAGGTATAATGTAATGATACTAATTATTTATTTGTCTATGCTTGACTTTAAATAATTAAGGAAAGTATTTTTTATCGTTTAAAGGCTGTAGTGCAAGAGGCAAGAATTTAATATGAAAATTATAACTATTGGAAAGAATCTAATCAGCGTAAATTTTAAATTAAGTATTTCAATACAATCGGTAAGAAAATAACCTTAGGTATTATCTTGTTTGATCTGAGGGTATTATAATATATTCATAAGTTAGGTATATAAGTTATATAAATAAGCTAGGTAATTTAGGTTTAATCTTGATTGCTAATAAGAAATATAATATTTATTATTTTGTTACTATTTAGCTATATATTGGCTTTAGGTATATTTACTAATTAATACAATTTAGTTACTAATTAGCACGTATTTAGATGTTTACGTATTTAAGCAGTAATTCAATTTAGTTAGTCTTCGATTTAGATATCAAGTCTGTACTTATGTTTATTACTTTAAAAATTAATTTCTGTATATTTTAATTATTTATAACACTTATTTTTAAGCAGTCGTTTTGGAAAAAACAGGAAATTTAGGGTTAAGTATAGGAAGGGCACTTAGCTTTTATGGAGTTCAATCCCGAGGTGTGAAATTTTAGAAGTTCCACTGATCCAACAAGATGTCGATTCCAATCTTCCTTATGGTCGTAATATAATACGTTTCAGTATTGTTCAAAGTTGCGGCTTCTTTCTCCGGTCCAATATTCGACGACAACAATAAATGTTAATTTGCTGAAGTTGTTTTGATGAATAATTTTAGGATTCTTGTTCTAGACTTCTATTGAAAATTCCTTCGAATTGTGTGCCGGCCGGCATGTACACGTATGGATATTGTAATTGATTAATTTCTTCGTATTTCTTCGATCCTTCAATTTACACAGTTATTTGTCCTGTCACGGTCGCCAAAATGTTAATTCTTTAGTGGAATAACTGCTTGTCGTCGCAAATAAGTAGACTTTTTTGGGAGAAAACACATTTAATTTAGATATTAAGTACAGAGCCAAATGTGAAAGTAAAAACAGACGGTGAATGAAATATTAATTTGCAAAGAAAATAACGTCGGTAGTTCGCGTACGAAAATGCAACACGGAGATTTAAATATTTGCACGGTAGGAACTGATAGGCGCGGCAACAAAGCGTGCATTTGTCAGAGGACGTATTTAATTTTTTAGAAGTCAAGAGGGGGTACTATAAAGTTAAATCCAAGTTTGTGGGGTCGCAACCCTTGCCCTGCGGCTGCCATCGTGGAAACGAAGTTGCAGATGGTTTTTGTGGTTTATCTGACAAACTATTGGCCTCACACAAAATTTGTAAGAACATTTTTCGATGCAAATTAAATTCTACACAACTTGGTCCAGTAACTTTAACCTTCACCCTTTCTTTATCCAGTATCCAGAGATATGTTGTTCATTATAAGATTTGACGTTCGACTATTACAACAGAAGGATAATTAGATCCCTTATAACGTTACAGGAAGGCCGGTCAAAGTTCGAGAAACCGTCGGACTACGTCACGTACCTCAACCAGCCGGAGCTGTCGGTCGGCAAGCTGCACGGATGTCTGGAGAACCTCAGGATATCGCTCACCAACAACCCGCTGTCCTGGATAGAGGAGTTCGGGACCAAGGGCATCGAGAGCCTGCTCACCACCCTAAATGTCTGTTATACCAAGTGAGTGCGTGCGTTTGGCAAGTTTTGAGGGTTTGCAGCCACCGACCACACAGCCAATAGACACCTAATGTTTGATTTTTCGTATTGAATACATTCTGGCAACTAGCTGAGGTAACACGAAGCGGGGTGACTGGCCAATTCAACGCTGTGATTGGCTAATTCAAGGCCACACGAAACGTTGGAAAGAAATAGATTATTTTAAGCAACGGGAAAGAATGAGACGGCACGAATTTATATCGGTACTATAAGCCAGATGTGTTGACAGAAGTCATTCGCCTGTTATTAGGAGTCTATTGGCTGTGTGGTCGGTGTTTGCAGTACTCTAGAGGTCGTAAGCCAGTAATTGACGGCAGTTTGTCCATGTAAGAGTTATAATCGTGATGGTTATTGGAATAGTCGGGCCTATCGCTACTGATCGCTCCCGACGCGGACGGGTCTTGAGACAGGACCTCGAAATAGTTCGAAACTAGTCTAAAGTAATCTAATCCGAAACCGAATCTAATTATGGTAACAAAAAGTAAAGAATGAAGTTTATATGCAATATTACTTATTATTATTATTATTGATTATTATTATCAATATTATTTTTTCATGCAACAGTGGCAGTGGATTCTATCGGTAAGATAACCTAACTTAGTTTATAGATGTTTAGTAGTAAAAAAGAAGAAGTGAAACCTTCAAAAAATAGTTTGTTTAGTTGTCATGTTGTCAGCGAACTTTAGTTCTAACTCTTGCTAATGTTCCTATCTCGTTTTCTCGCACACGTGTCTTTTTCGTTTCCGTTTCGTTTCATTTGCGCGTCATTTCCGTTTCATCGAATTCCAAATCACAACGATGTTATAGGAAGTTTTCACTTCAAAAATTGTAAGATTACCAACGTCATTAACCTCCCCCGCCAGCGACTCGCGCTACGACCGCGTGCAGTACGAGTGCATCCGCTGCCTGTCGGCCATCCTGAACAACACGGTGGGCATTCGCGCGGTGTTCGAGTGCCGCGAGGCGCTGCCCGTGCTCGCGCGCTCGCTCGACGCGCGCAAGCCGCACTGCGCGCTCGAGGCCGCCAAGGTCAGTCGTGTTCGCATAAAACAGTTTTATTCGTTTATTTATTAGAAATTAGTAAAAAAAATTTTTTTATTTTATTCCCGTATGGCGCGAAGTTCGAATAATTGCTCGAGTTTCTTATATGGGAGCTCTCCTTGGGAATAAATTTATTGCTTTTATTATTATTATTTGTCGTGATGAAGGTTTTAATGACACGTACCTTGTGAAAATTTCATGTGTCTATATCGAACGGTATATGAGACAAAACAACCCCTTTTTTTAAGGTTACTTGTATGGGGATCCGCTTTGAGACCTAACTTCTTTACGTTACGATCGTCACCACCATTGCTCCGATTACACATTCGGGGCAATGCATCAGTGACGTCCCTGCATTTACTAATCATAGGGGCTCGTATGCTCGTTAATCGGCTATCGTTGTATGAAAAAAAAAGAAACTTACATTAAAAGTTTTGAATCAATGCGCCAAATCATATTTATTTACGTAATATGTGTAATCGCAGGTGCTAGCGGCAATATGTCTGATCCCCAACGGGCACGAGAAGGTTCTGGAGGCGATATCGATGGCGGGCGAGTCGGCGCGGCGGCCGCGGCTGCTGCCCATCATCGAAGGCTTGGAGCCCAAGGCGCCGGAGAGTCTCAGGGTGAGTGCATCTCAGTCTCAGCTCAGTTCAATTATTACGGCATCGTTAACTACGATAATCGCACGTTATTATGCCTTGACAGAGGCCGAGTTCTGACTGTACACGTTCGGAACTTGTATGTATGTAAGGGGTGTAGAAAATTTCGATAGTGCGATTTAGGTTTGACTCCGCACTGGAGGAGCGTGGTTAAGGATGCTATAGGTCTTCTAAGTTATGAGGAGTTATGTTGAAACCAAGTAAAATAAGGCGGCATGTCTGGTCGTCAATACCAAAAAGATGTTATAGAAGCTCTTGTACTTTATTTGTAGTAATTTGGTATTACAATTTTGAAATTTAGGTAACTCAAAGAGTTACTGAGTTAACTTAATATCTATTTTATGTTCTCAGAACGGCTGCATGCAGCTGATGAATGCCATAATAACGGAGCCTGAGGAGCTGGAGTTCAGGATGCATCTAAGGTGCGAGTTCATGCGAACTGGGCTCTATGACCTTATTGGTAAGTTCTAATTTTGCAAGTCGACAAATTATATAATCTCAAACGGGGAAAACATCGACTGGCCTAGGCCTATTTTTGAGAATTTTTTTTTTGAGAATTGCGTCGTAATGGAAATAGTTTGGTGATCGTCCTTTCCTCCAGTAAAAACGTGCTAAGGTTTCACCAAATCTCAGCTGTTCGAAATCAGCTCGAAGGACCAAAAATTTAGTGCATTTTTGCTAGATTTATAAAAACTAGAGTGTTTCAATACGTTCATTATTTAATGTTACAGACGAGTTGCGAGCGGGCGCGGAGGAGGGCGGCCGCTCGATACAGATGAACGTATTCGACAATCACGCCGCAGCGGATCAAGAGGAGTTCTTGGCGAAATTCGATGACGTCAGGTATATAATAATATTATTACAGTATTATATACATTTCTTTTACTGCTATATATTTAAAAGTGTCGTTTATACTGGTTTTCAGCGCGATTAAGATTTGTCTTTGTTGAAATACATTTAATTCTATGAGGTGTGTAACAAATGGTAATCTCGTTGTCTTTATAATTATTACCGTACCGTCTAAAGTCTAGTAAACTAATAAAAAGATTATGAATTATAAACGTTGTTTCCAGAGTGGACTTCCACGACGCGAACGAGTGTTTCGAGCTGGTGAAGAATCTCGTGATGGACACGCCGGCGGAGCCCTACCTGCTGTCGATCCTGCAGCACCTGCTGTTCATCAGGGACGACGAGTTGATAAGGTCTGTCGCTGTATGTGCTCCTGGTACTTAGCGATTTGATATCACAAGGTACTGTACCTGAGTGGAAGGTTCGACTGAACTCATTGAATTATTATTACTATGGACGTCGGGTCCGCGCTACAAAATGTCCGAGCCAAATGAGCTACAAAACGCAAACAGACCTCTACAATCGACTGCAATCGAAATTAAACCGTGATGTAATGGTTTTAGTGTTCATATTGCCTTGGTAACATTTCTATTTTCGCGATGATGATATTTTGGATAGTTAGAATATTAATACGGGGTAATCAGTATTCGATTCTCGTTGTCTCGTCGTGAGTACCGCGCGGCGACTCAAAGGTCAACCCCACCGATTTGGGCGTTTGCACACTGTGTCTATACTTCTCGAGGATTTTTAGATATTTCTGAGTACCATTTCTTAAATATTTACCGTGCAGAATTTTGATTTTATATTTTTAAACATTACATAATTATTATGACCATGTCATAATATATATTTACTTTCATGTCCTCGAGTATAACAAGTGAAAAAAAACTCACCCTGTATATTTACGACCAGGCCGGCATACTACAAGCTGATAGAGGAGTGCGTGACGCAGATAGTGCTGCACAAGAACGGGTACGACCCGGACTTCAGAGCCACGCAGCGGTTCAACATCGACGTGCAGCCGCTCATCGACGGCCTAATAGGTACCTACTGTTTGTTGCACGCGTTCAGTTATAGCCACGGTAACAATATATTTGGCAGACTGTACAAGGCCAATTGAGTTTTATTGCAATGTTATATCATGGTCTTCCACGCCAAAGTAAATAAATAATAGTAGGTTATCTTGAAACAAAGGTAGGATTTGTTCGCGAGTCGCTGCGTTACCATGTACGTAAGTACTGTAGAACGCGCAAAAATATTTGAGTCAGCGTCCGATGGATGATGGATTCGTTTGTGTGCGTTCATACACACAATAGCGCGCACACAAACACGCAACGTTAGTACCGTTGTTAAAAATAGAAAGTGATCTGCTCACTTTCTATTTTTTTATGTTCCTTGACTTCTATGCTGTATGCTTAGAATCGAATTAGTAACTACTAGCACTAAATATTGTTGACCTACACACGTTACACGGAATTATCTTGAAAACTTGGTAAACGTCTTGGATTAGATAGAGTCTGTAATGTGTGTTAAGTTTTTAAATGAATAAATAAATCAGTTTTTACAAAAGAGCGTGATCCGGGTAAGATCATTGATCAGCGTAACATATACTAGCGACATCTAGTTTAATCAGCGAGAGTAATAACACGTGTTTCCCCGTGATTGCAGAGAAGTCGCGCGCCGAGGAGGAGCGGAAGGTGGAGGAGTTGAGGACGAAGCTGGAGGCGGCGATCGCGGCGCGGCAGGAGGCGGAGGCGCGCGCTGCGCACCTCGAGGAGCGGCTGCGGCACGCGGCCACGCCCACCGGTCCCGGCGGCGTCGCGCACGGGAACATCGCCGCTATTGCCAAGGTACTAGGACCGCCTGTTGTACATAAACGTCTATACAAATAAATAAAATTGAAGTGTCTGTTTGTAATATGAAAATAACCGCTTTTTACTAAATGCATTATGGATGTATACACGGTGCATAATACGAAAATAACATTTTTTTACAATTACAATTTTTGTCTCTTTGTCTTTCTGTCTGTTTGTTTGAGCTAATCTCTGGAACGGCTGGAACGATTATGACGGAACTTTCACTGGCAGATTGCTAATGTCATAAGGAGCAACTTAGGCTACTTTTTTTTGTTAAATTCCACGCGGACGAGGTTGCGGGCACAGCTCGTCTCTAATATAATGTTTCTGTAAAACTTTATGGTGTACAATAAAAAAAGATTTGTATTGTATGTACTACGGGTTCATTATTGTGCATTGTCAGAATACGTTGATTCTTTGACGAGTATGGCGCTACGGTTACCGTGTTGGAGTGCCATTCAAACAGTTCTGGGTTTGATTCCCGGTGACGCGGAAATTTAAATGATAAGTTTAAATTTCTGTTCTTGATTGAACTGAACTGAAGTGTTGGTACTTATATTCTAGGTGATTGGAAGTCCCGGTGGTCCCCCTCCTCCCCCGCCACCGCCAATGCCTGGAGGTGAGCAGACACTTTTTAATCGATTATTTCATAAACCGGCATGTAGCGACATCGCACCATAATGTCACGTCATGCCTCAATCACGTTATCAAATTTTTCTTCACCGCTCGCATATGTATACAAGCTCAGGCTTGACATCTCGCCTAGTGGGAGACCCTTGGCTACATGCCCCTGGACTATAGTATGGTTCTCATGGCCTAATCTTCAAGCACGGCAACGCACGATTGTGGTTACCGAATGTGCTATGCATGTTGCGTTCATTAATATTCTTGTTTTAACATTGAATAATAACTATACATTTTCCTTTTCTCCTTTGACTGTACCTAGCACTTTGCATGTACCGCACTATATAGGAACGTGTGTATTCTAGGAGGCGGGCCGCCGCCGCCGCCGCCGCCGCCGATGCCCGGAGGTAATTATTTTATGTTCATAATCCACGGACGCACTGATGGGCCGCCTGGTTATTGATGGTCATTGCTGGTTTTCGATGTATATCACCGATGCGTTCTCTACGATGGAAGTTGAAATTTACACTTTCCAATGCTGCATTTGAAAGTATTCTTATCTTGGTATATTTTTTTATTACTTATTATTATAATTTGATGCTTGACTACAATCATATCTGACAAGCGACAGCGGCAAGCGACGACATAGTCTTGGCTTGTCAAGCTTGGAGACTTGTTTTGCTTGAGACTCCCACATCATATGTAAACAATTAGAACTATCAGTTAAGTTACAATAATCCCCGCAGGTGGCGGGCCGCCGCCTCCGCCACCGCCCCCCTTCCCGGGCATGGGGGGCGCGCCGCCGCCGCCGCCGCTGCCGGGCATGGGGGGAGCGCCGCCGCCCCCGCCCATGATGGGCATGGGGCCCAGACCGCCGCCGCCCTTCGGAGGGCCCATGGCTCCTAGGATGGTAAGCTGGGTGTTTATAGGGTTCCGTACCAAAATGGTAAAACGGAACCCTATTAAGAGGGGGTATAAAGCAAAATTGGCAATCGTAGATTCAATTTTTACAGTAGTAGATCAAGTTTTTAGAAGCTGAATAAGGAAATAGATAAACTTCATTATATTATTGAGTGAATGTAAGAATCAAAAACATAAAAAAATTAAATTTTCTCGATAGAAAAAAATCACAAAGTTAGGTCTAATTTTCAACTAAAATCAATTTTTTTTTCAATATGGTGCATGTTTTTGAGTCAATATTTTAATATGTTACGCTAATTAGTATCACGGAGGGATTTGTAGATCGATTTCTAAATCAAATCTATAATTTACGAATTATTTAAATAAAATACATTAATTGTCTTTATAGCTCTAGGATTTTGACATGCTCTGTTCCATTTATCAGTACCGTTGAATTTGATTTTTTCCTAGCTTTATACCCCCTCTTAATATGCCTCCGATGTCTGTTTGTCTGTCAGAGCGCTCTATCTGTTGAACGGAATAGGTAGACAGCTGAAATTTTCACAGAGTACATGTTACTGTGGGCGCTATAAGAACAAATAATTAAAGATGGCTGAACTTTACGAAAAGATAACAATACCAGTAATATTTAAGTACTTAATATTAATTTCAGTCAAGTCTAACAGAATTTTATGATACCCATGAACCACCCTACCCGTGAACGTTAAAATGTTATAGTGTATTTTGTGTTATTATTTCCAAAGGTAATTATTGTATTACAAATTAATTATTAATTTACTAGCTACGGTTGAGGAAAACATCGTGAGGAAACCTGCACACCTGAGAGTTCTCCATAATGTTAACAAATGTGTGTGAACAAATGTGTGTGAAGCCTGAAACATTCAGATTTGGAGAAAGCTTCGTACCCACCGAAGAAACACTTACTTTTATATTATTAGTTTTTAAGCACTATTTTAAAAAGATGTGCCTAAGAGTTTTCTTCCGCCATTTCTTTTTCTTTTCTAAAAATTCAAAGGCACCTTAGCGATACGGCGGTAAATGCAGAAAATGACGTTCATAAGTGTATTAAAAGTACCTACGTGAAATAAATGATTTGAGTTTTTGAGTTTGATGTGTTATTGGTGGTTCAGCCGCAGCCGGACGTGCTGCCGTACGGGTTGAAGCCAAAGAAGAAATGGGAGGTGGAGGGTCCGCTGAAGAGGGCCAACTGGAAGACCATCGTGCCGCAGAAGATGTCCGAAAAGGCGTTTTGGGTTAATGTAAGGAATGGATACTTATTGCCTATTTGAAAGGTTACCAGCATAAACCGATGGTTACCAAACTTTTTTAAACCTTTTTAAATTGTCATTATCAGGGAGCACCGGTTATATTAAACTAAATGTGAACTAACCGTAAAATGTAGAAGTAATAAGGGAATAATAGTTTAAAACGAATGAAACAAATTTTAACTTTCCCACTTTCCACACAAACAGATGTATTTTTGGGATGAAAAGTACCCTATCCGTTATCCAGGTTTAATGTTGACTACTTTCATTGAAATGCATCGAATTTGAGTAACAAACATCCAAACATCAAAACATACAAACTTTCACACTGGTAACGGTCTTAACACTGGTGTAATTTTTGGTACAGGTGCGAGAAGACCAGCTGGCGTCACCGGACATCCTCAGCGGGCTGGCACAGAAGTTCTCCAGCAAACCGGTCGCGAAGAAGAACGAGGACGCTGTTGACAAGTGAGCATATCTTGTCATCATCGTCGGGCATTTACACCGGCGCAACCTTTACGAAACATACATACATACACAACATACATAATACATACATAAATATACATACATATTTCGGGCTCGTGTTCATTACCATTATAAATAGAAGTGGCTTCCGGCCACGTGGCTCTTCCAAAAGAAGCGCCTCTGCGCCAGAACTACCGGTGGGCGTGGCGGTGGCCAATTTGCACGGAGCCATATTGTTACACTAACATTTCCTCGATTTATATGATTATAAGGTAATGTAACGTGTTTGTGTGCGCGCCCAGGGTGCACACACTGAAGAAGGCGAAGGACCTGAAGGTGCTGGACAGCAAGGCGGCGCAGAACCTGTCGATCCTGCTCGGCGGGTCGCTGAAGCACCTGTCGTACGACCACATCCGCACGTGCGTGCTGCGCTGCGACACCAGCGTGCTCACCGCCAACGTGCTCGACCTGCTCATACAGGTGAGGGGGTGGCTCATGTGGGTGCAAGTGTAAGAGTGTGCTGCTTGTGTGTGCAAGTGTAAGTGTGTGCTGTTTGTGTGCAAGTGTAAGAGTGTGTTGCTTGTGTGTGCAAGTGTGAGAGTGTGCTGTGTGCGTGTACATGTTGCTGTATATGTTTGCTTATTTACTATTTGCGTTACGATTTGTAAATTTATTTGGGAGGGCGCGCTACGAACTTGTGTATGTGTGTGCATAAACTTTATTAAAATAAAGTTAACTTTTTTCCAATTTAATTCTATTAATTTCTATTAAAAAAAACGTGCCTCAAGAAATGTACTACTTAGGGCGATTGATGTCAGATGTTAATAAAATAATGATGTTTATTTTATTTGGTCCGCAGTACCTGCCACCGGCGGACCAGCTGAAGAAGCTCTCGGAGCTGAAGTGCAGCAGCTCGGAGCTGACGGAGGCGGAGCAGTTCGCGGCGGCGGTGGCCGACGTGAAGCGGCTCGGCCCGCGGCTGCGCAGCCTCGCCTTCCGCGAGCACTACGCCGAGATCATCTCCGAGGTCAAACCCGTGAGTGGCTGTCGAGTAATGAGTTCTTGTTGGGGGAGCGCCGGCGTAGTGAGGCTTCGCCGTGTCGAATGTTACTGAGAAGGTTGAGGTCAATTACTTTTGAGAAAGTATCGGCGTGCAGCGGCTGTTCCGTGCAGAATATTACTGAGCTTGTAGAGAGTATTTTCATTGCTATTTTTTTTGTAAACAGAGTGAAAGAGTGAAAGAAAAATATTGGCTGTTAATGCCGTTAAATTTAACCGCCGTGCTATATTTATCTAATTATGTCTTTGTCAATAAAATTAGTCGAGTTACCGTAATTTTCTTATGCGCACTTTATAGAGACTCGCGCTTACAAACTTGTGCACGCGGCTGCGTCCACGAAAATATTGGAAATAACGTTGTCTCGCAATCAGTAACAGTCAATAGGTTTTATCTAAGTTAATTAGTTAGTTATGACTTGGTATCATAATCAAGTAACTTACACAAAGTAAAAAGAAACGATTAAAGTTTTATTTAATAGATATTATAATGAACATATCGATCTCTGTCAGGACATAGTGTCGGGCACGGCGGCGTGCGAGGAGGTGAAGTCGAGCAAGAAGTTCGCCAAGATACTGGAGTTGCTGTTGCTGCTCGGCAACTACATGAACACCGGCTCCAACAACGCCGGCGCGTACGGCTTCGAGATCAGCTTCATTACCAAGGTTGGTGGGTGCGGGGCGCGCGCGTGCGCGTGCGTACGTGCGTGCGTGCGTGCGTGCGTGTGTGCTTACGTGTGAGAGAGCGTGTCTATGTTTATATACGTGCGTGTGTGCGGTAGTGTGTGCGTACGTGTGAGAGAGCGTGTCTATGTTTATATACGTGCGTGTGTGCGTATGTGTGTGAGGTGCCAGAGCAAAATGGCATTTGCGTGCTAGTAAACAAAGGGTGGTTGAGTTAATATGTGTGAACAAAGTGAAGGAAAGTGTGCGTTTTTGTGTAAAAGTGCGCGCACGTACATAATTATGTTCAGTCAACAAGAGAAACATTGAAAAGAGGTAAAACATGTGTTTTAGTTTCTGTGAGAAAGAGAACGCACATGTGTTTATGTTTTAGGTGCCTTTGAAATTAAAACCGTTTACATTTACTGTTTAAATATATAAAACGTACATAACGCGAAGCGTTTTTACATTTTCACAATATTTTTTTATTAATATTGTCATTTTTGTGATACGAATCTTAACGTTCTATTTGTCAATGTTTCCCAGTTAACATCGACGAAGGATCTCGAGAACAAGCACACTCTGCTGCACTACTTGGTGGAGACCATTGAGAACAAGTTCCCCGATGTACTCACCTTCGCCGAGGAGATGCCACACATTGACAGGTATTACATAAATACAGACATACACATAAACACACACACACCCCAACAAAATGCTTTTTTGTCTTGTGAATGACATCACGGTCACAATCCGAATGAAATTTAATATACTCGTAATTCCCGGATTTCTAAATTGGATCCCTTTGGATTATAATTTGATACATGAAACGAAATCGTTTTAATTATGGTATTTTTAATTATAAATATGTTCTATAAGTAATGACCCAAATCATTTCATTCATTTAATCAAAACCGCCTTTTTGGAACATTGTAGAAATTCGAATGATGACTTTTAAATTTAAATTCTCTTCCTTCATAGTTGGTTTATCATTGCGATTGTAAAGGGATTGTATATTAGGATTATATAGAATGGGGAGGTACCCCATTCTATAGCAATGTCTCTAAGTCCTTTCTAGAGTCACATTGACATTCTCCACAGGGCAGCCCGCGTGTCAATGGAGAATCTCCAGAAGGCGCTGAAGAAGATGGACAACGACATCCGCGCGCTGGAGACCGACCTGAACAACTCGCGCGTGCCGCAGTGCCCCGACGACCTGTTCCATGAAACGTTGAGCGTATCCTTTTGTTGACGTTACGTGTTGTGGTTGGTGAGCGATGGTCATAGGTCGATTGTTTCTATACATAAGCTCGGGTTCCTTTAATTTTTATTCGTTAACTAATTAAATTTTATGCTTCCATACATGAAACGGAAGAAAACGTGTGAGTTTCATGAGAGTTACATCTAGAGTGATGTCCTCGGTGACGGTAGCATTGGGCTAAAAGGTGTGACCTTTCGGTCCTGAAGTGGCATAATTTTCGCACTTTAGGGTTTGATTAAATATTTAGTAACGAGTTTTGTGTCTGTACTATACAAACACACGTGTGCACGTCATATTTACCGTTGCACCCCACGATAGTTCCTTAACGCGCGCACAGAACTTCGCGGTGGAGGCGCGCGAGCAGTGCGACCTGCTGCACTCGATGTGCCGCAAAATGGAGGCGCTGTACGGCGAGCTGGCCGAGTACTACGTGTTCGACCCGCACAAGTACACGCTCGAGGAGTTCTTCCAGGACCTCAAGACGTTCAAGGACTCGTTTGCGGTCAGTCTTGGACCATATGTTATTAATATTGATAAGATTGTGCGTGAGTGTCGCTTGGAGGTTGTATGGAAAGTGCTTATAATCGAACGTTTGTTTCGGTTTCGGTTTATACGAGTATGTAATCAAATATACAAAAACAAATAATCTCTTTGTAACTTCGGCTCTTTAATTTCCCACCACGCTGCTCAGGGCGGATTGGTGGAGAGTAAATTAATTGTTAAAAAAACTTTTATTTACATAACCCTAACAAAATTTGGTCCTTCGAGCCGAATTCCTAAATGTTCCTAAATCATCGGTCGTCGCCCGCAGGCCGCCCACCAAGAGAACGTGGTCGCCCGCGAGACGGAGGAGCGCGCGCGGCGGGCGCGCGAGGCGCGAGCGGCGGCCGAGCGTGAGCGGCGCGACCGCCAGCACCGGTACAAGCAGTTTGTCGACATGGAGAGCGCGCAGGACGGCGTCATGGACAGGTACGCACCGCGCGCTGTATTGGATGTGTATTGCAACGTGAGCGAAACATCTTGCGCTAACTGTACACTGTATGTCCGGTATTATATGAACAAAACGAATTGGACGTGTAGCGGCGTTTAGCTACACTACATTTTATTGGATAGTAACTTGTCCTGACACACGTATGGTGGGAGTCCGTGGGCGACAGTGGTTATTTAAAACCCCTTTTGCTGGTCAGTTGTTGGCGGAATGAAAAATATGTGCGATATAACAAGTAACGCTGATATAAGCTCACGATTGAAGTGAACAGATTGAGCGACCCATACAAATATTCTGTGAAATCGACCATTTTAGCTGGTTAATATTTCATTGAAATATTTATTCATTAATAAAATTGTGTTGTATTTCAGTTTGATGGAGGCTCTACAGAGCGGATCGGCGTTCAGCAGAGAACGGCCGCGGAAAAAGGCCAACCCGAGGGTAGCTGGCGGTAAGGATATCTTTTATTGTTATAACTAGATTTATAATAAATAGTTTGACTATTGCTATGATGCTACGTCTAATTTAAAAAATATATTACATAATGGAAGATACAAAATAAGCTATTAGGCATTATAAATTCTAGACAAGACAAATTGAGGCAATTTATAATAAATTAAAAAGGGATAATATTTAATGAGATGTTAAATTAATCAGGCAATATTAAAATCGTAGTAATGTAAAGTGTAAAAAATGAAAAGTAGTTATACAATATGTTAAAAAAGTAAGTTTAAGGATGTAGAATCATTTCACGTGTTACAAGTCATTTTAAATGTTATTTTTATTAAATTAATGATCTCCCGATTCATTAAATAGTAAAATATAATTGAATAACTCATCATTAGTAGTTAAGTTAATTAGTCAATGCACATTTAAATTATAATTGGTCTTGTGATGACTGCACAACTGCAATCACAGCGGCTGTTCACATCGTAAGCTTTCATATTGCAATCATTCTTGGGTCCTTTGTCTCTGTCTGATGAGCGAGACAGGGAATTTTTCATGGTATTAAAAATGTATTTTTAATAACTGCTGTATGACAGCTAAGTTGGTTCTTACTTATCGATATGAAAGCAATTTTGTTAGTACATCACTGTTGTATTAATTTGTTATTACAAAACTACCCTCACAAAGCACAATTTTGCATGCACTTCATTTAGAGGACGCAAGCGAGGAGGAAGGACTTGTGCAAGCGATATTGCACCGTATTGCAGGTAATAGCGGTAACAGGAGTATTAGTCTACTTCAAAGTTAAGCGACTGCTGTGACTTCGTTCTTTTTCAGTATTTTTTTTATTTTACTTCATGAGATGATTGATTTTTTTGGCAATCAAAATGAAAGAAACTAAGAAGTTTGATAGAGATTGTTATCTAAAGATATCAACCGGGACCGACGGCTTTGCGTGCCTTCCGTAGCACGGAAGACTTCAGAATTTTATCCACTAGCGGTCACCCATCCATATACTGACCGCGCCAGCTGGTGCTTAACTTCGCCGCAAGCCGGGCTGTGAGCGCTTTACATAATTATGTCCTAAGGTTAATTTGAGTCTAAGGCACATAATATATTTATTAGATTCCGGTTCGTCCATTCGCCGCGGACGGCTGGGGCGCGTTAGACGCACTTCGTCACCGAAATTAGAAACATACAGACAAGTCTCTATACGCACTAGAGTTTTGATAATATTAACACCGCAGCAGTTGATTCTTGCGAGCAATACAGTTTTAGATACAATCAATATAATTCCTTTTGACGTCAATGATTAGGTTATGGAATTAGGTAATGGATGGAAGAATAATTAGGTTGTGTCTTAGAATAATTACACTATAGAAAGACAGTCTTCATACAAGCGCTCTGTCTAAAGTGAAGCACTAAACCGAAACTTTCCCAAACTTCGGCTGCGGATAATCATATGTTTTTTAGCAATAATACATAAATAGATTTTCGGATATTTTGTGACACAATTTAACTGGACAAATCGTCTTATTTCTTTTTTTCGCGAGACACGTTTGGCGTGCGTTGACATTGAACACTACGGAGATGCCCGGTGTTTGGAGTCATTTCTGACTCCAATTAAGGTGCTTCAAAATGGCCGCGCGGACTTGGTTTCTATTAGTAATTATTCTAAGGGTTGTGGTCAATTATTGTGTTATGGGGTCAAGCCGTATGGCGCATGGTCACCACGCCTATCCGTCGTGCTAAGCGTCCTGGGTTCGATTTCCAGCGAGAAGGAAATTTAATTGATGCGTTTATATTTCGCCTCTTTGCTTCAAACGTGTTATCTTGCAAAATACATGTCACTATATTGAAGCAAAGAAGCGATGTCTGTTCTCGCTCTGGATTTGTGTGTGTTGACCATGTCACCCACGACACAGGGAATCCTAGTGCGGGGCTATGAGTGTGTAGCGTTATTTATATTATTGTGTTGCTTGCAGGAATAAACGGATATTAAACATATCTAACGATATTTAGATGATTATTTTAAGCTTTTGATGTTGTCGTTGATGTGAATCGTTCGTTCAAATCACGTTTTTGTTACATTAGCTTTATTTTGCTTTATGAAGAGGCTCCTAAGATCGATTCGTTTTTAATTAATGAATTTATTAATTAATAACTATTTAATTTTTGTATGTAATACATGCTTAAACCAACTTTTAATATATTTTCCTTTCTATACTTGGTTTTTTCCCACATCAAACTACTATATAGATTAACAAACTTTTTAACATTTTTTCTTTTGTCATTTATGTTGTCGTAGATTTGGAATACTAATACTAAGCTCTAGAAAGTGCCATTTAATTTTTACATCGATTATATTATTTATTATATAATAGTGGTGAATTTGTTAATGGAATTTGTGGAAAACTAAATTTGTTTATTTATTTATTTATTGCACAAATATGGTTCATACAGAATTATTACATATAAAACGTAACACCATTACATAATATGGTGTTAAAATTTACGTGTTAAATCACAAAATTTTAATTCAAATGAGGTTTCGCATTCGAATCATGTTAAAACTTACCTACCTCAATGGTAACACAAAACACTATCTTATGCCACAGCGCCATTTGATTTAAGGCTCACGTCATTTATAAACATAACGTACGTCAATTATTTGTGTTTGTACGTATAAATTATGAAAAGGTTAAAACAATAAATTGTTCGTCCGCAGCTGAACGACGAGCCCAGCTGAGCAGATCTCGGTCCCGGTCCGGACTGACGGGGCCTCTCACCAGCAGGGAGCTGGCCAAGTGAGTATGTTACGTACATACCGTTTGCATATACGGCTGACCAGTGAGGCGTTATCTAGTTGGTATTGTTGTTCGAAGAGTGCTATTAAGGGATTGTAATATGCCCCAGTGATGAAAGTGATTTAAGTGTTCCCTATACGACTGGCGATATGGTTATCATGTCTGACCGCCGTTCAAAGGGGTTCAATCCTCAATGAGGCGGAAATTTTTATTATTAGTATGTATAGTATTAGTAAGTAGTGTCGTTGGTCTGGGTGTGTCCTTGACTTCGTCTGTTGTCCATGGTACCCGCGAAACAGGGAATTCTAGTGTAGAGCAATTAAGTGTGTCATGTTATTTAAAAATTAACCTTAATTTTATGACTAGTCCTGCCCAAGTTGTTTGTAATGATTAAGCCGCGTAATTAATATTTCAACTATAATAATGAGGTTTTGTAATATTTTTAATTATATTGTTTCAGCGAGTTGTTGAGCAACGCGTGACGTCCCCAGTGATACTAGTGATGTAACTGTATATTAGTTTTAAGGTTATCGACTAAATTGTACACCTCTCGATGCTGTACCCCCGGCGCGGGGGTCCCGTGGCCAATACCATTACATCTTTAATTTATTTACTGTTAACTGGATTATCTGTGTATTTTGTGAAACAGTTTATATTTTTCAGATACAGATTAAAATTGATATAATCAAGAATAGTCGGTTCTCAAACTCAAGTAGCGTTAACATATTCAGAGCTTTGCGCCGACTTTTTTTTTTTTTTTATTACTTGCTGTTAATTAAATGCGTAAAACCAAGTTAATCCTCTAACGGAAATTGATGTGTAATTTTCATAAAAAATATAATAAGTAGGTAATCAACGTCTTCCCGCGTATTTAGACGGCCGCCATTTTGGCGAGTCCTCTGACGTCACATTGTCTTCAAAAAGTAACTTTATTTATTATATGCCTTAGGGCTCCGTATATACGGATTAAATTCAAATAGTACTCGTATATACTGTAATCACTTTCGAACTGACATGCCTGGTGTGACGAATGTGTCAACTTGTATACTTGTAAAGAATTTTTATTGGTTTTAAATTTCGTAATTCCGTTTCGGATAAGTCCAATTTGTGATTATTTAATTGTAATAAATGATGATTCATAATGGATGGTTTCATAATCTGTTATCGATTAATTAAACAGTATACTATTGTATGAGATTATTACATGTAAAATTATATTGAACGCAATAGTCCCATTCATTGATAATCGAGAACACGATTGAGGTAAGTGCACACGTTGTCACAATACATTTTTTCCAATGGTATTATATACGTAGATATGTCATTAGCACGCAGAAAGTGAGGCAGTCAAATTCCCCTAATTAATGTAATTTTCATTTCGCTATCTTTTCGGTCTCATACATTCCGTGATTAATATTGCGAATTGATAAGCACAGGTAATAAACCGTTAGAAAATCTTACCTCGTTAATGCATTATTATGTACTTAAATTACGTTAAACATAATATCATATTTGATTAAATCGATTGTTTTTTGGAAGAGCAGTGACGTTACAAAATGGCGAGCGAAAAAAAGTAATTTTCAACGCTATACGGTTGCTGTGTGACGGGACTGTTATTGGAAACTAACCCCTACTACTATAGAAAATTATTTCGATTTACAACTTAGCAACAATGGTAACTAGTAAACGGCTTAACATCAATTTGCTCCAATCACTGCGTGGTGTACACTATTTCGCCCTCCATCAATATTATCAACCGTAATATAGAGCCGCCTCCATCTAAGGACTTATATTTAAAGTTTAGCTTGCATTAGCTAAAAGGAACATTTTAATTATATATAAGATGCGCACAACGTTAATAAAATAATAAAAAATATATTTGTGTATTTAAAATTATTATCATTATGTATACCTACGTAGCCTAATTAGTTGACATACTTATCCGAACTGCATATAATGTGAGGAAGTGTGATTTGAACAGATTTTGGCTTCTTGTATAGAATTTTACTGCAAATTGATTGTAAATTTTGAAATTGTGTTTGTATGTCTAGGTGTATCTTTATTAAAGTTAGTAAAATGTATACAGAAAATTTCCTCCTTGTCGGAGTTTTACATAACACCAATTGAATTATTTATCACTGTATGGAATTCATGAATATTTTTATATTTATAAGTAGCGAGAAGTGATATTACCGGCTTGATATTAAAATTTAAATTGTAGGCTCGTACTGCTTCCTTTGCGTCCATTTTTAAAAAAATTGTTCAATTTTATATGAAAATATAATATGATTATAAGGCTATATATTGTTTTATTATGCAATTGCTACTCAATTATACTTTGAACTAAATTACAAATTTACATATCGTGTATAACTTTCAGATATTTGTATAAACTGAATTGGTTCAAAAAACTAAAAAAAAATGCATAATTTTATATTGATTCCAAGTGTATTTTAATTCTTTATCATTACCTTTTAAAAAAATTATTTTTAAAGTGCAATACTAAAAAGACACTGAAAATTTTCATTCAACGCTACGTATTGAATGTTTTTTTTAATATCGCACATATTTTATTGTTATCAGTTAACAGTTCGTTTTTTACCCAAGTGAATGTATTTAATTCAAGTTGCAATAACTGCTACCATCACGATATTTTTTTTATTATCTACGTGTAGACATTGGGTATTTATAGCACAGTGTTAATCAAACCCTGAACGAGGATTAATTATATAGTTATATTGTACTAAGTTTAGTTTTCAGATAAACATACTTACCGTTTCGAAAATAAACCGATATCAATGTCAAACAATTAAAAGTGGATAATTCGGAAATATTATTTTAGTGTTAATATTATTTATAACTTAGTTAGTATTTTGTAAAAAAGACACCAATGTTTTGTGTCTATTTATTTCGTCGATTTAGTTAGATTGTGTTAATTTTGCTACGGATGGACACTGTGTAACAGTTATATTGCATAATATTAGATTATAAAAATTATATGCGTGAATAATTCAATTTTTAAAATACTATATCGCTTGATTAATTTGATATTTGTTCAGAAATGCAAACTGAAAAAGAAACAGCTGTGAAAAAGATTTTTAGTTTTGTAACAATGAAGCATCGTGGGGTGCTGCTGCTGTGTAACAAAGATTGTAATTTGTACATTTCCCGTAACATTGTTACACAGTGTGCGTCCGCCCTAATACTGCACAATAAGATCTTTACACAAACGTGTACATTTTGTATAGTTTTAATTTGCATTTGTTTACTCTCACACGTGATTTAATAATAATAAATTAAGTTGTAAATGGATTCCGTAATAATTGTTTTCAATTAAACTTAATTTGTTATTTTATATATCGGAACCGTAGGCTAGCGATACATCGATATACATAGTATTTCTATACATGTAAATATATTTTTGTAAAACGTTAAATTTTTAATTAATTATAATGTTTTTGAAACTATACTGTTTTTGTTCTATATTGATTACTGTGTCCTCGAGATGTTGATCTGAGATCTGTTGGTAGTGTCTGCATACCTAAAAACGGTCCAACAATACCTACCCGACACTATGGGAATATTCTGCCTCTACTAGTGTACCTCAAAATAATATTCTCCTTTATCGGCGTGATAAATATGTGTACCGGTATGCTCGTCAATTTACTATTTTCTTATACTAATTGGCACAGCTGAATCGTGGGCGGACGAATGACGAAACTGAAAAGGTTCCGTTTTAATACGGAACCCGAAACATGAGATCACAAACAACCTGCTGTCAATTATCCTTCGCTTTATTTAGTATGGGGTGATGCTATTAAAATTACAAACCTGAAATTAATTTCGGATTCATCAAATCTTTCACTTTTCTGAAATCCTTTGCATCGATGCTATTCCATGCCATTGTTCTCATAATCTCATTTGTGGTCATTTCAATAGTGGAGAACTACTTGATGTTGATTAGAGGTGAATAAACGCTTGTTGAAGAAAGTGCCAAAAATCAGTGTTTATGATTTGTGATTAATTTATCTATGTTCAATGCACTTTTGTGGCTTCTAATTTTAATTTCTGTTAATCAAAAAGTATATTTATTGATATTTATGTGGCATTAATTTGCTAGTGAATACTAACTAACCTCAAATTTACTTAAACACTTCAATTTGCTGTTTAAAAATTTAATGTATTGAAAATAATTTTCATTCCTTTAAGATATAAAGGCATCAGACGATTGAAATAAAACAACAAATTCACATTTAGTATATATTATTACACATTGGATTAGGATATGACATCAAGTGCGCGATCATCGCATACGCTACGCTTAAAAATACATTACAATATAATCATACAAAACTAATAATAATAATCGACAATACAAACCATTTAAAAAATAAATGCGGCGATTTCAAAAACAGATCCGATGTTTTTATTCTCATCTGTGATTTTGACGCCAGATGGCAGCACTGGATCATTTAAACGGCCAAAAGACTAGAAGCCGAGGCGAGTACTATGGAATGGGTTGACGAAATCTAAACCAACTTTTTTGTCTCGATATATAACTTATTTTTTAATATTTTTCGATTGTAAATAATATCCATGCGCCGTTTATAATAATCCAGTGTTAAAGTTGAGTTTCCGTTTGTCAAAATTATTATTAACGTTTTGAACCGTAGTCGTTCAGTTAGAGAAACTAGTGGTAGGTGTTTGAGAAACGGTCAGGAGAGACGTTCGACAAATCATTTGATACAGATTTACGAATATATCGTTACACACTGACCGTATTAGAAAATCACTTAGTGGATCATTGTTTTATGGGTATGGGATTACAATGACTTGATAATTTTATGGTAATCATCATCATCATCATCACAACCCATAACTGTCCCACTGCTGGGCACGGGTCTCCTCTCACAATGAGAGGGGTATAGGCCATAGTCCACCACGCTGGCCAAGTGCGGATTGGCGGACTTCACACACCTTTGAGAACATTATGGAGAACTCTCAGGTGTGCAGGTTTCCTCACGATGTTTTCCTTCACCGACGCAGGTGATAATTAAATTTTAATACGCACATAATTTTTGAAAATTAGTGGTGCGTGCGGGGTTTGAACCCGGAACCTCCGGTTCGGCAGTCCAACGTTCAACCACACCGCTATCACTGCTTGTATTGTATTTTATGGTAATAGCCGACAATTACCCCTCACATTGTGAGAGGAGACCCGTGCCCAGCAGTGGGACAGGTATGGGTTGTGATGATGATGAGCCGACAATTTAATATACTGGTAGGTCAAGTGACAATCTGTTATTACCTTCTCAAAACCTCGATTACCGATGATTCGCGCAACAAGAGCAATAATTGCACTCGATAACCATATTATTATAAACATGTTGAGCAACATATTTTTATATATTGTAAACAGTCACTTTGCCAAGCCCAATAGCAGTATTTCATTAATTGATATTTTTAGTTTAGCATCACCTGATAACACTAAAAACTATATGAAATGAAGCCGTTTACTGCTCATAATATTTTTAAGTGATCCAATTTCGGTCAATGTGTAAGTCTAAGTAGCGTTCATCACGCAATTAAATAAAAAAAATGAAAAAATAAAAGCAATGAAAGTATCAAACGGACAACACTTGTTTGGAAACAAATTTGAAGCAAGATTACATTTTATCTTAATTATATTTGTGGTACCATGTCCACGCGTGGGATTTTACTTGTTATTATTATACAAGAACTTTATAAGTTATAAATTCAAATATACACCCGCTTTACCCTTACCTTGATTTAGTCATTACTTAAAGACATATTTTAGTAGTATAATACATTAGTGTATAATATCCAGAGGTGATCGTTAAGTGCGCCAGGTTGGAATTTAGGAAACGCTAAAATGTTTTAAAAATCCTAAAATTGACATCAAAACATCACACGGTACTAAGACTAGTCATTGTTCCATTAATTTTGACTTTGACATTTCGACTTGACAGTGTAAGCTTCCATACCAGTTAAAAGATCTTTATTTGCAAAATAACTACCTGAAGACCTGTCTTAACGATTACATCTAATATTATATACAACTCATTGGCACATATATAATATATGCTAGGCTTACTTTGTTTTATTATTAGTCAAACTCGAATATTCAAGTACATCCGCCAACGCTCTAACGAATGCATATTATACATTTTATACACGCATCTTATCGAATAAACGCGCTTACTTATAAATCTTATATCTCTACATACCGCGTATGAGAGCAGTTTCTCTGAATTATACACAAGCCTTACACAAAAAATATACGCACAGTTAGTATGTGCGTGTTTATATGCATTTGAAAATACATTAGAAATATTATTTCCAAACAAGTGTTATTCAAAGCAATGACTACAAAGGTACGAACGATCAAAGCCGAAAATTCCAAATTCGTTATTACCTAAACCTCTTTGGCAATTTTGAATACTTATTTAGCACCAACTTTGGCTAAATTAAGTTAATTTTGAAAGGATTTAAGAAGTGAGCCAAATCAATGCGTCTATCGGTATAATCCAAAAATTCAATTGAATGGGTTGCCCTGGTACTGACTAGCCTCAGTATAATTTACTCTGTTATGCACCCCCTTCGCCTCCCACGCAACAGTGCAAGGGGTAACCGGATGACGTCACATTACAAGCAAGTATGGAACCCACCCATCCAAAATTTTCTTCATAAGAAATTTTTGAATACCGACGGAGGCGTACTTAAAAAAAAACTAAGCGTAGAAAGAGATAGCTGCCGGCCTTGCCGTGCGAAGTAGAGTAGAGTACACCTTGGAATTGAATTGGCTGTTTGTGTTCAATACGAAACAGAAATAAAATCTTTGTAAATTTCCAAAACTAATTCTTTAATCAAAGTTTGTCAAAAACATTTTGTGGTATTATTTCTGTTAACACACATCGTACATTTCGTGATGTATACCTACGACTGACCTAAAAGGAATAGTCGATGAATGGCCAGTTATTATTTAATTTTAATTATTGTGTAAAGATTTTATAATTCCATAAGAAAACACTAACTGCCAGTTCAATCCCACGTTGTAAAGTTAATTTAAAATAATACAATAACTTGTTACTCATTGAATGAGATCGCATCAGTCTATTCCGTTATAAGAAATTTGAGAACAGGAGGTACTTAGTGGTTTAAAGGGGAATAAAAAATATGTATTTTATATCGATCGAATATAATACATTTGAAAGCGGCTAGATACAAAATTAAGTTATACCAATGATTTAAAACCTTAATCAGGGACATTAAACATTTTAACAATTTTTTAATTTTAATATTTATATTTCGACTATTATAACGTCAAAGTAAAATGTTAAGGATATCCTAAACTGTGATTTTTCTCTCGCTTGTCAATGCAGCTGATATTGGACTCAAAATCAAAATGAATTTATTGATTAAATTCAATTGTTACCAATACAAGTTGTAACTTACAACGCTGTCTTTCATACGTATTATATTTTGATTGTAGTCAGATAGAGTATTTACTTTGATAATATACTCTTATGATGGAGCATCACATTATCAGCGATACAAGAAAAATGTCCTAACTAATATAAGCTTGTATGTGTGAGTCACGCATACTAACTTGATGGCGGTTTTGTCTCGCGTTACGTCATTTAGAGGCTAACAGTTAGTGATTATTTTTTCGTAAGCTTTTTAGTAAGTCTCTATCTAAAGATATATATCATCAAAGAGTCTTAGATTTAATTTAGGCCCTGCACACATTATAGAGTAATTTTCTTTTAAAACACCTGTAAACGCTCAAACACGTTTGTCAAATTTTACGTTTTGTTTGTACGTTTTTATCAAACGCGCACGCGTACATACAAGTTCGTCAAACAAGACTTCACTTTCAAAGCAGTTTTCGGCGTGAAGTGACGTTCCGACGCTCAGATGAGTAACGTTGACAAAGCATTTCTTGAAAAGTTTGTCAGTTTGTTTGACAAACGTGACTGTACACCTTCAAACATGTTGACAAACATGCCTTCAAACAAAATCTTGAAACATTCCGCCAAACACGTAGTTTGACAAATAATTTGTCAAGTTATTTGAGGGTTTACCGGCCGCTTTAGTATTGACCAATGAAGATTGGTCACCAGATAGTAAGAGATTATCACCGCCTATGGACATCGTGAGGGGTGCGCATTCCGATGGTCATTGACGCGATGGCCATGATCGGGTTGACGCAAAATATTGATAGTGTATATCAAATTTGTATTGTACCAATTATTTGTGTATTATGGTCATGAATACGATGTTATGTAAGACTATAAATCACTGAACAAAATCTGTATTGGCTCATTGTTAAATATATTTCTTATTTACTTATGAGCATTTTGTTATGCAATCGTAATTCGTAGCCCATAAGGTGTGCAAAGGCCTTGGATATAAATTAGTCACTAATAAAAATAATTATTAATAATCAGGTACAAGTGAAGAATAAGTGATGTAGGTGCATAATAATAATTTCAGAATATTTATATTAACATGAGAGTTATATAAAAATAATAAATTCTTAAGGTACAATGGCAAGAAAATAGTCATTTATTTTAATAAAATCATAGTCATTAGTAAGTAAATAAAAATAGTCTTTTAATTCGTCAAGTAGAAAATAAATTAGTTTTTTTTATATTTTTTAAACCACTAACACCTCGATAACTAAATAAAACAATAATCATATAACCGGGAGTCGATTTAATACACCCGGTTCGATATTTAAAATATTCGATAGTAATAAAAAACCTAAATTAAAATTACAAAATCCGCTTAAAGGGTACACTAGAATAAGATAAAAACATGGCATCACAATCACAGATGTGTATAAAAACGGTAAAACTATCGTACGGATCACATTTTTAATAATAAAATAATAATAACAATTTAAAATCACAGGCGTCAGACAGATCTGAGTGCTTAAAACTATTGGGAATTCAAAATGGCCGCCGGCGCCGCTAAAATGCCGCACCGAGGCGGATCCTCGCACGTCGCGCCGTCCCGAGCGGCATTTTAGTGCGCTACTAGCCTCACAAAAATTATATTTTTCGCTATCTATGGCACTCGACTCATCCACGCATACATTCAGACAAACAGTCGATCCTAAATTCGTTTTCCTATCAACTGAAACGTATCGTTTTACCGGCGGCATCGAATCGAATGCCACAGCGTAACGAGGCGTAATACTGAAGAGATACAACTTATAATTAATAATAAATACACGTACTAAACTAAACAAACCGTGAATGCGCTCTACGCTAAGTAGTTGCCGTTCGCTCAACACATAATAGAGAAAACGTTTAAAAAAATCAGTACCGAAAAAAAGCGGATAAAATAACGCCGCGTACAAAATAATGTGCGAATCACGCGCGTTCACTACGACACTAAATACACGACAAATCACCGCACGCCCGCCTACACTACGATACGTTAAAGCGTGCGTAAATACGCACGGAAGCGTAAAAATGACGCTTGCAAGCGTAAAAATCGCGCACGGGCGCGTAAGTAACTCACAAGCGCGGGTAAAAGCGCACCGACGCGTAATTTCACGCTCGCGTTGTGCGATCATTTGCTCAAACGAATTGAGCTTCAATTTTGTGTAATATTTAGTCACGTCAATAATAACAAATGTGCCTATCGGTAGTGTTACGCACAGTAGTGTAAGTTTTACGCTGTCGTGCGTCATATTTACGCACCTGCGGCGTGCGGATCGGGGAAATACGATTAAATGCAAAGGGAACATCAAGGGTGCGGGTGGCGTGGACTCCGCTTTTTCACTGTACTGACGTGATTTTAATGGTTAAGGGCAATGTTTCTTGGGTTTCTTTAGATTCTCCTCCTCGGCGCCAGACTTAGATACCTGAGTGGAAGGTGCGTCGGTCAGTTACAACACAAACAGATTAATTAATTAAGTTCATACAAAATCTGAGTAACATTGGATCGCAAACAGATTGCGCTGTGCATTTATCGAATGCAGGTCATAGTATCCACTAAAATATTCTTCAGTCTTTTCAAGTCAGTACCGACATACGAGCAGACGGGCCCCCTGATGGTCGAGCCGCGATGTAATAAAAATGAAAAATGTAAATTCGACGACCCGGATGGCGCAATGGTTAACACGCCGGATCGCCGTTCAGAGGGTCCTGGGTTCGATTCCCAGCGAGGCGGAAATTTGAATTTTGAATTTAAATTTCCGTTCTTGGTCTGGGTGTGTGTGTACTTGTCTTGTGTGTTGTCCATGGCACCCACGACACAGGGAATCCTAGTGTGGGGCTATGAGTGTGTAGCGTTATTTATTTATTTATAAAATGTCCCCAGCTCACCTCGGTGTACTTCTCGCCCTTGAGAGAGACCACCTTGTTGTCCCGGTAGCGGACCATCTTCTTGGGCTCCATCTTGGGCGCGAGCGGGCGGTGCTCCTTCTTGCCCGAGTTCTTGTCCACGTACGAGTAGCTGGCAACACAGACACACATAAAATAGGGGGTACTCAGTATTCGATTCTCATGCCAAATATGTAATTAAAAACGGTGCTTAAAATTTGATGTAACTATCCATTACAAACCCATAATGTAGACATACTGAGCACGCGCTCCACTAAAGGTCATTAACCCGGCCGCTTGGCACACAGCTGTTGACCATACATTCTGAGTATTTTTAGATAAATTTGATTGCCATTTTTGAAATAATTATTGTGTACAATTTTGACTTAATATTTTTAAACATTACCAACGACCATGTTCATTCCACCAAACACTTGACAGCTGACACAATTGACATTAATGACAAATAAAGCTGTCAAGTTTTTCTTTCATCGTTCCTCTTTCTCAAGTATTTTAATATTCGTCTCCTCTTTTTAAGTAGTTCTCTATAGTGTATCGAGAATTCTTTTCATTTAAGACAAAAACAGTTTCAGTTATGACGTAATTAAAACTAATATGTGTGCAATTCACACGTAGTAGAAGCGTCGAACGTCGACGAAGCGTCATTTCCGTTTCATCGCTTCACTTCGAAAGAAAAGATAGAAAGAAAGTCGCACACTACTTGGTAGAGCTTCCTTAGCTCACTAACGAACAGAGATGCATGGCAAGCGGCGTTCAAGCACAGCACTCACCGCTCAATGATGCGGTACTTGAGGGTGATGTCGTCGATGAGGTTCTGGCGCGGGCTGGGCAGCGCCGCGCCGGTCATTGCCTGGCCGTTGTCGCGCCGGTGCAACAGCGTGGCCGCCGCCACGTCCACCTCGCCGTCCGCGATCGACAGGCAATGCTTTATCTAGAGGATGCAAGTTTTTATCACGCTTTTACTAACGCACTGGCTGGTTTTCGTGTGGCTCGAAGGACCATGAAAAAATAGTAGTTGAGTAGTTGTTCTTGTATTTTTTCATTTAAGCATAAAAGGTGCTCTTAATATTATCTATTTTTTGCTCACTCAATCTGTGTGGTACCCAGTTCCCAAACATTAAGTTAGCCTAGTTGTTCGTGTCCATGCCTGATGGTATGACAGAGACAAATGTTGTAGTGATATTATGTGTTGTCCATGCCACCCGCGACACAGGGAATCTTAGTGCGGGGGTATGAGTGTGTAAGCAAATATTACTTTTAACCTATGAATAGCCTAAAGACAGCCGGATCCAGGTGTTGACTGACCTCAATGAGGCAGGTGTTGGGGAACATCTCCCGCAGCACCTGCACCTGCTCGGTGTACTCCTCGCCCTCGTACACCACGTGCTCCATGTTCTCCTCCTCCTCCGACTCCGAGCTCGAGCTGAACGGAACACCTCTCGTTATTGGGCAATACTTTAACCGTAGACGGAGAAGAGTATAGACTAATGAATGTCATCTATCGCACTCACACAATAAAAGGAACAACTTACGCCAATGACACGAAAAACGAGACAGATCATTCTGTCTCGTTTTGTTTCACTTTGTGCGTGCCGGATTTTTTTTCAACGAAAGCACAATTGCTTACATGCAAATAGTTGACCATCGAATTTTTCTAGTGCCACATACCTACAATTGAACTTTCTCGTGCTATCTCATGATGGCCACGCTTACCAGATGTCTATCGTTATCTGTCTGCGACTTCTGTACACTTGGCAGTGATCGTCCCTAAGGACCGAGAGGTCCCGGGAAATACTTTAACAGACGACCCTGTAGCACACTTAGTAGTGACGCTATCTAGGAAACGAGGGGTGCCGAGTTCTTGTCTCGGTCACACTTGTGACAGATATATGTTTGTTCTCAAGTCGTGGCTGGTGGGTATAATGTCGAATTAAAATTCACAGCTCGGCATTTTGTGGGCTTGCTCGGAATTGTTACGACAAAAAATACTCAGACTTTACGGCTAAGAGAGAAAGAATACTGTTAGTGTGTGAGAGTCTGAATACATTTTACAAGTATATCACGGCTTACCTCTCGTCGGCAACGGCTCTTAACAAAGGACCTCGGAATGGTCCGAACCTAGTCGGGCGAATCCGGCAAGTATAATAAGTGAGGTAAGCCGTGATATATGTACTCGTAAAATGGAATCAAGTAATTTCTCGATTGATGAAAAATCACGAACATAATCATAACCATTTCTTGAAGTAAATAAAAATTATAAGCCACTTACTGATTGCGGCCGCTCTTCACGTTGGGCGGCGGCAGCATGTCTCTCAGGGAGGGCATCACCGCATCGAACACGTCCGGCGACGAGTCGCCTGCAACGATACAACTTGTTCTTCCACTTGTCCAAAATCATCATCATTATCGAAAGAGATTAATTAAGGAATGTCACTTATTGTTCGCTGTTTATATTGTATTGTACGCAGTCATTGAAAGAGAAAACCACCGCGGCTGGTTTTCAGCGCATTCTTCTTTCATCTCACATGTTTCGCGCTGTGGTGGTATCTTTATATACTTGTAATTGTAAATTACATTACAATTTGTAATGTGACCATAGTTTGATATTGTGATCTGGCCATTCTAATTAAGTAGTTCTGAAGATGCAATTTTGTCCAACATGAAGTTTAAGAGTTACCTGAGGTACCACCCTTCTTTTCTCGTTGCTGACGGACCAGGTCCGCCTCCACCTCCAGCACCCAGGTGCAGACCTGACCCATGTCGATGGTGCTAAAGTCGGGGACGTAAGCTCCCATCATCTCTATGAACCCTGGAACAAATACTACCTTTGAAGTTGCCGATTCGGTTATAAGTTCTTCAGGGGCAGTACAGAATACTGATTCGAACCCGATACTGGCAGACCACCGTGACGTAAGAGGCGACTGATCCCATCTACTTGGTGATACGGCTTCGCGTAAGGATTATGTTATCAATATTATACAGTTATGTCAGTCTCGCCGTGAGTCCAAATACCAGAATAACAATTCGAAGCCGTGAGTACTTGTTTGCATTTGATATGAAATTATTGTATTGTTATCAGTGCCGGACACGTGTGCAAATACAAGCAAATCGGACAACTATAAATGGATAAAAAAATTCCCTTACATACATAGATCCAGGTCAAGGTAATGAAAGCGTGTTAAAGCTTGAAGCTTCTCGAATTTTTCGTTCTATCTATTTTGGAACAAATTCCGTTTATAGTGTGATTGTAGCGGATGAATAAATAAACGCGTTCAGCTAGGTTTGGCTTCTCCAAATGGAAAACCTAGGTCTGTAGATAGAATAATCAGATTTCAGATAGATAATTTAATTTAAGCTTACTTAAAGACGTCTCGTCTCAGAAAAATAGCATAGGACGCCCGATAAGGTATTTGGCGACCTGAAGACAGCTGTCATCCGCTGGATTCAGAAGGCTCAGAATCGGTCAGAGCGGCACAAGTTAGGGGAGGCCTATGTCCAGCAGTGAACACACAAAGTCTGATAGATGGATCTAATTGTAGTATGCAATGAACCACAGTCAATGCTACTTTACTAATGTACATTATCTTGATTACATAATGTTTTTTAAATTAATGAAGTACAAAGAATTAACTGAAACCAAAAACCCTACTCAAAAACTAACGAGGACACCTCAAAAAGAGGTCCAGGGAAACAGCACAGTTGGCAACTCTACGCTCCCGCTCCGGGAAATCCTGTGTCGGGTCTGTCGGGAATCAAACCCGTGAACCTTCATTCTTGGCGATTATTACCGAAAAACAATGATCGTCAGCATCACCAAACTCCGGATTGCCAAAATACCTAAAGCAGTATTTCTTATTCACAATAACAATTCAACGTTGTAACTCCAAAGACCAGGCTTCGTGCCGACCCTGAGCTGCTGACGTCCTCAATCATCAGGTGGGTGCTTAAGAACGCTGACGTAGAACCAATTATAAGTATCAACGTCCACAATACACCTTTCACGGTTCACTTCTGCCTTCGATATCGATTGGAACAGTAGCGGCACATCTATTCTTGTAATTGAAGAGGCCTGAAGTATAACTACGCTTCTCATTTGAGAAGATTATGGCGGTCGCTTGAGCGTGGGATGTTATTAAGCGCTCCAAAGGCCTTTGATAAGGTAAGTATTTTAGGCTGGGGCTGGGGCCGAAGTTTTTCTTCAACTCTACAACCTTGTTTAAACATTCTCACATTCAACAGTATTAGGTAGGACTTAATTAATTTAACCGATCAATTCAACACGACATGCATGGCAATCAATCAAAGTGAATCAATGATTGAAACATCATATAGCTCCACCCAGGCGGTCTAGGATGCTCTATATCCTTCCGGGGTTACTTCAGGTCGCGCGTGCGCGGTGCCTCCAGCTGTATCGATTGGATATGAGCTGTTGCATCAGGAATTTGTCTGTTAATATTAATTGCGTGATAAATTTTCTCCTCGCATCGCGTCGCAATAAACAAAATCTGGAAAATTTACAACTCGTTCACACATTCGTCATTGTCGATTCGATCAGTTGCTTCGCGATAGGCCAGTGGCCAATCTGGTTTAATGTGGGCATGTGGCTATAATTTAGACTTTGTATATAAGGTTCTGAAATAAAAAACCATTCGCTGTAAATCACAATTGAAAATAATCTTTATGTAAATGAGCATAAAAAAGCATAAAATAGTCCCTATTTTGTTTACATCTCTTATTAAACTTTAAACCACTTGCTATTACAGAAAGCCATTTGACAATAAGCGACATTGTAAGAGGAGACCCGTACGCAGTAGTTGGACAGTTATGGGTTGTGAATTGCGATAATGATGATACCTTACCTTTACCGGAACCCCGGTAAAGTAGAGTAAGGTAAGTTTGATATCTGTGTAACTTTGAAGACGATATTTTTATGATGGGGGGCTAGTGGAGGGTAGGTACTTGGATGGTTGACCGCTAGTGGCAAATTTATTGAGCGCTTCCGAAACCCCCGTTGTTCGACCACGGTATCATTACATAGCAGTCGTTATGCCATGCCCGAGACGAGTATGCGTTGGGTTAGGCCTCATCAGTTATGAAGTGAAACGTGCCCTGTAGTGGGCCATTATTTGAAGCCATACATTATCGAGACTATTCATATCATAATTAAATGTACACAATTCTTTATAAATTTAATTTGAAATTTGCTGTTGCTACAACTACGGGCTCTGTGTAGGGGATGATATTTTCGCGTTCTTTGATGTTCCCGGGGGATATTATTCGCGGGGGAAGATCAAAAGATAGCTCCAGGGGTGCTACCCACGTAGACTGTACTACACAATACAGTAACATAGATATTGCTTGCTCAATATAATTAAGTGTAGTACGAAGACATCGAATTTGAGCATTTCTTTATAATGAAATCACACAAAGACACGCAAGCACACACAAAATAATTCCATGTAATTTTCCATGGAAAAACACGATGTATAGGTACGTGTACCGCAGCGAAAGCGTTAACTCAATCGATGCTCTAATAGTCTAAGTTAAACGGGATAGTAGTAAGGAGTGCGCACATTACACCAACTCGACGTCAACTCCACTCCGACTCCACTCCGTTTCAACTCCGACGTTCCGTTCCGCGATCAACGCTTCATCGATGTCAACTCGACTCCGTCTCCACTCCGTTTCAACTCCGACGCTAGTTACATTACGTCATTGTGTCGGTCGACGCGTGGACTACTCGTCTACGGTGAGTCGTCAACGCAACGTCGACGCGTTGGTCTCGAAACGGAACGGCTATGGGTGTAGGGCGAGCCGTACAGGGCTTTTAAGTATAAGTTCGAAATTCAATCTTACCTTCAAAGATATAAGGCTCATAATTGAATGTTAGCTTTGTCAAGGTTTTAGTCGCGTTGGCGTCGGTCGGTCGTGGAGTCGTTGTAATGTGCGCACTCCTGTAAGTTACCCGAAAAACTCAAGGCTATCTCATGTTATGCAGCTGAATTACAATTCGTGTCCTAATTCAGAAATATACGAGTATTCAGCAGCCAACGGAAACTTTTCAGGTGACGAAATACTGAGAAGTGAGCGAAAACAATGATTTAAATAAATGAATAATAACTCCAGCCATTGCTAGCATCCTCATTTAATAATATTATATAGCTGAAGAGTTTGTTTGTTTGGTTGAACGGGATAATCTTAGAAACTACTGGTTCGAATTGAAAAAATATTTTTGTGTTGGATAATCCATTTATCGATGAAGGCTTTAGGCTATATAATCTTAATATACTTATATATTTCTTCTGTGCGTGTGTCACTGAACTCCTCCTAAATGGTACAGCCATTTAGAGGAGTTCAGTGACATTTGGTTGAACACCGATTTGGTTGAAATTTGAAATTTTTTGTGTCTTCAGGTGGATCCGAGAATGGTTTAGATTCATTCATTGAAACCGGTAAGTGGCGTAATTGTCGAGATTTACTAAGAAATCAGCTAAACTATTGGAGACCTCGAAGTTCTGCCATGGAAAGCATTAATTATATTTGATAAACTTTTCCTATAGGTATATCAAAATTTGAGGTCTCTCGGTTAGAATATTAAATATGTTGCAGAACAACGTCTGCCAGGTCAGCTAGTTTACTAAGAAAGTTTCTAAGCATCTATCTGCAGCATCCAAAATAAATAAAGTTAAATTAATTGTGATTTTTATTTGGCTCCTCATACTTACTTCATGAGATGTTGTCTAGCTAGTACAAGCGCATCTTTTCTTAATAGAGGAAGCTTGGAGAACTTTTCATCAAGGTTATTCAATGCCCAATAAAGGTTGTTAACTTGAATGTCGGATATTTCTTTACTTTTCGACTACCTTACTTAGCTTTATGACAGTTGACGATAAAAAGAAACGGTTTATTTTGACTTCCAAAGCTCTGAAATGTTCAAGATATTAGGCCACCCGTCATCCGTCTAATTACCGATTGCACCCCTGGTAATTTGAATTGAAAACGAAAAAATTTGTTCGTTTATTAACTATCTCCAAAGATACACTTTTACTCCTAAGTTGGAATAGAACGTCTTATTTGGAAGCGTCAGTGGCCCTAAAACTATGCAAAATCATAAGTAGCATTTCCCAAATTATGAGCGCGTTTTGGATGAGTCATGGAAAATAGGAGGTTACCACGTATGGCCAAGGCTAATGGAAAGACGAAGGAATATTAGGAATAAGTACGAAGCAAATTACGAATAGTATACGCTGAAATAACATCTGTATTGAATTAAGTAAGTACCAAAAATTTTCGAGTGTTACGGCTGTGTTTTCTTATTCATGGAATTATGTCTCTACTTGTCTTTGTGACAAGAATAGGCGAGTATCGAATTTGAAAATGTTTATAAGGTCACGGTTCATTTATCTACGGAAAGCATCCTTAACGGCGCACAAAATGACGAATTGCAAAATACTGCGACCTTCGGGTTCAAGCCTCGCCCGGGAGTGCATTTAGATAAAATCGATAGCGCAGAGTCAGACAGGTTTGATTCCTGTGAGCGCATGCGCGACACCCGGTCACCAGCCACCCGGGAGCCGCGGTAGGTCAGGTCTTGTTAACTGTTTTATATATGGGTGTAGCGAACAGCTGGAGAGCTAGGGGTTAGACGGCACCGCCCGCCATGTACATTAAATGCGTCGTTGTAATGACCATTGAATGGCAATGAAGCGCTGATCCAAGTTCGTACCTTGTACTTCATTAGTATATGCGCTCGTGGTAATTGACCACTATTGCTCAATAGAACTTATGTATGCGGTTTCAATAGGTAACATAAGGATACATACATACATACATCATAGATAAAATCTATGATAAACTGTATCCTTATAGATTTTATCTATGATAAACTGTATCCTTATAGATTTTATCTATGATAAACTGTATCGGGGTCCAATCTCTACATTTGACAGTTTTTGGATACTTTAATGTACGCGCAGGTTTTTTTATCGATAGACATTGACTTATTATTACTATGGACGTCGGGTCCGCGCTAAAAAATGTCCGAGCCAAATGAACAACAAAGCGCAAGGAGAACAACAATTCCGCGTTCACGACTGCAATCAAAATTAAACCGTGATGTAATGATTTTAGTGTTTAAATTACCTTGTTAACATTTCTATTCTTGCAATGGCTGTCGGTCACGACTGCAATCGAAATTAAACCGTGATGTTATGATCTTAGTGTTTAAATTACCTTGTTAACTGCATGACATGACATGACATAACTGACTGGGACATTTTTTTCGCGATTTTAGTATGAGATTAGATGTCCATAGTAATAATAAGTCAATGTCGATAGAGGTCAAGATTTATGCCTGTCTGTCTTTCTATATGAGCATCACATGCGATATACTTAAATACACACCGGACATACTTATATGATACCTACTTAACTTTGGAAAAACAAGCAGACGCATCAAGCTGAAAGAAATCTCCCTTATGAATAATGAATAAATTATGTCATTTCTCTACTTAATGGGACTTTATAATAAGAGCTATATAAATAATATTAAATTCACGTACACATTTAACTATAAGACCTGCATATCAGATATGTATTGCAGGTAACTCCTGCAATCATGTGAATCTTTGAGACTAGAGTACCTTTATAGCCAAGAAGAGCCTTTTCAATTACCTTGTGTATAAAAATAAATGTTTACGCTTCACAGAGCCTCCCTATCAACCATGGCCCCGCCAACCGAACGCCCGGACGAACGTTATTAATACCCGATCGCTGTATTGATTTTATTCTGATGCAGCCATCCCCTTCGTCTTTATTATACACATATGTATGTAAAACTGCCTCCCTGAAGCCTCTCTGACTGGCCCATACAGCTATTAGGTCCTATGTTAATTACATATCCTAATTACGATAATTACGATGGTAACATTACGATTGTTAAACGTCTTATACGTGTTTCCGTTGAAGCCTCGGTCCAGTAAAAAGCTGGTCTCTTGCTTCCTTCATGTCGTAAATCTGTAATGTTTCAGATGTCATCAGCTTGTTTCTCGAGTATTTACATAAAAAGCATTTTAACTGATGGCCACTTACAATTTGTGGCACGTTCGTTTGATCATTGGCCGACAAATTACATAAAAGTTTAGTAAAGTATGCTCTCCAAACTCGGGCTGTTCAAAGTTTACACCGGTATTTCATATTCATAAGCTTCCAGAAACTACTGACCGAGTTTTTAAATCTTACAATAAACTGTTTTGAATAGTCCAGTCTCCCCTCATGGAAACGGCATTTGAATTGTATAAGCAGGGGAGTAAGTACATAAAACGTGTGTGCGGCCGTCGTCGCCGGCGGGCCGACCGACGTAGGTAATACACTACAATTTATAGAGACGTAATACACATTACGCACTTACATACATTCAGCGTGCTAGAACAGAATCTTATTTGGTGTATCCCGTTACACTTTTTTAGAGGCAAACATCTTAGCCCTCAAGTGGAACAACACATCTGTGACCGAATAAAAATAAGCGGACGGGAGCATCGCTTATTTAATAATGTAAGAAATTGTCCATAATCGATTTTCCAGGAATTTTCAATAGCTAAGGGAAAATGGTACTTGTTTATGTCCATTAATATTTGATGTCACCCACTAACAGTTAATCGAATAAAGACCTCGACATGGAGAAAGGGGTGTAAAGGGCGGAAAAGGGGTGCATAGGGTGGTGCATCGAACATGCGCGGAGGTATCGATTCAGGCTCCAATCCCGGATTCCCGGGTGAGATATCTACATCTAGCCGGCTAGTTACTACCTACGTAGTTCGGTGAAACTGAGCGGGCTTTAAATCAATGCATGAACCTAGCATATAGGGACATAGGGCATATATGGCTTACCGATACCAAACCACACCCATTATTGATTACCAGGCGATGGACATAGCTAGAAATATAATAGGTGATTCAAGTGACCCACGATTGAGGAGGTCAGAAGCATACCGTACTGCGTACGCAAAGGATTAGTGAAAGCAAAGTCGCATTGCTTCCACTAATCCTGGTCTGGTTTGGAGCTATCTTCACACCAGGCTCTTCAGTGAAATGGACATGCCTTGCAATAGTGCTTAATGGGTCACAGCAATGCTGGGGAAGGATTTCATCATAAACTTTTTACCATAACTAATGGTAAACAAGAAAGATTGTCGAAGCGCCACTAACTGTCGGAGATGGTCGAGCTGTAGTATCGTTTATGAATACACAATGGTTTGCCATGATCACAAGCTGCCAGGTCTTCCGACACGCACATCAAAAGCTCCATGGTCTTATGCCCATTACCCTGACAGAAGTAAAACTTGATTATAAAAAATATGGTCAAGAGAGAGAGAGTAGATCTGCCCAGCGAAAAATAATACCATAGTTTCCAGTACAAGAAACTAATGTTCCAAAATGATCACGTACTTTATAGTGCCAGATAACTACGGATCTGAAGGTTGCAATATAAATGTTCTTTTTACTCGCACTTCAATTTTTCTTTTATAAAATTGTTTCAAACTCTAATAGAGATCTATTCAAAGCTTTGTACCGCCTTTCGCTTTGAGTTTATACTGACACAATGCTATTTTATGTTCACAGATATGATACGAGTAGGTTCTCATAGTTGTTTATACCATTGTAAAAAAAAATATATTTTCAAATGTTTCAATAGTGCAGCTGGAAGTGACCCTACAATTTGCAATACTAATAGACATAAACATTCACAATGGAGTACTTCTCAAAGCCGTAATTTTACATTTGGCATTTTAAACAAACAGATGGAAATTAAGCTTCCAAGTGCAAGAAGAGTTGTGATTATAATGAAATGTTTATTGTTTTCCATAAATAGACAACTCCATTGTAGTTGTCATGCCCAATATAGGCCTCCGGTCTATATTATAATAAAACAGAAAAGATATAGAATAGTAGTGATCCTGATAACATATTTCTTTTGGATAATTTTATTGTTTTCCAACTCCAATATGGGCAAAGTTGCGGACAAAAACCAGTGGTCTATATATATATATATAGGACCCTTATTTATATTAGTTTGAGAGAACAAGTAGTCTGCAAATCTTATATTAATCCAATAAATAAATAAATAATATAGCTTGTTGGTCTGTAACAGCAGTACAACTGCAGTGATAGCTGTGTGGTTGAATGGTGGTTTATTGAACCGAGGGGCCCAGGTTCAGACCCCGCACGCACCTCTAGTTTCCGAAAATTATGTGCGTATTATAATTTAATGATTGCTTGCTTCAGTGAAGGAAAACATCGAGAGGAAACCTGTAAACCTGAGAGTACTGCATAATGTACTTAAAGGTGAGTGAAGTCCGGCAATCCGCACTTGGCAAGCGTGGTGGACTATACCCCTCAAATTGTGAGAGGAGACCAGTGCCCAGCAGTGGGACAGTTATCGATTGTGCTTGTGATGATGAACAGAAGTACTCAGCCTTTTTGACCAGGAACTATTTTGACTATTTAAATAAGGAAATGGGCAGGAAGATGATGAAACAAGTAAAGGTTTTGAATCTATCATGGGCCATTATGGAGTTCTTGTAAAGAACTGATGCTCTGTGAACCACATAGGATGGATGAAATCTAGTAATAAAATTTTTTGAGCAGGACCATGCTTCGGAGAGCATGTAAAGCTGTTAAACTCAAACTCAAAACTCAAATCATTTATTTCACATAGGTATTTTGCATACACTTGTGAACATCATTTTTTGCATTTATCACCGTTTCGCTAAGGTGCCTTTAAATTTTAAATCTTAGAGGAGAAAAAGAACTGGCGAAAGAAAACTCTTAGACCCATTTGTTACTGTGACATAGAAATTATTAAGCCATGACAGAGATCTTCAAGCGTCATAAAAACTTCTGGCACTTGGGGTGGCTACTAACCCTTCCAATGCACACTGCAGCATGGTGGAGTATACTCTAAGTCTCCTCAGTTATGAAGAGAGGCTCTGAGAGTAGTGTCATGTAGTGGACTATTAATGGGTTGAGGCACTTGAAGCCTAAGGTACAAAAGCTTAAGTGGTTGTTAAAAAGTTCTTATTGGATTTACTGATTTATCAAAAATGGTACTCTATTATTATCTGAATAACTGTGTAAAACATTTTTTTTTATTATATTAAAACTAAATTATTCGCAAATTACTAGGTGCATGGCCAAACAGTACATACTAAATATTTAATTGCTTTAGCATTTTTTTAGGTGAAATATCGCATTGATAAAAAATAATTAAATTAAATTAAACTCAAACTGCCATTCGCTATGTGCTTTTAAATGAAGTTGTTGTTTATTAATTGTTGTTTCTATTGAACTGAATTACTTACCATCAACGTCGAAGCAGGAATCATCGGAGACTTCTTCGAAGATGGTGACCACATAGGATAGCACAATGTCGTCAATAGCATTAAGGTTTGCAGACGGGATATTTTTATTTATGAAGTCAAATAAGCTTTTCTTAAGTTCATTTGCAAAGGTGGGTTGAGAGGTTTCTAAGGCTGCACTCATTTTGAAGTTATAACGCGAAAAATCTAGGACTCGAGTCTCGTTCCGGAGCGGTACCAAGAATACAGTGGGCGCTCTCGCGTAACGACAACGGGTATATTGCTGTAATTTATTTTTGCAGGTCAAGTTCAGTTATGATTTTAACTCGGACCTCCAAAGGCACCAAAAACGAACTGAAGTCGAGAATAGCTAGAAGTGCTAGAACACCGGAGCGGGGAGCGGAACGAACCGAGCAGTCTCGTCGGAAAATCAATATTACTAATTTTTTTTTATAAACAACTTGATGTCGTTTCTTTGTTTATATAAGCAAAGCGTTCTTCTTATAGTGCCAAGTATGAAATAATCCAATTAATAAAATTTTAATAAAAAAGTACCTAGGTATATCTCTTTTAACATTGCAGTATACCTACTAGAATTCGTAATTTTATTATTTTAAAAATACTAAAATTGTTTCGTATTGTTTAATAAATGCAATATCGAAACGCAACTGTCACGCCACTTTAGCTTAGTGGTATTCTGACTTTGTCAATGTCATTTTATCACAGTGTAGTGTAGACACAAAATAGTGTAGATTTGTAGAGCTGTAATCAGAGAATATCATGTAAATTATATTGATATATTCAAATATTCATGACAATAATACGATACTCTTTCTGTCACAGAAAATAATGATAATCCCACCAAAAACATTTTCATGAACCGCTAAGTCTTGCACTGTCAAAATGTTATCAGATCTCATGTAGAGACAAGCTTCTAACTCTACACGCCCTAACTCTACAAGCCTTAACTTCACAAACTAGCTACACCTTAGTCAAAATATGAGGCTAATTTCTGCATTTTCTCAAGGTTGACTGATTGAGAATGCTGTTTAGCATTAAGTCCGCATTATGCGGACAATACCTATTGTTAGAACAATAAAGAAAAGATAATTTCTTCATCGCCACTTACCATCATGTGGGATTGTTGTAAAAGGAAGTAAAAAAAGACGAATTCATGTAGTAATATGTCAATAAATTCATGCTTTTACTGCAAAATTCAACACTCATAACTTTACAGCATTTTAAAATCACGTCTCATGGCGATTTTTGAAGAAATCAGGAATTTATTTGCTGTCGTTTGCTTTGTTAAAATATATTTGTATTTTTAACGAACTAAATAGCTTTTTGCACTTCATTTATTCAAGAAGTAATTATATTGACTATTGACAGCAATTTAATATTCACAGATCATTGTAGACAGTTGACAGGTACCTAAGTACCTACATGCAGAAGCCAAATTTCCCTTCTCGTGATCCACAATATTTATCTATGTGATCCACCCTCCTGAACAATCGATGACCAATGACGAGAAGGACCGCGAATTCATTTCGTTATGACATTACAGCGATACCGTAATATTATAGGTACGTACCTACATACTTCCTTTGTGTCGCACCTGCGTCTTACTCCGTCCAATAAAAGAATGCACATAGTTTTTGAATCGATATATTTCATTTAAAATTTTAAAATATAACGAACAATATTATGTATTAGCCTTAAATCTAAATGATCTGTAACACAACGTGGAATTCACAACTATATTGTTTTATTTATACTATTAACATCTGATAGACATTTTCCAGCCAATTTTTGGTGGAAATTTGCATTAGTAAGCAAACATTTCCGTTTAATACAGGTACGAGTAGGTAGGTACACCATAGACATAAGTATTTTACGAAACCAAATTGAAAAATGGAATGTTATTACTATACTACCTACATTAATTAAACAATTTTTTAACTATATTGTTAATAAAATTTAAGTCGGTATTGTAATGTAGTGTTTTTTTCGTTCAATCACTTTTTATTTCGGTAAAAGTTAAATAAGGTAACCAATCATATCGCGTGCTGATTTGAAAACAGTTTGAAAGTAATATTCAGTGCTACATTAAAATTAGAAGAATCACGCGACATATCCAGTACTGAACCACGAACCTTGAAATTGAACTCAAAGCGGACTTTTTTGGATTAAGTATTAAAAATATAATAAATACCTATACAATATAATTACTAGTTACTGTTTAAAAATACTTTTGTCTATGTTGATTAAAAACAGGGTGCAGACATGAAATAGAAAATTACAATAAAAGACGACGAGAGTTTGCAGTAGTCGTAATTGTGTGATTTAAATGAAACTACATAATATTATGTATATAGCAAAGAATAATGAATCTCTTCAAAGTTGGGCTTCAAGAATAAGAAAGCTGTATTAAGTAGCCTGACTTCCGCAGAAGTAAGTATCTATGATTCATCAACTTAAGTAATTAACATAAACTGCTACTAAATGAATTCGAAGATATTATGTAAACTTTAACATCATGAAATACACAGAATATTTTTATTAAGTAAGTAGGTACAGTAAATATATGCATCTCGTAGATAAGAATAGAAATATAGAGAATCAGATATCTATTAATTTTTTCACAAAATTATACTATAACTTACAATTGGCCAGTAGCTGCTTCAGAAAAACTAGTTTAACCTGGATAAAAGGGTTGCTTTTTGAAGTACCCTACATATTCTATACTATTGGTATTGCGTTGCTTATTATACTCCGAGAGCTGATGACCAATTTAAGGAACATATTTTTGGCACGTTGCACAATGTTCCCTAAATTCGTCGTCTACTCTCGAACTATTATGGTCATTATTTGCAGTGCGTGTAGAAGAATAGGATTTTTCTAATATTTATTTGTCACATTACTTCATATTACATTAATATTACATTACTTCATGGTACATTACCATTATCTGTGTCGTTATTATCATATATTTAAATCAACATCACAGAAATTAATATATTAAGGTAAAATTTATCTGTCACATGAATATACCTATGCCAAGCCAAATTGTAATCGAAACACCTCGGTTGGATACGCAATCAATACAGGGGCTACAGGATTTTAATGTTTAATGTATTACTCTGGAGAATAAGTACCTAGCTTAGAATAATAACACTATAGATTATAGAAAGACAGTCTTCATACAAGCGCTCTGTCTATAGTGAAGCACTAAACCGAAACTTTCCCGAACTTCGGCTGCGGATAATCATATGTTTTTAGCAATAATACATAAACAGCTTTTCAGATATTTTGTGACACAATTTAACTGGACAAATCGTCATAATTCTTTTTTTTCGCGAGACACGTTTGGCGTGCGTTGACATTGAACACTACGGAGCTGTCCGGTGTTTGGAGTCATTTCTGACTCCAATTAAGGTAGGTCATTTCTGGCTTCAAAATGGCCGCGCGGACTTGGTTTCTATAGTAATTATTCTAAGGTACCTAGTATAATTATCTCACGGCCTGGCTCTTACGGGTTCCATACGCCACATCGAATTTCATTACATCGAAGTTCATGACATCGAACACTACAGTGTTTTTCTTCTACAACATTACATTTTGTTGTTAACGGCTCGTGGATGGCCAGTAATTTATTATCGTGATAAATTACTGACCTAAATTAAAGTCAATGACATTCAATTTCAATTACATACTTATCTAAATTTTGACAACTAAAATCTTATGACCTGTAAAATACACGGTAAACCTACGTACTTAACTATGCAAATATGTAATTTTCATTTTCAGTTTCATTTAGACATTTAAAAAGCTTCGTATTTAAAATCTACACAAAAAGTTGCAAATCCAAAAATAAAATTTTGAAATAGAACGCTCAGGCTTGACCTTTGAAAATTTAAATCGTGCAAATTAGTTTTTAAGTTCGCGTAGAATACAAAAATCTATGTGACATACTTTATTGTTCGCTGAACGATATCTAATGATTTCTATATTATTTCAAATTTGTAAGGATAAAGTCCTGTATGATCTCGTTAAGTTTATTAAATAGTAATAGTAACTGTAAGTAGTGTGCAGGTACTCGGTGGAGATGAAATGTGTTACCTACGTAATATCATATGTCAATACCTACGTATCTAAAATCTTACTTCATTCCGTCTTATCAAGCACAATGACATTCAATTCCAATTAAAATTACTTATTCGGCAAACGTATGATTTTAAACTTAACTCATCGCGGATTGTACTCATTTTATTATGATACGGGTACTCACGATATGTATTTTGAAACGCCGATATTTCGACCCAGTTGCAATCAGCCGTGACCACGATCCATGCAACTGGGTCGAAATATCGGCGTTTCAAAATACATATCGTGAGTACCCGTATCATAATAAAAATTATTCGGCAAAGTCGTAAGTACCACTGTAAGTACCTAATACCTACTACGATAAATATATGATATATGATGTAAGTAAGATGTAATTAAGGTACCTATTAGATTTAGTCCTAATGTATCAATAGATGTATTCAGGGTATTAGATTAGTAACACAAAAGTGACTGATAATTTTTCTACCTTAGAAATGGTCAGTTACGAGAACCAAAGTTTGCTTATCTTGTAAAGGTTTTTTGTATTTAGATAACATAATATGTTTTTTTCATAAATTTCCCTCCTCGGACAAGCGACCTCTTATGAACACGGTACACACGGTGCACAGACAAGCATACACACTTTCGCATTTTTTATAATAGTTTGGATTACTTTTTAAGTTTTTAATGCTCAGATAGCTGGGGCTATTTTCTATGTTTTACTCTACGCAACGTTAAAATGCATAAGTACCATTGAATAATTTTCTCGCTCGTCTAAATCTGTTTTCTGTTTAAAAAATATGAGTAGGTACCAACGTGATTTGCAATTTTTCATGAAACCGCAGTACTCGCGCTTACATTTAGAAATCTCGACTACCTTACAGTGCATGCCAATCTTTCTGGCCATCTGCACAACGGTAGATAACAAGATGAAAATCGCACGCGGTGCTGCAGTGTTTTTTAATTCCCATTTTAAATGTTCAAACGGGATTCTGGGTATTTACATACCTTACTTTCTGTTTGTGAGCAGATTGAAAGACATCATTTTTTATGGAATTAAGATAACAAACGAGCATGCAGGCCCACCCTTCCGCCGCCCATGGCTACCCTTGAGGAATGAGATGGTGTAACCGTAAGTGTAACCGATCATACACTAAATGTTACCCCAAGCTTACTAGAGAGCATTAGTGATAGCAGGGTACAGAGCGTTATTGAAATTAAAAATCATTGTAATGGGATATCCCATACCATTACATACTACCTACATACCTAATTGTTTTGTCAAAATAAATATGTATAAATACATCGATCAATTAAAGTTAAAATATATGTATAGTTAGATATTAGATACTCTGATGATTTATCAACAATGTTAAAACTAAACAAATTAACAAAGTTTAGAAGAGACTAGAAGTGTATCTACTGTAAAAAACAAAACATAACGTAAATACCTACATACATATATGAATACAATCTTTATTAGATTAGATATTTAAAAAACTTTCAACCCCTATTTGACTCCCATGGGCGGAATACGACAAATCCGTTCTTAGCTCAGTAGTTCACGTCTTCTACTCGTAAGCTACCTTCCTGCCTTCATCTTGGGCCAAGTAGTTTTAGAGTAAGTCTTTCCGCTTATTTAAGTGCTTATCAATTTATCATTTATACAGTAAATAGGTACGTGGATAAGGTTTATTACCACTCTAATGATGATTACCTACAGTTTATAGTGGATTATGATGAGAGGATGACAGAACAGTTTTTATGGTTTCTTCGTAATAAAAACAGCTACAGAACTGTCTACTCGACACTATTTTTATTCAAACCAGTATTTTGGCACATTGAACCATTCATTATTTTTCATCGGTAAGTACATCTTTACATATTTCTTTTGACAGGTGTGACTTAGAAAACATGGGATTTATCGTAGAAAAATGATAGGGTATTGTCAAAAAGCTGAAATTAATATACTTTTCCATATAAAGCCTAAGTAATTATTTCTTGCCTAAATAAAAATATACATAACTCTACACCTACGATTTGCAGTAAGTACCTACTTATACTTCTAATCTCTTCTAATAAACAGGTGCCATTTGATAAAACCAGTGCGTACAGAGCTTTATATATATATATTTTTTTTTAATAATAAATTTCTACGTTTTGTGATTTATTTAATTCAGGCATATGTTTATATTCATTGATTTAATACTTAATTGACGACTAGAAATGTATTTTGGCAGTTGGAGACGTTATGTGGACTTAATTTTATTTATTTTTATTATAATAAATTTAACATTTAGAATTTGCTTAGATATAGGTACCTCAAGGGCGAAGTTTCATTTAACACAAATATATGAATTCATAATTCATTCATTCATTTTCAAATATCAAATTTCTTTTAAATACACTTTTCCTGTTTTATAATAGTAAAATGAAATTTGGTCCTTGAGGTCTAATATAGTTTGAACTATACTCACTTGCTTGGTAACATTTTTCTTAGTTCAAACATTTTCTTATTCATACAATTAACGACCTAACAGCAACAAATATGTTTATAAAGATACAAGCGTATTATTCTCAAAAAATTTATAAATATACATTATAATTCCAATACACTTACTCAATAAATTTTCTCACATTTAATATAATTCTTATACTTAACATTAAGAAACTATAATAATAATATAATCGATAAAGCGTATTTGTTCAAAGGTACTAAATTATGGCATGGATAAAGTGATTTAATATATTATTTATTTGTGCGAGTAAAATTACGCAGCCTGTCTTTCAAGTTTAGCACGTTTTAGAACTCGGTTACTGTATCAAAGTACCTACAATGGATACTGTGGGTTACCTACTAATTTTTTCATAGTAATTAGGCAATCGGGTCTCATCAGATCTCTTGCGACACGAAAACTCTTATCTATGAATTAGTAATCTATGGGTTTTAAATGATTAAGTGTGTATTATATATTTCATATTGTTAGGTTTTTTCAATATTCTTTTTTACTTTCTTTGATCATAATATATTAATGCTGCCATCTGTCACAAAATCTCACACCGAATCTCTCTCTCTCTCATCTTGCAGCATTAGGTATGTCCGAATTTTGTAACTACCCAGTTTTAGTACTATATAATAAAGTGAAAATAAATATTAAATACCTACTCTGTATTGAGTATACGTTACTCTGTGACTTCGTGACTATTGCAATTTTCACTCTGCACTGTGTGGTCATAATTCATGTGATAAGGGCGGGTCGCTAGTACTTCAATAAAGAGCTAGTAATGAGGCCCGTCTTTCACCCCAATTAAATTTATATAATAAAATAAATAATGAAATACGTACCTAATTATACGCAATTATAATATTAAAATCACATGTAGACTAGACAAATATTAATTATTATAATGTAACAAATGAATACACGAATACATCTATAATAAATGAATCGATCGGACGTAATTAACTACAATTATCATATTAAAATATTCTATTCAGCAATCAAAATTCTACCACATTATAAGTGGTTACACCCATACTCGAATATCCAACCAGTTTCATTTTATTTATCATCTAACTATATGTAAATTAGTAACTAAACTTGAAATCATCACTTTAGCCATAGTTAACGTTACAATATTGCAGATATGGACATTCCATTATTCTCCATTGATTTATAAAATATTCTCTCTTAACCTCTTCCATGTCATGTTGCTTTACCCTACAAGGAAAATATTATTTCTATGCTACAAAAAATATTTTTATTCATTTACGACATATTTATCTAAAATAAGGAATAAAATAGACAGTAGATTCTCAACTTATTGAAATGTAACTCAAAGACTTTTTTAAATTTAGGTACTGTAAATGGTAATATGGTTAATAAATAATGTTGTATAAGTAATGTATGTACATACATTGATATATCTAACATGTAACTTTCTAAAAATAAATAAATAATCGAATTTGAGATTAGCTTTACATGTGAACGAACTCTTATCCTAATCTGATTTAATTTTAGACTTCAAAATGATTACGACTTTAATAATGCTACGTATCGACTGTTGGGAACATGATTTAAAATTATTATTTTTACTACAATATTTTTTTTCATTCTCATAACCGTTTACTCAACGAGCTATACATAATTATTAATTAATGTCTAAGACTTGGCTGTATTGCTTATGGACATCTGCCTACCCTGAATGTACTAAAACAAAAATAAAAACGATGAGTTTTCAAATTTCGAATGATTAAAAATAATATGTATTATAGAAAATGCACTACTTCTGCATAATATGTGCTTTTCGTCCTCCAAACATAATTATAAATAATAATAAAAAAAATTAAAAGATATAAACTTAAGTAATGCTCTCCAAAAAAAATAAAAAATTCGGTAGAAATAATTTAAAAAATACGTTAAAAAAATAATTCCGAGAGAATTTAATCATTTTTAAATTTATCTACCACAAACAGTTTTGTTGTTCAATGGTCTGTGGAACATGAATAAGTTGGAGTTAGCGAGACTGAAGTAGGTAATAGTTCCACAGTTGTAGTTGTAAATCGTAAACGTAAGATTAATACCGTGTCGTGCATAACATAGGGTTCCTCAGACACTGGACGTGGCCTGCTGGCTGCTGTGGTCAGACAGGACGGAAGCCAGGTCGGGCTCCCGCAGGGTTGGCGGAGTCCCGAAAGGAAAGTCCTGGAAATATTTTATCTTAATATTAACATCTTATTTAATGGTTACTCCCTCACCACACTGTACTACACCAATTCCCACTGGAACAGCGTCGGGATAATCGTTTATTATTTTAATTACCTGTGACGGTAAGGTCCTGGGGGCAGGTGGCGCGGGGGGCGGCGCCCGCGGGGCGCGCGGGGAGGCGCACTCCGCACACTCGGCGCCCGCGGCATTGCCGCGCGAGCGCCGCGACCAGGACTCCGGCATGCAACTGGAGTAAAAAGTAAAAAATCCTTTCTTTGTCTAAGGGTCTGGAAGTGTCATCATTGACGAAAATGCCTGCTGCAATGCTACAACGGTCGTGGAATCTACCAATGTCGTCCATAAATGTATTGACAAAAGTACCCAAATGTGATAGCTGTGGTGTGTATACCTTTACAACTTTTTTACTAAGTAATGTTGGTAAATAATACCTACTGTTTAGTCTAGTTGTTGTAGGAACTATTTGGGTGCTGTTGATCACCAGTGGCTCGCTATTACAGCTTTATGCTTCCAATCAATAAAGGACTTAAACTTCCAAAGGATATGGAAATGTAAACTCATGAATCTTCGAATATAAATCGGCAAAAGTTTATAGGTAGGTCGTGATAGTGACTCTCTTCCTGGTTTTTCGGAGACTTTTAAGGAAGCTATAGGTATCTTATGGCGCCTCTGAGCCTGGACAGAAAGCTTTGAACAGATCTCTCAAATACAGGCACGGTCTCAGATAACTGAGGGGGACTGTGACGCCACCACGCTGTTCCATACGGATTGCTAGAGGTGGAAGATTTGACAATTGTCTGGTATTTATGTAAGAGGTTAGCTATGGGGTACTGACGCATGGTGCACGATGTGCGCGCACGGCAGCGAGGCGAGCGGCTCCGGCGTGTCGGCGAGCGGCTCCCGGCAGCGCGCGCACGCGGGCGCCGCCCACGCCGCCGCCGCGCGCTTCTGCCGCGCCGCCGCGTTGTTGTCGCCCAGCGCGCTGTAGATCTCTGCCAGGCGCAGTCTTACGCGACCTACCAGCATCTGGGAAACAGGGTTTAATAGAGTGTAGGTTAGGTGATATTAACCCAAATATCTCCGAAACGGTGGGTCCTAGCCCATTTTTGATATCATCTTTGAGCCCCTCCCTCCGGACTCCCCTCCCAATATATTGTTGCCAATACTTAAAGTAACCCCCTCTATCTGCCAGCTCTTTTAGATACCTTAAGTTATCTGTGGACCGTACCTTCGAGCCTACGGAAGTGGCGACCTCAAGCAGCCTGGTATTAAACTCGAGAGGGCGGCAGTTGCAGATCCTGCCCTGCAATCTGAGCACCTCCAGGCATCTTGCGGCGCCATCCATGGCCTCCATCTGCGCCAGTCTATCTCCAAGCGCCTGGCCAGCACCCATCGCTACTTCATAATTTCTGGAAAACAAAAACATTTCCATTTTCATTGTTTTCCGCGTTATTAACAATCAGGAAGACATGTACATACAATGTTTGCAAATGGAACATACAAGGTACTCTCGATGGAAGGATACCAAATAGAAGAGCATATTTACAACTTTCCTGTTTGCTGTCCTTAGTTCATCTAATTGGAAATAGCAGAGCTTTCTATCGGTTTGAAAATTGATGATCTTGGGTCTGATTTGATTTTTTCATGTATCCTAACAAAATTAGCACCTAACGTAGCAAGAATTCAGGTGATAAGTAAGTTTAATTTAATTTACTTAAGAGTTATTAACTCATGCGAAAGTCACCTCAGAGCTCTGTTAATATCGTTCTTCCTGCGGTAAACGTCTCCCGCTATCCGCACAGCTCGCGCGTAGCAGCCTTGGTCTCCTGCTACTCCAGCCAGGCGTAAGGCTTCCTGCAATGTGGATATAATTTCTTTTCAGGCATCAGAATCTATCTTGTTTAGACCAACTTTAAGATCTTCTAAACAAGCTTTTTTGAGCTTTTTTCAAGCTGATGGTTAATTAACGGTGTAAAGGCCTGCAAATGTACATCCAGTCCTTTCCACTGCAGCTCAGAAGGCATTGCACCACCAGTAGATCCCATCATCCCACTTTAATATCACATGCAGATTTGGTTGGTGGTAAGATTTGGCCTGCCTAGATAGATCAATCCTGAAATCGTTTTCACGGTTCAACTACAAATGTGAGACCCAGTTAATGTAAGTCATATGTCACATGACCAATGTCAGCAAGTAGTTTGCAATAACTCACATTACAATAATCGTGTGCATCACCCAACTCTCCCCTAGCTCGCAACGCAGCGGCCATTTGCAATAACGCCGTACGATGGTGTCGTGTGTTGAGGTCGGTTGAGCGTGGACCTCGGCCGAGGTCGCACGCTCGCGCTGCGCAAGCCACTGCACGCTCAGTGTCGCGGAGGCGCCGCCACAGCTCGGAAAGACCGACATATACCTGCAGGTATTGACAAATACATAGTTACTTATCAGTGACAGCATAGAAGATAAATTGAATTCAAAGACAAATAATTATTAATATTTCCCGATGAAGAATTTTATTATGGGTCTTCATTTAGACTGATATAAAGTTCGGTACCTAATCATTGAAAGAATTTTATTTCTAATAGAAATAAATAAGTAGGGTTATATCGTACCTGAAGTAGAAGCGTGTTGTCATTTTGGGATTGTGCCACAGCGAGGGCTTTTTGGAAGCCATCCATGGCTTTAGAAAAAGCTCCGAGTTCTAAACTGACCGATGCTACAGTCAGGTGCACGCATCCAGCCGTGGAGCCTCCGCCACAGTCATTGTAGAGAGCATGACGAGCGTAAGATAAGGCTCTGAAAAATTTTGATAAAAATGAAGATCAATAAAATATCTCCACTTTTGTTACGGTTCTCAACCCAAGACCAAAGAAGTTAAGATGGTAAGTAGAATATAAGAAAGGTTACCTATGCTATGGCGTTTCAATTGTTGAAAACACGATAAATCGGTCCTATAAGAAAGAAATTGATCTTCCACTACGCAAAGAAGGCCCATGGCTACCAATGGTTCACGTGTCGTGCCATGACTCGTACAGTTGCCATAACTTCAAAAATTTGCTACGTGCCATAGCAGAATACCTCGCAACAATTTAATCCTCCATAATTTGGTGATGATCCATTCAGCCAAGTTTGTGTGTTTTATTCACAATCGATTGGTTGGCGTTACTGATCAAATAGTCATACCTATCGAGTCCACCCAGGGTTTGGTAAGCGCGCGCTAAGTTTAAATACGCTTCAGCCCGCATTGGCGCCGAGTCTAATTCTTCTGATATGCCGAGTTGACGGTTAGCAAATTCTAGAGATTCCCTGAAATTTAGAAGCATTTGTTAAGGAAGAAGTACCAATAAATATTGAACAGAAAAGTGATCATTATTAAGTACATCAGATTGCATATGAATATGAATATATTGTATATGAATCGTTGGACAAACTGCTCTTCAAACACAACACTATTCTCGATGAAACATCCAGTCATAATCTCATCCAGACAAACCTGCCATTGGTTAAGTCGTCGGTTTATCATCAAAGTTACCATTCAATAAATTTATGGATGAAATGAAATCAAAAATGGATAGATTGAGGTCACCCATCCAACAACCGACCGCGACAGCTGTTGCTTAACTTTGTCGATCACTTAAGATTGACGTAAGGCGCCGGGCTATGAGCGCTTCATTGAGACAGCTAAGCTATGATTATAATAATATCCATGTATAGGCATTTTAACTGAAATTTTATGTACCTGTACTTTCCAAAGTCCATATAAGCCTGATAAAGGTGGCCAAGTAGAGCGAATTTGTCGCTTCTGTGTCGTACTCCGCGCAGTGCGGAGAGCCATATCTTCACAGCCAGACGCTGCTCGTTCTGCCCGTACAGCCGAACACCACGCTCGATCTGAACAAGAACATTAAAGTGGCTCGATTATAGATCTCGTGGAGCCCAAATGACAGTTCAATAGCCAAGATATAATTATGAAAAGTAAAATTTAAAAAGAGGTAAAATACTTGGAAAAACCACTCTTAAGAGATTTCTATCCTAGAAGGAGATAAAAGATGCTTGCAAAAACTCATAGCTGCCCATTTTTCCATACCTTCCGCCTCGCCAGGTACTGATCCAGCCGTGACCTGCAAACCCGGAAGCATTCCAGCACTCCCGGTGGCGGGCGGTGCGCCGGACCGAAACGGGAGCCCCATCGCAGAGCTCCGTTACGGGCTTCGGTCGGGAACTCTTCAGCAAAAGGGAAGAGCTCTGCAAACAAAATTCAAGGGCATTATTAGGTGATACATGTAGAGATGGATGGATGGCGTTCAAAGGTCACTATCAAAGGTACGAGTACATAATGTACCTACTTAAATAACAAAAAAATCAAAAGCTTATACTTTAAATTACAATGAGGTCTAAAATTTTGCCCAAGGATGCTTAGTATAAGTTAATTATATTATATACTTAGTTAATCATCGGTTTCGCCGGTATTCATGGGTTCCCTACATCGATTTAAATTCAACTGATAGTCCTTTAGACTCTTTTGAGGCATAAAACAGCGTTTTTGTCACTACAAATCGGAGCTGATTATTGCGGAGATTAACTTGAAAGAGAATTAAACAGCGAAATACTGCTAGGCAATAGATAATTCCATGATTAGGGAACGACGCTCTTTAGTAATAAGGATAACGCAACGAGGAGTTAATCCACTTTCGTCTCGCATTGGGCATTTGCATAATGTAATGTTAACAGAAGTCGTATAGTGACCAGGATAGAGACCACAATAGACTCCTAATAACAGGCGAATGCCTTCTGTCAACACATCTGGCTTATAGTCCCGATATAAATTCGTGCCGTCCCATTCTTTCCCCTTGCTCAAATTAATCTATTTCTTTCCAACGTTTCGTGTGGCCTTTAATTAGCCAATCACAGCGTTGAATTAGCCAGTTACCCCGCTTCGTGTTACCTCAGCTAGTTGCCAGAATGTATTCAATACGGAAAATCAAACATTAGGTGTCTATTGGCTGTGTGGTCGGTGTGTCAAACAAAACTACATTGTAGTGTGCTCCAGTCAAACTGACCTGGTGGATCATCGAGGTGGTGGCGCGACGGGTCAGGGGAACTGAGCAGTCGCGTCGCTGAGAGCTGATGCGCCGGCACCCCGCTACAACATTTAGGGTGGAAATATTTCAAAACGTGTAACAATAATATAATTAACGAGGAAAAAGCTGAGCTTTGTGAGGGCTCGCGTAGTTTTTCTAACCGGTAATAATTTTGGGGGCTATGTGACATTGTCGCTTTCCCGCCAAAACTCCGCCATGACTTTAAATCCGTTTAGCTCTCTCGCTTAAATCCGTTCAGCCGTTTTGGCAGGATTAGGCCACAAACATCCAAATTTTCACATTTATAATATTAGTGTGCCGACATCGCAAGTACGCAATAAGATAAGATAATATTGCTAATATGGTCTGTATAAGGTCTGTAATATGGCTAGTGTTAGGTCTAGCTCACCCGAGGTAGTCGCGCGACTCGAGTGAGTCCCATGACATGTTCCGCGGGTGTAGACGGCAGCGTCACCTGGCGGTTGGGTGCATCGCGTCGTCCCGCTCGCACACTGCGGCGGCCGATCTGCTGAAAGAGATGGAGAAACATTAGAAAAGAGAGAGTAGGTATTATGTTACTTTTCTTTGGCTGTTGTTCTTTTCTCCTTGCACGGTTGGTATACCAAAAAAAATTACGATATCAGAATTAGCTTATTCAAAACAAATAGTTTTATCTCCGCTAGTCCGGAATTGATCCCATACCTGTTCGCACAGTTCAGTTTTACTTACCTAACTACTAAAGTCATCCGTGTCATATTACCTTCTAGTAGTTAATGGTATTCTAATAACACTTTTTATTCAATGTAACACTTACCTGCCTGGTCCAGGCAGCTTAAACACCGAGAGCTACAACGATTACTTGAAAACTATTAGCTTTGTCCATGATTTCAGATATATTACCTGGAACAAAAAGTAGTTTATTTACCAAATAGCGCTCATATTACAATACATTCGTGCACACCTATCACATCACTAAAACCCCTAACTTGAACATTTTTGTTTTTTTTACCTTATAAGTAACCGCTTGACTACGATCCCACCTGGTAAGTGACAACATAGCCCTTAGATGGTAAAGCGCGTTGACTTAGAAAAAACCTATTCACTCTTGACTTAAACACACCCACATTTTAATCGAACGGGTATACCGACGCACTCAAGTTATTCCAGTCCTTCGCGGTACGCATCGTAAGCCGAAGCAAAGCGCGTCGTTCGTACCGGGTGAACATCTCGTTCACGACGAAAGGATGGATACTCGCCATGAAATGTGACAAGCGAATGTTAGAAAAATGTCTGACCCGACCTCAATTCGAACCGAACTTTACAGGGTCACTAGCACTACCTACTAGGCTACGGGGTCGTCATATTAAGTTTCAATTGTCAGCAAAAACTTATATAGAAAATATAGAAAACTCATATATAGTGAAAAAAGCATAATAAGTAACAGAACTACTCTTTATTGCTGCACACCACAGAACGTAAAGAGAAATAAAACAAACGAATACAAACAACAGGCGGTCTGTGGTCTGATCGCTATACGGCGATTTCTCTCAAACCATCAAAAGAATAGGAAAACAAAAGTAAAATTACTGAGGTGAAATCGTGTATTAGTGAACATGAAAATAAAAGAGAGGAAATGAATGGTGAACATTTTTTCATGTCATTAGCTGGCCAACGGGCAGACGAGCTACACGATGGTAAGCGGTCACCGTCGTCGGACATCATTAACAGGCATCACCGATGCGTTGCCGGCCAGACAGAAGGAAGAGGAAAGGAATAATATACTGGCTCTAAATCCCCAGCTGGAGCACGACATGTCGTTACGCGGCTGGTTCAAGCAGAAGCTGGTGATAGCCGACCGAGCGTCAGTCCCACCACCGATTACCCCACAAACGACTTGTCGTGAGCTACGTGGCCGCGTGGCTACCGAGGTACCTACGCATTTTAAATTCAAAATACATGACCACAGCATTAGATTATATTTTTTATATTCATGCAGCAGAGCCTGCAAAGCAATAATAAAAAAGACAACTTAATAAATATAATAATAAATATAAATATAATGCAATAACAACAAAATTCATTTATTTTTTTATCCTACCTGATGCTAAGTATCAACGTAGGCCCATAGATGATAATGCGGGCTTACTTAGTAAAAACCTATTCACTCTTTACGTAAAGAACACCCCCATTAATGTAACGTCCTCTCAGCATCTACAACAGTTTTATACATTACACAGTAATGTACGAGTACAGTGCACTTATTCAAGCTGAACACCACAAAAACTCAGTCCCGTTACGTGTAAAATGTGTCAATTGTACATTTACACGTGTTGCGAGTATTTTTCTTGACGTGCGGGCGACGGCTCGTAAAAAGATTGCGTAGAAATGTTGTCACTGGCGCCACTAACTTTGGTAAGGTTGGCAGTGCCTGGGACATTATAACCACGAATTCTCTGGATGGATAAATAAATATACGCTAACACCCCACTAGGATGGCCCTGCAATATCTATATAGGATTATCTGTGTCGCAGGTGCAATCGACAATACAAATACACGTCACTAACACGCATGGCCCGAGAACAAACTCTTGTCATTTAAACTGCCCCTTCCGAGTTCGAAGGAAATTAGGTGATAGAGCGCACAAACTTAGTAGCAGCCTATTCACACATTATAATTTGATGGGAGCACCGACGCCGGCAATTTCTCAAACCTGTGTAAAGTTCGCCAATTCACATTTGACCAGCGTGGTGGACTATGGCCAATTACTGTTACATTGTGAGAGGAAACTCCTGCCCAGCAGTGGAATGGATTGCGATTGCGATGATGATAATATTGAATTCAAATTCATACTGGCGAGGTAACGGAGTTAAAAAGTGCTTGTATACTTGTATATGGTAGTACATAATATAAGATTGCATGAGGTATGGCGATGCTGGTCAGGTGCCAGGTCGATAAATGAGTGACGACCCTAAAACTCTTGACCCTAACATAATAGTTGGATTTTGTGGTTTACTCCCAACGGCCACCACTAAAACAGCCACCAGTGGTGGCCGTTAGATCAGTGCATTGTTACTATTGGTTAGCGTATTGGCAAAAAACAGTTTTTTTATTCGCGACAAAAACCGATACCGAGCCGAGAACGAGCGAATATTTGTGTTATTTGTGTTGTAACGAGCGATTACGAATGGGTGTTAGTGATGTGTTGTCCATGCTGCCTGCGACACAGGGAACCCTAGTGAGGGGGTATGAGTGCGTTTCGTTTATTAGTTTTATTAATGGATTGATATTAGATTAGTCCATTCAAACAATCAAAGAAATTGTTATGCTTTATAAAATTAATGAAGATAAAACAAATGTTCTCGCTCTGGCAACCCTAAATGTGAACGTCGAGAAAAATGAAAAAGTGTGCTCGGTCTGACAAACGGCGCTGGATGCCGGCTGGCGGGAGGAACGGCGAAAACGAGGAAAGAGCCTCTAAAGCGGTTAGCTACACACTTGCCGCTCGGCGGAATGTTTTAAGCACCACAATATAAGTAAAGTGCCTTGCTGTGAATTTAGAAGGTAGCTACTTTCTGAATTCAGTGTCAATAACTTTGAAGTTCTTAGGCTTGTGAAAATGTTCCAGAGTCATTTCAACGCAATTTCACTGCTAGACTTGGGTATCCTCTCCCAGTGTGAGGGGTACAAGCCATAGTCCGCCACGCTGGCCGGGTGCGGATTGGCAAACTTCACTCACCTTTGTGAACATTATGGAGAACTCGGTGTGCAGGTTTCCTCACGATGTTTTCCTTTACGGAAACAAATGACAATTACTTTCTGATATGATTTTTTTTATTTGTGGTGCGTGCTGGATTGGATCCCGGGCCCCCCCAGTTCGAGAATCTAATGTTCAAACCACTTGGGTAACAGCTGTTGGCTACCGAGGTACTTACGAATTCTCAATTCTAAATCAAGTATAGACATAAATGACATTTAAGCATGTATTTTTTCTGCTTCTACCACTGCTTCGCTTATCACGGAGTAGACTTGGGTACAAGTAGGAACAAAATACAAAGAATTTATGTGGTCTTACGAGACCCGATGTCAAAAGATATTCAATAATGTGTAGTGTCTCGTATGACAGCATCGTCTGAAAGCTTAGACATACGAGTAGCTCTCTGGGGAATTTCCTCACTCCCTCAAATTGGCTAATGAAATCCGTAGAGGAACAGTGAAGCTCAAAATAGCTTGCAAAATTGCTCAGCTGATATTAAATGGGTAGCAAGATTGAAACGTTTGTGGGTGGCTGTATTAAAAACTTTAAAATTGCATTTCTGTTCTACCTATAGGTAGGTAGACGAGTAGGTAGGTGTGTCATATTGAGCGGTTTGAAGCGCTCATAACCGGCGGTTTGCGTTGTTAAAATTAAGCAACCGCGGGCGTGGTCGCAGGAGGAGGCCTATGTCCAGCAGTGAACGCACAAAGACTGATGGATGGATGGGCGCGGTCGGTGGTTGGATGGGTGACCGCTAGTGGCAACATTTCTGGAGCGTTTCCGTGCGTCGGAGGGCACGTAAAGCTGTCAGTCCCGGATGTTATCGTTAGATAGCAGTCGTTAAGCAACGTTGGAAACCCTCGGGCGGTTTAACCATGCCAAACTGCCGAATGCCGATCGAAGGGTCTTGGACCCTAGGATCTTGGATTAGATTCCCAACGAGGCGGAAATTTTAATGACAAGTACCTGTTCTTGGTCTGGGTGTGTATTCTTGTCTTTGTATGTTGTCCATAGAAACCACGACTCAGAATCCTAGGGTGGGGTTAAGAATGTGTAGCGTTATAAATTTATTCTCCAGAGAACCAGGGGTTTTCACGTCTGTAAGTGACATTAACTTAGGTCATAATGAAGTGGCCCGTCTGGTCTGACGACTCCCAACAGATTATACTTTCAAAAAAATTGCAAGTGCCAATGTTCACGCGGTCCCGTGCTATTCAAATCCCAGTAAGTTTATCAAAACATTATCTCTCGCCTGGCCTATCAAAATGTCATCAAACACCCTCATTCACGCGCAGACTGAATGAAAATGAGTTAAAATGTTATGAATTAAATTTCCACGAGCTAGTTCACTCCCATTGAAAAACCCCTGTTATTCACTCTCAGTGTTAATTATGTATCATCATGAATGAGATTTGTTCACGGAACATGATTTTACTTATTGCGAAAGGATTGCTTTACGTACTTAGTACGTTTAAAAATATTTTCTTACACATTGTAAGTATAGGTAAGCCAATGAAACTAAACGTAAAAAAGTTTAAAACCTAACCGCATTAGGGTTTGCTGTTACAAAGATTTTGAAACTTTTTGTTTGTCTATGCGTTTGTTCTCGCTAAAGTCAAAAATGGCTTAAGTAAAGTATGAAAGTAGTTTTCAGTTTTCACTGATATCTTAAAGCAAAGGTTGGGGTATAATTAAGTGTTTGCTTTATTCAATCGGTCTCATAATAAAAAATCCCGTTTAAGCAGCTATTAATAGTAGTATAAAAAAATTATGCGCACACACCCTGAATTAGGAATTTATGTGTTACGGATGGCATGATGCGCACAATGAACGCTCCACACTTAAAGCCCCACACTAGGGTTCCCTGTGTCATGGGTGCCATTTACTTATAATGTCATTGGTGCCATGGACAACACATCCCTGTGTTCGTTGCCTTTACAAGAACACTCACCCAGACCGTGAAAATAATTCTCCTTGGGACTTGGGCACGATCCTTCGAACGGCAGTCTGATACCTGCGCCATACGGCTTTCAATCGAACCCGGGACTACCGACACCGCAAACTGGGCTACAAGATCATCTGATAAATAAAAGTAATTACTGTAAGAGCGTCCGAGGGCGTGACGCTCAAGACGAGCCCAAATGGACGGAAAGCGAGGGGGTGATAAATGATAACGAACTAGTTTCATACTTCGTGCGTTCAATTATAAAGACTCTTTACCTAATTGCACAGTCAATGTAGGTACCATCGTAAACGTTATACGAACATCTTGTCATCCATCTTGTCACAATGTTAGTTACCATACTCCTCCGAAACGGCTTGGCAGATTTTTATGAAATTTTATACACATATTCAGTGGGTCTGAGAATCGGCTACTATCTATTTGTCATACCCCTATGTTAAGGGTTGTCCACCCTAAAGATTTTTTTTCATTTTTTAGGAAAAAAAAAATCTGGTTAATATTTTATTGTGTGGCATAAAAAAATACACATGATCCCAAATTTTCACTTCCCTACCCTCGCCCCTCAAATTTAAACCGAGCTTTTTGTATTCATTCACTACAAGTAATCTACATAATATTATGGCGGAACAACGTTCGCGGTCAGCTAGTAATACATATAAATAAATTATTGTTGTACAGCCGAAGTCTTAACAATAGGTTATGTCGATTCACTGCTGCTGCTAATGTGGTTTAAAGGATGTGTTTGTGCTGAGATTGTTCAATTCCGTATCTCAGTGAGATTTGTTAATTATGATCACAGTTTAAAAATGGAACGTACTGTATTACATATTTCTATTTAGATACCTACTCTTCAAGTAACCAGTCAAACCTTGGCATTAAAAATGTGCGATAGATGGTCTGTGACAGGAATCCGAGCCCAGCAGTGGGACACATCTAAGCACACTTGTTTATTGATCACTAGTCAGTAAGGCTAACAGAAAAAAATGGTCAAATAGGCAAATAATGTTAAAATTACGACATACTACCCATACCCACGGTAACGACGGACATTATTCCATAATAAAAACCATTTTAATTATTTTTTGTTTTTCGAATGTGCTAACCTGCGAAATCTTCTACTACCTTATTTTTATAATGCCATTAGTTTAAGTAAACAGCTAAATTACACAAACTGTGTAAATACCATTGTACTATTACATACATATTTTGCTACAAACGACAATTTTCTCATGAGTAAATCAGGCTGGACTGAGATTTTATGATATTTCACCATTAATAAAGGTACCTACTCATTGTAAGTTAATAGACAATAGGACACCACATTAAATATATTTTACTTCTGAAAGTTAGTAATACGAGACGTTTTTATAAAACACTAATTAAATTAAATTATAATGCATTAAAAGCAGTAATTCGCAACAAGCTGCCCCAGACTAGAGATTCCGAATGACCTAGGTCGCTCCTACATCTACTAGGTAAATGTCAGAAAATTAGGTCATACCACCTTCGATTTGTGATGAAATTATTTCCGTCAATTCATCACAATTTATCATAAATACATTTATGAAACGCGTTAGAAACAGTCAAAGATATATTCTAAATGCTACAAATCGTAATTTTGCTTAAATATCTAAATACAGAATAATATAATTTTAACCTAAAGCCCCTGGCTGGAAATAAATGGGATTCTGTTTAACGAGATTAAATCAACGATGGAATATTTCGAAAGTGAGACGTAAGCCAGGATCAATTATTTAAAAATAGAAGGAAATGTCAAACTTAAAATAGGAATGCGAAAAATCGTTACTCACCGATCTGTTTTCGGGAATCCGTTTGAGGTTTTTGCTGAACCACAGATAAATAATACAGAATTCGTCCAGATTTTATCGTTTTACGGTTTGCGTGGGCCCTGTTTTTCTGAGTAATATTTTATTTGTTAATTTTATAGCGCGAGTGTCCTTGCTTGCGGATCACACCCCGGTTGTGGGATGTTGTGCTCCGGAACGGGAGGAACTGTAGAGTCGCTGATCTCGTTACAACGAAAAAAATACTGACCTGATTTGATATTTTCTTACACTTAAAAAACTTTCTTGTTGCACTGACGTTTATTAAATGACGTTTACTTAAACTAAATCATTCTTTGCACTAAAGAGCCCTAACAATACATTCAAAAACACAAATTTTCACAAAAATTATATTGGAATAAACGCGATTACTAAAAATAGATCTATTGTTACGCATACCTACCTGTTAATTTTAAATTAAATAGTAAGCTGTTTTATTATTAGTAATATTTTCTATATTACAAGAAAAAAGAAAAATTATACGTATGAACGTGTGTGTGGCATAGTAAGAAATCTTGGAAAGAAAGAAAAGAAAAAAAAGAAAAAGAAAAGAAACATCGGTCATTTAAATAAATACAACATATGATTTTGAAGTAACAGGTAGAGTTTACAATTGAATATCATCAGTAACACCATAAGAAAATACCACTAAATTTTGAGTTTTTTGTGGTCCTATTATTTTGCCCTGCTACTAGGACAAGAAATCTACCCTAATTATTGCAGATTGAGAAATTTCCCAAGAGTATATTCGGCTTACTATACCCAATGTAAAAAATTTACACGTAAGTCCTCTCCAAGTATTTCTATGTCCGTCGGAGGCTCTCCCTATCCCTGTCTAGAGCCGCAGAGCGCGCGCGCGAACCGATCCTCACCTGTTTTTGTACTTTGCTACAAGTACGCTACTGTGTCGCTACTCGCTAGTTGGGTTCACATTACAACTTCTGGGTATGGGCTATGCTGGCCCATTGCGGGCTATTAGAGTTTATTACGGTAATGTTCACCTCCAGAGAAAAATGGTCCGGGGTTGGAATTTTACCTTCATAGTCAATATAAAAGTGCTAATAGCATTAAGCACGAATACATGATCCATTTCATTTATACCAAATAGATCGAAAACAAAAAGTTTAAAATGTGTTAATTATTTACCAAATTTGTGTCGTAATTCTTTTTTAGGTTATTAATTATGTTGTATAAACAAGTAGGTTATACAACATATTACTAACCTTACATTATTTTAAAACACTCATAAAAATGCAACACAAGGATCTCCTATTAAGATGATAGTATTTGACCCATTGTTAATGTTAAATTGGTCCTTCAAGCTGGATGGATTTTACACTCACTGTTATGCCAAACGATTTTATTCTGCAGTAGGGTAGGTAGATGGCGTGGTATTCTTAAATATTTTTTCAATGTCAAGCACAGAAGTGAATAGCACAGAATAAGTAGATAAGTACAACTTTCTTTTGTATCTACTTATTGTTACTTTACTTTTGAGGAGTTTTCTTTCGCCGTTTCTTTTTCTCCTCTTAGATTAAAAATTTAAAGGCACCTTAGCGAAACGGTGGTAAATGCAAAAAATGACGTTCATAAGTGTATTCTAAATACCTACATGGAATAAATGATTTGAGTTTGAGTTTGAGTTTACTTATTTTTTGTGTATTGTGCCATAATTATATGGATTTAATAGTTCAACTGAATTAGGTAGGTATTAAGTTGGTATTAATTGCCAATTACTCAAAAATGATTTTTAATGATTTATTGGAGTGATTTATTTTATGCCTTACGTTACCGGCCGACTAGGCCTAGGCTGTGTTACCATGAGTTTGACAAGCCATCTCATGTCTCTACAAAAGTTTTCAATGCTGTTTCTACACTCATATTCTATTTGTAACTCGCTTTTCAGTTATTTTGGCTATTTTGCAGCAAGAATGTTTCATTCCTGTTCATATTTTAAGTAATAACTGAACTTTCTAGCACCTCTTTTTAGCACCTCATAATTTAAACAAGAATAACAGAGATCTACAACTTTCAGCATAAATAAAAAAGCTTGTCACCTCTTAAAGAGGACATTAAAAATCGATACGCAACACGTAAACGAGGGAAGTGAATAAAAATGTCCGACCGCTTTCATCGCTACAAATTCAACGGAAAAATATGGCCCGCATCAATTTCAATCCAAACACTAATAAATTGGCATCTCTCAACGATGTTAGCCGCACACAGCTAGACAGTTTATTAATAGAGAACATATTTTGTAAATCTCGACTTGAGAATCACCCCTCGGCTGAATTCAGTGTCGTGTTTGTCGCGGCGCACAGCGCTCGAAAAAAAAACAAAGTTGAGCGCGAAACGCGGGCGCAAAGAGAATCCGCCATTTTTGTTTTCTGACAGTGTTCAAAATAAAAAAGGCGCGAAATGCCAACATGAATTAAAAAATGCTATGGTGATTAAAAAAATGAGTTACAGTGCCATGTACGACTTTAATTACAAAGGATTCGATTTTCAAAAAGTCAGTGATGATAAACTGCAGTTGAATGAAAAGGACTGTTGTCAAGTGAAAGATGTGAAGAAAGTAGAAATACAAGATAGCAATATTGATAATGATAATCAGAAAGAAGAAGACCACGTGCAGCATGTCTTAGGACCCAGTAGACGTTGTCTCGCGTGGGCCTGTAAGGCCTGTAAAAGAAAAACTGCAGCAGTGGATCGTCGGAAAGCAGCGACGCTACGCGAAAGGCGAAGGTTGAGAAAAGTGAGTCAAGTAATAAAAAGTTCTTAAATACAGCACGGAACGTCAAGTCCCGTAAATCAAAAGTACGTTGCGTTCATAAATTCGGCACTGTACATTAAGCCCATTAAAAAGTAAGTCATGTTGATAAATTGGGTAATTTAAATTGACAAGTAAGGTAGGTAGGTACATTAATCAAAACTCTTTATATAAGGAGTAAGTATCTAAGACAAATTTAAAAATTATATTTCTCTCCTTATTTCTCTCTGTTCTGTGTGTCCTCGTTTAATGAAACTGACCCATGACAACAATAACGTGACAAGCCAAGTTATAATTTTAATACCTAGGTAATAATTATAATGAAGAAAAGAAGCAAGATCTCCTTGCACAAGTTGAACCTTATCATGGGTATCAGAGACATCAGAGTTCAACAAACACCTTTGTATCTGATACATTGTTTGCTTGTTACCATAATATATGTGTAAGTGTTGTACAATTTTTTGCCGAATAAACGATTTATTATTATTATTTATTATCTATTATAATTATAAATGACGTCCGGAGATCGAAATCAAATCTAAAAATCATTATTTTCGTGTAATTTTGAAACAACGTATTTATTGATAAACTACTATACCTACTTATCAAACTTAAATCCTAGTCGCCTATTAGATCGTAAATTTTGAGCCCAAAAAAAATATTATAGCTATCAAAATACGGTATATTTTATGGTTTTCAGACGTAAATAATATACCTAATACATATTGATAAAGAAAATTAAAACTGACTAGACAGTTCTCCTGTGAAAAGGTTCATAGTTCCTACGGAACTAGGACGTTAGTTTTCCCCGACGCAGTGCTCATGAGGCGTTGCGCAAGGGATGTACGGAACTTCCCCAAGCTATCAAAGAAGTAGAAGGAGGATTTAAGTAGTTAATACGAGTAATTCCTTATTTCCCGGTCGCTCTCCTTAGGTAAACAGATATATTCCGATTAGTTCCACCTACCCCGTAGGAACTATTGTGCAAAATCCAGATAACTTGGTCCTCCCTATAAGGACCCACCTAATCGGCATGAATTGAATCACAGTGTAGGTACCTCCTACTCAAAGAAACCAGACTATGTGAAAGATATTTAAATTTAAATAAAGAATGACTGAATGAAGATTATCAGATATTTTGTAGTACTAAAACGTTTAAAATTGTTTTATTGTTGTTTCCAATTAAGTAGGTAATGTTATTATTCAATGCGAGCGTCACCCCGTGTTGAACTAGATAAAAGCCGCAATGCAGCCAAGAAAACTAAAAGTTGAGCGTGAAATTTATTTTTCAGCATTGTCTCCTAGTTTTTCCCGGGAGCCAACAATGGCGGGAAGTTAAACTGGGTGAGGCTCATCATACCCTGCCTAGTTTTAAACAAGGAAGATTGTTATATGAAAGAATAACAAGAAAGGGTACGGAAATGATTGTGTCCAGTAATTCTTTTGTTTCGCTGCGGTTTTTAATTTATTTATGTGCCTACTGTGGCAACAGATTACAGAGTAGTAAAGCCCGCATATTGGATTTTATTACAGGTGACATCAGAGATTTCCCTCAATGCTCTGTGCGCACTCTGTTTTTTATAAATTTAGGAGTATATTGTCGGACACGCAAAATGACCGATTGGCGATAACCATTCAATTTTATACTTTTAAGTAATTTTAAAGAATTACCCCCCTAAAAAAAATATTTTTTTCCAAGTTAAATATTTTCCTGATTATACATTTTATTTTATTATAACATGTATTCGCATAGGCGAATTCCACCTCATAACGAGTGGTAACCGCAATTCATAAATACAAAAGGCGTGACTATTACTGGCCGAAAAGGAACTAACTTCGCATTATAAGGGCAAACAAAAATATGCAGAAAAATAAAAATAAATTACAGCTCCAAAGTATGCAACGCTGCAACCAACAACTAGTTCATTATTGACTAAAATAATCGCTGTGAACACAGCAACGGACAGACAGACAGCCGGGCCGCGCACCTAATCCCCTAATCCGCAGTGCGTGATACACGGACAGACTGAGTTTAGATTTTATTTATATAATTGGTCGAACGACACACAGATTCCGATGCTATACATCACATCCGACTAGACTGACTTATTACTGTTTGATGTTAACGGATGTACACAATGAAGAGGAATAAAAGAGTGCTGTAAAGATCTCCGTGATCCATCTTGGAGCTATTTAACCTTTGAGCCATGAGCAAAGTTTGGACAGTCACAGAACAAATAAAGGGATTCAAGGGGCTTCATCTTGATATATGAGGGAGGTTGGCTAAGATATGATGGTGAATCATATCTTAGCCAACTATCATATCATATCTTAGCCATATCTTGCTTCTAAGCAATGGTTGAATCAACGGCGTTAGGTCTCCTCTGCTGGACGTCACTGGGCCGTGCATCCAATGTATACCAATAGCAGTATGGCAAGCAAAAAATACGAGAATTATCGGGATTAAACTGGGCAGCAAAAACCATATCACCTCAATTCACCTCCAAGACATTTCACTATGGAATTTAAGACTAGGATGGTATTTGGCCGTGATAGCACCTAACAAAAGAAAGGACCAAGCGCCAGTGCTTGTCTGTTTTTCAGCAGAATGCACCAAAGGTAGGAGAGCTTGGTTTGGATATAAGGTTGGATAAAGACCCCTACATCGCAACGCGCAAACGAAACCTGCATAACTACTAGCACTTTTACCAACAAAAAAGTCTAGCGGAAAGGGCTGAGCGAAAGAAGAGTCAAAATTAGCTCACATATTTAAGACAGACAAAGTCGAATAATGAAATTAACCAAAAGGTTTTCTTAATAGAAGGTAAAACGAATTTTAACTAGTCTTACTCCGTTCTCCTCAAGTATTCCTATATTCTCACTATACTATATTTCCACTCATTATCCATTTAAGGTGGATGATGCCTGGCATAAAGAGATGTTTCACGGCCGAAAAGCATCGTAAATTCTATCGGTTTTCAGCTTTTCACACATCATCATCATCATCATCACAACCCATAACTGTCCCACTGCTGGGCACGGGTCTCCTCACTGTGTGAGGGGTATAGGCCATAGTCCACCACGCTGGCCAAGTGCGGATTGGTGGACTTCACACACCTTTGAGAACATTATGGAGAACTCTCAGGTGTGCAGGTTTCCTCACGATGTTTTCCTTCACCGAAGCAAGTGATAATTAAATTTTAATACGCACATAATTTTTGAAAATTAGTGGTGCGTGCGGGGTTTGAACCCGGACCCTCCGGTTCGGCAGTCCAACGTTCAACCACACGGCTATCACTGCTTTTCACACAAATAGTGATAAAAACTTGACTACGCCCACCTATAAAAGCTCAATACAGTATTTTGCCAATCGCACGGTACAAAGGTCAACGGCTAACAGTTTCGAACTTAGTTTATTATAGTTGCCCTTCGCAGGAGAATAAATGGCGGAGTAAATATTTAGTACCCCAGGGAGCGCCTGGTGAGCTCGCAGCCTGATTTTGTCATAGATTGGGGATATTCTGAAGTTCGGTTAAGCACTATCACAAATTTTTATTTTATTTGAATCTACTATCCAATCTTTATATCTAATTGATGGATTTTTTACTGTGAAATATGAAGTTTAATCTGGATACTGTTGAAATTACTAGAAAATTTAAAAATCTCTAAATTTCGCACTTATTAAAATACCGCTGGATTTCAGTATTTTTATAATGTAAATAAAAAATATTAAATAGGTTTAAAATAATCAAACGTATAGATACTCAGTAAGTACCTACATAATTTCCTATTTAACAGAGAGTATTACGCAACTTCCGTTTAAAAAATAATAGAGTTACGAATTTTACCCCCTACAAAATGTTTTGAAGTCAGTCACTTTCGAAGTCATCGAGACTTCGTGCGTCCTTCGGTTACGATTCTCACAAAGGAAGTTGTTGAGTTATAATCACCTAGCGATTACCTAATTACCCAACTATTAATAGCTGTAGAAGCTAACAGATTCACTCAGCCATGATACTTAGTCCCAGAAGGGCAGTGGGGCGGGCTGCGAAAGGGGCGCGGGGTGTTGAACGCGGGGTTAGCTGAAATAAAATGGGAAATAAATCTTTGTATCGGGGCATAAGAGATCACTTTCCTTAAATTGGTTTGGAATTTCGAATAAGTAATCAAACTTCTTATTGTCACGTAGATTGCTAAGGATACGATCAAATATGGCTAAACTCATATTTGTAAAATGTACATTATAATGTAAGGAATATTAATTTACATATAATTATATGGGTATATCTAAACACCATTCATATTTTAAAGCAAATATTAATACCCCTATATCACGTCTATATCGCGTGAAAACAGCCTAAAATATTGTTTTTAGTGTTTTTACTTTACAGCTGATAAGACTAAGGGCCAGTTTCACCGGTTACGGATAAAGTTCCGGATAGTTATCTGACATTTAATGCTATCTACCAGTTATAGGCTGCTAATAACTTTTTTCTGTTTCACCATCTAACTCCCGGATAATTTAACTGATACCTACATAAAGTTGTCGGCCACTTGACAGTTGACGGAACGGCAACGTCGCTTTTTTGCGTTTCGTTACTACTACGTAAATTATCGTCATTTGAAAACAATTTTAAAAACCTAAATAATAAAATACTTTTTGATCAAAATAATCCAAGTCAAGTTTTATTATATTATCAAGTTTAATTTATAAATAAAGAACGTAGGTATATATAATAGTAGGATTCCTATGCTTTACTAGGTATTCAAATTCTAAATGTGTTTATAGAAACGAAACGCAAGACATGTGTCATTTTATTTTTTTCGTTCCCGCCATTTGACTTGACAGACTTTTTATCCGTCGGATAACGCCTCTAACAGCTACTTGAAGTGGCAGTTACCTTAACCAACACTTTATCTGTCAGATACTTCTATCCGAGACCTGTGAAACCAAAAGTTGTAGTTTGTTTGGGAGTTAAGTTCCTAATAGGCTATCCGGAACTTTATCCGTAACCGGTGAAACAGGCCCTTTATTTACAAAAAAATAAAAACAATCAACGCACGACCCAGACCACCCACCCTCCATCACTCTTCTACACGTTTGCTCAACGAAAAAACATGCTAACTTAGGCAAATTGCGCTCTTCCCGCGTGAAAAAGTCGACTTCGACCAACGATCAATCCTACGCGCTCGATTCCTCGTCACGAAGCTTTGAACGCATCACGACAATTTATCCATCCGTTTATTTTGGTAACCTTTCTTTAATGCCCTCTTAAGTGCTTCAAGGCACTCCCGGGACCGCCTGTCACAGCGAATTAACTAGTCGTGTGTAACTGTTGGTACGGTAATATACTGAGTGTGTTGTTTGAGAATAAAGATACAAATAACCGTAGGGAATCCTAGCTCGGAACGAATTCCAATGAGATTATAATTCCAATTTGATCACTAAGGTGGCGGGCTACACGATTTTAAGAATACAGTACATACCTTATTTATTTCAAGAGAATTCATTCAAGAGAATGGCCATTTTGGATTAACTTGTAATTTGGCACAGTTGATACTTTCATTGCTATGGGTCCGTTGCCACAGTGAAGCATGGGCAAGTTAGCTACTTAATCTGATAAATCGCCAATCACCCTTTTTCTTGATTTGTCATTCAAAAGGTGGTAGTTTGTTTCATACTGAACCTGGGATCAAAATGAAGATCGCGTATAAAATTGGTTTCCAGACTTCTGCGAAGGATGGCCGAATTTCCAACTGGACTTATCATTGGCCACGTTAAACTCGAGCTTAACAAAATAAACTTAAATCTCTCAGCGCTACATTAAAATATAATATGAAAGCAATATCATAAAAATTTCGTTAAGAGAATAAAAGTTCCACATGCTAAAAAATGATTCCTCATAAAATATATTAATAGCAACTGGTGAGTAAGCTGTAGCATGTAAGACCAAAGAAATGTCTATTTATCATGGTAAATATCGAAAATTAACGAATGAATTATGGACTAAGAAAAAAATATGGACGATTCCGATAAGGCAGGCCATACACCTCAGATTTACAAAAATAAAAATTGAAGAGGTAACTTTTCATCAACAGTTTTATCGCAAAATCCTGAACTAGTGTTACAAACCCGTATACTCGTATAATGGAGAAGGCAAAAGGGTCAAAATATTACTATCAAATACACCTAAAATCCGAGCTTAGGTCATATACATTACATAACTTTTTATTTCACTTCAATACATGCAGTATTTCCGAAGTTATAAAGACGAGAAGTTCAAGCCCTTTTTTGAAATTCCGCGCTTACGCTATGACGTCACGACGTGGCTCGGCCGCGAGCATGATACGGCGCAACTATAGAAAATATGGGTCTATGCAGTTCAAAAATCCATAACTTTCTTATTTCTATAGATACAGACTTGAAATTTTGCATAGATGTAGTAGATAGTATGTGAATTATATATGTTATTTTATTATTGATAACTAAGGTTTGCTCGCGGCTTTACTTGAGTTTAAATTAACATTTCGGTCAAAAATCCCTATCAACTACGCGCGACTACTGAGAGATGACGTCATCGAGTAGTGACCGCCCGCCTGCGTTTTTAAAAAAACCAACGGCCGTAAATACGCACTTTGATCGTTAATATCTCAGCCATTTATTGAGATATGGAAAAAGTAAAAACACAGTTTTTCTTGTAATTTTTTATAGATTTATTTGACGTGTAAAAAAAAATCGTTTGCCTGGTCCATTAGGTATACACCGTAACATGCTATAATGGTGAATTGGTGACCATGCCGGACTGTCACTCGAAGGGTTCTACTTTTGAACAATTTGTTAATCAATATTTCCATCGTGTATGTACTATGTAGGTACTGCTTGATTAGTATACATTACTATTTTGAAATAATGATCGCTTATCGCTAAAATGTATTTGATTCGTGAAAATAATAACGATCGTAAAAGTGATTGTGTAAGCTAATATATCACATAAGCCATGATTACTTGTAAGAGGGAAGGTACACTAATGTTTACTTACATATATGTATGTATAGAAATGGTTTAATTTGTGTCGCGTACAAAAAAGGCATTCCAAAATGTAAATAAAATAAAGGGCAATGACCATTAATTAAAGTATGGGGAAATGGCCTAAAATGGCTTCATAATTACTTAATTTGATCAGCTTAGTACAAGTCACGTAAGTATTTTTCAAAGGTAAACCGGGGTTAAAAATACATATTTTATGTTATTAAGACATTTACAGTTCAACATACCTTCTCGACATAGATGACAACTCAATTCATTAAACTCTTGATAACCATGATTTTACATCTAAATCACGTGCTGCATCAAAAACATATTTCACTTATACCATAATATTTTGTTTTAATATGATGTATTATTTTTTTATAATATTTTCTTACTTATTATATCTTTATAATAAAATCCCCTGTTCAAAATAGGACTGATTCTAATACTTAGACGACGCGACGGTTAGATTAAAAACTAATAATTATGGTTCTGGAGTTCATCTGAAGTGTGAGAAAATTGCACGCAAAAATAATAATTTTACTTTAGTACTACATATGTATTTACTATTATACTCGGTCCCTTTGCAACGCGTCACACAGTTGGCCCATCTGCTCATTAATCTGCGTGTATGCTTTGAATGAATTTTATTTTGCGAGACATAACTAATATATTATTATAGCATTTTACATAGTTAAACATATTTTAAAACACTCTTTAATATGTTTTATTTTCAGTTCAATATGATTAACGATTTACGTAAACATGCTTTAAATACATGATCACATTTTGTAGACGTAAATATATTAGGTAGTACATTTTAACGAGATTTATTGAGGATAAACAACATTCTTTGATATCTCATAACTCTCATATGATACGTGTATATCATCCTCATTCATTTAAGGAATGTTAAGTAACCTTATTGTCTGTTAGTACTCATAATTAGTTAGTGATAAATAGTAAGTTTGTAAGACAATTAAGATTAAAACTGTTACTTTTTTTACAAGAATTAAAAAGGTTTTTTTATTTTTTAGTAATAAAAAATACTTACGTATGTAAAATAATAAATATAAAACAATAGCATTTTTGAACAGAATGATCAAATTTTTTTGCCACTTGGCATTTAACATTTTATTTATTTATTTCACTCTGTATTGAAAAACCGGGTTCCATACGCCACATCGAATTCCATTACATCGAAGAAAAACCTACAGCTATATAATAATATTAAAATGAGCAGAAATAATGCCTTAGGGCAGTCAACCCTTGGAGATGGTGAAAAGCTGATAATTTGATTTAACATTAAAATCCGCAGACTATACCAATTAATAGGTATAAGTCGCAAGTGTGTAGCCCGCGTAGGACAAAAATAGCCGCCGAACTTCAATAAACACTTGAATATACGGCAGACATCTTAATTTCACATAAAAATAAATTTATGGCGTCCCTCAAAGACAAACAATTTATTTCTATTTTAAAATGCGTGTACTATTTTGTTAGAAGCTGTTAAATATTATGATTACGTCGTGTAAATCTGTCCAGAGTTGTGTTTGACCTTGAATACAGGCAGTTTTTTTTTCATTACGGTTTTTGATGTTTTCAGAAAAAAAAGGTAGGTTCTGATATTTGCCAAAGCATTACAGAGGATCACGGAGTACCTACGGCAGAATTGTTTGATTTCAGTTTCATTCTGTAAATTTAAAAGCACCTTATAATCATAACAAAAATATATACTATATTCCAAACATTACCGAGGTAAGGTCACCCGGGGCAATCATTGCTCTATACTCAAAAGATGGCACGTGTTATAAAAACCACTACATTTAAAGAAAATTTCATTAGGTCCTTTTGCCCCACAGTTGCATTTGCCCCGGGTGACCTTATACTTTTTATAATTAATTCAAATTCAAAAAAAATCACGTAAAATTGATTACGTCAATTTGCGTATACGACCATTCTTTAAACGTGAGTACCTACTTTATTAACATAGAGGAGATGGGACAAGGTGTGTAAAGCCTAGCCTCCCAATCCGCATTAGGCCAGCGTGGTGGACTTTGACCTGTAACCCTCCACTGTAAGAGGAGCCCAGCAGCGGGACAAATATGGCATACCATATTTGTCCCGCTGCTGGGCTCACATGTGACTGAACTGATAGTCTATATCCAAGTGAAATGTCTTACGCCTTAGCAGAAAAAACTCGCAAGTTTTTTTAAAATCCAACGTTGAACTCTGTTACTAAAACCGACAAGATATAAAATTTTATTTGATGATGCGCTCACAGGAATCGTGTCGCTTAGTTCAAATGGCGCGGAACTAATAAGCGCTGGCTAAATTTATACTGTGTTTTATGCTGACATTTTATCTTTTTATTTTAAAACTAGTAACCGCCCTCGCTTGGCCTCGGTAATCATATTATGCCTTAGTAGGTGCACTCACACTCGAAAAAATTAACATAATTAAATAAATCAGTTCACAAATGGCGAACTGATTGAAATAAAACCAACAATAAAGTTTACCTCCACCTTACATAATACATAAATACAGTAGAGATCCATTTAAACCTGTTAAGCCGTTTTCGAGATTACCGGGGGAAAAACGCGCAGACAGACAGACAAATCCGAAAAATAGACTAAGTTTTGCTTCCCCGGTGAGGGTTGATACTTGGGATGACATTAACTTAATAAAGTGAGTAAAGTAAAGGCAAAGAAAGAGGAAATCATAACAGTAGCATTTCATTAGAGTACCAACCTAAATAAAATACCTAATCATAATATTTTATAGGCTTACCCACTTACGCCCTTAGTAGCATTTCCTTGGTCGCAGCGGGTTGCATAGACAACACAATTACACATTTATCAGACCCCAGACATGTTTGCCCCAACGAAGTTTGGTCGAAAATTACTTATCTAATTTGTGTCGAGAATCAAACCACTTGCTTTGCAGGTCACCAAGTGGGCGGAGACGGGGTAAAAATATAATAATAAGTAATATTTTTTATTGTACACCATAGTTAACAATATAGAGACATTTGAACACAATGTTATACAATAGGGGGTCTTATCACTAAAGAGCGATTTCTTCTAGACAGCCTTAGTGTGTATCCTACATACAATAATGAGTACCTACCTAATCTTCTTCAGGTATATAAGACGAATGAAATAGCGATGCGATAAAAATATTTAAATTTCTTGTTAGAACACCCCGGCCCCAGATTGTTCTAGGGCTGGGGTCGTCTTATATACCTGAAGAAGATTAGGTTGGTACTGATTATTGTATCGTATACTTCTTCGTCAGGTAAATGCAGCATTCGAAGAGCTTCGAATACGAGCGCGAGCTGGCAGCGGTCGACTTCCGAAGTTAGAGATCCTCCGCGCCGCCATACAGCACATTGAGAGGCTGCAGGCCGCGCTCAGGGCCGCTGCGGTGGTGAGTAGCGATGATGGTCTATGATGAAGGGGATTATGATGCAAATAGCCGGTAAACAAGCAGACGAGCCATGATCTGTCACCGTCGCCCATGAATAACACCAAAAGCGTCAGCGATACCTTGCCGATCCAAAAGGAAGAGACCCTCTCTTGTGACCGAAGCATGTAGAAAACCTTTTCACAATAGATTTTCTGAGGGTCGAATTTTATCTGGATGGTAGAGCCCAGCGACCATTGCCATAACCTCGTCCCGTTGAACCCGTTGTCAGCAGGATGCACCGAGAGCAGGGAATGTTGGCTTGGGCGAAATATGGATGGAGCCTCTTACACTCAAAAATTAACTTAAGCTTTTACTGAGTTAGTGCGATCGACCTCCATCCATCTCCACTTACCGTCAGGTGGAATTATTGTCAAGGATTTACTTTATAAATTTTAATAAAAAAAGACAGAACTTTACGCGCGTTCGATACAGACTATTGGTTTAGTTAGTTGTATTTCACGTGTCGGAGCTTTGGTAGAGGACAAAGCAATATTTCCATTGATGTTATAGCAGCTAAGGTAAATGTCCCATATTCCGGACTATTAAGGCACTTTTGACTTTGAGGTTGGTTTTTAGAAAAAGTAGGAAGGTTCTAGGGGTAAAAATTGTTTTATTCTCTAGATTGGTATTATAAGATAAATGTTGAAAAATATTTTCCGTCGTAGCCGTTAATTTATAGGAATAATCGTTATTTTGCTGAACCTCACGTTTGTCTCTAATTCCGTACTAAAATTTGGCGTCGGAGCTAATTCCGGCAATCACTGTACTTAATTCCGTACTATCTTTAGCATACGTTTTCTTTGACCTAAAATCATCATACATGTCTTTAAGAATATACTTAATGAATTAAACTACCTAATTGTATTAATTTATACTTTTATTAAAATTATTAAGTACGATATTATTGTTCTTTCGGATAAATAAAAAAAAACAATTACCATAAAACTTCTGCGACAAAATGAGAGCTGCTGTTTACTAAATAATCACCATCGTGAAAATTTAATTAAAAAAAAGTATAATTAACGAAAATTCAAAATTACAAACAATTTTACAACTTTTATTATGACAAAAATCTTAAAGAACATAAGTTATGAGTACTTACCTATTCTAAGGAACATCAATTCATAATAATATTAAGATCAGGCCTGGTTGGCTTCAACCCATTAATGGACCACTACTGAGCACGGGTCTCTCCTCATACCTGAGGAGGCCTTGAGCATAACCCTGAGCACCACGCTGCTCCAGTACAGATTGGTGGAGGGGTTAGTGGCCAACCCATGGTTTCGGAAGTATTTTATGCCGCCCGAAGGCCTCCGACATGGCCTAACGACTGCTACCAAATGATAACAACCGGGGCCGACGGCTTTACGTGCCCTCCGAAGCACGGAAGTTCCCCAGAAATTTTTTCCACTAGCGGTCACCCATCCAACTACTGACCACACCCACTGTTGCTTAACTTTGTAGATCAGTTAAGATCGACGCAAGCCGCTGGGCTATGAGCAGGCCTGGTTACCAAAGGTAAACCTAAAATATAAAATAAAATCGAGGTTACAGTTATAATGATAATTGTGAATAATATTAAAATGTTTTAAAATGCAAACGTATCGTTTTAAATTTTTGGATACATTTTGTGATTAATACAAAAATCTTGAAAAAATTGAGATTTGGCGTTTTATGTTGAAAACCAATGTTTCTGCTTCTTATTACTATACTACGTAATACTGTACGGTATACCGGAATATGGGACATAAGCAAAAAACTCTTGTCCCTTATTACGGCATTGAAGAAAATAGGTTAAATTAAAAAAATTAAATAAAATATCTGAATATATTAAAAGTTAATATAACAATTATGTGCACAACATCGATATAAATAGTTATCCTTATTTACTTTTTGAAATAAACTTAATTTAATTTCGATAACATACTGTATTGATTCTTTAGTATAACATAAAATGTCATAATTTCAAACTCGATTTTAAGAATTATAATTAAAAAAATGGTTGCCTGTAAAGTCGGTTTTACGGGCGAAGATTTTACGTGACAACGTCTTTTTCTCGGTAGAATATTTATTGATATGAATATAATTAAATTGCGCAATAGGAACAAGGAATTGAATGAAAATAAGAATTGCACAAATTTTAACTATAGAAATATATTTTGTTTACTAAAACATTGTACATGTAAACTTAAACTTAACGCGCCGATTCAATGCGCCTAATTCTCTAGTGCTGCGCGCGCGACAGACCGATCATAGTTGAGTGGGAGAGAGACGCAAGGCATTCGGCGGGCCTCTCTCTCGTTCGGTGACTCATCGTAACGTTACCGAGCGTTACTATTTTTCATAAGTGACTCCCAGCTAACCTAATTTAAGACGTTGTCACGTCAAAAAGCATATACCGTAATTACGTCACACTAATCTGTTATCATTACTGAATTAATTTATGTCATATTTATGTAAGTATTTAACCCCAGTTCGGAATAAAATCCATAAACACATCATACTAATTTACCCTTATTACGTAATACAGCACGTATTTATGTTCACCGTTTCACTGTTGTGAACATAATTCCGGCAGTCATATTTTCTCTCAAAATATGGTTTGTTATAACTCGAAATAACGCTGAAACCTTCTGTTAATAAGTAACAATTAATAATATTACAAAATTAAATTAAATTAACTTACCAGTGTCACATAAGATCCTTACGAAAATGCACTGTCGCTTTACGCTCACTGTTAACAACATAGTACTGAAACGTCGCGGGGGCCGCTATTGACTCTTCGGAAGCTCGATACGGCTTTAAGAATGATTATTTATATTCAAACATCGTGTTATTTTGATTTTATATGAACTGTAGTTGTAGTGACATTCAATAAATTATGGATTTTACGGACAGTTTTCTTATTTTGCGACAAAAATCAAAATGTTACGGATTAATGTACTAGCCCGGAATATGGTACTTTTACCTTAGCCGCGTCGCGCGCCGCCGCCCGCCACTATTTCAACCATATCTCGGCGTGGCTGTCGCCGCGATTCACTTCGCATCTGATAGTCGGAGACAGCTACAAATAGGTACACTTTACATTAGGTTGTTTTCGTTTTGTTTGTCACGATTATTATCTGTGGTATTAAAATTATTAAAATATAAATCTCATTTATGTTGATTCTAACACTTCCAACACCTAGTCGTATTTTGTATAATTTATGATTTCCAAAAATATAAAATTTACTTTTCAAACATGTGATTTACATTCTGAATAAATAAAATCTGATCGATAATTTGACGAATTGACGAATTGCCGATTTGACGAATATCAGACTTGACCGTTGTGGTTCAACCCGATAAAACTTATTCGCATTTGTTTTTTCTACAAACAATCCATTGATTCAAAATATTGTTTTGTTCAAAACTCAAAAAATATGGTCATCGAAGGTTAAACGGAAAATAAAATATTGTAAGTAACATTTTATAAACGACCGGGAGCTTTGTTTTAAATTATTTTTTCGCGAAACTGAAACTAAGTACCTACTTTTACTTCTTATATGATTTCCATATTAACATCGGGATCTACACAATGCCTATATAGGTATAAAACAATTAATTTCATGAGACTAAAATCAATATAATGAGCGTATATTGTGCAACAGTAGCAGCGCATTACCGACTTGTTCTGTAACTATTTATTTGTTATGTGACTATTTGATCAGTTCTAAGAACCGCGCTTGGATACTGGCGGCTGATATTTGCAAATCTACAAATATCCAGTCGTCGTTTATTTTCCCGCGCCGATATAAGTGCTGTCATTTAATGTTAACTCGTGAAACTATACTCTCTACGGTATATTGTGTTATCTGTAACATGACTGTAGCGCTGCTGATTAAACGCTCTCGGCGCTGAATGCTGACAAAACACAATTAGCAGAAACTTTTCCAGTTTCCAGCCTGGCATTAAATTTAGTGTACCTACCTATCCACAAGAGAACACTAGAATCGATCCGCTTTCCATTTTAAAAATGAAAATTAATATTTAAAAATGAAAATTAATATTCAAAAATACAGTTTTACCAATCTACTCTTAAAATAGGTAGGTATATCACAGCAAGAAATCCCCATGCTTAGGTATCTACATTTTCTCATTTTGTATGAATTTTTCTAGTAAGTAGTTATAGTTCAATAAGCATCACTATTTTAGTGGTAATAAACCTCAATGAATACTTTTTGTTACTTAATAGCATGCCTAAGTTTTACCGGAAAATTACGAGCACGACATACACGAATGCACCATTTTACATGACTTCATTCGTCCAGTTCAGTTCAGTAGATAATAGATGAAAACTACGAGCACGTCAAATCATTCTCCAATGCACCATTTTACATGACTTCATTAGTCCAGTTCAGTTCAGTAATAGATGTCCATAGACACCAATCCATTAGACAGTAGTTCCAAAAAAAAACAAAAAGAGTAGGTATAGTCGAAGTTAGAAAATTATTTTCCTCGAGACGCGACGTTTTCCCAACATCGCGCGGCCCTGCTCCCGGCTCCCGATGTTCCGCGTTAAATCGCCATTAATCCCCGTCCGCGGATTATTTATCGCCGCGCGCTCGGAATAGATCACGCGACACGGGATCGGGTTAGTTAATTGGTTAGATCTGATCAACATTATTAACAATTTAATATTGGTCCATAAACTATAAAAGTATGTATGTATTTGTGTAAAATAAAAGCGAGTTTAGTTTGTTGACTGAATGTGAGTTTAAATTAAAAGACGCGAAAAGAACAATAGTTTATTGGGTATTTATGATCTATTTATTTATTTTCCGGGTCCGTAGAAATATTTATGCGACAGAGCTAAATGATTAATAGGTCACATCACTGCGGAAATGCTAAACGTTTTTTTAAAGTGATGTAGGTACCGCAATCGAAATGAAGGTGGGTAGTACCTAAGTATGGTTAGAAGTAAGTAGGTATAAAACACAAATTATTTTATAACATTACCATCAACATTATTCAATGTAATTAATAAATATTTTAATTCATGAGTAATAATTCTTATCATTAACATAATATACAATATAACATAAAATACCTATCTAAAATAAATTTACGAGTATGAAGAATTATAAGTAATTCATTAACGAGTTAAGTTTAGCCTACTAGCTTTATTATAGTTTTCTTTTATGTTTAATACATAGGTAAGCCAAATTACAGTTTTTTAGTACCTAGGTACTTACCTCCTATATACCTAAATTCAAATTCGTTTATTTGTAAGTGTAGTTACATACAGGTGTCTTGAGTGATAATAACCCTGCATTTGCCCGCAGTTGGAGTCAGAGAGCTGCAAGGGCTACGTGGAGCCGGTCGCGGCGAGGAGTCAAGGGGAAGTCCGGGACTTGAAGGCAGATAAAGAGCGGCCATTCCTGAATGGTGAGTCAGTAGACATGCAAGGCACGGAAAAGTGGCAGTGGAGTCCGCCAATCCACCCATGGCTAGCGTGGTGGACTACGGCCTGTGCCCCTCACATTGTGAGATTCTCCTCGTTTTGACAATTATTTCATTATGTATTGCAGGCGCTAACTTATCAATAAATGCAAAAGTCTCCCCAATCATCTTTTTAAAATAGGTAGGAAACATTGGCATGGCTTTAGAAACAGTAACACGTGTAATCTTTATTCCAGAAGGCCAATGTATATAACTAATGTTTGTTCCAGGGGACAGCTCCGGGTGTGCGCTCAACAGCCTCGCCAGATTGAGGTGTATCGTGCAAGCTCTCTCTACTAAGGACAATCCATGACACAGACAATGAGTGAACTGTGTAGCGGGTAGTTGGAAATTAATTTGTGTTGATGATTGATAGCCTATTGGCTTGAGCGTTGGACCCACGAGCGGGTCTGTGTTCGAACCTACACGTGCCTAATTTTGTAACTTATTCAAAATATTAGAAATTAATTACTTACCACTTGCTTCGGTGAAGGAAAACATCGTTCTCCACAATGATTTCATTGTGGAGATGTGTGAGGTCTGTGAATCCGCACTTGGCCGAATTGGACTCTAGCCTGTACCCCTCATTTTGAGAGGAATCCCAAGCCCTGTAGTGGGTCAGTTGTGGATTGTGATTATGATAATGGTACCTGGACTACCTGGTACTGATAACTAATGATACCTACCGACAACGTGTGACGGAGAATTAAGTACTTAAGCAATCTCGATTGTGTACGATTACATAATTCGTTCTTTTCTACTTAATTTAGTACCTAATACATATCTAATACTCTGTACTGTACATTAAAATATAAAAGTAACATTAAATGTAAAATAGTTAGCGAAAAACGTTGAAAATAATATTAATTGTTGATGTATTTAAAACAATGTACTTATTAGATAATTAAATGACGCTCACTAGTATTTATTTATATAGTGGTTTAATAAATAAGAGGAAACATTGGCATGGCTTTTAATTTCTATACTTACTTTTGGGGACTGGGATAGTTAGTCTACCCTACTTTAGGCTGGTGGTAGTGTTTCATACCCGACTGGCTAGCTACCACCCCTCTTGCTTGAGTTAGCCGCCTAAAGACTTTTCGTATTGGTCATAAAGTCCAGCGGTCCAGTCATGGTGGGGGCATAAAATCCATTTTTCTTTCCTTCCATGCTCCTATCTCTTACATCTTAGCCGGCAACGCACCGGTGAACCTTTTGGTGTCTCTATAATGTCCATAAGCGATGGTGACCAATTACAAACAGACTGTTCGTCTGCCCGTGTGCTAATGAACTCTAAATTAGTCGGAGATATCCGTGTTGGTAATGCTAAGTGCTCGAATCGTTTGTCAGAACTAAAACCACTTTACACACAAGGTGTCCTGCATGCTCGATATTTTCGTAGTTATTAAACAGACTAGTGACATGTTAAAACGATTTACCTAAAATTATGTAACTCCAGTGCGCATCAGTTAACCAGCCGGTTTTAAAACCATAAATCATTAGGTGAGATGTCGAGAATTATGCAGTATTTAGCTACGTGAGTGACAGGTATTTCAGGAAACTAATGTTTACATCAGGGCTAAGTCTTCATTGTTAATTGAATTTATTTATTAAACGCAAAGATTATGTAGGTTCTTCTAATAAGTAATAAGTACGGGGTGGCTTGTGTGACACGCGCCGTTGAATTTGAAGTCAGGTTTTATATAACTTACTTATGTAGGTAGTTACCTACAATCATCAAGTCGCCGCCAACCATCCCGTGCATCTCTGCAGAAACATGGAATGTTTTACACGATGCTAAGTTAATTCTTGACAGTCAATCCCACCTGATGTTAAGTGGCGATGATGTGCAAAGATGGTAACCGCATTAACTTAGTACCTAGATTCCTATTCTATTATTTCAAAATATAAGGTAGGTTATGCCTACCTATTCAGCAACTATTCGAAATCTTTGAAAACGTGCAACCTAAACAATTTTCTTCAATTAAAAAGTCATCTAACCATTGTTACCTATGGCACCCATACCTACTTAATTACCTACAACCTGCAGAAAATCAGATCGTAAGTAGTAACTCTAATTTTCTAAAAATTATATGCTTATTACTCTTATTAGGTAGAAATTATTTATCACTTGCTTCGGTGAAGGAAAACTTCGTGAGGAAATCTGCTCTCCTTAAAGTTCTCCAAAATGTTCTCAAAAGCGTGTGAAGTCTGTCAATCCGCACTTTGACAGCATGGTGGATTATTGTACCCCCTACACTTTGTGAGAGGTGGGCCATGCCCGACAATGGGACAGTTATGGGTTGCGATGATGACCCACCTGCTTATGACAAGTAGGTACCTACTTAGATATGTTCAAAATTTAAAATTTAGTATTTTATTAAGTAATAAAATACTAAATTTACCTAGGTCGGTAAGTAGATATTTATTTACCAAATTATCAAAACCTTAATTTTTGCCGTTCCGAGGGTCCTGGGTTCAATTCCCAGCGAGGCGGAAATTTGATGAATTTAAATTTCCGTTCTTGGTCTGGGTGTGTGTGTTCTTGTCTTGTGTGTTGTCCATGGCACCCACGACACAGGGAATAGTGTGGGGATATGAGTGTGTAGCGTTATTTATTTATTTATTTATTATTATTAAAATTTAATTTATTGAATATAGTAAAATATAAATTAAATTTAGTCTTTAATCAATAACTTTAATCTTAAATCATACTTACCTACCTACCTGCCCATCCTTTCCTTTGTTATCCTAGCTGCGATCAGCTTTTAATTTCTCCAAGATTAGATGCTACTATAAAGTTGCTTGTTATTTGTCCAACAGATGTCCGACCGCAGTTTGGCAGCCCTGCTAGCGTTTCGTCGAAAGCTGCGCATACGCCTGTGGGCGTGGCTTGGCAGCGCGCTCGACCCCGCCTTCAACTAGGATTTCCTACTCAATGTGCTCTTTAAAGCTAGAATAGAAAATATTATATAAGATTTATATGAGCTGTAGGTAATCGTGTGTGCTTATTGAGGCGCCTGAACGTCGCAAAACCAGATGATCCATTATGTTCTATTGCATTGTGCTTGTAATTATAATGAATTCGATTACGTCATATTTCTTCTATAAAAAAAAAATTACCTTCATCATCACCACCAGAGTGTCAACAGAGTGCACACCACTGAGACTTTTATTAAGGACCACACTTCTACCTACATCATTGACTAAGTATATGGTACAATATAGGTATCGTAGTTTGGCACCCTAGAAAGGACATACCTACCTAAGGATAGGATAGGATTTTATCCCGGTAATACGGTTCCTTGGGATGCTTAAAATGGTATTTTGTCTTTTCTCGACTCACACGCGGGCGAAGCCACGAGCAAAATGTACTTTGACATACCTACCTACTTAACTAATTAGAGCAATCATAAAATTCGCTTCGATTTTACAAACACTTTTCAATTAAAGTTTTTACCTAGGATGATCATTTTTATGACCTCATAAGTAGGTAGGTAGATATACTTAAGTACCTATAATATAAACAAGCAATCACTTGTGCCCTTGTTCTTAGCCTTTCTGATCAAATCTCTCCCAATGTACCTACAACCTATCTCTGATTAATCAATCCGTATCCAAAATTAACGTTGTCAGCGCCCCGGCCTACTTACTTCCATTCATACGCGGGCATAAAGCTCTCCCCACCGACGGATGGATGTTAATTCTGGCTTAGCTTCCATTGTTACATTGTTTCCACTTGTCATGACTCCAAATACTTATGATGGTGATAGTAAATATTCAAAATTCAAAATCTTTTATTCATAAGTATAGGTAGGTAGGTACTTACGTATTGCCGATAGGTAGTATAGCTACTTAGGTATATTTATGTAGGTTTGCATGTTACCTCTACCCCCATGAATATGAAATTTCATATCCGTAACTTCTGTTAGCATTAGAATTAGATAAGGTACAGAGTTCCCTCGCCTGAAGCCAATTCTGCATTGTCATGAGTAGGTAGGTACCTAATGTACCAGTGGGTCAGCAGTCACGATATCTCCAGAGGTAGGTACCACCTGCCTTATCCAGGGGAAGGTTAATAACATCAAAGCTTAATGAATCAATATGAAACCGAGCTCGCGGCCGCTCAATGAATGCGGGAGGTGTATTTATAGCTCGCCTGGATCTATCTGTGTTCACGCGACTAGCGTGACGTCATGATCCGCTCCTAGTTCACTCAAAACGGCGTCGCAAGAGCACGGATTCCGCGCCGCTCACCACTCGTAGAAAACTCAGGAGTCTGCCGCCGACCGCCGTCGAAGTTACCTGCTAGCGTTTACGGAGAACGCACGTCGCTCAACCGCGGATCCGCTGCGCGCGCGCCACGTTCCTAATAGTTTCGCGAGTGACGATAATTACATCAGCCCAAATCGTATTATCGAACTATAAACTACTCAGCCCGGTAAAGTGCATAGAAATCCATATTCGTTACGAATTCATCGCCCGCTTGCGCGCCGACCGACGCACGCTCGGCTCGCCGCAACGGCGGAACCTCACCACGTGGCGCGGTCACCTTCAGCCCGTTCCACCCATCATCATTTCCCATCGAGCAGGTGTAAGGTAAGTTTTACCTTACATCTTTTGTGGTCCTTCGATCCTCCTGAACCAGTGGCCCGTGGTGGCCCACTGCCCTTCTGCCCCTCCGCCCTTGGCCCCACGCCAGTACCCTATCCGCTCATTAACACTACGGACCTTTTTTGGTCCTTCGATCCTTTTGAACCAGTGGCCCGTGGTGGCCCACTGCCCTTCTGCCTCTCCGCCCTCTGCCCGCGCACGGTCCCTAAACACTCAGGACCTTACATCCTTTTGGTCCTTTGATCCTCCTTGAACCAGTGGCCCGTGGTGGCCCACTGCCCCTCCGCCCTCCGCGCGCGCCCGGTTCCTACCCGCTCCTTTTACCCGCTCATTACCAAAACCGAACCTTTTTGGTCCATCATCCAAGACCCAGTGGCCCAAGCTGGTCCACTGAACCTCTGCCCCTCACCCTGTATACCCCCCTTTGTGTGTCCCGTCGGTCCCGTAGCAATTACACTCCGCACTTGTGACCCAACCCGTGTGACCTTTCGTGTCCTTCACACCTAGAACACGTGGCCCGTACTGGCCCACTGTTCCTCTGCTCACCCCCATCTTAGCTACCCCCCCCCCCCCCCGCTCATGTATTAAACCCCCCAGCCCGTTTAAAAATCGTAAACTGTTTCAAAAAACTCATCTCCCTTTGTATTGTAATACCTACAGAATTACCTACTTACTTACTGCTCATAACACATTTCCCCAAATCTATTTATTTGTTCATCCACATATTCCAAATAAATAATATACGTAATTACTAATTCCCGTATTAAAAACTAAGTCAAATCATTCCAAGTTTCAATTCAATCGTGTAGCACTTGTATTGTAAGTACAATACAATATAAAACCCGTTTCTTAACTTGTTCATAACAAGTCCCTCTGCCCATACAACATAACCATAGCTATAACTTGCAACAAAATCTAACATCGTTCTATGTTTACAGTACGAAAGATTGTGCATACAGCTCGATTCGTGTTACAAGTTACAAGTAAGTACAATTATTATTACTGACGGTGCCTGCATACGTACTTTGTTAAATTTGTGCTACGTACACTACTCCTACGACGCTGTGTACTCGGCTAGTTTGTGTGTGATACGAATATTTTATTGGTGTACATTTCATACATCGGTCGGGATCGAACCCGGGACTATTTGCAAATAAAAAATTTCATTTTTGCTTTATAAATTATAAACGGCTTACGGAATAACGCAAGTGCGCTTCTTCATATTAGTAATAATTAATTTTAAGTTTCATTTTTAATTTAATAACACGTATATAATAAGTTAGCGATCGTTAATCCGCTCATAAATTTCGCTTTAAATTTTAATTTTTTTTCTGTTTGTTTTTTCTCTCTCGTGCTTTTTACTCTCGTCTCATTTTGACTCTCAAAATAAGAAAGCTAGGGTTGTCAATTAATTGATTAGGGTTGGCACAAGATATTTTATTAAAATTATTTTTGCAATTTTTTTTTTTTTTCTTTCTATGCTTTACTGCACAACAGCTGCTCATAATTAGGGTGCCCACGCTACACACACATTTTTGGGACATTACTTATTTTTTAATTTTTAAAATTTTGTTTCGATTGCATAGTCTACACTGCAACCAACTTTAAACAGGACACTAGGGTGTCCATGGTTCATAATTTTTTTTTTGTGGACAATTTTTTTTTCTTTCCTTTCTCTCTTCTGCTCTTATCACTACGCTCGCGCATACCGCTCTGCTCGCACGTTGCGCCCTGCACATAAAAATACGCGACTAACTTATACTCCGCTCTGCTCGCACGTTGCGCTCTGCACAATCAAATACGCGCCTAACTTATATTCACGCCGCTTAATTATCCGCGTTGCAATGCCGACTAAATCGCAAGCCGCCTTCTTCCGCGAAGCTTATAAAGCGCTAATTCAGCTCAATGAAATAGGAATTGCTGTCATCGCTGGTGATGATTCGAGATACACCGTCGTCGATTTTAACGCCCGCGTAAAAAAGGCAGACGACTATAAACAAAAGTTGGACGAAGTATATGCCCAGATACTCGACGACGACGACCTGGACGACAAAAGCGAGGCAGTGTACAGCGAAAACTTTCAGACGGCCACCGAGGCTTACACTAATATTTTGGTAAATAAAGAAAAGATAGAATTAATACCCACCTCCCCCCTTCCCCATTCCTCAACTATGACTGCGCCCGCGTCCGTTCTGCCCAAAATAGAATTGCCTCGCTTCTCCTCTAAATTAGAGGACTGGCCCTCATTCATAACAATATTCAAGAGTTTGACCGACGACATGGTCAACCTCACGGACGCAGTCAAGCTGCATTATCTGCTCTCGAGTATCTCTGGTGAGGCTCACACTATGATATCGCACCTCAAAATCACAAATGAAAATTATAAGGTGGCCCTGGACATACTGACCAGGCGCTACGAAAATAGGCGTGTATTAATTGATCGATTCGTGGACATCATTCTGGAACTACCGCCAATCACCTCACGGTCGGATATACGCCAACTTTTTCTCACGCCTCTTATCTCAGCCCAATCTGCTCTGCTCAATTTAGACCTGCCCATTAAGGATTGCGACTACGTGTTTGTCTCAATCGTAGTGCGCAAACTCAGAGGCGAACTCCGCTCATTATTTGAACGCAGGCATGGCTCAGGTGAAACACTACCAACTCTCAACAATTTAATTTCTTTTTTAGAAGAGCACGCGCGGTGCGTAGAAACAGAGAGGTCTAGCCCCGCGCACACTACCAGTCATCACTCACCCATGCATCACACCTTCAACAGACGATCACCGAGCCAGTCGCGGACCCCATACCCATCCAATAGATACTTCACGCCTATTCAGCACACAACACAACCACGGTCAACTCACTCACCTCGCCAATCGAATACATATCGTCCAGTATACTCTGCACAGGTCACACATTCACATATAACTAATAATCCTACACGTTCACCAACAACAGATAAAAATAATTATTATTGCCCTTGGTGTCACGCCAAAGGACACAAGCTCATCGCCTGTCCTCAGTACAATAATGAACCTACTCAAGGTCGATGGGACTTCATACATGCACGAAATCGCTGCAAGCGCTGCTTGGGTCCTCACTATGAAAATGAGTGTAAGTCAACTGGTCGTTGCAAAGAATGCAACAGTATTAATCATCACACATCATTACATAGGCATGGTGCTACGTCACCAGTGCAATCCTCAGCGCATTTATTACCGCCCAAGCTCCGTGAACAACCCCAGCAGCGCTCAGCTCATCAAAGACAACCACGCTCATCACACGCAGCGAGGAATTCACCATCACCACCTCGTACATCTACTCACACACAATGACTAGCAACGATCACGGAACACTACGATCTAGAAAACACTCAGCACACTCACACACAAACACATTCTCCGATACCTGCAATTTCAGCACCTAGACAAATAGTATGCAATAAGGTTGAAATTTCACAACCCTCGTCAGCTCAAACTCATACAGATTCAGCTCCATCAGAAGTTTCGTTTAACAATCCAATTTTATTACCAACAGTATCACTTGAGGTATCAGATGTGTACGGTAACTTTCATAAGGCCCGAGCCTTACTCGATTGTGGTAGTATGATTACCCTTATAACTCAGCGCATGGCAAAATTATTAAAATTACACTCACATCCTACTACATTAAAAATTGCAGGGATCGGAAATCAACATTCACAACAATCAAAAGCATCTGTCAGAATTACGTGTAGACCCACACACAGTAGCACACCCATAATAACAGCTACAGCTCACATTTTAAAACATGTCACGGGTTATCTGCCCTTAGATAAATTACCAGATATTTCTCAAGAACCAGGGAACCCTCGATTGCCCCTTGCTGATCAGGATTATAATGTACCCGCTCCAGTTGATTTGTTACTCGGTTGTGATGTTCTTGGTCAAGTATTGGATGGGACCAAGGTTTCTTTGGGCCCGGGCAGGCCAATAGCCTTCGGCACGATATTCGATTTTACATTAATAGGACCCATCCATGTTTCTGGCTCCCCACCTGCAGCACAGGTTTATTCAGTTTGCAATGTCAGCTCACAAGCAGACGTATCCGCTCAAGAGATTCACAAGGCCATAGAGAGGTTTTGGGAATCTGAAGACCTTAAACCGACAGCAAGTGTCAATGGGTTACATGCTCAGTGTGAGGAAACCTTCCGCGCTACAACAACCCGTCAGCCCTCGGGACAATATATGGTCACGTTGCCCTTCCTTGACAATGCACCTGAACTAGGTAGCACTCACGCAATTGCTTTACGTAGGTTCCTTAACTTAGAAAAGAAATTACAGGCCAACCCAATTTTCGGCTCAAAATACGTCGACTTCATGAGCGACTACCTCAATTTAGGCCATATGTCCCCATGTCACCCCAATACTTTCACTAATAAAGCTCATTTCTACATCCCTCACCATGGTATATTTAAGTCAGGCTCAGAGAAGCTTCGCACAGTCTTTGATGGCAGTTGTAAAAGTTCCAACGGCGTTAGTCTTAACGATTGTCTGCACACCGGCCCACCTCTTCAACAGGACATCATAGATATTATCATGACGTTTCGAACCCACTCTGTTGTATTTAGCACTGACATCCGAATGATGTTCAGAAATATTCTCATTCACCCCGATCATAGGCGTTTCCAACTCATACTGTGGCGATCATCCCCAGATCGGCCCCTTCTCACATATGCGCTCAACACAGTCACATATGGTCTCCGCTCAAGTCCCTTTCACGCTATCCGTACACTTCTTCAGCTTGCTGATGATGAAGGTCATCGATACCCCAGAGCAGCTGAAATAATCCGCAAGTCCATCTTTGTGGACGATATTCTCACCGGAGACGACTCGGTTGATGGTGCTCAAGCACTACAAACGGAGTTGATTGAGTTGCTCGCATTGGGAGGCTTCCAGCTGTCCAAGTGGACCTCCAACTCACGTGAGCTCTTAGAAAGATTCCCAGATGACCAGTGCGACATGCCCAAGAACTTCGATATCAGCCCTGACGTTAATCCTATCAAAGTTTTGGGTATTCAATGGATCCCACAGACTGATGAGTTTTCCTATCGAGTTTCATTAAAACCATCTGCTCTTATTACCAAGAGATCAATTCTCAGCACTGTCGCATCACTCTATGACCCCAATGGTTGGGTTACTCCCGTTATATTCAGGGCCAAATTACTTATCCAGAGATTGTGGATATTGAACTTGTCATGGGATGAACCGACTCCCGATGATATCCACGTGGAATGGAATCATATCGCGGAGGATCTCCCTCAACTCTCTTCTTTACGTCTTCCTCGACATATCTGCTCAAATAAGCTCTCATCAACTTACACGCTTCATGGTTTTGCCGATGCATCAGAGGCAGGCTATGCTGCAGTTGTTTACCTACGTGAGGTTGATATTCTTGAAAATGTTAATGTTTATTTAATTCTGGCCAAATCAAAGGTCGCGCCCATCAAAAATCGACTTACAATTCCCAAGTTGGAACTGTCTGCAGCTCAGCTCGTATCCCAGCTTATGGCAAGAGTCTCTGCTCAATTGTCACCTCACATCACTATTCAGAACCATATCTGTTGGTCAGATAGCACCATAGTTCTGGCCTGGCTCAACACACCCCCACATCGTCTTCAGGTATTCGAAGCGAACCGAGTAACAAAGATAATGTCTACGACACCCACTTGCACCTGGAGGCATGTAAGCTCTGCTCTCAACCCTGCTGATTGTGCTAGTAGAGGAATGTCTGCACACTCACTCATCGCTCACTCTTTGTGGTGGTCACCCGATTGGCTGAGACAGCCTCCGAACACATGGCCCATAATGCCACCAGCTTTAGGTCACCATGCTTTACCAGGACTCAAAGCCAAGAAGGTCTTAGCTCACATCGCGATCCCAGATCTAGACACCGATCTGCTCACTCGTTTCAGCTCTCTTGACAAACTTATTGGAGTAACCGCTTGTATAAGACGGTTCTACTTTAACTGTAAACACAGCTCAAGTGACCGACGGTCCGGCCCCTTGACTGCTACGGAACGTAAGGAAGCGTTCCTCTTCTGGGTTCGCTCCGTACAGCAAAATGTTTTCGCTCAAGACATTCAGCGTCTCAAGGATAAAGAACGTTGCACAGTGCGTCTTCAACGCCTTTCCCCCTTTTTAAAGGATGACCTTTTGAGAGTTGGTGGTCGTCTTGCTCATGCCTCACTCAGATTTGATGCTCAGCACCAATTAATTCTGCCCAGCTCTAGCCCTCTGGTAGATCTGATAATTGATCACTATCATAAAATACATTGCCATCCTGGAGCTGATACTCTGCACTCTATACTTCGGCAGCAATTTTGGATACTCTCAGCTCGTCGCGTCATCCGGCATCGCGTATACAAATGCGTACGTTGTTTTAGGTGTCGTCCTCAGCTCAAAGCCCCATTCATGGCGGACCTACCAGCTGACAGGGTTACGCCACAACCTGTTTTTAGTCAAGTATCCACCGATTTTGCTGGCCCGTTCATGGTGAAGTCCAGCACATTACGTAACGCCAAGCTATTAAAAGCGTACTTTTGTATATTTGTATGCTTATCGACGAAAGCGGTTCACTTAGAACCCGTATCCTCACTCAGCACGGAAGCCTTTTTAGCGGCATTGCAGCGTTTCGTTTCGCGTCGCGGTACACCCGTTCTCATTCGTTCCGATTGCGGCACGAACTATGTAGGTGCTAGGAATCAGCTCATGGAAATTCAGAATTTCCTTTCGGCACATAACGATGTTATCACGCACAAACTAGCCAGTCAGCACATAACGTGGTGGTTGAATCCACCCACCGCACCGTGGTTTGGAGGCATCCACGAGATAGCCGTGAAATCTACCAAACAATTATTGTACCGTGTTATGGGTGAACAACACCTCACATTTGAAGAATTCTCAACACTTTTGACGCGAATCGAAGCTGTACTCAATTCCAGACCTCTCTGCCCAATCTCGTCCGACCCATCGGACTTCGAACCACTTACAGCCGGACATTTTATTGTCGGCCGTCCACTTACAGCACTACCCGAACACTCCTTAGTTGATAGACCCATGTCCGCCCTCAAAAGATTTCAGCTCATCCAAGCCATTTCCCAACAATTTTGGAAACTGTGGTCACAATCCTACCTCCATACCCTCCAGACCCGTTCCAAATGGCTCTCCCCATCATCCCCTCCTAAAGTTGGAGAAATCGTCCTCCTCAAAGAAGATAACCTACCGCCACTACAATGGAGGCTTGGAAGAATCACCCGCACTATACCTGGAAAAGATGGAGTGATCCGTGTAGTGGATGTGGACACTGCCCATGGAACTCTACGAAGACCGGTGCTGAAGCTCGCCCGGTTTCCTGTGGAGTCAGCTCAAGAGGAGGAGCCATCCCCGGCCCCCCCAGGATGTTCACGCGACTAGCGTGACGTCATGATCCGCTCCTAGTTCACTCAAAACGGCGTCGCAAGAGCACGGATTCCGCGCCGCTCACCACTCGTAGAAAACTCAGGAGTCTGCCGCCGACCGCCGTCGAAGTTACCTGCTAGCGTTTACGGAGAACGCACGTCGCTCAACCGCGGATCCGCTGCGCGCGCGCCACGTTCCTAATAGTTTCGCGAGTGACGATAATTACATCAGCCCAAATCGTATTATCGAACTATAAACTACTCAGCCCGGTAAAGTGCATAGAAATCCATATTCGTTACGAATTCATCGCCCGCTTGCGCGCCGACCGACGCACGCTCGGCTCGCCGCAACGGCGGAACCTCACCACGTGGCGCGGTCACCTTCAGCCCGTTCCACCCATCATCATTTCCCATCGAGCAGGTGTAAGGTAAGTTTTACCTTACAATCTGTTTAATCTGTCCCGAGAATCATAATTCAAGACGAGCTTTCTCTTTTTGCTAATTATGGATTAAGAAATTAGTGGACTTAAAGATTATTACGACGAATACTTTGAGTTTTATTTTAAAAAATCACCCGCAATACCCGCAGGCTTAGAATAATTACACTTTAAAAACGAAGTCCGCGCGGCCGTTTTGAAGCACCTTAATTGGAGTCAGAAATGACTCCAAACATCGGGCAGCTCATGTCAACGCACGGCAAACGTGTCTCGCGAAAAAAAAAAGAATTATGACGAATTGTCCAGTTAAATTGTGTCACAAAATATCTGAAAAGCTATTTATATAACATATGATTATCCGCAGCCGAATCATTGCCCGCTTTCGAGAAAGTTTCGGTTTAGTGCTTCACTTTAGACAGAGCGCTTGTATGAAGACTGTCTTTCTATAGTGTAATTATTCTAAGCCCGCAGGATTCCGTGTCATGGGTAGCATGGACATTGGACACAGTATAAGACATGACAAACACCCACAAACCCGAGAACAAACAGTTATTGGGCACAGGTGACATACCTAAATATCTTCCGTATTCCGATCGGGAATCGAATCCGGAATCCCTTGTTTCGCCGGTAGGGTTACTACCAACTGGTCTACAAATTTTCACCATTTGTAACAAAATAAAACAACAAAATAAACTAAAATAAATAAAATTTAATAAATAATAATTTATTTAATACTCCCATTTTCCTATTGACTAATATTTATAATTTGGTACTACCATAATTTTTCTATAAATTCATTTTATTCATTGTTGTCATACTCGTGCGCCAGTAATCCCGCGTTTGCTAAAAAAGTAAATGTTGGAAATTAATTAAATTAAAATAAATAAGATTTTTATGTCATAGGCTTAGACATAAATCCTTGAACAGTTTCACTTTTTTTTATCTTATTAATGCAAAAGATATACGCACTCGTATCTTAAACTCTGGTCCACTTTTGGCGTTTTTAAGCGTACGATTTGATAACGCACCCACTAATAAGTTTAATGTAATAAAAATATAGGTCACACGCGCGCTTATTTCAAAGCGCACGCTTCTAAACACCAAATGTGTACCAGCTGGGTGGAGCCGGATAACTAGTGTTAGACCAGAACGTCATTTTTGTGAATGTTACGTGATTGTCCTTGAATCAATCGTGAAATATTTTTTACGTATTTCGGTTGAAATGTCGAGAAACCATTTCACCATTTAATTTAAAAATTACGGTGATACCTAAGTAGCTAGCCAGGCGGGTAAAATTCCGGACATACCTACACGCGTGAGTATCTTTGAATTGGGTAGTGAAGACCACGGCAATCTCCAAAGGAATGGATCTGATGCCATAACCTCGTCTGGTGCATTACGAGGAGAAATTGGATTGTACTCGAAAATTGGATGGATTAGGAGCAGTTTACACGACACATTAAATTTATTTCCTAGCGTATTAGTTTGATCTCAGTTAAAAGCGAAAATAACAAAGAGCAGAAGTATGAATACATTTATTACCAACGTACCATATTATTTACTTTGTGAAGCTTACCGCTTAACTACGATCCCACCTGTTAAGTGGCAACGTAGCCTTTGATGATAGGCGCGCCGTGTACTGCGTTAAGACCAATGGAGCATAACGTATGAGCCGCGTTTCGGAAAGGTTTGTAAGTCATGTAGATTGTAGAATACAACATGCACCTTAATCCAGACATTCATCAGCAGATATACATTTTAACAAATTATAAAGTGAATCCCGAGATCCCTGAACGCGAATGATTGGGTGATACTCCAATAGATCATTACATACACTGGTCGACTCTAGTTCTTCTTTTTAATCAGTTTTATTATAATAGCCGACAAAGATCACACCAGCCACCTGATGGTAAGTGGTCACCATCGCCCAAAGACACTAGTAAGACCAAAGGCAACACCGAAGCATTGTCAGCCAAGAAAGAAATAATAGTAAATAAAGGCTGCCTGCATGTATTGATAGCATTGCCCCACTATGCACCACCATGCCCCACTATGCACCACAATTCCCCCCTCCCTCTCAAAAGCGAAGTTAGTTTTTTTGTGAGTGAAGTCTGACAAATATCTAGTGCTGCTTTTCACAACACAGGCGACCTGACAAGAGTTTAGGCTGTGCTCTAAAGATGACATGTATTGCGCGAACGCTGTAACAACTTCACAAAATAAATTACAATCGAAGACTTTTTGATAAAAGTTGCGGAACATTAAACACTAATACTTACCATAAAATAGTAAAATGTATAGACAGCAGACATATACAACACTGGACAACACATACACCGAATATGCTTGCTTAAGTTGGGAACAGAACCTGACACCGGCTCAGATAATAAATAATTATTACTAACTGAATAAATCTTAATTAGAATGTATTTAAACGTTATGATGAAAAAAATACATTTGGAAATAAATAAATAAAAAATATGAAATAATGTCAACTAGTTTCTTACAATAAATGAATGTATTAAAGCGAATATTGTGATAATAATAGACGATTATCCAGTGATAAAAATGAAGTTACTACAAAATCACACCGATATAATACTCGAATATGGTGTGTGCTTAAAACCAAGCATTAAAAATAAAAAATATGAATAAACTTGGCGATTTATAACTTAATACGTAGGTATAAATGAAACTACAGCTACATATGTGTTTCAATTTTATTGTTTACAAACTAAAATAAATAACAATATTACGATCGTAATACTTCATTAGGTAACTACAGCGTCTATGTTATACATAGCCATCATAAATAAAACCAAAGAATACAACAAAAATAATTCGAGTGTACATTACAAAGAATACAATACATTTAGCTGAAACAATACAATTAGCTGAAGAATACAATAGCACACTACGAACAGATAAATAAAGGATTTTTTTTACAAATTGTATTAAAATGTATTTATGAAGTATTCTAGTATGAATTATTAGATTTTATTAATTCAAAGAATTAAGCACAATATTTAATAAATAAAAAAGGATGTAGTTTTTTTCATTCGAAGTCTTTTTGAAATAATTATGTATTTTAAAATTTTAAAGACTCGTGAGATTTTGCTTCGAGATTATAAGTTAAGGAAAGACCAAAATTAAAAGTTTAAATTGATAAAATACTGTTAAATAAAACATAAGTACCAAATACATTTGCGCTACTTAGCCAAAATTATATTTTAACAACGATAGTATTAGACTACTTTGATCATTTTGGTGTAAAATGTAAAAATGATTCTAATTATTTTTTTCAACTTTTTGTAACAAACCTATTAGTACACAATCATATTTTGGATTTTTGTTATTATGTTTAATTTTATTGTCCATGTTTAGGTGATTGATAAGGATAATGTTTAATCTTTGGCTATCTGTAGGTCATTCGGTAACCTTATCACATCATAGAAAATAATTTCTGCATAATTACCGACTTTTAAAAGAAAATACAAATTAACAAATGACTTTATAAATTAATATTTCATTCAAATTATTCAATTCACAAATTATTCTACACACATATTGATAAATGTCTTACTTCCCTCTTTAAATACTTATCAAAATTTCCTAAAACTGATATTTTATTGATATTGACAACGGAAACAGTAGCAAAATTTGTTTTTAGCGACATCATCCCAGTATTGTACCCCTCACACGCACAAAAGCACCAAAATGTGACTGTGTAACATAATAGCACTACTTTAAACAAGCGCTTATCACTATTGAAATAAAGTTCATTATGCTTGATTAAACCATTTTTGACATTAAAATTGTATTTAATGAAGTAAAAAACGATTTATATCTACACAGTTGACCCAATTTCACGCAGGCCTTTAAATGAAAGACGATTTATTGTCATTTTACAGGTAAAATAGCTGTCAAAGTTTCCTTAAATTACTGGCGCTCCTAAAAAATATGTGCCAGTTTCCAACGGATTTGTTGGCATATTAATTTGTTTTCCGATAAAACTTACTAATGATTTAAAAATTAATTTAACATAAATGTTTGAATATTATTAGATACATTCAGAATATCATAAATTTTACCATAGTACCCACCAAACTCAACTCTATTAGCATTCATTTAAAGGCCAGCGGTGTGCAAGCACACGAAGCAAGATATTTCAATAGTCGGACAGCACTATTCAACATACAATCGTTTAAATCCCAATATTACCTATGACAGCGTGCACCACGTCCGTCGACGACGCCGTCCCACCGATGTCCGGGGTTTGAATCCTGCGAACATTATGAATAATAAATAAATAAATAAATTAAAGCTTACACACTCACTGCACTAGATTCCCAGTGTCGCAGTGGCATGGACAACAAAAATAACTCATCACAACACACTCGAGAACAAACATTTGTCTGTCACATAAACACCTGCCCCGGGCGGGTATCGAACCCGGGACCCGCTTCGCTGGCAGAGTCAATACAACTAGCGGTCCTCTCTTGAATCTCCGCTTTTGAATTTTATAGTGTGAAGTTTCTCCTCATGTGAGCAACCATTTTAGTCCTCAAGGGTAGCAGGACTAACAGTCTTAATAACACCCTCTAACCGGACTAACTACCCCAGTCCCCATTTGAGTCTTGTTCTGGGTGGTCAGTTGTCATGGGCGGCAGCGGATGGTGAGTATCGTGAGTGAATAAAACAAAAATCCAACTGTCCATATCATAAGTACACACACATACGGTTGCCTGTAAGCGGAAACGTCCGACGGTTGGAAGGAGAGAGAGCTTTGCGGTGCTCTATCTGTCTCTCTCTGCTAACGCATGCACAGTAAAGGAGAGCTTGATTTTCAAATACTAAAATCTAATTAAATACAAATTACACACTTTTTTGTCATTTTATAAACACATTATCAATCGCAGAAATTCAATCACAACAACAAACCACCGAATCGTTCTATTACGCTCCCTTTTCACGCTAATTGCACATGCGTTAGTAGAGAGAGACAGATAGCGCACCGCAATAGTGTCTCTCTTTCTAACCTAGGGACACTTGGAAGCCTGGCTCCCCGCTACCTATAGCACCTGTACGGTCCGCGACCACATAGCCTCACCTGTCAACGTTGACAGTCTTGTCGACGGCGCGTCGGATGAGGTCGGCGTGGTAGTGGTGGCCGAGGTGCTCCAACATATCTACCGACGCGTTGATCATCGCGATCGGGTTCGCGACGTTCTTGCCCGCTATCGCAGTGCCTGGCGGGGGAATAGGAATACTATTAAGGTCTAGCTTTTGTGTGTGTGTGTGTGTGTGTGTGTGTGTGTGTGTGTGTTAGTTACTCATTCACACAAAAACTACTGAACGGTTTTGTGTAATTTGACCACAATATAACAATAAGTCTGAAAAAATCCTGCCCTCTGAGAGCTATCTTGGCATGCGCTGCTGTTGGAGTTACACGAAGATAATGTACCGTATGATTCTTTGTCTTAAATAGTCCTAAATAAAAGTCGGTGAGAGCTTATCTATAGCTATGTACCTTTTATGTGGAAGTCACAATATCCAAAATAGTGAGCTGTAAGTACAATTTAATTGGGTACTTTTTTACAATGCACATTTTATAATATTTATATAACTCTTAAAATTGATATATTGGTCACGTTTAGTATTCAATGTAGATTAAAACTTTGTCTTTTACACAAAGGAAATTTGACGAATAGTTTAAAAGTTATCACCAACGAGCTAACAATAAGAATAAGGATTATTTCTTTCTGTTCAGTTTCTGTTTATCCGGGCTAATCTGCAATGGTGGGGAATGGGAATTTCACTGGAAGAGAAAGGTTATAGGCTATTTTTTATTACAGAATTCCCACGGGATAAAGAAAAAATCTCATACGTAGGTATTCGCGGGCACATCTGGTAAATAACTAAAAAGCGTACCGGTGTTCCTGGTGCCCGGCTCGAAGACGGCGTAGTGGTCGCCGTAGTTCCGGCCGGAGAGCAGCCCCGCGCCGCCCAGGATGCCGCACACCACGTTCGACACGATCGACCCGTACAGGTTCGTCATCAGCATCACGTCGAACTGGTGCGGCCTGTCGACGCACACGGGAGACGGTGCCGTCTTATACGAATCGATCTTATTATAGCGATAGAATATACACAAGTTCCAACCGTGAACAGTCGCAACTAGGCCGCTCCCCAGGCATGAAGCCTCGCCTCGATCGACAAAGTTAAGCAACAGCGGGCGCAGCCGGTAGTTGGATGGGTGACCGCTAGTAGCAAAATGTCCATTTGGTAGCAGTCGTTGAGCCGAGTCGGATGTCTTCGGTCGGCATAAAAAATTCCGACACTATGTTTGGACATTAACCCTTCCATCACAATCCGCACTGGATCAGCGTGGTACAGTATGCTCTAGGCCTTCTCAGGTATGAAGAGAGACCCGTGCTCAATAGTGGGCCATGAATGAGTTGAAGCCAGGATTCCCTGAACACAAAAGACAAGAACACACACCCAGATCAAGATCAGAAACTTAAACTCATTATGAAAGATGTTCAAACCGAGTGACACTGACTTGGCGACCAGCTGCATGCAGCAGTTGTCAATGATCATGTCGTTGTGCTCGATGTCCGGGTACTCCTTGGCCAGGCGGCGCGACGTCTCCAGGAACAGCCCGTCCGACAGCTTCATGATGTTCGCCTTGTGGACTGTTGTCACCTGGGGACGGAACACAGCATTGTGGGTATGAGATCCTGCTGCTGCAACACTTCCCTCGCCAGCTTCAAATTACATCCATGGGCGTAATCAGGCAGGGGCAGGGACGGTTGGTGACCCCGGCCAGTGACGTCATCGTCATGTCAATTTGCAACTAAATTTAATAATATTATTGAAACACGTGTCACCTTCTTCCTGCCGTTCCTCTTGGCGAACTCGAAAGCGAACCTCGCGACGCGCTCCGAGTTGCTAGCGGTCACCACCTTCATCGACTCGATCACGCCATGAACCGACTCGTGCTCTAACATGGCGTATTCGCCCTCCGTGTTTTGTCTGAAAAAGGGATTAGTAGTGTGGGTCATGTGTGGCGGCTAGGCATGGCATGATTCACAAGTAACCGTGAAAAATCGCGCGAAAAACTTTTTCACGTCTCACGAACGTTACCTGCCGGGACGTAGTCGGTTAAAAATCCCGCAGTTACTTTTCGGCTACCTTAGCTACCTTTGGATATTTCGCAAAGTTCACGCCATAGATTATTCACGCATCGTATCGTAGATCAGTCGGATATTTTTATTATCGTATTTCGTCGTAGACTCACGGTCACGACGACGTCAGAAAGAGCGAAAGAGGAAGGACGAATATTGAAAAGCCTAAATACAGTCGTGTTAGAAAGAGCAAAATATAATTTACTGATTCGTCGCTATACGAATGGGTTTGAATAATTAGCTGAGGCGAATGTTTAAAAATAAACTTTATGCTTAGTTGCCTAAAGTATTAACTTCTTTGCGATGGTTTGTAGCACATCGTAAAAATATTTGTTTGTTCACGAACTAAATATCAAGTAATTATTTATTCAAAGAGTAGAAGGTGTGACATTGGAACATTGTGAAAAAAATAACTGTTCGATAAATTTAACGTGATATATATCGTGAAAAAAATTAATATTTTCGCGAAGTGAAAGTTAAATAAAAGTAACTGTATTTTCCATGCCTAGTGGCGGCGGTGCGCACCGCAACCAATATAATATATAACATTAGTGACATTAAAAGTAGAGCAAACGTTCAGATGGTGGCACTGGTGGTACGAGCTCGTGGTATGAAGAGGACTACACTTTCTATTTTTATTTAATACTATATACTACTACTTTTATTTCTTCATCATCGTTTCGAGAATAAGTTAGCGGATGGTCGTCGATTCCATCGACAGATCAGTGTCGATGATGGATGTCAATAACTCCCAAGGCATCAGCAATGCGGTGTCGGGCAAGAGAACAAGAAAGAAAGGAATGGCTATGAAGCCAAAGGGCAGAAAGAAAGTACCGCCTCAAAAGCCGGTAAGCTGGTCTCAAGTAGGACCCAAGTGCAGGGAAGTGTAGATTACACATACCTGATGATACAAATATCAATGTCTTTATGCCTGGTTGCAACGCCGGGATATGACTTGCAGTTTAGGACATAAGCGTACATGTCCAATTCATTACGGAGAGCTACATTTCTGGATGTCACATAAGCTGCTTCACTCTTTGTCTCAATGTTACCCTGAAATTAATAGATAATAATGCCTTAACAGTAACTTATGGCTTCAACCCATTAGCCCACTACAGGGTACAGAACTCACCTCATAACCGAGGAGGAATGAGCATACCCCATCTAATTAGTGATCAACCCAACTGTCAGAAGTTTTTATGCTGTCCAAAGACCTCCAACATGGCTCAACAACTGATTGATCACTTGTGCATGACTAGCTACCATAATTCTTCTTAAATTAATGCAATGTTAATAATGTTGTTTGTTAAACAACCTCAATTTTACTTTGCACATTCATTATTGCTATTATGTAACTATATATATACTTTTTATTTATGAACCATGTATCTCTTTACTTACACACATGTCATGTTACTGGATATTAAATTGTTCATTCTCTTCAGTGAAATGTAAAATACTTGTGTGAATAACAATCTTTAACAATTCCAAGAGAGATAGTAAGGACCAATGTACTATAAGGACAGCTGGCTAAGCTATAGTCTGTTTTATTTAACAAACGAGTACTGAGTATGTCTCTCGCACATTTCCGATATTGACAGAATGAGATGGATCATGGTCGGGGCGGGGCCAACGCCTTTGTTCTTGTTTTGAAATTGTTAAGGCCCGTTCATATTGAATACTTCTAAAATTTACTGTAGCGAAAATTAAATTATTATTTTATATTTTTTTTGCATACTTAGTAATATTCGTAACAAAATTTTCCGTTCCGTTAACAATAATACAATATTGTAATAGTATATTCATATATTATGCACTGGAACATACAAATCAAAAATCAATATCTTAGACGCTTAACTACAGAAGACATGTCCGTCATAATTCACGGATAAACAATATCGTCTGGATCACTCACTAGAACACGTGCGACGCGCAGGTAGTCGATGACTCAACTGAATGTACAGCGTTTGTGTGCAACGGACTTTATGTTGATTACGTGGACCAATAGAAACGCAGTCAAAATTTTCGGTACTCGTTTGTTAAAAAACACAGACTATAGCTTCACCATTCTTGTATTAGAAATGGTCTATTAATAAATTCTTACGAGGCCAAAACAGAATTTACCTTAAGACATACACCGTTCCTCTTGATAGTGGTTATTGCGTACTGTACATCATCATCATTGTCTACGTTGGGATCAATGTCCACTAGTTCAAAGTCCACTGGTGCACCAATGTATCTGAAAATTGGGTAGAGATGGTTTTATCAAGTTTAAATCTTGAATCTTACAACTGAACAATTACAATACAATTGAACAAATGTCAGAACCAACTCAGTACAAAAAAAAATGAATTAATAAATAAATAATGCTACACTCATAGCCCCACACTAGGATTCTGTGTTGTGGGTGCCAAGGACATGACACAAAGACAATACACCCGGACCAAGAACAGAAATTTAAACACATTGAAATTGAGACCCTGCGACAAGGACAGTCTGTCATGGTAATCACTGGCCACAAGCATTGTCAATGATAAATTACACTAATGGAATACTTCTACCAAAACAATACAAACACTTACATACACAATACACACTGACAAACTGATAAAACAGAACAATTTATTTTATTTTTAGACTTGTCTAACAGCATTACATTGAAGACATGGTTATGTAAAATGCTAACTGGTTCAGATCACCATACTGAGTTATAAGAATGCTAAGCACTTGAGGTGAATGACTTTTGCACATAAGAGAGGCATTGTTGTGATAGCATATTTTAAAATATTACAATTTATTATTTTACAATACAGAATATCCATGTCATAATTCTTCTAAGTTTTTGCTTTGATTAAAACTCGATTTGATCACATCATTTTTAATTTTTAATGTAACATTGGCGGCGAAATATGAGTCACAGTAATGGATAGGAATGTCACATTTGCATTTATTTAGTTACCTTAATCCAATTTTAAATATCGTAAATGTGAATATTTCGACCTCCGCATTGGAATTTCATAATTCAAAAGGACATAATATTTTGATACTGCATATTATTTACTACATTGATATTGGAATATTACAAAAATAAAGAATCTTATTAATGTTAAAAATATCTTGAACCAGAACTTAAAAATTCATTAGTCCAACAATGTAAGACAAACTTATTCTTTGACGTATTACATGAAAGACGACACTAATAGAGGGAATTTGTTCAAGGAGTAAATGGTAAATGGAGATAGATAATATTTATGATTGATATTAAGTAAACTGAGGTACATAAAGAATGGAGGAGACTTCAGGAGAAATGGAATAGGGTCAATTATTACAAATTAAAATTATTTAAATTTATCAAATCCAATCAATACTCGGTCAATTCTAATTCAATATAAGTCAAGAGTTTTTAGTATGGAGGTTGATATATTAGTCTAGGCCTCTGTTCAATACTAATAAAACTTACTTGAATATATCCCTCACGTAGCCCATGCACTCGGGGCCAATGCCTCCACCAGGGAGCATGGTGACAGCATGACGACCTCCGTACTGAGCTTTGGGGATCATTTGTTGTTTCCTGATCACTGGAGTCTTGTGTTGGAGATCAAAATCAGACAAAGTTGCGGGCGCAGCCGCTGAACTAGCGTATACCGCATTTTTCAGCTCGGGTAGCAAATTTATCTTCGACAATAATCTTACAGCCATTATATTTTATATTTTTTGCGATTAAATTTTAATTTATCTTCGCACAGAGTTGGATAACCACAGGAAGAGGAAGACGAGGTGACAGAAAGTGAGAAAATCACGTTAGATGGCGCTTTACTGTCACAAATGACATTTTCGGTTACAGATTAAAATAATTGGGAGTTTTAGAAATTAAAAATGGTTTTGCGTATTATTAAACAGGTTTCTAGGCATTATTATTGCAATAAAAACAATATGATTTACTTTAATAAGTCATTGTTGATCTGAGTTAAGTTATTTTTAATTTAAAACGTGTATTTTTAACTCGAATGTTTTTATGTTATAGCAACATTTAGAGTCACGACTTTTTTTCTATACTCAGCTCGCGTGAGTTTTGGTGTGGCTGCTTTTCTTTTTCTTCACCCGAGTCGAGAGCCATGCGACGGGCGGGCGTCCATTTTGCATCGCCATATTGAATTTGGTCGGACATCTTTGGACGCCATGTTTAGTCGGACATATTTTATAAACATTTTCGCGTAAATTTCAAATATTTTTGAGGACTAATTATCAAACTTTTTTTCACATAAGTGAGTGTCGTTGTTTACCGTGAAAATAAAAAGGAAAAATTCGGTGCCTACGCAGCAGTCCATATTTGTCTCCAGGGGGCCGTGCAGCTTTTGTTAAAAGCTAAATAAAGGTAAACTATTTCGGCCGAAAACAATCTTACTTTTTTGACACATTGTAACAAGTGTTTCGAGTTTTCTGTGTAATTACGTATCGGGGTATGTTAAAAAGGGGACGAAATGAAGGTCATAGAGCGAGGATTTTGTCTTGAGAGTGATTGGCGTGGTTGATTTATAATTATCTAAAAAATGATTCGGATGCGTGCCCGGCCGGTTGTTTAGTTCAGTCACACCTGCTGAGACGGCCAGCCGTTTTTAAAGGCCTATGCAGGCCTATAAGCGGCATAATGCGTCCTATATTCAACGAAAGAGAACAAAGATCGCCTTTGACGACTAATTACGTATGTATGATGTCTTGAAACTTGATATCGCTATTGTAAACTCGAACATATCCAACGCCCATGTTCTGTTATCATTGATTAACAAACTTGAAACTGTTATTGTTTGTTTACTTATTTATGTAAGCTAAAAATTATATTTCGAAAGTAAATATATATCATAGCAGATAAATTCCTCCTGTTATTATGATAATAATAATTTGACAAATCTGACAACTCGAAGCAGTTGCCTGTCGCACAAGTAAACAAACGGGATCGTTCCGTTCCTTTCCTTCGTAGAACAGGCAAAGGTAATAATGTTCGTGAGCCAATGTCAATAATTAAGTACTTACAGAAAATTGTTTTAACTTTGTATATTATTATGTGATTTGACACAGCTTTATTTTATATGCAAATTGTTATAAAATAAAATATACTCCGTCACAATCATACGACTTGTATGTCGTGATATCTACCACAGCTTGTGATCTACCTTGTATTCCATATTCAATATAGAAATTAAATTTATAATGATTAATTAATGTTTAGGTTTAGTGTACCTAGTATGTCCACCATACTGTAATTTGATTCTAATTTACTTACAATGTTACTTTTATATTCTGAGGAAGACTAAGGGCCAGTTTCACCGGTTACGGATAAAGTTCCGGATAGCCCTAGGAATTTATCTGCCACTTAGTGACTTAACAGTTGACGGAGCGGCAACGTCGCTTTTTTGCGTTTCGTTACTACTACGTAAATTATTGTCATTTGAAAATTATTTTGAAAACTTAATTAATAAAATACTTTTTGTTCAAAATAATCCAATTAGACTTTTTTTAATATTTTCAAGTATAATTTTATCATTATAGAACGAAAATAGTAGGATTCATAATAATATGATTTATTACAGTTCAAATTCCTAATGTGTTATAGAAACGCCACTTGAAACATTTTTTTATCCGTCAAAAACCGCCTAACAGCCACTTGAACTGGCAGATACCTTAACCAACACTTTTCTCTGTCACTTCTATCAGATTACCTGAGATGCCAAAAGTTGTAGTTTATCTGGGAGTTGAGTTCCTAGGGCTATCCGGAACTTTATTCGGAACCGGTGAAACTGGCCCTAAACCTATTTAACATCTTTGCAACATTCCATAAAGGAGATTATATAATCATTAATAATTATAATAGTTGTTATTTGGTGTACTTTGGCATTTACCTACTTAAATAATAAAGTGGATTAATTAATTTATTTTTTAATGTAAGAATGTATTGTAGAACATGTACTTTGAATTATTTATGATTATTTAACTTCCTTAGACTAATCATATTTTGAAATTATTTTTTATTAATTTAACTTAATGCTTGACTGCTATGTAGTTTTGTGTGGTAAAGCACACTAACATAGTATTTTTTTACAGAAACAAAGCAAATGCAAATTTAATGTCATTATTGCAGGGCATGTCCTAATTATGTATGTTGATTTAGAAAAAATTAAATTATAAATTAATGTTGTAGTAGTACCTACCTATAGTAAATTAAACAATATACATTAAGTTAATAAAACTTTAAATAATACAATCTATTATCCTGGCAACACACAGGCTCTGCTACACTTTGTATTTGGGATTTGGAAATGAAAGCATCTTTTGGATGATGAAACTTACATAATTTATAAAGCTTTTATGTTTTTAACAAAGTGTATAAAGTGAAATTTTATTTAAAATTGTTTTTTTCACACCCTATTCGAAAGTTAAAATATGTTAGCTTCTTAAAATTCTGCCAAATTGTCTTGGAATGAGAAGAGGCAAGAAAGTCCCAAGGATATTTTTCTTGCTCACTGTTACAGGTAGCACTTACTACTTAGGGCTATATCAAATAAACCAAGCAGTTTTTTTCTTAAAAATGATCATCCAGTTTGTAATAAGTAGTAAATGTAGTAATAACCTTTTGTCATTAAAGTGCCTTTGACATTAGTTTGAATTTACGTTGTGGTTTTATCATCCCCAACAAATGAACCACTAGTTTTACTTACCCTGAAACTTGAGGCAGTGCATTGCTGATACCTTTGGAGTTATATAGGTTGACTCACAACTTCAGTCAACTCATAAGAAAGCATTGAAATATGAGGAGCCTATATGTATATGTATTATTAAATTATCGGTTGAATTTTCAACAATTTCTATTCTAGTAAGAACTGAACCACGCGCGATTAAACGCCGTACAGATATGTACCATGCCGTACCATAGCCAACTCCAATGCGGCTGATAATTCGACAGTTACTACGAAATAAATCTCTTGGCTATGTGTGGCAAATGAGTCATAAAAAACTTAGTGGTGCTAGACACTGGCCGCTGGGAGCAGCCGGTGTCGACAGCGGTTGGACAATCTGCTGTTTCAATACAAAGTTGACCTTCAAAACTAAAAATAATATATAAGTTACCTTTGAACACTGTATCTTCTGTTTCTCCATAGAATTATATTATTAATGAATAAATAAAAGAAGAGAAGAACTGAACCTTAATGCGATGTTTAATTTCCAGGTGTAAAGATCGGTTCAAGATGATGAACCAGGAGATAATGTGTGAGGTGGAGATTGGGATCGATGGGGATGATCAAGTCGGTGTCAAGGTAGAAGTTTAACCCACAGACCATTGTTGAAATAGATAACGCAAGATGCTTTTCAAAATGAAATAGGAATTATTTTGTTGAGTGATCATAATTCATTTTTTATACATTTATAGCTTGCTTTGTCTAGATCAATTAGTGGTCTGGTTTACATTTTTAATTTTTTTTTATATTAATAAATGAAATCCTTAACCCCACCCTAGGATTCCCTGTCACGGGCATGGGCAACACAAATACCACATCACTAATACCCATGATTTGATAACAGACATTTATCTGTCACATAAATGTCTGCCCCAGCCGACAATCGAACCCGGGATCTTGCTTCGCAGGCAGGGCCTGTATGTTGTGCAATGGAATGCTCTTGTTTCGATTACAATGTTGGTTGATCAGTAAGTAAGTTTAGCTAACGTTTAGGCCGGAAATGCGTCAGTGACGTCGTTAAATGGATGTTTAAGTAACTAGTCTACAAAGGTTACAAACGAGCAAAGCTGCTGGTAAATAGAGTCACTGACGAGCGACGGGCAATAATGTTAGTAGGAATTAACTAACAAATCCACTATTGAACCTAGCGTACGAAATGGTAGAAATAAATAGCTCAATTTGGTAAAGGTTAACGCTACAAACGCGAGCACATTGGTTACTTAATGAAAATAGCCATAAAAGTTATTAACAGTGTATCCATATAATTTCAGTATGAGGAGATAGAGGCAGGTCAATACGAGGAATACATCACCGACGATCAGTATGAAGAGGTCGAAGAACAGGTTATTGGTATGCAGCACTTGGAAGAAGGTTAGTGGTACCATCAACTAATTGCTCACTTATTTTGGCCATGGCCGTTATTCAGAAGGGTGAAGGGTTATTCACCACGACCAGGGGATGAGGATGGAATGCCCTACAATTTATTTATACTAACACGTGTTAGTATAAATAAATTGTATAAATAAATGACGTACGTCATATATCCTTGGTTATTCGAAGAGATCGCACTAAGCAGTCTAATCTATCTACCTGTCGTTTAAAATCGTATTTCTTGGTTATCTCAGTCTTAAACTAACGACCTATTAAAACAAAATTAGTATGCAGCAGCCATGTTTAAATTATAACCTGGCGGAGTGACAAATTGTTTTCAATCGTCAAATATGAGGTAGCAACTAAATTCTATACATTCGTTTGTTGGCTATTACATAAAACGAAACATCATCATCATGGCAACCCATAACTGTCCCACCGCTGGGCACGGGTCTCCTCTCACAGTGTGAGGGTTTGAGACCTTTGAGACAGAGACACCTTTCAGAACTCTCAGGTGTGCACATTTCGTCACGATGTTGTCATTCACCGAAAACTAAATTCTAATACGCACATCATCAACATCACAATCCACATATTTTTTTAAATTAGAGGTGCGTCATTGGAACTCAGGCCCATTGTCCCATTATTGATGTGTCTATCCTTATCGGGAATCGAACCTACGGGTCACTACTCTTATGTATTAGCTGCAGTAAAGGAGTGTAATGTTAACTGTAAAAAAGTAGAATAATATTATAATAATGACTGTAGTGATGCCCCCAGATTACACGATAGCGGTGGGCAGCGAGGAGGTGGTGCTACCAGGCGTGGCGCCCGAGGAGCTTCGCCCCCCGGAAGTGGCCTACGAGACACACTACACGCCCTTACCGCCCAGTACCAGCAGGTACGTTCATATAACCGATACATATCTGAGAGATATACAACTGAGATACATATATAATATGTACCATCCAAAGCCTAGCCTAGCCTATTACCCCCCCCCCCAATGATGTAAACTATGATGAGTCAGAGTAATGCCTACATGTATTTAATTGCGTTATATTTTTGTATTTTTTTTTGGATACGTTACTTATGCTCAGCGATGTTTTCGCTACGTTCCAGAAGGGGTCGCGGCCGGCCGCGCGTCAACGCCAACGCTGCCACCAACAACATTCACCATTTGATGCCGATAGGTATGTCATTGTACGTCCCATGTTAATTGCGAACCTAAAAAAAATAATCGCTCGAAGGACCAACTTTTTGTTTTAGGAATTGGAAGTGGTCGATTATACTTAAATGTACTATGAATGCTATATGGAGATATATAAATAATAAACAGATAAGAAACCGGCTCGAAGGACCATGTTTGACTTTTATCACATTACGTAGATTTTATTAATCTTTATCGAGTATTTTTAACACCCAAATATTCAGTCAGTGTGTGTGGAGTTCATCCAAACTTAGGCACTAATTGCCACAATTTCTTTCTTTTCTAAAATATAACTTGATATGATCAGGTGAAGTACCAATGGGTCTGATGGAGGGTGTGAACACGGGGCGCGGCGCGGCGCGGCGCTGGGAGCAGAAGCAGGTGCAAATCAAGACCATGGAGGGGGAGTTCTCCGTCACCATGTGGGCTACCGGGGAAGATGATGGTATCATTTTAAACTTACATCATCGCGGACGCTAAACATTTTAATTGTATAGGGGTATGATTTCATGATTTTGAATTGTTTTAAAAGATTTTGAGTTGTTGGTGAAACAATTCAAAATTGTGAGTACCCGTTTACAAATAAAAATATTATGGTAGGTGACGTCAAGGTATCCTGTACCGGTTTATACTTAAGCAAGTTGTAGAGGTGCGGGCGCATCATAGAACGAAAAAAATAAGAAATGTATTTTTAACTTTGTTTCAGATGACGGATCAAACCCTGACCCTGATCCAGACTACACGGAATACATGACAGGCAAGAAAAATGTCTTGGGGAATGACAATATGCCAGGTAATCTTGATCCTTGCATACAGGCTGTGCGTGGCACTGCTATTAATAATCGTTATGCAATCATTTTTTTTATTATCTGAATAGACTCAAGATGATATTGAGTAAAATTTCAATCGTAAAAACGCCCTACTCACTTGTGAGTCCGCAATAGAATTCCCTGTGAAGTGGCTGGCATGTATGATAGAACATTTTATCTGTCACATAAATATCTGCCCCGGCCTGGGATAGAACCCGGGACTCCTCGCCTCTCAGGCACAGTCACTACCGACTGAACTAGGGGTCGTGGAAACGAGATTGGGTATTGAAAACTGCGAATAAGTCTAGTACGGTTAACTAGACTAAATGTACAAATGAATTGTTAACTGTTACACATTTTCAGGTTTAGATCTATCTGATCCAAAGCAGCTGGCAGAGTTCGCGCGGCCCGGCCACAAGATCCGGCTGAAGAAACCCTCCCCGGAGTCCTCCGATAGAACGATAGGTAATTTCTTTAATGTTTTCGACCGATTTAAAAAATTGAAGAGGTTGCATAACGCGGCTTACGGGTAGTGCGATTTAGTAGAAATCGTCACGTAACGGAATGCTGTATGCTGTGTATGTATGTTTTTTAATAGTACGCCATCTACAGTGTTCTTTTGTAACTAGATAGCACAGTACAGTGCTGCTTTACAATGTATTATATTAGTTCAGATGAGAGTGTAGGCACTCTCATCTGAACTTTGGTATGGTGTTGTTACAAAAATCACTGGTTTACGTTTATATACTGATATTTCTAGTGTTTCACTTCTATTGGTTTGCTTACACGATTTTATCATAATTATAACCTCAACCCATGTAAAGATGTAAAAGTCGTTTTTTTTTAAATTATGAGTTATGTCACTTCAATTCTAAAGGTGCGACAACACGTTAGTATTAAAATTCTTTAAATCCACATTAATAATTGTCTTGAATTTAAATGTGCCATTTTATCGACAGCGTGTCCACATAAAGGCTGCACGAAGATGTTCAGAGACAACTCGGCGATGAGGAAACACCTGCACACGCACGGGCCGCGGGTGCACGTGTGTGCGGAGTGCGGTACGTTGTACATATTAATTTGTGTGTTTGGCTCGCCATTCTTGATTACACTGTGGAAGGTAATTCATTTTTTTTTTGATATTATTATGCTGCTTATTTCAAAACTCTAAACTCAAACTCAAATCATTTATTTCACGTAGGTATTTTGAATACGCTTATGAACGTCATTTTTTGCATTTACCACCGTTTCCCTAAGGTGCCATTAAATTTTAAATCTTAGAGGAGAAAAAGAAACGGCGAAAGAAAACTCCTCGGCGCACAACTAATATTAACTAACTAATATTTTTAAATACTAATTGATATTTTTATTTGTATTTCCACATAATGTATACTCTGTATTTGAGCTCATGAAGTTAGCTTGTGTTTTTACTTACATAATTTTACAAGTAAAAAAACCGTCTTGTCACTGGCCATAGTTAAGGAGAATCAACATTCAAATTGAACTTGTTCCGTTTCACTTTACAGGAAAGGCATTTGTAGAGAGTTCAAAGTTAAAACGCCACCAGCTGGTCCACACGGGGGAGAAACCGTTTCAGTGCACATTCGAGGGTTGCGGCAAGAGGTTTTCATTAGACTTTAATTTAAGGTAACTTGCATTTATGTATATAGTACATTTTTACAAGGGTATAAATTATGTACATAATGTCGAAATTGCTCATTGAGCGAAAAACGGCCACAACGCAATGTAGCTGCACACAATATCGATGGTTACACAGAATATCGATGGAATGGATGAATTATGTAATGGATGGGTTCCTTTTTTTCGCGTAAAAGAATATAGCGGATCTTAAAAGTGTCGGTCTATTTAAGTTATGTCATTTAAAAAATTATTATGTTCCAAAATGTGGCCTACTGCAAATTTTTAATATGGGGTCATTCAAGTATTACGTAAGCACAACAGGGGGGGGAGACTTTGATTTGCTTATTTTTGATGATATGGGGTTGGAGGAGTCTAGATGGTGATTACGTCACAAGTATAAATATTGTTTTCACTTTTTCAGATTTCCCACCATTTTTTTTTTTTTTTTAAATTCTCTTGAATCAATAAAGAAAACATTGAATGCAAGTACCAATGTTTACGTAAGCATGGGGGGGAGGGGTAAGAGATTTGCTTACTTTCGCTGACGAGGGGGACGGGGGGGTTAAAAATTGCAATAAATTTACTTAACGGCCCCTATGCAAGGTTGTTAAAATGGGAATATTTTGTAAATGTAAAATTGTATCTAAAGACAATGTTAATCTTGTCTGCCAGTGTTGTAATCAATATATTTGACATGTTGCAGAACACACGTGAGGATCCACACGGGCGACCGGCCGTACGTGTGTCCGTTCGACGGCTGCAACAAGAAGTTTGCGCAGAGCACCAACCTTAAGTCACACATACTGACTCACGCCAAGGCCAAGTATGTGCAGAGTTTAATTGTAATTAATAAATATCGGTTACACACTCATATGGGTGGCATCAATGACATTATAAGTAAAAAGAGGTAGACATGTTACTTATATGAAAATTGAACCTGACAAACGATCCGAAATATTGCACTGACGTCTATTGACGTTAACCATAAGTGTCATAGATAAATGTTACAGACGAGACATTTATTCTTAGAATGATTTATGCCTAAAACTGCTATGACTCTTGGAAGTAAATATTATTAACATTTAATTTTAATTAAGGATCATAACCAAAAAAGAACATTAAATTTAATTTACATTAAACAAAAAAATTAAATTAAATTAGAAACTAATTACTGCGAGAGAGTAAAACAGCAATTTCATAAACTCAAACTTAAATCATTTATTTCATGTAGGATACATATAATTATGAATTAGCTTTTTAAGGAAATAACAAAAACTACTTAACATAGAAACAAAATAATTCAGCCTAAATTCATAAAAAAATCTCATCGTTATACTAACAATTTCTTGTCTACCTATTGTACCTACTGTCTGCATTGTTGCCTCTAATCTATGATCTTAGCGTTTGTGCTATCTTTGTTACACCTGTGAGTGAAGCAATGTTCTGTCTCTTTTATCGTTTGGAAACAAGCTGTGATTCATTAAAATTACAAATTATAAATTAATCTATTTAAAATTTCAATATTTTTATACATTTACCTGTGATATGATATACCGTCCTCTTTCTTCACCTTTCTATCATAATTGTTGCACTTTCGAAATGCACAAGCAGGCATTTTACCTTTTTTAGTATCGTGCGCTCACAATGACAGCCGACAGCTCGACCGATTGAAACGGTCACACGTAGGGTCGTTTCCACTGCACGCGTTAGGAGCCTTGGTGGCGTATCTAGTGTAATATATCATTGGGTGGCATGGACAACACTACTTACTCTCATAAATTGTCATGTAAAATTAATTACTAAAGCTGCAGGTTTGTAATGCAAATATGTGTCCAAGTATAAACTAATAAATATATGTATCAATTTCATGCATATAAATGCATTAAATTGATACATATATTTATTATTCCCTTCATTCTTGTAGTCTAGTATGTTTTAATGTATATGTTATAAAGAAAATATTCTAAAGATTATTAACAGTCATATTATCTAAAGGTTATAAAAGATCGTATTCTAGAGAGCCAAGCATTATTTCACATGGACTGGTCTTTATCGAGATATATAATTCAAATCAATTTCATCGTGTTTCAGATCAAGAAACTCGTTATCACGCAATGGAGGTGGAAACTATGAATCAGCAAGAACTACACCGCAATTTGTTCAATTAGAAGTGTCTCCAGATGACTCCAATCCACAATTAATCTTTTACACACATGAATGAAAATGAAGAAGTCATTGGTGTTGAACTTTGTGTGATATAGTGACGGTCAAATTAAGTGATTAGATGACTTATTAAAAATATGTTTATATAGGGACAAGTGAAGTGATATGATGGAATAAAGTGAAATATAAAACTCAGAGTGATTAAAGACATGTACGGACTGTGAATAATATAACGATGTTTGTTACAAACTGTTTTTATTATCTTATCGGTAACATATATTGTGAATTATGGTGCAAAAATTGTGACAGTGGGTCTAATGTGTTTAGATGAAGCTAGTGAATTGATAGTGAAGGTTTGGAGTAATGATGGTTCTTGAATCAAGTTAAGTGGGGAGTTAAGGAGTGTTTTGATACAAAAAGTTGGGAAACAATTCAAGATGTATCGTATCACACATTGTGATAAAACGGGAAGCTGTGTTAAGACTAATAGATGAATTATGTGAGTATATACTTAGATAGTTATTTTCTTATGAAAGTTTGGGGGTATATGAATGGAAATTGGAAGATTTGGCTGCCAATATAATTGTTAACTCTCATAACAACAATTTTGGCTGTTATCTCAATATTTTTTAAACTCCTAATGCAATAACAAAAGTAGTGTTTTACAACCATAATACTTACATTAAATAACTGCTAATATCTAAGATATTGCAAGAGTATCATGTTCGCAATTTTCTGTGTCTGTTTGAATATTTGTGCATTATTTAAGCCAAATATTGACAATTACTTTGTTAGCTAAAATGCAAAATGTAACTCTAGAAATATCATACATATCAATGAACTTTTACAAGTTACAGTCACTTTGTTACATTTCATTCTGTAGATATATTTCATAGCAGATTTTTGTAACAAAAAGTTGTTAAACTTTAATTTTTATTGTTAAAGCTTTATATGGTTTTAATAAGAATTGTTTATAATATATTAAAAGGTGGTCCTAATAACAAATAATTATACTGAAGGCATGATGCCTTAGTCAGAAACTACTGTTTGATCTTGATGGAGTTGCAATTGCCGGACAAAATGTTATTGTTTCCTGTATGATTGAAATGCTCTTCTGATCTCCCAATTACATTATCCCATTTACAACCAGTCTCAATAATATCCACTTTTAAGGGATAGTTTCTGTCCTTTCTCACACATTCTCAGTACGAAATCATCTAAACCAGGTCAGTGGGTTAAGCATGAAAAGATAGCATAGGGACAGTCAGAGTTAATGTTACTGCATTAGTATGGATTGTTGGTAGAAAGAATGTTTGGTTCGGTTTGCCCATTAAGTTATTTAAACAAGGAGAAGCAAAATGCTTCCACTACACAAAAGCAATGTGTTAACAGGACTATATGCTGTATGAAATGTATTTTATTGGTTTTATTTGCTATTTTTTGCTGAGAGGGGTTACTAGTGGAGTCTATTACTTAAAGTATGAGACAAATTGGATCAGTGTACTTGGCAATAAAATTATGTACCATACAATATCAAACAGTATGTGTCAAATCTATTCAGTTTCAGGGCCACCTTTAAAAAAATCTTCGTGAAATGGACAATAAATTTATATGTTGCTTTATCTATCGAATATAAGAAGTACTGTCCTATAAGTACCACATAATAAAAAGTTATAAAAATAGACTTAAAATTCCAACATTTAATACATAGGAGTTATTGCAACGCACAACATGATCAATAAAAGTAATATTTAATATCTGAAGCATCTACATAGCTTTCTATAAAATAAATATTTACAAAAACCTGTCATATGAAAAGAAATTTAAAAAAGTTTTTAAATTTATTCTGAAGTAATTTTGTTTGCTTCAAGATTTCGTTTGATTTTTTTTTGTTGTGTGGTTTTTAGCACTCGCTGAAATTTGACGAAACTAACCCATGTTAGTCTAGTCAACAAAGGTTTGTTTTGGAGTACCTAAACCAAACTGTACGGAACTAAATTTTATTGCACAATTTTATGTTCACTTTCGTTAGTCTTTGTATTAAACATAACACTTAAATACTTACATTTGTTTTTAAGAATGTTGTAACTATAAAGTAACATGTGTGTAAATATGTTGACTCAAGAAGAAGTTGCCCCGATAATATGACTTATCACTTACAAATCATATTGTTATGAATATTACTTGAGTTATCAAAACAGTCCATAGGGTGTATAAATGTCGGAGAATTAGTTAGATGGATTTTGTTATTTTTTAGTTTATAATAAACTTTATGACCATTTAAAAATTACCACAAATTTTAGTTGGAAGATCTCATACTGTCTGTAAAAAAATTTTCAAATCTATTTGATCTATACTTACATAGAAAAAGACTCCTGACGCCCAAACTTATATAAGCTTGCAGCAAATAGCAGCCCACTGCGTCCTATCTATAGGACTCAATGGTTACGACCCACAATTTCAGAGATTAAAAAATATAGTGTATGATAATTGCATTGAAGTTTTTTTTTTCTGTGCGTCTAGGACGATTATGAGCCTCGAATGAAACATAAAATAACGAAATATATGATGACCTTTTTTAGGACTCGGGGTCGCAATATTTCAAAGAAGTGATATTACTAAAAAAAATAATTAATTCAAACAATGTATAATATATGTATCTTTTATCGTGGTTCTTTCAAAAGGACCGTGGGTTATTAAGAGCTGAAACTGACTTTATTGCTGGGTCATAACCACAAGTGAAGGAAGGTCCTACAAATAGGACCGTGGGCGTCAGGAGGTTAAGTTACAGCTAATAGAGGGGATTTAAGTTACATTATTGTTATCAACTCTCCATATTAATGTACCATGATTTAAGAGGGAACCAAATGATTTTACAGACCAACTCACTAAATTCCATTGCCTTTTTACATATTTTTTGGTCATTTTTAATCTGTGAGACCAGTCTTTAGGTTTTAGGTTCTAACACTATGGTGTAGGAGTGCATTATGTTAAACATTACTGTAAAACAGAAGTTTTTACATTAAGTTAAGAATGAAATGAAACATTAATATGGCTGTAGTTTATTAATGTAAAATCTTAACGCGCATGGACTGCCTGAAAATTACGCTTGACCATTAGACTGCCAACACCATATCGATGGTCAGAATTGTGCAATCCAATTTGATTGTAGATTTAATGAGGATAGATTAAATATGTACACAATTTAACAAGGAATTACAATTGCATACTTTAAAATTATACGACTCATATACCTATATAGATTTATTTGTTTCATATACATACTACATATAAGTGAACAAACTGGGCAGATAGTTAAACCCAACTTTAATACAGCATAATTTTATATAATATACATACACATTATATTTTCATGCTTTATCTCATATCCTCATTGATTTTGTAATCTAATTGCCTTGTACAATTCTGATTGTGTTGACAGATTGTACATTTTGTACTATAAATATGCCAAAAATAAGATGTTTGTAAAATAGATAGATTTATTATAAATATTTTTTAATTAATAAAGGACAGAGTATGAGTGTTTTTTTGTGAAATATTAATAATTTATGTTTGTAATGTGTGATACAACTTACATTATGAAGATTTTCTTCACTTTTTGAGATATAGGTATTACTATTTAGTCCATTTTCATGATGCAAAAATGTACAAATATTACTTAAAACAATTGCCGTGTATGGCATAAACAGAAATTATTTATTTTTTTAGTGTGTATCTGTTGGTAAAATTAACAATTTTTTTTAATCTAGTGTTTATGCTAGTAATGCTTTTGAATGTTTGCATTTTCATATGGCTACAGGCTACAGTGCTTTTTAAAGTGCTTCACAGGTCCATTGCTAGCCTAATCAGACAAATTTTTGTTAGTCTGATATCATTTCAATATTGATTACATACAATACAAATCATATAACACGTCTTTCTTCCAATAGGTATGCATGTATGTATTACATAGTACGTTCTAGATGAGACCCCTAATGACCGACTACATAATATTGGGTTAGGGAAAAACATTACTTTTGCGTGAAATTAATGACTTAATTTAACATGATTCGGATTGTCGATTTGGGTCAAATATGTACAGTTTTGTTGTTTAATTTGTTGTCATTTTAAAGATACATAGCTTCATAATGCCTCTTTCATAGAAGTATTGGTCCTTAATGGTGAAAAACTGTAGTAATCGATTTTCAAAACTGTAAAATGTACCGAATTTCTTTTTGTTGACTTCAATTTGTAGCACCCTGTAACTCACAACTGAATGGACCAAACAAAAAAAAATTTTTTAGGGTGAAATGACACCTTGACAACGAGCATACATTTGAAATTGTTTGATCGTACCTTCGAGATATCGATCACTACAGCCATCTACTAAAAAATAATGGATTTCTTTTTCCCCAACCTATTATTTTTTACCAGATGGTAAAATACTTAGAAATAAACTTGAGTGTGAGTTGATCCCTTACTGCCAATAATTAGATCATGCTATGGTAAATCTATGTATGATTTATACTTAATCTACTACTATTACCTCTGAGGCTCTTCCATTTATCGAAGATAAGTTACCAAACTAAATTAATGCAAGAAGAAAGTAATTGAGAGTCCGTATTTGTCTGAGCCATGGACGGACCTGAAATGGTATCCATTGCCGTTAATGTGAGTTGTGACACGCAGTTGGTGAGCATAAATATTATTTGTCTGTTTTTGTGAGCAGTAATTTTTAATTCTTTCATAAGTTCAATAAGGCCATGTACGATGTTCTTAAGTTGGTTTGTATGACTGATGTACATATATAGGTATATTTTAATTTGTCAAGGTCCAAGGTAACACATATTGCTGTATTTGAAAATTATGCCATTCATTTAGAGAATTGTTTCAGTCAAATTTTAAGATAGAAATTCATTTTTTGTGAATTTTCAAATATTGCAATGTGGTGATTGTTTGATAGAAGGGAAGCAATCAAATAAATTGTAAATATTTATATAGAAATGTTTTTTATTTCATGTTTACTTCATTTGTCATTAGTCAATGTTTCAAAACACTTTTTCAATTAATTTGAAAATGACAATGTAACACATAATGTTGGTTATTTTATTTAGCACGCAACACTTGCGTACACGATATGGTGTGCAAAAAGAAAACAATTGCAATTTTAAAATTTTTATTCACAAATTGTTACTTATAACATTATTAGGTAACAATTAATCAATATAATATTACAATATTATGTTACGATGAAAATCCATTTTTGCTTTGTGCTTGTTTTATAAGTAGAATTTAGAAATGAATTTCAGTGCAAATTATGACACGTGGTCCCTTAAAAAAAGGTGGTAGAAAGATTTTCCTTCAGGGCCGGCGTCACATTGACTGATATGTAAAGACGAAGTATTAATTTTAATTCATTTTTGAAGTTCTAACGAAAGCACATATTTATTAAAAAACAGTTTCATCCATTGATATGTAATGACGTGTTTACTAAAATTAATTTTCATTATAACACAGCATAATAAACCAGTAAAATATGGTCAATAATAAGAAAATAAATAATAATTAAAAGTATTTAAATTAACAATAATAGGTTATAACATCTGAGGTTAAAACAAAAACATTTTAGTAGTATAAATAATATTGCATTGCTTACTTAGCCTCTATATAAATATCTATCTAAATATACTAATAATAAATCTGTAGCCGGTCGCTGTCTGTACATAAGAGATATATATATGAGAAAAACTTTACTGGGGGTCTTCATCTAAAACAATTATTTTTAGAATTTTGTTATTAGGACAAGTTATTCCAGTAGTCATGATATTTTAATTAAAAAATATTTTCACGAATACGGAATACATGATACTAAAGAACCACCATAAGAAGATCATCTTGAAAGTAAGTTGCACGAGGTACATGCTGAAAAAGAAAACAGTTGTATTATTAGAACAAACTTATAATCGTTTTGCAGAGGCGGCTTCACCTATAGTGCAGGGGGTGCGGTGCACCCGGGCGCCGAGAGCGTCTTGTAAGTAGGTACGTATTCCGTAGGCGTATTTAGATACAAAAGGGCGCCAGGGCATCCGGTCGCTACATGTGCCAGAGCCGTGCCTGGTTTATGACTCCTTATCATATAAATTAGTTCGGGCAGCTATAAAGTATAGAGGACGCCCTTCCATACAAACAGTCATTAGAAAATGGTACCAAATCCGTCACGAAACAACCGCTAAACGTTCACAATTGGTTCTTATTTTATGCCGCATGACACAAGGCCAGCCGTGATTGGCTAATTTCAATGTTAGTAAAAAAAACGGAACGACGAATGGGCTGACGTTGCCTACTAGGCCGCAGCCTAGTATTCATTACGCTATTTTTGATCGGTAGTTACACTTCTAGGTATTAATTTTCGCTGGCTCGGGCCGAATGGCTACCTACTACCATCTTGCTTCAGTTGGCTGCCAAACGAATGGATCTCGTTCCGGCTGAGACCTTCGGTGCCAGGACTTTCTTGCCGGCAACTCATCGGTGATCCCTTTGGTGTTACTGATGTCAGACGACGGTGACCAGTTACCATCAGGTGACTTGCCAGCATGTTTATCGGCTATTAACATAAGTAATCTTACAAGTAAAAAAAACCGATTTGAAAATAATGCTAAGACTAAAGAATGGCATTCATGAGTAAACCTATGTGGTTTTCTCATGGATGCCAATTGTCATAATTGGACCAAATTGAAATGGGAGCACACGGGAAGCACCAGCTTTCAAGTAGAAAAGTATCATCGAAATCTGTTCACCCAGTCGAAAGTTCTGAGGTAACAAACATAAAAATACAGTAATTGAGAACCTTCTTTTTTGAAGTCTGTTAAAATACCGTGGCTAGTTGATCATTGTGTGGCCTAGCCACGTCGAGTTGGATTTACGTCTCTAGTGTAACATAAATACGTACAGTTTCATCATCCGTTTGGCTCTGGGCAAAGTCGAAGGAGTTTCCTTGCAGCAGTATTGCCTGGCGCCTTGGACATAGTTCTCAGTGAACAATTCTAAATCAATTTTCTGAAATCCAGAAAAATATAACTATTACAAAGTCAAATAAATTTATTTCATGGAGGTATTTTTTAACACACTTATGAACGTAATTTTTTGCATTTACCGCCACCCTAGGCACCGCTACATGAGTAGGTAATTGCAAATTATTTAAAAATATTTAGTGATTTTTTTTCTACCAGTCTGTGACCTAAACCCGCATTTATGTCACGTTTTTCCGTTGCTAGTTATGATGCTAACTTCACACTGTGCACAATTATGATATTATTGAACAAGAGAAGGTAGAAATCACGGTAGAAATACAATACGAATTTTTAAGTACCCTCACTTTCTAACACTGTGACCTAAACCCGCAGTTTAGTTTATTTTAATATTTACAAACGGCTCATACGATCTCAGCTGGAGTATGTGATGTGATACTTAAATTCAATCGTCTTCAGCTTGATCCTGTTACTTTAGGATAGTTTTCAATAATAATAATTATGATTTTAAGTATTATTCTCAATAAAAAAATACTTAACATGGTGACCTAGAAGACAGCTGATCGCCACCCGACCCCCAAGTAACCCCACATTTACAAAAGTAATTTATTCTATGACAGAAGTGCGTATCGAAGTGTTGATGCATCGTAATGACTTCTTACCTCCACTTCGGTGAAGAATACCTCCTTATCCTCCTTCTTCATGCGATCCCGTAAGGATAAGAAGTAGTCATTCTTGAACACCCATTGTCCAGTCATGTAATGAGCCAGTAAGTTCAAGCCGTGGTGGAGACGTGTTTGGACTTTAATTAGCCTGCAAAAGTATTCGTTTTCTAATTTGACTACGCTTTAATTATTCAGTTGCGTACCGTGTTGGATTTTGACAGCGCACAACCGTTACTGAGAAAAAATATAAAAATCATTCAATCAATTTCAGTTTTAAATACTTAACTAAGTATGATTAATAAAAAATGTGGCCAAATTCTTGGACTATCACTCACATAGGTTTTTTCCTGAAGAGTATCAGCAGCATGTCTATGAAGAGTGCGGGAAGCCAGTGCACCAGGAATGCGTGGACCTGGTACAGCAGTTTGGACTCGTGGTACTCGATACTCGGGTACCACAGGCTCATGGAAAATGGGTACTTCTCGATGTCCCGGTTAACTAGGAGCGATAGAAGTGGTATGAAAATGAATTTTACTCCAGTCTATGAGGATAATCCGCAGTATTATAGAACTTAGAGGATTGGTGGCCCACTATAGAACACAAGAATCTCGAATCTAGTCAATTAGTACTTTGGTTTACAAATCGGCGCAGCTAGATAAACGTCAAATTATTAATCATCTTAAACCTACGTGTTTAATTACGGGTTTGGTGAGGAATCACCTACAGATATATGTATGTACATATATAATCATTATTTCTGTTGAAATTTATGAAAAAAAGTAATGACTAACAAGAGATTTGTGAAATTTTTGGCAATTGTCGTCCCGATCAAGATTAAATCGGGAGATGTCCAGATGTCAACAGACATCTGAAACTTGGGGCACTTAGCAACGCTAAGTGTGCCTATTTCACCATAGTGCTCCAATACGGGACGGGAAAGTAACAAAATACTCTACCTTACTTACAGAGATCTATTGTGTCGACCCAAGCTATCGAATTCAATCCGGAATTAGTAACATTGCACACACGAATATCCTTTGGCCTGCAACATGAATAAATCAAGTGTATTAACTAATAAAATTGTGGACCAATAAAGCTGGAATACATACATACCTGTTTAGGTACTGTATTTAAATCATTTAATAACATTATGATCTTGCCACCGCAGTTTTTACACAGCTCTACTTTTGCATTGTACTTAGTTATGTTTTCTACCTACCTACCTATCTATCGGTAAGGTAGGTAGGTATATACATACATAATATGAATACATAAATATAGATATGATGTAAAATAATGTAGGTAACCCAAAATATTTCCTTGTTTCGAAATTACGAAATTTTGATTCATATCGCACAAACAGCCAAACTGACATCCCCTATATATCGGTATCGATACCGGTATCGGATGTATCCCTACTTTCGAGTTCGAAAAGTATGGGCTTGGCATTAATAATTATAATATATTTTAGTCTGTCAGGATTTTACATTTTTTTATAATATATTATAATTACCGCTCAACTCCAGTCGTTGCGGCTAAAATAATACTGGCATTGATGGCAACATCCACAGGTATCACGTCCGGTCGAATGTTCTTGTATGTGTGCAAGATGCGCAACACCCCTGAAAAGCAAAACAATAATTCAACAGATGCAAACATTATTGTGGCGTATTGACCGGAACTGACGATGGAAAATTACTGACCAGGTTTCTTTTATCCAGAAGAACAATATTTAGGTAATTACTTACTTTAAGTAGATTATCCATTCGCCGGTAAAATAAAAAATGACGTACCTATATAGGCGTATCAGTGATACCTATGTGATTTGAATAAAAGAATTTGAATTAACCTTTACCCTCAGTCCGCAGCTTGCGTACTTAAAACTTTTCTGGTTACACGTTATCTTCTACGTTTTCAGACTAAACGTGCTAAATTTCTAGGCCGATCTAGTTAGTGGTTCAGGGCTTAAAGCGTAGTTCATGATAATTAAAGGGAGACGTGCTTAAAAATACATATTAGGATTACTTTGTTGGCTATAGAAATCAAACTGTGAATGCCCTCGATTTACCTTTAGCACCAGCTACGAGTAACCCCGTCGGCCCGTTGAGGTTGTTGATCCAACCTGGAATGGGTTCCTGGTAGGCGGCTACCACTGAAAATTTTGAGTGAATCTTAAAATTAAAATACCTATCATGATCACCTACCTATCAAATACCACCCAGACCAAGAACAGAAATTTAAACTCATTCCAATTTCCTCCTCGCTCGGAATCTAACCCAGAAGTCCCAGAACCTTCGATCCTGGCCTGGTACTGGTAACCATTGCGATACAGCGTTTACAAAATGTACCGTTAAGCAGCAATGTAAGGGTTAAAAACTATAATACGTTGGCAGGAAGGGAAGGATGGTAGGGAGGGAGAGTGAGTAGGTAGATTTTAAGGAGTTCGATGTTTTCGAGAAAATAAATAAAAAATCTGAAAATACTAATGCATGGAATTAATGTTTTCTACCAAAGTTGCGACGTAATACTACGTCATAGACTTACGTACGATATACGTACATAGACTACGTTATAGACGACGATTGAACCCCGTGCACTTACTTATACAAAGTTGTAAATAAAAACAGAGAATCTATTTCAGTCAAGTAGGTACTTAGTTTACCTATTTGTTACACATGTGAATAATAAATATTGGTGGTGTTTCGAACTAACTTAATAATCTTGTTCTACTTACCAATAGATGGCCTGGCGATTGCGATAGGGAACTTCCCGGCAAATTGTGCCACCAGGTCTTCTGTCAGAGCCTTGGTAAACGAGTAGGTGTTCGGTAATGGCTCGATCAACCTTACAAATTAAATTCAGTTCAGTTTAACATACGTTATTAGTATATTTAGACAGAGAAAACCCAATAATCCTAGATATACTTATTTATGATTGTTTAACAGCGACTAGATCGCCGGCCTCGTCCATTACTCAAAAGCACCTTGAGCAAGGTTAGGTTGTACTCAAGAATGAATTATGTCAATAAGGCAGTAATACCCCAAGAACTGTATTGATTTTTAAGTGACAAGTCGCACATTTGTCACACATTTGAGTCTTGTTCTAAGTCGGTCACAGTTGTCATGGGCGGCAGCAGAAGCGTTGTGCTACATGCTCGTTTGCTCACTTATTACCATAAAAAATCTGGTATCTTTGGTTGAAAACTAAGGTCTAAGGAACACGACATAAAGCTCATTATTTCAATCCTTTCCTATGAGTTGAGTATGAGTGGAGTTGGCAGTTATCTACTGTGCCTCAATGTCATCATAATATCATCTCCCTTTGATAATTAAATTATCAAGGTACTTTACTTTGGCTCAATTCTTCTCAGCATGTCGTCGTCCATCCAACGCGTGATTGCTATGATGTCCTCATACCGATGCTTGGCAGGGTACAGCTTCTCCTCTTGCACGTCCAGGTCATCGTGGCAATATGCTGTCGACATGTGCAGGAACACCTGGGGGATTTACTGTTACTGTCGCATTACAGTGGCTGATAGAGATGAAAGATTTAGGATTTTTGTCAGCGGAAATAATTTAAATCCTAATTTAACACTAATTTCGTTAATACAGTTACAAGGCTATGGTATCCCACGGTAGACTCTGGAATATTTTGGCACCTGAGCAGCGTATACTGCGCACAAATTGATCAGGACGAGTCAGTCTCGCGGATTTCTTTAGCATGCCACGGAATGCTGCGACTGCGACATCCTTCAGTATTGGCATGCCAAATACTGTAACATTCCTTGCTATGCCACACCGGCGCTGGTATGCTAGCTGGCTACAGGTACAAACCTCCAAATTCTTCATGGTCTCGGCAAACTTCAACATCTTATGCGTGCCGCAGACATTGATTTCTACTGCGTCTCGTATAAACATATCGAATCTGAAAAATGCACCCTGGTCATAACCCTGTAAGACTCAAAAACTCCTTAGGTCCAACTTATCATTGGTATCAAGACAACGCGAGATTTTAGCTTAAGCTTAGTTTAATTTCGTTTTTTTTGTGAATTATAAGTTTTGAGATATACGTTGCAGTAACTTTTTAACATTTCCAGGTCAGCATGTTACTATCCGGGATAATTTCATTTCACCGATAACGGATTTACCGTGGAATTCATTTGGTGTCTGACTTTGGTAAGAAAATTTGTAAATATTGTGTAGCACACACCTGACGGAGGCAGCACAATGAAAGACGATTTGAACCTCCCTCTGAAGCTCGTCCTGATCCAGGATGGAGATGCCCAGCTCTTCAGCCGTCACGTCCCCGGAAACCAGGCGAATTTTGTGTAAACTTTTCGGACACTCTGCTTGGATTCTGTCGAATACCTGTTAACGAGTTAAGGGATGTGACCAAAATTTGTATCATGGCTTAACGTGGACTGTTTAACAGATATCTCATCGCAATCGTAAGTATTTTAATAAGAGTAGATAAAAATAAGTTCTAAAATTGCCTCCGAGTCAACCACATTTTTGACGGTAGGTGTTGAAGATTTTTATAAACATACTTAATTAAGACAGGAATTGAACTTCAGTAAGGCTAAGTTCATAAGACTGCGATGTAGGAGCTTTCACATGGCTACAAAAATGTCTCTATAAATCATTCTCGCTACTCATTTTTCCTCGATTTTTATTTTAAATTAGCTGTCCCGGCGAACTTCGTACCGCCCTATAAGTATTAAATGTTGTGGTAACATAGCTGAAACACTTGTTACACTGTCAAGAAACAGAAACTAAACGTAAACGTAAAAATACTATGACGGTAGTAGATACCTCGTTATTAACATAGCTCTGTAACCTCTCATCCACACTCAACCCTTTCTTACTCCTCATCAATAGATACAAAGTCTTCAGATCAGGACAGCTTCTCAGGAGTTTCTCCACCAGCACCCGTCCCATAAAGCCAGTGCCTCCCGTGACGAAGATCGACTTCCCCGCGAAGTATTCCGCGACGCCTATTATTTGAACCATTGTTACTTGTTCAGAATTAGAACCTGACTTCACCAAGTAATCCGTAGCCCGACAGGTATTCTAGTAAATTATTCCAATTGTATTACGTTAAAGTAACCAAATCTAACCTCTTAATTTGAAAGTTCAATTCTTAAGCTAGGGTCTGACTGGAGAACAGGACTCTTTATATAACTTATGGTAGCATACCTGGTTTACTCCGGAGCAAGTCACGCGGACCACGCGGTGTGTTTAGCCATGGTAATAGTATTATACAATACTGTGACTCGGCGCTGTCCTTGAAATTAAAGCCTACAGCCCCGCACGCTAGGGCCGCCTCTTTCTAGTTGTAGTGAATGTAAGTGGGTAGGTAAAACGCACGCTTGCTGATTACAAACCCACACGCTCGAACGTCCCTATGGCTTCTATGGCCCTATGGCTTCTGTGGCTATTGTGTACGTAATTGTACTAAACTCCGAGGCGCGTAGGAATGATTCGCGTTCCGACCGTTTGTATGATGGAATATTGTTTAATACTGCCGTTTAAAAAAGTGACAAAGTTTTTTATTTTACCTCCTTTGAAATTTCTCGTATTTCGATAAGAAGTCATTTCAATACATTTTGTGACGGTAAAATCGCAGTTTTTCGGTCTAGTCACCATTCGCAACAATAAGGAACTTTGTTTCCAAAAAAAATTAAACGAGCATTGATATAGTCTGGCATTGGCTTTAAAGTCGTTTATTTAAAAGTATTTAAAATGTTAATACATTATCAAAATACTTTTCTCTTCACTATTGTTTGTCACTGTTATAATTATTTATGTATTTATGAATAATTCATTCGCCCTTCTATATTTAAGTCAAGTATTGTTACAGTAAATATTAAACATGTTCATACATTATTTATAATCGTTGAAATAGCTGTAATTAAACTATAATAAAGAACGGACAGTAGCATAGAGTTACTTAAGTAATTAGCGAATGACTCTTCATTCGCTAATTACAGTGCTATAGTCCTATATAACATAACATGATTAGAATGACAGCTTGCAAAATGTTGTGCACATTTATTGACGTAATGGTGTATATCCGAAATCTATTTCATCAGAATCTGATTCGCTAGAAAATTTTTGAAACTTTATTATAAATTCATGGTCACATATGGAATCAAATCGGAGATCACGTTCCCAATCATGCGAAATTATCTTTCTTGTTTTGGTAATAACTTTCTTCCAATCGTCTGGCGTAATATTTTCACACATAGTGGTTAATAATTGTAATATTTTATTTGCTGTGATGGGTCGGGTGGTATTATGTCTTGCTGCGAAACCTGAAATAAAATAAGTAGTAGTATAAAAACAAGTTATTTTGATAGTCAAACATTTAGTTAAATTGAAACGCATTACGCCTTAATCAGTAATTAAAGTTCATATAATAATTTTTCATATAAGTAAAGTAGACCACTTTATGTGAAAGTATATTTTTAAAGATTTAAAATACTATTTCCGTGTACATATCTTTCCAATTCTTGTAAAAAACTTAGAATGGGTGTAGAAAGCTATCCTTAAAAGATAGACATATGCCATCGCCACCGACCACAGTGGTCGGTGGCCATCGCGGACTTTCTATTAGACCTATTAAATAAAGGAGGAAAATTCATCACATACATTGTTTTGTTATATCTCAAAGGGATTAAACATCGTTTTCGCTAAAAGCTCACAGGCGGCCTGATTTTTTCCGACTTTCATAACAGTTATAGTCATATTTCAACAAATTTACAAAACTTTAATATATTATATACCTAAATCTTTCTCACGTATCCCTCTGCCTATTGGCGAAAATCGCATGAAAGTCCGTTCAGTAGTTTTTGAGTTTATCGCGAACAGAGAGACACTACAGACAGACAGTTGGGCAATAACATTCGTCAGAATATGTAGCTGCTTTCGGATTCCAGAAACCGGTATCACGGTATTTTAGCGGTACCTTTTAAATTTTCGAACAAACTTAAACAGCTGACAACTCATTCATATTCTTATGTCAATTTGATTTTGTCTTTGTCATTAGTGTCAACTGATGCGATCTGACAAAGTGACGTGTAAACTAAAAACTGTATTCGTCGGCACCTTATAATTTTATAATATCGCCGAAAAGGAAGCTCAAGATGAGCTCTTTCAAGCGTGACAAGAAAGAGGAAGAAGACAGCGCATCGTTACCCTATCAAAACTTGGACAAAACCCAGGTTTTGCAAGAAGCTAGATACTTTAACGAAACTCCAGTCAATCCGAGAAAATGTTCCCATATTTTATCAAAGGTTCTCTATTTACTGAATCAAGGGGAGGAGCTAACTACGCAAGAGGCGACAGAAGTGTTTTTCGCGACCACAAAGCTATTTCAATCCAAAGATGTTATGTTACGTCGAATGGTGTATTTGTGTATCAAAGAGCTGAGTAAGTTGGCTCAGGATGTTATTATCGTGACATCCTCGTTGACGAAAGATATGACTGGGAAGGAGGATTTGTATAGGCCGGCGGCTATACGTGCGTTGTGCAGTATCACTGACAGTACGATGTTGCAAGCGATCGAGCGATATATGAAACAAGCTATCGTCGATAAGAACCCGGCTGTCAGTTCCGCTGCTCTGGTGTCCGCGCTGCATATTTCGTCACACGCGCCGGATCTAGTACGTCGCTGGGCTAATGATGCGCAGGTTTGTTATAACATTAAATATTATCGGTATAACATTAACAGGTATCTCTGTATGTATGTGCTGGTCATCAGCAACTTACTGTCTTCCTGCCTTCATAATATTTAGTCTTTACTCGGACGTTGAATGCAATGATACAAATTATGGGTGCTGGCTGATATTTGTTATGGTTTTTATATTGCTATTAATAATCAAATAATGTTGGGGACAAAAGGTCCATGAATGGGGGACCATTTCTCAGAAAAAAGAGCATAGGATGCCACCTGATAAGGTGGATTGACAACCTAAAGAAGACAGCAGACATCCACTGGATTCAGAAGGGTCAAAACTGGCCTATGCACAGAAGTGTACACACAAAGGATGGATGGCTGGTACCAAATATATCATTATAGAAAACGCTGCAAGGGTACCTGCAATATACTCAATAGTGTGATAAACAGGTTTTTTTCGTAATAACCAGTCAATGAACCATCTAGTAGTAAGTGGTCTCTGCTGCCTATGGATATTAGCATCACAAAGAGCATCACCAATTATTGCTCAATATTGGTAACATAATTCTTATAGCAGCCCTACAAGCAAGTTAGAGGGCTTTTATCACCTCTTGCACCAACCTAGCTCACAGGACAAAAGATGTGATGTGAAGATCCAATAGTACACTTGGAACATCACATTTGGAATATGGCATTTTTACTGGTCTCTTCCAAATATGCATTATGTTTACTTTAGTTGATATTCGTACATGTTTAAGTAACTTATTTTATTGAAATAGTATGATTCATTTAAGTTCTCAATCATGATTACTTCTATTTACAGGAAGCCATCAACTCTGACAATGCCATGGTGTCCTACCATGCACTAGGAGTTGTTGCTGGATCTCGAAAAAATGACAAACTATCTACTGTTAAACTTTTCACGCGCCTTGAAAGAAATCAACTGAAATCTCCATATGCTGTCTGTCTTTTAATTCGTCTTGCTGCACAGTTGTGCGAGGATGATGAATCTGAGGCATCTCAACATTATATTGAGTTTATAGAAAGCTGTCTACGCCATAAATGTGAAATGGTAATATATGAAGCTGCACATGCAATCGTTAACTTAAGAACAAATGTAAGAGACCTTGCTCCAGCTGTATCAGTTTTGCAGTTGTTTTGTGGGTCTTCGAAGGCTTCTCTGCGATTGGCGGGAGCTCGTACCTTAGCAAGATTGACAGCCAAGCATCCCAAGGCGGTTTCGGCTTGCGCTGTAGATTTGGAGAACCTCATTTCTGACACGAATCGCTCCGTTGCCACATTGGCAGTAACCACTTTGCTCGCCACAGGAGCCGAGAGTTCAGTGGACAGACTCATGAAGCAAATCTCAACATTCGTGTCCGAAATCTCAGACGAATTCAAAATTGTGGTTGTTAGAGCTATTCGACGTCTTTGCACTAAGTTCCCGAGGAAACATCAGTCGCTAGCTGCTTTCTTGGCCGGCATGCTGCGTGATGAAGGTGGATTGGAGTATAAAGCGGCTATAGCCGATGCTATAATAGCTTTAGTTGAAGAAAACCCTGATGCTAAGGAAACTGGGTTGGCACATCTTTGCGAGTTCATAGAAGATTGCGAACATACAGCTTTAGCTGTACGTATTCTTCATTTATTGGGACGCGAGGGTCCAAAATCGCGTCAACCTTCCCGATACATTCGATTCATTTACAACAGAGTCATACTGGAATCTGGCCCGGTAAGAGCTGCGGCCGTGTCTGCCGTTGCACAGTTTGGAGCGCAAAGACCAGAGCTTCTCCCGAATATTCGTGTTCTCCTCGCACGCTGTGAATTGGACGACGAAGATGAAGTCCGCGACAGAGCAGTATACTACAACGCAATTCTAGACACGGGCGATCAACAGCTAATCAACGATTACATCATAAACGTGCCCAAGCCTAATCCTGTATTACTAGAAAAGGCTCTCAGGGACCACATCGCAACCAATCCGGAAGAACCATTCGATATAATGGCCGTTCCCACTGAAGAACTGAAGGAAACTAAAGAGGACATCGTAGAAATTGAAGCTCGGAAACCAGTCCCATTGTCCATTGAGGAAATTTACGCTGATCAACTGGCAAAGATTCCTGGAATAGAGCGCCTCGGCCCTATATTCAAGACGGTATCACCTATAGAATTGACGGAAGCTGAGACAGAATATCGGGTGCGATTGATAAAACACATTTACGCGCGGCATGTCATTTTGCAATTTGAGTGCATTAATACCCTGAGTGACCAAGTCTTGGAGCAAGTTCATGTTAGACTGGAGATGCCACCTGAATTTGAGGTAAAATCGATTATTCCATGCCAGAAACTAGTGTATGATAAACCAGGAAGCGTTTATCTCATAGTGGAGTTCCCATGTGCGTTTCTGGATAGTTTGGGAACTTTCGAAGCCATTTTGGAGTTCATAGTTCGCGATTGTGACCCCAACACGGGCATTCCAGACCCAGGGGAAGGTTATGCAGATTCGTATCCATTAGAAGAGTTCGATATAGGATGCTCCGATCAAATTCGCGGCAGAGCTGGAGGTGACGATTGGGAGAGCAATTGGGAGAGGGCATCGAACGTTCCAGAAGCTAGCGATACCTTTGTCCTTACACAAAATGATGTCTCGGAAGCTGCTAGGGCCGTATGCGAGCATTTGGGACTTCCTAGAGGATCAATATCGGGAGAGGCCGTTAAAGAAATAAGGGGAGGTGGCGTGTTTAGAAATGGTGCACCGGTTCTAGTGAGAGCCAGGCTAGCGGCCAGCAGTACTGGGGTCACGATGAAGCTTGCAGCTCGGTCTATGAGAGAAGACATTGCGAAACTACTTGTTGCTACAGTAGGTTAAGGATATTGTCTCCGCATTTATAACGATAAGATATTCTGTAATGGTAATACGAACCCGGCAGTTAATTGCTTGGATGTGTAAGACCGGTTCAAATTGTAAGAGATGGTTTGGGCCATTTCTTTTAAAATTCCTTTTCGTCACTTAGATATAGATATTTTTGTTTTGTCTATGTTTACAGTATGTTATGTTTTATTTTAAGTTAACTAAATGAGCCATTCCAAGGTACATACATAATATTGTATTTTCTACAATCAAATATTTATTGATTTAAACTGATCATTAAAAACTTTTGGAGATTACTACACATTTGATAAATTTTATTTATTTATTTATTAGTATATAGTGCTCAGCAGTGGGACAGTTATGGGTTGCGAGGATGATGATGAATTATCTGTTTACATGAAATGACTGAAACCAAAAATGAAGACCATCGTTTCATGACCATTCTCATTTCTCATCTTCTGATACCTTCTATTTAGTTATAATCAGTAACTAAACCATTCATAACATAAATTTTACTGTAAATTAAGACAAATAATAGACTTTACGGATATATTATGGACTATTGTATTTAAATGTCCACTTAGCTATTTAACCTGGTATTATGATGTTGGCATAGATACTATAATATATTTTAAAATCAATAAAGATAAATAAGAGACAAAATATATTTCAGTTCATATTAATAAAAGAAACAATCACGCATAAGAATATCAACTTTTGTAGTAAATGAATTGATACATTTATAGACATTATTAAATTAAAAACTTAGTACTTAATAACGATTTAAGATGGTCAATGTGTGTCGTATTACGGTATTACCATCCCACCCTTTGTCGCTATATATTCGAATAAATTTAAAAATAAACATTACTACGAATTGTGTTTCGATTTTATTGACCCCACCTTTATATTACAGTCAAATGGAAAGGTGCATTAAAAATGGTGAACTAAAAACTTCAGCGCATCATGACCGTATGCAATCATTACAAAATTATAAATATTGCACGACTATCGTGTCAAAATGTTGTGCGTGGATGAGTAAAATAAAAAGTTTTTCATATTCCACATTTTTTTTAATAAAAAATTAGTATAACAAAATATGTAACTTTCAATCAAAACAACCTACCGGCAACAGATGACAAATAATACTTAAAATACACGTTTCTTTGACCCATAGACTTAGAATACTTTAGACGGCATCTTGACATCACAATACAAAATATCTTGGTGGTCCCTTATAACACTTATAACTAGCCAACTATATATAATTATGATTTAAATACGAAACATTAATTAATTATTTGTTACAAAACAGTTTAGATAGGATTTTTTCGTTTTTGCAGAGTATATAAGCAAAATAATATGTAGAAGCAGACTGTATTACGCGGCTTACATGTGTTCACGCCGCTGCGCCACTGTGTACGTACCTACGCAGTTAAAACCTCCTTAAAGATTTTAGTCAGGAGTCCTGAAGACATTGATTCTGTCGTGTGCGTTATACGGTGTGTACATAGGACACAAACAAATCTCGATATCAACCAGTGTGAAGGTAATCATTTATTTTTTTATTTTATTTTATTAATTTAAAAAGTGTAAATTGAACAATACCGTGTGCTTTTCTTTTCGTAACATACATTGTTGCCTTTAGTGTATTGCTGTAGCTCAGCGGTCTACAGGATTTTAATTCTATGTAAATGTAAATAGTAGATTTTATTTTATTAAGACTTTTGGACATTATAAGGAACTAGTTGCCTAAATTCTTAATGATACTGCTTAATTACCATAAGTACTTGATAAGAGGTAGTGGTCTAGTGGTAATCTAAATTTAAATTTTATATTAATACAATAATCACAAATCAGCTTGATACAAGTAAGTTGAAACAAAACACATTCTTCAAACATCCTTTAAAACAGTACCTACTTTGTGACTGTTTTGTTGTTATTACAAAAATATGTTTTTGTATTAAATTTGACAAATGTCTATTATAATAATTAATAACAATCAGCAAGAGTCATTATAATGTTTGATTTGAATTAAGTTTCATCAATTATCAAATTAATTGGCATATTTAGGGTTAAGATGAACTGGTCTATATCACGTGTATTGTACCAATTACAAAATACATATTGAAAAAACTTAGTGTTGGTTAATAATGGAAAATTAAATGATTTATCATATTTTATTATTAATTAAAAATATTTTTTGGTAGTAAAGAGGAATATCACTTTCTAAGTTCCATAACTTACTGCCTAACAATTTCTCACTTAGATGGACTTTATATGTATCTTATACTAAAATTAAATGCAAATATCCAACTTAACATCTAAAAGAGGCACATTGATTGAGATTTTATAAAATCACGAAAAAAAACCATTTTAAAGAGGTATTTAACATTTGTATTAACCTACCATAATACTCATCTTATGAGCGAAACCATAAAATATTTTTAACTAATTAACAACAAAAAAGATTCTAGCAAAATATATGATAGCAAAGTAGAGAATAAAAATGATGCACAAAACATGCGGCAACCGGTGCCCCCGTAGACAGAGACAGATATAGACATATGGGGAGAGTTTTATAATCTATACAAATAAATGAAATTGGAGTGTCTGTTTGTAATATTAAAATAACCGCTTTTTATTAAATGCATAAATGGATGTATACACGGGGCATATACCAAAATAATTTTTTTAACAATTTTTGTCTGTCTGTTCGTTTGAGCTAATCTCTGCAACGGCTGGACCGATTTTGATGGGACTTTCACTGGCAGATTGCTGATGTCATAAGGAGTAACTTAGTAACATACTTTTATTTTAGCTTTTTTGTTAAATTCCACGCAGACGAAGTCGCGGGGACAGCTCGCTATATTGTATAATCTTAATATTGCGAGTCTAACTCGCGGAAAAGTTATTTAAGGTTTCTCATAAGTGTTTGGTTAAACCCTGGTATACGTTGTACTTAAACATGTGACACTTAAAATTATCTGACTAAATTCGATTTACCTGCATATTCACGATGGACAGTGAGAATTGCTCAATTTGATCAATCACATAAGATCGACACTAGCCATAGAGGTATAATCGCAGGACTGTGTAACCAACTTTTTTTGATTTAATCTACATTTTGTTTGATAAGAGAATTTTTAGGGTTCTGTGGCCCTGTTTTTAAGACTACGCTGTCTGTCCGTTCGTTTGTCACAATGCCTTAAATGTTAAACCGTAATAAGTAGACTCTTTAAATTATCACAAATAAGTACTATATACTAGTATACTTGCCAAAATACTAAAAGTAATAAAACCGGTCAAGTGTCAGTCGAAATCGCACGCTTGGGGTTCCGTACCAAAGAGCGATATTAACTGAATTATTTCATCCATTACAAGAAAATAACAAATCAAAGTCAAACATCTAACAGTGCACGTTGAAACAATTGTTATTACAGACAGACAGACAGACATCGGAGGCATATTAATAGGGTTCCGTTTTTTACCATTTCGGTGCGGAACCCCAAAAATTAAAATGTTTCCTCATAGGCATAGGCACGCAACCCTACTTGTGCGAGGGCGACTCGACCCGGCCGATATTATTCCTATAAATATCTACGAAAAACAAGAAAATACTTATAACTACTCAAAAATGTTGAAATAGGGCACGTGGCACACGGCTGCACTGTCTATATCGACGGTGGTGATGTCGCAGTGTTCGTTTGTAAGTGCTAACATCGTCTTCAACGCCCCCTCCAGCAGTTGCGCCTGCTCGAGACACTTCATGGTCACTTGTCTGGAAGGAATTCAAGTTAGTTCGTTAGTTGAATCGCTGGTCGAACCGGCGGGCCCGGGTTCAAACCCCGCACGCACCTCTAGTTTTCAACATGTGCGTATTACAATTTAATTATCAGTTGCTTTGGTGAAGGAAAACGTCGTGAGGAAATCTGCACACGTGAGAGTTAAATAATGTTCTCAAAGGTGTGCGAATTTCGCCAATCCGCACTGGGCCAGCGTGGTGGACTATGGCCTGTACCCCTCACGTTGACATGACCCGCGCCCAGCAGTGGGACAGTTGTGGGTAGTCACACCTTGTCAATAATCACTGCTTAAACAAAACTACCCGCATTATAAAAAAACATAAGCAGAAGAAATATTTGTTGCTTCAAATCAAGGTCAAGAAAATTCCATAGACATTATGAAATGAGATGTTAACTTTTACTGTGATACATACCTGTATCTCGTCAGCCGCTTGTCGGTCAATGCCTCGACGCCCGCGTTTATGATCAGCGACTTCAGTCTACTGTTGTCACTGGCTTCCCTCTCCACTATACTGCAATAATAAAATGAATAACGGCTTACACACCCCCACACTGGGATTCCCTGTTCACAAAGTAGCACTAAAGTCCTAAAATCGTGTGTGACATAATTATATTATGACTAGCTGAACCTGCGAGCGTTGTTCCGCCACATAATTATGTTTTTCATACCAACAATACGATTTAAATTTGAGGGGCGGGGGTAGAGAAGTGATAATTTGGATTTATGTGTATTTTTTATTCCACATCATATAAAAATTACCAAAAAAAAATTTGTCCAAAAAACAAAAATAAATGTCAGGGGTGGACAACCCTTAACACTTAGGGGCATGAAAAATAGATATTGGCCGATTCTCATACCTACTCGATATGCACAAAAAAATTCATGAGAATCGGTCGAGCCGCTTCGGAGGAGTATGGTAACTAACATCGTGACACGAGAATTTTATATATGCGATGACAAATATTACAAAAGTGACCCGTTGTTTAAATAGGCGGACCTTGTTTTACGAAGGAGCAAATTCTAAACATAAAATACTGACCGTTTCAACTTCCCAATAATATCGGCGACATACAAATGAGTCTCGTTCGCTTTATCGTGTAACACCTTCTTGTCTTTTAGTTGGACGCCGTCACAGCGGAATTCTTGTATGCCGTCGTCACTGAAAAATAAAGGCATCACATTACATCAACTCAATTACAAACAAGTTACACTTTTTAAGAGGACCATCTTAGTCCTCAACGGTAGCAACACATCTGTGACAGAACTAGAACGAGACCCTTACTAACAAGTCTTTAAACTTACTAACAAGTCGTTAACTCTTACTAACTGCACTATTACTAACAACAACTAACAGGACCTACTATCAGTAACAGTCCCTGTCCCAGTCCGAAACCCACTAACGAATTGACCCAACTAACGCTTCCTGTCTGCAACTTAACTAACCATCGCATCGTAGTCCCGATTAGTCATGTTTTGTGTCGTCACAGGTGTCATGGGCGTCACAAATGTTGCGAGTAGAATTTAAAAAGTGATTTTTACTTACATAAATGTGTATATAAATTTAAAAGACGCGCTCAACTCCGACAAAAACAATCTAATGAACGAAAGAGCGTCTAAACTTTGATTAACAAATCCACTGTCGTCGGTGGAGTCGTCACAATTCACTTTATCATCGCTCCGTTTCACATCATCAACTTCCCCATCAAACATCGAGATATCCTTAACTTCCCCATCACTATTTCCCCCCATTTCATCATCAACAAAAGGTATCGCATTATCATCAAGTTCAACCATTATATCTGGTGGAAAATGAACATTGTTAGTTTCGAATTCGTAATCTAATGTTACGTCTTCTGTAAAATCTTGAAATTTGCAAGTCTTGTAAGTCGATATTTCGACGGTATCTTTGGGGGCAGTTCGATCGTTTCCAATGGGTTTGTTTAAATCATTATTACATTTATTTTTCGTATTAACGTTTTCGGTGTCTTTTTGTATATTATCCACAGTTCTTGTGATACTCGGAAGGTGTTTTTGCGTATTCGTTGTTGCATTATCTTTAAACTTTGGTGTTTTATTCGTAGGAATGTCATCGAAGGTAATTTTTTTCGCGTGACTAATTTTAATATTGTTCAAATTTTTCCCAAACGTTCGTACTACTGTTTGTTTTGGAATATCTTTCTCCTGTAATTGGAAAGGAAAAGTAAATTTTGCTAAAATTGAATTAATATATAATGGTATATTGATACATATTAATATATTATTGTTATTTCGACAACATTAAAAGCAATACCGGTTTCTTTATGATTTCTGGCGGAAGGTGCCTTTCATCAAAATCCTTCCATGCTGGAAAATGGATTTTCAAGTATCCTATTATTTCTGAAGTTTTCTTGGGAACTGAAAATAAATTGAACACTTGTTTATTAAGATTATCGCGAAATAGTTGAACTACTTCAATCGACTTCTTTTATATTGCGAACATTGTATGCATAATTCTTTTTTGTCCCATTATGCTATAGTTCATATAGGTATCACTGATTTTAGGCACGTCATTATTATATAGATTCACATATATCACATAGATTATTATATAGACGACTCCGTGGCCTAGTTTTTAGTGGTTCTGCCTGCGAAGCGAGGGGTCCGAGTTCGATTCCCGGCCGGAGCAGACATATATGTGATAATACACTGACAGATAAATATTTGTCTCTGGTCATGGGTGTTAGTGATGTGTTATTTGTGTTGTCCATGCCACCCGCGACACAGACACAGGGAATCCTAGCTATAAATATATTCTAGATCATCTTATTAACAAAAACACTGTAGTACATCTCATTATTTGAAAGTTACCAGACAATTTTACTGAGGATTATGGTAGACATAATATTAAGAAAATAATTCAGTTTTCATATTATGACAACTGAATTATTTGCAATCAAACCCAAGAATGTTCTTCTTAATATGGTGTCTACCATAGATGACAGATGATGATAGATGAATCAGTGTTTTTTGTTAAGTTGTTTTTTGTTAATAAGATGATCAATCAAATGATGATGATGAGCAATCAAACTCAAGAATGTTTCTGGCTATGTTATTATGCACTATCAAATGTCGGTGGTTAACAAACAAAATATATAACTACCCTCAAATATCTTAATACATTACAAGAATCTTCCAGTTGAAAGACATATTACTCACCAATATTCCTGCTCAAGGAATCCACGTCACCCATTTCACTTCTGACGACCCTCATCGGAGTGAACGGCAACTCTATGTCTGTGGACGGGTCCTGTATGTGGTGCAGTAATGTTTTCAATAACTGCTGCGATTCTACCACCTGGGCTGATTCAGGTAAGGTACTCTGTAAATGGAATTTAGAGTTATTTAGCACTTAAATGTATGTGTAAAGCTTCAAAATTAATCCTAGCAATATAAACGACGAAATAGAGAGTCGAAGCGAATGACGTGTTCAGCGTACCTTCAGTGTCTCGATCAGGAGCGCGCCGCAGCCGAACAATCTCATAAAATCTGCCGATTTTATTTTGTTTTTCAAATTGTCTGTAATGGAGACATAAATAATTTAATCATATAATCATGATACAAATCACTATATTAAGCAATATATTGAACTGGGAGAATGAGGTATGTCGTTTGTTATGCATAAAACAGAACGACTAGACAAGCTACCAGAGGTTATAGTGGGTGATTTTTATGTCACTTGACATACTCGAGGACATGAAAGACATGGTCATAGGTAATGATTAAAAAAATAAAGTCGAAATTCTACACGATAATTATTTAAAAAATGGCAATCTGAATTATCTAAAAATCTCGGAATGTATGGACACATCTGTGCGCTAAGGCGAACGACCGGCCGGAGCCCGACCGCCGGGGGTCATTAACCTTTAGTGGAGAAGTTTATACCGCGCGCTCAGTTTGTCCACATTATGGGTTTGTAACGGATAATTACGTCAGATTTTAAGCACCCTTCTTAATTACATATTGGAAATGAGAATCGAATACTGAGTACCTCAATCAATATGTAGTGACTAAAAAATCAGTAACCATCGGCTATAGAATTCAGTAACACCAAATGCATCCAAGATGCGAATTCAGCTTCAAAAACTGTGAACCTAAACCACGTAAAACATTTTTCACAGTTTATTTTAGAAGGATAGTTGGGCCATGCGGCTAAGATCCCTTCCACCATGTTTGAGTACCGTCGGAATACAACTGACAAGCACACACTCAAGCACCAAGAACTTTTTTATTTATTTATTCTAATAGAACCCCATGCTATAATTTTTCAAGGGCCGTGTATATCCTTAATTTTCATAATATAAACGTGCTCAACGACTTTCAACAGCATCTGTCTCCATAACCTCATCTGTTGCCTACCAGGGTTCGAGACGGGAGGTTCATTTAGACTCAAGATGGAGCCCTTTACCCGCTAAAAGCATATTTTAACAAATATGGAATACATGACTCACCATCTTTATCACTCAAATGAGATAGCACAGCACAAAGTCTATCGGTGACTGTTTTAATCCCAGTGTCATTTGGGTAAGCCTCTTTCAAACAAAGAATGGCTTCTAGAAATGTCCAAGGAGCTGTTAATTTTTTTTGAGCTGACTGCGTATTCGGCGTTGTCTGAAATCAATATACATATTAAACTCTTGCGTTACTTAGTAACTGACAGACAATGCACAGCCGATACTACTGAACGCAAGAAGTTTCTTGGGGAGTGTAGGGGAGCACTAAGAGAGGATTTTTTTAAATTCCCCCCTTAGGGGATAAACTGAAACTTTTTATTTTTTCAATGGATTCACTTGAAGCTTTGTATTTTTCGAAGTAAAATGAGAGTATAAGTATGAGAGTAGAGTATAAGAGTATAAGGTAGTGCTTGACAACAATCCCACCTGTTGTAAGTGGCGATGAAGTCCTTGAAATGTTGAAAAAATGCCAATTGACTTACCATCAATACGTCACTCAAGCAGTCCTCCATAATTTGATAGAACCAGCATACCCATTCATCCAACCGACTCTCTACTCTCTCGCTCATTGCTTCATCTTTAACGTTGAACCTTTTCAGCAAATCCTCCATAGTATACGCATTTATTTTTGCTTGTTCATTCGCCTTTCCTTCTTTCACTAATGAATTCATATATTGTTTGCCAGGCACAGTAATAGTCAACGGCTTTATTTTCGTTCCAAATTCAGATGTACTAGACACTTTTCGCAGTCCCTTGCCCAAATTACGAGAATTTAAGAAGGATTTTTCAGGTATCGTTTTTTGATCAGGCTTAGAATTTTGTAGGTTATCTTCGTCTTTATTAGTTTGCATGTTTGTATTGACTATATATTTTTTTATGTTCAAATCGAAATATCTTTTAGGAACACTTTTTAAATTATCAGAGAATTCAATGTTTTGTGGCGTAGTATCGTGAAGACTAAGCAGCTTTATATTATCTTCAATATTCGATTCGACTTTCTCATTAACTTTCACTTTTTTTTGGATAAGTTTTATGTTATGTGAAGTTGTTTTAGCAGTACCATTTGAATTATCGAACATCGTTGGCTTGTTAATATTTACTTTATTTCCTTCTAAACCTTTTCTTCGTTTATTTTTAACAGCTGTGGGGACTTTGAAAATACCAGAATCATTTTTATTCATACAACCATCTTTGCTTAAAGGGAACCGTTCAAAATTATCAGTATTTTGCGTAAATATATTATCAATTTGTACTTCAACATTCATCCCTTGACCGAAAGAAAGTTGCGGTTCCGAGTCTACACATTTTTTAATATCATCTAGTATGAATGTATGAATACCGGATGCTACTCCTTTGGTGTATAATTCTGTTTCGGTTGTGATTAGAACCTGCAAATTTATCGTACATTATGTTTGGCATGAATATTTATTTATTTATTACTATACCAACTTATACTAATATTAGAGGGCAAGCCTAATGCATTAGCGTAGTGAATGTTTAACAATTATGAATATTATTTAAATAATACTAAATTCTAAGTCCAAAAAAAATATTTAGAAATAAATCACAATAATAATAATTTCAAAAACAGTAAAAACAAAATTCATTAACACACATAATTTAATTAAATAATAATTAAAATAATAAAATTAAATCAGCCATAGGTTACACATAGGTTTATCTACTTAATAAAAAGTAACGAAGACTAACTAACGAGACAAGGAAGTCTGAACTAGTATCTAGATCTAGAAGCATGAAATACGTTTTGTATAGGGGCTTATTATGGATCTAGGTTTACATAATTATAATACTTACAGCATGATTACTCTCTAGAATTTGTAAACAGCATTCTACAGTTCCGTCGATGGCCGATGTAGATGATGTCTCCATTATGGGTGGTTGTACTAAAACAGTTTAAAGTGATTTGGCAGCCATGTTTTTTTTTAAGGAAGGTAGCAAATGAGCATGCAACACAACCCTTCAGCTGCCGCCCAAGATAACTGTAACTGACAGAGAACAAGAAAAATCGGGACTAGGATGGTTGTAAGTTGCAGATCAGTGTCTAGTTAGCAAAGATGATATTAAGAATGTTTGTTGGTGAGGTTGTTCGTATTACAGGGCTGAGCCAGGGACTGTTAGTGATATGTTAGTCTATTGCCAGTCAAACAACGTGACCCAGATACGATTCCCGAATAAGCTATATGGGCGGCAGACCTTTATGACAGAAAAATGTTTATTTTTTGGGTCTTTTAATTAATACATTTTTTATTTCATTACACTATTCTCTAATATTTCATGTTAAACAGCTAACTGAGTCTACTGCAAGTCTTTGAAATTTTACAAATAAAAAAATTGCTGGGGTCTAACAAGGATCAACTATTGCACCACTATTGTTTTAACTGGAAAATAATAAAATAAACTTACAAACAACAAAATTTTCCAACATCTTTAACCTGCGCATAGCTTTACGCGCCAGCATAACCCAGGAACGGCCACCATACTCACCAACTGACATAGTTTCTATGTATGTACGAACTGAGTTTGGTACTAGAAGTCGACATGTTGCATCTGAAATGTATATAATTACTATTAACAACCAAGTGCAGCATATGTTAATGTATTTTTTAAATAATCACAATGATTGGTTGATATAAATTATGACTGAGTGTTCTTGTCTTGTGCAGTGTCCACAGCACTCACAGAACGTTGAATCCTATTGTGGGGCTAAGAGTGTGTACCGTTATTAACAAATCATACCTTTTTTCACAAAGTCCTCAATAAACTCTAAGTCATCCAGCAGAACACCAATATCCACCACCACATACCAAGGGTCTGTTTTCATAAAAGGCTTTGCCAAGCTTTTCAAATATGATATGTTCATAACCTGTGGTGCTCGCGAGTAATTCTGTGAAAGAAAAAAGTTTAAATTTATAACTAAGAGACATAGAAAAAAGGAATTTGGAATGATTTGAATTACTTTCTTATGTCAATAGCTGGCAATAAGTAGAAAAGCCAGCCTAAAAAAAATAAAAAAATATGGTAAGCCATTAGCCATGGACGTCTGTAACGCCAAATGCATTGCTGATGTCCAAAGTCAAAGGTGAACACTTACCATTTGGGGAGGCCCCTGTCCAACAGTGGACGCACAAAGGCTGATGGATAGATGGATGGATGGATGGGTCATCAGCTCTTATGTCAGTTATTCATATAAAATAAAATGTTATATTTTGATTTACCTCAATAATATTTTCACTGTCCAATGTTTGCACATCACTTTCCTCCGGCATAAAATTTTCTTCGTCTTTGTCAGCTTCTTGTAGATTTTCGAAATCAAATCTCACTTGTTTAACTCTCTCTTTTGTTTTATTCACATCTTTATTGAATTGTTGCGACAGTGATAGAAATTTATCTGAGGACAAAAATATTGTTGCAATGAAAATAATATGGTACTTAATAACGTTATTAATTAGTAAAAATAGGTAATCAATATCACCTTCGGTCTGCACTGATGTATCTATATTACAAGATGTTAGTTTCCTTTTTTTAGCTTGCAAAACAAATCTTAGATCATCGTTATTGAGGTGACTTTTTGTATTGTCTACATCATCTTCTGTCCTAGTAATTTTATTTTCAGATGAAACCACAGCATCAATTGTTCCTAAGTTTTGCATTTGTTGTTTGGGAACATTTTTACACTTTATGTTTTGTACCCAACTCACTTTATTGACAGCTAAATTTGGAGTAGTAAATGTTGGCTTTTTTAAACAAAACCCAGTATTTGTGACTGAATTTGAAATTACCTGAATGTTTTTAGTGTCTCTTTGAGTGTCATTAATCAACATTGATTTTTTAATAACATCCGTTTTTTGGTTATTTATTGATTTCTTAATAACATCAGTCTTCTGGTTACTATTGGTAGTAAGGTTATGAACATTCATACCTTCTCTTATATCCGAAGTAAGAACTGGGTCCCTAATTAATCTGTTGGTATATGTTTTAGGTGTATTATTAATATCTGAAGTAAAAAGATTATGTTTGCTAGTGTTAGCTTCTAATTCATTACAATGATTGAGTTTTGGGCCAAATATGCTCCTTTGCATAGTACTGAAATTCAGTTCTGAAGTATCTGTGTTACACCAATTGCCCTTATTGGAAGTAAATGTGTCACCCTTGTGTTGAGTTGATTCACATTTACTTCCAAAAATTTTGGTACCAATGTTCTGTTGTCTATAAGTACCAAAACGTTGAGACAAAGGTATTGTGTAACCTTGTACGCAAGGAACTTGAATATCACTAGTTTGCGTTATTTGGTCGAAACTTCTTTTCTTTGGTTCGGGTTTGCTGGCAACAATCATTTGTGGCATTGGTATCATATAACCTGGCATGTACTGGTTGGGAATGTACCTGGAGAAGACTGGTTGGCCAAACATTGGGACAGGACATTGGTAGTTTAAAGGTAAATTAGGTGGGGGGTTGAAGTTATAACAAATGTTGGAAGTGTCCAGTCCTTCATCGGTTGGCGGGGTGTTTGGTTCGGGATAGGGGTGATTCTTGTCTGACACTTTTTTTATACTGACATCTTTGGCAAGAGTTTTTTGCTGTAAAAAGAAAATATATAAATAGTGATGTGATGGCAAAATTTTATCTGTTAAATTGATTTAACTGTAAAGTTCAATTAAAATTTTTGTACTATAAAAATCTTTTACTAATTGTAAGTATACAATCGCACCTTATGGTGCCTCAGTGGCGGCAATACAGATAGTTCAGCCCCTAGGCCATAGACATCTCTAACCAAGCTCACATGAAGTGATCTTAAAGTCAGTTTAAGGTAGTTACTTCCAAAACGAACGCGTCTACCAGTATGAAGTCTACATCCTCCGCTCTCCCCAACGTAGAACCTAGGTAAATCTTATGAAGCTAAGCTAAAATTTTGTACTTATTTAACTAAGTGGTCAATCGTCAATAGGTACCCATGAGATATTATTTTACAAATCAGAAATGTGATCAAAATGTTCATGATAAGTTACCTCATCTTCAGTCAAACACCAAGCTGCTTCCCCGGTTATAACGTTGAAATAGTAAAATTTACCAGGTAAGCTTTTTGATGGACACAAAATCCAAGCATTACCGCTTTTTTTGTTCATTGTTATTAATAATGAGTAATCTTAGTTTTTAATAACTGTCCCAACCATGCCTAAAAATCTTGATAAAGTAGATTATGTTAATTTTAATAACTAAATTTACTACTACCGGCTTGACTTGGCTACCTAAACAATAAAAGTAAACAACACAACTTCGTGACTGTGCACGTGCAGTTGTGCACCGTGCAAATTGAAGAATGAAATCAAATGAAGAAAAATGAAATGAATGAATGAAATGAATTGAATATTGAATGATATGATATCCACAGAGCCACAGACTTAAAGTCGCAAAATAAAGAGTAGGTACAGATAGAGAAGCTTTTAAAAAGTTTGAATTTAATTATGACCATTCCATTTTAAAATATCAAATACAAAAAAAAATGCAAAATCTGGTTCCAAAATGAGAATGAGCACTTTGAGATTTCATTACAATAATGATTACCATACATTGACTTATTTAGTAATAATAAGTCAATGTTACAATTTAACTATTTTCGAAGGTTAAAATGAATGGAATGGAAATAAATATTCGCAATGTTATCTGATGAATAACAAAACTTTGTTGTTTATCTTTAATTCTTTATTAAACCCGCATGCAGCGATTACTAAAACTGGAGTTTTAAATAAACGAAGTTCTTTTATTGAAAAATAAAGCAATATCTAGAAGTAAAGTAGGTTTAATTACTTTACATAATTATAATGTACCTAATCAATAACTTTATGTGGCAGGTAGGTATTTTAAAACCTGTGCAAATATTATTTAAATTTAGATGCTGTATTAAGCAATAAAACAAAAATGTAATATTCAATGATATACTTTATTTTTAAAAATGATCAAATATTGCTGGTTCATAAAAATAATCAGTCTTATAACACAATACCTAATAGGACTCAGAATAGACTAGCTTGTTGGAACAAAGTTTCCTATGACTAATAATTATCATATTCCTAGTCCACTTCCTCGACGGTAGGTCCGTTGGTCGGTCCACAGTTGGGGGCAGCCCCTCCACCGCCGTGCATCTTGGTCATCACGGGCGCGCACACTCGCTGCAGCTCCTTCAGCCGGTGTTCGTACTCCTCCTTGTCGGCGAGAGTGTTGTTGTCGAGCCAGCGCAGGGCCTCATCACACTCTCGCCGCGCGCCGTCCTTGTCCTGCGCGCTTAACTTGTCGCCCGCATCGTCCAGCGCCTGCTTCACAGCAAACACGTAAGACTCCAACTGGTTGCGCGCCGCCACTCTCGCTCGCTGTCTTTCGTCTTCCTCCTTATACTGCTCGGCCTCCGACAGCATCCGATCGATCTCGGCTTGCGACAGTCGTCCCTTGTCGTTCTTTATCACGATGTTCTTGCTGCGACCCGTGCTGTTCTCCTTGGCCGATACGTTCAGGATGCCGTTTGCGTCTAAATCGAACGTGACGTCGATCTTGGGTACGCCGCGTGGCGCCGGTGGAATGCCGGTCAGGTCGAAGGTGCCGAGCTTGTTGTTGTCCTTGGTCATGGCGCGCTCGCCCTCGAACACTTGGATGGTGACGGCCGGCTGGTTGTCCGAGTACGTGGTGAACGTCTGAGACTGCTTGCAGGGGATCTTGGAGTTGCGCTCGATTATCTTGGTCATGACTCCTCCGGCGGTTTCGATGCCGAGCGATAGAGGCGCCACGTCCACTAGCAACACGTCTTGAATTTTGCTATGTTGCTCGCCGCTTAGGATGGCGGCTTGAACCGCCGCGCCATAAGCTACCGCTTCGTCTGGGTTGATGGATAAGTTAAGTTTCTTCCCGCAGAAGAAGTTTTGTAGCAGATTCTGCACTTTCGGGATGCGCGTCGACCCACCGACGAGGACAACATCGTGGATCTGACTCTTATCGAGTTTAGCGTCTTTGAGCGCCTTCTCGACGGGTTCCAGGGTGCCGCGGAACAGGTCAGAGTTGAGCTCCTCGAAGCGTGCGCGGGACACTCGCGTGTAGAAATCGATGCCCTCGTAGAGCGCGTCGATCTCGATAGTCGCTTCAGTGCTGGATGACAAGGTTCGCTTGGCCCGTTCAGCGGCGGTCCGCAGGCGGCGGAGGGCGCGCGGATTGCTGCGCATGTCCTTTCGGTATTTCCGCTGGAACTCGTCCGCCAGGTGGTTGACAAGGCGGTTGTCGAAGTCCTCTCCGCCGAGATGCGTATCACCGGCCGTCGATTTCACCTCGAACAACGACCCCTCGTCGATAGTTAGAACGGAGACGTCGAAAGTGCCGCCGCCCAAGTCGAATATTAGCACGTTTCTTTCACCTTTCAGATTTTTATCTAGGCCGTAGGCCAAGGCCGCGGCCGTCGGCTCGTTGATGATTCGGAGCACATTGAGCCCGGCAATGGCGCCGGCGTCCTTGGTCGCCTGTCGCTGTGAGTCGTTAAAATACGCCGGGACAGTGATGACGGCGTCCCGGATTGACGTGCCAAGATACGCCTCTGCAGTCTCCTTCATTTTCGTCAGCACCATGCTGCTGATCTCCTCCGGCGCGAACCTCTTGGTCTCTCCTTTGAATTCGACTTGAATCTTCGGCTTTCCGCAGTCACTGATCACTTTGAATGGCCAGTGTTTCATGTCTTGCTGTATTTTCGGGTCGTCGAACTTCCTGCCGATGAGCCGCTTGGCGTCGAATACGGTGTTGCTGGGGTTCAGAGCCACCTGGTTCTTGGCCGCATCTCCAATTAGTCGTTCCGTGTCCGTGAAGGCGACGTACGACGGTGTGGTCCGGTTGCCCTGGTCGTTGGCGATTATCTCCACGTTCCCATGCTGCCAGACTCCGACGCACGAGTATGTGGTTCCCAAATCTATTCCAATAGCTGGCATTTTGACTTGAATATTATTTTACTATACTGATATAACTCGTAGATAACACTTGTGTTTATTTTGCTTCGGTTTGTACCGAACTCCTGTATCGTCTTCTCTGTATCGCGTTTCAAATTATTATGATCTCCCGCCGCTCCGCTCGTGCTTATATATGCCGAGCAATAAGAGTCTCGAACCGTCTAGATTGTACGCGAGCGCGTCAATGGGATTGAGGCTAGCGTAGAATAATCTGGAACATTCATTTATCAGCCAATCGCGTTTAAGCTCGCATAGTGGGAGAGAGATAAAAACAAATTAGCATAGCAGACGCTGTTGCTAGAAAGAGACAAAACTCAGGGAGATCAATGCTGGGGTTGCCCGATTAGGAAAGTTTTCAGTTATTCCGGGGAATCGAAAGATCCACAGATTCTCAAAATGCAAAGCAACTATCGCAATAAAATATTTACTATTCCCTAAGTATATGCAATTACAGGTTATGAGAAATTTGTAGAGAAACATACATCAATAAAATTGTGTATGCATACATTACTCATGATGATTTTGAAGTTCTAAGAATATTATTACATAGTGTTGAATTTAAAATTTCTAAAAAGGTATAAAAAATATACCTAAAATAGCCACTAACATATCTATTACATTTCCATTACCATTTATACCGTATTGGGGCGGCCTAGTTTACTAACACCAATTCCAATGCCGGCAGACCTTAAGTCGTATGAGGTCGGCCCCTGTATGGTGTTAAGGCTACCGGCCGGCTGGCTAACTACCACCTTTTTGCTTAAATCAGCTGCCAAACGACTTGTCGTTTTACGGCTGCGAACTTAAAAGCCAGTACTTTTCTCGCCCCTGCCTTCTTCCTTGGTACCTTCTTGACCACTTATCATCAGGTAGCTCGTTTGCTCATTTGTCAGGTATTAAAATAAAAAAAATACATGTTTCCCTACTGAATGAGACAATGTTATGCTAAAATACGTGTAATACGGAGGTGAATACGTGTGTATCATAATTTAAAAACTATTTTGTGTAGGTACATAGAGTATGAATCAATATCTGGTATAGAAAAATAATCTCATGGTAAATTAAAGTGTTTTTTATGGCAACACTAACACTAGAAAATTCGACGAAGACTGTAGAAATGAGTCTGTGAGACAGAGACAGAGATATTATCTTCTCTGTCTTTATGCTGTCATTCATAATTCTATTTCCATTGATCGAATGTTGCTACAATCCGTTATTTTCCGTTGTTTCTCCATTGGCGAGCTAGAAATTTCTACCCCTTGTTTGGATTATGGGGTGGTTGCGGGCTGCCGTTGCATTTGTTTTGCATTCAAGTTTATTATTTGGTATTTTGTTACACTTCCCCCCGGCGTTAACAAAAGCAAAGAATATCAATGCCAATGATGTATCACTGTAATCACTTTTGCAACAGCACAAATATTATTAGACGACTGGTCGACTGCCAATCGAGCAAAATATGCAAACACCTATGTAAAAAATTACAAAACTGATTTATTAAACTTTTATAAATAAATGTACTATTATTCAGATTAATATTAATAAATATAGTCAAATAACGAATTCAAAAGTGTTGTTAATACGACTACGCACATAACATACATGCAGTACGTACGAATTACGTACATTTATATTTTAAACAATTTAACTAAATTTATTTTAACTCCCTACAATGACATTATTTATTTATTTAATTATTTCCACACACTTTTATCTAACATTAAGGTACCCCAACGCTTTAGATAATTAATGTAGGTTATGTATGTAGGTAGGTAGGGGGTCATCTTTATAAGTATTTTTCTTCTCTATCTTTTTTCATAATTTTTCATTTGACGACCCGGATAAAAAAAGTGATTATACCTGAAGTAATTCAAGGAGCAGCACTTGCCCTCTCTAAAATTTAATGGAGAGGAATAACAAACACGCCCCTTCATTTTTCCTCCATAAAAATGTGGGAGTCTTAATATTATTGTTCGCTTTCCACTTTGAATAGTTTTAATTTTGTGCATATTAACAAGAGAACTAATTTTATTACCAACAGACCAAATTAAGAATCATGTATGCCTTAATTGTTAGTGACGTGCGAAGTAAGGGGTCCCCGGTTCGATACCCGGTTGGGGCAGACATTTAAGTGACAGATAAATAATTTGTTCTTTAGTCGTGGGTGTGACCTAGTTAATGATGTGTTATTTGTGTTGTTCATGCCACCCGTGACACAGGGAATCCTATGGCGGGGTTGAGTGTGTACCTAAGCGTTTATTAATTTTTTTTAATAAAAAAACTAAAGGTAAAAAAATGTGAATGTAAGTTTGTTTGTTACGCTTTCACGCGAAAACTACATAACCGATCATCATGAAACTTTGTACACATATTTTTTGAGTTAGGTATTAGAAGTACCATAGGATACTTTTTATTAAAAAATGTATGTTTGTTACGAATTGGCTCAAAAACTACTGGATCGATTTCAAACATTCTTTCACCATTTGAATGTAAATTTATCACTGGTTAATATGTGTTTGGTTTAGGTTCACAATTGGACCCGGTAGGTGGCGCTGCTGTCGATATGTCACCAAATTTATTTATTTACGAACTGTGCCCGCGACTTCGTCTGCGTGGAATTTAACAAAAAAAACTAAAATAAAAGTAGCCTAAGTTATTCCTTACGACATCAGCAATCTGCCAGTGAAAATCCCGTCAAAATCGGTTCAGCCGTTCCAGAGATTAGCCAAAACAAACAGACAGACAGACAAAAATTGTGAAAATGTTATTTTGGTATAAGCACCGTGTATACATCCATATGCATTTAGTAAAAAGTGGTTATTTTAATACTTATTACAAACAGACAGTCCAATTATAGAGCGGTACGAATTTCGCTGTTCTGTCATGATTTGCATGAATAAAGAAATGGTTATAAAACAATTTCTCAAGCAAAATGCAGTTTTTCTTTAACATTTACGATTAATGGTTTCAGAAGAGTGGGGCTCCTCAACGGATGGGAATAATTGATCATTGTTTTGGATAGTCTGTTGTACCCTATGATATTATATACTACAAGAGGTGTCATTGGTTGTACCTAAGTATGTACGAGTAATATTAAATGTAATACAATCGTTAAAATTGTTGGCGCCCCAGAAAAGAACAGGGATAGAAATTTCTAACAATCAAGTCCATCCAATCCAACACTGATGGAATAGATTGACCCTCACCCACTCGAGTCACCCCGGTCACCCGACTCGAACGAATCCCCTCGTCTAACATTACTAGACAAGGTTAAAACAACATCTCTGTCTCTGTTTCGCAGACCTAATTTCATATAGATATTTCTAGATTTTTCTACTACTTTTTAGTGTGGTTATACTGATGTTTGAATTTTACGATGAAATTAAGTAATTTAAATACTTATTGACGATGCATATTATGCAACTTAATACACAATTTTAAACAAATTTAATATTAATTAAAATTATACCAAAATAATGACAGACTACTATTATTATAGCATAATTGCTAGTGAGTGGAGACATTAATTTGTTATTTTACTGTTCAATTTCAAAGGAATTCACATAAATATTTATATTTTTTAATCTGGTAATCTAGTTATATACGGAATTAAATGACAATAAGCAATACTGAAAATAAAACTCATTTCCCTTTTAATTGTTTGCTATATTGTACAAGTATTTACTTATAGCAAGTTGTATAGCAAGTCAAACTATGGATATTGTTATTCTTATGGATGATAAATTAATGTCTTAAAATCATAAATTCTTTTTAACCTGACCATTTCGCTTCTTACTGACTCTATCAATTTCCCCTAGTTACTGCAAAAGATTTGGGTTGGGCAACCCCAGCTCGAAGCATTTAACGCAAATGAAAGTTTTTGTCACTTTCTAGCAACAGGTACAACTGATTTTATCTCTTTCTCACAACGGTGTCCTTAAACGTGATTGGCTGTTGTTTGAATTTTCCAGATTATTCGACGCCAAGCTCGTTCTTATTGGAGCGCTCGCGTAACTTCCAGACGGTTCGAGACTGCCATTGGTCGTAATATATAAACTCGCAGCGAGCGCGGGAGATCATAATAATTTAAAACGCGATACAGAGAAGACGAAACAGGAGTTCGGTACAAACCGAAGCAAAATAAACACAAGTGTTATCTACGAGTTATATAAGTATAGTAAAATAATATTCAAGTCAAAATGCCAGCTATTGGAATAGATTTGGGAACCACATATTCGTGCGTCGGAGTCTGGCAGCATGGGAACGTGGAGATCATCGCCAACGACCAGGGCAACAGGACCACACCGTCGTACGTCGCCTTCACGGACACGGAACGACTAATTGGAGATGCGGCCAAGAACCAGGTGGCTCTGAACCCCAGCAACACCGTATTCGACGCCAAGCGGCTCATCGGCAGGAAGTTCGACGACCCGAAAATACAGCAAGACATGAAACACTGGCCATTCAAAGTGATCAGTGACTGCGGAAAGCCGAAGATTCAAGTCGAATTCAAAGGAGAGACCAAGAGGTTCGCGCCGGAGGAGATCAGCAGCATGGTGCTGACGAAAATGAAGGAGACTGCAGAGGCGTATCTTGGCACGTCAATCCGGGACGCCGTCATCACTGTCCCGGCGTACTTCAACGACTCACAGCGACAGGCGACCAAGGACGCCGGCGCCATTGCCGGACTCAATGTGCTCCGAATCATCAACGAGCCGACGGCCGCGGCCTTGGCCTACGGCCTAGATAAAAATCTGAAAGGTGAAAGAAACGTGCTAATATTCGACTTGGGCGGCGGCACTTTCGACGTCTCCGTTCTAACTATCGACGAGGGGTCGCTGTTCGAGGTGAAATCGACGGCCGGTGATACGCATCTCGGCGGAGAGGACTTCGACAACCGCCTTGTCAACCACCTGGCGGACGAGTTCCAGCGGAAATACCGAAAGGACATGCGCAGCAATCCGCGCGCCCTCCGCCGCCTGCGGACCGCCGCTGAACGGGCCAAGCGAACCTTGTCATCCAGCACTGAAGCGACTATCGAGATCGACGCGCTCTACGAGGGCATCGATTTCTACACGCGAGTGTCCCGCGCACGCTTCGAGGAGCTCAACTCTGACCTGTTCCGCGGCACCCTGGAACCCGTCGAGAAGGCGCTCAAAGACGCTAAACTCGATAAGAGTCAGATCCACGATGTTGTCCTCGTCGGTGGGTCGACGCGCATCCCGAAAGTGCAGAATCTGCTACAAAACTTCTTCTGCGGGAAGAAACTTAACTTATCCATCAACCCCGACGAAGCGGTAGCTTATGGCGCGGCGGTTCAAGCCGCCATCCTAAGCGGCGAGCAACATAGCAAAATTCAAGACGTGTTGCTAGTGGACGTGGCGCCTCTATCGCTCGGCATCGAAACCGCCGGAGGAGTCATGACCAAGATAATCGAGCGCAACTCCAAGATCCCCTGCAAGCAGTCTCAGACGTTCACCACGTACTCGGACAACCAGCCAGCCGTCACCATCCAAGTGTTCGAAGGCGAGCGCGCCATGACCAAGGACAACAACAAGCTCGGCACCTTCGACCTGACCGGCATTCCACCGGCGCCACGCGGCGTACCCAAGATCGACGTCACGTTCGATTTAGACGCAAACGGCATCCTGAACGTATCGGCCAAGGAGAACAGCACGGGTCGCAGCAAGAACATCGTGATAAAGAACGACAAGGGACGACTGTCGCAAGCCGAGATCGATCGGATGCTGTCGGAGGCCGAGCAGTATAAGGAAGAAGACGAAAGACAGCGAGCGAGAGTGGCGGCGCGCAACCAGTTGGAGTCTTACGTGTTCGCTGTGAAGCAGGCGCTGGACGATGCGGGCGACAAGTTAAGCGCGCAGAACAAGGACGGCGCGCGGCGAGAGTGTGATGAGGCCCTGCGCTGGCTCGACAACAACACTCTCGCCGACAAGGAGGAGTACGAACACCGGCTGAGAGAGCTGCAGCGAGTGTGCGCGCCCGTGATGACCAAGATGCACGGCGGTGGAGGGGCTGCCCCCAACTGTGGACCGACCAACGGACCTACCGTCGAGGAAGTGGACTAGGAACTAGAAATATTATAAATCTGCCCTGAACACTTCGTCCCACCAACTTAGTCCATTGTGAGTCCTATTTGTAGATATTTTTATATAAGACTGATTATTTATAATTATGTATGAATGAATCTATGAACCAGCAGTATTTGATCATTTTTTGTAAATAAATGTAAGTAAAAATTTAAATTGAGTTTTATTTTTTACTACGGACACCCAATAACCACTATATTACGTTAAATTAAAGAATGGATATTTGATACAGCCTGCAATTTAAATAGTCTTTCCTTTGTTTTTGTAAAATTTCACGTGCAAAAAATTGTGCAATTAATGTGTTAATATAACCGTTCATGAAGAAATACTTAGCAATAAAATGTTGGATTATCATACTAAATATTAATTAACGGTTTTAATTTAATAGTTCTCGAAATTTAATTTCCGAATTCTGATTTAGAACACATAGGTAATTACAAATATTACAATTTCATCACCTTTCTGGTGTCTCCCAGTCTCCCCATCGTCGCGCTGCGGGTCTTATTCCATTCAAAATCATGAAATTCGCGTAACGTGACAGGCAATTTATGTATGGTCCCTGACTGATGATGAGGAAATAAAACGAAACACTACAACCTTATCTCTTTATTGGAAAACACTCTTAAACTATCCATGAGCAAATGTTTACAATATTACTTACATTAGGAACAATCACAGCTTATAAAAGAGCCCATAATAATTTATTATGTTTTTAATATACTATACCTAGCTAAATTATTTGATAAAATTGGTAACAATTTAACAAACACCTTTAGTAGTGGAAAATATCACATATCTTAGATGTAAACCACAAAAAATAAAACTGTAACCTTCAATATTTAACCCCTGGTATACCTACATTTGGCGTTTTGAAGCGCGCGAAATAAGTAGTAACGCGCGTTAGAACTACGTAATTTTTACGTCACCTATTTACATAATTATTTTTATTATGTAATAATTATTTGCTCCTCAGTCGATTTATCTCTAATTTTATTGTCGTTTCCGTATAATGCCATGAAGTAAATAAACAAAAAATGTAGGTACCTATTACAAACTATATTAACGATCGATTTCCATAACTTATCTTTTCTTACCGCGGATAAAGGTATGGCCATTATTCGTAGGGATTAACTAACTTATTACTAAATCTTTGATAAACCATACGTGCACCTACACCTCTGGCCGCTATATTACATAGAATTTCTTGCGTTCATATGTGTACCTATTTAACATCGAATCGGAAAACTGTAGTTAGTACAGTAGGTAATATAGTATAATCTTTTATCAGCAGTAAGAGATAAGTAGATACGTTATGGAAACAGGCAGTAGAACAATCAATCAATAATCTTTTGATATGCCTATGAGGTGCCATTATTTTCACTCTTCCACCTGCCAAGTTCATTGATTATGGCGGGAATACTATAACATTATTATCTACATAATTTAAACTCAAGAAAATTTTGTAGTACTAATAGAATGAACACTCAAAACCCTGGTGACGACCTCAGAAGAATTTTATTAGTCTATAAACTTTTTAGACGGCTTGATAGCAGCCTCTCTTAAAAATACAAACTTAAAAACTTAGGTACTAGGTACAATACGTCGATCTACTGTTAATTTATATTTGAATCTTAGATTTGAATCTTGTCAGTGGCAAGAAAAATGCAATAACAAATACCTAGTACAAAATAATAAAGAACAAATACGCCCGTTTGCAGATAAAAAATTTAAAGTAGATTAAAATAGAAAAATGAATAGGTAAGCACCTATGTATAAAAAATAATGCAAAATTCACTTTTACTTGGTATAAAACTGTAATAATAACATTTTATTAAATCATTATTATTCATAAAACGTTTAAAAATTGATCTGTAAATAAAAGGTACGCAAACTATTTCAGAAGATGCAATTTACTAAGTACCTACCTAGACCTACTACCTATTTGAAAATGATTGTCAATAAGGATATTGCTAGTGTGCGTTGTCGGTAGGCAGGTAGATATAGGTATAATCTGCATTGTTGTTATTGTATTGCATGGGTACATGTAATTTATAAATAACCATTTTAAACTTTGATCATTGTTGACCGAAGATTTTAAATCACGGAAAATGTGTCTACTTTAGAAAATTAACGTTTTAGGCAATGTTGATAAACCTTGGTGTTTTCGTATTTTGACAGTGTCTAGCTATTGTCTAAAAAACACGATTACCCAGAATGTTTCTTTTCTGAGGTATAATGTGCCTTAACTAAAAAATACTAAACGTTACATTATTGAGTTTGGCTGTTTTACAGTAAATTTGCTATCGATTTTCAAATTAGAATGCCGCCAAGTCCGAAGCGAGTTCATTTTTTTGGCCAGCATTATTTTAACGGTTAGCAAAGTAGCAATCCTGAACGCACCTATAATTTTTCAAATTATATGCGTATTACGAGTTAGTATTGCTTCGGTGAAGGACCATTTCATGGAGAAACAATACGCCTGAGAATTCTCCATATTGCTATAAAAGGCGTGTGATGCCAATCAATCTGCACGTGACTATTGTGAGATTTGCGAGAGACCCGAGTCCAGCAGTGGGACAGTTATGGGTTGTGATGATGAAGCCAAGTTAAGCTTATTAAATTAGAACTGTATTTTACTACAAAATACGGTAGTCTTTGGGAACTAGCTAGGCGTTTTTAAAAACGATTCCTTTTCGAACGCGAAAATATTATTTTTTACTAAACTCTCAACATTATTATTTTTTAAATGAAAGATTTTTGGTAGTATCACGCTTCGAAGCTTGTGAATGTAAATTTGTTTTGTTATAAGACAGCAACCTAATAGGAACATGCAAGTGAGACAGACTATCGATAGAGGAGGTAGAATGACAATCATGAAGTAAATTGTGTTGCGTATTCGTGCCGGCAGGCCTTCTTGGTTCTGAAAAAAAAGAAAAATATAATAATACGCGCGAAAACTGCATCTAATTAAATCAAAATTATTACAGTGAGTAATGCTTTTTATTATTATAGTCACATTTAATTTAATTAAGCTAATTTGTGACAAATACGATCTACTCAGTGTCTATTTTAGTGTAATGGAAGTAAAAACAATACATCAATTTTAAAATATGAGAAATAACATTAAATACTTTATATCAAGTACCGTTGCCTGTCGTCAATGACCAGAAAAAATGTTCTAGAATCCAGAAAAATACCAATAACTTTTGAACAAACGCTAAAAATACACTCTGATCTGTTTTCAGACCTGATCCTGTTTCATATCGAATACGGCCATAAATGTACTTACATATTCAATCCAGCCAAGCGGTAGGATGAGGTTGGAGAACCTGGAGTACTCCGCAGCGTTGAACCCTGACAGGTCGTGTACTCGCAGGTTGCTCTGCATCCGCGCCACCGCTCGGAACGGGATGCCGGTTATCTGGAAACGATAGTCAAAGTTCACCCTCTGCTAACTGAATTACCATCCCAGTCCCAGTTTGAGTCTTGTTCAGTCATGGGCGGCAGCGGAAGGCGTCCATGCTCGTTTGCTATTGCTACCTTAATTCCATAAAAAATAGTTCCACAATTTTACATCAGATGGCGTTACTTGTCGAAGTCAACATGCGGTAGTGTATTTCACGTGGTTTCACACCCTCTTCTTGGTCGAAGTTTTCCTTGTGAACTAATATGATAGATACGAACACGATAAATAAAAAAAATATCTAAGAGACTACTTATTTTAGTGAAAATGTTCGACGTACCGGAAACGAGTTTATAAGCAGGACTAGTTTTCAATAACTAAGTATACGAATAATTCCAAATTATATAATTAAAATAAAATTTCATAAAAATATGTTGAGAAGAAGCACTGTGAAAAACCGGATAAAAAGCTTATCCGCTTCATAATAATCCAGGGGTTGACTGGTAGAGAATTATGGCATTAGGCATTAAGTCCGCCCATTGTTCACCCTTATTTTTAAGATTTCACAATAAAGATTAAAAAAATAAAAAAAAATTATGCCCAACGCACGGCCGTGTGCTGAGATAAAAAAAATTATAACTTTTTAGACCAGTGCCAGTGGTGCCATCTACTTCGTATATTTTTCGATTCAAGTAAAAGGTAATTACCGGTTCAACCAAAGCGTAAGAGTTATGCTTCTCTGAGTCAGGCTGCAGCCCCGTTACGTACTGGTCCTTGGGCGGAGACCCCGTGTAGAAGTGTGGGTACGACATCACCATAGGTAGGTCTGTAATACGAAAACGTTCATATTTCATCATCTTCATCCCAACACATAACTGTCTCAATGCTGAGTGCAGCTCTCTCACAATTTGAGGAATACAGGCCGTAGTCCACCACGATGGCCAAGTGTGGATAGGTTTACACCACATACTTACGAGACCTTATGGAGGTTTCCTCACGATGTTATCATTCACCGAAGCAAGTGATAATTACATTATAAAACGGACATAGTTTTTGAAAATAATACGTTCGGTTCGGTTCGGAGCTAGGCCTCCCTGTTCTGCAGTTCAATGTTAAACCACTGGGCTATCACTGCTTCATATTTATAAAAGGTTAAATAAAAATGTTGCATTTGTCTAATTATAAAAATAATAAAATTAGTACCAAAGAAGCATTTCGAAGCGTCGCTCAATCCGTCAGGCAGAGCAGGGCTGCCAACGTAACAATCTGTCTGGTTTGACAGTCTGTTATACACGTTTTCTGTCAAGTTGTACCTGTACACTGCCACACCATCTTCTACCGTTTCCTCTGAAAGTTTACGGAAATATTGGTTCGTTTATCAATATTTATTATCATCGCAACCTATAACAGTCCCAATGCTAAGCACAGTCCTCTCGCTCTCGCAATGTTATCCCTCGTAGCCACTCACCATCAAAGTACAGCGGCATCACCTTGCAGACTGTCCTCCTCAGGTACAGCAACACGTCTTCTTTGGTCATGTGCTGGTGATACATCACACCCTCGTTGGAGCCAACTATCGTGTCTGGACATGTCTGAAATATATTGATACATAATATATACCTATTATATTCGATGGGCCACACAACTATTACGTGGCCAAGAATGAGTGAAAAGAAGATGAAATAGGTTAAAATCATTTACTTGAAATAGAACTTGCATGGTTAGCCCATCAGGTAGGTAGGTAGGTACTAGGTAGTACCGTCAAAATTAATGTGTGCAGCACAATTAAAAAAAAGGAGTAAAAAGGGTAATTGTTGGCGATTCGTCCCACTCGCGTAAACAATTCTTCAATCTTTGTGCCATATCACAAATCTACTCACTTGAGGGTCGTATCCAGGAAACTGTAGAGATCCTCTGTATTTGTCGAGTTTGAAGAAATTTTCGTGACCCCATCGCGGGCCGATTTTAACTGTGATGTCGTCGACAGAGTTTGCATATACCTGGAGGAGAAAATATTGGAACAATACATCATCATGTGCTACAGTAGCCTGGCATTAATTGGCCACTGTGGTTGACAGAAATTTCTGAAGTCTCAAACCGGACTATGCGGTCATTTTCGATCACATAATTATGCTGGATATCATACATTTGTTTTATCACAAGCCGCTCAGCGTATTATATTACTTTATGACAATTTAGCAGCTGGCACATTCACAGCTTCGGATGGTATATGGCCGATCATGTACACAAGAAACACGCGAGACCTATCTGATGAACGACACCAAGCCAGGAGCTTAGGAACCTTATTTCATAAAATAAACATAATAAACATTAAGCTACAATCAAGAACCCATGTGATGGGAAATGGCATCCATGTCTGAAGTACAAGATGTCGAACTCACTTGCTTATAAGACCCTATTCAAGTAAATTGAAGACTCCACAACCATTCAACTTTAATTTCCCAGCTGGTAAAAACGTTTTCCTCACCCTCTCCAACATTCCAATATTGGTAACGGGGACCATATGCGGCATCAGCTTCTTGGACGTATCCAGTATCGGCTCCCGGAAGTCCCACATGTACTCGTAGACAGTTCGTTTGAGAAACAGCTCAGTGCCCTGCGTATTAATCAGCATACGGACACCAGTTCGGAGGAAGTAGTTCGCGTCGTGAAGGTACGATAATACGCCCTGGAAATTATATAATAACATACTTAGATTATGTTAACATAATGACCCATACAGCGCAATGGTTACCATGCCGGCCCGCCCTTTGAAGGGTTCTTGGTTCGATTCCTAGCGAAACGGAATTTGAATGATGTGATTGTGTGTGTCAAATCCATCCGGGTGTGTGTGTTTTTGTGTTGCCCATGCATGACATCTACTACACAGGGAATTGTGGGGCTTACTTGCTTGCTTGTTTACTTATTATTTTGACAGTTGCTAAGCAACTGACTTGAGAATTATTGAGAACGATCAAAAGTTTTTGTCAACAACTTTGTACTTGACTTGAAGACCTTGAAGCCTTTAAGCTTTCAGTATTTCGTGAACAAACATAGACTCTCCACTAAACATGCTCTACAAAGCCGACGCGTACCGGAATACACAATACACATACCTACATAATATGTTGGCAGCTACCAGAATACTAGTTTCATGTATGTTTACCATATTCACGCATCTGTCTCACGCGGAACTATTACAAACACGTGATCAGACTACACGAACACAGGTGATTAATTCCGTCTCGGCTGCTGCACGTGGTTATTTTTTTGAGGTGAAACATATTTTATATAACTCACCAACAACGCCGTGTTCGGTACGACGAGCGTAGCGTTGAGGTCGATGGTGTTCTCGTCCGGCAAATATATCGGGTACCTGGTCGCACGGTACGACAACGTGTCGTTGTCGTTGAAATGGATATTGGAGTGTTTCAGCTTCTCTCTGTAATCAAAAGTTATCTTTTATTACTTAGTATTCTTTTCATTTTAAACGTGATATCAATGTAAATAAATAAAAAATGTAGTTAATAATTGGCTTCAACCCATTAATGGCCCACTACTGAGCACGGGTCTCTCCTCATACATGTGGAGGCCCAGCGCGGATTGGTGAAGGGGTCAGTGGCCAACCCAAGTGTCGATATCTTTTAATCCGCCCGAAGGTATCCGACATGGCTTAACGACTGCTACCAAATGGTAACAACCGGGACCGATGCCATTACGTGCCCTCCGAAGCACGGAAGCGCTTTTGAAGAAATTTTGCCACTATCGGTCACCCATCCAACTACCGACCGCGCCCGCTGTTGCTTAACTTTGTCGATCGACGTGGGCCATTAATGGGTTGAAGCCAAACTTGAGAAAACCGATATGTGAAAATGAAAGTGAAAGTGACGCAGGCCCAGCCAGCTCGTTGGTAATGACCTAATGAACCTGTGTCCGAAGCAAACGGTGCCAGGTTCAATTCTCGAGCGGCACAGACATTTATGTAACAGATGGATGTAATGTTTGATCTCGGGTCGTGGGACTCTTGAGTATCTTATTTATGTCCGGTTGTGTTGACCATGCGACGTTATAACGACGTCGTTATAAGTGTGTGTTTATTTAGATTTGAATTTTACCTCTGTCAGCGATGTCCACTGACTGTAAAAATTACTGGAATATTTTTTGAGATTTCCGAAAATCTAGAATATATGCATGCATTTTTTTCCCATACCAAACCAAATATTAAATGATTTATCTATTATAATAGCAAATTATAACATCGAGTTTATAATAATCTCGTAGTGTAGTCACACCATGACGTGGCCCTGAGCAGTTATACGCTCATTACAATAATTAAATGTTCATCTAACATGACACCTTTACACTGTGAGCGAGACAGCTAAATAGTACCTATTTCTTGCTTAGAATATTATTTTAAGATTTCTTGATATACATAGATTCCCGGAGCGCTGTGACGTGGGGTTCTTCAAAAAAGGTGTAAAAAGAGTTCTCCTTCAGGGCCGGCGTTGCACTGGCAACTCCCCTGGTGTTGCTCGTGTCCAGGCGACGTTGACCACTTACCATCAGGTGGCTCGTCTGCTTTTACGTCAGCCCTTCAGGCTATATAAAAAAATTACATGTTTGTTTTAAATAATAATTGATGTTTTTTATCAAAAGATTATTTTAAAAAAACTATTGAAAGTGACGCTTCGCCAAAGCTACGCCTCACAATTCACCATGAGAGTTCCCGGTAGAAAAGCGGCAAGAAACTTCCAAGAAGATTTTTATTACGATTACAGAGATCACTCGTTCGTTACACATGTCTACCTAAGCCATTTTTTATTTAATATCTAGTTTGTGAAAAGAAAAATCTTTCTTTATAAGAATGCTGAAAGTAGAACCCCATAGCCATAGCATAGAGAGAGCGTTTTAAGTTTTAACCTAGCTTTCTACATATTAATTTCATACGAATGGAAACTATGAAAATATCGTTTGTTGGCTATTAACATCAAAAATAAATTAATGAGCGAAAAATTTAAATTGCCCTTGTAAATTTAAAATTTAAAATTTAAAATAAGTATGAGCTTTTTGTTTTTTATGTTAACAGCCGACAAACGAGACGACGAGCCACCTGGTGGTAAGTGGTCACCGTCGCGTCGTGGATATCTGGAATATCAAAGGCATCTCTGATTTGTCGGCCGAGAAAGACTGCAGAGGAAAGAAAGAAAATACTGACTCAATCAAATCAAGCTCCTTAAAAAAAAGCTCTCAGCCGGAATACGAAAACACTTCAAGGTCGAATTTAGGATAAGAACTATAATATCCAAAACGGACTTCCGAAGCTGATGACTATATATTAAAGCTTTCAGTGTGCAGCAATCCAACAAACGGAACCATTGACCTTACGTTGGAGTTACAAAAGCCGGTGACGTCACATGTAATCGCTCATATCGTACTCGCGCTCCTCAGGTCGTGATGCAAAACGCATCGACCGGTTGGTGCGATTGCCTTCATTCCAGAACGGACACTTGGATTCCGATGAATTTTTAAAATTTCTTGGCTTTGTATGTTTTTTGTCTTTATTGCTTGAAAGTTTTGTCATGCAGTGCCCAAACGAACCTATACAATTTAAGACCATTTTAGATTCGAAATAGTTATGCCACAAACGTGTACAAGTAACTTGAAATTTACAGAACTTCAGTTCTATGGTAGGTATTCTGTCCGAGTTCCGCTCCTGTATCAGACTGTCTCTACCACAGAGTAGGTACTTTGTACTTAGAATAATTACACAATAGAAACCAAGTCCGCGCGACCATTTTGAAGCACCTTAATTGGAGTGGAGTCAGAAATGGCACCAAACACCGGACAGCTCCGTAGTGTTCAATGTCAACGCACGCCGAACGTGTCTCGCGAAAAAAAGAATTATGACAATTTGTCCAGTTAAATTGTGTCACAAAACATCTGAAAAGCTATATAAGTATTATTGCTAAAAACATATAGTTATCCGCAGCCGAAGTTCGGGAAAGTTTCGGTTTAGTGCTTCACTTTAGACAGAGCGCTTGTATGAAGACTGTCTGTCTATAGTGTAATTATTCTATGACTTTGTATTATACGGAAAGTCTCGCCCAAAAGGCTACGGGGTCGTCGCTTTTAATGCACTTATTCACGGCCACAGACCAACCTATAATAAAATTACCACTTATGTAGGTACATTATAATTATACAGATCAGTGATTTCTGTATTACTTAATCTTTGGTCACGAAACAACCAAACCGCAGTACAAATTCGCAATCATTGTAAGTCCTTGAAATCTTTCAGATGTACTCTAGCTTTTAATAGAGACATCGGTTGGCAAATGATTCATATTGCACGCTTTTATGTTATATTTACGAAATCATTTATTTAGGTAGTTCTTATAAATAATGAGATAAGGTCTAAAATAGCATAGACATCGAATCCTCATTGGACTGATAAGATCGCTGTGATGGACTGACCTTACACTGTTTATAAAATATATAATGTAAAATAATTACGCAAAAAATGTAAATAAATTAATTTTATATTATGCATTACTATAGTAACCAGGCTTCGTTTCGCTTCAGTAAACCTGTGCCTAGGTATACGCATCCGAAATATTGCATGTATGTAATAATAATAATTTTCAATTATTTTTTTTGTTTATGTTATAGTAATGATTTAGAATATGACAATTCAGGTTGTGTTTTAAATTAGAAAGTTATTACTTTATTGCAATAGTTGCATAAGGTCTGTCAAAACATTAATTTACATTCGATTCTTATCTGTAATTAGGTTGTGGAATGGACCTTAGGCCTGGTTTAGCGATTGGCAATAACTTAAAATAAGTAAAAAAATATGTATGTCGATGTCACCTGCAACACAGGAAATGCTAGTGAGTTATTGTATGCTAGGTAATGTTAGGTAAAAATATTATTTGTGGATATGTTACGGTAAATCTGATTAATTGAAAATTATTAATAATTCACGACACATATTTGAACCTATTTTTCACTTTTAGCGCAGTTCGGGGTACTCTTACCAAACCTAACTTAGCCTAACCGATAAATTTATCACTTTAACCTCGACTTTCGGTAATTATTAATAATAATAGATAATTATTAATAACCTTCAATTATTCACTCTTACCGTAACAGATACATTCCAAAATAGTTTAACTGATCATCATGAAGCGAAGAGCGCGACAGCTATGGAAGACTATTACAGGGTGTCGTAAGAGCTGCTTGGTCGTCTGCCGGTTTGCCAGATATCTCTATATATAAAAAGAATCGCTGATCGTGTTGCTAAGCGCAAATCTCAAGAACAGCTGAACCGATTTCGTTAATTCTTTTTTTATTTTTTTCCTTAAAGTACGAGGATGGTTCTTAAAAAGATAAAAATTTTAATAATTGCCTGAAAAAGTCTAAAAAACACTATTCTATATTCCCATACAAAAGATTCGTAATACCTAATACTTAAAAGTCAATTTGAACTTTAATACCATACTATAAAGTTTAAGTGTTAGTGGAGGGATTCCGGGAAGGTATCCCGAATAGCAGAATAAACATAAAAAAATAAAGAATCGACTGTTAGGCGGTACGAAGTTCGCCGGGTCAGCTAGTCATAAATATAATTATGTACTTACATACGACGAGGAAAGCGATCTTGTCGTATCTCGAAAAAAGGCGAATATGAGTTAATATAGGTACTTCATTAGAATCAGAAAAATAGTAGAATTATTCCGTTAATTGCAAAAAGATTTCAGTGTAAAATTCAATTGCTACAAAAATGATATCTTTAAGTCTAAGTTTACAAGGGTTGTATTTTTAAAATAGTTTTTTGCTCTTATTACAAATTTCGACGCGTATGTCATTTAATGCCATCATAGTAGGTACTGTGGGAAATGTTCGGTTCATAGAACCGTAGGCACATGTTTCAAATCCTTGTTGTTTTTGTTGGATTTTTATCCTGCTCGCACATTTTCTCGAAATTCATTTCGTCGAAATTTGTCAACAGATCATAATCTACGCACAATAACATTATGATAGCCCACGTAACTCGCGGCTGTCGTGGTCACTCATACTAGTAAAACAACAACCCTTGTAAACACGACAGCTCAGACCAAGTGATCGGACTTTGGAAGGTCAATTCAATAGCCAACCGATACGAGCTTATCAACATTATTTACTGTTCAAGACGCCTACCTTTGTAAAAATTGATTTAGGTATTTGCATTGATCGTTAATTATGTTCCTGGACGATACCCGCGCAATGACTTCATATTTGTATTCTAACAAGTACCAACTTTACGAAATATGTATTTGTTAGGTATGGGTAGGTATATTGTAACAAGATTGTAACATAAAAATAAATCTATCTACATAGTATATACATAGATACTTCTTATTAATTGCATAGCCCCGTCTAATTCTTCAAGGTAACCAAAGCATAACCAAAACACCTATAATTTGAATAACAGGCTTCCTGTAATGACGTCACTTGCGACATATTTTGTGTTAAAAAACGAAACACCATTTTTATATCAGCTTCAAAATTGAGGAAAACCAATTGTCTAAAAGTTAGCAAAAAACAGTCACTAGTTAATTCGCAGTTTGTCTATCTGTCGCTTATATACCGTCTAAAGCATAGATTTCCAAAAAGGCGGGAAAATAACAAAGAACTCAATACATCAGCCGATCCTCAATCGTAGTAAGTACCAAAGTTTCTATTATTATTAAGTAATTAAAACTGCGAAAATCTTGGTTTGCCAAGCGTGCGCATGCGCTATAAAAAGATTGTGTTTTGGGCATTATGTAACTAACTGCGAATAAGCTTTTTAAGTTTTTAGGTATTTACGATTCGCAATAAATTTGCCGCGCACGTGTAGCACAGAGTATCTTCATACAATGTGGGTACATGAGTTTAAGTCATAAACTTTAATTTACGCTACTAGCCTACAACTCAACTGCCGAAGTCAGTCGTGTGTATATTTTAATCAATAAATAAAATAATAATTTCAATCACAGATGAATTACAATCTAGAGCAGCGTTTCTTAACCTTTTCAGTCCACAGACCCCTAGAAAATTAAACACAATTTCAACGGACCCCCTGATTAAAAAACACAGGAATAAATTTCGTACTGCAAAAAATACTTTTTTGTAAAAAATTAAAATACTGTAGCTATTGATGTGAAGGTTGATACTGCTTTTCTGCAACTAAATGAGTAATTTTTGGATAAATGTTAGTATTTAGTAGTTGTAATCTCCAATCGGTGGACCCCCATACACATACCCCTCGGACCCCCAGGGGTCCGCGGACCACAGGTTAAGAAACACTGATAGAGTATTACAGACACGGAATAGCTTTAAATGTAGGTACCTACTTAATTTTTGTATGTGTAGGTACTCGTGTTGCTTTTTTTGTTTGTAGGTACTCTACGTTTTTAGTGCTACAAATTTAAAGGATAAATGATGTCTAAAATAATAATAGGTAGGTGGTACCTATATTATTTTCATTAATATAGGTACTTAGCTTAGGTATACAAAAATGTTGCTTTGCCATTGTCCCACATACAGTACCTATCAGAATTCAAATGGGAATTTTATTTTACATACTTAGCTAAAAGTCAAAAATTTAAACACGAATTAAGTGGTTTTACTTTCGATAATCAACACTACTTTTACTGATCAAAGGGTGTTACCGTCGTCGCAGAAATGTCGTCACGTCGCTGACTCGCTGTGGTAGTTACGTTTGCCAAAAGGGCGTGGTTTATATTTTTTAAACTAAGATTCATTATAAATCTTGGGCTTTTTTCTCATATTATGTATATAACATCTGCAACAATTTATTATAATTTCAAGCGTTGACTGACGGACAGTGCCACTGGACATAATTCCCTGCTTTCATTTGCTCATGTATGAAAAGAAACATAATTAATTAAATATTCATGGAAGTCATTGGATATCATATAATTATTAAGGACTGAGGTAATGCATACTTACAAGTAAACTATAGGCCCGACCTCCTGGTAGTTCATTTTCTCATCCAACCCCTGGAGAAACCGCTCGTGGTTGGTGACGTTGAACATGTAGACCCGCATCTTGACTTGGTCCGGGGGGTCGGACCACCACTCATACGGAGGCAACCCTGGGGGAATAAGTAATACAATTCATCATTATGACAACCCTTATATCATTATTATGTCCCACTGTCGGGCTAGGATCTCCGCCCACAATGTGAAGGCTACAAACCATAATCTGACTGGGCCAGTGCAGGTTGGCAGACTTCGAGAATATTATGAAGAATATTAAAGTCTCAGGTATGCAGATTTCCTCCTGATGTTTTCCTTAACCGAAGAAAGCGATAAAATTAATTTGTTATAATTATGCACCAAATTTGACCCAGACCCGATTTGTGAGGGAAAAAGAAATATCATGTTCTCAATTAATTTCTACGCAATCCGATCGACTTCATAAAAAGGTTTCCACGAAAATTACCAACTCCAGTAATGACAACATTTTGTCCACAAGAGTGTATCTTGGTATCTGTGTACCAGAGTTTTTAGCAGTCGTTTCTGATGAGTAAAAAACTCATAGAGCGTAACATCCTTAAACATGTCGTGTGTCATTGAGGCTCCACTTATGATCGTCCGCCTGAGTCTTCTGGGACGATCACTGCTATTTGTATAATTACGGGTCGTTTGAACGAATATTATAAGTTACTTAGACCACACCATAGCCCGGTAGTATTTTTTTTATCCAAAAATATGTTAATAATTGTCAAAAATCCCAAATGATATTAAATGGCGATAATGTCTAAAGATGTTGAGCGCATTAATTTAGTAATTAAAAGCCTTTTATTGGTTGTCTTGTTAAACGTAATCTCGTCATCTTCATCCATATCTTTCATTAGAATTTAGAGAACATTCTACCTCCTAATTTATAATAATACACCTATTTAAATAAAAGCGACATCGCAAGGACCCACAACGAGAATAATATCAGCACCATAATTATTATGGCCTGCATGACCCCACCTCACACTATGAAAGGAGACCCGCCCGAGCCTAGCAGTGGGACAGTTATGGGTTGCAAAGATGATATTTATTTTGTCCAACCCGACCTGGAATTACCGTTACTCTTCATTCCCTTCGGATTTCTATAACTGATCCCCTAGGCCCTAGGGGAACAATTATATTTTAAAATATTTTTAATTTCGGTCTGATCCCCGTCAATGCTCATCCATTCAAAAAATAGAGGATCAGACCGGAATGATAAAGTTTACCACTGCAAACTTGGTGTGGATTGTAGTGGACTTGGAGTGGATTAGACCAGAATAGCTCCTTCCTTTTACCAGGCACAATGACTTTCAACATTACAAGGCTACGAGCTACAAGGTGACCAAGTTATACCTGGACGCATGTTTAGCTTCTCTCGCAGCATGATGTCCAGGGGGGTGAATATAAACCCTCCGATGGACATTGCCACTAACAGCACGCCCCAGACTGACTGGCCGATTGCATCTGTAATTAAGGAATAAAACTCTATGTGAGATGAAGGCGTTTGTTTTACAACACAGTATTAAACAAATAAAACAGTATAAATACGTGAATCAAACACTTTGTCTCCCTTTTAACAAAAGTTACGTGGTCGAAGAAGTATTAAAGGTGCAGTTAAAGTTTATATGCAGAAAGAGTGCAGAAAGCGAATGTTTTTATATAATAATGCATGAGAAACACATTAATTAAATTAATAAATATAACACTACAGCACTTTATGCTCACTACCATGGGTTTGACACAACGTGATATGTCAATGGCGTCTCAATGTGAATGTGAATTAACTCTGACAGAATGAATTTCGGTCGAATTTCGAACACAGAGCGGGTCTCTACAATATCTTATTACACTCAATCTTAAGTATACCGGTAAATACCGATACAGTAATTTCCTTATTACTACTAATGTTTACTCCTAATTTTTTGCATGTTCGTTAATGTGCTTAAAATTGCTTAGTTATGACTTTTGGATCGATCGTTCGGAGCTACATAAAAAGTTTGGGTCCGGGTACTATCATTTGACTTATTACCTGGTCCTCACAAAATTATAGTATGTTTACTACATAATTTCGGATTTAGAAATAATGAAGCTTATCCCGGAATAAACGGTCTTTCAAGTTCTAATGAATTACCTCAATCATGATCATTGCTCACCATCTTTTTGCCACGTATGTATTTACATACATGCAAATTATGGTATGAGCTTCCTTTTGGAATATTTCCGAAGCGCTACGACAGGAGGTTCTCCAAAAAAGTGTAAAGTAGTTTTCCAAAAGAGTGCCTTAGGACCGGAACCCAGCGTTGCATTTTTGACTCACCTGGCGTTGTTTATGTCAATAGGCAAGAGGTAATGGTGAACACTTGCCACCAGGCCCGTCTGCTATTTTAAAGCTTTTAATTACTTGGATTGTTTGTATCTATGGACGTGTCAACATCTTCCTGCCCATTTCACAATTTTATTTGTGTCAGCGCAATATGTTCTTCTCTTCCATTCTTCCCTGTTGGCCGTCACTTCTACACTGACTCCCTTATCTTTCATATCATCTCTCACACAATCCATCCATCTTTTCTTTCGCCGTCCTCGTCCCCTTCGTCCATCCACATTCATGCTACTTCTATCTACCCTACGGACTTGAAATTTTGCTAATTGCTTAAGTTCCGATGACAATGCAATTTTATGACAAGTATGACCGGTTAGGTACTGCGCTCAAGATTGGCTCAAGACAAGGAAAGTCCTCAACGGCTAACAGCACAGTGACTAAATTTATTGCTTTGCATTTATAATTCACTTTGCATAACAGCCTTTTTGAACTATTAATTTATTTTGACGACCCGGATGGCGCATTGGTTAACGTTCCGAGGGTCCTGGGTTCGATTCCCGGCGAGGCGGAAATTTGAATGATGAGTTTTTTCCGTTCTTGGTCTGGGTGTGTGTGTTCTTGTCTTGTGTGTTGTCCATGGCACCCACGACACAGGGAATCCTAGTGTGGGGCTATGAATGTGTAACGTTATTTATTTATTTATTTGTCTGGTTTTAGCCTATAAAATTTAAATTTCATAAAATACTTTTTTGCTAAATTTAAAATATCATTAGGTGCACATTACGCGTAAAAAGGATTTCCGGTAAGAAACGTTTTCAATCAGTCTGGCATTGACACGGATTAAGGTTCCAAAGCATCTTAGACAATCGTATATTTGGAAATACCGCGCGCGCATTATCTTTGTCCTTCTTCGATGTTTTTGTTGGTATTCTGTGGTTGTGGTTATGGTTACGGCGCGTTTACATGCCTATTGCGTCGTCTAACTGGAGCCCTACGTTATCGTTCAGTGGCGTAGACAGAGAAGGTTACAGACATCAGGTAGGCGGGGCAGACAGCGTGCCATCACGCACGTTATGTGGCACAAGAAAAGTTCGACATCAGCTGTTAGCTTGTGTTCCTTGAAAAAGCCGGCTCGAATGTGAGACAAAACATCGTATCATATCTTAATTAATATTTTAATTCAAGATTAATTTTTACTTTTTAAGATATTGACCGTAAAATTAAATAGATAGGTACGTTTCTTACTATTCATATCACAGACCTGTCTCTGTATTCCGTGATTCATATAACCGGAACAACGAACAACAACAAAAACAACGGACAACATATGTTTCTAGATTTTAGCACTTTTAATTTTTTATACGACATGCAGAACAAACATTTTCGAAGGAAATCAATAACGTCGTACCTACTTATTAACCAACTTGGTGTATTGGTGTGTTGAAACAAAATGTGAGAACAAATGACGTGAGATTTTTATTTTTTAACAAGTATAGTATGCCCGCTATTAGTGTCAGACACTTCGATGTGTTTCGAAGTGCTCCCTTCACTAATGTTAATGTTATTTTGTAATACAATTTGGACAATAATTCGAATAGTGAACCTTACATTAAATAAACGCTACGCATATAGCCCCACACTGGGATTTAATGGATCAAAATTTCATCCCCTACGTAATGATACCACTGTGAGAATGTGAGGTTTTAACACGTTTTTATTGGCCATATTGGGGCGGCCTAGATTGCTGACCCCAATTTTACGCCGGCAGGGTATCGTGAGAGGCGACAGAAGGCAGCCCTGCTTGGTGGTGGGGCCATCCTGATTGGCTACCAGCCTCTTGCTTGAATCCTGAATGCTGACTACATGATTTACTTCCTGCTACGCTTCCGTTTAGTACCTACGGAACATTTGTATGTATTCCTATTACTGTTTCAGATACCTGCCGCATTCAATTCGATTTAACTGTTTCTGAGATTAGCAAAATCAAACGCTTCAAGTAACAGACAAAATCCTGAAAAATCACTCAGTAATCTATATTCTTAATTATCTTCCATGTAAGTATAGACATCGATCCGCTACAACTTTATATAAATACGTCAGGGTCGTCAGGACACATAAATAACACGTCATATTTCATTTCACTAAATAAAAATTGTCCTGTTGACGCCGACACGTGTGGTCACGTTAGTCATGACGATTACCAAAGTTGCATATTTCAGTTCAGTTTGGCCTTGAGTTGATTTTAGAGTATGTAATCTAATAGGTTCAATTATGGTGACTTATCCGTGATGCAGATAAAAGCGTTGGGCGTAAAACGTGGCCTCGGCTTTGAAGTAGGTGTACGTTATCCTACAGGTGTACTTTCTAAACATACAAGACTTAGTGCTAACTGCTAAGCTGCTAAGCCACAGCCTATCAAAAAACACAATTTTTACAGTAGTACTTAGATCAAGTTTCTAGAAGCTGAATAAGGTCACAGTTATACTTCATTATATTATTGAGTGAATGTAAGAAACAAAAACATTAAAAAAAAAATTCTCGATAGAAAAAAATCACAAAGTTAGGTCTAATTTTCAACTAAAATCAATTTATTCATTTATTTGATTGCGTGTTCTAAGCTCCACTAATATTATAGGTAAGGTACACCTAAGTAAGTAGTATTTTTTATGACACAACCACAATCTACCACTTGACGGTGAGTGGTCAATTGGTCGCACAGTACAGTCACGAGCAATAATATGTCGCACCATCATCGGTGAGACAAGAGCCGAAGTGCTAATTTTCAAATTGTTCAGGACAGACGTTTTAAGGTTTTTTTTAGATTATTATAGTGTTATTCTACCAATATTAATTTAAAATTTTTTTTGAATGTGAAGAAGTTTTCTTGAATTGAATGTCTTTGTTCCTACGAGTTTAGCTTTTAGGGCACATTGGCATATTTAACTCGTTTTCAGAATTTTTAGCACTTCGGCCCTTGTCCTACCGAAGGTGCGATGTATACATTGTCACGTTTTCTAATATATCTTAACTTGAACAACAACAACAACAATTCGTTCCAAATTGTATATTATACCTTAATTTGACATCGTTTAATTCTTAGTTAAAACGCGATATGTTTGTTGAAGTCGGTTAGGGGTAACTCCGTAAAGCTCAGTGTAAATTGATTACCCAACGTCGCAAAGACCTCCGGCAAGCGTTAATGAATGCTATTAATGGCCTCAGTATATTTAGCCAATCGTTAAACCGATCGATTTCGAGTTACCAGTAACGAGTCGTTAAAGTCGTTGCTTATAATCTTTTCTTATAGGAACATTTTTTAGTTACGCCTCATAGGTAGTTCTGCTATCCGTAAGCAAAACGAATCAGTTTTGGAATAATAAAACCAAACTATGCTTTCGAAAACGTAGGCGCACAAGAAATCTCGTGATTTATCACGAGGACCATGGCCGTATCGGTCCTCGCTTACGAATCTTACGATAGATAAAGCTGCCGGTGTGCATAATTATAAACACACAAAGCTACATAATATTATATTGTATGAATATTATTGACACTAATTTAAATACTATTAAAGATTGCCTAAAAACAGGTTTCATACACGTTGATTTGAAATAAATATTTTAAACGAAGGTTGATTTATCACGTTTGCTCCTTTCGGACTTGATACGTAACAAGAATACGTATACGTACCTAGTTAAAATCTGCTTGTTTATTTTATTAAAGTGAAACTTTTATTACATCGTCTCAAACTTTTTCGTCTGTGTGTTGCATGTCGCGTGACGTTCGGCCGCGGAGTAGGGATAAAGTGAAAGGCGCTCGTCAGAGCAGCCAAGGCCAATATAGCGGCGCTTATAGTTCGCAGCAGCTGACCGTGTAGTGTATAGACTATTACTCATTTGTGCCAGTGCTCCACGCTATTTTGTTTGTTTTTGTATTAATGGAATATTATTCCAAAAAAATTTAGTTAATTTTTATTTAGTCTTTAATGTGAAAAAAGTTTCACTTTTACCATGGTTTCATAAAACCACACAATCCTTTTTATTTTAGGGCAATGATATAATCATGGGGCAAGAATAACGTTAAGGCATTATCAACACGCCAGCGCCAGCCAGACAGATAATGAACCCTACCATGCACTTAATTAAACTTGGTGATATAAAACCCCACGACCTCCAACGGAAAGACTGGCTCCACAATGTTATCTGTGGTTTAGAAGGGTACTAGGGAAGTCCATAAGTTGGCGAAGTTGGTTTGGACTCAAGGATTAATGGAGCTACTAATTCTTATTGTAGTGAGTATTACCGACCCATTAATAGCAAGATTTGTAATTGAAATACGTTAATGTATGATTTTTTTTTTATATTTTTTGTTTGTATCTGATATATTAAGTAAAATATATATTGTGGAGGTTATTATAAAATAGAATAATTATAAATAGATACTCTTGAACTTCATAGTTGAACCTAAGAGTTTCGCAATATCCAAAGAAATCATTTAAAGAAGATAACATACCTAATAATATTATAATTCTACGATTTGTTGACTAGAGTTCAGACTGGTATCGATACACATCTTTATTTGGCCATGACCATAACCTGTTTAACAATAATTTCTGTAATTTTAGTAAAAATCTCGACGCAAAAAACCTTAGAGTAGGTATAAAGTTAATATATACTCTAAGCAAAAAACGCTGTTACCCACAAAATAGAAAATGTTCACCAGAGTCGATAAACTTTTGAGATTTCAGAACATATTGTATAACAATATGGTCAATTTTAACGATGTACAATTTTTTTTATTAGTTTTAGAGTCACGAGACTTGGGCCATTCGAAAAAAAGTTTTTGGTTCCGAATCTGCAAAGGAAATATTTCATAGGCGTCGCCGGTGTGAGTTATATTTTTTTTACTGAATTAAGACAACTGCGACCTACTTATAACAAGACAAATTGGGACTGGGATAGTTAGTCCGGTTAGGTGACGGTGTTACAACAGTGGTTAGTTTGTTAGTTAGTATTAATTAACATACAATACGATTACTGCTACAAATATGAAATAGGCTCAGTAATACATAAATACAATGCTCAATGAGTAGGTTCGTCATGTCTCCATATTATATTGAACAGGTTACTGTTTACGGCCTAGGTTTGCTATTCTCGATGACGTAGCGCCGGTCGTCATAACTGTAGGTCATGCCATGGAACTATGTCAGTAGGTCGGAATACTGGCCTTAATGGCTGGATTTAAATATTGCCCACAATTAATAAGCCGCACCTCTTGCCAACTGACTAACACTTATATTTGTATGAAAAGAAATAAGCGCGTTACTAGATACTTTATAAATGCAAACATGTGTTCAATCACGTCTACTTATACCCTCTAAAGTCTCTAATCTTTCTCCCGCATTAATTCGCTTATTATCTCACATTTACACTCCACTGATTTCGAATAATGTAAGTATAGACTGTCTCTCTGACCCCGCATCCTGCTTCCTACAGTCTGCAGATAATAAAACTAAGCAATGGTTGTTTGATAACGATGCGACTGTGACTTCACAGACCTCTATTTTACAGAGCATTTGATAATGCGGAATTGTTGTTTATCTATTTTTGATGATAGGCGATGAATATAATTGTAAACCAAACTGTATTCTAAATATTTTATAATTATTATTCAAGGACAGGAAGATTTTGTAAATTCTATTCAAAGTAACCTTGCATAAATAACAAGAAAAGCACAGGCAGGCATTTTCTCAAGTGCATCACGTGATTATACCAAACTGCATCACCACACAGGCACTACGACGCACACTACCCACCACGAACGCGCCACGACACGACGCACGGATCACCACGCACGAACGCACCGCCACGCAAACACGACCACGTACGGTTCACATTCCTTCAACGATTAAAATAAAGTTAAATTTTACCCAACAAGACACTTCATCATCATCATCACAACCCATAACTGTCCCACTGCTGGGCACGGGTCTCCTCTCACAATGTGAGGGGTATAGGCCATAGCCCACCACGCTGGCCAAGTGCGGATTGGTGGACTTCACACACCTTTGAGAACATTATGGAGAACTCTCAGGTGTGCAGGTTTCCTCACGATGTTTTTCCTTCAGCGAAGCAAGTGATAATTAAATTATAATACGCACATAATTTTTGAAAATTAGTGGTGCGTGCGGGGTTTGAACCCGGACCCCCCGGTTCGGGAGTCCAACGTTCAACCACACGGCTATCACTGCATCAGGACTCTTATGAAACTGGAAAGCAACAAAGCAGACAAAATAGGACAAGAAATAGGAAAAGCAACGAGCTATAATAATATAGTATTTTTGCTGAGGAAAAGATTTGATATCGCCAATTCAATAATGATTTGTGTGGTACACAGACTACGCCAGCATTAATTAGGAATACCTAAATACTTGAAATTGTAAAGTCAAGGCGATCTTGCGGATAATATAGTAGCCTAAGGTAAAGTAATAATCGTGGGAAAAACAGCCATTAAATAGTAGCGAACCAAGTTTGAAGCAAAATTACATTATTTTATTGACTTTTTTAAATACTGTTGGCCCACTCTCACTTCGCTTTAGTAAACTTGTGTCTAAAAAGTGTGTGTGTGAACTTTAAATGTGAAGTAGAATTTCGATCGTAGAGTGAGTGTCTTATACGTTATAAATATGCCAAATATTTACAGATATAAGATGATTCCAATAAACATGTTTTGGACTGTATATCGATAACGAACGCTGCCTACTCGAAAATATTTTAATGTACGTACAATGCGGTAATTGGAAAGCTAAGGTAAATGTCCCATATTCCGGACTATTAAGGCACTTTTGACTTTGAGGTTGGTTTTTAGAAAAAGTAGGAAGGTTCTAGGGATAAAAATTGTTTTATTCTCTAGATTGGTATTATAAGATAAATGTTGAAAAATATTTTCCGTCGTAGCCGTTAATTTATAGGAATAATCGTTATTTTGCTGAACCTCACGTTTGTCTCTAATTCCGTACTAAAATTTGGCGTCGGAGCTAATTCCGGCAATCACTGTACGTAATTCCGTACTATCTTTAGCATACGTTTTCTTTGACCTAAAATCATCATACATGTCTTTAAGAATATACTTAATGAATTAAACTACCTAATTGTATTAATTTATACTTTTATTAAAATTATTAAGTACGATATAATTGTTCTTTCGGATAAATAAAAAAACAATTACCATAAAACTTCTGCGACAAAATGAGAGCTGCTGTTTACTAAATAATCACCATCGTGAAAATTTAATTTAAAAAAAGTATAATTAACGAAAATTCAAAATTACAAACAATTTTACAACTTTTATTATGACAAAAATCTTAAAGAACATAAGTTATGAGTACTTACCTATTCTAAGGAACATCAATTCATAATAATATTAAGATCAGGCCTGGTTGGCTTCAACCCATTAATGGACCACTACTGAGCACGGGTCTCTCCTTATACCTGAGGAGGCCTTGAGCATAACCCTGAGCACCACGCTGCTCCAGTACAGATTGGTGGAGGGGTTAGTGGCCAACCCATGGTTTCGGAAGTATTTTATGCCGCCCGAAGGCCTCCGACATGGCCTAACGACTGCTACCAAATGATAACAACCGGGGCCGACGGCTTTACGTGCCCTCCGAAGCACGGAAGTTCCCCAGAAATTTTTTCCACTAGCGGTCATCCAACTACTGACCACACCCACTGTTGCTTAACTTTGTAGATCAGTTAAGATCGACGCAAGCCGCTGGGCTATGAGCAGGCCTGGTTACCAAAGGTAAACCTAAAATATAAAATAAAATCGAGGTTACAGTTATAATGATAATTGTGAATAATATTAAATGTTTTAAAATGCAAACGTATCGTTTTAAATTTTTGGATACATTTTGTGATTAATACAAAAATCTTAAAAAAATTGAGATTTGGCGTTTTATGTTGAAAACCAATGTTTCTGCTTCTTATTACTATACTACGTAATACCGTACGGTATACCGGAATATGGGACATAAGCAAAAAACTCTTGTCCCTTATTACGGCATTGAAGAAAATAGGTTAAATTAAAAAAATTAAATAAAATATCTGAATATATTAAAAGTTAATATAACTATTATGTGCACAACATCGATTTAATAGTTATCCTTATTTACTTTTTGAAATAAACTTAATTTAATTTCGATAACATACTGTATTGATTCTTTAGTATAACATAAAATGTCATAATTTCAAACTCGATTTTAAGAATTATAATTTAAAAAAGCATATACCGTAATTACGTCACACTAATCTGTTATCATTACTGAATTAATTTATGTCATATTTATGTAAGTATTTAACCCCAGTTCGGAATAAAATCTATAAACACATCATACTAATTTACCCTTATTACGTAATACAGCACGTATTTATGTTCACCGTTTCACTGTTGTGAACATAATTCCGGCAGTCATATTTTCTCTCAAAATATGGTTTGTTATAACTCGAAATAACGCTGAAACCTTCTGTTAATAAGTAACAATTCATAATATTACAAAATTAAATTAAATTAACTTACCAGTGTCACATAAGATCCTTACGAAAATGCACTGTCGCTTTACGCTCACTGTTAACAACATAGTACTGAAACGTCGCGGGGGCCGCTACTGACTCTTCGGAAGCTCGATACGGCTTTAAGAATGATTATTTATATTCAAACATCGTGTTATTTTGATTTTATATGAACTGTAGTTGTAGTGACATTCAATAAATTATGGATTTTACGGACAGTTTTCTTATTTTGCGACAAAAATCAAAATGTTACGGATTAATGTACTAGCCCGGAATATGGTACTTTTACCTTATTTAGAGAATTAATCCTTATCAACTTAAATATGCATTTCTGGCACAGTATGATAAGACCTTTACATTTACACTATACAAGTTGTCCCGGCGTACTTCGTACCGCTTTATAATTAAAAAATGTTTTGGTGATATATCGACAGCAACGCCACCTATCGGGTCCAATTGTGAATCTAAACCATTCCCAGATCCCCTTGAACACACACAAAAAATTTCATCCAAATCGGTCCAGTCGTTAAAAAATGTTTTGGTGATATATCGACAGCAACGCTACCTACCGGGTCCAATTGTGAATCTAAACCATTCCCAGATCCCCTTGAACACACACAAAAAATTTCAACCAAATCGGTCAAGCCGTTTAGGAGGAGTTCACTCTCATACACACTCACACTCGAATTATATATATTAAGATGTATAATTTAAATGGATATCTTAGGATAGGTCCTGAGATATCCATTATATGGTGTAATAACTCCTAAGTCATAACAAAATGAAAACTAACGCGCGTGAATATAAATTCGTGCGTGGGTTATGTGTTTAACAATTTTGGAGTGAAGGTATTAAAAACAGGCTTCCCGAACTGAAGAAGGGCGGAGGTTTACTAGTAATCGAATAAATATAGTACGAAAAAATCGAAATGTGTTCTGGGACACAGTAGACGGGTAGACCATGATCCATGCAATTAGGTCGAAACATCGGTATTAGTAATAAAAATCGTGAGTACCCGTATTATTTATTTATTCCCATATCCAACCTTACTTTGTAATTGTAACCTTGTCCAAAAACATAAACTTTAAGGATAAGGAGTTGTTAAATTTTGCAACGTCGCGTCGGCCGAAACATAGATTAGAATATTAATTAAGACTGTGGCGTTATTCTTATTATCTGTGCACACTCAGTATGCTAGTTGCGTGCTGGGCTATTAGTGTGATGTAAGCTAGGTCGCTCCTGTCATCTGATGGCCGAGTACCTTACTATGTATTATGCACTATTATTATGTACACGTTTACACAAGTTCGGTTTAATTTATTTCTTGAGTTATCTATCTATCGTTATACATTTTGTACCCTTTTTATGATGTTTGGAAGGCACAGTAAAACGGAATAAAGCGCAGAAAACTATTCTTATATCTATATAATTATGAAAGGAGAAGCTGACTGACTATGACAAATCAACGCAGGGCCTAAACTATAAATCGGTAGACTCGCGGAAGACTTTTATATAATACTAGCTGCCCCAGCGAACTTCGTACCGCTCTATAATTAATAAACAAATAATAATATGGTGACATATCGACAGCAGCGCCACCTACCGGGTCCAATTGTAAATCAAAACCATTCTTGGATCCACCTGAAGACACACAAAAAATTTCAACCGAATCGGTACAGCCGTTTTTGAGTTTTAGCGTGACCAACGCACAGCAATTCATTTTTATAATATATTAAAGATCTAAGCTATCCTATCTCTCAAGTTAGACCAGACTGCTCACGGTGTGCCAATTTAATTTAAAATCGGTTAAGTAGTTTAGGAATCTATCGCGGACAAACATCGTGACAGGAGATTTATATATATTAAGATGTCGATAGATTTAATGTTACAATCGAAACAGGAAGCGCTTCATTGGAAATTTTAGCTACCTGGTATACATATCATAATTATTTTCATTGTTAGTATAGACATTTATGACTTAACAGTTTGTATTTTATTGGTATTTTATGTAAATAATTCATGGATTTAAGTTATATTTTAAAAATCATATAAAAATTAAGAAAATCATTCTTGTGTGAAGGTTCTGTAAAGGTCGTTGTATTTTGGAAATTTATTAAGTCATTTATTAAGTAACTGTTATATACTTTATTACTGGTTACATAATGTTACGTCTACTACCGTTTCGGAAGATGGGATATTGATGAGAATAAGAAACAGCGAAATCAACTCCTTAGTGCCTTTTTATAGAATTAAGATAGCTAACGAGCATGCAGCACCACCCTATCGCTCGGCTGCCGCCCATAACGACTGTGACCGACATAGAACAAGACTCAAATGGGGACTAGGATGGTTAGTCCGGTTAAGAAACGGTGCTAGAACATTAGTTGGTTAGTTTGTTAGTAAGTATTAGGACTGGGGCAGGGACTGTCAGTGATAGTTAGTCCTGTTAGTTGTTGTTAGGAATAATCCAGTTAGTTAGTAACTGTAGTTAGGGTCTTGTTTTAATTCAGTCACAAATGTGTTGCTAACCCCTGAGGACTGAGATAGTCGCCTCTAAAAAAGTAAAGCCGGCTCCAAAATCTACACCTTATAAATAATACATATGAGAGAACTAAGCGGAACTTGTTGTTTTATTATTTCCGGACGTTTTGTTTTTTTATAATATAGATATGACGTTACATTGAATACTCCTTAAGAAAAATGACACCGTGCGTACCCGATATTCTTTCGGCAACAATCTATCCGTATTGATAAACCATACTGCAGTGCAATCCACTACAATGCGTTTGTCAAAATCGACGCGTTCATATACATGTACGTTTCCATTTTGACAGTCGCATGGTAGAGGATTGCACTGAAGTTAGATAGCAGTTGTTAAGCCATGACACCTCCGGGTGGCTTCCGATACTTGGGTTAGCCACTAACCCCTCCAACAATTTACACTGAGCAGTGTAGCGGAGTATGTGCCAGACCTCTCTGCTCCGTGCTTAGAAGTGGGCTATTCCTTGAAGACAACCAGTGCTAAATCTCAGTTGCAGAAAAACATTCAAATACAACTTACTGCAAAAAATGGATCTTCGTTGTGACTTCTCCTCCGTGTCAACTTCCGTACACGATATCGGGCACTGGTTTGTTAGAGAGCAGGTGATGTCTATGCACTCAGTAGACCTCTTGTCTGCGGCCCCCACGATCAGGCTGTTCAGGGAATCGTTGGGGTTGATCTCGTCGCAGGAAAGAGTTTTCAGTGAGGAGGTGTCGCTCTCGCTCGCAGAAGGTGCGGTTAACATTTTGGATGTCTGGAACAATAGATTTTATATATCATGTTGTTGTTCTGGGAGTATTCATGAAAAGAGTGAATAGGCTTTTAACATATTTTCCTACACGTGCATGTTGTATAATAGGTATATCATTTATCTTCTGTAATAAATATTCTGTAATCCTCCTGATGTGTCCAGAATTCTGATAACCCTACTTACAAAGAAATTAACATTTTAAGTTTACATGAAGTACTAGCTAATACCGAAATACTTAATATAATGTCAAATTAGAGAAATTATGCAACTGTCAAGGCCGACTTAGATGTAAATGATAAATATTCAAACGATTGCCACACACTCATTGAGCCTTCTGAAACTGGATGTAGGTTAACGGCCTGTTTATTTAAAAAATGAACTTTTTGATGTAATTTATTGCGAACGTATTGAACAGGTTTTTTGGGTTCTGTACAGAGAGAACCGATTATAAGAGCTTGCGTGTCCGCGCGTACGTCTCTTCTACCATTGTTATTCACGTGATAACGTCTTATAAATTGATGGGCTGCGCGCACGAAAAAGTTTCCCGTTCCGATGACGTCAGAGCCTGACATAAGAGCGTGACGTTAGAGCTAGCAGTTAGAATAGTTCTGATACTGGAACGCCGCCACACGAGCTTCTTCGAGAACTTTTACAATAACCACCGACGTCAACAGAAGCTATTATTTGTAACAAATGTTGACTACACGACAACGTGTTTTCATCAATTTCTTTTTATGACGTTATCACGTAAAACTATCGTCCGTAAACCGACATTACAGACAACCGATTTTTTATCAAAGAATATTTTAGGTGGTGTGTTAGATATTGGTCTCAGTGCAAAATATTCCCGCCAAAATAAGCCGTTGCGTATGAACAAGAACGTGACAGATTGACAGTTGACAGTGCATCTACCTGGCGCGGCAAAAATTCACCCCACTCCACTGTCCGAGCAATGTTATGGCGCCGCGCACTCCTAAAAAAAAAGCAATATTTGTGCATTGACTGTATCTAAAAGGTGAACTGTGACCTGTGTGCGTGTGTGACAACATTGAGAAGAAGCAAATAAGTCTGATAGATACGTCCTAGGCCTAGGTATAGGTACATAGGTGTCCCAGAATACGGCGGGTAAGTGCCGAGACCGATATCATGGTGTATCCACCTCCATTGTGGCTGTTGTCGAGATTTTCTAACTTACTGACTATTGAAGACATCGAAGTTTCATAGAAAAAGTTATTGCATTTGATGAACAGTTATTGCATTGGAGAACAACCTCTACCTGGTCAGCTAGTGTTTAAATATAGGCCAAGAGAAAAGTGTTACACCTCTTTCTATAGCATGTTTGCCATAACCGATTTTCCTTATTTTGGTAGTTTTGTAGTTACTTAACAAGCGTTATCAATTATCATAAAACATTTGGAGCTAGCACAAAATAAAATATACCTATAAACGTTTCCTCAAATTTTCATTGATCATTCATTGACAATTTTCGACCAGTAGGCGAACACTCCAACGTATATACAAACAAAAATCTTCAAATAGCGTGTTGCTACCAAACAAGGTTAATTAACAGCATGCGCATTGACAGTTACTTTTAACGCAACCAACTAAACAATCCTTGGTACATCTACGATATTCTTTAATTTTATATTGTGCAGTGGAAAATTACACTGTTAACGCGGATATTCTTTCAAAATATACTTTGGCAACGACAATGTCATTACGAGATACAAGCGGTTGATTAAATAACCGTTGTTTCATAGATTTTAAGTCCTTTCGCAATTTGTCAGTATATTAAGCAGGTATAGGACTAAGTAGATATCAACAGATAACTTATACTAAGTTAACTGATAACTTGAACTACTTCAATGTAACGTTTTCATTTCCAACCAACCCTCCCAGTCCAGCAGCTTACGTCGATCCTAAGTGATCGACCGAGCTTATTTATTTATTTAAACTTTTTAATACCAAAATCAAAGTGGTAGGTACAGGAGTAGGACTTAATGTAAAAAGCATTCCCTACCAATCAACGTTTAGTCTAAGAAGATATCAGCGATGGCTGACCTCACTAACATGTTCTGAGTTCTGACCAACTCAGAGTAGTGTCCAAACGGAGACCGAGATTTGTAACATTGGATGAGAAAGGGACAATAGTATCCTCAAACATGACTGGCGGGACAGAATCAACGTTTAATTTATTCAGCTGCAGAGAGCTGCCTATTATTGGCCTTACATTTTGACGGGTTGTCTTTGATGGGTACCGTACTTATGCGACCACCGACTAAGCAACAGCGGGCGCGGTCGGTATTTGGGTGACCGCTGACCATTAGAAGCAAAATTTCTTTGGCGCTTCCATGCTTCGGAGGGCACGTAAATCCGGGGTCATGGTTGTTATCATTAGGTAGCATTGTTAAGCCATATCAGAGGCCTTGGGGCGGCATAAAATTTTCTCACACTTGGGTTGGCCACTGACCCCTCCACCGACCCGCAGTAGAGCAGCCCGCAGTGGAGTATGCTCTAGGCCACCTCAGGTATGAGGAGAGACCCATGTTCGGTAGTGGGCCATTCATTGCATGAAGCAAACACACGTTAAATATTTTCCACGCTAGGTTCCGCTGCTTTCGTTTGGTCGGATGTTTCGTTTCTTTGATGTTAATGATGGCCACGTAACCCCATGCAATTATGCTGCTTATTACATAGACAAACTAAAATATGTACTACGCAAATTTAGCTTAATACCGAGTAATATTTTTTATTAAAAAATATAATTTCAATTTAAATATTCATCAATTTACATTTCAATAACATTTAGTGATGTTTTGTATTGAATTTTATATTATGTAGATGATTATAAGGATTAAAAAAAATAAAAAGCGAATTTTCAATGTTGTAATGAAGTTGAATAAAATTTTAATGGACGTAAAAAATGAACAACGGCAAAATAATTTTCTTAATAAAAAAATTATGAATAAATTGTTGAATTGAATGTTAGAGACGATCTACGTTTTGATTACGTAAGAATAAGCAATACAACCCGACCAATCCTAAAATAAATAAATCAGAATAGCTATTCTGACCTCAAAATCAAAATAATTATGTTCGCTCAAGTTTAGATTTTCAGAAATTCTGACTACTTAAATAAAAAAAAATTATATTCGAATGTCCCAAAAAACCGCAAGTTTCAAAAAATACAAAGATTAACAGCGAAAACTTGTTTTTCTTCATTACAAAATTTATTTTGAAATTAACAATCATAACTTTGATTACTCAAGTCAAGAATAACACAAGTTTTAATAATCTGAAACATTATGCGGACATTATGGACTAGAATTCTAGAAAACTAAATATTACAAATAAGCAAAAACGTAATCTTATCTGAGGTCACGGTCTGCGAGAATATCAATGCAATACAATAAATCAAAATACAACATCAATAAACAATACACAACACACTTACATTGTTTCATTGTTTTAGGATTTTTTTGCCTGCTACGTGTCTAAGTTTAAGAGATTTAATTATTTTGAGATTTTAAGAGAGCAATAAGTATTCGACATTTAATGTTTCATAATTGTTTTCAGTACAGAGTGGAATTTTGTCAGGAGTGTGTGCCAGAATGTAATATGAATGTACATAGGTTTGGTAGTTGGCGATTTCATAAAATTGTGAACGTCAATACTTTAGACTTACCTATTTACATTCAGACTTTGGTTGTCTTGTAGCAATTTTGTTACCCTTTTTGAGCATAAGAATAAACTTCATCTCAACTCTCCCCATGAAATAAAAGAGCTGTATAGTCCGCAAAGGCTAATATTTTTCCATTTTCAAGTTTTAAATCGCACAACTCATAAAATATTCCAGGAAGAGAGTTGGGCCAAGAATGCTGCCTTGGGGTATCCCATAAGTAACAGTTTCTGGGTCACTTATTACACGTTGGGTACGATTGGAAAAGTAATCTTTAAAAAATTCGAGCTGTAGGTCCCGGACTCCTAACGCCTTAGAATATGTTACGAACAATAGCTATTTCATCAATTTTAGATTCGCCATCAGTTGTCGGACATTTAGGTCAATACAATATTTGGGTCACGGAGACAATGAATTGACAATACATCTGTTTTGAAGATGTCAGATCATTATTGAGACAATAACAAATGAACATCCAAGCTTAGGCCTTCGCAAATTAGGCCATTCAATCATTGGAGTCTTCTCATCCTATATGGATGTAAGTGTTTCTGTTTATACCTACTGAAGTCTAAGCCTACCATATGCATCTATCCATTGATCTTGCTGATCAACGGACACTGGCCATAAATCTCGCAAGAGCTTCCAAAATCATGAAGGTTTTGTGGGTAGACAAATCTTTAGCAATACAGTACAGTAGAAAAATACGTTGTCTCAATACTACAAAAATACGATCTATCTATCTATCGTTTGGTGGAGAAGGCTGCAGATCTCCATTATACGGAGACCAAAATCAACCGATTTTTTACCGCGCTTTGGTGTTGACCTCTAACCTATTATAAGATCTTTTGTCTAATCATAAAGTCTGGTAACCCCAATTACTATGGTGATGGATGGTACCAGCAAAAAGCCCACAAAACGGTTGCCACCTCCATGTTAGACGTAATGTGCCGCCGCGTCACCAATACATTGATGGCCAAGAAGATAAAGGAAACAGGATATTGTGACCTAGATTAGATTGAAGTATGAACAAATTAGTCCAGTGTTTGAATAATCATTCCTAATGAGTAGGCAGGTGATTATTTTTTCTAGTTGAAATAAATAATTATATCAACATTGTTGTTTAATACGCAATTATTATAATAGAAGTTAATAAAGAATGACCGATTAATCTTATATTCTTTTAGATTTAGACCATACATGATTCATGATTCTTGTTTATATTTAATTAAGCTGATAATAAAATATGACATGTCTTCATAGTTGTTGAAACTATACATAAATAATGATTGAAATCCAGTCAACCAAACTCTATACCGTCGACCACGGAAATATCTATTCTAGAGTCTTATCTAGAATATTAGACAGGCATTGACTAGTTAGTTAAACTAACATACAGCCCTGGGTTCGCTTGGGGAAGTCTGTGTAACATAAAACTAGATAACTTATATTCTTCCTCATAAATGTGACTATCGTACACAAAAATGTTTTTTCAAATTCTGTTTTTCAAAGACTGGCTGTTCCAGAGATTGGCTAGTGCGTTCAGTAAAAATGAAGTAAAATAGTAAAGTAAAAAGAATTCCTATAAAAAAATTTTGAGAGAAAAAGAATAATAAATCTAGCGCTCGACATTCGAACGTATCTCGCTCGACCTTCACTAATTTGTTTTATTTCTGGAATAAATCAAAGTAAAACCAAAATCGACATTGAATAAAAAACGTTATTGACTTGAAATCGTTAATATGTCATTATTTATCTGCAAGTATAATTGATTTAGCACTTATAAATAAAAAAGTTAACGGAATCCATTGAAGTTTAAAGTTTTTATCACGTGTTGTTAGTATTAAAATAGATACGTATAAACTACTGAGATAAAAATATAAATTTTGCGGTTAATTGGTGACTATAACAGAAATACGTTACGCAATTCACACCTCTGACCAAGACTTGGTAACTTGGTCACCAAGTTACGCTAGACCTCACCGCCATCGAAACCCATAACTGTTCTACTGCTGCTGTCGGATCTCCTCTCACAATGAGAGGGGTACACAGACTCCAATCTATCTAAAATCTACCCTATCTAAAAATCATTTCACGTTCGATTTAAGAAGAACGTTGATAGCTTGTTGTTGCTACCACCATGCCGGAGTACCGTCGGGATTAAACTTAAAAATTGTCATTTAAATGAATACTTTAGAAGTTATCACGTGTTTGTCGAAGAGAAGCGAGGGTGGGTTCCCTAGTTTAATATAAAAACTGGTGGTGGAAGTCTCTTACGCGCAGATGAAGTGAAACTTCACACTATGAAATTCAAAACCTGAGGTAAGTAGGTACTTATTAATTTTTTCTAACAGCTTTATTGACTTTTAACACAATCGTTCCCCTCCTATTCATTCTCCCGACTCATGTTTCCCCACCACAGTAGCATTAAACGTTTAACGTCCACTCAAAAGTTTCGCTCAAAAACATATTAATTAAGTATCTCTTTCAAAATTTCAAATGTCTTTCTATTACGAACCAAGAGAAGGCTGACGCAACAACACAAAGAAACAAACTCATAAAGGCTGAGGATGTGATGGAGTAGGTACAGGATGAAGACCAACTTCCGAATGAGGGTCGTGCGGTTGGAGTATCGTCACAATGTTAACTTCGTTTCCTTTGTGCTGAGATTGCCTACCGTACAGCTGTCCTACATGAAGAGTTCTGGCCGAGGGGTGTTGTACTGCAGCGATTCGGAGGCCGGCTACCAGACACCGCGCGGCCCACGACGCCGTCCATTCGTGTGGATAGTTTTATTTATTTTATGTATAGTATAATATTAGTTGTAAGTTTTATATTGTATCATTTCATGTTATATAATTTTTGGAACGAAGTTCCTTACGGCAGGCTTGGAGGGGATAGGTTTTGCTACGGCGACCGAACTGAAAAATATATGATAGTAAAACCGTAAGGAAGAATGCGTGGAATAATGAGACGTGCGCATGCGCGACAGTCGCATACACAAGCGAGTAGTGTATATTACCTTTCTCTTTCTCCCTGTTTCATTTCGTTCGCCGTTGCCTTAATTAGTTTTCATATCATATAATTTCATAAACTAATAATATAATATAGTAATATAAATTAATAATATAGTAAATAAATATAGTAAAAGAAAATGGCAAGTGAAAGTGACAGTGCTAATAGTGGGAAATTATTACTATATTTATTCAGTGCAAAAGAATTAAATACGTAAGTATTAGTTTATTCTGTATTAATAAATATATATTTATATTATAAATATAATATATTTTACATTGGTTATGTAAGTGGAGTTTGCGAGATCTGTCAGAAAACGGAGCATATGATTATGTTGAGTTCCCGCGGAAAAAGTTATGAAAGTTGTCTTATGTCGCGGAGTCTCTTAAAGTTGTTGATGAAGTTATAATAAAATGTGATATCGCGGATAGAGCGAGTGGTTAAAACGTTTAAATCAATATTGAGAATCGCTGAATAAGCCCACAACGGAGGTTATGTGAAGAATACCTACTTTCATGAAAATACATGCTAAACAGAGTAGAATCGACTGAAAAACCATACAAACACCCACACCCGGCCTACCTGACGCCGATATCAGAAGCTGGGATAAAGAATCCGTAAGAAACTAGCTACTGAGAAAGCTTGGATGTCAATATGAACTGGCAAGCAAGGCTGCGAAGCTTTGAGATGACTATGAAGTACAAGATGTCATCTGGATATCATGGTATACAAGTATTGAGTGAGGATGTTACATGAGGTCAAAGAGAGCTGCAGTCTGCATCACCTGTATCCAGGAGTCGCTATCCACAAGTCCACGCTGAAGGATTTGTCAGGTATGACCAAGTACTTTTTGAGTTTGAGTTGTTATTCATTAGTTATGAAATAGAATAACATCAAAATAATAAAATGATAATCTAGACACAATGGAACTAAATTATCAAGAAAATGAGTTTTTGAAGTTAAATATTGAGTTCTAATTATGACATTGATAAAGTTAATAACTTTTTGGTAATTTTGTGGTAATATGGTATTAGGAGTATAACATTTGAAGTACCTACCCATCTTTGGTTTTATCACACAGGGTTTACTGGTGATATAGGTAGCGATACTTAGAGACGGTCACATATTCACTGTAATGAGATTTCTTTTCTTTTTGAAAATTTAATAAAATTCAGCCATCTTGTCGAACATAACTCATTTTGAAATTATTTTTGTACAATGCATAGCCCTTATAAGACACTAGAGAGAGGTGTTCAGTTCTGTTATTGGAGAGTGCCAATGGACAGTTGTATCGGGATGGACGATACATATGAGAGCTATGTATACAGGTTAGATGTAATTATTCTTAGTCTTGTTTTAAGAGACATTTAATTGAGTGACGTTCGATGAGCCTATTCGTTTTGGAAAAGTTTACTCATTTTGAGAAAAGCCAACTTGTTTGAGAAAAGCTAACTTATTTTGAGAATAAATTAGTTGTTTTGGAAAAACTTAATTAAACATTATTTGAGTAAAATTGTTAAAAAATAGAACAATCAGATAGTGATACATCTTATACTCCCTCTGTAACTTTCACAGAATCATCAATATCTTTTCAAATGGAGTCTTCTTCAGATTGTAGTGATGATACAGGATGACAAAAGACGAGAAAATTTAAATGCCTTAGAGTGCACCTTGAATAAAATTAAAAAAAGCCCCCGTTCTTATATTGGCAATCCTTTAACTTGTTATTATTTAGTTAACTTGATTCAAGAACAGACAAATATACCATTTAACCATATTTTTACTATAGCTTGTGTTTTGATTAATATACAAGATTCTGTAATTAAATAAAACACAAATGAAATTTATGCATTTTTATTTTCTATTCTATACTTTTATATAACAATGGATACACATGGGTTTTATATTATTGTTTTATATATTATATTTTATATTATTTTATATTATTTCCTAAAATACTGAATTTCCTAAATACTTTCTTGTACTTAAATAAAAACTAATCAGCAAAATTTAAGAGAAAAATCAAGAAAACCTACATAAAATTGAGCACGATTTTTTTTGCAATTTGTGTCGATTCTACATTAGCCGAAGGAACTTCGTTCCTACCTGGTTTTATGTATTAGTCTGTAATATTTTAAAATAATGGTATGAATTTTATTCTATGGGCCGTAGTTGCCTGAAATAAATGATTATTATTATTATTAAAATTGATTAAACGGACTTTTTGAGAATGGAACCTTAAAAAGGTCTAAACATGTAATCTAAGCGCGAACGAGGCGAGAAACCGATACGATACGTTCGCTAACTTTATGTTAACGCTAGTGAATGTAGCCGAACGGACGGAGTGGCCAGTGCTGGTATAAGTTCATGGCAACTGGGCCTACTCCGGCGCAGACAGGTTTACAGTTTGGGTTAACTTACTATAAATAGTAAATACTTAGGATCCGCCATAAACGGATTTGTTTCTATTCACGTTTATTTTGTTAGACGAGCGCGCTCGTAGTGGACAAAATCGACCGTAATCATCATTAAAATGTAAGAACTGGGAATTCGCATTTGTTTTCTACTCTTATATTTCAATATTATTATTGTGATTGATAAACAACGTCCTTGGATAAACACTTCAGACGCTACACTACAGCACAGAGTAATGTGACTACAGTACCTAATATAACGATATTCAATTTTTATTTTTTCGCTGATTAACTAGGTACCGTCAACTTTAAAGCTTGACTATTACCATTTTTAGTACTTACTTACTAAAAATGGTTAACAAACAGAGGAGAGAATAAAAAATGATCCTATTTTCTCTAGATATACCTAAACTCGTAAACATTACCTACTGCGCATCCACTAATAATTTAGGGTTTTTATAAGTTTAGGCATTATTTTTACTGGCTAACTGACTAAAAAACTTATTGACTCGTATCCCCGCGTCAGCGATGTGTTGTTGCTAATAAGTTGTGAACCTGATTGTTGGCTCTCCAAAACACACGTGTTCATACGCCGTTATGTCGGAGGTTTAATATTAGTAACTAAATTAGGAACTAAGAAGGTATTTAAAAAAATGTCTCTCTGTAATAGAAGGAATAAAACTATTTGAATATTTTTTTATAAAAAAAAATAAAAAATACGAAACATTTTTACTTTTTGAAAAATTTTAAAATGTTCAAATAGATAAATCTTTATTCTATATAATTATGGATCTATCAACTCGTCATTTTTGTGAAAATATTTTCATAAACCTATTTTTTTTTGTGACAGACCTAAATCAAATGTTTGTTCTAATTTATGCGATTAACTTTATATCCAAACAGAACTCACCTCTTGTCAATGAGACTATTAATAAACCACATTCACTTCTAACTTATTCCTAGTCGTTAAAACTCACAAAAAACTATAATATTTTTTTAAAAACAAATCACTTTCCGAACGATTCTGGCGCGAAAATAACGCTTTAAAAAATCAAAACATCAGCGGAACGCGTCCGCGCGCCATTGCGACATGCCACGATAGAACAGAACAGCTGGTTGCGGCCAAGAACATTATATCATATAGAAATGGCACAAACAGTATCAATCATATAGTATCAGTTGCAGGCTTCGCTCTCTGCAGCAAAGTTCATTTTAGATACTTTCTGATTGTACGTTCGACTTTAGGAAATAATCGACTATTTGTATAAGAATAAAACTCTTTTAGCAGCTAAGACTTGGTCTATATAGAATAATAAAAAGGATGAAAATGACAAAACAGCACAAATTATTTATACCGCTATATTAAATACCATTCAACATTTAAAGTAGGTAGTAGTAGCTTAGAGTTGGCCCAGGGTAGTACTACCGCCCGCCACTGTACTTAGTACCATTTCTACCGTGTAATAATTGTTTTAACAGCAATTGTGTTCCGGATAGAAAGGTGTGGAGCCGGCTACACTTTTTAGAGGCGACCATCTCAGTCCTCAAGGGTAGCAACACATCTGTGACCGAATTATAACGAGACTCTTACTAACATTTACTAACTGGACTATTACTAACAATAACTAACAGGACTAACATTCACTAACAGTCTCTGTCCAAGTCCTCATACTTACAAACTAACCAACTAATGTTCTAACACCGTCACCTAACCGGACTAACTATCCCAGTCCCCATATATGAGTCTTGTTCTAAGTCGGTCACAGTTGTCATGGGCAGCAGCGGAAGGTGGTGCTGCATACTCGTTTGCTGCCTTAAATCAATAAAAAAAAAAGGTAACCAGAAAAATACTACCTAGGTATAAGTAAATAAAACTAACTTAAAGTGAAGTAAAAGTAACGTAAAAAAAGAAAAAGTAACTAAAAAACACTCTCATCACTAAAACTTAAATCTAAATCACATCACAAGTGTTTAAAATCTCTGTTTATCCCTTGACATCTATTAGTATGCAAAGGCAAAAATTGTTAATTGTAAATAGTATATTAGAAAAATTTAAAAGAAGGGGTTATTAACATTAGTAGGTATTATAATTTTTATTTGACTTATGAACTCTACCAAGCCATTGATTTAGCATTAAAAGTCATGCCTATTGTGTATATACACAATAGATGAACAGAAGCTTAATGGTAAAAGTGTGGGTAGGCATGTCATTTAACAAAGCAAGGATAAAATTATCGTTTTAAAATTTTTAATGCAGTCCCTGAGGTGTGACAGCTGTTCCCTGTAAATAAAAAATACGACCTCGTAACCTAGTTCGTAGTGACCTCGCCTGCTAAGCGAGAGGTTCGGGGTTCGATTCGTGGCCGGGGTAGATATTTATGTGACAGCTAAATGTTTAATTCTCGGTTCGTGGGTGTTAGAAATATGTTATTTGTGATTACCACGGCGCCCGACACAGGGAATCCTAGTATTTAAGCATTTATTTATTTATATTATGAAATACATAGTACTCACCTTATGTAGTTTCAAAATAATTACCAGTTCACCACTAATTGGTAAATGGATGGACGAACGCACAGTATGTTTTAGCCATTTCTATTTATTGCTTTAATCAAATCTGTGGTGCGACGTGCGGATTGTAAATTGTGGTTCACTCATTTTCATTCATAATCCATGAATATTTCATCAAACATCAATGCCAGTTCTCTGTCCGATCAGATCTCGTTTAAGAGCCAAGCCCTCTACAAGATAATTATGATTCTACACGCCTTTACTCCACAAACCCCACATATTCGCCAAAAAGTAATACTTGGCCGATTATAGCTCATGTCATGAGCTTACATTATGTTACACAAATTATCAAACGTGTCAGGCAATAGTTCTATGAAACGATCAAGCCATGCTTTTTGCCTAAGATGTAATGTAATGAGGTTGTGAGCCTTCGCAACTTACATAATATAATTATGTTAATTTATATAAAATGTTTTTACTGGAATTTAATTTCTTTTTGCAAACTCCCATAATTATGTTGACATTTTCCGGTGTTATATTATCTCTTTTTTGCTGTTTATAATATAGGCAGTGGGGCTTATGCAAATCTAATTTATAAGTTAGTTCGTTTAACACCTTAGACTTCATCGCCAATCATCATCATCATCATCATCATCAGGTGGGATTGTAGTCGTGCGTTAACTTATATAATATAAAAAACATTTAATTACTTACCTTTAATATGAAGTAAGAAATACAATTATCAGAGGTGTCCCTTTATAGGGATTGAAGATGGAATTACCCTACAATATATTTCTTATTTGTATTTTAATCTTAGCCTACGTACCGAATTTCAGCTTTCTAGGACAACGAGATAGCTAGAAATTTTCACTCTCCTGAATTAGTGGTAACATGGAAGTATTATTCGAATAAACGAAAGTTTATAGTATAGAAAAATCTAAACCTAGACAAATGAAACTAACTATGTTTTGTTAGTCTGTATGTTCTTCTGATAATTAAAACTCCATTGTAACACTAACCAGGTCTAAACTATGAGGGTTTGAAAATCTTCGAGAATATAGTGATAGTCCCGCTAATCTTGGCGGTGGCACTGCCGTGCCCCCAGATTTTTTTACTTGATTTATCTTCGATGTTTTAGTTACTCTTTTTCCTCTGCCTAAGCCCTAAATCGTTGTGTTTTAAATAGTCATATTTTGAACGACTGCGTTTACCTCCACGGAAATTTAATTAATTAAGAAGGTAATTTAATTAGCATATAAAAACAACAACTTAGATAATAAATTGATTGAAAATATAATAATATATTTAACCTGGTGTAATTTGGACTTGGCATACATTTTAGATAATTTATTTATTAGAAATTGTTATTTCCACTTTCATTTCTCTTCTTTCTTGGCAGAGAAAGTTGGCATGATGATGATGAAAGATGGCCGAGAGCGATGGTGAACACACATATCGTAGGCTGATCTGTTTGTCTACAGGTTAGTTCCATCAATACATAATACATTTACATATAAAACTCTTCCGTTACTGAGTGTCTGACAGACAACGCACAGCCGAAACTACTGAACGCAACAAACTGAAATATGGCATGTATGTATGTTCCTTGGGGAGTGTAGGGGATAAGGATTTTTGTAAATTCCCCCTAAGGGGAAAAAAAGGGGGGATAAAAATGAAACTTTTTATTTCTTCAATGGATTCACTTGAAAATTTGAGTTTGTATGTATATACATAGGTGCCTCAAGTGACGCAAGTGAGCACTAAGAAAAGACTTTTGGAAATTATGGTATTTGTAAAACAAGTCAGAAGAAAGAGCGCTGTCGAGTTCATCAAAAGGCGCGATGTGACCGAATTTCACGCGGGCGAAAAAGAAGCCGTGGGCGGAAAGCTCGTTCAGAATTTGATAGTGCAAGGAGATTCCTGCGTGTCTATCCCAACCCGTTCTCCCTGCTCATGTACACCCAGCTGAACTGCGGACGAGGCAGTAATCAGAACCTGGCTGGGGGTCGCTGGACTCTCTATTCTAGCCTCCACTCTCCTTCAAAATCGACCGCGAGATGCAGGTTGAGTCAAAATTTTGGATGCATTAAAAATCCAAGTTTTGCAAGACTTTTCCCCTCATGGAATCGCCCTCATTTTAGCCGGTCTGATCATTTGCCGGGCTTACCCCTCTGTCCCTTCCCCATTATCGGAGCCTGTTGGTCTCGCTGTAGTACCTATCCAGCAATAGTTTGGATCCGTAGGATTTTAAATCATTATATTAAGTGGTACATAGTATAAGTTTTTATAGGTGGTAGAGCTTATAGAGTTAATGATCTAACACTAGGGAGTCCCAGTGTCCTGGAGACAGACAGAACTATCCCACTGATGTTCTTATAAACACCCTCAGTTAACTCATCTAACCATCCTACTTAGTTCTGATGTGAGTGGTAGCGGAAGGGTAGTGCTACGTGCTCGTTGTCCATAAAAAAACGATTTACATACACAACGAACCGCGCCGGTTTTAAACTTAGTGTTATCCAACTTTCATGCCAATATGGCAATTATAGTTTAGAAATGAAAGAACTTGGAATTTCGAGATTTTAAATTAACATAATGTGGACATTGGCAATAAGGAAAAAGTATTAATCAATATTCTCAAAACGTGAGAATGGTGGTATTTGAGCACCGCCGCCTAGAGAAGACCATGGAAGTCAATCATAACATAACTATTAATCCTATCGTAAACTAGTTTGGAGTGCCAACTTTTACCACCATAACACGCAAAAAAACCCAAAACACGTTTTGATTTTTATTATAGGATCTCCCACGCATTTGAGCCGATTTCAAACCCTGCACCTCAACATTTTTAAAGTTAGGCGCAAATAACATCAACGAAATATAAAAGTAATTATTTTACGAGGAAATTTTCATTTGATTCCTGAAAGTGTAGTTATGAGGATAATGTAATGAATAGCCACATTTGCCAACCGCTGCGTGGTAACGTGGTGAGCAATGCCAAATCCGTATATACTGTAGCCATAGTCGAAAACGCATGTTAACTAACAGTCGTCGCCTAGCAACCGATAACAGGCAGATACGAATAACCTTTTTTTCGTTAGTATATTTATGAACGTGTTAATATAAATTATTTTCTATGAATATTTACTTCTTTAAATGATATGTTATGAATTTATATTTGGCTTTGACTTTGTTTTCGTTTTAGAGATTTAAGTCACCTTACTAAACTTAGTTACGATGCTAAATCAGAGAAAAATAGACCTGAATTTAGCCTACTCTAAGGACTGTAACTTATACCTACTTATAAGGATATTTTATAAGTAGGTATAAGTTACGTTGTGGAAGTGATTCGAGTGAATTGTGTCATAGGAATAACCGATATACAATTTTAATGATATTTATAGAAATGAAGTTAAAAACACGTAAATTAGATTTCACAATGCCAGAATTTTGTTGACCCTAATCGTAGTTTCTTTTCGGAGCGTGGCACGAGTACAGTTGGTACTGGCCCCTGGCCCGTGCCTTTGAAAGGTTCGGGTTCGATTCGGGTGTAAGTGATACCATCCATGCTACCCGCGATGGGGTATGAGTGTTTAACACACTCATTTTATTTGTTTATACCTAATGTGAAAGCTGATCCGACGCCAATAGCAGGGTAGTTTTAACTGTGATGATGATGATGACTGAACCCATTATAGGACTGTTTGAGGTTAATTGCAGCATACAGGTTGCAGTATCCACTGACACCCAGACTTAAAAATATTTCCTTCACTCCTTGATTAATACACGACGTATAATAAATTAGTCATCGTCAGCCGAGATTCGAACCCAAACCTCCAACGAAAGGTCAATGCTAAGCCGCCGGACTATCGCAGCAAAACGTTATTGTTGATTAAAAAGCCTCATACATAATTTACGAGCCCAAGTGGGTCAGAAAGTAAAGGCGAAGGCAAATTATGCGTGGTTTTGTAAACATGCGCGCACAAGGCTAAGTTCAAGCTTTGCGGTTGTAATGGCAATATCAGCAATGACTTTGATCTGCGAGATTACAGAATAAGTTGGCAAAATAATAATAACCGCGCACACCATTGCAGTAAAATTGTCAGCGTCGCGGACAGCGTTGCATCTGTACCTATATATAATCTGTAAAGTGTAAGTGTACTGTTATGTGAGTAGCAAAAGAAGCTTCTTGGAAGTTTTTTGCCGCTTCTTCTTTCAAGACTACTCACGGTAGGGATTTGTTGAAGCGATGGTGTTTGTAAAAAAACCAACTTAGAATAAATTTCATTTCATTTCATTCAGGGTCTCAAATTTCGGTACGGGTGGTTAATTAAAATAATCGGGATTTCGGTATTCAAATATGAAAAGATGAAAACAACATGTTTTTTCGTCATTCACAGCTTCCCTAGAAAATATAAAACAAATGACAACAGATGAACAGTTAGGTACGTTACGACCACGGTGACAAGTAATCACTTTAATTATTTTGGGCCACCCACATTTATACTCGTATAGCTTAACGGGTGGCCACAATCACTGTATATTATACTAAATGTTGGATTGGACCAAATAAATAATTTAAAATTTTTGAGCTTTAATTTATTCATAACACCGCATGCGGGGAGTCCCCAAGCTCACGACCACTGAAAATGCGCCTTAAAATATTAATGTGCTACGGTCAGGACACTACACGTGGAGATAAGAGTACGTTTTTATGATGCTGCCGCCTATTCTCCCGTTACAAGTAAGAATAGTACCTATAGGCTTACATGTTCGGATTTGAGCGGACGTTCCTTTTTTCAACGGTCTAGCGACACACGTCCCGAATTGTCCATAATGGGACACCCAACGTCCCAACAAAATAGTTATGAAATATAATATGTGTAATGTAAACTGTTATTAAATAACGAATGTTTTGTGTTGTCATTGAAAAAAATTCATTAAATAAATTGCCCGCATCGTGAGCCAAGGGCGATGAGGCTGCTACTAAATTAGTGCGCTTTACCACTAGGTATCTATTAAGTACGTGGTCACTGACCATCAGGTGGGATTGCAGTCAAGCAGTAACTTACGATTAATAAAACACCGTCACCTAACCGGACTAACTATCCCAGTTCCTATTTGAGTCTTGTTCTAAGTCGCTCGCAGCTGTCATGGGCGGCAGCGGAAGGTGGCGCTGCATGCTACCTTAATTCCATAAAAAAAAGTTGTTTTCTTGAAATGACGCATGACGTCTGTTATATTCCACTATTATAGTTCTACTTCAGACGTCGGAGTTATGAAATTGTAGTTGATGAGTTATTCGTTATCGAGTAAAGCTGCATTATCTTTTCTTTTCCCACCTTTGCCCCGACCTAGACTATCTAAATGGGTTTATTGGAGAAACGAAACGTAACGTCCTATCTTTAGGAAATGTTTACATAATCATGATACTAATTACCTATATTATTATCTTTTTATTGTGTACTAGCTGTGCCCGCGACTTCGTCCGCGTGGAATTTAAATTGTTATGGGGTTTGTAAAATAAAAGCCTAGCCTAAGTTACTGCTTATTACATCAGCTATCTGCCAGTGAAAGTCCCGTCAAAATCGGTCCAGCCGTTCAAGAGATTAGCCGGAACAACTTAACACTACAAAATAAATCAATAATCTCAATATTGTCAATGATATTGTGTGTATACGTGACGTGCCGTTTCATCGTATTTTGTGAATTACAGCCGATTATGGACAATAATATTGTAGGTAAGCGGCTAGTGTCAGGAAAGTCGCGTCGGCAGGTAGCGGCAGGTGGCCTAGACCCTTGATCTGTCTCGATCCAACATTCACCACTGGAAGCTGCTAAGACACGGAGAAATACAATCTGTATTAATTACTGTATTGCTACAGTTGCATAATTAAGTAGCTCGCAACTGGTCTTGCATTGATGAAGATTTGGAGCGTGTTACCTGAATAACTATTATAAAAACGAAATCTTGAAAACTAAGTACGTGACCAATGAAGATAAAATCAAATGTGACAGATTCTGTTTAAAACTATTACAGTTATTGCGCCCGTAACGCCATCTATACCGCTTATTTTAAAATATTTTATAGTTCAATAAATTGTTTTTGTTTTACGACACGTATGGCGCAATGGTTCATGTGCCGGATCGCCGTTCCAAGGGTCCTGGGTTCGATTCCAGTAACCGAGAATGGCCGCTCTCGGTCTAGCTGTGTGTGTTATTGTCTTATGTACTATCCTTGGCACCCACGACACAGATAATCCTAGTGTGGGGCTATGAGTGTGTAGCGTTATTTATTTATTTTTGAATGAAACTGCTTGAACCCACCCTACTCCTTCCTATCAACGTTACACATACTATCGCAAGCTTAGCCAAGCGCTATGCTATATTGAGTAATACCGGGAACTGCATCACAATGTTATTTGTATGTCATCGTCGAATCGTTCCGCATTTGATTAAGAGGTTACGACACGACCCGATGATCCGATTGGCTATCACAAAATAACTGAGAAGTGGCAATGACCGATAACGACAACGAACGTGTTGAATGACGCGATAAGAGGTCCATCAAATACACGACCCGGTAGCGTAGTTGGGAGTGATCCTGCCAAAGCAAGGCCTCCGGGTATGATTCCCGGCCGGGGTAGGTACATATTTATGTGACAGAAAAATGTTTGTTCTTTATGCTCGGGCCACACTAACGAAATCGTCAACGTCAACGGCAATGCCGAACATCGCGATAATTATTACGATAAAATTAACACGTTATGTGAGTGGCTACACTTGACTGTCAAACGTGACTGCCCATCGGCGATAAAATTGGCGTTTACGTTCAAACAAGATGGAGGTTGACGATGCTCTGTTTTTGATGAGTGTAAATTTTTATTATATGAATTTAATTAATCATTACCATTAAACAAGGGATAAGTAGGTAACTAGCTACTAACGTGATAAGGTTGACGTATATTAAATAAAAATAATTAATAAAATTGTCATGTTATTATAAGTAATATGTACTGTAAATAGGTAGTAAAATTGAAAACAATATTTGAGAGAAACAACATATCAAAATTCATACATTTGGAACAAACGAACTAATATTTATTTATATATGTATATAGGATTATATATATAGGATATATAGGAAATCGAGCATATATACATATATATATATATATATATGCTCGAATCCTTCACTAGCTCGGGATTTATACTAGGCAATCACAACAAAAACAAACTTTGCCATCTTGTTGAACAAATAACTATTGTTTATTAAATTGTATCCTCCTGTGCCAACTCTACCAAAATAGGTATAAATTTTGCTCGCTTCTTTCTCTGTGGTGTGGCCGCTTCAACGCATTAATTATCACGTTAACCAACGGCAAACGGCAATGTTTATGCCGTTGTGAAATTATCGCGTTGAAGTCGTGGCTACACCTACGATCATCGCCATAATTAACGGCATTTCCCGTTAGTGTGGCCCGAGCATTAGAGTATATATACTTTACTTTTTACTCTAAGGTTTGTTCTCTAGTCGTGAGCGTTAGTGACGTATTATTTGTAATGACCATGCCACCCGCGACATAGTGAATCCTAGCGCGGGGGTATGAGCACAGAGTAGTTAAATACCTTTTTTTAACTACTCTGTGGAGTCTGTGGTATGAGTGTGTAACTAATAATAATTATTGATTGACGTGAGATTCTTGGGTCGATGAGATCCTTTTTTCTAATAATTGAGAAAGCATTTCTTTTCAATTATTTGGTACTCATTACCATTACTACCGTGTAATAATTGTTTTAAAATTGTGTTCCGGTTAGAAAGGTGTGAAGCCGGTTACGCTTTTTTAAGAGGCGACCATCTCAGTCCTTAATGGTAGCAACACATCCGTGACCGAAATATAAAGAAACTCCTACAGTTATTAACAATAACTAACTGGAATATTACTAACATTAACTAACAGGACTAACTTTCACTAACAGTCCCTGTCTCAGTCCTCATACTTACTAACAACTATCATTAGCTGGTTAGTTTGTTAGCACATTAGTTCTAACACCGTCTCCTAACCGGACTAACTATCCCAGTCCCGATTTGAGTCTTGATCTAAGTCGGACCCAGTATGTCATGGGCGGCAGCGGAAGGTGGTGCTGCATGCTCGTCTGCTACCTTAATTCCATAAAAACAATGGTGTATCATGTATTGTCTCTACAACTTTAAAAGAATTAAAAAAGCTTGCAACAACTATGTAAATAGTAGTGTAGAAATAGATAAATTCTTATAGAATCGGTAATCAGTTAGCGAGTGACGTGCGGCAACAATTTACTGCTTCGAACGGCTCTCGCATTCTAATACGGGGCGCTTACTGCGAGGTGATTGATGTGGTGATGAATCGTGGTTAGGATGTCTGTAATGTCTGTATTCGTGCGAAGCGTTTTCCTTAACTATTACAGTTGTTAGTATGGAGTGGGTGATGACAGGTTTGTGTGAAAAAATATTTTAATTGTGTAATTGTAGGTTCATTTTGAAATTCAAGGCAAGTTTTGATCGTGGTTGGGGATGTTAAAACATACCCCCCAGGTACTGTAGGGCACGCACCCAGATCGGTAACCGGAACAGATCATTTAAATTTCCGACTCATTGGCAATGTCATCGCAATCAGACGTTTAAACTAGAACAAAGCTCAGCTAATGAATAAAGGCTGTCTACCAAAGGCTCGCAATGTTTACAGCCTATACTTTACCAAATACGCATCTATACCCGACTGCCCTTCAAATCCTAGTCACCATTTGGTAGCGACACGTACGAGCGAGGTCGGACGCATCTCGAATTAATCTTTTGTTGTAATACATTAATAATTGCCCATAGTGACTTGTCAATTAATATTCTAAGATCGCCTTTGTTATGGATGGCTTGTATTTATTTCCTGCATGGCTTTACGTCAGAGCATGGTCTTTGGCTGGGGGTAGTGGTCGTTGAGTCATTTATTACGCAGTACCACAGAACAAAGTAATTGGATAACGAAAAAATAAGGTACACGTATCAATAGCGGACGCTTTTAGATATTTTTTTGTAGAGCAGCGTCAAATGGATTAAGCTGATACAATCCTTACCTTTCACCTTTTTAGCTACCTGCCCTACCCTAACTGTGGGTAGGAACCAACCTACTTACTTTGCTGTTACTTTGGTAAATTATTCAGCCTCGACGGTTAAAAACCAGAAAACGTTCCTATACCTACTCAGCACAGTACACAACTGTCTTTTATGAAAAGGTAAAGAGGTAACAAACAAACCAGGTAAACAAAGGTAAACGCAACTTCTGCTTAAAAGTTGCTTTACTTTGCTTTTTGTAGCCCCTTCAAAATGTATCCCGAGAACGTCGCTATAAAAGTTTTAGGTACTACAAAAGGAGGTGAGTTAATAAGAGCCATTTTACACCCATCACAAACTCAAAAAAATAAAAGTATTGATTTCCGACTATTATTGAATGCCTTTGTAAGTATACATATAGGTAAGTACTTAAATTTTTTACAATAATGAATCTGAAACTTACTATAGTATGAGCGTAGGACCGGGTTAACGTACCACGCTGTGTGTAGGACAATGACGTGACTGTTAAATTATATTAATATTATTAATTATGTAACAAAAAAAATCAGCTGGTTAGTAATCATTTTTTTTACGTCGTTATCGATACATGTTGAAAGTGGGAGACTCTTCGGTCAAACCACAAATTTTGTAGGACAACTATTTTTTCAAGTAATTTAGAATAATCTTGAGATTTAAAAAAAACAACCAGTCAGTAATAAATAATAATTCGAATCATGAAAACGACATATTTTGATACCTCCCACAATCGAGATTTTTCGTTCAGAAATTCTTGGGCGTCTCATCAAAATTAAGCTACTCACGAAAAATTAGCTTGTTAGTAATCAAGTAAAAAAAATGTACTAGGGATCCCGGACCATTAACACTTCACTATAAAGAAAATTATAATGAGTATTTCATTTAAATATGTGTAAATATCGTATTTACAATAATACAACTTTAATTATTTTATTTTCTCAAGTGCATAAGTTGTGAACGTTCGAGTTACGTTAGTTTGTCAATATCAACAGTTCAACACGTCAATGTCAGACGTCAATATAAATGTCATTGTCATATTTATCACTATTCATTACCATTCATGGCATTCATTCATATTCCGGTGATATCATTAACCCGACGAAAATGCAATTAGACTAGTAAAATCGCATTAAAAAGGATATTTTAACATGCGATCATGGCTGACCGCCTACGACAATTCGCTCAGCGATTGAGGGATAAGATACCTTTGGTACAAATAAGTTCTGGAAGCCGTGAGAAAGTCGACCAGTTGATAACGAAATACGCGCCAGGTAATAAAGTTACTGAGTTCGCGGAGAAGTTTAAACAAGAGAATATTACCCAGAAAGTTAAGAATTTAGTCTCCAGATATGAAAAATTCACTGGGGTGGAGGAAATTATGGCGATACAAAATACTGTTATCGAAGCGCAGGTATTTTGCGTATCTATACAATGCTTGTTTTTTATGTTGCTGCTACTCTATTTCTATATTTATCTTAAACAATGTAAGCTTAAGCTATGTCTCTGAGGTTGTTACACTGTGAGTTAGCTAAACGTTAAGTCATTAGAGGTCACTCAGAGGTATTGAAGATGAAACATTTTAATCTTTACCTCTTTTTTTTCTTCAGTATAAAATGTCATGCTGACGAATAAATATGAAGTTTAATGCTTGCAAGTCCAGTGACAGGCCTGGGTTGGAAGAATCCTAGGACTTATGTTATATTTATTACTTTTGTGTACTTGTGTGTACCATCTTGATTTCCATATAAATTGATTGATATAATTTTCAGGACCGCTTCATCCACGCTCAAGATCGTAGACGTGAGATGGGGAGAGAGGTGGCAGCCATAGAGGCGCGGCTGAAGGAGCTGCATGCAGAAATGCAGAATATTATGAAAGGGGACGACAAGTACTTGCAGCTGTGCACCGAGGAGCATAAGGTAATATGTATTATGAATACACAATGACTGTAAGTATACATATTTCAAATATAAGTAATACATAATTAAGATAGATTTGAGGAGTAATATTAGCTAAACTCTCTTACTATGGTTTAAGCATTTATGCAGTGTATTGGTTTCATACTTATTTTACCAACCAATCGTTTGCGATTGGTTGGTAATAGGATGGCAATAAAAAATATGACGGCCATGATACCATATATTATGAAGATAAGCAAATAAAAACAGGTGTTCCACAGGGATCAGTACTCGGCCTGATACTTTTTTTTGTATTGCGTGGATGTTGTCGCTCAGATTAAGAATGGTAAGAAACAAAGCCCTCCATAATCCCTCCATTAATGTCTCTCCCACAGCTGATCATCCAAGAGAGGGCCCTCCGCACACTGTTCGCCGAAGCGGAACGGGAGGAGAGGGAGCTGTTCGCGACGATGTCGGCCGCCGTGAAGCTGGGCCACGAGCGGGAGAGAGCGCACGCTGAGAGGAACAAGTACTGGTACATTGTGGCCTCCATCGCAGGCAAGTCGCAGGTTTTTTAAAGGTATACTTCTCTTGCCGCGTTTGGGAAAATAGATCAAAGAAACAAGCTTCTCTCATTTCTCAGCTGTATAAATCTAGATTCTCAACTAACATCGTCACGGATCCTCATTATAATAGAAAAGTGTTAAAGTATCTCAGTGAACACTACAGGCACGGTGTTGGGCATAGCGGGCTCGACGATCAACAACCGGCTGAAGATGGCGGAGTTCCGGGACATGATGGAGCAGCAGATGGCGCGCAGTGCCAGCGTGCTGTACACCATCGCGGGCGGCGGGACCGCCAGCCGCGCGGACATCACCGAGGCCATGAAGACCGAGTTCGCCTACCAGGTATGGAGCATGGTTGGACCTAAGTTTTTGACGTGATAACGTCTGATAAATTGATGGACACCGGCAGTGCGCACGAAAAAGTGTCCCGTTCCGCCTGAGCCTGTGCGTGCAAGCGAGAGCGCGCAACAAGCGATAGAGAGGCACGATCGGCCCAAGCGTTGGCTTGTGACACATACATATATCTCGCCTTGTCTTTTCTTCTCATTCTCTTCCTTCATTTCTTCTCTTTTTTCATTTATTGATTCAAATGCTTTTTATTTACAGGAACAATTGGCGCAAAATCTACGGACTATGCAGGAAAACATCGAACATCTCACCAGTAAACAGACTTCATTAATAGGTATGGTTGTCATATAAATGACGGAACAACGCATAACATAGGCATAAACAATGTTTAGTCATCAGTTTATGAGAGACACCATATACCAATTTTTGTTTGACTTTTTACCAGATATTGTCAAATGTAACGATAACAAATCACTTTATAATGCCAAAAATCACTGAAACTTTACAATGTGATTTTATATTTCAGTATCGAATAAAAGCATATAGTAAAAATAAAAGCTTGTAATGAACTTCTTTTTTTTTAAGTTTGAGAGCTATATAATTGAATAAATTTCTCAATATTTTTGCTTCTATTGCTGTCCGCCCAGCTACTGTTAAAGGTTTGTAATATTTAAAGCAATACAATCCCCCTTTTTAATGCACTAATAATATTTTTTTAGGTAATTTTGTAAACAACATAGGCCTTACCCATAGCCTGCTACTAGATTACCCTGCCTATTTGTTGGCTACTAATATGATTATAACGACAACACGCGCAACTTATCTTGGCCGCGCTGAAGTATGTTTTCCGAGACATTGGCGCATGTATAGTTACCGGCCAATCAATATACGGCAGGCATAACGGTGCTTCGATAGATATGCGTATTCGCTTACCAGTTACAAAAATACATATTTATGTATTATATATTTTTATATCGATTTAAAAATTCATTAAACGCTGTTAATTATGTTAATATCTTATTTTTTTGCAATAATACAATACCGAACTATATGAGCGCTATTCGTAGCGCATAATCCGGCCAAGATAGATTGCGCGTGCTATATCGCCGCAAAAAAAAGCGGAACCCACAAAATAGATAATGTTCACCAGAGCTGATAAACTTCTGAGATTTCAGAAGATAATGTATATAAAAATAGGGTTAATTTCAACACTGTACAAAATTGTCTATTGGTCGTAGAGCCACGAGACTTGGACCGTTCGATGCAGATTTGTTTTCTGATTCCGAATCTGCAATAAAAACGTCATGTCGTGAGTTACAATGTTTCCGCTTTTTTGTATAATATATCTTTTTATATTGTTTACCCAGATCACATGAACCACCAGGAGCATTCGGTAGAGACGCAAATCCGCGAGCTGAAGCGTCTGATAGTGACCGCGTCGCAGTCGAGCGCGCGGTCGGACGCGGAGATCGCCAAGGCGCTGTCGGAGGTGCACCAAGATCTGGACGAGGACCGCGACCAGCACCAGGTGAAGGGGCTGCTGCAGCCGAACCAGCTGCTCACCGTGCTCGGCATCGTCATGTGCGGCGCGGTCATATTCAACTCGGTCTTCGGCCGCGTCAGTTGAGTGCCCTTGATGACGCGTCGAGCCGTAGACAGGGAAGGATGTAGACGTCTGGTGAGCGTGACCAACATGAGATGACACGAGAAAGTATAATTGTTTGTAGCACAAGAAAAAATCAAAATCAGCTGTTAAATTGAAAAAATAGGCACGAAAAGCGAAACAAAACATAGGATCTTTGTCTCGTTTTTTCGTGTCGTTGGCGTATGTTTTTCCTTTTCTTGTGCGAGTGCGATAGATGGCATCCATTAGTCTATACTCTTCTCAGTCTTCGCACAGAGTATTGTAATCTGGAATCATGATTACAGTTCAGCCATCTCTGCCATAGAGTCAGTACTGATGGAGTCGGTTACCGGTTGGTATATAGATATGTTTTCAGTACTATACTAATAGTAGTTTACCGGTAAATATAAATCTATTTATTTTAGTTTCTAGATGTTTTTTCTTCGCGAGCTTGAGTATATTTTTGACGCGACGGTGTATTTAACGAATTTATGAAACTCAAAACGAATACGATTACTTGGGGGTTTATCGCTTTTAAAGTAATTATTATATAAGGCGAAAATGTGTTAAGATCTATGCATAATCCGTTTATTTATATTATTTTTTCGTAACTAAACTCTATTAGTACTCACTCTGTGGTAGTGAAAAGTTGAATCGAAGGGATTCTGCATCATTGTTATTGCACTAACACATTGCGCTGTGACTTAAATGTACGTATTTTCTTTTATAAATCGAGAGAAATATATCTATGGTCGTTAAAGGATAAACCTGTGTATAGTATAGTAATGTTTGTTATATAATTTGTCTATGGTTTTTATTTATTGCTTATTGTTATGAATATTAAAAACTACCCAAAGATTAAAAAATAGACCATTGATGTGATTTTGGGTGAGTGTTGTGATATACTTAAACTGTAAGCATACTTAGTATTGTCAATTTTATGGGAGAAATTGGCCATCCTTAATTGTGGGTGTTTTCTCGTAGCAATAGGTTTTTCTTACATTTTTTTTGCTTTGAAACAAGAAACGTATGCTTCGAAGAGGTGGCAGTTTATTACCGGTATTAAGTCACGAGTCAGATTTTATCACGCAATTAGGGACAAACTCGAGATTCAGCAAAATAACGATTACATATTAAAGGCTACGACAAAAATTAACGTCCTACTGGACCTATGGAATAAAACAAGTTCCATGCCTCATACCTTCTCCTACTTTATCAAAAAACCCATCCTTAAAATGGCAAATGCCTTGATATACCGGAAATCGTCATCATCATCGCAACCCATAGCTGTCCCACTGTTGGGCACGGGTCTGCTCACACCACAGACTCACACAAAGTGAGGGGTATACTGGAAATATTACATGTACATTGAGTATACGTTATTTCATGAAAATACAGGAGAACCAAATGGTAGGACTACGAGAAAACCCCCTAATTTTGGCCTGTCTACTGGTATCGCGCGCCATACGCTACTAAGGCACGTCCACATGAAGCTGCTTCGCACTCCCAGTGTATATGAACCCATTCGTTTTGCCGTCCGTGCAGCTTTCCCGCTTCCAGTCCAGTAAGTTATCCTTAAAGGTCCTTAAATATCTTATTAATTTTGTACTGTTTAAGTTTATTTGTTTTAAAATCTTGTCTCTGCTCTCCACTATTCAGACATACAGGAATTAAGGTATTTTTGTACAGTCAAGGTTTAATAAATGTGTTAGTACACTTGTATTTCTTAAATGTAAAATGACTATTTATTTTAAACAAAATGTTTTATTCAGACAGTGTTGTGATTTTATTTTACTTCAAAATTTCATGAATTCTAAGAAACGTTAAGTGTATTGTCTATGGTAACTATTTGTCGTATTGGTGGTAAATGTGACTAACAGTAAAAGTCTTGTAACCGTTGCACGTTATCGTCTTATTATTGTTAAAAATCCTAAATTAACATTTCAGTTACTATGCGCGCAGCCATAAGTTTGGTCTCTACAATACTAATTGAAAAATAAGCAATCCTTATGCTGAGTATCCACTTGAAGCAGCCTCGGGCCGAGCGACTGCCTCAACCCTAGGCTGATCTAGTGGAGACCGGTGGCAACGCGGCGGCCGCGCAGCGAGCCAAATTATGTCGGTAAATGGATATGCTTAAAGACGACTCCAGTCAAGCTTTAAGCCAGTAGATTTGGATCGTGAATCTGCCAGGGATTCGGTGAATTGAATCAATTCGAATCTCAACTCAACTCAATCAAATAAAAAATATTAAAAATAAAACACAAACAAGCAAGAGCAAGGACGTATTTTATACATTATACTCCTTGGCAGTGCGGCGCGCTGCCAGTGCCACTGCTTGCATTGCCACCTCTCCGACGCCAATCAGCGCTAGAAGCGCATGAAAATAGCGCTAGATTCCGCTAAATTGCATTAATGGAGAAGGCAAAAGGGTCAAAATATTACTATCAAATACACCTAAAATCCGAGCTTAAGTCATATACATTACATAACTTTTTATTTCACTTCAATACATGCAGTATTTCCGAAGTTATAAAGACGAGAAGTTCAAGCCCTTTTTTGAATTTCCGCGCTTACGCTATGACGTCACGAGTTAGTTCGGCCGCGAGCACGATACGGCGCAAGTATAGAAATTAAGGGTCTATGCAGTTCAAAAATCTATAACTTTCTTATTTCTATAGATACAGACTTGAAATTTTGCATAGATGTAGTAGATAGTATGTGAATTATATATGTTATTTTATTATTGATAACTAAGGTTTGCTCGCGGCTTTACTTGAGTTTAAATTAACATTTCGGTCAAAAATCCCTATCAACTACGCGCGACTACTGAGAGATGACGTCATCGAGTAGTGACCGCCCGCCTGCGTTTTTAAAAAAACCAACGGCCGTAAATACGCACTTTGATCGTTAATATCTCAGCCATTTATTGAGATATGGAAAAAGTAAAAACAGTTTTCCTTGTAATTTTTTATAGATTTATTTGACGTGTAAAAAAAATTCGTTTGCCTGGTCCATTGCACAAACAAAAAGTAGCGATAGAACTAGAACGTGCCAGCTTACATAAACAACAAAAGGCATAGTAATTAGAAGTTACTATTTATTTCAATACAATTCATCTTAAATCTAAAAATAAAACTTAATATAAAATAGATCAGGTTAAGTATGTTTGAGTATCAAGTTGAGTTTTTGCTGAGATTGCGACGTGATTACTACTAAGTTTAGGCTCATAAAACGCGCTATACTTATTTTCCGCTAGGAGTTATTGATGTTAATATTAACATTTTAGCGCTAAGTAGCCCAAAAAAGCGCTAGAACTAACTCCGAAAGCGCTATCGGCTATGGTGGCAGCACAGACTAGGGTAGGTATAAAATACCTCAACATACAGAGTAAACTCAAAACTGACAGCTGGCTTTACAGAGTACCTTTGGCTTGCTTGGCTAACGTTAACTGTTCCCTTTTATTAGTGTATTATCTATGCTGTACTATACCATAATTATATTATTTTCTCTGTGCCAGCCAAATGCCAAACTGCCAAATCCTAATGCCATTTTTGATTTTACATAAATCGTAATTAATAACAACTAAGCGTGCATTTGCATTTTGCCAATCTAAATTATAAGTGCTAATTGCTATAGAAATTAGAAAGAGTATATCTATCTATCTATTTAACATAAAACTACGTTTTCATTTTAAGAACATAGAAGTAGATCTTGACTTCGCTTTCGCTTATAACCTAAAAAATAATAAAAATATTTATAATTAGCATAGAGAAAACTGAGATTAGATTCCCCAAACTCTAGAACATCAAGTTTTACTATTTAAAATGCAGGACGGTACGTATAAACCATTTTTCTAAAAGTACTTTATAATCTGATTTGAACAATGACGTCAATATTTTGTGTATCGCTCCAGATTTAGAGGTCACGGGGGTGTCCCGAAGCGGCCGGGTTAGGAAGAAGAGTTCCAAGCTTATGGACTTCGAGTCTCCCGATGACATCGAGACGAGGTTTAGAAGACAAACGCCTGTGAAGGCTCAACCTGTTGCGCGGCAGGAGGGGCCGCCGGAATACCAGGAGCCGACGAGATCGGAGGAGGCGGGAACTGCATCAGGGAGCGAATCGGACTTCTACGACAATAATGCTGAGGGCGCGGAAAGGTATTAGTATTTGATACTATTTCCGTTGATGAAGCTTACAAAATTTCCATTTGCAAAAGTTTTTTTTTTAAATAAGAATTATTTAAAAAAAAGTGCCCAACGCGGCTATAGATGTTTTCAGTTCAAAAACTGCAGCCCAATGATATAACCTCCTGTCTTGAAGTTTGTTGATAACTTTTAAAGTGACTTTAATGTTTGAAATCTGCAGTATGGAATCGGAAAGCTCGGGTTCAGAGGAGGGGTCGGCCCGTACCCCAGCCAACTCGCTGTATATGATGGAGAAGAGTAGTAAGAAGAAACTGATTGTAAAGGATGGCAGGGTCGTTGGACGGGCTAAGGCCCAGAGAAAAGATAAAGGTTAGTGAGACTGCTGTTGTGGTAATATACTCTGCACTGGAGCTGCATGATGGAATTAGCCCTATGTATCCTCAGTTACATGAAGAGACTTGTACCCTGTAGGGGCCATTAATTATGCTGACACTGATGAAGATTTATACCACACACAACACTGTTACCACAATAACATCAAGATATTTTACATACTTGAAAAAAATACAGCTTAAAATTAATATAAAAAAACAATGCATCATAAAAACATTAATTTAATTTTTTGTCATGTAATTCACAATCACCTTAAGTTAATATTTGTGAACAGGTAAAACACGTATCACAGCATATATGATGTGGGCAAAGGAAGCCCGCAATGATTTGCTGCGGAAACATCCAGATATGGACTTCTCAGCCATATCCAAAAGGCTCGGGGAAATGTGGGCTAATGTAAGTATTTTGTATTCCAATTGATATAGAAAAAATGATTAAAATGCTTGCCTTAATGGTTTTATTTCACTTATCTAAGCTTTTAAAGTTTAATAACATTTACAATTGCTCTTCTGTTATGAATAATATTATTTTTGTAATTATTACTTTAAATGCAATTATGCAGTTAAATGCAATGAGAGGTATGTATGGAATAAACACGACGAGATCAATTTCAGTAGTTGACGTGAAAAGATTATCAATTTGATTATTTAAAGATTTTACCGATCATCAATTATGTATTTGTATTTTATCGTCCAGGTGAACTATAATGAGCGGTACCTATGGAAGAGGAAGGCTAAGAGATTCGCCATCCAGAAGGAGCAGAGTAACCAACCCACGAGCAAGATCATTTCTAATCCCAGTAAGTAGTGTATCTAAATTTGAATTGTGAGGCGTCGTCCTAATTGGCAGCGATCGTGCGATGGCGCGATGCGTTCTCGTCGTGCAATGGGTTCAAACTTCAAACATACTGTTTCATTACAATTACTTGCGAGGTTAAAATAGGACACTCTGATGAAATCTGTATGTTATTAGGACGACGCCTGAGACTACACGATACTGGGACATTTAGTTTGCAACTACTACTAACTACAATAAGGCTTATTTAGTGTGATGTTGTTTTCTTACGAAATGTTTAATAATTGACTTCAACCCATTTTGAATGTCAGCATCTGGACTGTTAATCCATGAAGTTGGTTAGTAATGCAGTCAAGTTATGTTCTAAACTTATAACTTGCATTAGTGGTTTTTGTATTATATATTTTGTTGTTGATTACCAGGTGTCCGGCCCCCAAGCCACGCCGGCCCCGGCCGTCCGCCAGCCAACCGGCCCAAGCCGCAGCCGGCCACCCCTCCGCAGCAGGCTTTAGTGGTGAGTCAGTTACCATTCTAAATCAATAACACCCCCGCACTAGGATTTGCTGTGTTTTGCGTGAAATGGACAACAAGAATACCTGGCACATACATCTCTGCCCCGGCTAAGAAACAAATCCGTGACCCCTTCCACTACCATCTAGCTAGGTCATCTCATTATTCTTTCAATACACATATGTACGTTATATTTGAGTGAGGATTTCCTGTGTCGTGGGGGCCATGGACAACACACTACACAAGAAAACATACACACACACACACCGAGAACAGATATTTAAACATTGTTCATACTTCTGTCTCATCTGGAATCGAGTTCAGGACCCTTCGAATAGCGGGCCGGCATGGTTACTATTTGTTCCCGTTTGTTCCCGTAGCCGGTGGGCGGAGCGAGTGCGGCGGCGGGCGCGGGCGGCAACCCGGCGATGTATCGCGTGACGGGCTGCGGCGCCGTGGAGGTGGCGGCGCACCTGCGGCTGCTCGGCGAGAGCCTCGCCATCATCGGCGAGCGGCTCAAGGAGCATGAGGTACGCGGCGACGTCACGGACAATGCGTGTGCGTGCGTGCGTGCGTGCGTGTACTGGTATTGGTTTAGACTTTAGAGTTAGCCAATAGCCTCCATTTTTGCATTTAGAATACCACAGTTGTTTGATGGTTAAGTTGTGTGGTGCGAGAATTTAACGTCATATCGTGCGTGGTGTATTCGTGGGTAGGATTGTAGTGGAAGTTATCACATGCAAAGCGTAGCTAGACCCACGTGTATAGCCTGTCAGTTGATTTGCGCCTCTATAGTCGCGCTGTATTATAGTGTCCCCGTCCCCGCCGGCAGGGCCAGATCGCGGTGTCGGGGTCGGTGTCGGTGCTGCTGGACACGCTGCTGTGCTCGCTGGCGCCGCTGCTGGGCGTGGCGCGCTGCGTGCCCGCGCTGGCGCCGCCGCCGCGGCTGCTGCGCGACACGCTGCACAACATCGCCTACATCATGCCCGGCCTGTAGACCTACTAAAGTTCCTGTTACTTTGCCGTAATTTTAAAGGTTGTTTTTAGTCGTACCTTGATTCTGATTGGACGAAACGACGCGTCTTTCGATTGTCTAGTGTAGCGAATGGCATCAAAATGTCAAAAGCGCCGAAAAATGACTTACGTGGTGATATAACTTAAACGACGTTTTGGTGAAATTTTTTGATGATGAAGAAACGCTTCGATCTTGTGTGATCAACCGAGTTGAAGCAACAGGGGGTGTGGTTCGGATACCGCTAGTGGAGGACAAATTTTCTGACACTTTGTTTGGCCACTAACCCCTCCACCAATCCGCACTGGAGCAGCGTGGTGGGGTAAGCTCTAGGCCTCCTCCGGTATGATGGGTGACCCGTGTCCTATAGTTGGTACAGATACACAGATAGTAGCGGGACTACGACATTCAGTCGAGTAACTAGAGTCTAGTTTATTGAAATATTGTTTTATTACTAAGTTTGATCATTTATTCGTTTTTTATAGTTATAAACAAATAGTATTAGGATTATTATATTAGTTTGTAGGTTATATTGAATAATGTATAGAAATAATTAGGTATATGATTTAAAGAAGTTATGTACGTAATTATTAGTTAGTATTACTAAATAATGGGTTTCTTGTAAAACATTATTCTCAAATGTTATTGTTATGTTATATCGTTTTATATGTAATACTAAACATTACGTGACTACATGTTTGCATATATTCCATTTATAGTTTTGTCATTAAATACTTTAATAAAATATTCTTATAGCTTTTTTGTCTTTTTGTGGGGTGTTTGCAAATTACTACTTTAACGACAATACGATATTGTCGTTTTTTAGACCACCATTTACCTCAGAAAGGTGGCAAAGAGACAAATTATTTCGATATAACGCAATTGCAGCATACAAGGTGGATACTATCATACGACATTAAATTTAACTGCATGTACCTATCCATCTTCCAAGTCTACAAACAAATTTTCAATCAAATATCTTCAATACTTTAGGCACAGGAATTTTTCTTCACTTTTGAAATTTTCTACACGCTGTGTCTAAAATCAGTCTATCATAAAAGTTTAATGACCCCAGACGGAACAAGCAAATTTATCAAATTAAACACATAATGCACATTGAACCTTATAACAAAGTCATAAGAATCACATTGCGTCAATCAAAACAACAATCAAAAGATCACGTGACGAAAGTGCGCTGTTGCCGCTCTTATCAAAGGTTAGTGAACAGTGTTTACAAATGATGTTCTATTTTTTACCCCATTTTTTGCTATTAAGTTTGTTTGAAAATTTGTTTTTTTTAATTTGATGTTAACAGTTTTTTAATTGATGCAACATGTTCCTAGGAGGGAGTAGGGCTTGTGTTTTCATTTAATGTCGTATGATGGTATCCACCTTGTATAAAAATTAGCAGATTTACAAGAGGGTGGTTAGGTTACCATTACCATATAAATTAAATACAATGAATATTTTATTCCAATTTATTACAAAAATCACTGATTTTCACATAGACATACAACATCGACTACAGAAAATGAGTACACGATACGACTTGAGGCTTTAACGTGATGCTGAAAATACGATTCACGTTGAGCCCTAAAGTCATCTACATCAAGCGAGGATTTATAAATATCCTCCCTTAAATAAATGTTAGTCAATTCGCTTAACCCACGCATATCCAGCATGACACCGACTAAGCTCTAATTTTATTATAAACAGGAACGAGTACAATATTTACAGAGATTCAGTCAAAATCTAAAAAACACTATCAGCTACCGTATAACGATACCTAATTTACATCTAGATAACGTTGTCGGCGGTACACGTGGCGGCGCAAGTAGCGCAGCTGTTGGGCACGTACCATCCGCCGGGTTGCTCAACATTGGAGACTTTGTCAATGATAATTATTATTTAGTGTAACTAATATTAGTCAGCCATATAGAGCGCTGTTGGGCGCCTCATACTAGGCTTTTAGTAACGTTGTCGATAGTCGTATAATTACAGTTAATTACTATACTTATAGCTACGCAACCGTAGTCAGTGCATTTTACAGTTAACGACCAACGAAAATGGTTCATTAAGGTGCTAATCTATCTCAACAAAAACATTCTACTGGATGGGAACATATTAGTAACGAATGGGCAGCACGAGACATCTTATCATCGTTTGTTCGGCAAAGACGAATGTGTAATTACAAACAAAAAGATTCAGAAGCAACTAAGTAGGTACTTACTAGATAATAATGACCTTTATGACTTTATGAGACCCATGGAGACTACATTTTACAATTGTTCCATATTGAACATCATTATAGTAAATTTGTTTAAAAACCAACTGCACAACCTGCACACAAATATTAATATTTACATCTACAAAAGAAACATTACAGCATGAAGTATAATTTCCTATGACTTAAATTATTATGCGTTGAATTCTGATATTCTGAAAATACTAATCAACGCATGAACCGATGACCAGATATTTCCAAAGGATTATCTAAACTTTATAACAAGTTTTTATAAATATGATATAAAAATACTGCAAACTTTACAACCCCACACTCAAGGTTCTACACACTATACTTCCCTACAATTCATTTCAAACTATTTTATTTATGGATTATACTTATAACAAAAGTCTAAATTATAATTCAAAAGTTGCGTATTATCATTAAATAAGCAATTAATTCCTTTTGATTGAACTTTGTGCATGGTCCGGTTACCCCCGTGTCTCTGAAAATAATTAACATCAATTTATTGTGATACTTTTGAGAGCTAGTCTACCCTGTCTTGTTAATAGTTCCGGGTTCAATTCACGGACAGACGGATGCAGACTGGTTCTCCTTAGTTAAACAGTGGAAAGAAGTAGTCTCTGCCTACCCCTACGGGAAAGAGGCGTGGCTATATGCATGTATGTATTATTATACGCAATACAGAGTCTCACTACAAACCGACCGTGCCCACACCCTAAGAAGTCGTCACCTGTGTCGGCCGCTGGCGCCTCACAGCAGGCGGCCGCGGCAGTTGGGCGCGCCGCAGTAGCAGTAGAGCGCCTTGCCGGGCACGGAGCCCACGTCGTAGTTGTAGTTCCAGGTGAGCTCGGTGCCGGCGCGCACGTGGCTCAGCGCGAAGAACGCCACCCACGGGAAGCGCGGGTCGTGCGTGTCCACGAACACGTTCTGCACGAACACGTTCGGCGAGCACGAGTGCTGCACGCAAACAAACACACACGTATATCATCTTCGCGTCGCAACGGCACGGTTCTCCTCTCAAATCGTGAGTGGCGCAGGCCATAGTCCATCGAGCTGGCCAAGTGCGAATTGGCGAACTTCACACACCTTCGAGAACATTATGGAGAACTTGAGAGTTCTCAATAATGTTCTCGAAGGTATTGTAGTGTGTAGCTAAGACACTTGCACACTTGAATGTAGTAAACCCCTAATTTTAAGGTTCTTTCTATGGGAAACCCTTGGGATCGAATCTATACTTGCATATAATACTACTGATATAATGTCGTCCCGTGACTCGACCATCGGCCGGACGTTGCGTTACTCACATTGAGGTACCTCCCGATGTTGCCCTGAACCTTGGCGTCCATAATGTAGCACGACTCGTCCTCGCCGAACAGACTCCGCACCGACCTGACACAAACACACAAACAACACATTCATAAACATTCGTGAAGCATCCCCGACGGGTTGCCGGCCAAAATGGAAGTTGGAAAGTGTTTAAATCTTGAAGTTTTCGAAGTTGCTTTAAAAGCAAAGTCGGACGCCGCAGAGCAATAATGCCAATTATATTTTACCCAAAGATATTAACACACAATTCGACCCACTTCTCTCACGCTAGTGACATGTTTAATTCTTCACTACATACTAGTTTTCCGTTCGCGGCTTCGCCTTTTCTTAGTTCTTAGTAAGCTTGTAATTGAATCCATTGATGAAATAAAAAGTTTCAGTTTATCCGTTTAGGAGGTTTAGGAGCCGTTTAGGAGGAGTTCAGTATCATACACACTCACACTCGAATTATATATAAAATTCTCGTGTCACAATGTTAGTTACCATACTCCTCCGAAACGGCTCGACCGATTCTCATGAAATTTTGTGTGCAGATTGAGTAGGTCTGAGAATCGACCAACATCTATTTTTCATACCCCTAAATGATAAGGGTTGTGCACCCTAAAATTTTTTTTTTCAATGTTTGAACAATTTTTTTTTGGTTTTTTTTATGGTGTAGCATAATAAAATACACAATCTCAAATTTTCACTACCCTAATCCTAATCAAATTTAAATCGCGCTTTAATCATTCACAATCTATATGGCGGAACAACGTTCGCGGGCTCAGCTAGTAATAATATACTGATAATATAATTGATTTTACCTATATTTAGAGACGAACGCGTTCGCGCCCATCCCCGCGGCGGCGGCGAAGCTCGACGGCTCCCTCACTGGAACAAACAACATACCGTCTTCATTTGGTCGCACCGACCCATCTGCGGCTATGGAACACCCTGATAGTCGACGAGGAAAAGATTCGCTTCGAGGGCAGCAGGAGGGTCAGGATAGGTTTAAAAGGGCAGCTAAAGATTTGGCGACTTGGACGTGCCGTCTGGTCTATACTTACCTCCATGAGATACAACTTTTTTAACGAATTAAATATTCACACGACGGCTGTTGCATGATGCATGCGTCTCAATTATTACGTATGAATTAGGTTGTCGAAAACGAATGTTGATGTTATTCATTTTTGACGTGACAACGTCTAATGAATTGATGAACGCCTGTTGCGCGCACGAAAACGTATGACGTCACTGTCACGTTCCGCCCGAGCCGAGCGTGCGAGCGAGAGCGCGGTACAAGCGATAGACAAGCACGATCTAAATTCTAATAAACATGCAGCGCTCCCCCCACGAGGTCACCACTAAGGCTGAGTAAAGTCTGAGCTAAGGCTAAGTATCGTCTACAGATCTCAGCCCGAGAGACCAGCGCCGTACCGTCGTCGTCGTCGCTGATGGTGATGCAGTCCTCCTCGGAGCCCCTCTCGCCCTCCTTCCTGGGCTCTTCTTTACCCTGATCTTTTTCTTTATCGCCCTCCTTCTTATCATCGGTTGTTTTTCTGTCTTTATTTCGTTTCCTTTCGCGGAGACGTTTACTGAAAAAAAAATAACGAGTTCAAATGCTTACAAAAAAAAAAATTAATTCGTCGACCGAGTTAACGGTAGCTGCGGTCGGTAAGTGTGAGTGAAAAAGTTTTTAATAAAATACCCACGTCCACTATGCGTGCCGTGGCAACCTATTATCAAGACTACAATTAGCTGATAATTATGATAATGATTTTTCACAATGTTCATGTATTAGTGTAAGTTTTGTTGGTTGTCCTAAATAAAAAAAAAAACTTGAAAGGTGTCAAGGGACACCCGGTTGGAACGAAGTTCCTTTCGATTAATTAGTGAAGGAATTGTAATAAAAATTTATTCCAAAACTTCGTTCCAACAACATTAAAAACAATATGAATATTTCCCACTGGTAGCGTCATCTATCATCAGTGACGCTAAACCTATAAATCTGAAATTTGTCAAGTGTGGCACACTGCTGCCATCTATCGGCAAACAAAAAAAAACAATCGTAACAACTTTTCGTGATAATTTTTCGTGATAATTCCGTCTAGCCCCCTTTCGCAACGCGCGATAAGGAATTTCGTTCTAATAAACAGTGGTCAGCGACTGTTCCCATGGCCACGCCCCTACCTGAACTTGGTGACCCGGATGCCGTAGTGCGGCGCCGGCTGGAAGTCATCATCCTCCAACTCCGTCTTGCTGGTCTGCTCGCTCTCCTCCTCGGACGACTCCTCCTGCTCGGAATCCTCGTCGCTCTCTTCTTTCCCGTCCTGGACCAGAAGCGGTTTGTTACGTTCGTTCCAATACCGAAACATGTATTTACACCAAACATATTGGCCCTCCTCTGGATGAAGGCCGGTTGATTGTCGCGGACATATGAGGATGTGATTCTAAAACTATAATTTTATAACACACTAGTTGTCCCAGCGTACTTTGTACCGCTTTATAATTAAAAAATGATTTGGTGTTATATCGACAGCAACGCCACTTACTGGATCCAATTGTGAATCTAAACCATCCTCGAATCCACTTGAACACATACAAAAAAATTCATTCAAATCGGTCCAGCCGTTTAGGAGGAGTTCACTGTCAACACACAGACGTACAGAAGAATTATATTTATAAAGATGAACAAAATTCAAGGCTGGTTTATAAATGATGGAATGAGAGAAGTAGAAATAGCAACCCCAGCAACGTCTCGCCATGTATTAAGGTTGAATTTTGATCGGAGCGTGTCTCTAGTAAGCTTATAATCGGTAAGTGTAAGGAGTAAGGCAGGTTGAATCAGCTCACGAGGGTGATCTTCTTGAGGTCCTTGGGTATGTCGTCCTCGTAGCCCTCCTTCATCTGCTCCACCACCTCGATGTAGTCCAGCTCGGCCAGATACTCGTCGCCCTCGTTCAGCCCGTCCTGCGGGCGGTACAATGTCACAGATACTATACAACTTTAATTTCCAATGATAAAAATTAACAGAAAATTACTTTAAGTTTTTAATAAAAAGTTACCACCAAAAATGTGCTGGGGAATTTTTTCCGCCCTTTTCATGTTAAACGTGGCTGAAATATTTAGTAATGGATATGGGTTCAACTCCTTATGGCCCACAACTGAGCACGTGTCTCTCCTCGTACCTAAGGAGGCCTAGAGCATACTCCACCACCCTCTAGTAGTAATCACTGGTCACCCTCGGATTGGTGAAGGGGTTAGTGACAAACCCAAGTTTTTAGCCGCCCGGAGGTCTTCCTCCGACATGGCTCAACGACTGATAAGATAACCAATGAAACAACCGGAGCCGACGGTTCACGTTAAAAAAAATTTCCTGCTGTACAAATAAAGAGTTTATTCTATCTTAATGAATAGATAGATAAACTCTTCATTTGTCGGGTGGTAACGATTAACCAAATATTTTTAAGTGTAGTAGTTAAGTGTAGAGAGTGTGTAATCTGACCAAGTTGGCGGTGGCGTCGGTGAGCAGGTTGCCCGCGTACACGCACAGGAACGACCCCTTGGGCACGTCGTTCAGCGCGCGGATGCCCCACCCGCGGTTTAGAGTTTTGAATATCTAAAACAATTTATATCTTCAGTCTTATATAATTATGTCTTATATATAGTCTTATTGCGCGATTAGATCGCGCGCTTTTGATCCGTGTCAAAAAAGCCCGACAACCGATGGCTCGTGCAAAAATGCGCACTTGACAGCTCAATATACTGATACACTCGACGTGACAATTTTTTCTATTTTAAGGTACGAGTCTCGATTCGTAATGAAGACCTGGAGTGTACACAGCATCATACGCAAAATCGGCGCAAGCAACTTGATTTCTCGTTCAAAACTTTTATCATTATCTCAAAAGAAATATGCATTTCATTAAATTATTAAGAACCTTATGTATGTATCAATCTGTCGCATTATAAATTCGTTATAGAATCAAACGACGTTCACACCTGTAGTTTGAGCTGCAGCGGGTGTTGCGCGACCCGGTTCAGGCAGGTGTGCTTGCATTTACACCTGGAACAAACACATTGAAATTTACATAGCCTATCTTAATATATATATTTCTTGTGTTCGTGTGTATGTGACTGAACTCCTCCTAAACGGCTTGACCGATTTGGTTGAAATTTTTTGTGTGTCTTCAGGTGGATCCGAGAATGGTTTAGATTCACAATTGGACCCGGTAGGTGGCGTTGCTGTCGATATATCACTAAAACATTTTTTAATTATAAAGCGGTACGAAGTACGCTGGGACCACTAGTAAATTATAAATCTATAACTATTTGAACACTGAAAGATTCGTAAGTGTGTTTACACCTAAAATCTAGAAATATACTTTGGTAAACGTTTCTAAATGTGGACAAACTTACTCACTTTTGTTATTAAAATTACTCAAATAACTTTTTGTCCATTTTCAATGCGTGCGCACGCACGTACCAACTGAAACTTATTTACGACAAAGTTGGAGTTGGAGTAGTTGGTAGTGGACCTGTCTCAGAAGCGCGAGGTCCGATACGATCCTCGTTACTAGATAATTTCAAGGCCACACGAAACGTTGGAAAGAAATACATTAATTTAAGCAACGGGAAAGAATGAGAGGGCACGAATTTATATCGGTAGATACTATAAGCCAGATGTGTTGACAGAAGCCATTCGCCTGTTATTAGGAGTCTATTGGCTGTGTGGTCGGTGTGGGTGTTAGTGACGTGTTAGTGATGTGTATTCGTGTTGTCCAGGCCACTCGTTTTAATCCTAGGGCGGGGGTGTGAGTTATTAGCACTGTGTGCCGCACCTGGAGTTGCACTCGTAGATGCCGGAGGGCAGCGGCTCCGGCAGCCGCTTGTACTCGTAGCCCACGTTGTCCCCGCGCAGCCCGATGGTGCGCGCGCCCTCCAGCGTCAGCTTCCAGCACGCGCACTTGCTCTTGTCCTGACGAGGAAACGAACATGACACTCGGCCTGAATCACGCTTCTATACCGCTCGCAAATATACAATTCCGACCGTGAACAAAAGGAGCTCGGCTGCTCCCCAGAAATGAAGCCTCTGGCGGGAGATCTCCCTTTGCCAAACAGTTACTTTTTTCTTTTCTTCTTACCTGTTTATAGCGCGCCAAAGTATCGATAATGCCCATATACTTGTTATTACTATGGTACTTGGACAACGATGATTACTTACGTTCATGCTCGATAATTACCTTAGAGGATATTTAAGTAAGTACGTTACCTTCATTCACAAGTACCAACAAGGCTTATTTGTACGCACGCCGCTGCGCTACTGTGTACGAACGCACCGTAGATCGCAACGCACGCACACGCAGGCTGAGGACGTTGACGTCCGTTGCGGCGCAGCTTACGCGCACACATAAATTTCGTTGGTAATTCGTAACAATCTACTGTTTTTATTTACATTGGTGTAACCGAGAAGCGCTCATAGCCCGGCGGCTTGCGTCGATCTCAAGTGATCGACAAAGTTAAGCAACAGCGGGCGCGGTCGGTAGTTGGATGGGTGACCGCTAGTGGCAAAAATTTCTTGAGCGATTCCGTGCTTCGGAGGGCACGTAAAGCCGTCGGTCCCGGTTGTTATCATTTGGTAGCAGTCGTTAAGCCATGTCGGATACCTTCGGACGGCTTAAAATTTCCGACACTTGGGTTGGCCACTAACCCCTCCACCAATCCGCACTGGAGCAGCGTGGTGGAGTATGCTCTAGGCCTCCTCAGGTACGAGGAGAGACCCGTGCTCAGTAGTGGGCCATTAATGGGTTGTAGCCAACCGAGAAGGCATCAAGTGGTACCTCGCAGTCGTCCTCGCAGTCGCAGCCACACAGGAACTCCGGGTCGAGGTTGAGCGGGACGCCGGCGGTGGGCGTGCGCTCCGTGTTGTACAGACAAAACTCGGGCAGCGAGTCGTCGTAGTAGTTGACGCACGGCACCGGCACGTTCTCCTTGCCCTGGGACAGGTCCTGCCGACGGGACGCACGGTCAGGGGGGTGGAATGAGAGTTGATAGGTGGTAGAGCATAGAGTTCGCTCGCCCATCGCCCGCCACGGTAGTTTAATTAGTACGATACAGCGAAAAATAATACCTAGGCAACGACAACCCATTCGTGGTTCAGTTTGACTGACACTGAAATTAGCCAATCACAGCTGGCCTTGTGTAATGTGAACTTTTAGCGGTTTAAGTCACGTGAGAGATTTGGTACCATTTTCGAACTTCTCTTTGTATCGAAGGGCGTCCTCTATACTTTATAGCTCGTTGGTACGAATGAATTGAATTCCAAGTTGCTGCTACAGAAGTATCAAATGATTATGGATGTCAATTAGTTTTACCGCACCTTCTTCATGATGAGACACTTGTTGAGCACGAACTCGGCGAGGCAGTGCGTGGCGGGCGAGAAGTCGAACAGGTCGACGGGCAGCTCCGCGCGCGTCGCCCGCAGGTAGCGGTGCAGCTCGGGCGCGGTGCGCACGCGCCGCCCGCACGGCGCGCGGTACGCCACCACTTTCTGCCCCTTGTAGCGGACTATTTGTCTGCGGACACCCGCCGACACTCATTTGAATCGACAGTCGTCACAATGTGAATGTGACGAAACTTGTGATAAATGACAATAAATGTGATAAATTACGATAAATGTGATAAATCACGATAAAGGTGACCAAACTATTAGCTTCGAATCCCGGAGATGCGTTACCATCAGCCTACGGGTAATGATTTGAGTATACAAGAAAGTACATACAAGGAAGTAGTTTACAATCGATAAATCATCCGACTTAACACCAAATAAGATTTTGAAATCGGCAGGAAGATGATGATGAATATAGCCGTATTGGGGCGACCTAGGTCCTAGAGCATTGCCAGTCCCATGCCAGCGGACCAGGGTGTGGTAAGAGGCGATAGAGCCCTACTTGGCGGGAGGGCTGAGGTTTAACAGAGAGTATAACAGCTACCTTTTCCTTCTCTCTTGGCCGGCCACGCATTGATGATGCCTTTAGTGTAAGTAAAGTAGCGATAAGTGGTCACCGCCGTCACCGTCAGGTGGCAGGCCTCGGTTGTCAACATAAAATGAAACAATACGACGGTGTGTACCTCTCCCAGCCGCTGAGCAGCGGCTTGGCGAGCGGGTTGTAGGTGCGCAGGTCCTTCAGCGAGAGCACGTCGGTGCGCTTGCACTTGGGGCCGCACGTGTGCGGGACCAACTTGTGCGGCCGCACCGCGTTCTTCGGCGTGTAGTACTGCACACACACACACACACACAGTTACATTATAGTGAAATTGTAGTACATTATTACATAGTACATTATACACTAAAAACTTGAAAAAATATTAATATATGAATTTAAAGAATCCCATCTTAACATTTCGAGTGCCAGTTATCTAAATAATTATATACAACGAAAGGTCACTCGAATTTTAAAAAACTGCTTGACGTACAAACATGAAATTTGACAGCGAAATAGTTTATACTTAATAGACGTCCGATAAGAACGGAGTTTGTCGTAATCCATCCTTAAGGGGGTGAATAGAGGTCGCGTAGATATGGTGGTACTCACCACCACCCTGCTGGTGACGTTGTCCAGGTTCTGTCCGGGCGGCAGGCGCGGCGGAGCGCCCGGCGGCGCGGGCTGCGCGGACACGCCCCCCGTCGACTTCTTGGCCACCGCGCGCTGCCGGATCGACTCGGCCAACTGACAACACGTTGTCTAATAAGAATGGCCACTTCGCGCATAATAAGAATAGGAGATGTAATAATTTAATAACTGTGTTTGACTGCACTCGGTGAAGGAGTGCTATCTCCCCTACGACATACTTTCATTTCTAGAATAATTTCATTTCTGTTCTATTCTAGTATAATTTCATTTCTTCTTTCGGTCATTGTTAGAGCGATTTTGGTTTGGAACACAATTTTTTTTATATAAATTATAAGTTAATGCTTGACCACAATCCCACCTGATGGTAAGTGGAGATGTGGTCTTAGGTGGTAGAGCGCACTAACTAATAATTTACGCAAACGAAAGCTAATTGATATCTAAACGTATTACATAGAAACGGTAGCTGGTATAACGGCTATTATGTTACGACAGTCGTCGTCAGTTAGTTACGGGGGGCGTCCGTTACCTGTCTCTGTATCGGCGTCTTCTCCACCTCGAAGGTCTTGTTGGTCTGCTCGTCGTACCGCGTGTACTCCACCACGGGCATGTTCGTCTGGAACGCACCAAACGCGTTAGGGGGGCCTTGGACGATCAAATATGTTGCACAACATCGACTGCGCAATGTCTCTAACCGTGTGGGGTAAGAGAACTGCCTCAATGATCGAATAAAAGTTTAAACGAGGGATATTATCGTATGAACTCTATCTGAGAACAGAAAATTTTTTGAAGTGAAATTCTTCACCATCCTTGTCATTTGAAATACAATGAAATCGAAATGAGTGTGAAACAGAGAACATTTAAAATAGATCAGATCGGACGCCTTGATGGCGTTGTTACAAACGCGTACGCGTGTGAATTCTCTATTGTAAGGTTACCCTGGCGTGCGCCTGCGCGCGCGGCATGGGGCGCGCGCGGTGCCGCTCGGCCGCCTGCAGCTCGAGGTAGAGCGGCGCGAGGCGCGTGGAGCCGCGGTAGATCCACTCGTAGCGCTCGTTGGCCGGCGTGTACACCTGCGCCAGCGACGCGTCCACCGTCACCACGCGCGACGTCCACCACTTGCCTGCGCGGGGGGCGACGACACATTAGGGGCCCGCTCTTGCAACACGATCAACCAATAGCCCATCGGAACGACGATTAGATGATTACCCCCCCCCCCCCCCCCCATTTTTACACGTGTTCACAAACGCGTGACCTCCTAAGCATTTGAGATATACACATGTGATTAGGAAGCTTATGACCCCCCCCTCGTTCCCTACCCCCATCACACGACGTCACACTGAGCCCCTACTTTCCCTCAACATTTGTGATGTTATTAACGGTGCCACCACTACGTCCTATTAGAGCATTGATGGAGCTTTGATACGGCACAGGCTACTAGGGTTGGTTGCTACTACAATTTAATTTGGAAAAAATTAGACAATTCAGATATTTAATGACAGAGGAACACTTGACACACAAAGCCAACAAACACACAGCGGCAACATGGTGACTTAATAACATATCTTACCATTCCACTCGGTCTTCAAGCTTTGGGAGGGATGCAGCCTGACCATCGGCCTCTCGGGGTACGCCAAGAGGTACTCCCTGACGAAATCCCGACTGTACGGGTGGACCTCCTCCCACACCAACGAGGCGCACTCGCATATCAGCCGGCAGTCCTCGTGGTTCACGTACTGCGCGTAGCCGTCGTCGAAGAATATCAGATACCTGCACACATTGATACGCTAACGCAGTTGTACAAGGTTATGAGGTAATAGCCTGTTAAGGGAGAGACAATGAGGGCCATTTTAAGGTCAATAAATCTACTCAACACCAACTCTCTTAAGCTTAAGCTTAAGCTAAGCTTGAGCTTAAGCTCCAAGCTCTATTAAGCTTTCCCATCAATATAATTTCATCAAAATCTGTCCGTCACTCCACTGAGATTCCACCTGAGTTACTCCAGACTTTACATTTTCATATACCTTTAGGAAATGCTCATCAATTGCAATAACTTTTTCTATGGCAGCACTTCGAGGTCACCAATACTTTAGCTGATCTCCTAGTAAATCTTGACAACAATGCCACCTACCGGTTCCAATTGTAAATCTAAACTTTCCAGACTCACTAAAACACACACTAAAATTTCATCAAAATTGGTGCATCCGTTTACGAATTCAATGCCAGTGATAGTGTGAATATTGACATAAGACTTGTGTTGTAACCCAAATTGCACAATAAATTGATTCTGATTCTGAAGTAGGTATATGGACAAAAAAATTCATATACAAAGAAGAAACTTACAAAAATGAATAAGATTAAAACGAATTGAAGGTGCTCACCTATACTTATTGACTGGGTTGGGCACCTCCGCGACTATGCCAGGGAAGAACGCCTCCCGCTTCGAATCCTGGGACAGGGCCTTGTTGTCTTTCGTGTCCTTGAAATTTGCAATGACGCGAGTACCTTAAACATGGAAGTCGATAATCATTTAACTTTATGATTTTTTATCGTCGCTTGCCCTAACCGGGAATCCAATGCGGGGTTCATTTGATTAGAAAGCAGAGTTTTGGCTTCAACTCATTATTGACCCACTACTGAGCATGGGTCTCTCCTCATACTTGAGTTGGCTTAAAGCATACTCCACCAAGTTACCCAAGTGCCGATTAGTGGAGGAGTTAGTGGCCAACCTCCTCCGACATGACATGGCATTACGTGTTCGAAGCACGGATTCGCTCAAACAATTTAACTACTAACATACATACTCCATATATTTCACAAGACATAAATTAACATTAATACAGTCTACTATTATACAAACAAACCTCTTATTTTCATCTACTAATATACTGAGTCAACAATGCCTCGTACAATACTCGACAACGATCCCACCTGACGTTAAGTGGCGATGATGTTAGAATGATGAAGATGACGAGTTAGAATGATGACGGTAACAACCACTCACCAATGGTCAGGCGGGCGTTGGCCGGCTCCGGGAACGCCATGCTCCGAGCCAGGACTATCTTCACCGGCTTCGAACTCCTCTGTTCGAACTTTACTTTGCACGCCGTATACGACAACGAGTGCTGGTAAACAGGCAATACATGGTAATCAATTCACTTTACGCCGAACTATATACACGATATAACTTTAATCTCTACGCCAAAGACAATTTAATTTGTACGGTAAAACAAAGACCTAAGGTTCCTTTTTTATTGATCAAAGTATAATGTTAAATCTCTGCTCTAAAGATAGTTTTCGTTCGGCAAAACATAGACATAAGGTTACTTTTTGATTGATTAAAGTATATGAGTCAGAAGATTAATCTTTTATGCTTTGCGAGATCGCATCATTCCGAAATTCGTATAACAATTTGCAGTATTTATGGGAAGAAACAAAAAATATAAAAATTTCAACGTCTAGCAGGCGTTTGTGTACAAGTAAGGACGTGATGAAATTTACTGAAAAGCTCATACGGCATTTTTATAAACCTATCAAACTAATTTAATAAAATCACATAATATACACACATCTATCCAGTCCTGACACGAATACTAATAAAAGTTCTCACCGTCCCCTTGGGCATGATTTCGAGAACTTTCCCCTTCCCCCACGTGCCGAAGGAGCTCCTCACCCCGAACACCGTCATGCCGATCTTGTACGGGGGCCGCACCAGCTCGCCGGGCGGCGGCAGCCCCGGGGGCGCGGCCTCCGACGATATTATGTTCACCACCGACACCTCAGTGTTCTGTTGGACGACAAAAGCTTAACAATTTTGTAGTGCCGCAATTGGACGCATTCACGTAGTTTCGGAAAAATGTTCCTACCCTCCAAAATGTCCAAATAGAGCTAATAATACGAAATTGCTCACGTGATGCGTATTAGCTGGCTCACAAAAGACAACGCTACTGTCACTATAATTGTCATTTATGATTAAGTAGTTCAACTCACACCGTATGGAGAACAGAACAGAACTATGGGTTGAACTTAAATCTCGATTTTATCAAAATGTTTTGTTTGGGGATTGAAACGTATTTCGGGAACTAAGTATGTCCAATTATTAATGTCAATGCACTCTGTTTATACAACAATTTTCGATCGCGGTAATATGACACGGGCACATTATTATATTTTACAAATAAAAGGAGTATGAAATTTGTGTGAATCATTATCATGAATGGATCATATCATCATCACGAGTTCCCGTCACACTCCATACTTAACAACTATCACTAACCTGAACACACCACAATACATGGCATGGACAACACAAATAACACATCACTAGCAACCACAACCCCAGAACAAACATTAGCGAGTTAAATATCTACCGCGGCCGGGAATCGAACGCGGGACCCCTCACTAGGCTACAAAGACCAATGTTGATCTAACATATAATTTTATAAAGTTCAAACTCACATCATCGTCGATTTTCTCGTCAACAGCGGCGCCCGTCCCGGGTGTCTTATTTTCCGTCTGATAAAAAATCAATTACAATCATAACTCCATAGCCTCGATTTAAAACAGAAGAAAAAAAATGTATTTGTTCATATATAGGCACAAAAATGTCCGTTGGTAGCGACACTAGCGTCATAAGCGGTGGTGCAGCGGCGTATCGTTACCAATAGTTATGAACGTAACCTACTGATGTACCTACATCTATTAACTCGGATGTTTATGAATTGCTGTAGTGTTATTTTTAAGTGTTAAAATGTAATGCTTTAGGTTAAGCCTGTAGATTACATGTTTTTAATATAAATAAATAAATATATGTAAGTCGGTCGATATACCGCGAGGATACCGCGTGTATCTGTACAGGCGTGTACATGGACGGTATGCCCGTACCTGTTCGACTGTGTCCAGGGGCGTGTACCCCAGCGGGATGGCGGGCCGCTTGGCCGGGCTGTCCGCGGCGGCAGCGGCTTCCAACCGCCGCTTGGACATCCTCGTGGGGACCGGGGCTGGCGTCTGTACGACCAATCATACAGTCATGCTAATAGAGCATTTTATTCTCTAAATAAAACTGCTTAGACAAGATTTTAATATTATTAGGATAAAACTTAACACATGTGCATCCTAGCATATATTTATTCTTGTGGTCGGAAGTAGTAGTAACTGCAATCTATAACTGTGAGTAGGATAACTCCCAAGGAGCTTGGGAGTTTCTTGCCGCTTCTTTTTCCAAGACTACTTACGGTACGGAGTTGTTCAAGCGATGGCGTAGTTTGACATTCGAAAAGTGTTTGTAAAAAATCAACTTCGAATAAACTTCATTACAAATTTCACTTCACACACACTACTGTCAAAGTCTTACGCTTAAAAGTATTCTTAACAGGTACCATTATTACTGTTACTGTTTGGAATACTTCGTAAGTTTACCGCGAATATTCAATTAAGTAATACAAAATTAATAGCTGAGAAGGAACGAGACGGAAGATATATTTTAAACAAACCTCGGCATCCTTAGGCGGCAACGTCGCCTGAACGTAGCAGTACTGTAACAAGTGAAAAATATTTATGACGATTGATAAATAATAAACGATACCTCCTCACAACTAAGCGTAATAATTGCAAGCTATAACTGTCCCACTGCTGGGCACGGGTCTCCTCTTACAGTGTGAGGCGCACAGGCCATAGTCCACTCGTAGTCATGGTCCAGTCTTAGGTGTGCAGGATTCCTCATGATGTTTTCCTTCGCCGAAGCAAGTGACAATTAAATTATAATACGCACATTTCTGAAAATTAAAGGTACCAGCAGTATTTGCCCCCCAGTTCAGCGGCCCCACGTTCAAACCACTCGCCTATATGATAAACTCAATGTTGATAAACATTCTTCTTCTTCGTCGTTTCCTCATGACTGAGGGTCGTGGTCATCACAAGTGGTTTTGTCGACTAAGGGCGCGTTCACATAGGACGTCCAGTATACTGGATCCAGTAAAACGGAAGGTGACATTCACACAGCATTTTGAGCGCGTTCACATAGAACGTTCGTTTTACTGGATCCGTTTTAACGGGTCAGTATTTCCGTTGTGTGTGGCATTTTTTACTGGATCCGGTATACTGGATTCTGTGTGAACACGCTCATACAACTACATACACTACTAGCATCCAGTATCCTGGATCCAGTAAAACGGACGTCCTATATGAACGCGCCGTAAGGTCTACCAGGCATACATACGGGCAAAAATCACAACCATTCCTATCGCTTCGCAGTAGCAGGGTAAATGCGACTGACCTGCTGGTCGGGCGTGTCGTATATAATGAGCGGCGGCGCCTGCATGATCTCCTGCGGGAAGCTGGCGTACAGCTCCGTGCGGATGCGGTCCGTCGTCGCCTGACACTCCCGCATCAGCGACTGGATGTCTTTGCTCTCCACTGACAGACATCGATTTATTCAATTACCAACAACGTGTTGGAAAACAGCTCAGTTAAAAAAGTAACGATACACCGAAGTATTATTCTATAGTAATTGTAAGTGCCAAGACAATTATTATAAGCGACTACAACTTATTATGGCGACTACATAATATTATAATAACATTGTTTGTTTCCCAAATAAAAAAAATGCTTGACCACAATCCCACCTGATGGTAAATGTTGTCTTGAGTGGTAAAGCACAATAACTTAGTAAAATAAAGGTATTTTACTAAATTAAATTTAAATAATTTCAGAAATTGTGAGCATGGTTTTTCCATTACATTTCTTCTACTATTAAAATTCCATTTGTTTCCCACATCACAAAAGGACGAACGTCCTCTATATCGATAACTCACCCTCCAGCCTTCGCAACTCCATCTGCAGCACGGACTCCGTTTCGGAGAGACGCGAGTCCATTTGATACTTCACCCATGTCTCATTTATCATATCCGCTAAATTTTCTTCTAAGAATCTGACAAAAAAGCATTTATCTAAACCATAGCGGTAATATGCAATATAACAATTGAGATACGTTAATGTATGGTGAAAATAAATAAATTTATTTTATTCAAATGTGGCTCGAAGGACCAAAATTTACGTACGGATTTTTGTCGGGTATTTACGTAAAAAGTCATACTTGGCAGTGACATCCCCTATCTTCTCCTTTTCTTGGTCCTCAGGATCGGCCTCCCCCTCGGAGTCGGAGTCGGATATCTCCACCAGGTCGAGGCCAAGCGTGGTCATTTCCAACTCCAGCAGCGGGGTCAGGTTGCGGATACCCTCCATCAGATCCTGGAGACGACATTATTATCGACCATTAAAGCGCTCATCTATACATATAAAACTCTTCTGATACTGAGTGACTACCAGACAACGCACAGCCGAAACTACTGAACGTAAGTGGGGAACGCACTTGGGGAGTGTAGGGGAGCACTAAGAGAGGATTTTTAAATCCCCCCCCCCCCTAAGGGGATAAAAAGGGAATAAACTGAAACTTTTTATTTCTTCAATGGATTCATTTGAAACTCTGTGAATAGGTATCTATTGGCCCATATTATAAATATAAATTAATGACTACATAAATGATTCTGTTTCTACCCCCGAATGAAGTTGACAATCCCCTGTATAAAAACACAGGAGACAGTCTGTACGGTAGCGCTGACCTGGCTGCGCGCGAGCACCGGCCGCAGACAGTCCTCGCAGACGAGCGCGCGCCGCCGCCGGTCCGCGTTGTAGTAGGCGAGCGTGGCGGCGTCGGCCGCGCGCCGCGCCGCGCCCGCCGCGTACTGGCAGCCGCTGTTCACGCACTTGAAGTCGCGCTTCACCGGCTCCGGCCCCGGTCGGCTCGCCGGGGCTGGCAAAGTTATATCAGCCATATAGCTATCCTAATCTCAGAAGATAATCTCAGATTACAATGTGTCTTCAAATCAAGAGTGAATAGGCTGCTACTTAAGTTACTGCGTTAAGTTAGTTAGTGCGCTCTAACACCCAAGACCACATCTCCACTTACCATCAGGTAGGATTGTGGTCAAACATTAACTTATAATTTATATTAAAAAAAAATTGAACTCTTTTAAGATCACTTTGTTGTCCGTCTGTCGGTCAAGACTCTGTTTGCTCAGGAACGCATGGACTCGTGGAGGTGTCAAGCTGAAATTAATATCAAATACTCGGCTCTGCAATTCCTTGGAGCAGAAACAAAATCAAACTTCTAAATCAAAAGATGCCTGTAATTCATATACCACGGCTTGATTTGCTATGGGTTTATCAAAACCAAATTTACCTTCAGCTGCCGTCGTACTTGTAGCGGTGTCTTCGTCGTCCGAATCAAGAGTGAACACTTCCAAACCACCCACTTCTTCTGAGATCTAAGGGCATTCACTATTATGAATATACAATACAGTACATCGGTATTATAACATTACGCAAGCAATTTAACTGTGTACTAAATGTAATGTAACGTACGCTTCCGTGTATGTTCGTGCGAGCGTGCGAACGTATGTTGCGTGCGTGTGTGAAATTACCTGAAGAACAATTACCTGTTGTGAACTAGGTTCAGATTTTGCATCAGGTTCGTCTGTTGACGTTTTCTCCGTCGTATCCTCCTTGGCATCTTTGGCCTGTAATGGTAATTAATGTATATGTACAAGAGACCCGTTCTGCTCTCCAAATTCAACCGTAATTCACTTTGGCAAAGGGTTATTTCACATTGACACTACGAACTAAACATGTATTAATATAAATACCTAATCTAACATACACAGTAGGATGGGTTAAACCCATTAATGACCCACTACCGAGCACGGATATCTCCTCATAGCCGAGGAGGCCTAGAGTATACTCCAACACGCTTCTCCAGTGCGGATTGGTGGAGGGGTTAGTGGCCAACAAGGTAAGGATAGATATTACTTATTTTTATACTCAATTAACTCGTCAACAATTGAAAGAAAACACCTAAACAGCCTCCAAACTTTGTGGTACTTCTATCAAAGGCAGATGCCAAAATGATGTGTGGCGATACTTACATCATCTAAATTTAAAATCTCCGTATCCAGGATTTCCACGTTCATGTCTACGTCGGCTCCCTCCGCTTCTTCCGACACTGGTGTCGGGGTCGCCTGAAGGACAATTGAAGATGATGACGTACCAAATGATATTGTTTAGCCCCCAAATCTCGCTCATAGGGTACTATTTTATACTATAGTAGCATAATATATTAATTTAATTGTTCTTTCTTTAGAATATATTGAAACAGTTTACAACAAAATATTTTTTTATTTTTTATTGTAGCAGCCGTGAACACATGGGAGAAAGCGTTTCAAAATCAGTTTAACAAAACCACTGCCAGCCAAGGATGCTACAATAACTCCAACCGCTTCATAACTAAGATATTTAAACATAACAATATTTCTTGCTATTTAAGGGTGCGATGCCCAGGACGCGGCAGACGATATTTAACAAATGCTATCGTCTGTCGTCTGTCGCGTTCTGCGGAATGGTACCTTAACTATGAAATTTAAAAAATATTACGTCTGGTTGCTTTGGTGGCGTTTGTTTCTCCGGTTGCTTCTCTGCTGTAGATTGATCTAATGCTGGTTGCGGCTCTGCCTGCTTAGTTGTGGCGGGCGGCTCCGACGGTTTTGGAACGATTTGAATTTCTATAACAAATAAGACGGAAACGATATATGATAGAAGTTACAGAACATTAAGCAGTACCATCCAATAATTCCACACTTCTACTTGTAACAACGAAAAATATTCATAAATGTATGTATAAGGCTGATAAAATAAATAAATAAATAAATAACGCTACACACTCATAGCCGCACACTAGGATTCCCTGTGTCGTGGGTGCCATGGACAACATGATGGATGAATGGATCGATGTATTTATGTTACAACAGTAATGAGATCCACATAAGTCAGATTCGGACTTCACCGGTTTTTTTAAATTAAAAGTGGTGTACCTGCTCAAATCTATTATGAAGTCACAATAATCGATGACCACTCGAAAATTATTTGCACAACAAGAACCTTGAAAATTTTGGTTAAATGTCCAACTTGTCCACTGACATTTCAAAGACAATTGAACATTGATTTTTTACCTCACTTGCATATAATAGTATACAAGCTCCTTACAGCTGTTGCAAGACAACATTCCACTTATTATCATCTAGCCTACAGTGTCAGTCAGGGGTGGACACCCCCAACCTAGGGTGTCAACTTAGCAGTACTTGGGTGTTACCGCTGTAGTCTCGATATACGAAAACTCACCGTCTTCAGAGCTCTCCTCAAGGTCAACAAAGTTCCAGACTGATTGCTGCGAAGATATGGACAGGTTCAGCATCTTGCTCGGCGACTTACTGTCTTTCTCTGCTGGTACAGACGGCGATTTGTCTGGTTCTTTGGCAAAAACATGTGTTCTTTCAAAAACATCATCATTGCAACAATTAAATATTAACTGGCTTACTGCTGAGCTCGAATTTCCGGTCACAGTGTAAAGAGTACAGGTAACACTTCACTGACTTCACACAAGTTTAAGTACCTTTTGCGGGTTTGCTCATAATGTTTTCCTTTGCCAAAGCAAGTAAAAAATAATAAATATTAATTACACAATAACACACACACAATAACATGTGTGTTATAGTGTTATGTTTGTACTAGAATAATGAATTTCTAATACACCCATAACACATTGAAATCAGTGGTGTGTCGACGATTCATACCCAAAATCCTCTGTGCAGGAGACCTATGTTCAAAATAGCAGTATTTACTATAAAAATAAATAAGGTTATGATATTCTAACAAGATATTAAATATGGGCTTACCAGCAGGCTTTTCAACTGTCTCTGATGTATCTGGTTTTTTGACCGGTTCTGAATTAGATTTTTTAAGATCTGTAGTCTCAGGGTCATTTCCAACATCCATATTTGATTCATTAGGATCAACCGTCTTGGCTTCCAATTCAACCTAAAATAGGATATAATTATACTTTTGAAAGGCATGAATATCTTTATAGCATTGTTTGACCTATACCCCCATTCAAGTCATTCTTTCTGCGATAAATGGTTCATTTTTGCACCTAGTAGAAACGAATCTAATACTAAAAGCTGGAAAATACTCGGCCAAATATTCAGCCATTTTCTCGCAAAACATTCGCAGACAAAAACGACCATGAACAAACCGTTTTACATATTCCTTAATTCATATAATTCTCATCTCTCTCTCTCTCTCAGCGCCCGCACGAATATAAACAAGAAATCCCTTTATTCGCTTCAAAAACCCGACATTGAGTGGAGAACGACCGAATACTCGTAGGGAATAGCGAAGATGCACAAATAGGCCGTTTACAGACTCGTATTCGCTCGTCCTACTCGCCAAGTATCTAAACGGTTCGTAAGTATAGCTAGTGGGTCGTAAGCTTGTTTACCAGCTACTAATTAAAAAAGAACACTTACATCCGTCTCCATAGCTTCACTAGTCTCATTTTCCTTCTGCTCATCATTGGTTACATTACTTATTGTGAACTGGAACTCTTCCCCCCGCTGCTCTGGTGTAAGCAACTCCTGCTCATTGTCATCCTGGTCACCGGCCATACTCACATCGGTGCTTTCTATTTCTGTTTGTTTTGTTGTCTCTTTCTCTTCAGTTTCCACATCTTGGGCTTCATTAGCATCATCCGATTGGGGGTTTGAGTCTTCCGAGTGTTCTGCTGTCATTAAATTGCTTTCTGTAATTAAATGTTACATTCAATAAGTGAAGGGTGTGGCCTTGGCGTAGCTCTTATTCTTAAAGTGCACTATAAAAACTCTGTATGTTGCTGGTAGATATACAACAGTATTCTATTGCTCCAAATTAGTACAGAAACAAAAGTTTACATGCAAACCCGTATGGAGTTACAGTTACTATGCCGGACCGCCTTTCGAACTGTCCTGGGTGTCATTCCCAGCATGGCAGAAATTTGAATGATGAGTTTAAATTTCCGTCATTGCCCTGGGCGTGTGTTATTGTCATGTGTGTTGTCCATGGCACCCATAACACAGGGAATCGTAGTATGTATTATTATTTAATTTTTTAATTGTAGATATTAAAAACAGCCAACATTATCAAACATATTTATCTACTTACCATCATCCTGATAAAAATCATCATCATCATCGTCATCATCGTCTTGATCGTCATCATCATCCATGACTCTTGTGGACTCTGCCAAGAGACCAAGGGTGTCAGAGTCTGGGACATCATTAGAGGAATCTTTCATATCAAAATCATCTGTTGATGTTGATGGTTGCGGCAAAAAATCGCCTGTAACTTTAACTAGCAATTTATCATTGTGTTCTGTTGCTAATATATCTTTATCTTGTTCAGGAGTAAATATAGTGTCATCATTAGTTTTATTGTTAACACCCTGCGAAACTTGAGGCAGTTCAATATTAACATTCTCCAAATTCTCTTTTACTATCGCATCTTTAATGGACATACTTGAATCTATTAAGTCAACATCTTTTTCAACTTCACTGGACATATCATTATCCATTTTATTATCATCAGGTGCTGGCAAGTTGCCATTGGCAGCTCCTTTAATTGCTACTGAAAGTGAACAAACTGTTGTTATTTCAGGTTCAACTTTCTCAGTCTCTGCTGCACCCTGAGAAACCTGAGGCAGTTCAATATTAGCATTCTCCAAATTCTTCGCATCTTTAATGGACATAGTTGAATCTATTAAATCAACATCTTTTTCAACTTCACTGGATATAACATCATCCATTTTATTATCATCAGGTGCTGGCATCTTGCCATTGTCAGTTTCTTTCATTGCTATTGAAAGTGAAGTAACTGTTGTTATTTCAGTTTCAACTCTCTCAGTCTCCACTGATATTTCTTTTATCTCGTTGTTAGTTTCATGTATTTCAGTTGGCTTAAATGCATTTTGAGCATTAGATTCTGTAAGTATATCATCAGCATCTGAACGCAATATTGGCAGTTCATCATCATCACTATCCTGAATGACAGATACTTCAGATTCATCAATTATTGCTGATATTGGACCTGCATTTTGATGAAGCACTTCAATACTTTCAATATCATCATCTAACCCAATTGATATGGATGGCTGGTCATCTTCATCTATCACAGAAATTTCTGACAATTCATCCACTGGATTTACATTAAGAAGTGTAACTGCTGGAGCTGACTCATAAATTTGATTCTCTGGTTCAATAGCTTTGACCGCTAGAGCTAATTCATCTAGCTCCTTCTGCCTTCGTTCACTTTCATCCAATTCTTTAGTTTTTGGCTCTGTTTCAGATTCTTTATTTTTAGGCTCTTTTTCTGTCAAGAGTGAAATTTCTTCCGTTACATCTATATCTTCTTTTACTTCAGACGATATTTTTTTATCCTTAAAACCCACTAATTTTGATGTATTTAACTCTTTAATTGCTTCTGCTACATCTTGTTCTTTAAATTTACTACTACCTGAACATGGTACAGAGATTTCCATTTCATCATTTGAGTCTAAAAGTTGCATTTCTTTTTCTATACTGCTAATAATAGTAGACACTTTAATCTTCATATTATTTTCTCTTTTCTCTGTTGGTGTAGCTTGAAGTTCTAAGACCTTTGTTTCTTCACCAATACCTGCAGTTACAAGTGAAATTTCTGAAATAGTATTGGGTACATCATCCATGGGGTCATCTTGTTCTATGTTCGACATAGTTTCAGCTAATGATTTAACTTCTTGTTGAATTGCTGTCATTAAATTTGAGTCCTCAATGGCTGGTTCTATGGTTATGTCAGCAAGATCTGCTGGTTTAACTGCAATATCATCTTGTTCATCAATAGAGGATATTGTCTCCGACAGTAACACCATTTCATTTTCTATTGCTACTTCTAGATTTGTTTTATTAGCAGGACATGGGCTTACAAGGGTGTCATCGTCAGAAGACATTTCCAATTTACTATCCAGTTCACTTTCATTAAGAGAAGACAATATGTTAGCATTTACTTTTGAAACTAACTCTGATAAGCTTTCTTCAGTATCTTCAGGGTTTAAATCTCTTTCATTATCTGAAAATATTTCAACATTCATATTGTCTAACTCATCGTCCATATCTGGTAGCATACCAGGTATCTCTAACATTACATCTGGTTTGTTTATGCCGTGTTCTCTTTTTGTAAATTCTGGACTTCCAACAAATGAGTCACTTTGTAATGTGATTGAACTTGATGCCTCGCTTATGTCTTGTGTTTTTATTAATTCCTTATCATTATTATCAGTTTCCACTATATCTATTGTTTTGTTTTTATCAAAAGCTTCACCTATATTTTCACAAAGGGCTTCGATTATAGTTGGGATTGGAGCAATTTCTTCAATTACCTCAGAATTTTCGTCATCATCCCAACTCAGTTTTATTTCCTCTTCCTGCACATCACTAAATTCATTGTTGACATCACATTTAGGGCTAGTTTCACTATTTTCTGTGAAGCCTTTAGGGTCGGCTTGCTTTGCAAAATTTTCGTTGTTTTTGTTTGCTCTAAGGGTCCCTGCATCTTCTATGTTTTCCGTATTATTAATGTGATCAAATGAAGAACATGGTTCTAGTCTCACCGATTTTGCTAGCGAGTCAGCCGCACCAACTTCTAGCTCTTTACAATTATCTTTTGATAGGCTTTTATCTTCGCTATCACAAGGGGTGATCTCCTTGACGTCTGCGGAATTCATTGCAGTATACTTAATTCTTCAGAGTAGGAAACTAAAACCTACAAGTAGGGATTTACAATTCCATCCAGTGCCGTCAAGTTATAGTTTCAAATTAAAGCACAATGCAAAGCGATAAACTGTGCTAACAAGAACTCAGTGTCCAAAAACAAATAACAAACAATAGGATTAGATATCACGAAATAATTGTAGTTCTAAAATCCTAAATCTGAACTCATTTTAGAAGTAAATGTAAATTGTATTTTTATTTTACTCGGATCTTTCGGTTCGGCAATTTTTTTTACATACAATACGTTGTTTGATTTTGTGACAGACGTGACAGTAAATCTCACAGAATATAACTCTAATCTAGTCACAAAGTACTCTGTGATAATAGTACCTACCTATTGTAAATCTATACTCAACTCATACCACAGGACCACAGAGGCACTGAGCCACAGACTATTTACTTACTTATTAAGATTAGGTTACCTACATAACATACATAGTGTGATAAAAAATATACCTAACTTAAACGTATTGGTTACATAAATTCATTTAAAATACCTACTGTTTATGTAATAACATACAGATTAACAAGACGTGCGAGACATCCTCAAATTCTTAATAGGTTAGCTATATAGATAGGTATATTTAGGATTAATCTGACAGTTTTGTCATGTGACACTGACTTGAGATGATACCTACTTGATAGATAACGTTGATAGCATGGACGTATTATAGTAGGGACACGACATATTGTTCTTTAAGTACTACTACTACTGCTACCCAATGAGGTCGAAAATCCGCCATGTTTACCGACCCAAATGACATTATCAGTCAGTTATTCCGGTACTTGTCTTGTTAAAAAGTCGTGGTCAAAGTCAAATCAGCCATCTTTAACCATACGCACGTACGCTATAAAAAACATTAAAATATTGGTTATTGTTAATGTTGCCGGGAAAATAAAGGAAGATTTACATTATAATTAGCAAGGTTCTTGTGTGCAGTTATAGGTCATGAGTAGTTGATGTCATGAGTTAGAGGTCAGCAGTTCAGCACTAAAGCCGCCATGTCTGGTGGCCAGATGACGTAACAGTGGCACGCATTTTTTGTTGACATGTCACTTCCATAAGTTCCATACTTCCATGGTTGATAGTTATAGTTTGTTATGTTGACAGATTGACACCAGACTGACTTGTCTGACTTACTTGACATTGACAGTTCAGTTTGACGACTTTGAAGTTTGATTTGATTTGATTTGATGTAGGTACATAATTGATTTTAATGTTTGAATGAAATGAATTTAATCAATTTAATTGAATTGAATTATTTAACTTAGCAAAATTTGCAGAAATTCATATATTAAATGCATTAATTTGATTTTCTCACCGTTAATATAACTTCATGATATAAATTGTCATATTCATCAATTCGTAGCGACTGCTGTTTTTGCTCAAACCGTAAACATTATTTTTGCATAAATATATTGTTTAGCCCCAAAACTCTCAAACTAAACTAAAACGTCTTTATATTGGTTTTATTCTAAATTTCATTATGAATTCCGTGAATAATTTTCTGTCCCCGCGCGTAATGGTCGGAGCGGCCATCGTGGGCATCGTTGGAGCGGCCGGAGTGTTTATTTACGAACAAGTTTATGCCGAAAAGAGGAGAGCTATGTTAGGTAAGAAACGGCATGGTTGTTTTTATTTATTTGTAAGATAAAGTTTAATAGCATGAGATTAGGTGGTGTTAAGGCCGTACTTCCACGTTCAAAACTTTGATAATTAAAATAGGTAGTTGGAGCCTTGTGTTGTGTAGCTGGTTTGAGGTGTACATATCGAACTGCATTATAACTTCTCAGTTTTTGCTTCAGTTTTGGCTGTTTATGATATCTTATTTGTGTTGTTCATACAACCAACGACTCAGACAATCAGAGAATACACAATACAGAGCTATGAATGATAAGCTCTAGAGAATATCTTACATTATTTCTTAAAATTGTTACTGAATAAGTCTCTGTGGATTGTTATACATTTTAATAGCTCACGCGAATTCAAGTTATATGTGTCATGCTTTTATATGATAATAATATTATTCCTTTAGCTTTAATCAATATTATTATGCATGCAATATAAAATATAGGTAAATAAATGAAAAAGGGCTGTTATTAATTACAAAAAATCCCATTGTTAATAAGGAGTGTGATCCATGGCATTATGAATAGCAAAATAAATGTGTTTTATTGCAGTGAGCGAAGTAGCACGGCTAGACAAGCAAGTGTCTGCAATGAGAGCAGATTTGGAAGCACTGAGAGAGCTCCAGAAAGAAACGTAACATTATTTATTTTATTTTTTAAGCTGAAAAAACTCTTTTTCAGAGCATAAGCAGGCAAACGGTCATACGGGTCAATTGATGGAAGGTGGTTACCGTCGGTCCTGGACTTCAGGCGTTATCAACGCGTTACTGACTGTTCCTAGGGATGATCCCGCATCTTAGAGGCACACCATGTCATTAAATTATAATTCACTCTGATGTATGAGTCTGTTTGTGTATCAAAATTTGTTGTATACAGTTTCTTTCTACCAAGACCGTGGAACTTCGTTTAGCCAAAATTATATTATTTTGTTTTTCAATCATATTTTATTCTATTTAGTCCCTTTTTCCTGGCCGTCGCGTCGTTTGGTATTTCTGGTGTCCACTGTCCAGCCGACGGTTCCCAACAGGTGGCGAGTCAGCTCGTTTGCTACTCATTTTAAAAATTGAAGTTTTGCTGTCAACAGGCAAAAGCGTCCTGTGAAGCTGAAGATGCGCGTGCGCCGGGAAGCGCCGAAGGCAGCGCCCCCGGGCGACGCGGGGGACGCGCGCGAGCAGAGCTACGCCTCCGACTCGGAGTACTTCACCGACTATCAGTCCGTGCTGGGTAATTGATTTTACAAAACGAAGCCCAATATAGTATAATCTGAATCACATAGTTTTTTAGTTATTTTCTAACTTATTGAAGCTTATTCTAATGTAGTCTGAATTGAAGTTCCCTGATTATTTAGTTATTTATCGTGTTAGCAATGAATTAAACAAGATTTAAAGAAATCCATATACATACCTGCTCTCCGTGTATCACTCAGTTTTCTAATAATTTATGATAAGTCATGATCCAACTGCCTAGTCGGTGCTAACCCTGTCTGCGGAGCGAGGGGTTCCGTGTCCAATTCATGGCCGGGGTACACACTTATGTGACGTATGTATGTTCTCTGGTTGTGGGCTCGTGGGTGTCAGGGATCACAACACAGGTAAACAGTGCAGGGGTATAATAGTGTAAGTGTTTATCCAATTACAATATGAATGTAGGTGAGACAATCTCTTAGGAATAGTTGTAGTGTGTACCTGTGCGTGTGTGTGTGTGCAGGCACGGACGGCGACATGGACAGCGAGGAGTTCTACGACGTGCACACGGACGACGAGGACGACACGCTGCGGGAGAGCCTGCGCAACGGCCACGCCGCGCCCGCGGACCCGCCGCACGACGTACGTATACCCGATATATACGAAGCGAACAACACGCATTATTCTTGTAAAGAAAGGTTACGATCGGGAATACTTCTGGAGTAACATAACTTGGATATTAGTTTGAAATATGACGTTGCTGTACTTTATACATTGACTTATTATTACTATGGACGTCGGGTCCGCGCTGAAAAATGTCCGAGCCAAATGAGTAACAAAACGCAAGGACAGAAACAATTCCGCGTTCACGACTGCAATCAAAATTAAACCGTGATGTAATGATTTTAGTGCTTAAATTACCTTGTTAACATTTCTATTCTTGCAATGGCTGGCGTTCACGACTGCAATCGAAATTAAACCGTGACACAATGATTTTAGTGTTTAAATTACCTTGTTAACTGCATGACATGACATGACTTAACTGACTGGGACATTTTTATCGCGATTTTAGTATGAGATTAGATGTCCATAGTAATAATAAGTCAATGACTTTATACCTTTAATTCCGGTTTATCGTTTCCAGGATCCTGTAGATGCGGAGAAACCGGATGTATTCAAGTCTCCACAACGGGACAGTACATAGCTGATAATGGAAAGGTGAGAGATGCACGATCTATACTAATAATAAAACTGTAACTCTGTTACTGTTACACGTGTTACCGGTCGGAACACGACAAGTCGTTTGACGGCAGACGAACGAGGGCCACGAGGGGTGGGAAGCTGGGCACCCTTGGCTGGGCTGCGGCCTTACACCACACAGGGCTTCTGTGGACCTGGTCCGCCGGCGTGGGGGTGGAGTCTGTATTCTAAGCTCTATGCGACAAGCTTACTAAAATAAAAGTGTAATAATATTATAACGCCAATATGCGTGCCACACCAGCACGTGTTTCGTCCCGAAGCGGAGCGTTTGCACTGTAAGTCGACTCTACGAGTGTTAGATTTAATACGCTTACCCTTCATCCTCATTCCCGAATTATGTTAGGAGATTCGGGAACGTATCTTTTGGCGTTCGGTTTACCTACCTTTCAAAATATTCGTTGGCCGGTTGTATGAATGAGTTTTTTAGACTGTGATAACGTGTTTTTTATTGTTTGCAGGTACCGTGGTTAGATCGGTGTATGGTGGAAGTAGTTAGGGGAGGTATTAGTGAACTTTATAATTATGTATAGACGGGTATGACGGTCTCTTAATGTCTTATGTAATTGAATATATCATTATTTTTTTCATGTAATGATTATAAACTTGATAGAATCTATAGGACTTTTTGTATTAAAAATGTATTGTTAGATCTAGCTGGGCACTGAAAAATAATTATTTTTTAGCACAGGTACGTTATTTTATATTCACAAGACGCAGTCTTTAATTCGTTTTCAAAGTGCTGCAAAGCAATTAGGAAGAATAAAGACTAAGGTCATCGAGAAAAGGCTCAAATTCTTGCAGAAACAAAATGCAAACGTCCGGATAGGTGCTTGCGCCATTGGAAAAATTGAGAGTAAAATTTAGCTAAATCATTACTAGCTGGGATTGATGTGACCTTCGGTTCAATGTGCTATCCAATTGTAACTTTTGCATATTACAAAGGTAAAGTTAAAACTAGTAAATCAGTTAAGATTTAATGTATAACAATTCGTGGGATATTGTATTTAATTTTATTTGGGAATATATAAATAAAATGAATATGATAAAAAAATATAATTTATTTCCGATTGTCTTAAAATGCTGATGTTAAAAATTTTGACCTGCCTCTAGAATTAAACTAATTTATTTTTCATGTTTAATACAAGTAACTACAATAATTATGGATATAAATTATTATGCTGCTTAATTAGAATTACATACATATACTGATGTAATTTAACCTTAAAGAGTAAGTAAATTAAAGCTCATTTTTCATAACATGGTACATAAAAAGTTGTATTCTACCTACTTTCCTCATAAATGTAGCTATCTTACGTTTTTTAAATCCGACTGGAAGTAATATACATATACACGTTCAAACCAACAAAAAACCTTAGCTTTATTAATTTAATAAAGATAAGGATGTCAGATAGAATGTTTCCTATAATCGGATGTTGGTTCGGAAACCTGAGATCGCGTTAATGCCTTCAGAGGCTGCAAATAATTCTTACCAAATTGATAAGTTTACGTAGGTAAATTTCGTATGTATTAAACTTTATTTACATCGTCGGCGTAGAATTCAGTAGGCGTTAAGCATTATACCAAGATTTGAAAGATCAATCTTGGCTTTTTCCCATTTGTGGCTCTGAGATATACGTGTGACGTGTGGGCCGATCTTGATCATTTTTACGTCAGTTGATAAATTTTGTGAACGAGTGCGAAAGAAATGATACGTAGTCGGGTTTTAAGTTATTTTCATTTAAAACATTAAGACGATTCCTTTATATTGTAACGTGGCTCACATCTGTTGGTGTCCATGTCGACGTAATGTTAGCGCAATTATTAATTCGTTGACATGATTTTATTATAGGTTCGGTGCTACTAACATTTTACATAGTCTATTAATTTTATTAATAATGATTTTTTGTTAATGAAACCGTTCAAATACAATTATATATTATTGTTTTTATTACATTTACTTAACTATTGTTTTGTAGACATTCCTAGTGGTCAGATCACGACTGTCTCCCGTGTAACCGGCCACGTGTATTCGAATATTGTTTTCGTTATCGAATTAAAACGTTAGCACAAATTAAATCGTTTATAATTATTTATTAACGTTGTATTTTGTATACTTGTTGTGCCATGATCTTGTAATCAAAACTGTTGTGTATTTGTCCGAAACGTTACGGATTTTATTTCTTTATGAAATGTTTTATGTATAGAGTACTTGTTGAACTGTAAAATTAGATTCTGACTGAGGGTTCAATTGTAAGGGTCTATATAAATAGACGAATAATATCGACGTCATCCGCTAGTTTATACTAGCGGATCCGTACGGCACGTGATGACGTCGACGTCACGTAGTGACAAGTCACGTGTAGGCGTAGCCACGTTCGGATCACAACCGTCAAGAGTTGAATAACGTTTGCTGTTCATATGATCCTGATTCATTATTATTTAAAATATTTCTGAGGCGCAAATTTTTGTTTATTGTTATTGTATGTGTATGTTGTAATGTTCTCTATAGTGAAACCGGACATTGTCCAGTCTGTCTGTGGATAATGTAACCTTCGAGTGCTCGAACATTATGTAGATATTATTTTTCTCATTATATTTTTGGGACATTATGGTATAGTATTTTGTTAAAATAAATGTCATTTTTGAGAAACTTGTTTCATTTCAACCTAATATGGCATTCGACGTACAATAGTTATTTAAAAAAAATTGTTCGAGTCGAATTTTATGGATCATATATTTGAAAGCTCGCCTTTGAAAACTCCCCACAATATTAAAGGATTAACACTTATCCCTTTTAACTACTTGTACCTTTTATTTGAGCATTAAAGAATTTAAAGAAAGTTAATACTTTGAATATTTTGATTACTTTGTTTCTCAATGTCCGGTGTCGGTCGCTGCTGATGCGTAATTAGTGTACCTTTTATGTATATGGGCTGAGCCATTCCGATATTGTTTACAAAATAATGCGAAGGAAAGAAAAAATAGTTTCTTTAAATCTTGAGGTAATCAAATGAGATTTGGTAGTATGTTATCTAATGCTCACAAGAATGTCAATATAATACAAAATTATAGTATAATTCGTATATTTTCTTACAGTTTATACATATACTCCTTTATATTATACATACATATCATTACACTTACATAACATCGAATTACATAGCCAAAACAAAGTGTAAATCTAACATTGTATTTATAATTAACACCAATATTTAGCACAAAGAATAAAATCTATCAAATGTAACAAACGTCGAATCGTTAAAAAGAAGACGTAAGAATCTATATTTCATATATTTGACACAAACGATAACTTATACAATAATTACAAGCTAATTAAAAACAATATTTTATTTTTACTTGATACATTACAGTTAAAACATGTTTGACACAATCCACTCCTCAAAGGTTTTAAAGTGATGGACGAACGTAAACAAGTGAATGAACGTAACATTTACGTGAAACGTAGAGATTGTCCGGGCAACTAACTAAATCTCAATTGTGCCCATAAAATAAAAGCTTATAAGTGAAACGAACAAATGACAGAAATGGTTTGTATACCTACTTTAAATTTAGGGCCAGTTTCACCGGTTCCGGATAAAGTTCCGGATAGCCCTAGGAATTTAACTCCCAGATAAACTACAACTTTTGGCTTCATAGGTATCTGACAGAAGTGACAGATAAAGTGTTGGATAGGTATCTGCCAGTTCAAGTGGCTGTTAAAGGCGTTATCTGACGGATAAAAAATGTTTCAAGTGGCGTTTCTATAAACACATTTTTGGAATTTGAAGTTTTGAACTGTAGTAAATCATATTATAAATCCTACTATTTTCGTTCTATAATGATAAAATTACACTTGAAAATATTAAAAAAGTCGAATTGGATTATTTTGAACAAAAAGTATTTTATTAATTAAGTTTTCAAAATAATTTTCAAATGACAATAATTTACATAGTAGTAACGAAACGCAAAAAAGCGACGTTGCCGCTCCGTCAACTGTTAAGTGGCAGATAAATTCCTAGGGCTATCCGGAACTTTATCCGGAACCGGTGAAACTGGCCCTTAATGTAACATTTCACATGCAATGGATAACCGTAATTCACTAACGATATACTATTGAGATATAGTTTAATAATAAAATGAAATTTCACTTGTTTCACTTGTTCTCGGTGTCATTCTATTGTGTTGTCAGTACTGAATGTCAGTGACTGTATGCTATCATCAGCACTTGAAATTAATTAATGATTCCCATGCATCATACATCTTTCATCGTTCACTGTACCTGCACCTACTCGAAGCCGGTTGAAACAGCTTTACAATGTCTTTATTCAATATATTTTCCTCCCGTAGATGAAGAAAGTTCAATCTCATACAAAACAGCATCCCTTCTCACTGAACCATACTTGAGCCAACAATAAAGATCCCCAAACAGTGCAATGGCTTGTTTATGACAAAAATTATGCAAACTAGAGTAATCATATTCACATATTATTATATACTTAAATATACAATGTTATAGTATAAAGTTTATACTATATTTATACTATAAACTATTGACGGACGATAAGTCAAAATGATAATTTAGTACATTATTTTTAATATAAGTTTTTCCTAATAACAAGTACTTAGGTGACTACGCATCCAACACCCGAGTTCGAACATCCTCGTATCTCATAGATCAGACTCGGAATAAGAATGCAACATAGAACCTCTCTTTACAAATATTACTAACTGAGACATTGTCGATAAGCAATGTGTTATTGAACGTGTATATTACATTCCAAATAGATGATCTAATAAGATTCCAATGTCGCGATCGCCATTCTAAGTCCACATCGATTAGTTATGTTATTAACATTTAAATATCTTCCAGTTCTGCCCGCCATTAGTTAACGGACTAACTCATAGTAATGATTTTTCTAAATATTTTTACATTAAAAGTTCCTATCCCTACAAACCGAATAGAGTATCTCCGTACGACCGCATTAGGTATGTAGTAAAAGTGTAACTAACCTAACATGGACCGTTCATATTAACATAAGCAAGAAACGCTCACATCCCTGCACTGTATTCAACAAAGCGAACAGCTTATCCAACGACGTAAAATAATTATAACCCATCGACAAAATGGTTGTATAGAAAAAATGTTTCCGTTTATCGTTATAGTTAGGTATTTAGATTGCCATAGAGTCTATGGTAATCGACTATCTAATAAATATAAACATCTAATTACAGTATGAGAATCGTATAGTCTATGGCATAGACTATACGATTCTCCAGACCTAGACGATTTTTATCTGTAAACTCCTACTGTACTAAAGTTCGTGACGACAATTGATCGATCGATCGATTAGGAGAGGCCCAATCACATTTAGAAAAATCATTAAATACCAAATTGTTATTTAAAACGTTATGTACACAGCAAGGGAATGCATTAGTCGACGTCCCGCGCCTACGGGCAGTCGCGCAGCACCTGCAGCGACTTCCTGAACAGCTCCTGCTGCGAGCGCGCGTGCTTTATCTCCAGCTCCCCGAGCTCGATCAGGCTGACACACAAACAGACGTAACATTATATTGGTGTACATATTATGTGCAGCGCACAGGGTAACATGACAAATGGCGCACCCTCTTTATTTACATAATCAATGTCAATAATAACAATAATCCAGAAAAGGCAGATGGTAGGTGTTAAAAAATAGCAAATGGAGAACCAGTGCCCAGAGTCAGCGCCGGCAGCGCTGACTGGTAGAGAATGCAACTAAGCATTAAGTATTTGCCCTTGTATACCCGAGTTTAAGGTATTACAAAATAAATAATATATGTTGTATTTTATCAAACATTTTATTACTAGGTTATTTCAAAGATGTGTTGTTATTATAATTTACTTACTGCTTACCATCAGGTGGGATTGTGGTCAATCAACTTATATTATGTAAAAAAAATAAAAAAAAATTGAGAACATTAAACTGTTTAGTTATTTTAGGCGCGTATTTTGAGGTGAAAACTTCTATAATATCGTTGTGATTTGGAATTCGATGAAACGGAAATGACGCGCAAATGAAACAAAACGGAAACGAAAATGAGACAGACACATTTTAACATGGGAGAAAATGAGATAGGAAGCATCGGCAAAATGGCGGCTTACGTAAGCAAAGCAAAACATAAATATTTGGACTGACAGTATTAGTTTTTTGAAGTGTTCACTTTTCACTTTTCTAGCACACATTGTGAGTGAATTGCACATATTGTTTTTTCATTACTGGTACCGATAATTCGGAGATTAAAGGGCGTTAAATGTTCATCCGTGTCGATGATGGTACACGGGCGGCGGCCACTCACCTCTTCCGGAAGGCGGCGACGCGGCGCGCGCGGAAGTCGAGCAGCTCCTCACGCGCGCGCGCCGACAGCTGCTCGAAGCGCGCGCACGCGTCCGCCTGCGCCTGCTCCGCCTGAGGAACGCGCACCCCGACCCGGTTACACTTTTTAGAGGCGACCGTCTCGGTCCTCAATGGTAACAACACATCGGTGACCGAATTAAGACATCAACGTCTTTGGACCTCATCGCCACTTAACATCAGGTGGGATTGTTGTCAAGGATTAACTTAGCATCGTATGAAAAAAAATAAAACGACACTCTTACTAACAATTACTAACTGGACTATTCCTAACAATAACTATACTATTTCCATTTCTTTATTTTCTCGATGACAGTTCTGTAGTAGTGTTGTGACCAAATAGGTAATGATATCGATCGCATATATTTATTATATTAAATTCATCAGATTTTGATTAAAATAAATAAACAAAGATTACCTGTCGTTATAATTATTACGTTTCATTGTCGAGTATCTACCTATACCTACTTATTTTACAACATCTTCGAAAATTTTAATAGAATAAATACGAATAAATACGAAATAAACAAGAATAAATACGTGTAACATCTTGTAATGAAATATAGTATAATATTAGTTAATAAATTTGTACAAAAGTATCCGGCAGCAATTAGTTTCTTACATATTGTAAAAAAATATCGGGTCTGTTATCGTGTTACGTTTATCGATATAGCCCATCCCTATCAGTTTCTCAGAATCAGGTATAACCTTGTACGTATGTAAACGTCATATTTTTATAAAATAATGCATACATAATGTAAAAAAGACGCTCGTTCAAGTTTTCACAGGAGCTGTCATCGAGAAAATAAAGAAATGGAAATAGTATAACAGGAATAACTATCACTAACAATCTCCAGTCCTCATACTTACTAACAAACTATGTAACCAACTAATGTTCTAACACCGTCTCCTTACCGAACCAACCATCCTAGTCCCCATATGAGTCTTGTTTCTATGCTGTGTGCTCATTTGCTACCTTAATTCTTTAAAAAAAACGCAACACAACGCCCGCGTCACTTTCTACAACACCAGGAGAATCATTAGTTATTATTACTGCTCTTTAATGTACACTCCTGCAAGTGACAGGCTCACACCGCACTGATATAATTAAGTATTAAATATATGTATATAAGTATTTGTGATATGTTGCTGAAGAGTCTAAATAAATAAATCAATCATCAATCATTTGAAATAATTATTTATAATTATTATTCATAATTATAATGAAAGCGACCTAATCACGAGAGTTAATAGACTTCATGTGACCAACTATTTAAAAATATGATTTTTTAGTGAGAAGCGTGCGTTACCTCTTGAACCTCCATCGGCTGTGCAAGCGTGAAGACAGAAATGTGAATTAATCAATTGTATGAGGCTTTGTAGTTGAAGTATTTACATGTGAAGTATTACAAGTGACGTGAATTTTGTGAGATTACTGTGGATTGACCGACTCACCACCGAGTCGAACCTGCTCGAAGGACCAAAAGTGTTAAGGGAACTTAAACAATAATTTGCTCCTCACTATAATATAGTTTAAATAATATCAACATACATAAACAAAATATTTTACATGTTTAAGAGAAAAAATGTGTAAATTTAAAATAACTGCATTGCACTCTTCATAGAACTGTGGTAGGTACAGAAATGTGGTCAGAAAATGATTTTATATACTCTTTATGAAACAAAACGTGTCACTTTAGTTTACACATGTATTTTGTAACGTATACGTGTGTATGAAAGTGAGTATAGTGTTAAAATCAATAATTAGTTTTCAAAAATATAATTTTTATACAAATTGTACGTAATACTCACGGCATGGACATCCTTGTTCTTGGCGCGAGCTCGCTCAAGGTTTCTGTTAGCGGCCTCGTACGCCGCCAGGCATCTGAAAACAAAACAGTTAGGGCGCGTTCACATAGGACATCCGTTTTACTGTATCTGTTTTAACGGGTCAGCATTTCCGTTGTGTGTGGGATTTTTACTGGATCCGGTATACTGGATTCTGTGTGAAATCGCTCATACAACTACATACGATACTAGCATCCAGTATTCCGGATCCAGTAAAACGGACGCGCCCTTAGAGTTGATTACATTTCGTTAAAGAATGGTCGATTGAAGTTATATTATTATTAGTTTGCGAAATTGATGTGCCATAAGGTTGACATCGTAGCATCGTAGCTTAATAATGGTGACCATCCCTGCAAAGCCAGAGGTCCCGGATTCGGTACGCGGCCGGGACATTTAGGTGACTGATAAATGCATGTTCTCGTGTCGTAGGTCTTATTTGTGTTGTACATTGCTCGCGACACAGAGAAACCTATTGCGGACATAGTAGAGTGCAAGTGTACATTTAAAATTTATAGGCTCTTTATTTGTAGCTGACGTTTGCGCATTTGTATATGCTTCAATTGCGTCGTGGTACATTCGGTATATAAAATGTGTCAAACTATTCTGACATCGCGCAATTGCAGATTCTATAAACTGGCAAGCTTGGGCCCCTAATAGCTGTTTCAGTATGAAGTGTATGTATAAAGAGTGAGTCACCTAAGTCTGCGAACGAGCACGGCCTTGGCTGCGTGCGCGTCCCGCATGTAGTAGCGCAGCGTGTCGGCCAGCTTCAGATCCTGGTCCGACGCCATACGACCTTCGATCTTCTGCAATACGAAATAAGAGTGATCTTCAGATAACGGTCATTGTCTAAGATTATGTTGTGTAATATTTTTTTATTACGAAAACCATTTAAAAAAATTAAAAAAAATTAAAATTAAAAGTGCTGAAAATGAGCAGAAAATCAACAGGACGTCTTGTTCACTAGTTGTCTGTGATAGACATAAACTATGACGTCACGCCGAGAGCGCCAAAATAGTGAACATTTAAAACACCCTTATTTTTTATTTCTTTCAATCACCATTTAGGATATAATCATATCAATTTAAAGTTGGTCGCAATTATTGTCATTTCAATTTATCATACTTATTAGTCGGATTAAAAGTTTAAAACTTATAACAATACAGACTATGTGCAGGCGTGAATTACCCGGCACTTGTCGAAGGTGTCGGCGGCGCGCGTGAGGAACCGCTCGGTGGGCGGCTGCTCGCGGCTCGCCAGCTGCGTGATGCACGACGACAGCTTGATGTGCGCGTCCGCCACCTCTGCAACGACACGCCCCCGGCCCCACACGTCACGTCACACACACGTCACATACACGTCACACACACGTGACACACACGTGACACACACGTCACACCATGCCCCCAGCGGAGAGCCGCCCGACTACCGACCGCGGTTGCTTCACTCACTCGGTTTTATTTCACGGTTAATTCTCAAAGAAATCGTAAAATTGTAAGCTGCAGCGAAAGGGTGATTTTGGACGCTCGTTTGTTATAACTCCATAAAAAAACTCAAACAAGGATAGCGGCTTTAATTATACACTTGCTGCAGTGAACGAAGACATTTAATGGAATTGCAATGTTATATGAAGTCTGCTAAGCTCCACTTTACTCATTGTAGTGTGAAATAAATTATAGTTTTGCTGAAACATATACTCGTCGTAAAATTGTATATATTCCAAATAAAATAAAAATAAATATAATAGTGTTGCAATCAAAGACATATAATAACTAAGGATGCGAAACATAATTACGAAAAATATGAAAAAGAAAGAGACAGATACACAAAGAGTACGCCAATTGACCGAATTTCACTGCCACACTTTTCGCGCACTACTGACATATCTATTTCTTTTTCACTTAAAATATCATTGATTGCAATCAAGTAACCTTTGTGTTTGGAGGTCATCCGGTCGACCTTGGCCACTGCCTCCTTGAGGTGCGAGTAGTACTCCTGCAGGAAGGCCGTCTCCTGCTCGAAGAAGTCGTTCACGTCGCGGACGGTGGCGCCCAGGTAGATCTCGTCCGTGGTCGTCGTCATTGAGCGCACCTGACGGGGTATGTCGTTACGGTGTAGTATACTTGGGATTACGTCACACATTTATAGTGGGGTCATCGTATCAATATGTGTGACATAACACCAGGGGAAGGGTTCACACATTTGTGATTACGCGTGACAAAGACAGCTTCAAAAACCATTAGAATTCTGTTGTAAAATAAGAGTCTCTTATCAGTATAGTTAAGCAAGCGAAATGATAATGTTTTTGGAATAGGCTAAACTTTATGACCCGTCTGAACTACTCTTCTGTCGAAACTCGCGTACGTCCCGCAGCTCCCGGGTTGACGTCACCAATGACACATTCGACTGCACGTGTTGTGGAGAGTTCGCTCACCAGTCCCCCGATGAGGTCCATCTTGCCGCGCGGCTTGGCGCACAGGTCGTGCTCGTACTCGAGGAAGACCCGCAGGTGCGCGTCGCCGCGGAACACCGGGTGCGCCGCCAGCCGCTGCAGGAACACCTCGTGCATCGCCACCGTCTTCTTGAACGTTGCCAGGTACTCGCTGTATGTACAAATTGATAACTTGAGATGTGTATAATAGTTAGTCCGCCGTGTTTAGAAGTCCGCCAAATTGGATTAAGAGTGACGAGTCTTTATTTTTCGAGTTATTCTCAGCAAGCCCTATCATTTGATACCCATATTGTAGGAGTGCATTTTTCGCCATCTTGAATATTCCGCCATGTTGATTTTAGAGTGATGTCATACAGCTAATCATGCATTGCCATCCAAACTAAACGTGTATCCAAAATTTCAGCTAAATTGGTTGAAGAGATCTGCTTCAAAATTGAGTTGCAAGATTTCACCAGAACAAGTTACATACATACATTGCAAGGTCAATAAAAGCTTTTAATGTTAAAAAAACTATGTGATGTTACTGTTTTGATGATATATTTAAGTTTTAACTTACTCTTCTAATTCCTCCTTCATCTTAAGGAATTCCTCCCTAGTCAAGGCTCCCTCTCCCTCACCCAAGCGTTGAAGCTTCTCTCGGGAAGCATCAAAGTCAGGTCGTGGAGGAGCAGGTGGAATCTGGGAAAGAGTGGGGTAAATGTAGCACACGAAAGTGTGAAGTAAGTACAATTTAGTGCAACATATTCTATCAGATATCCAGGAAAATTCAATAACAATGTATGAAAGCTGTACAAATTACCTACAGCTAAACTAAGCTACAGTACAAGTACAATTAATATTGCAATAACAAAGGTGTAAAATATAGGGAAGTTAACCTGTTTTTAATTAACTTCCTATTGCCTGTAATATTTGTGTTCTAAATTTTATTACAAATACAATTAGGTGATAAGCAAGATCAAATGTAGTGGAGTATCTTTCCACCCAATAACAAAAGGGTAAGATTCACGAATAAGCCGATTAATAACTCATATTTAAGCTGTCTCAGCTGTTCTCTTTGAGTATATAAATAGGGCATAATAGTTTTTAAAAAATTGTTCTACTCACAATATACCCAGCATACTCCTCATTTTCCTCGTAGCGATCATGCAGCCACACAAACTCCTCATGCTGCCTCACCACCAAGAACTCTGACTTCTGGAACTCCGGCAAGGTGGTCTTGGTGTGAACAGTAAACTTCACTTTTTCCTTTTCACTTAGAGCATCTGATATATCTACCTATTGGAGAAGACAAAGAAGAAATCAAGTCTAGTGTACTCGAAAATACATAAGTATTCGAGTCCAAAGCTGGAATTGAGTCTGACTCGAGTCAAGCTGTACTCAGCACATCGCTAATGTCTACTATTTTTTACTTTATCGTTTTTTATCTTAAGGATATCACTGATAATTAACTTTTAAATCTTATCTAGTTTGTGTTATTATTCATCATTAGATACATAATATTTTCATTAAACATATTAGTCTAATGCTAAAATGACCATCAATCCAAGATACTTACCAGTAGGCTATTGTCAGCCAAGGATACATTCTCACTAGGCTTCTTCTTCTCTGTTTTAGGTTCTCCCCCTGGAGGAGAAGAGACTTGTGGAGCTGACAGAGGATCATGATTAGTTTCTTCCACACAATCCTGCACCAAACCAAAAATAATATTAAAAATAGACATAGCCGATTCCAGGTTGGTTATTTTTGTCAAAATTATCTCTGCTTATTAATTATCAATAAGGAAGAAACTCGAATGAAATAGGGATTATGAGCTTAAAGGTTCAGGAAAAACAGCTTTAAGGTTTTCATGCTGAGGGATTTAGGTATATTATTTATCAAAGTAAGGATATAATAATCATATCATTTAATATTCTATGCCTGTTACAATAGTATTTATCATTGTAATCATTGTTATAAGTACTATTTAATGAGATATTGTAATTTAAACAAATTACTAGACACAAAAAATATTTAAAATAACAGCTCAGCTCAATAAAATAAATTAACATGAACGACCATATCGAACGATGTTTTGGATTCAACAATAAACTTTCTGATTAGAACTACCACGTCACATTTAAGTATAGAGAAGCAGTTATTGGTAGAACAATGTGTTTAAGTTATCCACTATAATTAACGTTTATTATAGCACGCATAACGGATACCTGGCTAGCGTAAAATTACAACAAAACAGTAATTAAATAAATACATAAAAAATGGTAATAGACTACGCCCCCTAGAAACAATGTTAAATTATAACTTTTAACCGTAAGGAGTTTTATGTCTGATAACTTACCATCATAGTGGCTAAGAGATTGTTTTAGCACCGGTAATAACTTAAGAGAAATAGGCTTAACTTAAACACAGTTTATAAATTAATATTCAGACAGAGTCGCTTCGCTTTCTACTTGCTTTCCGCTAAACAAAAAAGTCAAAAAACGGTTGACATGACATTGTCAAAAATATTTTTTTGGCAGCTCAGCTAGTCAATTTGTGATGTCACCCATAGAATATATATAAATCAGTGCCCATAGATTACTTATACCGCATATGCGGTATATTATACTGCATATTGCCGCATATTATACTAATACCTACCGCAACGAAGTTATAAAAATAACTTTTTTACTCATGAATACCAGACAAAAGTGATAAAAAACAATGACTGATTGACAACCATGTCTTCAATGTGATCATAAAAATCAATGAAATCGTGCTGGAACAATTTGTGAATGAATGAAAAACGAAGAGAAAAAATTACCTACCCACCATTGACATTACCCACTCAGTACGCAGTCGCATAGAGTTCAACCTACTGTGGTACGGCCGAGGCCGACACCCTACGAGTACGACCTACGTCCATAGATTAAAGTATGTAGTATACTACTTACTTACTACGTACTACGTCACTACGTTTCTTTTTAAGAGCCGGAGTAATAGTGTTAGTAGTAGTAGTAGTGTAGTGTGAGTAGTAGTGTGTGCTGTGTAATAGTATTCTGTGGTTCTGTGTCTCTGTGTGTTTGGATTCTGGCGGGAACCTTGAAAAAGCGCGGTTGTCTTTTTACTTTAATTTTAAAATTTTCTTTTAGATACCTAGTGAATTTTTAATAGTTAAAGTGAATTAAATATAGCTATTAGCTGCTGAAAAGCACAATAGCAATGGAGGTAAACGAGGGGGGCGGGTCTCACCCGCCCGCCTCAATAAAACGGCCACGGCCTACGGATGAAGGAGGAGGCTCTGGGTCTGGACGATCGGACTGCGGCGATGAGCGAGATGCGTATCTGCCTTATTATAAACCGAATTATAAACGACTCTATCCGGAAAATTCAACCAACACAGACTTTAAAGTGTATGTGGAATCCACAAAAGACGACAGATTGGGCAACAAGAGCCCTACTTACTTAAACCATATTTTCGCAATGGACATTAAAGGTGTGACGGGTATTCAGAGGGTGAATGCCAATAAAATAGCAGTTATCTTCAAGCAATATAATACGGCCAATAACTTTATTAATAACACCACATTCCTCACAAAATATGACATGAAGGCGTTCATACCGGCAGCGCAAATTGAAAAAACCGGCATTATTAGATTTGTTCCAACGAGTATATCTAACAAAGAACTTTACACAAGGCTTTCTTCAACATATGAAATAGTGGCAATAAGAAGGTTTTCAAAGAAAGTAGGACAAGAGCGCATTCCATTGCAGACTGTAAGCATCACTTTCTTATCTAATGTACTGCCTAATAATGTACAATATGATCTATTCTCGTACAGAGTTTTTGAATACATTCCACCATTACTACAGTGCTATAAGTGTTTTAAATTTAATCATTCAGCAAAGATTTGTAATGGTAAACAAAGATGTAGTATTTGTGGAGGTGAACACTTGTATAAGGAATGTGATAAACCAACAGAAATCAGCTGTATAAATTGTAGTGGGCCTCATCTCGCGATATCTAGATTATGTCCGATTAAAACTAAGAAGATTATAGAAAAGAAAAACAACATATCTTATGCAAGTGCCGCCTTAACAAAACAGGTCGCCATCAATGGAACAGATTTCCCTACACTCCCACCACCAAAACCACAACCTGTAAATAGTAATGTTATTGTAAATAAGTCTGTAAATACCTCTGTAAATAAGCCTGTACGAGATGTAAATAAAGTTAAAATAGTTAATTCTAAGGAAGACCTTAAAACTCAAATAATTTCCAACAACGATGTACTTATGGCCCTAGTGCAGACGTTGGTGGAATTAGCCAATAAAGATGACAGTACACCCACTAATATGAAAACTATTAAAGATGCATTATTAAAAAACTTAACATAATGGATTGTGTAGGGCCTAGTCCTACACAATCCAAGCTACGTATTGCTCAGTATAACATTCAAAGTGCAAATAGTAAAAAACCTTTATTAATTCAATTCTTAAAACAACAAAATATTGATATTTGCCTTCTTAATGAGACATGGTTCAAAGATAATAATTTTAAAATACCAGGATATAATATTTACAACAAAAATTCAAACAATGCTCATAATGGAGTTGCAATACTGATTAAACCATACCTTAAGTATAATATATTAAATACCAGATTTTATGAGGACATTCAAACAGTTGCTGTGTCTGTATCAACTGGACATAGCAGTTTAACAATTCTCTGTGTATACTGTCCGCCTTCAAGTGGGCGAATACGAATTAATAGACTCCGTTACATTATTAATGATCTGCCAAAGCCCATATTTATGAGTGGTGATTTTAATGCTCATCATATTGCATTTGGTTGTCAGTCAACCAAAGGTAGAGGTCAGGATTTATTTAATTTAATTGATGACTTAGATTTGTGTATTTTAAATGATGGTAGACCTACAACTGTAAATCGCCCTAGTCAAACTCCTTCTGCCATTGATGTAAGCTTCATAAGTGGCAGCCTCGCACCACTATGTGAATGGTCTGTACATGACGACACAATGGGAAGTTACCATTATCCAACAATAACAGAGATTTCATTAAATATAGATAAATATCATCTCAATTCCCCTGTAGATAGGTTCATATATAAAAAAGCTGACTGGGCAACATACACAGCTCTTTCAAAAACAATGTTTAATGATTTGGTACTTCAATCACATGATCCTATTTCAACCTATAATAATTTCTGTTCTCATTTAGATACTCTTAAAGAAATGTCAATTCCAAAGCTCACTAAAACAAACACTTTCATAAGCAGACCACCATCTCCTTGGTGGAATAGTATATGCGAACAAAGTGTTATTGCTTCATATAATGCACTAAAACTATATAGAAAAGAGCCTACTATTGAGAATTATATTAATTACAAAAGAAAAGATGCCCAGAAAAAGAGAACAATTTCAGAACAGAAAAAAATTGGATGGAATAACTTATGTAACACTTTTAATAGAAATACTCCCATAAGTAAAATTTGGAATTTATTAAAAATGTTCAAAGGCATAAGACCTAAGAATAAATCATATACAGATGAGTTTATATCTCCACTTTTAGATAAATTATCAGATAATAGCAATTTAATTGAAGTAGATCAACTGAACATTCTTTTTGAAATCAACAATGATAACCCAAATTCTAAATTTTTACTAGATCCATTTTCATGGTCTGAATTTTCAACAAGTTTGCAGTCTAGACGAAATACAACTCCTGGCTTAGATGATTATCCTTACATTATAATTAAAAACTTAGATGTATCTGTACAAAAGTTGTTTCTTAAAATCCTCAATTTGCTTTGGCATAATAAAGTTATTCCACAGTCATGGAAAACACAGTGTGTTGTCCCAATACTTAAGCCCGACAAATCTCCTGAGTTTGCTAGTTCTTATAGACCAATTTCCTTGTCATCCTGTCTTGGTAAAATATTCGAAAATATGGTGAAAGTCCGTCTTGATTGGTATGTTGAATCCAAGTGTTTAATTCCACATATACAATATGGCTTCCGTAGAGGACGTAGTAGTGCAGACAGTTTCACCTCTTTAATCTCTGACCTGAAAAATGCAAAACATAGAAAATTAAATACTGTTTGTGTATTCCTAGACGTTCAAAGTGCTTTTGACAGTGTTGATCCTGGCATACTAGTTCAAATCATGTCTAGGTTAGGTGTGCCCGGGCACTTATGTAAGTGGATTTATAATTTTTTGAACAACAGGACAATCTATGCTAGGCATAACAATATTTTATATGGACCCAAATGTGCCTCAAGAGGTACAATGCAGGGTGCCACATTATCTCCATTGCTGTACAATATATACACAAGTGAGATTTGTAAATATGTAAATAATAAGGATATAAATATTTTACAATTTGCTGATGACATTGTATTATACAGCAGAAATTACAACTTAGAGATTGCAATAGACAATATTAACAAATCCTTACATCAACTATTACAATATTATAATGATCATTTACATTTGAAAATTAACCCCTCTAAAAGTAGTGTTATGTTTTTTGGTAATGAAACCTCAAATTCAAATATTATTTACAATAATGAAATTATAAATAGAGTCAATTCAAAGAAATTTTTAGGAATAATACTGGATCAAAAACTAACTTTTGAAGAACATATTAAACATGTATCCAAAAATGCTCACATAGGACTAAATCTTATTAGATCACTTTGTGGTATAACATGGGGTGCAGACCCGAAAATATTGTCAATATTGTACAAAAGTATTGTTAGAAGTCACTTAGATTATAGCTCACTCGCTTATATAAATAGTTCTCATGTAAATAAATTAGACATATTGCAGAATAAGGCTTTAAGAATAATATCTGGTGCTATGTGCTCGACTCCCATAAGGGCCATGGAAGTTGAGACAAAAGTGATGCCTTTGATTTTGAGACGGATCTTACTTGCTGAAAGATACTGTCTCAAATTAATAGCATCAAATAACACTCAAGTAATAAACAAAATTGTACCTTATATAGATAGATCCCCAAGAAGACCATTAACAACAGCACAAGGTCTACTATGCGGTAATTCTCCAACACTGTCCGATATATTTCTGGAAATAGACAATAGTTTATCAAAAATTAGAAAACAGTATCCATGGCCATGTTACTCTTTCTCTTATCAGTGTATTTCACATCCAATTAATGTAATTCAAGAGACAATAAACAATAATTCAGAAATGCTTAAATTTTTAGAGGAAAATACAAAGTACTATGTTATCTACACTGATGGGAGCAAAGCAAGTGATTATGTACATGCTGCTCTATATGATCCACAAGCAAAATTTTCTTCAAGCTTTATTCTGCATGAACCCTGCTCTATATTTACGGCAGAGGCATATGCAGTGTATCAGGCATTGATGCGTATTCGTGAAATCAATAACATTAAATATTTTTTAATAATTTCTGATTCCTTAAGTTTGATAACAGCTTTAACTACCCTCACAGTTAAATTCAAGTCCAATTATATCCTTTACTTCATTAAACAAATAATTCACCAATATCACATTAAAAATATCCAAGTTTTCTTTCTATGGGTGCCTTCCCACAAAGGTATCTCTGGCAATGAAATGGCTGATAAAACTGCATATGAAGGAGTTAATGCTGTTGACGTTAGACATACAATGAATGTTCCTATGTCCGATTACTTGCAATGTATTGACCAGAATATTCAAAAGTTGTGGTTAGAAATGTGGAAGAAAGATCAAGATACGAAAGGAAAATGGTATGGAAGCATACAAGAAAGCTTACCTGCAAGACCTTGGTATCATCGTATGGAAGATGCTACTAGAGAGTTTATTACTATCATAAATAGACTGCGTTTTGGTCATAATACTGCACCGTCACACCTTGCTCGACTCGGCATTATTGCGAATAAAAACTGTTCATACTGTAATTCAAGTGATGGAACTGTGGAGCACATTATCTTTGATTGTCAAAAATTTTTAATCGACAGACTAGTGTTGGCCAGTGAACTTAGTGATGTTGAAAATAAGTGTGATTTATTGTCCCGCCCGCCGCCATTAAAACAATTGCTACAAAACGAACTTAATTACAAGCATATCTACAAATACATCAAGAATACAATTAAAACAATTTAATTGAATGTGCTCATAGGCGTAATATTACGCCTATGAATGAGCTATGGAAAATAAGAGTTGACCTAAAGGTTTTAAATACCAGGTCATAAAATCCCAAAAAAAAAAAAAAAATCTGTGTGTTTGTTTTTGAGAAGGCAAGGCAACATTTTCCATTTTAGGTATTACATTTCTCTATAGGCAACATTGATCGACAACTTTGACAGTTTGACTTTTGACTGACTTCGAGATCGAGTCTTCGTCTTCGACAACTTCGCAACGCAAGTACAAAAGTAATGGAATCGCGCAAATAATTAATTGTTTTTAATGTAATTCAGTGAAAAGATACAAGTTATACTACACAGAATGGGTACCCAGAAGCCTGGAGAATGGGCAAATTCTCTCATAGCTAGATTTGAAGAGCAGGTGAATATTTTATTCTTAATGTTATGATAAAATATGACCCACCCAGCACTATTGTTTATTTATTGATTTTGAATAGATAGATCAATGTTTATATTTTAACATAAATTATCTAATACGCATACGTAAATTTCAATTCATAGTATCCGACTGCCTTGCAGAGCTTTACGCCTACACAAAAATCAATATTGTTCCGGCGTATTACACTTTTGTATACATGCGTATGTCGGCGAGTACTATTCATGAATTTCATGATAAAATGAAGACTGGTTATTGGAATTGTGCTAGTAGACGATTTTTATTAGATAAGATATGGGGGTTTTGTCCAGCTACAGAAAATAATATATATATTTGGTAGCGTTAGCAAATTACGTCTATAAATTTCGCCCACGTACGACTTCCGACACTTTCAGTATGCGGCGTTTTTCCTTAGAATATCTGCAGTTCAATAACATTCTGTGATTTGAAAATGTAAGGATTTAAGTTACTTCTTAAGTTATTGTATCACCTTAAACTAGGGTATACAAGGGCAAAAACTTAAATGTCTGATAGTATTCTCGACCAGTCAGTCCTAGGTGGATGTAGATAAAGCAGATGGTATGTGTTAAAACCAATTGCAAAAGGAGAAGAGAATATAAATTTAATTTATATTTTAAAACTGATGTTCAATAGGTTCAGGTAGAATAATACAGTAATGAAACAAAATCGATCACTAAAGTAGGTGTTTTGTTATAATCATCATTACAAATAAGCAGTGATAAACTTTTTTAATCTTGCCTGCGTCGGTGTTCCCACCTGCGTATGATGTGGGAGTCTTCAATAGGCTTTTAATAAGCTAGTGCGTCCAACGTCTTCGGCTTCTTCGCCACTTACCATCAGGTGGGATAGTTGACAAGCATTAACTTATCTCATGTAAAAAAAAATATAGTTGACAAAAAAACAGAAAAGCCATAATGCAAGTGATCACCATCACCCAACGTCATTAGTAACACTAAAGGCTAATTACTATTGTGATGTGAGGAGTTGGAGGAGGAGGAGGTTGATCATAATGTGAGCCCGAGACCAGATATCTTGTTATGTTGGATATTTTTGATTTTATTATTGAATAATATAAATTAAATATGACCAAGCCTTTTTTTTCTTTTGACACCTTGTCATTGATAGTATTATTTTGTGTACTTGTATTTGTGTTTTTATCAATAAAATTATTATTTAAGGAGCAGTGCTGATGATACTTTTATTTTTAAGGGTATGGGGAATGAGTGGGCCCCGGTGGATGATTTAATGAAGATAGGTGTATTTTAATATTGAATGTGGATCAAACATTATTTACAGCTTCCCTACAAAACTGGAGCTCAGAATCTCCATTCACGCATCAATGAGGAGCAATGCAAGGCCTGTCTGGTGCAGATCAGCCGTCATCGCTTCTCGCTGGTTATCTCCGGCCTTACCAAGATACTGCAAAGAGTCAATGAGTTGGTGAGTTTAATTTAAGAAAACTACTGTATAATTTTTCATAGGGTTATATGTAGACTATACTGATGCAGTACACATAATGTATGGATTTATATAACACTAGCTGTCCCAGTGAACTTTTACTGCTCCATATTTTAATAAACAAATTTGGTGACATATCGACAGCAGCGCCACCTACTACTATTGGTCTTAGCCTTCCTCGATAAATGGACTTTCCAACAAAAAACATTTTTTTCAATTCAAACCAGAAGTCTAATATTAGCCAGTTCAACCAAACAAACAAACAAACTCTTCAACTTTATAATATTAGTATAGATTGTATACTAATATTATAAATATAGATACTACTTTTAGGGTTTCGTTTCCAAAGTGTGACAAACAGAACCATTTAACTCAAAAAGATTTAACTCAACAAGAACAGCAATCAGTAATATCATAATATATTTACACAGTACTGCCAGCAGTACCAGCCGTCGTTGACAACATGCATCAATCGACCCCAAACGGAGCTGGAGAAGGGTTACCACGACAGTCTGGTCATAGTGCTGGACACCCTGGAGATCTGCCTCAGCTCACAGCCAAAGGATACTGCTAAGTATGACGAGGCGATGAATGTTAAGATCCTGCTGCGGGAGGTCTGCCAGTTCATTGGTAAGTGAACACTTTAAGTTAGTTGGAATAATCTGCTATAATGTATTTGTTGTGTTTCAAAATCATTGATTGGACATTCATGGGCATGTAAAATTCTACTTTGTGTCTTGCGTTTAAGATCGCAAATTCATTTTGTCTCGAATTGTATAGACTGTAGTGTGGCATTGTCTTTGAGCACGTTCCATTAAGCGATCACAACGCACAAAAAAATCCTTTTTCAATAAAAAAACAGTTGTTTTGCTGTTATTATTGGGTAGAAAAAAGACAAATCTGAGACAAAATGAATTTGTAACCTAACACAAAGTACACATGGTAGAATTTCGCATTCGTCGTATAAATGTTGTGTTGTGTTTATTAAGGCGTGGTATATGTTGTAGACATGCGCAACGAAACGAACGTGAACAACGCGTTGCTGCGGCAGCTGGCCAGCAAGGTGCTGTTCGCGCTCAGCCTCAACTTCTTCAACGCTGTCTTCAACAGGATCAGTGCGCGCCTACAGGTATTAAACCGAACAGTTCTTCAGATAGACAGACTATACCAAGACCCTCGGGCGGAGCGTTTATGTAAATTGATGTGTGTGGATGTGATTGTTTTTTAATTTATCTTTCTGGAACTTATGATTTTAAACTTAACTCATACAGGTTTTCACGATATATTATGTATTTCGTTACTTTATCTTTCAGGAACTGTCATCTAGTTCAGAAGAAAACCCTGATTATACTGACATAGAGTTAATACAACACGTCAATGTTGATATCTTAAGGCTCATTCGGCTCTTGCAAGGTATGTTTTTGTTGTGATACGCCTCATTTAGATAATCGCTCGGATATTCGGTCTACTTTCTCGCCGAATATTCGTACACGAGAACAAGCACGAATAAACCCGATTACATAATTATTCGTATACTTGATTTTATCTTCCTCCCTCTCTATCTAAATACGTGTACGAATACATACGAGATATTCTGTAATTCGCCCTAAAATACCGACACAAATCCGAGAACGAACCGATACCGAAGATGACCGAATAGGCCGTTTACATGATATCTAAACGGGGCGTTATTTAATATATTGAATGAAAGCTTATAAAAAAACGATTAACTTAACTATGCATTATATTATGGAGTTGAAAATTATATATTAAGCATATTTATTTTCAGAATCCATACAAAAGTTTAAGCTTTTGAGGAAGTCGGCACACATAGTTCTTGTTACATCCCTAGAGAAGGCTATTTGGAATTGGATGGATACATACCCACAAGTGAGTATGCGTTAGCGCTGAGAGATCTTCCTCTTGGCACGGTAATGGTATGCAAGCTTCACGTAAGCTCCAATAGTTTTAAATTCATGTGTGTTGAAAAGTTTAATGTTTAAAGAAAATGTTAAAACGATGGCGTAGTTGACTAAGGCTTTACACAACGGGTTTCCGACCACAGCCACCGGTGGCCAGCGGCAAGCAGTTCACAGATTTTTTCATACTTATTCACACGCGTGGCGAGTGTGTTACGTTTCAAATGCATTTATAAAGGGCAACTTTGAATTAAAAAAACAAAAGTTGTTACCCAATGATGTCGTTTTGATTGGGCAGGAGTTCGCGGATGTACAGTGCCGGCCCAACGAGGAGCTGGGCAAGTGCTGCGACACGCTGTTCGACATGCTGCAGGACAGCTTCTCCGACAACAAGAAGTCCAGGGTCGCCATGTGGCCGCTGCAGATCATGCTGCTCATATTGAACCCGGTGAGTGTTTGGTATTAACCTAAGTTGTAGGATCAACTCATACTGGCGCAGAGTCAATAAGTAAAAGTTAATGAAGAAAAACGCTCTTTCTCCATTTTAAGTGCAGTTTTGTTTTCCTTGCAGAAAGTTCTAGAAGAGATAGTGAATGCTGACAGCGGCGCTCCCTGCAGCCCGAGACACACGAAAAAGAAAATTTTCATTGATACCGTTAAGCGGGGTCTGAGTAAGTGACAAATGTACTACACATAAAAACATGAAATCAATAATATTAAAAAATTACTTATTAAAGTCGGTGATAACATAGTTTATGTTACTGATATCCCGTGCGTGCGCGTTGCGAATGATGAGGCAAACGTTTACACGCAGGCTGTTAACATGACGTAACATGCCGTGTCATGTTCCGCCGCAGGTCCGCAGAACAACTCGAAGCAGCTGACGGAGGCGGCGGCCGTGAGCTGCGTGAAGCTGTGCAAGGCCTCCACCTACATCAACATGGCCGACTCGGGACACGTCACCTTCGCGCTCGTCAAGTCCACCCTCAGCGACCTCAAGGTTACACACCACACTTAACGCTTCCACAAGTTCCGTAGACCATTCGCATTCGCACCTATAATATTGTCAATATTCAGATTAATATAAATTATATTTGCTCCAGGCTCTGCTGTTCAACCCGGCCAAGTCGTACATCCGCAGCGGCGTGATCTCCAGCTACCCCGAGCTGGAGTTGATGACGGACTGCCTGGTGGCGCTGTTCCGCATCATGCCGCACACCAACGACGCGGTCAAGATGTGCCTGTCGTTGCACGCGCACATCTCCTACCACTACGTCGCTGTTAATTCGCTGCTCAGGTAACGCCGATGGATGTATTGAGCCTGAAGTCATGACTATATTTGTCTATTACGTCGGAGAAATACATGAGCTGCGTAAATTGGATGGCTGGAAAATAATAATGGTGATTATAAGACATGTCGTCTCTCCTCAGAATGAGAGAAGTGGTTAAACATGAAAGTGAATGTTGTATTTGTCGTCAGGGTGATCAAACAGCCGCGGCTGCCGTGGTGGCCGCAGATCGAGCTGCTGTACCCGCGCGCGGCCGAGCTGCGCGCCATGTTCACCGACACGCTCAATAAGGCCACGCAGGTAACGCCCTAACACACACGCACGTAAACAAGCACGCACGCACGTACACACGCACGCACATCCACACGAACGCACAAACGCACGCATACGCATTAGCGAATTACTTTACGGAGCCTAGTTAGTTGAAATCAATCTTATATTATGGTTAAATGTGGAACGTCTTTTATTTGGGTTTATAAGGGGCAAAGGGGATGTAAATGGGCTGTAGACTAGATATAATGCTATACAAAAAGAAAAGGACAGAATAGCTACGATTGTATAAGTATTAACGCTGCAATCCATCCACGATCCTTGAGCTGTTCTGTAAACTATAACGAACGCTTAAGGAAACCACAAGGTGATGGACGGTTTATAGTACTCTACTTGGATAACAGATGGCGCAACAGTCATTACTAATACTACTACTACTGCTGTCGTTACTACTTACGATTTACGTTGAACCCGGTTGTGTGCTCCTAACACAGTTACATCCATTTAATTCTGTGTCCAGGGCTACATAGTGCACACCCCACTTCGTATGATCTCCCTATCGCTGAAGTCCAAGGAAGTCCAAACGAAGTTCAACAAGACGGAGGAGATGCTGGCGTACAGAAACCTGCTGCTGTTGCTGGTCAAGTTGATCCACGCTGACCCCATGTTGATGTTGAGCGTGAGTAGCACATCACAATCTATTGATAACCATTTTACAAGGTGATAGGTCTTCTCAGAAATGTAATCGCCGGTAGACTGATGAAGTCTGCGCCACATTTTATCGCCGTTTTGATATATAGCCTGTCACGGTCGCCAAATCCTTGTTAGGGTTTCAATGAAATGCTGATTGATTCCAACAATACGTTTACTATGCTTTGAGATACAATTTGTACATAGGAAAAGGTACTGAAAACAAATATATAACGAGCGTCCGTCTCGTATAGCGCCATCCGGCGAATGAATGAACTCGCGCGCCGTAGCGATATTAAAAGAGGACTGTGGCCGCGATCCGCCTGCGGCTGCGCCGGCTATGCATAGGTGTGTACATCTAGTGCGTAGTATTTGTTCTCCGAACATAGCCAGCTAAAGATTTCATCGTCCACTTGGCAGGGTTTGTGTACGCCAATTTTAACTTACGGCGTACTAATGTATGGCGTAGTTCAGATGGGATATGAATGTTTGGTAACCACTTATATGTATGCAAATGTGGGACGCAGCTAACAACTATTGTAATCAGCGCAACCCCCTTTCCGACTGCTAAGCTCGGGTTTTCGCTCACAATGTGAGAGGTCCAAGTCATTGTAGTTACAGTCATAATTAGTAGTATAATATCCGTGTTCGTGTTCAGAACCCGGGGCGGTCGGGCGTGGAGGTGCAGTCGTCGACGACGGAGTTGATGAACGGGCTGGTGTCGCTGGTGCACCACACGGGCATGGGCGAGATCGCGCAGGAGGCCATGGACGCGCTGCTGGCGCTGCACCGGCCGGACCGCGTGCGCATGTGGAACCCGGAGGCGCCGCTCAACACCTTCTGGGACATCAGGTTAATATAGTCGGTCTCATCCCGAGGACTATGGACGTGAGGATGTTTGTTAGATACGATGTTCACGTCAAAACGGTTTTGGTTGGAGGTGACAATATTAGGTCTACGCACATTAAACCAACTTAACTGCCACCCGGCGCAAGCTTTCAATTTTAAACATTTCACATAGTAATATATAACACACGCGTACAAAGTGCAACTTCTTTACATTTTATTTAAATTTTTTGTAAGTACTGTTTAAGTTAATTTTTTTTTAATTTAGCCCAACGCCCCCCCCCCCCCCCCCTAATTATAATTTCTCGCGACGATACGTCGATATATTAACTATTCATATTGTTGATATATATTGAATATTTTAAGCTTTTATTGGCCGTTACATATTTTTTCAAATATGTCCAGTGTAAAGACATAAACCTTAGTACAGTTCAAACCCCGTGTGTGTCGGCCCCGCAGCTCGCAGGTGCTGTACAACATCAGCCAGAAGCTGATCCAGCGTCAGATCGGCAACTACCGCGAGGTGCTCCGCTGGCTGCGCGACGTGCTCACCTGCCGGAACGAGTTCCTCGCCAAGCACAAGGACTACGCCAACGTGGGCTGCCACGTGCCGATCTGCAAGCAGGCGCACATCAAGCTGGAGGTACCGCCTGTGTTACACCGCCGCCTGTCCGTAAACAATAGTAGAATGTTTTCGCACAAGTTGCGTACTAAGGCTGGGTCGTGTACGCTTCGCTACGTGTACGCACCCCCGAACGCACACGAATGATAACGTCCACAGGCACTGGGCAAAATTGTGTTGCTGTGGACAATTAAAAGTTTTTCCCTCTTAACTTTTTAAATGTTTTAATAGTTATTCTCCTATTCCGGTGAAGACAAAATCCAAAACCACAAAAATCGTAACAATTTGTCCAGCCGTTCTTGAGTTATAAATAGTCTAACTAACACGACTCTCTTTTATATACATTATGTATGTATAAAAGATAGGATGCGTACTATAAAATGGACATAAAAAATTCTCTGTTGCTAACATTGGCAATGAACCGTAGGTTACGTTAATCTCGTCGGTATGTATACGCAGGTGGTGTTCCTGATGTGCCTGTGGTCGATCGACACGGACGTGGTGCTGGTGGCGATGTCGTGCTTCGCGCTGCTCTGCCAGGAGGCGGACGTGCGCTGCGGGCCCGACGACATCTCCGTGCACCACCTGCTGCCCAACTACGCCGTGTTCCAGGAGATCGCGCACACCTCCACCGTGCTCACCACCGGTCGGTTGGTGCTTGATTACCTATATAGTACGGCCGGCGGTTCTAGGCCGCTCTAAAGTTAGGCTTTCAGATATTGTGCGTAGGTACAGTACTTTAGAGAGAGATAGCGACACGAACACTGAGCGTGTGAGTGAAACAAACAATGCTTTGTGGTGTGATGTGGGGAGCACGTTAGGGTCGCCATGTGATGTGTGGTTATATATAAAGTGACACCCCGCTTACACTTGTCACTAAAATGACTTCTGCGCAGCGATCTGAACAAAGTTCTGACCGGCCTAGAACCGCCGGCCGTACTCTACCCGACTCCTATTAAACCGATCGTTGACCGATCCATTTCGAGTACCAGTAACGAGTCGTTAGGTCGTCCCTTATAATATTTATTTATAGGAACACTTTTCAGTCACTCCTCGTACATAGTTCTGCTATACGTAAACGAATTTCGAATTTAGAAACCGGGCTATAATCTTTCGGCAAATCTTTGTATATAGGTTCCTCAAGTGACGCAAGTGAGCAATAAGAAAGGATTTTTGGATATTGGCGGGCGAAGCCGCGGGTTAATGCTAGTCTTATTATAAGTGAGCTCGTAGATAGAAAAACACAAGTCGGTTTTCAGTAACGTAAACAACTAGTTTGTACATGTAAACAATTGTGTTACCGTTATTTAATATTGATTACAAGCAGCTAGTCAGGACCTGGGCAGGGGTTGCTACTACAAAAATATTCACAGTGAGTATAAATACAGCTACAATACAATGACAGTTTGGTGAAATGACAGTGACGGAACTCTCTTAACGTGTTCGATGTCATGAACTTCGATGTAATGGAATTCGATGTGGCGTATGGAACCCTAGAATACAATCATTACAAAGATCGTTCCAAAACCCGTTTTTTATGACATAAACGATTTTTTCAGTAAAATTATTTAGTTTTTTTGACATAATTATTTTAATTGGTTGCGACGAAATTCAGCACTAGTATCACGTAGTATTTGATATTTAATTTCTTTTATACATTTAATATTCAATTTAAATGCTTAATATTTTATCAGTAGTATAGTTTATAATATATTGTGCTCAGTATCGGTTGGGGTGTGGTATTTATACAGCATGTATGTCTGTCCGTACAGGTTCGGCGGCGCTGCAAAAGCGCATCATGGCGCTGCTGCGCAAGATCGAGCACTGCGTCAACGGCGTGCAGCCCGTCTGGGAGGAGACGTTCAGGTGTTGGTGTGTACTCCTATACTACTTACTATACATCATGTATATATTATTTAAAAACAGACTAGGTTTCGGAGATCATACATTTTTTTATGTATAAAAAAATTATCATTACTACAAGCGTAAACATGGCACTTGTTTGAATTCTTCGTAATATCTGCGTGTCGCTCATTCAACACATTGAAAAGTACACGTAACATCACATTTAATTTTATACACTGGGTCGCAACAAAATCACGCGCCATATTCTGTTCGACCCTTTTCGTCACATTGGTACTTTGGCAGCTGCAACATCTAATTCAAGCCAGCAGATAAAAACTGTAAGTTAAATTATTTTGTTCGGGGCTTCGAGTTCGGGGTAGTTGGCTGCAGCTGCAGCGACAACCCAGCTGCTGGCCTCCGGACGTGTGCGTGAAACCGGAGATCACGCGCGGACACAGAAGCATCACCTCCTTTTTCTGTTAATGTCAATACCTCATCTTCCCTTGTGTTGAGTATTTCGTAATAAATATTAGTCTCATGCCTTGGGAACGCCAATCCCTTGACCTGTACGGACTGACTCGTGACAGCATTCCAACAGCTGGAGCGCCCAGGTGAGTGCCCGTTTTTGAGATGTGTCACAGGCCCCACCGATCCCCGTTGTACGATACAAATTGAAGTGCAAATAACGGAATAAATGTTCCTTCTTCCTCTCCAGGGACTCGTTGTGCAAGCTGCTGCAGAAGTACCCGAAGGGCGTGGGCGCGGCGGACGAGCCGCTCGAGCCGCTGCACCGCGCCGCCGCCAAGCGCAGGGTCTCGCAGCACCCCGCCTCCGAGCACGACCTGGAGGTGACCTTGATGACCTCACTGATTTGGCTAACCTTGATAACCATACATTCATCCTTGGGGGTATTATGTAAGGGCTTCCTAGGTAGAGTCACGATCACATAGGCTTCTTTAATCGGACTACAATTTAGCGATGGTTGTCGTCAGATGCAAGTACAAGAGTGGGCGAACATCACGTCATTCCTGTGCGCACTGGGCGGAGTCTGCTTGCAGAGGAAACCGGTGTCCGCTTGGGCCAATGTACACGGTGAGTCCTTCTTCAGTTTTCAAAGTGGGTGATGAGGCTCATTTGTGGTCCTGAAACATCTCAAAGGGGTGAGATAACAACTAGGAGTATGGAGGGGGGGGGGGGGGGTTATTTTTGCGTATTATGCATTTTGTTAATGCAACGGGTCCCGTACGCCACATCGAAATTACATTACATCGAAGTTCATGACATCGAGAACACCTTACATCGATAGCTTATTATATCGATCTATCATCACATCGATCGTTCATTACACTGAAAGGTTAATGAATCAAGTTTATGACATCGAAGCTTTATCTAATTTTTGTACATACATAAACTTACATGGTTATCAATAACTGCTTTTTTATAAATTATGATAAGTTCTCGCGTGACTACGACTCTCCCTGGTGGTAAGTGCCGATGGGTTTTAGACGGTAAGGCGCAGTAACTTGATAAGTGTTCTCACTCTTGATCTGTACACACCCGAATTGTTTACGAATGAATTAGCTGGCAATGTTCTCATCATCTTTCTCTTTTATTCTTTGCGTTACACAGCTACTGAGCTCAAGAGTGTCCCCAGGCGTACGGTTGGTGTGCCCCGGCGCGAAAGGAACGAAAATGATGGTAACTATTGAATATCTGCTCTAATCCATATTTCCATAATTATAAACGTAAAAGTAAAATTGTCTGTTTGCTACGTTTTCATGCTTACTGCTCTGAATCGATTGAGACGTTTCGTATGGAGACAGTTTGAGACCTGGGATAGGAAGGACATAGGATAGTTTTTTTCCCGGAAATGCGTTCCAGTCGAATAAAAAAAAATTAATGGTACCATTTACGTGTAACCGGCATAAATAGCAATTTTTCTTGATTTCAAAGTTTTAATGGTATTTATTTTTAGTTATATCATATTATTATAATGTTATCATTGTTGTATAATAATTGTATAAAAATACAATATTTATTTTTTACAGATGCCAGAAAATATGCTGTTCTTGTGAACAGTTCGCAAGAGGTTCAATACTGTCCAGTTACACAGTAAGTCATTTATTTGATCGACTCAGAATTACTAAGTATTCCGCTGTTTTTAGGTTTTTAGTCTGACCCAAATTTTACCAACAACCCTAACCCAATAATTGACAGGATTCTGTTTGTAATATAACATAGACATGTCGTTACATAACATTTATCTAGTAGAAGCTTTTGTAGTTTTCTTAAAAAAAATATCGCACAAACAAAAAACAATAAAGTTCAACACAGTTCAAACAGCAGGAACAACACCGTCCTCTCCAATGCGCGTTGTCTCGCACTTGAAAGCAGTTAAAAGGTGACTGTCCCCCGCAGGTTCATAGGGCAGCTGCTCCGGCTGCTGCTGTGCACCAACGAGCGGTTCGGCGCCGTCATCCAGACGCACGTGAAGCAGCTGGTGGGCCACGAGATGTCGCCCGCGCTCTACCCCATCCTCTTCGACCAGATCAAGGCCATCGTCGACAAGTTCTTCGATCAGCACCAGCAGGTAGGCTCGCGTTTACCGTTTAATATTGATGATCATCGGCAAGTTGTTATGTAAGTGTGACGTAAAATAAAATTAATAGTTGTAAAAACTATGGTAAATTAGGGTAGTTAGGGTAAATTCATTGTCTACTTCTTACTTCCTCTCTTGTTTCTTAGTAGAGTCCCGGTGCCCCTTAAGGTATTCATTCTCTTTCTCTTCGAATTCATTAGTTGCAGACAAATTAGAGCAAATAAATTAAATTAAAACAATGTAGACAAGATTGATGTAACCATGGCATACGCCGATTTCTCGACTCCAGGTGGTGCTAACAGACATCAACACCCAATTCGTGGAGCACACCATCTTCATAATGATGAGCATCCTCGACAACAAGAAGAGTGGACAGCCCTCGGAGCATCTCAGCACCACGTCCATCGAGGGACTGATGCTGGCTATTGTTAGGTAAGTGATGCTTGGAAAACCTGAACACCTCAGTGTAAATCTTCAAGGATTCTGTTGTGCGCGTACCGGGCAAAGCCTGCACGCAGGACCATACCCATTTGAAGTAAATGGATATCCCTCCTTTCCTTTCTCGAACAGGGTTGCGTTTTAACATCTTATCTGTGATGAGATCATCTGTCTACTGCGATGTCTGCGATGTGAGTTCATCATCAGCAGGCTCGCCTGATTGTTGTTCTGACGAGTAGTTTTTGAGATATCCCTGGCTACAACCCATTAATGGCCCACTACTGAGCACGGGTCTCTCCTCGTACCTGAGGAGGCCTAGAGCATACTCCACCACGCTGCTCCAGTGCGGATTGGGGGAGGGGTTAGTGGCCAACCCAAGTGTCGGAAATTTTAAGCCGCCCGAAGGTATCCGACATGGCTTAACGACTGCTACCAAATGATAACAACCGGGACCGACGGCTTTACGTGCCCTCCGAAGCACGGAAGCGCTCAAGAAATTTTTGCCACTAGCGGTCACCCATCCAACTACCGACCGCGCCCGCTGTTGCTTAACTTTGTCGATCACTTGAGATCGACGCAAGCCGCCGGGCTATGAGCGCTTCAATTGAGATGTCCCTAATAATATAATTTTAAGTCAGTAAATATTTTACGTGATACAGATCGTAATTACTTGATACAGATACGTCCGGCACTTGGACATGACGGTGCTGTCGATCCACATCAAGACCAAGCTGTGCCAGGTCGTGGAGGCCATGATGAGTCGCCGGGACGACCTGGCCTTCAGACAGGTACCCAACTCGCTGACCACACTTTTAGACAGATGCCTTCTGCTTGCTGTGTTGCACGTGGAGCGAAGTTGTCACTTTTTTAACTATTTTTTTATGGTGGAGATAAAATTTGTTCGAAATACAGTGTAATTTTTATTCTACTTAATTATAGTTAATTAAGTGGTTGACGGTAATTAGTGATAAGTAGAGATGTAGTCAAGCTTCAAGAAGCGCGTTTACTTTTTTTAATTCAAGACGAAAAAATTTTTTTAGAGGTTCTTCTTTTATTGATATAACAAAAATACTATTGTGTTCAGGAAATGAAATTCAGAAACAAAATGGTGGAGTACGTAACGGACTGGGTGCTGGGGACGAGCCACCAGATCGCTCCGCCGCTGAGGGGCGACGCTTCTTCTATTACCAGGTTTTGTTATTTTTATCCTCACCTCATCCATCATCCTCACCTCATCCATCATCCTCACCTCATCCATCATCCTCACCTCATCCAGCATCCTCACCTCATCCATCATCCTCACCTCATCTATCATCCTCACCTCATCCTCATCCTCATACATCGTAGTCCAAGGTCTGTTAGAGACCGGTGGATTGTTTCGGAGGTTGATGGTCACGTTAGTTATAGTCAGAACCTGTATGATTAGATTTAGTTTAGTTACTAGCAAATAGTCTTATTATTTTTGAATAAAAACCAAGAGATACGTGAGAGATTATTATTTTTACCTTATTAGAGGTAATAAGAGAGTTATCAAAGATTATTATTACCTCAGACACCCTTCACCCGACCGCGTGTTCTAGTGGTAGGTATACAATGCGCGTAATTCGGAGGTGCCATAAAGTTTGGCGCTTTTTAAACTGTTGTCACTTGTTGTACATCCGAGTAGTTATGATGATTATACGATATGCGTCTGTAAGGGAGCTGGACCAGGCGTGCATGGAGGCGGTGGCGGCGCTGCTGAAGGGCCTACCGCTGCAGCCCGAGGAGTCGGACCGCGGGGACCTCATGGAGGCTAAGAGCCAGCTCTTCCTCAAGTGAGTGACACTACATCTGGGGTAACACATGGGTGAACAATACACAAAATATTTACGATCTTACTTATAAAAAACAGTGGTATATAATGATAATTGGATTAATTATTTAAAAGTGGATAGTTTGACATTTCTTTTTCGTATACTTCTTCCTGCTGACTTAAGGCGGAATTACGAGTTGCAAAGTAATTTTCGCCACTGTGAACTACACGAAACCCTCTTTCGATTATGCCTTGCCTGTTACAGTTGTCCATGGGTGATGGTGACACTTACTGTCATGTATCTCGTTTGCTAACTTGTTGGCATTTACATAAAAATATCTCCAATCTCGTTAAAGGTACTTCAGTCTGTTCATGAACCTGCTGAACGACTGCAACGAAGTGGAGGCCTCCGAGGGCCACGGGCGGCTGCAGGCGCTGCGCAGCGCCACCATCCAGGCCATGTCCAACCTGCTCAGTGCCAACATTGACTCGGGACTCATGCATAGCATTGGTGAGTGGTGCAAATATTGGGTGTTGTGCCTCGACATATAATGAAAACATTAAAAATAATGTGCACGTATACTATGTGCGTGCGTGCATGCGTGCGTGCATGCGTGCGTGCATGCGTGCGTGCATGCGTGCGTGCATGCGTGCGTGCATGCGTGCGTGCATGCGTGCGTGCATGCGTGCGTGCATGCGTGCGTGCATGCGTGCGTGCATGCGTGCGTGCAATGCGTGTGTGTTCTTAATAACTTTAATCAACAATTACTATGTTACGGGTTACATGTAAAGAACGGCTTGACAAATAATATTAAAACGTGTTTGATTCCTACTATTAATCAACCGACTAGTCTCTTTAGGCAAATTGTAATTTTATTGAAAATTAATTTGGATTTTTTGCAGTAATTGTTCATCTGAATTTGTAGATTGTTTACCTAAGGTCCAAATGGCCAGCATGCTCGTTCACCATTGACCGCGCGGTCCTCCCACAGACCTGGGCTACCACCGCGACCTGCAGACGCGCGCGGCGTTCATGGAGGTGCTGACCAAGATCCTGCAGCAGGGCACGGAGTTCGACACGCTGGCCGAGACCGTGCTCGCCGACCGGTTCGAGCAGCTCGTGCAGCTCGTCACCATGATCTCTGACAAGGTACGACACATTTTAAATGTAAACGGCACTCACGATTTCACGATTCACTCAAAACAACTCCTGTCCTACAGAAAAGGGAATGTTTTGAGGGTTCGCATCTATTAATATAACGCAGCATTAGTGATGTGTGATTGTCCCACGAATAGTAGGAGAAGACTATAGACCCATGGATGCCATCTATCGCACTCACACAAGAAAGGAACAACTTACGCAAATGACACGAAAAAAAAAGGGGCAGAATGATAGTATGTTTTGTCTTACATTGCGTGCCGGTTTCAAGGAGATGTCGAATGTCGAATTTTTCTTGTGCCACATACAATTCGCTTGCCCGCAAGAATACTGTATTAACTCTAAAAACTTACTTTTTCAGGAGAAGCGTTTAAAGCTTTTAACTACAAATATTGTGGTACTCTCTTACGAGAGGGATATTGACACAACTTTCGTAATTTGCTTATTCAGGGAGTGTTTAGTATAGTATCGCCTATTAGTTATTAAGTATATTATTACGTTACTTATTTTATCATTTTTAAAATTTTGGTTATTTTACTCAGCGCCTGATGCATCTTAATGGCATCTTTATGTTTACGCGTCGCATCGTACTCGGCGAACAATTAGCATTAAGTACCGTGTATGTTCTTACCGACATTAATGAATATTACATTACAACTCTTTACCGTGAACTGTGTGGTGGTTTTATTTTGCCTTGACGAAGATTTTAATTGCTATAATACCTAAACTACAGCGGCAACATTGGTCACTTCGGCTGGATTATTTACGAATAATTTGTGGTGATAAATTATTCGCGTGTTGGATTAATAAATCTGGAAGTTAAAGTTTAACTAGAGGTCATTGGAAGGTTAACCGCGTGGATGGAAGAAGATAAATTTGAAGAAAAGGCCAAAAAGTTGAACTTATTATGGTACTAGTGTTCCATTGATTTCCACCCAACACTCTGTTATGGTATTATAAGTATTTTGTAAGTATAAAAGCTTCGATTGTGAACAAGGTTGGTGAATACTTACTTTGATTACTTTTAACTATTAGTCATGATCAGTTAATTTATTGTAAAAGTTAGAAGTGATTAGTAATTAATAATTTAGTTAGTTACTTTCAAGTAAATATTGCCTTTAATAATTATCTACACAGTTTCTTTAATTAATTTGTAAAGATTGTTAAGTTAGCATTCAAATCATAATTTCTTCAATTTCTTAATAACATTGTGTAAAAATAGTTCAAGTAAGTGTTAAAATCATAATTAGATTATTAAAGTTTGGTCATAAATTGAAATTACATTGTTGTTTCTAATTTTTATTATTCGTACTTAAGTATTACAGTACATAGGAACATCATTGTTAAACACACATTAAGACGTTTTTATAAACTAGCTATTATTACATCAATTCCAGGTTGATTACATACCAGCCTCGCAAGATGACGCAAGAGGTAAAACTTATTCGTCAACGTGCAGCCTACAAGGGACAATTAACGTCATTTTCAAGTTACATCGATGACTTGGATGCTGCTTCTCTAAACACCTTCGAAGTTGACGAGTTGCAGTTACGTATCGCGCGGATGGAAAAAATGTTTGATCGTTTTGAAGAGGTACAGTTGTCTTTAGAGTGCCTAGTAGATGAGGCTGAATCTCACCTACTAGAGCGTAGGGAATTTGAAAAATTATATTATAAATTACTTTCACAAGCACGTAAAATTCTCAATGATTGTAGGAGGGCCGAGAGTGTTGCGACTGAGGTAAGTGTACGTCGCTCGTGCGCCCACAACAACATTAAGTTGCCTACCATTCAATTGCCAAAATTTAGCGGCTCCTACGACAACTGGTTGGAGTTTCATGACACCTTTTCCAGCCTCATTCACGATAATGACGATATAGACAATATTAATAAATTCCATTATTTGAGGGCTTCGTTGGAGGGATCTGCTGCGGTAGTTATTCAATCCATTGAGTTCTCATCTGCCAACTATTCATTAGCCTGGCAGATACTATGCGATCGCTATGAAAACAAAAGACTGTTAATTCACAATCACGTCTCTGCTATATTTAATTTAGATGTCATCACAAGAGAGTCGTCAGCTAATTTAAAACGCCTTTTAGATCAAACTAATAAACACTTACGAGCTTTAGAATCCCTAGGAGAACCAACTAAACACTGGGACACGCTTCTCATTTATATAATTACACACAAACTTGACAGCAAGACATATCGGGAATGGGAGCAGTCTATAAAGCAAGATAGAAAAATAACATTTAACATATTTCTGTCATTTATTAAAAATAGGGCTGACTTATTAGAAACCATAGAATTGTCTACATCTTCAAATAAAAGTCATAATAATTTATGTTCACCTAACATCAACAAGTCTACCAATAAGATAAAAACTTTGGTTTCTGTTTCTGATAATAATTGCAGTAATAAAAATAGTTCATTTTCTAAACGTTGTCCTAAGTGTAATAATGATCATAAATTAATTAATTGCCCTCATTTCTTATCGCTCACTAATGAATCGCGACTAAAATTACTGCCCGAGTACAAGGTGTGTTTTAACTGCTTACAGTCCGGACATTACGCTAATAATTGCAAGAAGCCAGGCTGCAAGATTTGTCGGCGCAAACACAATACACTGGTGCATGTCTTGGATCGTAATAACAAACCGGTTTCTGCGATTACGGGTGCGACACATCATAACTCGGATAATAACAACATCATGCATCCCATTGCGCATACGCAGCTACCGACACAGCAACCGCCCGAGTCGAGTGCTCGCTTATCACTGTCGGCAAGTGTCGCTGCGCTGCCGCACACTCAAAACGGAGATGTGTTATTGTCCACTGCGTTAATTAAAGTATTCGATAAGAACGGTACACAACATGTCGCTCGTGCGTTGTTAGACAGCGGTAGTACGACGTGTTTAATGACCGAGGCACTGCATGATAAACTAGGGCTGCCTATTAATAGGATAAATAACTCCATCTTAGGGATCAATAATATTACGTCACAAATTAATAAATCATGTCGCGTACAAATAAAATCGTTAGACGACAGTTATTCGACGAATATACATTGTTTTATTTTGCCTTCAATTACCAATAATACACCATGCAAACAGATAGATTTGTCTGTTATAAACATTCCGTCTGATATGTGTCTTGCGGATCCACACTTTCATATGCCGGCCGCTGTCGATATATTGATCGGCGCGGACGTATTTTGGGACATTTTAGGTACTCAAAGGCTTACGTTAGGAGACGGACTACCGATACTCTGTGATACGAAACTGGGTTGGCTCGTATCAGGTCCCATTAAAGGTGGCCATGTATCATCGTCTCAAGCCTTGTGTAACTTTGCGAAGTTAAATGTCCAGTGTGATGAGGATGTTCATGACATTCAAAACCAATTAACAAAATTTTGGCAGCTCGAGGAGGTAAGTACAGACTTTAAGTACTCTCCGGAGGAAAGGGCTTGTGAAAACCATTTTATAAAAAACACCACTCGCTTAGATAACGGTCGATTTTGTGTTAGAATCCCACTCAAGCAGTCACCTGAGTTACTAGGGGATTCTTTGTCACGAGCGAAGCAGTGTTTTCTTTCCCTAGAGAGAAAACTTAACGCAAAGCCTAAACTCTTGGAGATGTACAAGGATTTCATGTTGGAATATGAATCCTTAGGTCATATGACTCAATGTCATAGCATTATTTCGAACCCTAATGTGCATTACATTCCTCATCACGGGGTTTTACGTGAATGTAGTTCCACTACAAAGCTGCGAGTAGTTTTTAACGCAAGCAGTCCTACTACCACTGGCGTTTCGTTCAACCAAATCCAAATGGTTGGGCCAGTGGTGCAAGACGACTTGCTATCCATTCTGCTGCGGTTCAGACAACACAAATATGTTATCGCAGCAGACGTGGAAAAAATGTATCGTCAGGTGTACGTTCATCCAGATGATCGAAAACTACAACAAATTATCTGGCGCCATAGTCCGTCGGATCCTCTTCAAGCTTAACAGCTTAACACCGTCACTTACGGTACGGCAAGCGCTCCGTATCTAGCAACAAGATGTATGAAGCAGCTAGGACTGGAGGCTTCCGACAAGAAAGTTGCCGATGCTATTATCCATGACTGTTATGTTGACGATTTGTTAACTGGTGGGGACGACTTAGAAGAAGTCATTAATTTACGTGACGGGGTCACTTCCACATTAGCTTCTGCTCAAATGAATTTGAGAAAGTGGAAGTCTAACGAGCCTCGGGTACTTCCTAAGCCTGAATCTCCACAGTCATCAGTGAATTTAAACATCGGCACTTCCGAGCCTAGTAAAACGTTAGGACTTGGGTGGTTACCAAATTCTGATCAGTTGTGTTTTCCAAGTGGCTTGGTTGCCGGTGGAAACACTAAACGCGATATTTTGTCAGTAATCGCACAGATTTTTGACCCGCTTGGTTTGCTAGCTCCTTGTGTTATTGTTATGAAGATGTTGCTTCAACAACTTTGGTTGGAAAAGTTGTCCTGGGATGAACAACTACCACCTGAAATAAATAAATTGTGGGTTGAGATAGTCGTAAATCTACCTTGTTTAAATGATATTTATGCCCCGCGGCGTGTTATTTGCGACTCACCGAAATCCGTTGAATTCCATATTTTTTCTGACGCATCTGAACGTGCGTATGGCGCATGTCTATATGTTCGTAGTGTCAACGATGATGGTGAGGTGGTAGTGCGCCTGCTACTTGCTAAGAGTCGTGTAACTCCACTTAGGTTAACCACTATACCGAGACTCGAATTGTGTAGCGCGTTAATAGGTACCCGTCTTTATAAAAAGGCTATCGCCTCATTACGGCTGGAGAATGTTCGCACTGTATTCTGGACGGATTCTACTATTGTCTTAGGGTGGTTGAGAACGTTGCCTAGTAAGTTGCAACCCTTTGTTCGTAACAGGGTGGCAGACATTTTAGACAAGACATCTAACTGTCAGTGGAGGCACGTAGGTACCAAAGACAATCCTGCAGATTACATTTCCCGCGGAGTAGATATAAAATCTATAGCGACTTTAAACAAGTGGTGGTCAGGTCCATCTTTTCTTTATGAGGACGCCTCACTATGGCCATCGAATCATTTATCTATTAATAACGACACCTTACCAGAATTGAAGTCTAGTAATATTTCTTTATATAGTGATATAGCTAATAATAAAATTTATAATAATGAATTCATTGATTTTAATAGATTTTCAAATTTCTTAAGGCTCAATCGTACTGTGGCATTTATATTAAGGTTTATTAAACGTTGTAGAAAGCAGTCCTGTTCTGGTCCTCTGTGTACCGACGAACTGCAATCTGCATTAAATGTAATTATCAGGCAATCACAATACGAAACTTTTCCTGAGTATAAACTACTCATTAATAATAAAGAATTACCTAAGAAAAGTCCTTTATTGAAATTTAATGTTTTCCTGGATGACAATAAAATAATGCGTGTGGGAGGCCGTTTGTCTAATTCTGACTATTTATATGAAAAGAAACATCCAATTTTATTACAGTCCACTCATAAGTTCACTAAATTATTATTTGATTATGAACACCGACGGTTACTGCACGCCGGGCCACAATTATTATTGTCTTCCATTAGAGAAACGTATTGGCCGATCAGAGGTCGCAATTTAGCAAGGCATTGCTGTCGACTTTGCATCAAGTGTTGCCGAATGAAAGGGCAAACTGTATCACCTATTATGGGTAACTTGCCGCAGCATCGCCTTCTAGCAGGTTTTCCTTTCCAAAATATCGGGTTAGACTATGCAGGCCCTATTCAGTCTGCTTCCCGCCAAGGTCGTGGGTGTAAATTAGTTAAAGTCTATATCGCCATTTTTGTGTGCTTCGCAACAAAGGCCATTCATTTGGAATTGGTAGGCGACTTAACGAGTAACACCTTCTTAATGGCATTGCGTAGATTTATATCACGCAGAGGAAAACCTACAAACATTTATTCCGACAACGGTACCTCATTCGTTGGCGCGTATAACGATATTTCCAAATTTTTAAAGAACAACTGCGATTCGTTAACTGAAGTTATGGCTAATGACGGTATTAAATTTCATTTTATACCAGCATATTCTCCTCATTTTGCTGGTCTTGCGGAGGCTGGTGTGAAGTCAACAAAGTATCATTTAGTTAGAGTGTTGGGCAATTGTCATTTAACGTACGAGGAACTTTCCACAACGCTAGTTCAAATCGAGGCCATATTGAACTCCCGGCCACTAACGCCTCTCTCTTCAGACCCTGAAGATTTGATGCCCTTGACTCCTGGACATTTTATAATTGGACGTCCATTGACCTCTCTGCCTGCACCGGACTATCTCGACCGCTCCACAAGCATGTTGACCAGGTTCCAGCGTATTGAACAGTTACGCCAGCACTTTTGGATCCGGTGGAGCAAGGAGTATGTGTCAGAACTCCAAGTACGCACGAAATGGCGCTCCAGCAAAGGTGCAACATTGAAGCTAAATGCTTTAGTTCTTCTAAAAGAAGAAAATGTGCCACCATTAAAGTGGAAGTTGGGTCGGATCATTGCGGTGTACCCGGGCACGGATGGCATCACCAGGGTTGCGGATGTGAAGACTTCGAATGGTGTACTTCGGAGATCATTTAGCAAGATTTGTCCCCTACCTGAAATTGATGATTTGGGTTGAAAGCGAGGCTTTCAACGCCCGGGGGGCATGTTTAGTATAGTATCGCCTATTAGTTATTAAGTATATTATTACGTTACTTATTTTATCATTTTTAAAATTTTGGTTATTTTACTCAGCGCCTGATGCATCTTAATGGCATCTTTATGTTTACGCGTCGCATCGTACTCGGCGAACAATTAGCATTAAGTACCGTGTATGTTCTTACCGACATTAATGAATATTACATTACAACTCTTTACCGTGAACTGTGTGGTGGTTTTATTTTGCCTTGACGAAGATTTTAATTGCTATAATACCTAAACTACAGCGGCAACAGGGAGCTCATATTATATTTATATTTCGACCTCATTCAAAAGGTAGAACGTACTTTTTTTATTCGAACTGTATCATTAAGTCAGTTAGTGCCAAATTTTGACTTAATACTCTATTCTTCCGCACAAGCGAATTATACTTTCCCGTGGTATGTTACGGTGGCCTCGCTCATCTGTCTGTGCACGGCCGCAGGGCGAGCTGCCGATAGCGATGGCGCTGGCCAACGTGGTGAGCACGTCGCAGATGGACGAGCTGGCGCGCGTGCTCGTCACGCTCTTCGACGCGAAGCACCTGCTGGCGCCGCTGCTCTGGAACATCTTCTACAGGGAGGTCGAGGTCGGTGCGCTGCCTTGTTACTGTGTTCGCGCTTTCTCGCTTTCTCTATTCTTGCTTCTCTCTCGGCCGGCTTCGCGTCCATGATGGGCGCGAAGCCGGCCAAAGTAGCAAGAAGAAAGAATGTAATAACAAGGGTAACCATTTTCAAGTCTTCATAAAACTTGCAAAATTGTGTGATTTGGAATGAGTTTATAGCTAATTTGAGTAATGTCAGCGAAACGCGTTTTGAGTACCCTTCGAAGCATGGAAGCACTTCAATAATTCAGCCAATAGTAATGATCTTTCCATTATATGTTCAATGTACCTTCAATATCAACCAAAGTATCAAATCAGTCCAGGTAAGACATTCGGACATTATAATGTAAAATGATGTCCCCGGCAGGTGTCGGACTGCATGCAGACGCTGTTCCGCGGCAACTCGCTGGGCAGCAAGATCATGGCGCACTGCTTCAAGATATATGGCGGCGCGTACCTGCAGGGGCTGCTCGAGCCGCTCATCAGCGCGCTGCTCGAGCAGGCGCAGGAGGTGCCCGAGCTCAGCTTCGAGGTCGACCCCGCCAGGTTACACCACCTTACCACCGACCCCACGTCAACTCCACTTCGATCAATTGACATGGAGCGTTCAGACGGGCCGCTCGCGCTATGAACACCCGGTTCGTGGAATGTTTCACGAGTCATCCGTTGTCGGTTTTTAGCACGGATCAAAGTATGTACGAGATATTTTCTTTCAAATCAAATTTTGAAACCAAAAATGTCTAGTTTGGTTCGGGTATACAGGTACATGATCGTATCCTCTCGGTTAATGGATGCGTTCACACCGGGCAGGCATTGTCATTGTCACTGTCATGTCAACTGTCAATCGAATGGCGATAACTCAATATTCATAATGTATTTCAGGCTGGACCCGAGCCAAGATCTAGAAGTGAACCGCGCGAATTTGATCGAGCTGACGACGGAGGTGTTCGACCGGATCGTCGGCTCCGCGGACACGTTCCCGCCGCAGCTGCGCAGCATGTGCCACTGTCTCTACCAGGTATTGAGCGGGCGCTTGGTTACAACGGGCCATCTCTGTCCTTGTCACACGTTGATACATATGTCTGACCTTCGTCCCCTGGTGTGACGTCACCTATTTAAAATGTTAGTAGGCTTGTCGTTAGAGTTTCAGTTAAGTTTTAGCATTTAAGATTAATACATGTGACGTAACGAACCTTATGATTTGTCCCATCCCCCAGGTCACACAATTTCACCCCTCCCCTTGACTCCCTCTCCCTAACACATAATTTTTAGATGGCCCAAGGTACCAAACGCATACTTCACGAGTTACATAATCTCTTTATTTTTCACTAAATCATGACCGGCGATTGCACTGTGAAAATGTATTTTGAAAAACAAAGTTATGATCTTAACGTGACACTCGGGTGTTTCAGGTCCTGAGTAAACGATTCGCGCAGTTCCCTCAAACAAGTGTCGGGGCAGTCGGCACTGTACTGTTTCTGAGGTTCATCAATCCCGCTATAGGTAGTTTTGACTTTACATATTAGGTATATAACAAATAAAAAACTACGTAAGTAGGATAAGCCGTGTTTTTCGTGTTAAAGATAATTATTTGACTGAGATTTTATAAAATAAGCGAGAATAGATTAAAACCCTTTTTTATTACGCTAAGTTACGTGTATATATTTTATTTTTTTACGAAATCTTACCTTACGAAAACGATACCACAATACTTATAATGTGTTTACGTATAAACTAGTTAATGGTTATCGATTACGTTAGACCATTTAATATGAGGTATAACTGTTGTTGTTGTCCCTGTCCCCCCCAGTGTCCCCCCAGGAGATGGGCATAGTCCGGCGCTCGGTGCCGGGCAACGTGCGGCGCGGGCTGATGCTCATGTCCAAGATCCTGCAGAACATCGCCAACCACGTGGAGTTCTCCAAGGAGCAGCACATGCTGCCCTTCAACGACTTCCTGCGCGCGCACTTCGAGCCCGGCCGCAAGTCAGTACCGCTTACACTACACTACACTACTGAGCGCGTTCCACGACGCGATCATAACGCTCAATACAACTCTTGCTACAGAAAAAACGATGGTTTGAGCGTTGTTATCGGTAAGCGGAACGCGCCCACTGTGTAGCTTGAGGGATGCTTTGTCCTAAAACATATTGGAATAGTACTCTTTGACATGAATATTTTCAATACTTAAGTAAAAATGACAATTAGGGATTACTCGGTCGTTTGTTTTGTTTTGTTAACTAGTTAGCCGGACACGACGGCTACGGTAGTCCTGTCTCATTGTAGGACGCTTGATCTGCCGCTGGTTATAAGCTGTGTGATTTCGCAATATCTTCAATATGGCGCCCACAAGTGGTTTTAGTAAATAAATTTTAAATGTGCCATGTCGGGTATCAAATTGAAGAGCTTACCACATTTCATACCGTGTAGTCCGGTTTGACGTTGAAACTGATTGTTGTCTCGGTCAGATTCTTCATCCAAATAGCGTCGGACTGCGAGAGCGCGGAGGCGTCCTCGCACACGCTGTCGTTCATCAGCGACGCGAACGTGCTCGCGCTGCACCGCCTGCTGTGGACGCACCAGGAGCGCATCGGGGACTACCTGTCGTGCAGCCGCGACCACAAGGCCGTCGGCCGCCGCCCCTTCGACAAGGTGATGTGCGCCTTAATGTCAGGGTGATACGATTCAATGTTTAATTTCTAGCAAATGACAGATTAGAAAATTGTATTGAATACGATTTTTTTGTTGTAGATGGCAACCCTACTTGCATACCTTGGTCCACCCGAGCACAAGCCCGTTGAATCGTAAGTGACTTGTTTTTTTATTATGCCATATTTTTAGCAAAATATTACTTGGCCTAAAGTCCTTTTGTATATTATAAGTTCACACTTTTAATCTGACTATATAATTATCTGCCTGTATGGACTAGAATTGGGGATTGCCATTTTTAAATATAAATGGATGATAAACTAGCAGCACGAGGCTTCTGATAGCAAGTAGTCTCCGTCGTCCATTGATATCAGTAACATTGAAGTCATCACAAATGCATTGCTAACCAAGAAAGATGAAAGAAAAAAGTAAGAAAAAACACGAGTTGTTTAAATAAATAAATAACGCTACACACTCATAGCCCCACATTAGGATTCCCTGTGTCGTGGGTGCCGTGGACAACACACACACTCCCAGACCGGGAACAGAAATTTAAACTCATCATTCAAATTTCCGCCTCGTTGGGCATCGAATCCAAGACCCTCGGAACGGCGATCCGGCGTGTTAACCATTGCGCCATACGGGTCGTCCTACGATAGATACTATATAACTATCGTAGATACTAGAATACTCTCATTTCGTAGTATGTATGAACGTGCATAATTGTTGTTGTTGTTGTTATTCCAGTGCCTCCGGGCTGTTGTTCTCGTCGTACGCCCGATGGTCGTCCATCGACATGTCGTCGACCAACTTCGAGGAGTTCATCGTGAAGCACAACATGCACGAGAAGGAGGAGTTCAAGAGCATCAAGAGCCTGAACATCTTCTACCAGGCCGGCACCAGCAAGCTGGGCAACCCAGTCTTCTACTTCATATCCAGGAGATACAAGTCAGTGCTCCTGTCGCCTATGGTCCTGATAATGAAAACCTTACTTTCTAATATATCTCCTAGTTGTTGCTCGCGGGGGTGTCAAAAAACGACAAAATATCGTTAAAATGATCTCAAGGGATTAAAACACCGAACACACACAAATAGACACCTATATAATGTTTGATTTTCCATATTGAATGCATTCTGGCAACTAGCTGAGGTAACACGAAGCGGGGTGACTGGCTAATTCAACGCTGTGATTGGCTAATTAAAGGCCACACGAAAAGATGGAAAGAAATAGATTAATTTAAGCAACGGGAAAGAATGAGACGGCACGAATTTAAATCGGTACTGTAAGCCAGATGTGTTGACAGAAGCCATTCGCCTGTTATTAGGAGTCTATTGGCTGTGTGGTCGGTGGATTAAAACTATGGCCTGTTTCCATCACACTGTGAAAGGAGCCCCGTGCCCTGCAGTGAGACAGTGCACGTGTTGTGATGATAGGCGAACGATAAATATAGCATGATCTATTTATTTATGTATAAATGTCTAATTTGAGTTTTAGTGATGTTTGTGGTGTAACAAATGGCGCCGAACCAAGAGTGACATGTTGTAGGATCGGCGAGGTGAACGCGGACCTGCTCATCTACCACGTGATCCTGACGCTGAAGCCGTTCTGCCAGCAACCCTTCGAGCTGATCGTTGACTTCACGCACACCAATTCCGATAATCGTTTCAGGTATGTCCTTGTTGGGCACCATCGTGACACACTTCAGTAACATTTGAGATTTTCCTTACACGCGAGATGGGGTGGTGTTATTTATTTTTTTATGTATGTAGGATCTTGTTCGAAATAAAAGTGGATCCACGGGAAGATATACTTTTAATCAGTTTTATCATATTGTGTATTATCAACACTTCGATTATATATTGACAAAAATGTGCGTGTGTGTGCGGCAGGACGGATTTCCTGCAGAAGTGGTTCAGCGTGCTGCCGGAGGTGGCGTACAGCAACGTGCACGCCGCCTACATCTACAACTGCAACGGCTGGCTGCGCGAGTACACCAAGTTCCACGAAACCATCCTCGCGCCGCTCAAGGTCAGCGCCTCGTTGTGTCATCTGTCAGAATAGATCAGATCTGATAATTTTTTTAATTCATTAGATTAAATCGAAGTAGGTGTTTATAAATCACTATACGACTACGTAATTATCTCAAAACCAAATGATACGACAAAATATCAACAAGACAGCTTTTATTCCAAATATTGACAGAGAAAACTTAATGTATCTAAAATTAGTAATCAAAGACACAGTCTATATAATATATGACTCTTATTTATTTATCACACTTTATTGTACCACATAATTTACAAACAAGTAAAATCATATATACTAGTAGTGCGCAATAGGCGCGTAAGGTTACTCTGTGGGTACGTCCGCAGAGTAACATGTAGTAACACCCCGATTTCGGTGTGCAGTGCAATCGCAAACTGATCTTCATCGACTGCAACACCCGGCTGTCGGAGTTCGTGGAGCCGGAGCAGCAGAAGCTGCCCGGCGCGACGATGGCGCTCGAGGAGGACCTCAAGGTGTTCAACAACGCGCTCAAGCTGTCGCACAAGGACACCAAAGTCGCTATCAAGGTATAACTTTAACGATACAAAAAACCGATAACGACGTCGACAAGTAATGCGATTAGTAATACAACGTAGTCGAAGTCAATTAAATTAAATATGTATTATTAAGCATAACACATAAACTATTTGTCTTTTAGTAACTTTAATCTGTATGATTGTGAATATAAATATGTACTTTAGAACTGGGTGGGTGAGTTATGATGGGGTTTCAATATTTTTTCTTTATGCTTAAAATTGTATTGTGTCCAGGTGGGCCCGACAGCTCTACAGATAACTTCAATAGAGAAAACGAAGGTGCTCGGCATGCCAGTACTGCTCAATGACGTCTACTACGCTTCGGAAGTTGATGAGGTAAATATAAATAAGATTAGTGATCTTATGTTCTTCGGAATAACGAACAGTTTTATAACTGTTTTATTTTTGAATACCATGATATTAATTCTTTACCTGAATATTTATATGATATTGGGAGAAGAGACGAAATGGTGACGGTATAAAATTATAAGTCATGGCTTTAATCTACTAATAATACGAGGTCACAGATTGCCAATGACAACAGAACGAAGCATAACATATTTTCATGTAAAACGTGTCCAGTGAGTACCGTAAACGTTTGTGGGCAGGTGTGCCTCGTGGACGACAACCAGTTCTCGCTGTCGATCATCAACGAGGCCACGCCGCTCAGCTTCATCCACAACGACTGCGACAACATCGTGCAGTCCATCATACACATCCGCAACCGTTGGGAGCTCAGCCAGCCGGTGAGTGCTCGGTCACCCTGCTGCGTGCATGTGTACGTACGTGCGTACGTGCGTGCATGCGTGCGTGCATGCGTGCGTGCATGCGTGCGTGCATGCGTGCGTGCATGCGTGCGTGCATGCGTGCGTGCGTATCTTGGTCACGAGTAGAGGCTGTACACGCGTGTCTAGCTTTGCTTTACAAGAGAATGTATGCGATAACATCAACTGCAATACGCGAATACGCTACGCACGAACTTCCACGTTGCCTAACAAATGAACCCATGAAACTAAAATGCGCCGCGTGCTCGTGCACAGCGTGCGTGGGCTTTCGATTTTTATTAATGTCAGTATTGATTGACAGCAACATTTTTTTGTTAATTGTATGTAGTTTGGCTATTGAAAAAGTCCTTGAAACAGTGCTATTTTTTTGTGTAATAGACATTGTTATTATTGAACTATTGTAGATAAAAATGATACCGAACTATTCGCTGATCTGAAATTTTCTAAAAATTGACTTCAATCCGCTGCTAATGGTTAGTTCTCCCACCGGCCAGGACTCGATGACAGTCCACCAGAAGATAAGGCCGAAGGATGTCCCGGGCACGCTCCTGAACATGGCTCTGCTCAACCTGGGCTCCTCGGACCCCGTGCTGCGGACCTCGGCGTACAACCACCTGTGCGCGCTGACGGCCACCTTCCACCTCAAGATTGAAGGGCAGCTCTTGGAGTCGTCGGGTAAGTGCCCTTTTTTACTTTATATCTATCGCTTCGCTCTATCTAAATACTATACTATACTATACTGCAACATTACACGAATGGACTTATCAACATTATAGACTTATAATGATCTAAGTTTATAGTTAATACGTTCTTCAGTACATACCTATTAGATTTTTCGGAAATAAGTCAATTTTTATATTTTTATTTTTATATTCAAACACATCACACAGAAATAAGTAAATTCTACGGGGTTACGGGGGGTTTGGGGTGCGAAATTTTATTATTTGAATATCACACCACGCGATATCAAATCATTTAATAGCGCCACCTAGCAGCAAAGTTTGGCAGCCGTCTTTCCCACAGTACATAATTATTATGTATGTCACAATTTCAAAATTAATATGTCAATAAGCGTAGCGTCAGTTTATAACAGTATTTTTCACTTGCTTAACTGCTTACAGTAGACTGGCATCTAGCCCGCGCTTCAGTTCGGTAAAACCCGTGACTAAAGTACACGCACTCAAAATATTGCTACTCATGTATTTCAGGCATTATATAATTTTATAGCACACTGTGACCTAAACCCGCATTTATGCCACGCTTTTCCGTGCGTAAAGTAGTCGATTATAGCACGGGTTATGATGCTAACTTCACACCGTGCACAAGATGACACTTACACTATTGACACTTAGAATCTGGCAGCAGACAAATTTATAACAAATTTAGGAGGTAGTTACGAATATTTAAGGGTGTGTTCCGATATACACTGCGAGCACTGTAAGGTGTGACGTCAATTTACTATTATAATTACTAAGCCGTTCTTTATAGTTAACTATACTGGTTATTGTTTAAAACGGCACGCAGTAAAGTATACTGTCATCAATTTATGTAATACCTAAATATGCAAGTGATCTGTTTAAGAAGAAAAATAATTTGGCAATTGAATTAATTGCATAATAAAACGGCCGCTTTGTAAAACAATATTCAATAATTCAATAATAATAATCAATAGCATTTTTTTAAATTTCTGGATGCTTTTAATTATGTGATCAAAGCACTGAGAGCATCTTACCTCGAAAACACCAGTGCTTACGAGTACAATAATGACAACGTTTATGACGTCATAATATTTATCAAGGATACTGCGTCAGTATACTGTAAATCCATAACGGAACGAATTTCTCACCTGGACAAGTGGACAGTGGACTCGCAGTGTATATCGGAACACACCTTTAGGTTGCTAGGTAACCTAAACCCGCATTTTAGTCATCCTTAATTACAAATGTTTCTTATTATGATCTCAGTAAATGTATGCCTATAATTTAATTCTTGATCATATAAATATAATTTAATGATTGTGCTTTGGAATCAACGCAAAAATTATAGTTTTATAATATATTCTTTTCATACATTTTAAACAATAAATACTTTTGAATGACGTTTGACATGTCGGTAAAGCAGATAAATTAATGTCAAAACTCAAACGTCTAAAGTCAGTGATCAAGAACATCAACAGCTTCGTAAACATTTCCTTTCTTTTATTTCCATGTAAATAATTATATGTTTGAGTATAGGCGGGTTTATGACACTCGTGCTATAAAATAGTATACGATACTCGTGCGTTAAGTAGCTATATTATTTGTACAGTGTTTAGCGCACTCGCTCCGCTCGTGCGCTAACTTCACACCGTGCAATAATAAGCTACTTTACGCACACGTATCGTAATGTACTATTTACACTTACCTAATATTACCGATTTAGGGGACTACTTTTGTTCTATAATTCAGAAAGATATTTGAGTTAATACACTATTAGTTTGTTTAGTTGGACAGTCTCGTGGTCGTAACGCAAAGTTTTTGTGCCGTGTAACATTGCTTCATAAACTTGTGAAAATGCACCTTATATTTTATGACATAACGATGCAGGACATTTGAAAAATTGTTAAATTAATGGCATGTTACATGTTACATAAATAACTAATACGTGAGGATGGTGAATGGGACCAATTCCGAATGAATATAATTATGCAATATTAAAATCATTTCAATTAAAGGCCTATCAACCGCCGCGATGTATCAACCGATGAAAAGGTCTTAAATTAACGTTGATACTTCAATAAAGATACTGCGTTTAGTTAAAATGATTTTGAATTGACCCAGTATACTTTAATAACTAACTTTTTTGGAAAATTGTGTTTGCCGCTAATACACTAACCACAACACTAAGTATATACACAAACTACCAACACAATGGTAGTTAAATGAAGCAGTGATGAGGTGTATCTTCCGTTGTATAGTGCCCTAGGCTGCTAAATGGTTGGATGTCGTCGACTTAAAGAAAAGTAAGGGTTATCTTTAGATTTTCTGTACTCAATGCGCAATGCGTCTTAGTAACCCATCATGGACAATATTTTACTGAAGCTCTTTGTAACAATGTAAAAAGCTTACTAAACTAAGCTAAATTTTTCTCGTTCCGCATTGGAGTAATGTAACCAACCATGCTCCAGGCCTCTCCCAGTCTCCCCCCGGACCTATTCCCCACCGACACCCCAAGGTCGATAGGCCCTAAGGTCCAACCGTTTGCAGGTCAGCAGTCAAACACATTCCACCTGAAGGTTGGCGGCCATCTGCTGGAGACCTCAGGTTAGAACCACTGGAGTAAGAATACTGCTAACATTCACCCGGGACAGTGTATGCGATGTACATGTCTGTTTGAGAGCTGTATTACAATAACTATTGTGAAGTTGTTTTGAAAAACAAAATGTTACGACAAGTCATATTTCCAAAATACATTAAAGATATGAAAAGAATATTCAAATTGAATGCATGCAATGTTTGCTATGATATTTTTTTTTTATTAAATGTTTACGCACACTTGTAATACGGCTCTTGGTCCTCATTGGCGGTCTTACACTAAAGTCGATTGGTTTTGTCTCGAAATTCTCCAAGCCTCCCCCAGTAATGCGGATAGCGGGCCACGGAAATGAGAGGACTCAATACAATTTTGACGCTGACCTGAGGCGGGACATACCACACTTCTAAATGTGTGTAGAAAAGTGTCCCTAAATATTTTGTATCGGTTCGAAGATTCATTTGGGGCTAATGTAGTTTATATATTAGATATTTAACAATGCATAATGCATTGTTGTTGATCTCCTGAAGAATAACGTTAGTTGATATATGTACCTACGAGCGCGTCTGAAGTTTTATTTGTACCCTTAGGAAACTCATAAATGGAAAGAATGTGTATGTCGATGATCATCTCTCAGTATTTTACAGGAGTTTGATGGCTGTTAACTGCCTGGTAAAAGTCGTGTTTACACGTTAACCTGAGAAAAGATAATGCGTGCATTTAATATTATAATGATATACAACGGATATAAAAAGGAAATTTTGAAATGAAACTTATAGATTGGGAATTAAAAAATCCATTGTTTAATGCATAAATGGTAGCGACTTGACTTTATTGATTCATATTGTGTGCTTAGTTTCAAACATATCCGAAGAAGAATATCGAATCGGTTGCGTCGAAAGCGCTAATTCGGCGCGGGCGGGGAGGCTGACGGGAGGCCTGGATTGTTACTAAAGTTTATATATATTATAAGCTATCGTGTACACTGCACCCGACGCTAATTTCTTTATACCATGATCGTTACACATTCCATTTTACACTTGTATAATTTAATATGTCAACAAACTTACGGGCCTACCTCGAGCATGACTAATAAAACAATCGACGCGCCGAATAACTATATTTTCCGAGACTATCTTTTGCCTTTAGTTACTAGAACGTTCTATATCGGACATGTAAACTTAAGGTCAACTCTGATTAGTAGAATTGATTATTTTTTCCTTCGTAATAGTTGCGGCATAATTTGTTTATATTTATAGATATTTATAATTATAATTGTATATCTCTCCATAGTTTTGCTCCGAGGTGGACCTTTAAGTGTTCATAGCATGTTTTAAAAGTTAACAATAGTATGCCTTTTCAAAATATCAGTATCATTAAAATTATTTTTTTCGTGTTAACAAGCCACGCCTATGTTTGTTAGCTTTTGTTGTATTCAAATGTTCTACTAACTTTGTTTCATTCAAGTATAGGTAAGGATTCAGTCTGTTGTTGGTATACACTGCGACTATCCTAGCTTACCCTGCCTGCCTGCTTGCCTGGGGATCGGCCAAGGCCCAACTGATCTCTGTTGGAACTTGTATACATACATATATACGAGCGGTGTATAAAACTTCGATAGCGTGATTCAAGCTTGCCATGACGTCACCGTATGACGCGTGGCGTTGTCGCCACACTTGTTTTAAAAAAAGTTCTTCTTTTAAATTACTTAATTATTGACTTCTTTTAAATTATTATCTTTGGAGTACACAACAAAAATCTTATATTTTACCGTTTGAATGTTTGTTTTACAAGATTTTCCAATGGTATGATTGCGGTTACGGTGTCCAATGGAACTGCTTTGATTACTAAGCTGTGTATTTAGTTACTAGAATTTTAGATAAGAGCATAATTACAAGACATACTAAATTAAGCTCACTTTACGCAAATATCTCTTAGGAATGTTTATTATTTTGTGATCACAATTAGTTTCCTACTAATTACAGTATTAGATTAACGGATTAAAAGACCTTTAAAATGATGTTGACTTAACACAATAATGTTATTCCAGGCCTGTGCATCCCGTCAAACAATACGATTTTCATCAAGTCTGTGAGCGAGAAACTGGCGCACAACGAACCACATCTTACTTTGGAATTTCTGGAGGAGTGTATTCAGGTGAATGGTTATCCGATATTGTACAACGTTTTGTTTATAGACAAAGAGAGTGTGGGGATTATAGCTTATATTTGTAGTTATAATTACCACCAACAACAGATCAAGAGTAGATGAAGCTGTTTGTGCTCCAAAAGATTATGAAATATATTGACATAACATATAACCTAAAATCAAGCACATAACTTACAAAATAAAATTGTATTTTCATTCGCAGGGGTTCAGAACATCAACGATCGAATTAAAACATCTGTGTCTAGAGTACATGACGCCCTGGTTGGCTAATTTGGTGAGGTAAGCAAAATTACCTTCTAGACGTAAAGGCAATGCGCCTTTACGTTAGATTAGTGTAATGCGATATCGTGATGTAAGTAATGTAATTTATAATTCATTATAACCAGATTCTGCAAGCCGTCGGACGAGTCCCGCAGGACGAAGCAGGTGGCTCAGATCCTAGAGAAGTTGATCACGCTCACGATAGAGGAGACGGAGATGTACCCCTCGGTGCAAGCCAAGATATGGGGCTCCATCGGGCACATACCCGAGCTGATCGACACCGTGCTGGATAGCTTCATACATCGCAGCGTCAGTTCAGGTTAGAAAAAGCGCACGTACAAATGGAAACGTGTGTACTTACACGCAAACGCGTGCGCGCACTCACACGCAGAAGTACATTTACATTTTACGCATTTTGTTCTCTACGTCATAAACGTTAAGTAACTCAAAACCACTATGTTTACTTGCAATTTCCCTTTTTTTTTTAAATGTTCCATGTTCCATGGTTAAATGTTTTTTTTCAGGTCTCGGATCACCAATGATTGAAATAATGGCGGACACAGCTGTAGCACTCGCGTCCGCCAACGTGGAGCTAGTGTCGAAGAAGGTTATTGGAAGGATGTGCCGAGTAAGTATAATGTTCATTTAGTAGTGGCTTACTGTAGGCACGCTTACGTCTCATAACTGTGCATTGTTCAACTAGTTATTGGGTTCAACTTGTTAGTAACCCAGGCATTGACAAGTAGTCTGTAAGAAAATGGCAGTGCTGCGGCTTAACGTAGATTGCTGTAAGCTTAAGTGTTAAATGCTGAAATCCATTAAGCCTTATATATTTTCCATGTAATATTAAAATGTTTTTTTTTTCGCAGGCCCTCTCTAAACTGCCAAACAACATCCTGGGACCAGTCACGCCAGCAACTGTAAGTTTTGAAGTGATTGTATTGACAGCCACGTGATATAATTATGTAATACTATTTATAAAGCTGGTGACATCGATCAGGTGGTGGACAAGACGTGCCACTCGCCGACCGCCATGCTGGAGCAGCACATGATGTGGGACGACATCGCCATCCTCGCCAGATACCTGGTACGCTTTGATCACTAATTCATTTCATACTAGAAACGATCCGTATTCCCCCTCTCCCCTCAATCCCCCCCCCCCCCCCCAATTTCTCCGCCTTTTAAACGCTATATAACGAGTAGTGATTAGCCGAGTGATTTGAGCATTCGTCTCATGAACCGGGGGCCCGGGTAAAAATACTGCATCCACCTCATTTATAAAATTGTGTGCGTATTAAAAATTAATTATCACTTGCTTTTCGGTGAAAGAAAACATCATACTGATTTAGTAATCCGTACCTAATATAAAGGTTCTTCAATGTATTGTTATTAGAATTCCTAAAGTTACGTAAATAATTTTCATTGTTGACTTTGACGGTGTTCGTGTGTTCTATGTGTGTATGTGTGTGTGTGTGTGTGCAGTTGATGCTGTCGTTCAACAACTGCCTGGACGTGGCGCGGCAGCTGCCGTACCTGTTCCACACGGCGACGCTGCTCGTGTGCTCGGGCACGGTGTGCATGCGCGCCGCCACGCACGGGCTCGTCATCAACATCATACACTCGCTGTGCACCTGCAACGCGCCCAGCTTCTCAGGTCCCGCCAATTATAATCCATACTAGTGTTATATGTATGTGCGAAAGATGTACAAAAAATTTTTTAGTCAATTGACATATTAATAGGGTGTAGTCAGTCTTCGATTGTCATTCTAAATATGTAATTAAAAAGGGTGCTTAAAATTTGACGTAAATCCATTAGAAACCAATAATGTGGTAAACTGAGCGCGCGGTCTTAAACTACTCCACTAAAGATCATTAACCCCGGTAAATAAAAATCACCCTGTATATCTGTCTGTCTGTTTGCTACGTAGACAGAGAAGAGTATAGGCCTATAGATGCCATCTATCGCACTGATGCAAGAAAATAACAACTTACGCCAATGTCAAGAAAAAAAGACAAAGATACTCCAGGATGACTTCTGCGAAAGCCAAGCGTGAGCGAGTTTCTAATTGTAATTTGTAGTTAGTTGTAATTAATATTTCACAACGATCTTCGTTTTTGTTATTCGTATACAGTCATGTTCCGGTTATTAACATTATTAAAACAAAGGCAATGTATGATTGCAGAGGAGACCCAACGCGTGCTGATGCTGTCGCTGGACGAGTTCGCGCTGCCCAAGTTCTACCAGATGTTCGGCATCTCCAAGGTGAAGAGCGCCGCTTGCACCGCCTTCAGGAACCCGCACCAGAGATACAACTCGGACTGGTAACACATTGTACATTAATAAAATAGAAGAATCTTTCTTAAAATCAACAACCAACGTGGTTAAAATGTGTAGTCAGCAGTGACACAGCTACGTTATACGTCTCAAGATCAAATATAAGCACAATAAAATATTAGCAGAGTCAGTAGTAGCTATTTCATTGGCTTAAGGTGTGTTCGTAGTTGCTAACACTTAAGACGATCAAGATTTTTGGCACGGATCAAAGGTGCGTGAGCTATCGTTCGCGCTATACAACGCCATATAAACGCACCGCCATATAAACGTAATTTTGATTAGAATTGGCCTTAATTTTAAACTTTATTTACGTTTAGAACTTGCTGTTATGGCAGTTGTATACCCTCTGTAAAAAATGAAATACAATTCAAGAGATTACGTGTGTCAGATGGATGGACGAAATAAATGTGATTGTTGGTTTTGACTGTCAAGTCAATATCCGTGCAGGTACTACACGGAGCACGCGTACACGTGCCCGGAGGCGGCGGCGTACGGCGCGGGGCCGGCGGGCGGGCCGGGGGGCGCGGGCGCGGGCGCGGGGGGCGCGGGCGGCGCGGACCGCGAGCGCCTGCCGCTGCAGTCGCTGGAGACCATCACGGACGCGCTGCTCGAGATCATGGAGGCCTGCATGCGGGACATCCCGGACTGCGATTGGCTCGACACCTGGTCAGTGCTGCCCGCGTCGATAGCTAGTTTTAACAAACACGAGTGACTTGAGAATCGTTTAAGAGGGGGTATAAAGCAAAATTGGCAATCTTAGATTCAATTTTTACAGTAGTAGATCAAGTTTCTAGAACCTGAAGAAAAACATAGTTATACTTCATTATATTATTGAGTGCAAGATCTAAGCAAAAACAGAAAAAAATAAAATTTTCTCGATAGAAAAAAATCACAAAGTTAGGTCTAATTTTTCACTTAAATCAATTTATTTTCAATGTGGTGCATATTTTAGAGTCAATATTTTAATATATTATGCTAATTAGTATCACGGAGGGATTAGATTAGCGATTTCAAAATCAAATCTATAATTTACGAATTATTAAAATAAAATACATTTGTAGGATTTTGAGTATTTTGACATGCTCGGTTTCATTAATCAGTCACCATTGCTCCATTGAGACGGGAAGACTGCGTCAGTCTTCTCGACATGTGAAATTATTTTTTGGTGTACATTTGTGACTGAGAGCGTAGTTTTTATTACAAAAACAATAATTGTGTGTGTGTGAATTAAAGTTAAAAGACACTAAGATCCAACATGGGTAACAAACGGAATAAAATCAACATTAAAAAGGGATCATAGAAAGCTGAAAATTCAAGTCATGGCTAGTTGTCAGAGGTAAGTTGACAAGTACTATTTCATATTCAAAATTAGACCTTATTGTTTTAACTTTTGTGCTCACAATACAATGTTGATGTTGATGTTTGATCGCTGAAGCAGCATAGTATATACGAAAAATTCACATTGTATGTATCATTAATAGTTAGTATAGGTATGTACTTTCAAACAAAATATACAGCTTTATCCAAAAGCAAATTTAATTTTGAGTTAATTATTTCCTCTTTGCCCCATAATTTTGTTTTTAAAGCAACACCTATATTTCTGGTAGTCAATTTGATCAATCCCTACAGTAGTTGTTACTTGTGTGTGTTTGAAACTATTATTGTATTTTCATTTCAGAACAAGATTTAATCCAAAATCAAGATATGAGAAGAGAGAATAAGAAAATATTCCAAAATCTATTGATGATGACGGGAACATTACACCAGAGAAGTGCGTATCAATTCATCTGTCAATGTATTGTTTCATTTATTATTTGCTTGTTGTTGCATTGTAACGAATCTACAAAATAACACATAAACTAAACTTTTTTTATACTATACATACATGCATAGTTAGGCAAAATTACTTTAACAAAAACATAAAATTTTGTATAAATGCATTTTTAAAGCGACTTTTTTATTTACTTTTTAATTGCTAATTGTGTTTTCTTAAAGAAAAAATATATATTTTCAGGCTTACTATTTTACGCTTTTACAAAATGTAGAAATTTTAGAACATACAGATCCAAATGCAGATGAATTTATTGCACCGGAACGACTGGCATTAAAATAAAGTATTTATGTAATTTAGTCCTATCTAAAACTTTCAACCGATTATAAATGGCGCAAAGTGATACCTGACGTCATCAGTTTCAATGTTAGGGAGTATAACAGTGTTTGACTTTTTTTTTAATTTCAGTAACATCAATCCTCGTGTTTATGAACGGGTCAAGATAAATATCAAGACAAACGACGATACTAAATACACATGTGAGACAAGTCAACGGCTTATAATAGACAAGATATATTTTTTTGAACAATTAAAACTTCCAACCATGCATAATTTTGGCATTTTATTTTTTCTAGACGGATTTTGGACTTAGTGAATTAAACTTGATTTCGAATAAATTCATTTTGGTTTTAAGTAAGCTTTGTTCGATTTTATGCTTATTTTTAATCTTCAAAAAATTGTTTAGTTTGATGACTTATGTGTTCTTACCATACCTTAAATATTTTGAATACCCATTATACATTTTTCCTGTTCTCACGCATAATTATATCATCACGCATCATATTTCACACACTGTTTTTTTCCTATATTTTTAAAGCTAACAATTGTCGCTCAAGAAGTTTGTGATTGTCATCTTTTTTATGATATTATTGTCACTTAATTAGTTTCCTTATAATAACGGCAGTGGCATTTGTAATTTTTCTGTTTTCTGGCGAAGGATTTTTCTTTCGATTTAAATAAATTTAAAGGATAACTTACTTTATCTTTTTGTAGCGAAAAAATGAAAACAATGTTATCTATAATAATAAATGTCTGAAAAACATTGTACGTGTTATTTATTTACATGTTATACGGCATACAGGTGTCATAACTTAAAAATAGAGCAGATATTCTGCTTTGCGAGAATTTAAATGATTTAATGGTCACACCAGTACGAACATTATACTGCCTTTCTTGTCATAAAAGTGATTAAATCGCTCCCTACACTAGGTTTCCAGCGCTATGGTTACATGATGCGACCGACACTACTTATAAATGTTATTAGTTTCAGAAATACAGATAGTTACAGCGAGAAGAATTGCTTTAGATTAATAGATACCTACATAATAATATATTCAAAATTATTAATGACACCTAATAATGTGTTGTCTGCCATTCACTGGCTCTCTAGCTATTAACATTGTATAAAAATCTAACCCTAAGAAAGAAAAAACAGCTTGCCATTTTTGAGGTAGATGATTCTACATTTATTGAGCCGAAATTTGTCTCAGTTTTTACATTATACTGTGCCGTATTCTTGACTGATGCCATGTTATATAATAGCGGCTGTACACTCTCGTGCGAGAGTACTCGCTATGTCTCGTGACGCCTCGGCCGAGACGTCATGGGAGCGAGAGTAGGCGAGACGCCCCGAGAAATCACGAGGCGAGGCGAGCGCTACCAAGTACATTCTCATACGAGTGCACTCGTTTAGCAGTCTCGCGAGAGTGTACAGCCGCTGATAAAGTCAGATGCAACCGGACGCGCAACTGCTGCGGCGCATCTATTTGACGGGCGGGGCGGGGCGCGCGGGTGAAATTTGATTTTTTCCTAGCTTTATACCCCCTCTTAAAGTGATAGTGGCCGATTTAAAGTGTTAATCAGAGGCAGCGGTCATGCCGCGCCATATTCTGAGTGTCTTTTTGTCATGTTGGCACTTCTGCAGCTGCAACTTGGAATTCAAGTAACTTAAAATCTTCTAACTGCAAGCTTTGTAGAAGTGTAACTGACAAAATAAATGTTTCTTCTTCTTCTAGTGTAAAGTAAGACTTTTTTTTGGAAATATTAAAGATTTTAGTATGCTTCAAAAATTCAGGCAATTCGTTACGTTCAAATCGTTTGTTTTAAGTTATACACCACAGCGTGATTTGTCTCTGTGAATGAGAAGCAAAACCAGAGAGAAAAATAAAGCAAACAGTAACATGCAATAGTATATCGACAAAATACAAGATAACTTATGTTGAATTTAAAATTGGTTCAGTTATTTCCAAATTTACAGACATTTAAATTTTTATGCTATAGAAGTTTACAACGAGATTTTTCTAAATGTATTTCCTAGTTTAGTAGTTTCGTATTAGTAATTAATTAGTTATTATCTCTCACTGACAGGACGTCACTGGCAAAGAGCTTCGCGTTTTGCTTCAATCCAGCGCTACAACCCCGCGCGTTGATTGTTTTTGGATGTATTAGTAAGTTCAATGTGTATTGTAAGTAAATAAATAAATAAATAAATTCCTCTACTTTACATATATTTATAGATACAACCTAATAAATAAGCCGTCAACCCTATATTGACATCCACGATCCTTTTCCGTAACGCATACTTTGCCATAACGTGTCGAATTGTGGTACTTATCGCTCACGTAGCACTCCGTTCTATTACCATGTTGGAGTACCTACAATCTGCCGTATCAATCGCCAGGTAAGAACGTGACGGACGACGACATGAAGCAGCTGCTGCGCATCCTGGTGAAGGCGCTGGAGTCGTTCAACGACCTGGCGCTGCTCGAGGCCATCATCATGTGCCTCACAAGGCTGCAGCCGCTCCTCTATCCGGTAACCACACCGTACACAGCACGAATCTCTCTGAATCGTTTCGCGCTTGACAGAGCGGTCGTGGTCGTCATGCTGGTCGGTCCATCGCATGGGCTTTCTACAGCGTGAGCTGGGAGTTATTGCCTCTCCTAGAGACGTAAGAGACACTGTACAATGTAGTATGTACGTAAATACGAATACGTGCGTACGTACGCATGCACGTACTGCACGCACGCATGTTCACATACATACATCCAATAAAGTTTGGAAAGCTATTCTTCTATTTGTCTTCATATCGTCTTCGCAACGTGCAGCGATCTGTATGTTTCTTTAAATTAATTTGATGTGCAAGTCTAATGATATTGTATTGAGAATAAGCCAGAACGTCTTATGTATGTTGGCATACGAAGGTCAGTAACGTTGGACGTGTGCGCAGGAGTCCCCGATCCACCGCGCGCTGTTCTGGGTGGCGCTGTCGGTGCTGCAGCTGGACGAGCCCACGCTGTACGCGGCCGGGCTGGCGCTCATGGAGCAGAACCTGCACACGCTGGAGTCGCAGGGACAGTTCGCTACCAAGGTCACTGCCGTAGCCACTGGCTTGTATCATATAGTTATTATTGTTTAGGTTTGCGTTTTGTCAGTGGGCGTTCCTATTTTTGAAGTGAAAGCTTCTATAGTATCGTTATAATTTGGAATTCGTTGAAACGGAAATGACGCGAATGAAGCATCGGCAAAATGGCGGCTGACGTCAGCAAAGCAAAACATCAATATTTGGTCAGTATTCGTTGTTATGAAGTTTCACTTCTAGCACGTGTGAATTGCACACATTTTGTTTTTTTTTTCGTTTAATCTTATTATAACAACCTAAAGCTTGGTTTACAAGGGGCGGGCTAAATGCCTATTGGTATAAGAGAATTAAGTCCGCCGTGGTAAGTATTTTCGTATTCATTAAATCCTTAATGATTTTGAATTTAAATGAAATTTAAGATCAAATTAAGTGGAAAAATGTGCAAAATTAAATAATAAAGAGTTATTATTCAATGCAGATCAATTGTAGACATGACAAACTACGTTTTGGGTAACTTTATGGTCGAAAGGGGGTTCGAAAATGGGTGACGGTGTCGAAGTTTAATGTTTGGAACTTTTTGTTATAATATATCTATTATTTTCAGTCATTGGAGCAGCTGATGATGGAGACGAGAGAGCCTTTGGAATGGCACTTCAAACAGATGGACCACGCCGTGGGCTTGAGGTCACTGACACTTTTATCTACTTTACAGAAGACAAACAACACACACACACACACACAATAATGTGCAGTAAACACACTTTGATGATTAGAAAAATTCTAATTGTAGGGATTTGTTATTGTTGCTGGAAAATCTACGCGTTTATTTTAGATAACGACGATTACGAGAGGGAATATTTGACGTGAGGGACCCGGGAAAGATTTGGTCAATAAAAAAGATTGGTTATTATATATAGCCATTTATTTGTATTGTAGTTAAAAATATTACTTATGTACACACTCACTACATTTATTACACAAATCCGTCATGAACGACATGTCGATAATAAATTCGGAAGCAGTCGTGACGACTGCCGACAGATGTGATAACTTAAAACTATAGAAAATAACGTAATAGCAATGTAAGAATGTAAAAATGTAAGAGAGCAGATCGCTACGCGTCGCCGGCCCGGCGCACTACGTCACAGTTTTTTTTAATGAATATATGTAAGTTACCGCTTGACTACGATCCCACCCGACGTAGCCTTTAGATAGTGAAGCGCGTTAACTTAGAAAACTTGACCGTGTGTGTTCTGCGCGCAGTTTCCGGTCGAACTTCCACTTCGCGCTGGCGGGGCACCTGATGAAGGGCTACCGGCACCCGGCGGCGGCCACGGTGTCGCGCACGGGCCGCGTGCTCACCGCGCTGCTGGCCGCCGTCGCGCGCCCCGACGCCGACAAGTTCCAGCTCACCAGGGACTCCGTCGCCTATCTCACCGGTGCGGCGCGCGTCACTTGTCGCTTTTGAGTTTTTTATTATTTGGAACGAGGTTCCTTATCGCGTCTTACGGGTAGTGCGATTTAGTAGACATCGTCACGTAACTATTTGCCGTATGCTGTGTACGTGTGTGTTTTTAATAGTGGTGTACGCCATCTACAGTATTATTTTGTAACTAGATAGCACAGTACAGCGGTGCTTTACAATGTATTGTATTAGTTCAGATGAGAGTGCCTAGATGGCGTTGATACAATTTATCACTATATTACGTTTACACGCGATTAATCAGTTTTTAAGTACATTTATGGAGTTGGAGAAAAAACGTAAAGATTTTTGTTCCTGACGGGGGTCCCCCGACTGCACAATTAATTTATTTTCATTTTTAGACGACTAAGGGTCATGAAATTAGAGTACATACATTTATTCAAAATATTACAAATTAATGCATTATAAATGCGCAAGTTTGGGGATGTATAGAAGTAATGTATAGATGTAAAAAACTACTAAACGGATTTACATGAAACTTGACCGTAATATGGCTTAACGTCAGAATAACACATCCTTGGGAGTCTGTTCCCGCTTCTTTTGGAGACTACACATACTGACCGTTGAAGCAAACCAATGTCGAATAATATTTCATTCTGTTTGCACAATCTGTCGTCCGCGCAGCGCTCGTGAGCGTGAGCGAGGAGGTGCGGTCGCGCTGCCACGTGAAGCACTCGCTGCCCAAGTGGCTGCCCGACAACTGCGACCACTACTGCCCGTCGCTCTCCGACATACACCAGGTGTGTATCGCTACGTGGTCGTTTCGATACTTAGTTGCCGTATAGCTCGCGTACTGAAAGCTGGTAAGTATTCACTTATTGAAGTTGAAAAATATCACACCCTTAGTGATGTAATGGCCTAATTCAAAAACGTAGTTTTTTGAGACTCACGTTTAAACGATTCTGGACGTGACATTGCAGCTTATTTTTCGAATAAAATGTTTATTACTTTACTTATTCGTATGATGCATGTGATCGGTTGTAAGGTATATGATAATATTCGAAAACGCGCGTCAAATTGTTTGCCATCTGAACATGCAAACTGAAATGTCTCGTCCAGAATCTTTCAAACGGGAGCTCCCAAAAAACTACTTTTTTGAATTAGGCCGTTATATTACTAAGGGTGCGATATAGTGTGATCTTTGTTTTGAAGTTTTTCGATAGTTCAAATCGACTGAAAAATATTAGTCTTAAGTCCTCATTAAGATTCCCTGTGTTGTGGATGGCATTTACAATTGGACAACCCAAATAAGACTACTAAATTATAGCAAGTGACAATATTTACTGAATATATTTTTTGCAGTCTTCAATGTTGATACATCCCCAATCGGCATCACATACCTCGTGCCAGGGCCGCCGGCAGAAATCTTGGGACATACTGGACCAGACATCCTTGACATCAGCCCATGGAGGTTGGACATTTAATATACCTAATGAAGTAATGAGTTAATTATAATTAATATCTCCCTGTCGTTTTACTGCATAAGGAAAAGTCAAATTCAAATTTGAAGTTTAATTATGTGGGTATTTTGTTAATTCACTTATACAGGTCATGTTTTGATTGCATTATCGTGTCGAAACGTAGTCTTAAAATTTTACTGTATGTCATTTTAAAATATTACATATTAAGGAAAGTCAAAAACGTAAAGTGAACTTTGGACAGAATGAATTATGGCCGAATTTCGACTGTAGACTTTCTAGGGCGGAGGTCACTTGTGTTAATAAAGAGTGACTTCCAGGTAAATCCCCGACGCTGCAGCACTCGGGTAGCGGCGGCCACAGCCCGCACCTGCCGAACGTGCCCCACCAGGTGATGTGTCCGCGTCACCCATCACCCGTACATCATCACAGACTTACACTCATCACACAACCGTTGTTATGTTCATGTGATATTTAGTTAGCTGTTTTACAATGTCTTTCAACAAACAATTTTCTAATCACAATGTTAATTAATATCGTGTAATAAATAATTAGTATCATAATTGTGTAGGTACAGTAAGGTATATCGCAGTGGGCTTATGCACTTGTATTCATTGAAAATAATTAATCAATCAAGAATTTTGTTTTTTTATTGCATAAATTATATTAAGTACATAATAATGAGTAGTATGTCTGTGATTCCTCAAATTTTCTTTTTCTCTCATATTTCTATTGAAAGCAATTTGCCAAGTTACGGTTGCCATGGTGACAGTTACTTAATCAAAACTTTATCCTATCAAAGTCTCTAATAAAGCACCAATGATTTAAACAAATTCAGTCACTTACACATGCACTTACACGACTTTTCTTGGATAGGAAACAAAAATCGGAACGAATTAAGAAGAAAGACATTGTGAAACAGCTGAGCAGTTTAATATGATCAGTAATTGGCGCATCTCTTGTTTGGAATAGTTAGAGCTTCTGTGTGTATTTTGAAGTCGCTCATGAAGTTTCTGTATTCAAGTTTTTGCATATGGTTTAGGGGGTGTTGGGTTTTGTTGATAAGTGACGTCACAAGCATTCAATTGCATTCTTATAGCAATTTTTATTCTTCAGTAATCAATATATCGAATTTTAATTTGGTCGTATTCAAACAAAAATACAATAATATTGAATTTTTTGCCGAGAACAATAATTATGATAATTATCAGATCCACCTGTATTCTAGCCATAAGTCGTAATAGCTCCTTTGTGAAATAAAGCTTTTTGAGATGCAATTTACTATCAAGCATAGAACTAAGTATGACCATATGCAACACTTGGATAAATAGTAGATAGAAAAAAATTCTTGTCGGAGTCATATAGGCACACATTGATATTGAATATTATTATATATTTTATTTCATTTCCGGCAATAAATGGAAGTCTGATCATCTTTTAAATGTTAATACTACATGTTACGCGGTACGTTGCAAGTCCCCTCTGACAGTTGATAAAGAATTTCTTCTATCTTTCTATTTAGCGTTACGTCTGCCTTTTGGTTCACAATGACCAGACGAACCACCTGACGGTAAGTGGTCACCTTCGCCCTGGACGTCAGCAACACCGATGCATCACCGATGCGTTAACGGTCTAGAAAGACGGAACAAGAAACAAAAAAAATACTCGTTCGTGACCTGATGTTACGAGTAATATAATCGTATCTGGTGTTAAGCGCTACAAAGCATGCAATATCAAATATAGATAGGATGTTGAGTGACAGAACTCTCCATTTTTAAGCTTCTTTCGCTTCAATATTCTTCTTACAACATAGAGTGAATCCTTTACTTTATGGAACAATTTTGGAAGGTGGTGTTATCCTAAGCGAAGTTACAATGTAGTTTTTAGAACTAGCAACTGCAGACCAATGAAAATTAAAATTCTTCCATTTATTGTCAACACATAACTACTCTATATCTTTTTACAGTAATGCGGATAGCTACTCTATAAGTCATTCTGTTCTACTATAATCATATTGTGTTTTTTCATGCAACTTCTTTCCGGACTTGGTTGACAATCGTTTATCGTTTGTATTGTATACTATCACGAATTTTACCAATCATCCCCGCTGGTTGCTATAATCGATATTCGTTGCAAATAACACATAAATACCGGTTACGTTGTCGTAACGTTATTGCTTATAAAATAATTTTCTATAACGTGTTATTTAACGAATGTTGAATTATCTTCTGAAAGGCATTTGTTAATAACGCTTATCGTTTTTAACTTGCGATTGGAATTGGTGGATACGCTTGCACTGCTTTTGACTGCGTAGTCCTCGGGTAGAACTCGTTTTAAGACTCAGAGATCGTTCTCCGTGCCGACGTCCAAGGATACTATTGGACCGCCGAGGGTATATTGTTCATTTGTTGTTATTTAATATGTAAATAGTTAGTAAAAATTAGCTAAACCAATGTGATCCCTAATGTTAATTAGTGGAGGTGTATTTATACAGATTTTGTGGCATAATAAATAATAAATTTTGAGAAAAAAACTTTGTAATCTGGTCAATTATATCAAAAACATCATGGAGTATTTTTAAAATGATTTAATGATAATTTAACAAACAATTTCAAGTTATTTAATTTAATGAATTTCTTTTTTTACTAAACTAGATGTATGAATCCTTGTGTGACTTAGCTATTAAAAATAATTTTATTTCTTTTTCAATATCCAACCTGCATGGTTGAACCCTCATAGATTTGGTTTAGACTTTAGAGACATACAAGTCATGACATCATTACAAAATTAAAAACAAAATAATAATTTTAAAATAGTAATAGTTTTTGTAGCCAGTCCTTTTTGAAATTGTATTTAATATTTTCGCGTAAAATATAAAAACATACATTATAAATACAATTCTTAAGTAAATAGAGTTCAGCCACATACCGTTCTGATCATTGTAAGTACATTTTTGTAGGGTGTACAGATTTTTCTAATTAAACGCACATAATTTGTGCAAGGATATGTACGATTTTGCATTTGTAACAATTTACTAAATGCAATAAAAAATATGTCTGCACTAAGCCTGTAACTGACACTGATTTTTGTGCAGCCTTAAATATCACACAAGTTTTAAATGCACAGAAAATGACGAAATTAACCTTAAGTGCGCGAATTACAACAGCACAAAGTGTCAATAACACTGAACACATCAGAGAATGCTTCTAGCTTTTTATTAGATAATATAGAAGAAATAAATCTTTTATTAGAACCCCCCCCCCCCCCCCCCTTTTGATTGATACGTACAATCAATTTGTAAAAAACCGCCCGTTGATTAATACTCAGTAGTTCTTAGGTGTGCCTTTGGAAGAACTAATTCTACTTTTTTACGTCACCCAATGTTATGACTTGCTTTATTGCTTTGTTAAACGAATTTTCCGGCGGCTTGCGTCGATCTCAAGTGATCGACAAAGTTAAGCAACAGCGGGCGCGGTCGGTAGTTGGATGGGTGACCGCTAGTGGCAAAATGTCTTGAACGCTTCCGTGCTTCGGAGGGCACGTAAAGCCGTCGGTCCCGGTTGTTATCATTTGGTAGCAGTCGTTAAGCCATGTCGGATACCTTCGGGCGGCTTAAAATTTCCGACACTTGGGTTGGCCACTAACCCCTCCACCAATCCGCACTGGAGCAGCGTGGTGGAGTATGCTCTAGGCCTCCTCAGGTACGAGGAGAGACCCGTGCTCAGTAGTGGGCCATTAATGGGTTGTAGCCAAACGAATTTTATAAAAAGATTACAAAACTCAAAATTAAAATCACACTTCAACATTCAATTCAAACCTCTATTTTGATAGGAACGCTGAAATTAATTCGGTATTTTATGTACCGACTAAGCTTTACATGAACGCTTCTAGATTCTTGCCCGGTGCGAAACTACATACTTCTTAAGTCTGCAAAGAAAAAATACGAGAAAACGTGTAAATAAAATAAGTAGCGGACTTAACGGAACAATCTATATTCATAAATAAAATAAACTTTCGTATGTTTGTGGCAGCAAGACAAGGATTTGATGGATTGACGTGACATTTTTGTACAATTGATAGTATTTTAACGGAGAATAGTTTTCATGTACTTTTTATAAAACCAAATCAATTTTTCTATAGTTTAGGTGAAGTGGGTAAGTAACAGTTCATATTGAATAACACTGCGAATCGATTTAATTTTAACACCACACACACTAAAGTCCAAAATACAATAACCGGATCAATTCCAAAGGCACACCGACCGATCTGACCCCTCCCACGTGTATTACGTGTGCGTACAAACACAGTGAGACGCTATGTTTACACATGTGTATGTGTGTGCAGGACAGCGAGGGGCGAGCGCACAGCATGCAGCACGGGGCCGCGGGCGACGCCGCCAGGGAGTTAGCCGACGGAGACGCTGCGCTCGATGTGAGTGGGACAGACGAGGTTAAAAAGAGAGGTGTTATGAGACACGCGGTTGGATTGGAACAAAGTTCCTTTCGCCATATATTACGTAAATTATTGATCTCGAAACCATTTGTTATTGTTGCACTATGTTACTTCCCCATACATATAATTTAATTCCCCCTGATTAAAAATAACAAAGTGAACAGTATTAGTCTTGTATAAAACGAGTCACGTAAAGCCGAAAGGCCTGGCCCGAAAGTCAGCCACATATCAGATAACAATAATGTTGTTTTCATGTAATTATAAAGTAATCTTGTTTGTTATAACAATGACTGTTTCCCAGGGCATGGAGGACGAAGGTCGCGGCTCCCCGGGGAGCTTGGACGAGACCGAGCGGCCGGCTTCCACCAAGTCAGGAGACAGTGATTTACCGGACACCAGCGGCAAGGTACCTGGTCGTGATATCCACACGCTGTTGTTTTGTAGTTATTGCCTATGAGACGGGCCATCTGTTGGGAAGTATTCAGTGCCATGAAAATCCTTAATACCAAAGGCGTCAATGAAGCATTGCCGGCCAAAAGACGCACGTCGATACAATAGTGTTAAGAGTCTCTATTTCTTGCAGCAAACGTCAACGGACAAGGACACGACGGACGAGAGTCCCGAGTGCACGAGTCTGCTGGATCCGTCGGTGCTGTCGGACTTCACCACGCAGGCGCTGGTGCTCACCATGCTCGCCACGCTCGTCAAGTACACCACCGGTGAGTGGCCGTGACCGTGTTCTGGGGGCGGAGAGGGTTTGCCAGCGTGCGTGCGTGCGTGCGGGTGTTTTTAGTTTTAGTATTATATAATTTATACTTAATAAAATAAAATTTTATCGATGTCTTTATATGAAACGTATTTGCGAAAGGCTATTGTTTATTGGCCTTAGGGTTATAGTTTACTTTTACTCAGCACATTGCCCTTACCCAAAGAGTAGAAAGAGTAGAACTTTGAGAGGCGTCTAATGAATTTCGATTTGTTTTTTCAGATGAGGATCAAATCAGGATTCTCTATCAGTACCTAGCAGAAGGGTCTGTTGTATTCCCTAAAGTGTTTCCAGTTATGTGAGTATACGATTTACTTTGACTTAACATGTATTATATATTTCCTTATTTTATTTAGGGCTGGCAGATAGTTGCTACTGGGTGAATTAAATTTAAAAGGCAGGGAATATATTATGATTTAAAGATATATTTATATGTGTATCTATGCCACCAAACATTCCAAACAATGTTCTGAACACTTAACAGTTAAAAATTCAAACGCAGAATACTGGTAAATTATGTTATCTCACACTCTTGTAGCGCCATCTGTCCAGAGCTCTCCAAATCAATGTGATATTTGAAACTGTATATCTGACCAGCCGTTGTATTGTGACCGCAGTCACAGTCTGCTGGACATGAAGATCAACCACGTGCTGATGCACTGCCACGACCAGCTCATCCTCAGTGCGGTGCAGAGCATCATACAGGTGAGGGTGACGGGATGTATCAGCTTATAATATAATAAATATAAAAAATAGAAAATATTATTAAATAGAAATCCCCCCCCCCCCCCCCCCCCCATTTTTTATGGATGAATTTTCAAAAATCCTCACTAACGCTACACCACACCGTTGTAAATTCCTTTTACAAAATTTCATGCCTCATTCCACGGCACAGACTGTGTTGTCCGTCTGTAGCACTTGAAACACAATGAAAATGATTACGGACGTATTATTTATAATAATATTGCATGTGTGTATGTGTGTCAGAACATGATCGCGTCGGAGGACGCGAGCCAGCAGCAGCTGCACTACATGCAGAGCTGCGGCTTCGGCGGGCTGTGGCGGTTCGCCGGGCCCTTCACCAAGGTAACTTACGTCGTCTAGCGTGGGGTTTGAGTAATTCTTAATGTCAGTGGAATTTACATCTTATTGCTAAGGTATAACGTTCAATTTTGTACTTACTAGAAATTGTTCACATTCGTTCGAGGAATGCTTTTTGTGAATACGTCTAGGACCTAGAAAAGGATAGTCTATGAAGTAGTTTGTGAAGTATAAAGAACTATAAGTTCGTGAACGATGTCTTAGAACACGACTTCGATAGCAGTTATAGTTACAGCCTATAAGGGCGTGCAAATTGTGAGTTCGTAAAGTATAAGGTAAACGCGTGACTCCAACAGAAGCAGTGCACGGCGGAGAGCAGCGAGCTGTTCGTGAACTGCCTGGAGGCGATGGTGGAGACGTACCTGTCGCGCGCGGCGCCCGCGCCCGCGCCCCTCGCGCCGCCCCTCGCGCCCCTCGCCCCACTCGCCCCCCTGGCGCCCCTCGCCCCGCTCGCCCCCCTGGCGCCGCACGTCGACGAGCCGCGCCTAGGTAACGCATTAATCTAAACATAATTATTAACGCAAACGGTCACTCACTCATCACGAAATATCGTTTCCTACGCGGACGAAACTGCAGGCGAAAACTAGTCTATAATAGAACCTGCCTACATTCAATTTTCCCAAATATCCCAATGTACAGATTTAACCTAACTACAGTTGTATTATTAGTATAGATTGCTGTTTCGCTATTTTTGCAGGCGGTATTCGACAATCGAGTCTGTATTGCTCCGGCGCTGAAACCTAAAAACGTAACAAGGTATGCTCGTTGTAACGCATCTGTAATGTTATGTAACACGCAAAAATTTAACTATTGTAATAGTCCGAGAGCTGATGACGAATTTAGGGAACATACTCGTATTATATTATATTTTTGGCACTTTGAAATCATAAAAATATCATATTTTAGTAATGTGCGGATCTGGAACCTTGAGTCTGGTAGAGTGTTTTCTGTCATTTGACTACTGCACACGATGTGATATTCGCAAAAAATAAAAACAAAAAAAAATCTTTTGGTGCCTTGAATTTTTTATATCTTAATTTAGGCTATAAATAATCCAAAAATAACAATGCCAGACTATTAAATTGGTTTTAAAGTATAACCAGTTACCAGACTCTTCCGAACATGTTTTTACTATACACATTTTTTTTGGTATTCTAAAATTATTATGGCATTAATTTAAAGAAAATTCAAGGTGCCAAAAGCTTATTTTTTAATGTTTTTTTGCGAATATCACATACTTCGCAGTAGTCAAATAACCGCAAACGCCATACTAAAGAAATATTGCATGATTTCAACGTGCTAAAAATTTGTTCCCGAAATTCACCATCCGCTTTGGATTATAACCCAAGATGTCACAAATACTTTAACATAAAGTCGTTTAACACGTGACGATCTATTTTTTAATCCCATAGACTAATTTTATATTTCATGTTTTGCAAGTTTTAAAAAATTGTTTTAAATAGTGATGTCTCACTATCGGAAAGGAGTCAGCGATATTTTCCGATGCGTGTGTTAAAAATAATAAGTAAAGTAAAGTAAATCTTATTAAATCTACTTTATTCAGTGCTACACTCTATGTCAGAATTATTCAAATCGCTACTAATTTGTATTATAAGTTTTTTGACTAATATAGTCGAAAATAGAAAAGAAGTTTCGAAAATTTTGTCATATGAGAAGTCTGCGTTGAAGTCAGTTTTAATTAGGTCGTTATTCAACTTAATCAATAATTAACTCAGTTGTTCCAGTACTACATGATAATAATTATTATGGAGATCAGTTACATTATTATCTCAAGTTTATACTGTAAATCGATTTCTGGCTAATACAAGCGATACAGATCCTTAAGAATAGTATTATAAGGTTGTTAATGTAATAATTGATATCTAAATGTGTTTATTTATATTCGTTATTGACACTTGAAGCTCCGTTTTCCGTTTTATTCTAGATTATACAGAATTTTAATAGTGGTAATACCTACTATATAAGTTTGTGAGGAAAAATAAAGCGATTAAATCTGTACCATCTGAGAGTTCTCCGTAGTGTACTCAAAAGGTGTGTGTTGCCTCAAACGATGAGTCGTCTATAGATTGTCTGTCTGTTTAAATAACTAAAATAATCAATTTACAACTTACGCGATAATATTTTAATGTGAGGTAAATTTTAATTGACCCAATCGTGTATTTATAGTTATTTTAGGAGGTAATTTGTGAGATTTACAATTTTAGGTTAATTTATTGGATAATATTTACACATATTGTGATATCATGTTGTCTCTCTGTTTTGTACTCTGTCCACACTATAAATAATTGTCGTTCAAGGTTTGACTTTTCTTCGTTTGGTAATTGAGGGTCGTTAAATTAAACATGTTAAGTAAGCAAATACATGAAAATGTACAAATTTAAATCGTAGCGCATGTTAATTTTGTGATTTATTTATTTATCGTTAAATAATTAAAAAATGAAAGTACAAAAATCTGATTTAATGTCCAGCGTAACTGTTTATGGGGGTATTTGGTACTATACCTGACCTCAGTATAATGTAGTATTTTACCGGTAGATGTTAAGGTTTTTACGCTGGAAGTAATTTTGCACAAAACGTAAAAATTAGTCGCACAATTATTGTAGGTTTTTTTTTTTGACGGTTTTTGTTAGTCGTGACGTCGTGAGTGTCGTGACAGTCGGAAAAATGAATTTTTGATGTGTTAGGGCGACATTTTATATCGTATAGTATCAATTATGATGAAACATTTTTCAAATCAGGCGTAGCCGGGGCGGGCCGCTAGTATTGGTAAAATATCCGCGATAATGAAGTTTAGAAATTAAAAAGTTTTGATGTTGGATCTCATTTATTACTAAAATTAACTTATTCACTTTAATATTTAATTTATGCTAATTTTAGATGTGCCAGTGTGTCTTTTTTCATGATAAGGCTGTCCTGTTCTAACCTCGTGATAGATTTGACAGAGTTTTAACGAATATTGTTAATTGATTTTTGTATGCATATAAAATTTTACATACATTGTGACTATATTATTTGAAAAAGTTATCTTAGGTTAATCTAATCTAGAATTGGACATAAAAAATGAGTACATTCACGCGTACTAAGTACATATATTAAAAATATACTTTTAATTACTTTTTAATAATGCCATAAAGTCTACTTTTATATTTATACTATATTAACAGACTTTAAGACAATATATTTGTATTTAGTAGTACTAGTTTTATGATCATATTAAATATGTAAGTACTGTTCAACAGTACATATTTAATATGATCATAGTACAGTACCTAACTGTTGCGATGTTCCTTGGATAACATACATTTTGTTATAAAATATGTATTTTTTAAATTATAACTTAATTTAAAGCTTTAATATAGATCTTGGTGTCTGTTTGTGGAAACATAAAGCATTTAACATTACTCATTAATTCAATATTTAATTTTATACGGATGTTGCAGTAGAATAATTCTTTTTTGTATTAAATAAATATTGAATGCATTTAACTATGCGGGAACTGATACTTACCAAAGGGAATTCACGCGCTGTAAAATATCGCGTTTAGAATGATTGATTTAATTTTTATAGATGATTTTGTAGGGTTCGAAGGCACAATGAACTTTTGAGTGTGAATGTGAATTTTAGTGTTTGATCATGATGTTTAATGTTAAATTAATTTGCATTTGAATAGAACTTATAATGTGGGAATGGGCTTTTGGTGGAGTGTTTTAAACGTAGGTAGATACGCAACGTATGTAAACTCATTTACGATTAATTGAAGGAAAATATTTACTAACTAGGGCAAGGTCGGCAGTTTGGGATTAAAGTGTCAGTTGCGTGCTTCGGGGGGTAAGTCGAGCCAGGTTTTAGGATTTGTCAGTGGCGAGGAATGTCCTGAGCAATATAAACGGACGCTAATGTCTTGTATATGTCACACAAACACTTGAACACCATTAGTTTATAATGTATCTCGTAAAATTTATATACTATAAGGGGTATGTTGGGTTAAGAGAAAACCTAGCGGGGCAAGTTAGGCCTTTGTTTAAGGTGAGGTTATAATAACCTTTCCGTGTTGTTTGAGTTGAGAAATATCACTTTTATCGGTAAATATCGTAAGGTAGCTTAAGGCGTCGTCCTAATTGGCAGCGATCGTACGATGGCGCGATGCGTTCCCGTCGTGCGATGGGTATTTCATTACAATTACTTGCGAGGTTAAAATAGGACACTCTGATAAAATCTGTATGTTTGAACCCATCGCACGACGAGAACGCATCGCGCCATCGTACGATCGCTGCCAAGTAGGACGACGCCATATAGGTCGAGTTTTATGTTGTGAAAGGTGTATGAAGTCTGCCAAATCGCTCGGAGACCAGATCTCGTCCAAGGAGCTGGTGTGGGTTGGGAGTGTGATGATGATGAAATATAACGATTTAATAATAATATACCTCTATATCTATTAAATAAAAATGTAACTGATCGCTGCCAGTACATGTAGATATAATAAGAATAACTATTATTAGGGACTTTATTAAAGCAATAGAACCTAATACAGTGATTGTTATGATTTTTGTCTGTTTGTCTGTGTGTTTGAGCGCGCTAATCACAGGAATAAATAAATAAATAAAAAATAAAGAATCCCGTATAACAAATTCAGAGTTACTAAGGGACAGGTTTCCCGAAGCGAAACTTGGCGGGTTTTTCCTAGTATAATTATGATATTGCACCTAATAGTAGTAATATTTATTTACGTTCCAATAACCTATCTTTTACTGAGGACAAAGATCTGTTTCTGTGCATTTAAGTACAGCTTTTGTGACATTTGTTATCTCTGATCGATAGTGAAGGGTAAGTTATAGAAATTGGCCGTTAGATTACCATGAAGATGACGTTGTAGGGAGGTTGGGCACCTAGTGGAACAGGAGGTATTTCTGAAAGGATGGGCCACGACTAATTGATCTTTTCCATTTAAATGTATGTGTAGGTCTTCGTATAGACGCGTAGTTTTCAATGTTACCTTCGATGTTGTCGTGTGGATATAATTATAGTGAAATGATTAGTTTGTGAGGGTTCCGTACCGAAATGGGGACAAACGGAATCCTGTCAGCCTTTCTGTCTTTCCGTCAGTGATTTATCTCTTTAACGGAAATATAGTTAGACACCTAAATTTTCTTAGAATACGTGCTACCATAGCCGCTATTGACAAATAATTGAAAGGTTAAAACGATAAATCCCCAAAGGCATGCAATTAACATGAATGCATGCATTCAACCTTATAAAATGGGGGTTTTCAACATTTTACTTGTTATTGACCATATAAAATTAGAGTTAATATCGCTGGGTGGTACGGAACCCTACGTTTGCGTGTCCGACTCGCACTTCACCGGTTATTTTAAATATCACACGGAAATATCGTATTTAATATTACAGTTACAAGATCATTGTAAAATCCTAGTCTATTCGACTCGTAATATTTTAGTTAACGTCCTTCTATTGAGCTCCAAATATAAATTAATATTTCTCGACGATAAAGCTGTCAAAGCGGAATGATGCTATATTGATCTGGTTTTTTAAAAAGTATTTTTCATAACTGACGATTTCGGTTTTAAAAATTGCTACTTATTGTTTTTCTGCAAGTAACATTCTATAGGTCTAGTATTTACAACCTTTATTATACAGTGTGTCTTCATAGTGTACATAAACGTATGGGGGAACCAGATTGATTTTTGGGACAAAAAAGATGTTTTTTTTTTAATTTACAAATCAATTTACATTTTTATTATTAAATTACGTTATTGACACTATAACTTAATACATTTTGATTAGAAAATAAACACAGCAGTTATTGTCAACAGCTATTATTACTACATAAAAATGAAAAAAAATGTTATATTTTTTGTCGATACAATCAGTGTAGTTTACCTCTTTTTTATGTACAATTTGCCTTACACCCAATAAAAGTGGATATTTGTATTTTTGGCTACGCTCGTCAATAGGAATAAATCTATATTACTATACTATTTCCATTTCTTTATTTTCTCGATGACAGCTCCTGTGAAAACTTGAACGAGCGTCTTTTTTACATTATGTATGCATTATTTTATAAAAATATGACGTTTACATACGTACAAGGTTATACCTGATTCGGAGAAACTGATAGGGATGGGCTATATCGATAAACGTAACACGATAACAGACCCGATATTTTTTTACAAAATGTAAGAAACTAATTGCTGCCGGATACTTTTGTACCAATTTATTAACTAATATTATACTATATTTAATTACAAGATGTTACACGTATTTATTCTTGTTTATTTCGTATTTATTCGTATTTATTCTATTAAAATTTTCGAAGATGTTGTAAAATAAGTAGGTATAGGTAGATACTCGACAATGAAACGTAATAATTATAACGACAGGCAATCTTTGTTTATTTATTTTAATCAAAATCTGATGAATTTAATATAATAAATATATGCGATCGATATCATTACTTATTTGGTCACAACACTACTACAGAACTGTCATCGAGAAAATAAAGAAATGGAACTAGTATAGCACTCTGACAGATCAATCAATTTGATAGTTTAATAAAAATACGGAATTGTTTTAGAAGTTATAATAGTGTTAATTGAACGTTACAGTACCTAAATGGTTTTAGGTCTAGTTTAGTTGAAATTTTACAAAATATAAGTATAACTTACATGTGCTATTTTTATATAATTGTACTTGATTATGTTACGAGAACACTATATTTATTATATACTATACCTACATATTTTAATTATGTTAAATTACGTAAACGGCTTTAATTTAATATTTAAAAAGATGGCGTCTTCACAGTCCTATTCTAAGTTGGCATGCTTATTATTATTTGAGTTTATTTTATATTGACTGTCACTAAAATAATTATGGTTAAATTGTTAGTCAATAATCTATTAACCAAAAGTTAATATACCTAATACAGCTCATTTGCCGCTATATGGCAGCCATAGTAGGTACTATATTTTTTTGCACTTTGACAAAGATGTTATTTTAACATAAATGTCCATGGCCAGTTTTAAATTGTAGCATTTATTATGCAGAATAAAGATTTTAAAAATTATTATATAATATAATATACATAATTCTATAATCGCCACTTTGACTACAGATTTTGAGTTTTGGCAAAAAAAGCCAGAGTCCAGGTTTAATTTTTTCCGACCTTAAAAGTGTCAAGAAAGAGCAGAAGCAGAAGTTTATTATTTATCATTAAGACATAAGTGTCCAGTGTCGTTTGGTAATTAATTGTATAAAACTACACAATTACATCTAAACAACACATAATAATATTGTAATGTAATCCGACTGAGCGAGGACTCGAAAGCGTAACAATCAATGTGGCTAAATTAACAGTAAATACATTTTATTGATATCAGTAATATGACGTGTTTATACTTAATCAAAGGTAATTTGATTACTGGACAAGTAATACATTATTATATTATGTGCTTCCTGTAAACAAAATAATTGTTAATTTTATTTCTATTTTTAAATCGCCCACCGTTTAACAATGTTTATTGTTTAATGTAATAATAAGTCAATGGTTAAATGTCTATTTTTAAGTGAAGTTTTATCGTAAATCTATTTTAGCATTAAATGTAATCGCCTACACAAAGTTTGGTATAAGTAATATTTCTTAAGATTTACTCTGTGCTATGTGTTGAAGATATGTGTTTAGTGTGATGTGTTATACGGTTTTAATTCAGCATTATATAGTGTGCTAGAAATGTAATACACAGTGTCTGTGCATAAATATTTTTATACAATTGTAATAGGGGTAAGCTGTTATTGAAATAGATGGCTTAAGGGCGGATTAACGTTTTGTCTGTCTGTAAATCAATGCAATTTACCCATTAAACACGTTCGCTGCGGAGCACGTATACCTCGTGTTTTTTCCATAGAAAAAACGATCGCCGCAGAGAATGTGTTAAGTGTTGATTGAGCTACATTGATAGATATACATTTGGTTTGTTGTCTACTATATCGCACCCTTAGTAATTAATATAATGTAAGGGCCTAATTCAAAACAGTAGTGGGAGCTCACGTTTGAAAAATTCTGGACGAGACATTGCAGGTTATTTTTCGTTTAAAATGTCATCTTATACCTTTTATCTAAGTAATAAACATTTTATACGACATCGTCTCGTTCAGAATCTTTCAAGTGTGAGCTCCCAATAAACTACTTTTTTGACTTAGGCCTTTACATTACTAAGGGTGCGATATTATATTTATGTATAATAACCTTTATCATAGGTCCCTCTTTATTAAGGCAAATAAAAGGAATAAAGTATGGGTAGTCTGTCAGTCTACACTAATATTATAAGGAGGAAACTTTTTTATTGTAATGCATAAACTAAAAAAAATCTTTCACCAATATAAAGTTCATTATCAGCGCGTAAAGTAGGCAATATAATTTATTTATTTATTCTCTTTTGTACGACCTGAAGTCAGGTTTTTTTTACAAAGGGCGGACTTAATGCCTGGTGGCATTCTCTACATGTTACATAATATCCATAAATTTCAATTAGATAAACCGTTAAAAATCCTTTCAACTTAAGAGTTATCCAAGCGAGCGCTGCTTACTGTTAATTACACGAGGGACATGAATCGTGGGATTGTTTATCTTAAAGATATCTAAAAAAAGTCTGCGACAGCATATTTTTTATCTTTTATAAACAAAAAATATTATAACCTAAATCTTTAAAGACTAAAACTTTAATAGTTACGACGATCGACCGGGCGCCCGGGCGGCGGGCGGGACGTAAATAATAACTTTCCCGAATCGAAGCGAGAGCGCGTTCGCTAGATAAAAATATTTATATAGTTTACAGGGTATTTATGTACAGTAACTGATAATATATCCAATGGTTTTGTCTGATCTTAGAAAGACTAAAAGGAAAAGTACCTACCTACTCAGTGTATTTACGAATTTATGCAAGTGAGTTAAATGTTACTAATTAAGTATTATGTGATATGGTAATCGAACAAATTGTATGTTTTGTCGTATTTTTCATTGTATGTCGTCATTTAGTCATGGTTTAAAGGTACAATCATGATTGTTTTTATTTATTTTATAGATATAAGTGGCAGATTGAAAAGGCCTGTAAAGATAAGGACCATGTATTCAGACTAAAAATGTATACACATCACACTAGACATAGTATATTTACAGTATTAATATATAGTTCTAGAATGTTGTAAGAGTTTGTGGAAAATCTATTTATTGTGTATTAAATACTTCTTTGATTCGAATTGAATTTTTATTGTTCTCTTGTCCTAATAAGATTTTACATCCCGCCAAATGAACGCTTACCATGTACCTTACCATACCTTACCAAGGGAGAACCCATTACTTAATTATATGTAATAATTTTGCTATTTTTGATACAATAAAAAAAAATTTGGTTTTAATTCTTTTGATTTAGAAAGTGTCAGTGGTCACATCCACACTTGTAAACAAATCAAAAAATACTTTAGATAAAGTTATATTATCATAAATCGGATTCTGATTTCCATCCATCTTTGAGTACCTAAAGGCTAGCACCCTCAACAGAGTCAGAGACCAGAGTCAACAGTCATTAATATCATCATAGTGCCTACGTTAAATTACCACAGTAAGTAACCACCTCACCCGCCTGCTCAGACCGGAGGCCGATTCATTGCTGCAGCCGGTGTTTCCCCGATGTTTACTTACCCTTCGATAATCCTCGGTTTTCGGTGAGTCGAGATGAACCTAAGTTAGCCAGGTAGCCGGGACATCCAGACAGATCCCGGAATTTTATGATGACTGCTAACTGCCACTTTAGTTTGAGCTATTTTATTTACTGGCATTCTGTAGATAGTTACATATTTCAATACTTAGTTTATGTAATGTAAGTTGTTGTAAAGTAACTGAGTACATCTTCTTAAGCATTCCATCGTTCCCTTTAAAAGTACATAGAATTTTGAAAAATATTATTAAAAAATACTATTTATCTACCTACAGAATATGTACTTTTAATTTACCTACTATTCGAATTTTTAGAAAATATAAATGGAATAAATATTCTCCCTTCATTGTGAAAAATGGAACGGGATAAACATAGACGCGTCTCCATAGCAACCGTACCTCACAACAAGAAGGTACATAAACTATTTGAAAACTACTTTGCGATTAATTTAAACAGTGTGAAATTACTATACTTATTAGGTATATACAGAGTATAATCTAAGTGCCCTATGTAAGTTACTTTATAATGTTAAAATGCTTATTTTCTATCACGCCATTTTTCTGTTAATTTTAATCGCATAACATGAGATTACTTAAATTTGTTTCACAGTTCTACTTCTAGGCATACAATTTTACTGTGAATTAAGACAAACAATTAAAAATAAGCATGTTATTAATGTACTAATTTGCACATTTTTGTACCCAGTACCTAAAGATAAAGTAAAATAGACGTAACTACATAGGTATCACGCATCCGCATTTTCATTCATACAATCAAACCTACGCATATAATGATTTTGTGGGGAGTAAGGAAGGGTCTTTGAGTCAAAGCCAACCTTGTGGTGTACCTCGTTGAACAGCGGAAGAGGGTTTGGCGCCAAGCCCTCCTGGTGGAGGGCGCTTTTACCTGCTTTGCAAGCTTCCACTCTTCTTTTGTAATCATTTTAAAGTGAGATTAAGGTGCAAGTGAGGCTTCATCAGGAGGCATTATATCATGCCCAAAGGATGTGAATGTTTTTATTGACCTATTTAAAAAGCCCAGCTTAAATAACATATTGTCTTAAAAAATAACGAACAAGCTGAATTTCGTAGACACCTATAATTTACGAAAAAAATTCTACGATTGATAACACTTCCTTATGTATTATATTTTTAAGTTGCTTTTGTTTTTAGATTTTCATGAAACATGTCGTCCGCTGGTTGTTTGATCCTATGTCAGTTGTTGGGAGCGTTGCTAGGAGTCAACGGGAAATGGGTGGAAGGAAGGATTGATACAAAGGAGGTAAGTAATGCTTCAACTTTTTACATACCCTTCTACTTACAAAGCAATCCAAGCTACCTGTTTGATCCGTAGGACAAAAAACTAACCAAAATCATGACATATTATGAAACAAAGTTCCACGATTCCCACGTCACGTCTTTCTGTATGCCTGTCTATTCACGATAAACTCAAAAACTAGGTACTGAACCGATTTTCATGCGGTTTTCACCAGTAGAGTGATTCATGAGGAAGACTTAGGTTTGTTAAAGTTTTGTGTAAATTTGAAATATGTCTAACTTTCCGACAATTTCAAGAAATATACCTTATTTCTTGAAATTATCGGAAAATTAATCCTTATCTACTTAAATAGGTATGTTAGTTATCTTAAACATGAGTTAAAAGTCTTCGATGTAAAAAAAAACGTTCAAAAGATTTGTTGTCTTGGATTTTTGTATCTCAAATCCAATGGGTTAGATACTTGATATTTAATTTTTTTTATAATTTTGTTCCCACAGTGCAAATTAAATTGTCGTAATAAAGTATGTAGGTACCTACCCCACAGACTACTTGGTTAAGAGGAAATACCACGCGAACCCTTTTTCAAATTTGGGATTTTTTCGCTCAATATCTCTGTCGCGCTTGCGAGCGGCGTGTATGTCAGTGCGATAGGGACAACTGCAGCTCCGTGTAAAAACCCGAGGCAAAAATCATCAAAATCGAGGTTCCGTTCTCGACTAATCCCCCCGCCAAAACTAAAGCAATCTTAACGAAATTTTGGAAATTGAATGGGAAGGAGATATTCTGTGTCGGACCGTTTAGCTTTTTGTGCTAATTATTATACAATTTGTGTACTAGGCGTTTGTTTGCGGCATATTTATTTGGCCGTTTTAAGCGCTGTTTGAAGTAGCCTAAAACTTTTGAAAACAAAAATATCAAAAAAATCAAAACGCACCGACATAGATAATGATGATATTATTCTTGTGTGAAAAAATTATTGATCTAGAGTCAAAAACCAGCGAGGGATTCGTCGAGAACGTTTGTATGGAAAAATGACCCGTAGCATTTCCTCTTAAGTGGTCTGTGACCTACCCCCTTTTTATTCTTACATCCTTTGTAGAATTGGGCCTTCCTAGCGCGCTTTTGTTTCCTGTCCTTGGAGGGACAGTTCGAGTACCTGATAGAGTTTGAGCGGGACATGGGCACGCCCAACCTGCTGCTCTACTACGACGACGACAACCAGTGGCCAGCTGTCTACCATAGCGGCAAGGTGAGCAAGAAATTGATTAACTATCTATTATCCAGGCAAATGTTTAAATTGGTGGCTATGTACCTAATTGTTGTATCTTCTTTCTAAGTACCTGACTTGTAACATACATATGATTTTAGACTTGACTCGTCGCGGATTGTACATATAACTTGTATCACATTAAAGAAATACCTGAGTTGTACTTTCAAGTATAGAAAAAATATACAGGGTGTAAACGTTAAGTGTGCACAGGCGATTATTCCGTAACTATTACAGATATCATAAAGCTTTAAACTGATATCGAAAGCACTTTACCTAATGAGTAAAATTACAATAATAATTTATTAAAATAAAAACGAGAAATATCCAAAAAAAATACATTAAACTCTCCCATACATTTAGTATGAGATAGTAGTAAGGTCTTACTTTCTTTATTTAAAGTGGAATAGTACCTACTCATTTTACCCTTATCATTTTATAATTATGTATGATATGATATTTATGAATTTCAAGTAGATACACGTGTAGATGAATTATCTTACCACTTCAAAAAAATAATAAACCTTGTTTCAATATCGTATTGATTTGAACTGGCTGAAAAGCAACGTACTAAATAAAAACAAAAAGAAAGATACTCTTTGGTGTTCGTTCTAAATTCAAATTCTTTAACGCGGGAGTAGGTACTATTCCACTTTAAATAAAGAAAGTAAGACCTTACTACTATCTCATACTAAATGTATGGGAGAGTTTAATGTAATTTTTTTGGATATTTCTCGTTTTATTTTTAATAAATTATTATTATCATTTTACTCATTAGGTAAAGTGCTTTCGATATCAGTTTAAAGTTTTTTGTTATCTGTAATAGTTACGGAATAATCGCCTGTGCACACTTAACGATTACACCCTGTATAGAGCTCAGTAACAAATGGTTTCACTGCTTCTTTCGTGGCTTCCCGTGGCCGGTAACGTATGTCTAACGTACATACCTACATTGTATAAATGTCTAAGAGTGACAATAACAGTTTTTTTCTTTTGGCTGTGTCCTATTTCTATACGCTCTCTGAAACATTGCATATAAGATTGAGACACTTCTTCAACTTTACAGTCTTGCAAGGAACGCGAAGCCGTGTTGAACAAGGCGGGGCAGAATCAAGTTATAAAGTTGTCCCATTGGTACCCGGATACAGAGTTCTCTGGATGTATTCTTACCAAAGCCAATAAGGAACTGCCCGCAGGCAAAAGGTGGGTACCACAACCACACACTATTCCTTCTTATAGAGAAGATCCATTGCTCTATTAAATGCTTAACAATATTGTATGCAAGCGCATCTGTTATTAACAGATGTCTTACTGTTTGACGCGGACTGTATGTGGTTTACCCAGCAGATCTGAACACGAGCAGGTTTATAGCGGTCTATTATTATTATACGGACGACCCCGCCGCGTAGCCTAGTTGGTAGTGACCCTGCCTGCGAAGCGAAGGGTCCCGGTTGCAATTCCCGGCCGGGGCAGATATTTATGTGACAGCTATATGTTTGGTCATGCGTGTTCATGATGTGTTATTTGTGTTGTCCATGCCACAGAGAATCCTAGTGCCGGTATGAGTGTATAAGCGTTCTTTTATTTATATTCTAAGCATATTTCCTTTTTCCAGCTCAACAACCCCTTCACCGAAACTGACGACCAAAAGTTCCACAAAGAAAAATAATAGCACAAATGTCACCAAAAACGATCTACCCTCCGACCCGTCGTACTACAACCAATTCTTAAGAACCACGTCCAAGCCATCTACCATTGTCGATACCAATTCTACCACCTGGTATGAATTGTTGCCAACGGACGACTTCAATTTGTCTACCACGGAACTTCCAGAAGATGAGCTTTGGGAGAGCATCGGTCCAGAACAGAATAGCAGTTATTTAGAGGATTTAAAAGACGTCGAACTTCTGTTTGATGATAGCAACAAGAGAAGTGTAAGTATACATGATAAAACTGGCTATTTGGGTGGACTGTACCGTATCATCCTGAAAAAGTCTAGGCTTGAATAATATTTTTTGGATAGATTATTTTTATTTAATTATGTTGTTTATGGGATGAGAGCCAGTACTTTCTTTTTCTCTCTTTCTTGACCCATAACGATTCGGTGATGCCTTTGGTGCCATTGTCAGCGGTGAGTCATCAAGTTGCTCGTCTTTTTTATAGCGTGAAGGGCTGACGTAAAAGCAGACGAGCCACCTGATGGTAAGTGGTCATCGTCGCCTATGGACACGAGCAACACCAGGGGAGTCGCCAGTGCAACGCCGACCCTTATAACTCTTTTTACACCTTTTTGAAGAACCCCATCTGCTCATTAGTCAGCTATTTACATAAAAACAAAATAGCTTTTCCATAGGTACTGTATTTTACTAGCCAATGATAGAGTCGGGTTTTCTATAGAAACAGCAAACAGCAGCATTCTTCCAATTCCCTTATTTAAACTTTCTGTCTAAATGAGGACATGTGTCTCTAGCACAAAATAAAGCGCTCGATAGAACTATACGAGCGCTACCGCCGGCGCCGCCTGAACTCGCAGGGCGAGAGGGCGCTGCGCGGGGCAGGCCCCGACCAGCTGATCGTGTCCTGCCACAACTCCAGGAGGTTCCGCTCCGCCAGGGAGCGCTGGTGGTTCATCGCTATCAGCAACTGTGATAGCCCCAAAGTAAGTCATTGTTGCTTAAGTTTGATCCTAGATTAGGCGGGCTAAGATGAGCGTATAAAAGTGAAGTTGTAGGATTGTTTTTAAAATGTGTGCTGGGTAACTGAGGAGTTTCCGTCGCTGTTGTCTTTTCTCTATAATGATTCGGAAATAGTGGTAGATGACAGATGACCACATTATAAATAATTTGAGTTTGAGAAGCAAATGTTTACATAGTTAATTTTGTTGTGTTGTCCAAAGAGGATATAAACACTACGTTTTAGTGTTGTCATTACTTAATTACGTTAATTATATATTAATAATTTCTAGGGTCTGGATGTAAAATACAAGTTCTTGATGACAAACGGCCCCGACGGTGATTTCTGGCACGAACACTTCTCAGCGGACGAATTCTGTAAGAATGTTTACCTACTACCCATACCATATTGTCACAACAATTTATTTATCAGTTTTTTTATTATCTCTGCTTGTAAATAGGATAGTTAAAAATCTCCAATTATTCTATTCACTCACCCTGTTTTCTTTTGTGAGGTCTCATTTTGTACAGACACATATACCTAATATTCTAGCGAGTTTCTTTCTATTTCTCTCACTATCACTCTCTTTTTCTCACACGCTCTAATTCACAATTTTATTATTTTTCTCTCTTACTCGCTTTCCCTTACACACACTCTCTCTTTCACTCACGTTCCCTAACAAACACTCACTCGTCCCCCTTCCAGACGTGCTCCCGATCCTGCTGGCGTACACGTTCGCGTACGTGGCGGTGGCGGTGGCGGTGGTGATGTGCAGCGTGGAGCTGCGCACGCGGCACCTGCTGCACGCCACGTACAAGCTGTTCGCGGGCTCGGTGGTGGCGCAGCACGCGGGCGTCGCGCTGCAGGCGCTCGCCGCCGTGCGGTACGCGGTGCACGGCGTGCCCAATCTACCCGCCAAGACTGTTGGTGCGTACTGTTACATCAAATCAGTCTGAATCTGTAATAAATAATAGTTTATAATATAATAGTACGATTATAATATAATTGACAACCCGTACGGCGCAATGGTTAACACGCCGGATTGCCGTTCCAAGGGTCCTTGGTTCGATTCCCAGCGAGGCGGAAATTAAATGACGAGTTTAAATTTCTGTTCTCGGTCTGGGTGTGTTTTGTGTGTTCTTGTCTTGTGTGTTGTCCATGACACCCACAACACACGGAATCCTACTTAGTGTGGGGCTGTGAGTGTGTAGCTTTAATTATTATTATTATTTAGTAATAAATTGTTTAACCTATAATGTCAATGTTTACATACCTAGTACAGTTCATTTTATTAAACAAAATATCACTGAATAAATCTCATCAAGACCTAAGAACACGACAGCAAAAAAGTTGGTTAGTATAATACAGTGTGGTTCCAGGTGAGTTCTTCTGCGGAGTATCGGAGATGACGTTCCTGCTGCTGCTGATCCTGATGGCGAAGGGCTACACCATCACCCGCGGCCGGCTCAAGGTCACCTTCACCATCAGACTGACCGTGTTCATGTGTTGCTACGTCGTTACATACATCGTGCTGTTTGTTTACCAGGCGAAGGTAAGGGGGTATATTGTTACACGTTAGGAGAGAGGGGGCGAAGCATATTGCAAATAGAGATTTCTCTATTTGCTATATGCAGCGAAAAAGAATACCTAGAAGTCTAACTACCGATCAAAAATAGCGTAATGAACACTAGGCTGCGGCCTAGTAGGCAACGTCAGCCCATTGGTCGTTCCGTTTTTTATTTTTTACTGACACTTATGTAATGCGGCATAAAATAAGAGCCAATTATGAACTTTTAGCGGTTTAAGTCACGTGGGTTATTTGGTACCATTTTCGAATGACTGTGTGTATGGAAGAGCGTCCTCTATGCTTTATAGCTCGTTGTCAATACGCTATTCTCTTTATGTATGATTCGTAAGTCGACTGGCCCATGTCGTCAGGCGTTCGACCCCGGCGAGGTGCTGTACCTGTACGAGAGCCCCGCGGGCTATGCGCTGGTGGTGCTGCGCGCGGCGGGCTGGTGCGCCTTCGCCTACTCCACCTTCTTCACCGTCAGGAAGTACCCCGAGAAGGTAGGTCAAGTCGTAGCGGAACATGGCATATGCGTGGCTGACCCAAGCCAGGGGGTGGGGGCAAGCCGGGATTCAGCCTTACCAAAAGCGAGCACTGGCTTCTCTTCTTACGACTAGCATGAGGTTGGATCATTCCATGCCGGCTCAGTACAGCTGAACTATCTAAGTGTTAAATGAGATGCTAATTGGAACCTCCTCGTTATCCATCCGGTCGGTACGGAAGAACCCTGGGCTCGGGTGACCAGTGACTTTTAAGTGACCCTGAACAATCATAACATGGTTATATCTTCCCCAGAACATGTTCTACTGTCCTTTCTTCATTTGCGGCACGCTGTGGTTTTTCGCGGGACCCTTGTTCATACTAACGGCTAACTCCTACATTGGTAAGTTTCTAAACTAATTATTGGGCGACATTAATACTTGATATGTATGTATGTAACTAATTAATATTTGTTATGTAACTTATTACTTAATTGAAACAAAAATAACTAAAAACTTATCATAAAAACATTAAGCGGAAGATATGTAACTATTTAATATTTGATATGTAACTAATTAATTGTTCCACTTATTTACAGATAAGTGGGTGAGGGAAAGCGTGGTTATTGCAGTTCTGCTGTTCATTACCTTTAGCGGACATATCATGTTTTTGGTAAATTTGTTTTATTATTTTTAACCAATTTTAATTACAAAATAAATATGTAGTAGGTTACCATATCTACCAGAGTAAAACTACACAGAGAGATGTTAATACTGTGTTTTATTGATTTATGAATAGTTAATGAGTAGAAACCTTGTTCCAGCTACTAACATTACCGGTGTTCGCGAACAAGAACTTTCCGTACCACGTGCGGACCACACAGATTGGCGTGATGGAGGTAGGGCGATCTGTTTGTTATATACACATTGGGTGAGTCACCTTTACTTTGTATTGTAAATTAAAAAATCAAAGACAGTGATGAGGACTGCCGACAGAAATGAAAACTTAAAACTTTAGAAAGTAACGCTGCGCGTCGCCGGTCCGGCGCTACGTCACAGCATGTTGCTGACGAGAACCCATATTTTCCCCAAAAATCGTCTAACGCGTTTATAGAAGTTTTGACTTCAGAAAATAATTTGATTGAGATTTCTAGACTGGTAGGTAAATTTTTTATTATGCTAATGAAAAATGATTCTGTCGTTAAAATTGACTATTATCGACAAATACCTATATTGGGGCCCTTGACTTTATAATAATTAAAAATTAACATTTTGTTTCAGTTATATACTAAAAAATTAAAATTGTGGCGGAATAAAGTGTTAACGTGATCTTTTTGGCGATTTCTTATCATGGTTATCATATTTATAAGTATATAAATAAAAATATCGTTAATAATAACATATTACATAAAAAAAATAGAATACCTATAGTTAAAAAAATCGTGCGCCCAACGTGGGGCTCGAACCCACGACCCTGAGATTAAGAGTCTCATGCTCTACCGACTGAGCTAGCCGGGCTGTTGGCAGGAAGCCGAATTTTGCAAATATATTTATATGATAAACAATCCGTCGTATTTGTATCGTAATGTCGATAGAGCGGGCTATTTTTAGAGTTTTTATATTATGTTCTTGTTCGCATTCACTTTTTACTATTACAAACATCCCAAATTAGATATTTACAAAGTTTCTGTTACCTTTTGTTTAGCTTGACGATTTATTTAGATATACATACTTACCTACATAAAGAACATTAGTGCTAATGTAATTAATGTTATAAGTATGAATTTTAGGTCGAATAGAAGTTGGCCGTAGGTATACGACACGTCGATCTCGCTTAGTTTTGTACCTATATAACAGTAGTAAATTCAACTTTAAAGAATACCAGGTAAAGCTTATATTTCAATGCTTTGTGTGAGTTGAATCGGAGTGGAGTTGGAGTCGAGTGTATGTGCGCAGACTCCACCTGTTTATGTCAATGGTGAATGAGAGTAAACAATAAAATTGGGTTGTTGGTTGGACGGGTGGCCACTGACTTTTGGCGGTTTTATGGTTTAAGTATTACGAGTTAGTTCAGCCAATCAATTATCGAGAGGTAAAAAACTAATAAACTTAAACATTCTTCTTTATGTGCATCTCCAGGTGACCGGCAGCTCTGCGCTAGAAGCGTTCGGTCCCACCGCGTACCACCCTTCCAACGGCGCTGCACAGACGGTCATCATTCCGCTGACGAGGTAATATGTATAACAAATGTCGCTTACAGAACTGGGACCTGGGCAATGAGTATTATTTTTAATAATGGTAGGGGAGCCCAAGAGGGGATTTCGGGATTTACAGAAGCGCGGCAGATTAATATACAGGGCGATACCCTGTACCCGGTTAAGTAACTCCACCAAAAATGAGCCTCATATATAAGGCCGCCCGTGAAGGATACAGGATCAGATTAGTAAAAAAAAATTGATCATCAGACATTCTCGAGCGCGTCAGATTAAGGTAGGGTGAGTTAATTACCTCCTAAAAAGTGTATATTCCACTAATCTGACATTTTGAGGGTGACGTAAAGAAAGGGGAGGGCAGCAAAGTTGTAAAAAAAAAACGTCATCTTGACATTCTCGAGCGTAGTTAATTTTTTTTTATTTTGAAGGAAATAATTCAAGAATAACGAAAAATATATAATCTGACGATTTCCGCAAGCCGAAATAACAAAAAAATCGTCGATAAAGTTAAATGCGTGCAGCTGCGTGATGCCTATATTTCCTTCTCCGCGTTTCTATTCCTCTCTCACTCTTTCTCTATCTATTACTCTCTCACTCCGTCCCCACTCCAGTTTCTGCTGTCATGACGCCATCACCATATTCCAGCAAAAATTTTTTTGAAAGTGGTTTTTTTGGAATAACTTTTAAACGGCTTTATCGATCAACTTCAAAAACTAATCCGCCCTTGAGCTTGAAAAACCACGTCGATCGCCACCAAGTTGGTTAAAATCGGTTGATTCATTCGAGAGATATCGTGAACGAAAGAAACCCGAAAAAGTGTTTTTTCGGGATTACTCCGAAATTTTTGGTTCGATCAATTAAAACTTTTAAATTACTTATGAGGATGATAAAACTGCGTCGAATGCCGCCAACCGCGTGAAAATTGGTTGATCCATTCAAAAGTTATTGCGGTTTGAAAATTCCAAAAATAGTGTTCTATGAAACTTCTATCAGACTTTTGAGCTGGGAGAGCTCAAATGCATAGAAATATTATTTCTTTGAACTCCGCGAGCTCAAAATAAATGTCATAAGTACAATTTTAAGCGCCCAGGAATGGAATTAGCGGGAAATTGCAGGGATGGCCTTTAGGGTGAACCGTTTTTTTGTCAGATTAGGCGAATCCCTCTAGATAATCGTCAGATTATGAGACAGTACGTTTAGAACATAAAGATGAACCATATATATCTTAATCTGACGCGCTTGAGTATGTCAAAATGGCGAATTTTTTTCGCATATTATGAGAATGGCCACGAGTTTGCGTCCCATCGAAATCGTCAGATTAGTGAATGAGAGCTTATTTTTGGTGCACTTAACACTCCCTTAGAAAATCTGACGCGCTCGATTAAATTTTTTTTTTTTCATTTTCAACCCTTACATACAACCACCCCCACCATGCAAACGGTCAGATTAACATACGTACATTATTTAAAATACGTAGGGCATTGATGCTATCAATATCTGACGCGCTCGAGGATGTCCATGCATCAGTTTTTTTTACATATTTAAAAATCTATAGCCGCTTCCCCCACCGATGAAAAGGTATATATCATATAACATTTTTTTCTTCTTATCATCTAAGCTTTGCAACCCAATAGGTCTCTGTGACGCTCGAGTAAATCCCCATTTAGCACCACGGGCTCCCCTACCATAATAATTAAATTGTAGAAAAAGCTTCTAGCTTGTAGGATTATGAAAATGGTTGACCGCCGCGATCGGGTAATACCAATGGCCCACGGTGTCAGATAGCCAATAATAACGCCAGGCGCCCGCCTTCCTACGTCGATAGTTCAATTCCCAGTTGGGGCAGTATTTGTGATCGATTTTTTTCTCTCGAGTGATATTGGTGATTCGTGTTATATTCTGCCGAGATAATTTAGTGAAGTGGTTACTTACGATAATCTAAATTGTTTTTTGACAGGAGAACCGAGGAACTGATAGGAAACATCTACAATCAATACATGGCGTCTGCGCCGCCGCTGTCTTTAGAGAACGAAACCCCCAAACTTAATGGAGTAGCCACCCGAATGGATTCCTTCCGATCCCGCAACGGGCTCATCCAGCAAGACAGCACCGACACCAACACGTCTGACGACATCAATCCATACCTTCCAAAAACCAACGAACCTCAAATATTTACTGTTGAGAATCAAATGTCAAAAATCGAAAAAATGCGGGAAAGCGAACTGTCAACGCTGTCAAACAGTGACGCAGCGGTGTTGCCAGTTGAGACTTCGCAGAAATTAATAAAAAAAGAGAGTACGGAGAGTGACAGCTCTAAGAGTGAGTTGCCAAGTATTCCACGACCGAGGAGAAACAATATGCTGGAGCCTATCAAGAGAGACGACGTGCCCGCGTGGTCGCTGGCGAAGGGTCCTTGTGTCGTGGCGATGCAGCTGAAGACTAAGAGCGTAGACAACGAAGGTATCTCATCAATATTATAAACCTCAATTTCTCATCATTCTCAACCTCATTTGAGTTGCGATTTTTAGGGTACGTTTACACACAGTACAGTTAAGATTTGAACTAAGAACAGCATACCTACTCGTACAGATGGGTTGGAAGTAGTAATATCCTATACCTTAAAGTAATAGTAATAGTTGATTGTATGTACTCAAGACTTAAATTACTGATTTTTTATTTTGTCCCATATTACGATAAAAATCTTCCTTTTTAAAAATGCCTTTTAACTCATAGATTTTCTTTACAGATTCACTAGAATCTCCAAGCGGTAGTCTTTTATTGACAAATGGTAGAAAAGTGCCCCCTGTCCGCAACGGCTTCCAAAACAATTCCGGCGAGATATCTACCATCCACGAGGGTCACATAAAGAGTTATGGCAACACTGTCAATAAAGCTACCATCGACTTGTTCAGTGCGGGAAACAGAGGGTAGTTCAATTAATGTAACATGAGGGTAGGCGAGACTAGTGGGGCAGGGTAGATTAGACCATAGATTATACTGGATTAGACTAACTAATTTAAGAAGTAGAAATGGTAGTTATTATTAAAGTGTGTGACTGATTTGTTTTATCAAGTATTTAAAAATATTTTGTAAATAAAAATCCTTCAAAAGTACAAGATACCTTAGTAAGTTGATAAGTTCAAAATGATACTCACAACCAATTTTCTCTAGTCAATAAAATGTGTTTTGAAAGTGGGTAATATTATTTAAATCCTTTTAAATAAAATTAGTAAGCAAATGCATACCTTAGTGTTTACTAAATGAACGCTCACACACTCATACCCCCGCACTGGGGATTACGTGTTGCGGGTGGCATGGACTACATAAATAACATAATTATTACTATCACCCATGACCTAAGAAAAAACATTTATCTGTCACATAAATATCTGCCCCGGCTGGGAAACGAACCCGGGACTCCGACCTTCGCTAGCAGGAGCACTAACAACTAGGCTACGGGGTCGTCAATGTGATTATTGCAGGTTGTAATATCAATTTATTGTAAAACCATATTGATTTCAATACTGTTATTACAGACAAATTAATGTGAGGAGTGTAATTAGAAAAGTTCTTTAGCGACGCGGAAATTATCAAACTAAATGGATATTAACAAGTTAAGATAAACTAACAATAACTTTTATAACAATCTTTATTAACTTAATATATACAGTCTTATTACGAAATTTTAAACAATGTGAGGGTATTAAACTTCATATTGCTTAAACGCTTCAAATTTTAAGCCCATTTGTCTGTACGTGTGTGCTCCAGCAAGCGTAACAAAAATATAGTGAACCGGCGTTAGTGTTGAATGAAACAATAGTGAACCATTCAATGAACAAGCATTATTTATAAAGTCGCATCCACACCGATTCTACATAACAAAAACCTTATAAATTCGTAAGAAAATTTTGTATCAACGTAAACTAGGCTTTAAACATGGACAGAAAAGTGATGTGATATTATTATACACTGTGTCGATTAAATCTATTAACATAATATAGTATTGGCTACAAATATATTTGTCCTAATATAACAAAATTATCGGCAAAAACAATGTTATCCAGAATTAACACAATGCCATCTAAATATAATCGACATACTATATAAGTAACCCTTATGATGCTCCTGATGCTGCATTCCTTATCGTTTAGCTAGGAGTGGAGAAACAAAATCGACAAGTCCTTATTAGGGTTAGTTAAGGAAATCACGACATAATTTTAAGCATATCGGAAATCTTTTAATTTTCCTACTGGTTCCAAGTTAACATTCACCCACGCTGTCAGTCAAAAAGCAGGGTTGAGACCTGTTCTTTATTAAGCAATATTAAATAGAATTAAGGTCTGCCGCACATTAGACCCACTCAACTGCCAATCGACGCCAACTCAACTAAGACTCGACAAAACTAATATTCTTTTTTTTTACTTATAAGGTAGTGCTTGACAACAATCCCACCTGATGGTAAGTGGCGATGAAGTCCTTGAGGTGTTGAGCACACTAACTTAGACAAAGCCTATTCACTCTCTTTGACCTCTTGAAGACTCCCACATCATACGTAGGCGGAAACACTGACGCGGGTAAGGTATTCCACTCCTTGGCGACACGCATAACGAACGACGAAGCAAACCGCCTCGTTCAAATTGAGCTTTATATCTTTTAAAGTAACTTACTACTATTGGCGAGTAGTTCACGTATTTTAAGCATACGTTCGAAATGCAACCTTACTTTAAAATAAATAAAGCTCATAATTGAATTTTAGTTTTGTAGTCTTTTAGTTGGGTTGGCGTTGTTTGTAAGGAAGATCCTCCTCAGGTACGAGGAGAGATAAGTGCTCAATAGCGGGCCATTAATGGGTTGAAGCGAGCCATAGGAAGATTTCCGAGACACACATTATTAAAATTGACGCATCATACACCATATACTCGATATTACAACAATTGAAACTATTATAATTATTGTTATTTGCAACAGTACAACTGCTTAATGATTAGTTACGATCACAAATAAAAAAATGACAAAATATTTTTGTTTCGTATTTTAAATTCGAAAGCCACATTCAATCACCAGTACACAGCACATAGTAAGGTTATCCGTATCGATATTGTAACTCGAAAACTTGTCGTAATATCGACAGGGCAATCGATAATATTGAAATCACTACTATCGATACTATTTGACAGCCCTATCGACATTATGCTTAATTTTCGAGGTCACGACAGTATCGACATCATAGTATGTAACATTGTCTATCTAGGAGCACCATAAGATCGCCTTGTTGTGTGTATCTAACCATCCCACTTCTTGAACTCCAAACCCTCGGGTGCTTGGACTTGCACTTTCTTCTCGGAGACATCAGCCCAGTTGGTGCTCAGTACTGTGCCCCCCGACTCCATCTGAGAAAATGAGATTGGATAAATTTTGTCTTCATACTTTTTTAACCCTTTTGCCAGAATTTATCAATGTTATTAAATTATTGCTTGGCTTCAACTATTAATGGCTAACTGTAAGCCCTAGCTTTTATGCCGCCCGAAGGCCTATGACATGGCTTAACGACTGCTATCTAATGATAACAACCAGAACATTTATTTATTTATTGATTTTATCCTGACACAGAATGACATTACCTATAGGTTAGCCAAATGTGTCAATACGCGAAACCACAAAAATAAACGGGTTATAAGCGACGAGCATTCCCCGGCGGCTACGCCTGCCATTTTCCAAAAAATCAGTTTATCCCCTTTTTTATCTCCTAAGGGGGAAATCTCCAAAAATCCTCTCTTAGTGCTCCCCTACACTCCCCAAGGAACGTCCATGCCAATTTTCAGCTTGTTGAGCTCAGTAGCTTCGGCTGTGCGTTATCTGTCAGTCACCCCGTAACGCAAGAGTTTTAGGCGATGTTTAATAGTTTTAGAGTACAACTCACAAAGCTTTTGTTCATAGCGCGCCGCACCTCGTCGGACCCTTCCCCATAGATCTTCTGGAACAGCGCGTTGAGCGCGGCGTCGCCTTTGGGCTCTTCCTCCTCCTGTTAAGAGGGGGTATAAAGCAAAATTGGCAATCTTAGATTCAATTTTTACAGTAGTAGATCAAGTTTCTAGAAGCTGAAGAAAAACATAGTTATACTTCATTATATTATTGAGTGCAAGATCTAAGCAAAAACAGAAAAAAATAAAATTTTCTCGATAGAAAAAAATCACAAAGTTAGGTCTAATTTTTCACTTAAATCAATTTATTTTCAATGTGGTGCATATTTTAGAGTCAATATTTTAATATATTATGCTAATTAGTATCACGGAGGGATTAGATTAGCGATTTCAAAATCAAATCTATAATTTACGAATTATTAAAATAAAATACATTTGTAGGATTTTGAGTATTTTGACATTCTCGGTTTCATTAATCAGTCACCATTGCTCCATTGAGACGGGAAGACTGCGTCAGTCTTCTCGACATGTGAAATTATTTTTTGGTGTACATTTGTGACTGAGAGCGTAGTTTTTATTACAAAAACAATAATAGTGTGTGTGTGAACTAAAGTTAAAAGACACTAAGATCCAACATGGGTAACAAACGGAATAAAATCAACATTAAAAAGGGATCATAGAAAGCTGAAAATTCAAGTCATGGCTAGTTGTCAGAGGTAAGTTGACAAGTACTATTTCATATTCAAAATTAGACCTTATTGTTTTAACTTTTGTGCTCACAATACAATGTTGATGTTGATGTTTGATCGCTGAAGCAGCATAGTATATACGAAAAATTCACATTGTATGTATCATTAATAGTTAGTATAGGTATGTACTTTCCAACAAAATATACAGCTTTATCCAAAAGCAAATTTAATTTTGAGTTAATTATTTCCTCTTTGCCCCATAATTTTGTTTTTAAAGCAACACCTATATTTCTGGTAGTCAATTTGATCAATCCCTACAGTAGTTGCTACTTGTGTGTGTTTGAAACTATTATTGTATTTTCATTTCAGAACAAGATTTAATCCAAAATCAAGATATGAGAAGAGAGAATAAGAAAATATTCCAAAATCTATTGATGATGACGGGAACATTACACCAGAGAAGTGCGTATCAATTCATCTGTCTATGTATTGTTTCATTTATTATTTGCTTGTTGTTGCATTGTAACGAATCTACAAAATAACACATAAACTAAACTTTTTTTATACTATACATACATGCATAGTTAGGCAAAATTACTTTAACAAAAACATAAAATTTTGTATAAATGCATTTTAAAGCGACTTTTTTATTTACTTTTTAATTGCTAATTGTGTTTTCTTAAAGAAAAAATATATATTTTCAGGCTTACTATTTTACGCTTTTACAAAATGTAGAAATTTTAGAACATACAGATCCAAATGCAGACGAATTTATTGCACCGGAACGACTGGCATTAAAATAAAGTATTTATGTAATTTAGTCCTATCTAAAACTTTCAACCGATTATAAATGGCGCAAAGTGATACCTGACGTCATCAGTTTCAATGTTAGGGAGTATAACAGTGTTTGACTTTTTTTAAATTTCAGTAACATCAATCCTCGTGTTTATGAACGGGTCAAGATAAATATCAAGACAAACGACGATACTAAATACACATGTGAGACAAGTCAACGGCTTATAATAGACAAGATATATTTTTTTGAACAATTAAAACTTCCAACCATGCATAATTTTGGCATTTTATTTTTTCTAGACGGATTTTGGACTTAGTGAATTAAACTTGATTTCGAATAAATTCATTTTGGTTTTAAGTAAGCTTTGTTCGATTTTATGCTTATTTTTAATCTTCAAAAAATTGTTTAGTTTGATGACTTATGTGTTCTTACCATACCTTAAATATTTTGAATACCCATTATACATTTTTCCTGTTCTCACGCATAATTATATCATCACGCATCATATTTCACACACTGTTTTTTTCCTATATTTTTAAAGCTAACAATTGTCGCTCAAGAAGTTAGTGATTGTCATCTTTTTTATGATATTATTGTCACTTAATTAGTTTCCTTATAATAACGGCAGTGGCATTTGTAATTTTTCTGTTTTCTGGCGAAGGATTTCTTTCAATTGAAATAAATTTAAAGGATAACTTACTTTATCTTTTTGTAGCGAAAAAATGAAAACAATGTTATCTATAATAATAAATGTCTGAAAAACATTGTACGTGTTATTTATTTACATGTTATACGGCATACAGGTGTCATCACGTAAAAATAGAGCAGATATTCTGCTTTGCGAGAATTTAAATGATTTAATGGTCACACCAGTACGAACATTATACTGCCTTTCTTATCATAAAAGTGATTCAATCGCTCCCTACACTAGGTTTCCAGCGCTATGGTTACATGATGCGACCGACACTACCTATAACTGTTATTAGTTTCAGAAATACAGATAGTTACAGCGAGAAGAATTGCTTTAGATTAATAGATACCTACATAATAATATATTCAAAATTATTAATGACACCTAATAATGTGTTGTCTGCCATTCACTGGCTCTCTAGCTATTAACATTGTATAAAAATCTAACCCTAATAAAGAAAAAACAGCTTGCCATTTTTGAGGTAGATGATTCTACATTTATTGAGCCGAAATTTGTCTCAGTTTTTACATTATACTGTGCCGGATTCTTGACTGATGCCATGTTATATAATAGCGGCTGTACACTCTTGTGCGAGAGTACTCGCTATGTCTCGTGACGCCTCGGCCGAGACGTCATGGGAGCGAGAGTAGGCGAGACCCCCCGAGACATCACGAGGCGAGGCGAGCGCTACCAAGTACATTCTCATACGAGTGCACTCGGCTAGCAGTCTCGCGAGAGTGTACAGCCGCTAATAAAGTCAGATGCAACCGGACGCGCAACTGCTGCGGCGCATCTATTTGACGGGCGGGGCGGGGCGCGCGGGTGAAATTTGATTTTTTCCTAGCTTTATACCCCCTCTTAACAAGCATTTAAATATATAAATTATAATTATTTGAGGGTTATGATTGAGTTTAATGTCACATCATAATAGTTATTTTCAAACTTCAGATCATAAAAAAAAATCTTTTCAAATCTCATTTTACTCTTGTTTGATATTTTTTATGTATATTCATAATCACTAATATTCATTTTAACTTTAAGTTTTTAATAAACTCTAACTCAAACTCAAATAATTTATTTCATGTAGGTATGATACATACACTTATGAACGTCAATTTTTTGCATTTACCACCGTTTCGCTAAGGTGCCTTTAAATATTGATTTTTTAAATCTTTACGGAGAAAAAGAAACGGCGAAAGAAACTCCTCGGCAAATAAAATACAAACGTCCACAATGCGTGCCGTGGCAACCTATTATCAAGACTACACTTAGCTAATAATTATGATAATGATTTTTCACAATGTACATGGTTTGTTGGTTGTCCTAAATAAATAAATAAATGAAGAAGTTAGTTTGGCAAGTTTGGCAGATTTTTTTTAAATTACTGATAGGTATATTTTAAATACAAATAAATATGGACAACAGAAATAAGACATCACTAGCAGCCACAACTCAAGAACAGACATTTACATAATTGTCTATCGCATAAAGGTGTGTTCGGCCGGGATCGAACTCTTCTCTCGTCTTAATAGTAGTCATAGTCTTAACACGTCGAAACTAGTCGAATCCGTTTACATTAATACGTGAGGTAAGCGGCCATTACCACATAAAATGTATTAAAACAATCATTAAGTCTTACGTCTTACAAACACTGACAAATTATACCAGCTTTTATGGAATATTTGACATTGAAAAAAATGCTATCAAGACTAACTTACCATTTTAGTGATGTCCTTTTCAATCTTATCCCAATCTTTCCTGAATAATCTCGGTGGTTGCTGCATTGGTCCAGACGCGTCAATTACAGCTGAGGGAATTAAAAAAAAAAATTAAAGTACACTGTAGTAAACATGATAATATAATAATAACACTACACACTCATAGGGTTCCTTGTATAGCTCACCCTGCGGAATCGCCTTCACACTATCCGTCTGCTCCTCGCCCTCCAGAAGGCTCCACCTCAGCCCTTCCTTCTTTCTCAGCTTCACTTCAATCTTGGACGCCGACACCATGTGGGTGCACATCGACGGGACTATTTCATGGGCCAGCGCGAGCTCCAGGCTGTATTCGGCATCCGAGTTTGGTATTACACTCGACACTGACAACTGAAAAGGAAAGTTTATTGGAAATGGATCAGGGATTTTTATTTATTTTGTACCCCATGAAAATATGACAATTATCTAACGTATATAATGAAAATGTAACTAATACTGTCTTAACATGGAACATACATATATGATAAAATCTATTCTTGGGATCCTTTATTAATGCGGTAGAACCCCAATTAATAGTTACACTTTTTGTCTGGATTTTCTTGGTTGGTTGCATTTGTGCACGCTTATCTTAGAAATGGCTTTGGAAACCAGAAAAAACCAATTTGGGTGCTGTTTTCACTAATATATTGTGGTAAGTGTCACTTAAATTTCAGTTTTTGTTTTGTTCATCAGTTCATAAAAAATATGTTAGTTTACGTAATCGTGTCTATCAATTATCGAGTGTGGGTACAAAGAGACAGGAAGCGGAACATTTACTAACCAATCTATAAATAGGGGTTTCTGCATTAATATTATTATTATTCAAAATATTTAAAAGCTTTAAAATTTGCTGTTTACTAAAATTTTTACATATACTTACACTTCGTTCCCCATACTGCACTTTAACCTTATCACTAGGTGCATTCTTTAGTAAAATGGTCACCACAACTAATGCATCTGTTTGGTACCAGTCGTGTTTGATTTTCGGCTTGGCTGGCTGCAATATGGAATGCATTTATTATTATTCTGCATCTAACTTCATGTTTCTGTGTGAACAGATAGTATTACCTGTTTTCAACCTGTTTGAAACTTCTATATCAATGTGCTGAAGCAAATTTTGTAGGGAGTACAACAAAAATTTCATCACTTTTGTTTTGAAATGGAAGTGTTATACCTACTTTTCTTGAAAAGGAGTAGTGTACTAAGCTTATTGTTTCATATTTGAAACTATCACAGCTGACAATTTAAAAACAGCTAAAACACAGTACAATAGGGCAGGGTAGTGTACAGTGCTACGCTAAAGTTAATGAAGTTAAGGTTAATTTTGAAATTAAAAGTTATAAATTAATACTCCAAAAAAATATTCTTCAGAACTGGAGGTTGGCCGTCAGCTCTGAGAACATCTCACTTGTCTTGCACCAAACAAAATAGCTGTTAGATGCTTGCGATGTTCGTCCATGCTCGGATGTTGCGCAACCAGGAATACTTTCTCCATCCAGCTTCCGAATTATGGTACAATTCTTATTGCTACTGACTTTTTTGGCCCAACTTGTTAGTTCATAATATGCGCATGTTCATATAAAATAAAATGATGCTATGATTAAGGTGTAGGAAGGGTCTTGTTTTGAACCTATTAGATGGTTGTCAAGGGTTTCAAGGGTCAAGGATCCAGTATCTTTCAGTCAGGATATGTGCATCTGCCATTACAGTTAAGGACTAAAAATAATTTGATTTAAATGTGGCAATGAGTCAAAACTGTATTATTATAATAATGACATGAATAAGACCAAACAAAGATCTACAGTACTGTTTGATATATACATTTACTTAATTTGATAGAAAAAGTTTAAGTTAAATGTTACTAGCAAAAAATTGTGTTGGATTACAAGTTGCTTCTATTTCTGTGGAAAGTAGATCAACAAACTTGAGTAATTCAGTCTTTACAAGACAAGTATTACAACTAACCTCTCCAGAGGAACCTTCCATTGTTCTGAGCCCTTACTCAGCGGTTTACTTGGCACCAAAAAGTAATTTCCACCCCGCGGCAGTACAGTTGTAATATTTATTTTTAAAACACGCAAGGAGAGTGATCTGCTGTATCCTATGTTCAGAACAAATCAACAAACGACATTCGAGCAAATAAATTTAGTGTCGTTGTCACTTGTCAGACTTGTCAGGTCGTTGTCAAGTCAATCTAGAAAAATCCATGACAAGTTGTCAAGTTGTCGGTATTTTCTAGAATGACAACACTCGAGAGTTGAGTCTCGATTTCGTTTTTTGCATGGACGTTTTTTTTCATAGATGATGTAGGTATACACATATACACATAACACTTATTGAGTAGATTGAGTAGGTACTGTAGGTAAGACGTATCTGACGTTTGCCATAGAACTTTGACATTGACATTGACAATCAGTGCTTTGAGTTCAGCTCAGCTGCTTCAGCTGAAGCCTTCACTTCAGCACTTCAGCTGATTTGATTACTGATTGATTATTTATTATTAGTGATTACCTGATAGCTGAAGTGAAGGAAATCAGACCCACAAGTTGCAAAATTATCAACATTATTCCATATTTTCAGTTCAAAGATAATAAATTTATATCAAAATTGATATTTTATTGATACATGCTTTACTCTGGCTGTAACTATTTATTTGTGATGGTGGTTTGAGACTATAATCTTAATAACGAAGAAGTGAAGTATTCGGCTCTTCAAGTAGCTCATAGCTCCGATGCTAAACAGGGTGTTTCAATGGCATGTTTTTAAAGTCACGAATATGCGGGTAAGCGGTTTTGTCTCGCGGATATTCTCATCATTTTATCAGTTAATAGTTGTTTGTTATGAAAATAACTTTATCTAGGAATTCAAATTGGCCTTACGTGTAATTTATAGAAATAGTTGGTAGATACATAGATAGATTCAAGAAATTATTGTACATAAATTCTTTTGTATACAACAAAAACATACGGTTAAACCATTGACTTATTATTACTATGGACGTCGGGTCCGCGCTGAAAAATGTCCGAGCCAAATGAGTAACAAAACGCAAGAGAGAAACAATTCCGCGTTCACGACTGCAATCAAAATTAAACCGTGATGTAATGATTTTAGTGCTTAAATTACCTTGTTAACATTTCTATTCTTGCAATGGCTGGCGTTCACGACTGCAATCGAAATTAAACCGTGACACAATGATTTTAGTGTTTAAATTACCTTGTTAACTGCATGACATGACATGACAACTGATTGGGACATTTTTATCGCGATTTTAGTATGAGACTAGATGCCCATAGTAATAATAAGTTAATGGGTTAAACAGATATTAAAGTGATTATAAATGTAAATACTAATAACTACTAATAACTTTTATCAACATTTAAATTTAATCATCTGGTTATAATTGTTTTACAGTTATACATATTATTGTACATTAAAATTACTTACTTAATTGTTATTTTTGGATAATATGTCATATTTATTTATTTATTTATTATTTGTTGTTCCAAGAACTTGTGTTACAATGGGCTATATATGGACTTAATGCTAAACTGCATTCTCTAACAGTCAACTTTGGGAATGCAGAGAACTAAGACATATATTAGACATATCATATATGCTTTATTGGTAAATTTAGCTTTAATTTTACAGAGGCAGTGCATGTTACATGTACGAAGGTTTCCGAAGTTGAATGTTGCGCTCCAATACAGAGTAATACACAGTGGGATGGCCATGGCAGCCAGTGAAAAATGCAACATAGCTGTTTGTCAGATGACATCCATCGCTGACAAGGATACCAACCTCCAGGTGGTCACCCAGCTGGTGAAAGATGCTTCCAAAGAAAATGTTAAGGTAGGTGAAATATACAATATTAAAGCAAAATTAAATGTTTCTTCTGTTGCCTTGTTGTCTGTGTGTGTTGGTGTTTACTATTGATTGTTTTTAAGACCAGTAGCCTAGTAGGTAGCGGCCCTGCCTGCAATCTGGGGTATCTCGAGTTTGAATCCCGGCAGCGGCAGATATTTATGTGACAGAAAAATATTAACTCCTGGGTCATAGGTGTATCATCATCACAACCCATAACTGTCCCACTGCGGGGCACGGGTCTCCTCTCACAGTGTGAGGGGTATAGGCCATAGTCCACCACGCTGGCCAAGTGCGGATTGGTGGACTTCACACACCTTTGAGAACGTTCTGGAGAACTCTCTGGTGTGCAGGTTTCCTCACGATGTTTTCCTTCACCGAAGCAAGTGATAATTAAATTTTTAATACGCACATAATTTTTGAAAATTAGTGGTTCAACCACACGACTATCACTGCTTGCACACGACTATCACTGCTTAGGTGCATAGGTGTAAGTGATGTGTTATTTGTGCTATCCAAGCTACTCAACATAGGAAATCCTAGTGCGGGGGTAGGAGTGTGTTTGAATTTTTCTTTTTCTTTCTTAAGATTCCTAAAATTTGTGTTTTCTCAGATGATGTTCTTCCCAGAAGCCTGTGATTTCATATGTGACAATATCAAAGACACTTTGAAATCTGCTGAGCCGATACCGAATGGCCCCACGGTTAGGGCTTACAAGCAGCTGGCTAAAGATAATAATGTTTGGTTGTCTATGGGAGGGCTCCATGAGAAGGTAAGTCATATTTCACCAGTACAGCCGCATCACAAACAGACACTTTTGTATTGTTATCACGGGAAACAAAATAATATTGTAACAAAATAACTATTGTAAAGGGTACACTTCTTTGTGTGTTAGGGTGCTAGAAACATTAGGGACATTTCTTACTCATTATTTTTATAGATGGCCTTCTTGGTCCGTTGTATGAAAGAATTCATTCAGCATGCTGTAAAAGCCATACTTTTTTAGCACGGGGAGGCGACATATCTGGCAAGTGGTTGAGCTCCAACTGTTATCGACTGTGTTGCCACACTTTAAAATTAATCATTGTTTTTATTTATTTATAATCATTTACTTTATTATTAATTACCTAATCATAATTACCTTAACTAATGATATTTTAGAATGAAGCTGACCCATCCAAGATTTTCAATACGCATATTATCATAGACAGCAATGGGTATATAGTGCAGACATACCGGAAACTGCATTTGTTTGATGTGGAGATACCGGAGCGGAATGTGCGTTTGAAGGAGAGTGACTTTTGCAACCCTGGCGGCCACCTCGTTAGTCCTGTAGACTCTCCTGTTGGGAAAATTGGTATGATGTTTTGTAACACGTAAGCAAAATAGGTTCTATTTTCTTGGTAATTTAGTCTAATTGTAAAGAAACTAGAAGTCGAGTCAGATTCAACGCATGGGAAAGCATTGAAATTTGAACCTTATGTCGTGTTTGTTACAATTGAATTTCAATATTTACTTCAAATAACTGATACACGCATTGGAGGCGTCCTTATGTTTTCCTCTTCGATGGTCATATTTACCTACGGCTTATTCCGATCCGACCAAATATGCTATCAAAAACCGTAACGTGTAAATAAGTAATAATACTCATTTTTCTATGACTTGAATTTGAATTGAGTTTGTGTTGATGTAAATATTATAATAACAGGCAAGTTAATTCAAAAACTCCAAATTTTCAGGTCTAGGGATCTGCTACGATCTGCGGTTTCCAGAACAAAGCACAGCATTGAGCATCCTAAATGCCCAAATATTGACTTATCCGTCAGCATTCACCTACACCACGGGGGAGGCGCATTGGCACGTTTTGCTACGGTGAGTTCGGTGTTACGGTGAGTAAATTCTGCTGGGTGAATGTATTCAGTAATTTCAGTCCAAACCTCTAAGCGATAAGGGCTGTTTCGTCGGCCACCAAGTTTTTTCTGTTGGGACCTCGTGTTATATGTAAATATTTTAAGAAATTTTAAAAACGATTACTATACAGTTGTCATAAATTCACCATAGGCACAAGTTGCTCCGTGATTTAGATAGTACTTAATCAATTAAATGCTTGCTTTTGCTAACTCAACAGGTCACAGACATCCAAAACATCAAAGCAGCTGGGACACATTTTTTATTTGTATTTGCTTTTTTTTGTACCTCAGATCCCGAGCTATTGAGAACCAATGTTACGTGATAGCCGCGGCGCAGGCGGGCGATCATAACGCCAAACGGCGCTCGTACGGGCACGCGCTGTGCGTGGACCCGTGGGGCGCGGTGTTGGCCGACTGTGGCGGGGACTCCCCGGCGTACCGGCTCGCCGAGATATCGGCCGCCAAGGTGGCACAGGTCAGACAGAATATGCCCGTGTTTCAACATAGACGGTGAGTGTTTAGGTTAGGTTAGGGCGCGTTCACATTGAACGTCCGTTTTACTGGATCCGGAATACTGGATGCTAGTAGTGTATGTAGTTGTATGAGCGATTTCACACAGAATCCAGTATACCGGATCCAGTAAGAAATCCCACACACAACGGAAATACTGACCCGTTAAAACAGATCCAGTAAAACGGACGTTCTATGTGAACGCGCCCAAAATGCTGTGTATATATCCGTTTTAACGGATCCAGTAAAACGGACGTTCTATGTGAACGCGCCCTTAGAGTTAGGTTTAGGATGATCATTTTAAAATGCATGTGTCTTTGGAAGAGATAGTGTGGGCGTGGTGAGTTTGTTAACCTATAAAATAAATAGTTTAGGTCGCAAAGTTACAGAGTCAGTTAGAATGGAGATTTACGTTTGCTGCTTATTAACAACGCGTTGATGACACTTGTTGTTTAATCACGTTGTTTAATAAAATGTAACCGGCGGAACCGCGTTCGCGGGGTCACTTTTTCCGCGTAAATAAAAAAGCCAACCTAACCTATCTAACTTACTTTTGAGAGGTTGTATTTCTAGTAGGGCTTTTCCCTCGATACCCGCCTTGGGGACCTACGGCGGCCCCGTTAGCGTGCCTTTGCAAATTTACTAAAATACATTTATGTTAGACATTTGTGTGCTATGGTGGTAGTGGAGTTTTTAATTTGTGTATATTCATCACATGTAGAGCACAGCGTAACCTAATGTCCGTGCACTTAGACACTTGAGCGTGTATTACTGAATTATTTACTGTCCACAGTCCTCAAATCTACTCGCTGTACACGCTGAGCCTCCGCAAGGACCGCTTGCCGGAGCACGGGGGGAGCCCTAAAGCCAGCTCATCGGTACAGCCGGAGTCACCGCCCACTGAGGCTAAGACCTACACGTTCGGCCACGTGAAGATACCGGAGACTTGCGTGTTCTACAAGTCGGCCTTGACCTACGCCTTTGTTAATTTGAGGTTAGTTAGCAACTGTTAGAACGGCAGGCAAGAAAACTGATAGTTTCACTTACTTCAACTTTCATTATATAGTAAATATAAATTTATTTTAGAGATACTTTAATTTGTTGCATCAAATTATTTAGTTTTTTTTTATTAAAATAGTCATACTACTTTCTATGGTATATAGATGTTTAATGAGGTTATGCATTGCCCTGCAATGTCCCTAGAGCTATAGCCGTCGGGCAATGAGGGTTTTGGTTATTACATTTTAAAACGAAGCCTTTTGACGATTTTATTTGTTTACCTAATAGAACAATCATCTTTCGGCATCCCGCAAGGTTACATTCTGTCACCACGTTTCAAAGCTACAGCCTTGATACATCGTATGCAGCTTTGATACATCGTATGCAGCTTTGATACATCGTATACAGCTTTGATACATCGTATACAGCTTTGATACATCGTATACAGCTTTGATACATCGTATACAGCTTTGATACATCGTATACAGCCTTGATACATCGTATGCAGCTTTGATACATCGTATACAGCTTTGATACATCGTATACAGCTTTGATACATCGTATACAGCTTTGATACATCGTATACAGCTTTGATACATCGTATACAGCTTTGATACATCGTATACAGCTTTGATACATCGTATACAGCTTTGATACATCGTATTTCACTTGTTCTGGTTACATCACAATACATTGTTCCAGATGCGTGACTCCTGGGCACGTGCTGGTGGCGCCGCTGCGGGTAGCGGAACGGAACAAAGACCTCACCGAGGAAGAAGCCGTTGATTTCTATAGAACTGTTGTATTGGTGCAGTCGGTACGTACACTATACCCACTTATTATTTTTAAATTTAGAATATAGATTAGTCATAAATATCGGTTCTTCTAAGTTTATAGAGAGGGACAGAATTCTGGTTGTAATCTACTGTATAGAAGGCAAAAAGCGAAGATTTAGACGTATTTTTAAGACGTACTGCTAGACTTACACAAATAGTTATACATAATAACTTATAACTTATAATAACTTATAACTTATAAATAGTTATAATAACTTATAATTATAATATCGTTAATTACTTATAATTCTTATTTATGTGAATTTTGATTGGCTTTTGGGTATAATCTCAATGATGTGAAGTAGTTTAGGATTGTAGCTTAGTATTCAACGTCATTTTTATTTGGTTACAGTTAATGGAAAGAGTTCACAAGACCGAGTCGTGTACGGTGACCATTCAGGACGGGCCGGACGCAGGACAGACAGTTCGTGTAATATTCGCTTTTTATTTATTTTTTGTTTTATACTTTGCTTCGTGAAAATAATTTTGATTTTGTATTCTGTAGTTCGATAAATTCCAATTAAAGATCACCATCCCGCCCCGTGGGGTACCCTCGATCTCTGTTACGTAGTCTAATTATATATGTTACTTAAGATAACTTTTTATAAATAGATTGAACGCCGGCTGCACGCATGAAAAAGTATGACGTCATTGTCACGTTCCGACTGAGCCGAGCGTGCAAACGAGAGCGCGGTACAAGCGATAGAGAGGCACGATCGGCCGAAGCGTTCGGCTTGCTTCTTTGTATTATACAAAATAATCATTTAATTCAATTCATAAAAGTATGCAATTTTACATCAATGTTTTCTTATGACGGTATCACGTAAAATGTTTTAATGAAACTTTTACCTACCCTCAATATGTCCAAAACGCGAATTACCCTCGGACATTCCACGGCCCGTTGTACGTTTACGTTGAGTGATGTTCGCAGCACCTCCACTGCCACATAATGCCGCGGAAGCGGGGGGACTTCATCCAGAACGATCTCATCTACTTGGAGTTGGCCAAACATGATCAGTAAGTTTCAAAACTAGATTGTCTAACATAATTGGCTGGTTAGTTAGGTAGTTTGTTTGTATTCCTACTTAATAAACAAAGGGGATTTGGTAGATAAAATTAATCATAAGTGGGGGATAAATTAATGTTTATTGCTCTCTTGATATCGTCAGTAAGTAATTTTTGCTTCTACCATTTCAAAAGGCATGGTTCATATTACACTAGGATGCCCTGTGTCGTGGGTGCTAAGGACCACACATAAGAACACACACCTAGACCGAACATTAATTTAAACTGTTCATTACGTTGGGAATCGAATTCATAACCCGTCGAACGGCAGTCCGGCATGGTAACTACTGCGCCATAAGGGCATCGATGTTAAGTAGAAGTAACCAACACCAACCAACCAAACCAACACCCAAAACCGGTTTAAACCAGTCGGTTTAAACCAACACGTTTTATAACAACCCTCGTGGTACTTGTTGTAGTGCTATTATTTCCAGGCGTTTATGTATAACTATACTATATTAATTTTCACCTACAAGCTGCTAAATAATGTTTTATTTTCTCCATTTCTAGATTCACTTCATCACATCCGGGCAAGCCTCCTCGCTCGAGGACAGAAATGGAATCGGAAGCGAAGATGTTACGGCAGGAGCTTGAAAAGATGTCAGTCGACTCCAACATTTGATATACGGCCAACGCCAAACTGGAGCGTAATGCCTTAGCAGCAAGGTCTAAAATAGCGTTCCAAGATGCTGTTACGGAGAGATGTTTCTTTCCTGTCATAATATTATTAGCCGCGGTACTGTGGTTCGTGACTTATTTTGTTTCCTACCGGCCTATGGAGAAATGGAATGCCTTGAGTTTCGATTGGCAAGAATTGCTCACATGGGATGTAGGATCAAAATACTTAGTTCGATTTCATGATTTCGTGGTAAAAGTTTAATCAATAAAACTGTATCGATGTGTCATGTATGATATAAATTATGACTATCGATATCAATAGTTGATGTATCGATAATAGACAAGAGAAAATATTCATAATATCGGTAAGGCGGTTTTTAACCGAAACACGATATCGATACTATAACCGAATGTCGATAGCTATATCGATATTATGAAGAGTCACGATTTACGAGGTCACGATACTGTTGACGACCTATCGATAAGCAATCGATGGGGAAATAACAAATAAATATTTGTACACCTTAATGTATATTATTGCAGTGTTGCAATTTTAATTAGTTATATATTACTTCTCTTAGATAGCCGAAAACCGTAAACCTGATAAGATTCAAATTCAAATGTTTTTTTCATCTCAGGGACTGACAGCTCACTAAACTAAGTAAAAAAAATACCAAAACATTAACAATTTGAGATAATATTGTAAATATTTAATTACACTACTACAGCAGCTAATCTTATGGTAATACTTAACGTCTCAATAGACAATACCTACCCTTATGCTATCATCGGCTTTATAAATAAAACAATACTTATGTACGAGCCTATGTACGAGTAAAGATGGGCCGGGAGAAAAACATAACTGGAGGCACGAAGCCCTAGTACTCCCGGTAAGAGGGGTTAGAATTTATGCTTATAAATGTAATTGATGTCTATAGGGGTCATATAGGATGTATTCATTTTCTTCGTAGACATTAAGCTTGAGATTTAGCACAAAAACAGCGACATCTATTTAGTTCTTACATTATCTTACACAAATCAAATGCGATCAGCGACATCTATTTAGTTGTAGTCACTTTTAGCGCCACCTCTATTACATAAACTAAATGATTTGGTGTCGTGGGACACCAGGTAGGAACGAAGTTTCTTCGGCGACTGTCGCGCCTGCGCACGTCTCATTTAACGCTTTTATTCCACGCATTTTTTCTTACGGTTTTACTATCACATATTTTTCAGTTCGGCCGCCGCAGCAAAACCTATCCCCTCCAAGCCTGCCGTAAGGAACTTCGTTCCAATTATTTTTAATATGTCTCCATTTGAAATGTAAATAGCTGGTAATGAGTTGGTGAGCCATGTGGTGGTAAATGGTTACCATCGACTACACATGGACCCATGGACTACAGTTACACCACTGATTATACGGGATCCGCCCACACCATACTTGAGACGCGCGAAAATGTGTCATCGTTGAACTGATTGAGCACTCACCCGGTCGTAGTTGCTTGTAGGAAGCTGCGAATGGAGCATGTCAGTAATGTTTAATTAAATTTGTTGGTAAATATGCCTTCTACCTTCAAAAAGTGTTTTAATAACTCAAGAAATACAAAGGAATGTCATTTATTATGTAAATACTCAATTATTCATTATTTTCTCTATTTCTAAATTATATAATATGCTATATTATTATTATTGAAAATAATAAAAGCGTATTAAAAAGAAGTTGTTTGAGCGCAGTTGATTTCAAAAGAACAATATCTTGTCGAATTATTATAATTATTTAAATATGTAGGTAATTATTAATATTCATATTTTTCAATTTTTTTGTTATTAATAAAGAGTTTAAATAAATAAATATTATAAAAATATGCCTCTAACATCTTCGATAAGATTAGAAAAAATCTTATGTGTTTACAATCGGTTTCTTCGACTCTAACTGTGAATACAATGTACATTTCTTACTTTGTATAATAATAAATGAGTTATAATTACTTAACAATTTTTATTTTTCCGTTTACCTTATAGTTATTCTACTACATCCTAAGGCGAGCAGCTTTACTGTTGAAGTGATCGTGTGGGTAATTAATAATTATTCATATCACAAAAAGAACTGCATAATGGCATAAATTCAAAGTTTCTGAACAATTATTCGTAAAATTGGAATTATATATGAGTTGACATTTTTCTATTTTCGTAATGCTAAATTCCATAATGTGAGTTCAGTCAGTCTTACAGTTGAATTTCACATTTACTTGAAAGAACTGATTGAGGCTTTGTATATACTACTACTACCTACGTCCAACTCCGATCCCGCTGAAAATTCGATTGTAAATGACATGAAATAAAGCTCATATTTCAATGTTTTTGTATTAGTAGAATCTGAGTTGAATTGATGTTGTGTGCAGACCCTGAAGCGTTGCGTTTGGTGGCCCTCAGATGAGGGAGCGTACCGATCAAGTCTGAAACGATTCGGCATCCGATCCAATGCTTATGCCGCCTCTCTCGGATGCAGATAAAATATAGAACCTATGCACCATCAAAAACGATTTTAACCGATAAATGATCAAAATTCAAACGCATAAATATGTGGTACATACCTTTTATTTTTCAATCTATGTGGGATTATTACACAAAGAGCCCCCGCGATAGCACAAATGGGGTGGCTTCGGGATCGCTTAGGAACACGCCGGAGATATAATGTAGTCCCTAACGTTGAAGTTTGAATGCGCCCCCAGGTAATTAAGTGAATCTATTATTTCGGGAGATGAGGGGCTCTAATGTTCATAAATTATATCGTTGGAGTGTACTGTGGGAGCCTAAAGTACTTGTCGCATCCAGAGAAGAGAGTATAAAACCTACCCACCGTAAGTGACGTGTGAATTTGTTACCTCAATTTTGAATTACCCATTCAAATATGTTTCAATTACATACTTAATAGGTATGTCCCCTACGTTTTAATAAGAACGATATTGCCAATCAATGATCCGTGAAACTCCCTTATGCCCTTAATTTCGGTTTTGGGGCACAGCTGAACGTGGATTAGGTATACATATACGTACATATGTTTTGGGAACGAATACGACGAACACTTTTTTGGAATAAGACAGCGCTATAAAAAAGAAAAGGACAGAATAAATAGCATAAGTGTAAACTACTATGAACCTATGACAGCCGAGTAGGTACTTCCGAAACAGCTTCACTCGATTATTTAATTTTTAAATATTGGTGTTTGAAATCTATTATCAACATTGAAAAAACACTATACAATTAGGCTTTTTGTCCTGTTTGCCTGGGATTATATACTTTAATGAGGCTTAAGAAGGCGCTAAGTGGCTTGTTTCATTTTTTAATGGCAGTAAACGAGCATGCAGCACCACCCTTCCTCTACCGCCCATGAATTGGGAACGAACCAGTGCAAGACTCAACTCGGGACATGGATGGTTAGTCTACACGCTCTGTTGAATAATTATTAGTATGAGTCTTGGTAACTCGGTCGCAGATGTGTTGCTTGCTACACTTGAGGACTTAGACGGTTGCCTGTAAAAATGTGTACCGGATTCATACCTAACCAAACGGGAATTGCTGTTAAAACAATTATTATCTACACGATGTAAATGGCACTAGGTACCGTGGCGGACGGTATACAAAGCCTATGAAATATATATGGACTCCACATAGGCTCTACCACCTATTACATAAATATTATGTTACCGTCACGACATCGTTCTACCTGCATCGCTTGAACAAGGTACATACATACGTTTCAATTCTGCCGGCTCTCGAACGCATCCTAAACCAACAGAGAGCTAATTTCCAAAATCTACACCGATGTAATTTCTCGCCAGTTTCAAAGCAATCATGTCTATTATATCCCGACAGCAGGAAAGTTGACTAAGAAAACTATTACGGTTGTTTGGACTGGAAATGGGATGAACCTTCCAAAATCAAATAAGCATAATAATTAGCGAATTGAGAACAGGAATTATAATAAAATTATTATATCCCGCCCTCAATTCGCTTGAGGAAACCTACTACTACGTTTATAAATAGCATTTTGGAAATATTCGATAACGTGTAGGTACGTCAGAAAATGATTTGTCAGCTACTCGTAAAAATATTCACATTCGCTGCGGCGATCGCAATTTTCTATGGAAAAACGTGACGTATACGTGCTCAGCAGCGAACGTGTTTGGAAGTCTTTATAAAACGCAATACTTAGATGTGATCTATCAGTATTGCATTATTTAGTTCCACAAAGATTCTATGAGCACTGGCAATTGTCTCCCACCTCAAACTCTACTCTCCTCTCCTCTCCCTACCAATAACCTAAACGAGTTTCACTTCAGACCTTTTACAGCTAACTTTTTACATGCACACTTTTTATTGTAAGTAATAGATGTGATGCTAGACACTTAAATATAGTTTCATGTTTTCTCTAACAAAAACGCTAAGGCAAACTGCAAAGAAAACACTGTTAACACCATTGAAATACTACATAAGTATTATGTAGTACTTTAGTACGTAATATCTCAATGGTTAACACAAGAAAAATAATTTAAGACATTGCGCAAAGAAAATGTCTGAAGGCAATACCTATAAATCGTGCACATGTGGACGGAGCCGTTGAATTGTCAGTTTTTATACCACAATTCTATGTCTGATCCATATTTCAAGGCTGTACTTATCGGGTTTTTGTTATCGTTGACTGACTACGGTGAAGCCAATAGAGGGTTACGATTTCAGTAGGTAAGTAGGTACCTACGTGCTTAATTTGTGATTTTTTTCCGCTACATAGAATTAAAAAAAAAATATTAATTAAAAGCCAAATAAATACATAGATAAACACAACCATCCTTTGTGTCGCGCAGTCGCGTAATCTGGTAAAAAGGTTGCCTCCAATTTTAAACAATTTAAATATACATATTAAGTACATAATCGTAATATGTTCCCGGCGTTATAAATATAATTGTCCTTTCCGCCAAGACCGCTGTCGGTTTATTTTACTAAATTTATTTTTCCGCTCCTTTGTCATGAAACGAAGGAAATTTTAATACGTCAGGCCATTAAAGCTACCGACGACGGCTTTAATCTGTATACGAGTAAGATGAGTGAAATTAGTGGTAGACGTTCTTTTGGCCACCGAAGTTAAGGTAAGGTATCGGTAGAGAGTTGCATCAGGATTTGTATTTTTACATCCTAATACCTAATAGGTAAGGTTCCTCGGATTTGTTTGATATATACCTACGAGTATATATAAAAATGTCACGTACTATGCGGTACAATATAAATGCTTATCAATTAAATAGTTTAGTACCTATACCTTACGCAATTCATGCACATAATGACAATCCTTTACGAAATTATAATTTAAATAATGTATGATGATGATGATGTATGATTGGATGGATGATATTATTATGTTATACGTTACCGAAAGATAAAAACTAACGTGCGTGATTATACTCGTAGTGTCGGTGAAGCTGCGACCCTACGACAGATTAAATACGTCGACATAACATGTCATGTTCGATAACTCGTGCGAAGCCGGGGCGGGTCGCTGATTGTAACTGAAATAGAACATTTAAATGAATATTTAATTGCCAACCTTAAACCTCACTACATCTCACGGGCAATCAAGATGCTTCCAACGATACGTCATTTGTAAAATGATGTTGAGTAGTTTTGAAGTTATGAGGGAACAGATCAATATATGTATGTACATAGATACCGGTCAAACACATACATAGGTAACCCTCCAACGTAATAGGGGAATAAGAAAGAGATTACGAGCTCGGTTCTGGGATAGTTGTAAATTGATGTTTGATGTGATGACGTGTAACCGCCGCGCCGGTAACATTGTTCCGTTTTTTAATTTGCAAGGAATATGCAAGTCAACACATTTAAAAATTACCATCGCGCTAATAGTCGACACGCACGAAGATAATTTGTTTTATGCGAGTTGACACCTTCAGACGTAGCGTGCGATTAGTCACAGTCTTTTATTGATACAAACCTAGTCAACCTGCCCTCGTTTCGCTTCGGCAAACAAAGCCTTAAGTAGTGCTCACACTCGAAATCCATTTCGACCGCGCATTTTAATTATATTGCATTTAATAATTGCATTTTAATAGTAATATTCATTTAAAGAATCCCGTCTGAACATTTTTTTGATGGGTAATCGGACAATTTTACGAAGCGATGCGCGAGCCATAATAAAGTAACGAAAAAGTAAGACGGCATTAAATCCTTCTAATATACTTAAGCTTAACATAACAATATTGTGCAGATATATCAGTCTACGGAATTACTTTGTTTTAAGTATTACAGCCTGAAAGCTCACAACAAATGTCCTGAAAAGCTCGGACATTCAGTGCGATACGGAGAGCTTGGTAGCGCGGTCGCGTCGGTTACACCCGAGTAAGTTCGTGAGCCAGTTACAAAGTGTTCCGTGTGTTGTGTTTGAATAAAAAAAGTAGATAAAAGTGTTGCCAGTGCAGTGTATTTTTCTCTTTTTCAGCACCGATGAGGATTTTTAACGGATAAAATAAGGTGAGTAATTTCACGGGTGTTGTTTAATTTGTAAATGAGTCGTGAGGTGTGTTCGTGACTAACAGATAAAATGTGTTTTACATTGCTCGTGACAGAATAACGATATGTTTTTAGGGTTCCGTAGCCAAAGGGTGACAAGTGGAATACTATTAAAATACCTCCGCTGTCTGTCTATAGGTCACAGGGCTCTATCTCTTGAACGGAAAAAAGACGCCTAATAATACCCAGAATACTTGTAACTAAAAAATGATAAAAAAGTTAAAACTTACGTCTCAAAGAGGGTAGCAATACAAGTACCTAACGTAAAAAATATTTTTTCATACTATCGTTTTATTGACCAAATAATTAATATCGCTCGGTGGTACGGAACCCTGGTGCGAGTACCTACGCCTAGCAATTGACTTGACTTAGTAGGTTTCATCATATTGAATTGAAATATGTAGTTCTGTTAATAGAGAACAAAGGATTCTCGGCGTGGTTTGTTATGTAACCCTATTAGTTTTATATAATTGTAAGGATACTTAATTATCATTTTACTAAATTAATTTCCATTGTCACCCGGAGTGTCCTATGTTCGGTTCCCGGACGGAGAATATGTTTAATCACAGATATGTTTGTTATCACGTCTGCGGTCTGTGGTGACTGATTTGGGTACGTAATGCCACCACATACCAGACAGCAGTTTGGGTTGTGTGTGTTTGTGTGTGATTGTATCTATATTGTGTTCCAATCGTTATCTGGAACAGTGAAAATATGCTCTTCAGCTTTAAGCTGTCTTCTAAGCTATCGATCATCTTAACTGTTCAAGTTTGTGTTTGCAATAAAGGGTATGCTGTCTTGTACGTAAGCTGTAAAGCGAGTGCTTCTAAAGCTTTATTTAATTTAGATTTTGTATCGCCAGGGGAGGGAGATGGAAGGAGAGGAGAATTTGAGATAGAGAGGAGGATTAGAGTCGTGTGTGTGTCGTGCCAATGCCGTTGGCTGTTTGTAAAGCGATAAATAAAACTCTGAAACAAATGAATGTTTTTATCTGACGTAATTATTGTTCGATCTTTCATGTAATCGAGTACAACTCGACCTCATTTCGCTGTACAAAACAATTCGCTTTATTCATGTACATAATTTTAAACTCGTGATGATTTGCATATACTTGTAGCGAAATAAATAATTTATCATTCTTCGGTAAAATATCACATAGGGTTTAACTTAACTTTTTAATATAAATAACAGTCAAATTAGTAGACGCTACTTAATGGTCCAGAAGAGATCAGGATAGAAGAGAGCAGAAAGAAAGGAAGGAAGAAGAAACTAATACTTCTCGTATATAATAGAACAGCACCTAATGAAGAGGAAAATTCAGTGAGTTTACCTCTCATAATACTCATAATCGTTTGTTACTATGATAATGCTATTCACGATATATTTTTTCTACGCCGGTATTTAGATCCTGTTACATGGATCGTTGACACGGCTGAAGTGAAGTGGAGTGGAGAAGTGTTTCGTCTAATTAAAGAGATGTAAGGTGCTCTGTCCAGATCAAGAATGCTTTGGTCATGAGTCAGAAGAATGCAGTGCTCTTGATGGCGTCTTTTTATGGTAATAGCCGACAAACGAGCAGACCAGCCACGTGATGATGATGATGATGATCACCGCCGTTCTTCGTTCGTAGCATCAAAAGCATCATCGGTTCGTTGCCGGTCAATAAGGACAGTACTGGTACGCTGGTACGTTTGTTGTACTCTGAAAATGGCAGTCGGAATACTCTACGACAAGTCGGCTGCTTAATACCAATATAAATATTTCTGGTGTACTTAAACTTGTAATATTTATTCCACCAACGTTTTTAAAAGACCGAATCGTTGACAGGGAGAAAATGCTTCAACTATAAAATCCGCCTAAAGATACAATAAATAAAATATTGGGTAGTTCGAACACGCCGCATTTTTTAGTACCTACCGATGTTTGTAGAGCAGAGTTTATGTAACATTTTAGTACAGAACCCACGCTATACAGGCCCTTAACGACTTGACGACGTTGTAACAATATACAAATATTAGCTCTGTCCGTCGATTCAGAGCAAATATCTTTAGGGAACCATTTCTTTTCAAGCTTACTTTTCTTTTACCAAGACGAGTGCCTGCCTAAATATTCTATTTGGAGTCAAAATTTTAGTTCTTCGTGATTCTCCCTAGTGAGAGATTGTTCCTTTTGAGTACTTGACTGAATCGCTCGGGGCCTATAGGAAAAATCTCAATTTATATGTTTTTCAATGTCTACTGTTTTTAGTGTGAATAAATAAATAAATAAACCGAAATTGTAGGCGGAAGACCTAACTTTAACTTGATCTTTATTATTTGAGTAAAATATTTAGTAAATGTATTCTATATTTTGTCTATTTTATAATAAAATCGTTTAGTCTCGGCGTGGGCAGTGGTGTGACAATTTTGAACAAGTTTATGGAATCGGGGGAAAAATCAGTTGCCATGTTTTGGAAAATAGAATATTAAGTTTAATCGAGGATATGAAAAATCAATCAATAGAATGATTATGAGCCTTTTATTTACTAACAAAATATTGTGCCTAGGATTAGGTAGTGGAACGTTACAATGCTATGAAGCGATCATAGGTACCCGGCTGTTAGGTATCGTTTTCGTCGGTTGGATGGGTGACCGCTAGTGGCAAATATCACTTAAGTGTTTCCGTGCTCCGCAGGGCACGTAAAGCCGTCGGTCCGCTTCTTATCGTTAGATAGTAGTCGTTAAGTCATGTTGGAGGCCTTCGGATAGCATAAAAGCTTCCGATACTTGGGTTGGCCACTAAACCCTTCTACACCAATCCGCACTGAAGTAGCGTGTTAGACTATGCATTAAACCTCCTCAACGATGACGAAAGTTATTGATTTGAAGAGTGCTAGACAGACAGGAAAATTCCATCACTAAGCATTACGTTATTCCATCCACATTGTGTTCTTACTCACACATTCGCTAGAACTCATTGTGGTGCGTACATAAATGGGATTTTACAAACACTCGAGACCCGAGAACAAATACTTACTCGTATTTTTCACGTCTATCCCTATTCAAATGGAATCTGGGACCCTTTGTCAGAAAGGCAGGGTCACTACCAAGTGGGCTACAAGGTCATTGAAGAGGGTAGTAGCACGAAACAGAGGGTGTAGTACAGAGCATGTATTTCTTCAATAACGCCTTTTCGCAGCCCTACGCTAGGATTCCCTGCGTCTTGGATGCCATGAACAAAACATAAATACAAGCAAGTATCGAATACAAACGTGTTCTTATTTCAAAACGGTATCTGTTCTAGATAAATAAGGCTTGTGGAATTTAATACCAAAGACTCAAGAAGGCGAGCATACATATAATGTAGAGTATACGAAAAAAAATAAAGGAATGCAGTGTGACGACCCCACAGCCTAGTTGGTAGTGGCCCTGCCTGTGAAGCTAGGGTCCGGGGTTTGTTTCCCGGTTGAGACAGATGTTTATGTTACAGATAAAAAATGTTTGTTCTCGGGTTATGGGTGTCAGTGATGTGTAATCTGTGTTGTCCATGCCACCCGCGACACGGGGTATTTTAGTGCAGGTGTATGAGTGTGTTAACGGTAATTTTAACGTTAATTATTATCTTTTAACTTTACTGTTAAGAATTATCAGAAATAATCACGTTTAATTAGGAACGTAAGTAGGAAGATTGACTACAAATACAAATTAATATTCTTTATTTGTACAACAGACAGGCGTATACAGTGATACAGACAAATTATGGTATACAAAAGGCGACCTTATCGCTAAACTAGCAATCTCTTCCAGGCAACCTTTCTAGGTACTTAAACATTTCCAGATCGAGTACTATACTTTAAAATGTTCAATCTATATTATATACGTAAGTAGCAGACCTACGAGCATACGAGCTAGCTGATGATAAATCACCATCCAACATACATCAGTAATACAAACTGATCCGCTATCGGCCAAGAAATCGCTATCGGTCCCTTCTTGGCAGGCAACGCGTTGGTGACGCCCCTGCTGTTGCCATTGTTGCGACGGATCACTTATGTTTGTATGCTTAGACCGTTAAAAAGAAGAGGAAAGAAAAAAGTACTGGAAGAATGCTAAACCAGACTAAAGCAGAATAAAAGAGATGAGGTCTTTAATGCCTCTTGAATCAAACGTTGGAGTCGAATAAAATAATTACGAATACAGTCCCTCGTTCTCCTACTAATCGACTGCCGTATAACAACACCGTAATTTAAAAGCACCTACTAGTTTGTGGTGCTGTGTCTTAAGACAATTACTTAGTACAGAACTTACCAAGATTATACGGGTAAGTAATTGCGATGTCGTGATGTGTCATTTAGTTGCAGCGTTGAAAACGCAACAAAGTAACGACTGTTTTGTGGAAAATGTTTTCGTTCTGTAAAATACGTTTCGGTTAATGTACTGTAGAATTTTCTTGTCGGGCAACGCTTCGGTGTCGATTCTGGTACGGCTGTGTGGGTGACCAATCATCACTACAGTCACGGTAATAGTATCATACAGTATTCCATCTTCATACAAACGGTCGGAACGCGAATCATATCACGCGCCTCGCAATTTAGTACACATTAAGTACACAACAGCCACAGAAGCGCCAAATTGACGATCGAACGTGTGGGTTTGTAATCAGCAAGCGTGCGTATTGCCTACCCACTTACATTCACTACAACTAGAAAGAGGCGGCCCTAGTGCGCGCGGGTGCAGGCATCACCATGCAATTCACGCAATGGAGAAGGCAAAAGGGTCAAAATATTACTATCAAATACACCTAAAATCCGAGCTTAGGTCATATACATTACATAACTTTTTATTTCACTTCAATACATGCAGTATTTCCGAAGTTATAAAGACGAGAAGTTCAAGCCCTTTTTTGAATTTCCGCGCTTACGCTATGACGTCACGACGTGGCTCGGCCGCGAGCATGATACGGCGCAAGTATAGAAAATATGGGTCTATGCAGTTCAAAAATCTATAACTTTCTTATTTCTATAGATACAGACTTGAAATTTTGCATAGATGTAGTAGATAGTATGTGAATTATATATGTTATTTTATTATTGATAACTAAGGTTTGCTCGCGGCTTTACTTGAGTTTAAATTAACATTTCGGTCAAAAATCCCTATCAACTACGCGCGACTACTGAGAGATGACGTCATCGAGTAGTGACCGCCCGCCTGCGTTTTTAAAAAAACCAACGTCCGTAAATACGCACTTTGATCGTTAATATCTCAGCCATTTATTGAGATATGGAAAAAGTAAAAACACAGTTTTTCTTGTAATTTTTTATAGATTTATTTGACGTGTAAAAAAAAATTCGTTTGCCTGGTCCATTAGCGTAGTAAATAGGATACTTAGTACAAAGCCTAGCGAACTAAAACAGACGGGACCTTAATAATGATTTGCTTAACTAGATCGATCACTTACGATTCAAAGCTGTCACACTGAGTTTCACGATTGTATTCCTAATTGCCTTCCGTAAATCCAATAAGGATCCAATAGGACAAGATTAACACTGTCTTGTCCCGAATCGGTCCAGTCAGGGCTTAAGCTATTTATTTATAAGTGAAGGATACTCGGGTCGATGGAGTCTCGAGTAATCGCTCTCGTTTAACTAATTCTTTTGTCAAAGGCTTTTTACGAATGTTTCACTGTCCAATTTAACGAGAAATATTGTTTTGATTTGCATAAATTTAAGCCAGGCGGTTTGAACGTCGGTTTCCCAATCAGAGTTGGATTCCAATTCTGCACGCACCAGAAGTTTTCAGAAACACTTGACACAAACTTGACACAGAGGTGTGTGAAGATTGCCAATCCGCAGTTGACCAGCATGGTCTATGGTATGTACCCAAAGAGCTTAAAGGTTTGGTTTGTTGTTTTTCATTATTATTATTTTGTTTTTGTTTTAATTGTCCATATTTTAACTATAAAGATATTAAATAATTAGTCAACCTCTGTACATGTTCGAGCTTTTGACTCAATTCAAACTTAAATCATTTATTTCATGTAGGTGTTTATAAATACACTTATGAACGTCAACTTTTTACATTCGTTCCGCAAAAGTGCCATATACTCGTAAAATATTAAATTTTCAAATCTTAGAGGAGAACAAACGGATAAAAAAAATTCCTCGGCACAAACAGTACTTGGCATAAACTAACTAACATTATTAAATATCCTTTATGTCTGAACAGGCCTTAAATTTGGGACCGTAATTGATTAGTTATTGATGGCAAAACGCTGTCCCAAATTGTCCCTCAAGTAGACCCTTCTAACAATTTAGCTGAGATTTATAATATCAGTCTAAAGAGAAAGTTTACGCAAGTTAAAGGTCAGTTTATTAGTAATTAATATAATTATAACGTTGTAACATTGGTAACTCTTGGTAACTAACTCTATATATTATAAAATATGTTAGTGATAGTTAGTTATGAGTCTCGTTCTTATTGGGTCTCAGGTGTTCCTACTCTTGAAGACAAAGATGGAAGAGGATAATGTTATGTAAATACATAATGATAGATAATGTAGCATATATACTCATAGACACAAGAACGTCTGGGTTAGTGGTACGACATTGTAACGTACTTATCAAGATGTAGATTAGGTAAGTACCGTTTACAAGATTCATAAGTACCATATTAATGTGAGAGTAACCTTTAGGTCTCGTACATTTCAGTATATAGGCTGTATTATTGGCAACGACCCGCATGGCGCAATGATTACAATGCTCGATTGCTGTCCCGACGGTCCCGAGTTCGATTCCCAGCGAATCGGAAATTTGAATGATGAGTTTAAATTTCTGTTCTCGGCATGGTTATGTGTGTTCTTGTGTTGTGTGTTGTTCATGTCACCCACGACCCGGGGAATCCTAGTGTGGGGCTGTGAGTTTGTAGAGTTATTAATTTATTTCTTATCATTTGTCAATTGAGTAGATTTGCGTTCCCGAAGGCCACTACTAACAGAATATAACAAAACCACTACTAACAAAATATGCTTTTTTGCATAAAATATGTTAATGCTTGACTGCAATCCCACCTGATGGTAAGTGGTGATGAAGTCCAAGATGTTTAACACACTCACTTATAATAGCATAATTATTCACTCTCCTCTTAATTCCTTCTCTAAGCACTATCAGCACGGTTCGTGTCTCCTTATATTGGTTAACCCAACGTCCCATGGCCATACTCGAATTGGCTAACATCTCACGCCCCTGTGTTGGTTATGATCAGGAGAACCTCTAACTATACTAACTCTAACCCTTGGATCATCTGCTCGTTTGCCGACTATTACGATAAAAAAAGTAGCAAACAACCCCTACAATAGGGTATTGAAAGGCTGTTAAGCCGTTTGAATTGAAGTATCTCTATAATCGTTTCGGCTTACGAGATAAAAGTTTTATCGACTTCTCGCAAGACAGCTATTTTGGTAGTTCTCAGAAAGCTTTGGATTTGTATAGGGATTATGAAACTTAGTTTTTAGTGTGAATGGTTTGACTAACGACTGAGATTACGAACGTCTCTTACGATAGGTCGTGATGGATTGTCTAGCGATGTAATCAATATTGAATTAATTCTGTTTTAGCGAAAGCTACGACGAATCTGATAGGGAAAATTCTCCAATCCATTCTCCATTCCACTCATGAAATACATATACCTGTTCACACATACATACTTAACGCAGTAATGTATATTTCTCTCATGCCATCCCTGAATAATTTTCTCCTCAATTCCAAGTGTGCAATTCGTAATAAATGGTTGGGAATTACTTACTGTCTCTGTCCCAGATCTCACACGTCCTAAAAACGAACTAACTAATGTTCTAACACTATCTGTTAACTGGACTAACCACGTCCCAATATAATTATGTCTCGTTTTGTATCGTCACAGTTGTCACGGGCGGCGGCGAAAGGGTAGTGCTGCATGCTCGGTTGCTATCTTAATTCCATAAAAAAACAGCTTTAAGGTTGTTCCATTGCAACATGGAACTACAAACAATCTTCAAGCAGTTAACTTCGTAAACCAGGGTAATGTAAGACATTTGTAACAGACAAGTAAAGCGCGGTGCTAAACCTCGCTATCGAGTTGAATAATTCGAGAGCGGAAAATATAAACATTTTAGAATAACAAGTTGAAATGAGAACGGTGCGGAAACAGCCAGCACGACGGTTATAAATCCCAAATAATGAAGGTCTACGTTATACTATTTTTACACAATCCGACACGACACAGTAATGCTGTGTCGTTGAATTAAATGTCGTGGTCCAATCTTATGTAACTGACATACGAAGACGAGACATCTCATGATAAGTGGTTACCATTGCCTATGGACATCGTTAACATCAGAGTGCATATAAATCAGTGCGCGGAGAGAACAGGTTAAATACTAGTTGTGGTATAAAAACTTAGATAAATCGATAAATAAAACATTACACATATCAATATAAGTTACTCTATGCACACTACCATGCGATTGACACGACGTGACATGACGTTTGAAGTGTTATACAGTGTCAATGTGACGTAACAACCCCTTTATATCTAGTATGAGTAGATTTGCAACGTTATTCTTCTATTATAATTATGTGGTCAGTACCGTCCACACACAAGATATCTGCACAAAGACGCCGACGCGTTTCTGTCTGATCAAACCAAATCGCGACTAATCGTGGTCACAAACCATCAACACTTTTTAAATTGAATATTACACTATTTCATGACACGGTAGACGTCAAAGATAACGTGGCCATTAATTTTAATGATAGATTATTTAAATTAATGAATGCGGGAAATTTCTGCTCATTATGAATGAAAATCATATCTGGACAAACGGCAGTGTTACCCAAGTTCGGGGAAATGAAGAATATTTATTAAGAAAACTTATTTTACTACGTATTTGATTGATCTATAGGCACATAGCAACAACAATGTGAAAATTAAAGTTAAAAAACTTCCCTACTGCTAAGTTACTATTTTACTTAAATGAAATTCATAATATGTACATAAAATAATAAGTAGGTAAGTAATTATAATTTTCTAGTCACGCACTTAATATTTTTTAGCTAATTTTATTTTAGCTAATTGGTTAGGCATGTACAAAACCACCATTAAAATATATAAGACTTAAAAAATATTATTTCACTAACTTGTCTGCAAAACTGGTTTCTTATACGCATCCATTTTCCTTGTTGATGCCAAAAAACTTTTACATTATAATAATGAACTTGGCTCTTTTTACATTAATGTGGTTCATTAGTAATTGTAGGGCTCAACATTAAATTTCGCCAATGTTATAATGACTTTGCTTTTTTCTCTACCATAATATTAGATTCTTGGTCTTTTTTTACGGAATTATGAATTTTTTTCATGAATGGGTACACTTTAATTTACCGTCACGAATTAACTTATCACCGCTTAAGAATTTCATAGTGTGAAGTTTCACTTCATCTGCGCGTAGCGACTCCGCGCACCAGATTTTTTCAAATATTTCTCATGTAAAGACATCAATCAGCACAATTTCATGAGTAGTAGTGATTGGCCGTCAAGTGGTCCATCTTTGACCTAGTTATTGACATTATAAAAACCTTTTCAATTTCGGTTTAGTTATATACAAACAGCGAACCAGAGTGAAGAGAGGCGACCCTACTCCCTGGGGAGTTTCTAGAGAACATAAGTTTATAATTCACTTGGGCTACAATTTAACCGCTACTAGAGATAGTAAATTAATTATACTGCATCGTGTATTTATGATGTCGCGAAGTGTTTATAGTCGTGTAGTGTTTTAGCTGTTACCTACGGTTTGGCTCGCACTGAAGTACTTTTATTAACTGATTTTTAACAAACTTTCAACCTCTATTTAATCCCCTTAGGTGGGGAATATGACAAAATCAGTAATTAGCTAAGGTGTCCTACTCATAAACTATCTTCCTGTTAATTCACGTCTCTATAGCGCCAATAAGAAACAAACAAACATAAATTATACTGGTAACATTACTCATTTTTACATTCAGTGAATATTTTTTAATACTTTCTCATTCACTGTTCAATTCAACCTTAAATGAGAAAATAGGATAAATTTACAACACGCGTGTTAAAACTCCGGTCGTGATCGAATTACGATTACTAGAGAATTTGAATTGAAATGTTTCTTACAAAATTCATAACACTCGTAGCTCCCTTCGTAGCACTGGCTACATCCGTAGCACGACTGTAGTACTTCGTAGCTCTTGACGTAACCTACAAACTAGGAACTCCTATTAAGTTTGTGCACGGGAGTCGCGTTTCCTTAGAATTGAAAATGTAAATGAGGCTGACAACGGAATACTAACTGAGATGATGTTGTTTAGCGATAATCATTTTATTTAAATATAATTTTTGATTACTTTGATGACCCCGTAACTTTGTTGAATACTGATATTGCTTGGAAAGTCCAGGTTCAGCTCTCCGGCGGGACACATTTATCTAGCTGCCTTGCTATCTATCTTTGATTTCTTTGCCAAAACACAACTATACTATTTGCGCTGTAGCATGGTGCGGGTGACAGTTGCCTGTATGACGTTCACATCTGTCATCAGTACCACTATGCGTTACGTTATACGCATAACACTTTGCTTAATTTTTCTTTCAATTTGATCTATTTGTAGACTAAAACATTCTGGTTAGGTTTAATTTAATTTACTACAGTTATTAATGATTTAATATATTACGGATGTGGTATTTTACTGAAACTGTCACCCGCACCATGCTACACCGCAAATAGTATAGAATATTGTATAAATACTTAAGTGGTCATAGTCGCCTATGGACACCGGCAACACCAGGGGAGTCGCCAGTGCAACGCCGGCCCTGAAGGAGAACTCTTTTTACACCTTATACACTTATGCAGGTTATTTGAGTGTACCACCGACTACAGAAATAACACGCCAGAGCAACTGTTCACAATTTCCTAATGTCAGCCATTTTGCCACGTTTAATACTCTGTTGCTCAGAATGTACGTAAAATTTTGTCGGCGCCGTGGACCGTGTCGGAATTCTTGTCGGAAATCTGACAAGAAAACAGATTTCGTGTACCATTATCTTGTTGCATAAAATATACGATAAAATGCGATTATTACTCACTTCTAATACTATCTAACATCCAAATTATCTTCTTATTTAGTAACCCTTTATTAATTCTTCGTACAAAAGGCCTTTAAATATGGCCACAGGAGAAAAGAAAATGCACTGTGCCAAATCAATTTCTTTGATTATTATTTTGTTTATTTCGATTACCAACATAAGATATAGCATATACATGTTTATAATACATATTTTAAATACAGTATACTGGCTTAGCTCATCTCAGAATTATAGGTAACCACAGTATAATCAGAAGCGCTCATAGCCCGGCGGCTTGCGTCGATCTCAAGTGATCGACAAAGTTAAGCAACAGCGGGCGCGGTCGGTAGTTGGATGGGTGACCAATAGTGGCAAAAATTTCTTGAGCGCTTCCGTGCTTCGGAGGGCACGTAAAGCCGTCGGTCCCGGTTGTTATCATTTGGTAGCAGTCGTTAAGCCATGTCGGATACCTTCGGGCGGCTTAAAATTTCCGACACTTGGGTTGGCCACTAACCCCTCCACCAATCCGCACTGGAGCAGCGTGGTGGAGTATGCTCTAGGCCTCCTCAGGTACGAGGAGAGACCCGTGCTCAGTAGTGGGCCATTAATGGGTTGTAGCCAAACAGTATAATAAATTCTTGTAATATATTTTTTTTGCAATTACTAAGTATAATCATTTTATTCTCATCCAAAATTATAGTTTGACATTATGCAGTTACATACTTTATAAGAGGCTTACTAACACACTAACGAACTGATGTTCTGACACCGCATAATCGTTTGCTACCTTACTTCTATGAAAAACTTATTTTAAATTGTACAGATTCAAGTTAAAATATAAATATATACTGTAATCTTTCAACACAGTGGATGTTAACGTCACTCTAAGCAGCGTTCTCGAACAAATTTCTTGAATAAACATTTGCTGGGCGCTTTCCTGATCTCAACATTGCGACTTAAACTCTGTCGTATCTCTTTTTAAAATATTCTTCACAAATAAACTTTACTTACATCTAATTTACAAATAACAATAAATATGTGATATTTATTATGCAGTGTACACCAAGTACAACTGATTGTTTCATCGAAAAGGAATTTGACAATTTCCTTGACTCAACACTTTCTTTAAAAATATTAAATTTTAGCTCATATTAAGTTATTTATTATTACACGACAACTAATTACAAAACATGACCACGACAATTGGACGACTAAGAAGAACACGAATTGAAACCAGTTTGCGACAATTACAACTACGCTAGAAGTAACACACGCCTTTGATTAAATACGCAAATCGCTCGCTAATAGAAATTGTCGCAGAATTTCAGTTCATTTCTAAAATGTTTTATGTGTACTGCTGTTGTCTTGTAATAAATAATTCTATTATATTAATACGTGAAGAGAAACCCTTTGTTCCCCTTTTTAAGAACATTGCACGTAATTCTCGAAATAAAATAAATGAACAATTTTTTTATTTTATTTATTTTACTTTACTTTAGAATTAGATATAGATTATACTCGTATATCTTTAGATATACATACATTAAGCAGAGTATTGAGGATAACGATAAAGGAAGAGAGAAGAGCAACGAAAAAAGAAACAAGAAGGAAACTGGATGAAACTGAAGATAATTAGCTTTGACTTGGTTAAAACATTATTTATACGTTTATAGTGTCAATGAGAACTAACCCTTCGACAGACTAAATTACGGTCGACATTCGAACGCAGAGCGGGTTTCTACTATTATCATTAATTATACATACTTCAATGTAACGAATAAGAAAGCTGACCTTTCACGACGCGACCTACCAGCTTAAGAGGTCACTGCACTTTGTTTTCTTTATAATATATTAATAAATACCTCATATATACTTCAATATTACCCTAACATTACTACAATATATCAGTAAAAACGGCATCGAATTCCATTAACCAAATCCATCCATCCAGACAATTATTTTAACAATTTTTCCAAAAAAACGTGATGAAATGAAATTTATGGGTACCTGCCTGACGCAATTTATGTAGTCCGTATCACTGACCAATCAATTAAAAGCAAGTTCCTTGCATTCTTTTTTGGGTTCTTCAATACACGAAAAAACGTGAACATGCTTGGTACGACAAATGGACACACGCCATTCAAATGCGCTAGGTGCTAGACAAACATTAAATAATTTACAAACTACGACATGACATCGCGTGACATGAACTTCACTTCACCTTCGCCATAAAACGTCAATTATAAATGACATGCACCCTGATAGTTACACTGGAATTAAAAATTGGTCTACTCTGAGTAAATAAGCATAGGTCAGTGAGCGCTGAGGCATTTAATATTCATTAAATAAATAAATAACGCTACACACTCTAAGTGTTTGGAAATTTACAAGACAAGCACACACCCCTACCATGAACTGAAATTTAAAGTGATCATTCAAATTTTTATCTGGCATTGAACCAAGAACCTTAGAGAGGTGATCCGGTATGGTACCTATTGCGCCATAAGGGTCCTCACGCTAAGCAAGTCATAAATACGCACGTATCAAAATGTGCGTATATTTACATGTAGAACCTTAAACGTAATTTTTATGTAAGAAGTTATAAATATACATACAAATTACCTGATGGGGAATGATCATTGTCATCCAAGGGATATCCTTGGACTGCAATACTCAACTCATATCTGTTGCGTTGTTCACCAAAAAGCACGAGGGTTGTATCTAGCCGATCAATGTGTTGTTGTATTTAGCCGAGCTTATCCCTACCACCAAGCAGTGGCCGACTATTGTCGCCTTCTACGTCATGATATTTGCAGATTCTAGGTCGCTCTAATATGGCCAGAGTCGGTATGATTCGATTGGGGAGACCTAAGCTCAGTCCAGTAGCACATTGTAATGAGAATTGCGAGTTTGAATATAATACATACAGAAGAGAAGGTAAGCAAAGAAGTTTGCGGTCCCAATAAATGGAAAAAGATCGGTCGGTTTTCAAAGTTTGGGCAACATTCCGCGGCTGCGACAATGCCTATTATAACTTGTAATCTTGTTTTTCCAGCTTTTCTTGTAGCGAAATAAGTCCAGAGCTTTTGCAAAGAAAAACTCTTTTTGTAACGTAAGTTTTTACCCAAGTATTAATTGAATTAGAATTGTAACTATCTTGAGGGATTAGTCGGCACAAAACTTTAAATAGATGCTCACTGTATTTTAATGCTAAATACGAAAAGAATTCTAGTTTTAGAACTCATTTTTGCGCTTCAAACAAATTTTCTCTTGAAATTTCACCAAATTGCCTATAGTATTTAAGGTGGAGAGTATTTTAGAGAAATTGCTAACTTAGGGCAGGATTTTCTGTTTAAGTGAACGAGTTCGACGTCTAAAGCAGGTTACCTTTTAAAATATTGCAGCCGCAAAAAGAAATCACAATCTTACAGTTGGTATAAGTAGACAAATGCTTTAAAATATTGCACAATTTTATACAAGGTATCATTAAAATCCATCCATATCCAAGACAGAGCGAAATGGAAGGAAATGGAGGAGGCTTTCACCGCTAGAGCGGTCCTTACAACAAAACGCGTTAACGCAGTTTAATAACATAATTATACCTACTAACAAACTAGAATAAGCATAATACTAACACTATAAATAATGTTTAGAATTAATGTAAATTATGTGTAAGGAATAAATAAAGCGTTATTATTATTATCATTAAAATCCATCCTATATATTCCAATAGACAAACCGGTTAGCTAGGGGCTAGCTCACAGATACATTTTAATAAGAAGCAGAAATGGCTTTTATATAAAACGAGGTATTACACCTGTTTATAATATGCAAAGTAACTTTAATGAACTTTAACTTTCCCTTAGGTAAGCTAAATCGAACTCAATTATCAAACTACTAATTTGATGCCTTCAAAGAACAGTCCAAATCCTTCAATTGAGAAGATGCACTTGGCTTTGAGCCATTAATATCCCACCACAGAGCGCGGGTCACTCCTTGTAACTGAGGAAGAATAGGTTATGCTCCTTAAGAGTCGGAAGTTTTATGCCATGGGAAGCCGCCGACGGGGCTTAACGACTGCTATCGAACGATAGCATCCGGGACTGACTGCTTTACGTCCTGTCCGCAGCATCCATCACCAATCCAACCTACCGACGAAGCCCGCTTTTGCTAAACTCGGTCGAACACTTAGGACCTACACAAGCCGCCGGGTATGAGCGTTTCAAGAATATGCACTTGCTACTAGTCAATTACATTTTGTACTTTGACTGAAGCTATCGAGTACGTAACGTTTGAGTTGTATCTGAACATTTAAGCCCTTGTATGTAATTTATGGTGCTAAAATTTCAATATTACTTACGGCATCTATGGCAAAACACAATCAGCTTAAGTTCTATTTAGAAACTTGAATTCTCAGCGGGTTCAAATTATCGGATTTAAATTTTGAACGTTAGCATTCCCCAGGGTTCTATTTGGGACCGTTTTGATCATAACATTAATGATTTGCCCTTTATGATATAAGCCTTTTATAAATCGTACATTTTGTCTTACTGAATAATGAATTAAAATACCCTTTTACTTTAACAACAAAGGTTTCCATTTAATAATTTCATACTCTAAAACAAGCCATGTTTTATAGACCTGTCTCCTTTTCAGTAAGTAGTCCTAATCTCTACAGCACATGTCAACAGTAAATCTCTTGACCTTGAATTAGCCTTGCCGCCTGTACCGTGGGTGCCATGGACAACACACAAGACAAGAACACACTTTTGAAAATTTAAACGATTCAAATTTTCGCCTCGCTGGAAAACGAATCCAGGAATAATGGAACGGCGATCCGGCATGACAACCATTGCGCCATACGGGTCGTCAGAGGCGGAGCAGCGTGTTGGAGTATTCTCACGCCTGAAGATCCCCACCCCATGAGATATTAATAGTGAAGCCAATCCAAACAAATATTTACTTCAATCTCGATAGAGCGAACATACAAACGTGACGAGCGTATCTCTCATATATTACTTTTAATATAGTTCCCCGTTCACATTTTTGTTTATTCAGGATAATCCTGGATATAGCGCTCTTCCTCGGTAATCTTAATGCTTTGTTCCCTGGTATCGAATGTAACCTTCATACGTGATAACGTATTGCCAAGGGCATCGTCCCCACGCGATTATATGATTATCGTGATTAAGCGATGATCAGAGCTGGTGTTTTTAGGCTTTCAATTAAACATTATTTATTTAGTAGTAGCCTAGTTGGTAGTGACCCTGTCTGTGAAGCGAGGGATACCGAATTTATCGAACCATTGATTAGCGGGAAAAAACGCACAGACAAAGGGAAAATTTATAAAAATCATTTTTATCGAACTAGGTATCTATTACTTTAAACTTTATTTTTATCCTTAAAGTAATATTTAAAACAGAGAAATATCCTTAGGCTGGGCGTATGCTGGAACGCAGGCGACGCAGTACAGCAAATCACAGATCAGTACACCTCAGGGCAGTTGAGGCAGACATATACCCCCTCCGTATGCTGCGACGCAACTCATTCGCATCTTAGGTAGTACAAAGAATAGACGTTTGACAATGATTCTATTAAACGTTCTGTCATGACTGTCATTGCAACAAAACTGCGCCGCGCGTCGCGCTGAAATCTGTGCCGGCTCTACAACGGGACGCAGAGGACTGACACAGGACTGACACATGTCAACGTCTGACGTGCCTGCGTCGCAGCATACGTAGCTCAATGACGTTCCTTAGTTTACAAAATCTGCTCAGTTCTGCGCTGCGTGGAACTGCGTCGCCTGCGTTCCAGCATACGCCCAGCCTCAGTGTTGTTTAACTTATTCATATTTTTTTAGGTTTATAGTAACTTTAGAATATACAACTTGTAAAGTTTCCAGTCAGAGATAATAAACCAGTCTGTCCCGTCTATTATCGTTAGGCAGTTGGATCTTTGAGCGGATTAAGAACTTCCAAACTTTGTATCATTAAGTTCGCGTCGCCTTGAAAATCAGCGGCTGTACGTTTGTAGCAACCATTCAATTTTATGAAGTGCGCCTTTTCGTCAACACTACATTTATCATTTCTGTTATATCTTCTCTCTCTTTCTGTAATGAATAACGAAATACATTTTATTTGTTTCTTTCGTAACTATTCCTTACTTTTTTATTTGCCTCAACCCATTATTAGTAGTGCACTAAGGATGGAAGGTAGGTGAAGGGGTTAGTGGCCAACCCAAGCATCGGAAGTTCTTATGCCGCCCGAAGGCTTCCGATAGGTTAATGATTATTAGGATATCAACGAGACCGAAGAATTTACGTGTCTCCCGAAGCACGAAAACGCTTAACGTTGTTGATCCTTGTGCTGCTAATGTAGTTGCGATGATCACTTACTATAAGATCCTCCGTCCGTCGTTTTCGTTTCTGTTTTTAGGTTAACCTTTTCATCAACAGCATTTGAGAGAAATATTAAGCCAACGTATACGTAATTAAGCTTAGCATCCATTATTCAGACAGCAGGCCTCCGTTGTCCTTGTGAATCAAAATTGGTCTTTATTCCGAGTAACATAAGATTTAATCAGCAAAACATTTCGAACATGTTACGCCTACAGAAGATAGATGCGAAATGCAAATAATTAAGCGTAATGGAGTTTTTACATTATCCTGTACGTCAACGATCTGGTCGACGATCCGACATGGAAATCCGTTTAATTAAATTTCTAAAATTGTTTGTCTTGTAGCGGTGAATCATCGCAAGCCATAATTGTCACACAGCTGGGCGGATTGGGCATTGGGCATGTCATGTGATATATGCCCACCACGTTGGCCAAGTGTGGATAGGCGGACTGCACACTCATTTACTTGATTTCTAAAGTTCTTGGTCGTGAATATTTCTCAGTAATATTCTCGTAGTTTCTAGTTAACCCTAGTTCTCTAAATAAAATTAAAATAACAGCGGTTCTAGCATCCATTAAAAACTAATTTTCACAAGTATATCGACGTAAACTTTGTTCGTTATAGAATGTAAATAAGTTAGCTCACTGTATTTTTATCGAAAGAAAGTGACAGTTATTTCAAAATATGGCTTTTTTTAGAACGAACTAGAGAGAGTTCAATTCCCAATTCCCCGGCAGTATATATTACTTGCTGTCTGACAACTCTCGTGTTACTAAACCCATTTGACGATATCAGAACTTTTTTCAGAACCTTGTGAAATATCGGTACCCGATACCGGATCGGATAGAGTGAATCGCCTTTAGCTTTATAAATTAGCATTTATCGCGCAGAAGATTATGTGATTACTCACATAATCCTATTTAAAATATTATTGGAGCGTGAATTCACTCACATTTGAGAATTTGTATAAAGAAAACAAAATCTTTCTTGGCCTCAATCTGTTAATGGCCCACTGGTCTCACACGGGTCTCACTTCATAACAGAGGATGCCTAGATCCACAACGCTTCATCCGTGAGTATTGGTGGAGGGGTTAGTGGCCAACCCAAGTGCCGGAAATGTATGCCATTCGAAGGCCTTCGACATGGCTTTACGACGTCTCTCTATTGATAACAACAGGGACCAACGGAAGCTGAAGAATAAACGCTAACACACTCATATCCCCGCACTAAGATTCCTTGTGTCGCGGCGGGTGGCATGGACGACACAAATAACACATCACTAATACCCATGACTCGAGAACAAACCCTCGGACAAAGCCTTCAGGCACGTAATAAATTCCGATATTTGGGTTGGTCAGAAACCTCTTCACGAATCTGCACTGGAGCAGCGTGGTGGAGTATGCTCTAGGCCTCCTCAGATATGAGATATGAATAGTTGTTGACAGAGATGGAGCATGTAATGGATATAATAGATAATACACGTGTTGAGGAAAAGAGGTCGGACTCTAAAATAGACCGTGGTCTCCCCACCTCGATTAGATTGAGTTGCGTGAGTTATTGATTACGGTAGATCAGACAACGATTTATACAGGGTGTCCTGTATGTTTTACGACAATCTTAGAGGAAAATAGCTGTGAGGTAGACCTAGCGATTCGAAAAATCACTTTAGTTATAGTGTCTCCTAGTTACTCAGATAGATAGAATTGTCTCCGATTCCAGAATATTTAGGTTTAGTTAAAAATATTAGAACATACTGAGAATTTAAGTTCTACTTAGACTTTTTTGTTGTAATTAATCTGCAATATTTGTCCAGTAAATGTTTTTCGCCAGTCGCCAGTCTTAATAGAAGACTAGAGACCCACTATCTGAGTACATGCGAAATGAAATCATTCAAATTGGCAATTTGTGGATTTAGCAAATAAAAGTAATAACATCTGGAAGTTCCACCTCTAAGCTATCCATCCCCTTTAGTTCGTCGTACAACTTATGGGACACCCTATGTAAATGTCGGCGTAGGCTTAGGAAAGTAAATTTTTTATATAAGTACTACTAATAAAAGACTGAGGTCTTTGGCAAGGTGACGGAGAATGCGATTTGGAATTTATTTTCATATTCTGGCTGTGCCTTTTTAATATACTGACTTCGTCTGCGTGGATATCAGATATCATTTGTTTAAAATTGTAATATCTTTTGACAGAGTTGATCGATTTTATTGAAATAAAGACGTAATGTTACCTCAAAATACGGACTATGAATAAGTATACATATATCATCCCCTGAATGCATTTCAGTAAGTTTTATGTAAATTGTAAATTTTAACGCTTTAATTGAGTTTGATATAATTACCTAAGTTGATAAAAAAGTGATTCTGACGCCATTTTAAGTATTTTAACCCATGGCCCCATACTTTAATGATCACTGGCCTATCACCAGAGCCGATAATTCTTATGAGATATCAAAACATATTGTATGCAAATAGGGTTAATTTTAACGCTGTACAAAATTTTCTTTTGTTCGTAGAGCCACAAGACTTGGACCTTTCGACGCAGATTTTTTCTGATTTAGAACCTTGACATAAGCATAGGTGTGGGTTACAACTTTATGCTTTTTTGCGTCGACATAAAGTTATTTATAATATATAATAGCTTTCAATACGTCTTAATAAAAAGACAAACATCAAACATTATCAACATGTGATTTTGTAAGTCCATAGAAAATGTAGGTGGGGCTTTAGAATCTTGAAATGTGTATGACCACAATAAGAATAATAAGTCCACTAAGGACTTATCATAAGAGATCAACGCTATTTCCATTATATAAATCTAAACCGGTTTTCACGAATGAACATTTAGTTCATTCGTGAAAACCGCACCCAAATCGGTTACGGTGCTTCTGGGATTAGAGCGTACAAAACCACAGGTAAACAGACAAAAAATGACAATGAAGGCCCCCATAATAGTTTTTTCATAAATCTTCCACGTACGTGAGGAGAGGAGACGAGATTGAGAAGCGGAGAGGAGAGATATTCAGTTGGTAGTTTTTCATAGGGTTTCAGGTATTCTAACAAAATGTTACTGGCCGGCGAACAGGCCAACTTCAAGAATAAACAGATGATTAAGAAGAACAAAGGAATTATGTCAATATTGTCATTCAATAAAAATGTATTGTAAAATGGAGCTCGTGTATTAATTTGGCCTTTTACATCAGTTACAAATTTAATTTATGTATAGATTTATATTTGTTTGAAGTTGATTTCAAACATTGCTGAGTCACCGGCGACTTCATGTGAAGTTCGTGGAGGTACCAGTGATACCGACAGCAGGTTTATTAACGGCGATAAGATACCAGGTCTGATATTTCATTAAGTAAGTGCGCGTGATGCTATACCGCTGATAGCAGCTGATAGGAGCGGAGTGAAATGGACAGTTATCATAAACTTTGGTAATAAATACTAGAAAAGTGTAAAATAGTGGCGTTGACCACGATCTGCGACGAGAAAACGTAGGTCTACCAGTGCAAACAGCTTCGGTCGCGTGAATGTCGGATAATAACATTGTTTAAATTGTAATAACTTTTCATGCATGTACAACCCCGTAGCCTAATTGGTAGTGCTCCTGCCTGCGAAGCGAGCGGTCCAAGGTTCGATTCAAATACATACAAGAAAGTACCATTTCATTTATGTATAAGAAACTAACGCATTTTTTTTGCACATTGCGCTAACACGTAAACATTAAGATAATTACGCAGCATATGGGACTGAAAGAGATAGATAGCTACATGAAAAGTAATTACATATCTACGAGTAGGTACCTTACGCTACTTATTCACGCTAATTACATAATCTACTTCTTTTTTACATATAATATTGCTACTCGTAAGGCAATATGGTAAATTTTTCTTAGATTTTTTTGTATATTTGTTATCTATCTTGTTATTGAGTTGACCGTTTTGTTTATTTATTTTCTTTTTGTGAATTTTGTTATTGTTAGTTGTGCTAAAGTCGTGTTAATTGATAAATAAATATAAAATAAATTAGGAATTGAACCTATTTGTTACCAAAAAGCTTATTAACCTCAAAGTTAGCTTTCTGACATTCTGTTTCCCGTTTTTATCAGAATAATCTGTTGAAATCCCTCGAGGCTTAGGCAAAGGTGAGTTTATTCGTGGAGTTAAATGGACTGTGCCGGTAGAGCAAAACACGGCAGAGTCAAAGCATAAAAAGTTCGTTTGACTTTGTGCGTATGTGTGCATCTGAGTGTGTGTGTTGCAGAATTGGTTTTTATTTCACGGAAGATAGAGACAGGCTTTATTTTTGTTAATTTAATTAAAAACCAAATATTGTCAGTCAATTGTTAATTTGATTTAAATATAATTTGGGTGTCTATAAGTCAAGAGTGAATAGGTTTTTTATAAGTTAACGCCCTTTACCATCTAAGGGCATTGCCACTTACCATCAGATGGGATCGTAGTCAAGCGTCAACTTATACAAGATAAAAAAAAAACAAAATGTGTGCAATTAACACGTGCTAGAAGTGAAAACTAAAAAAAAGAATATTGTCGGTCCAAATAATGATGTTTTGCTTTGTTTACGTAATATCCATTTTGCCGATGATTCCTATCTCCTCATTTTCTCCCACGTTAGAATGTGTCTCTCTTTTTAGTTTCCGTTTCATTTCATTTGCGCGTCATTTCCGTTTCATCGAATTCCAAATCACAACGATACTATAGAAGTTTTCACTTCAAAAACATAGTCGTATATCTTGTTTACATACAGTGTTTAAAACTTACTTTAATCCAACTAGACTAGTTATTAAGAACAACGCACAGATGTAGTGAGAGCTTTTGTAGAGTTCAAGTTTACACGCAGAAAACTTAATTTCATATAAAAATATTGTAGGTATATATTACAAATACTTATTACAGAAAATATGTACGTCCGCACTTTCAATGTGAATTAGCTTTTGTTAAAATAAAATATGGTCCAATTTCGAATGTAGAGCGAGCCTGTAGTACAAATAAATCTATAAGTAATTTATTCATCGGAAAAACAATATCTCATTATGATTTCGCAACAAATAAATAATACCCCGAAGCGTTGTTTACGTTACCGTTCACATTGATATAATGATATTGGCTTAATTGATTTTTATGTAACTTTGACGACTTCGTAGTTTGGTTTCTACCCATGAATGACCCACTACTGAGCATGGGTCTCTCCTCATAGCTGAGGAAGCCTCGACCATACTCCACCACTTCACACACTTCTGAGGGCATTATGGGGAACTCTTAATAATGATGATTGATAGTGATAATTAAATTCTAATACGCACATTTTTTTAAATTAGTGGTGCGTGTAGGATTCGAACCTAGGTCCCGCTGTTCGAGAGTCCAAAGTCCAACAGCGTCTGCTACTTCGTGTTGCGTTTACTTCAAACTATTAATTAATTTTATTTTCATTATCGAATCTCGGCTATTACGCAACTATACCCCGAATAAAACATCGGTAATCCTTAACTAAAAAAGCAGTGATAGCCGTGTGGTTGAACGTTGGACTGCCGAACCGGTGGTTCCGGGTTCAAACCCGGCACGCACCACTAATTTTCAAAAATTATGTGCGTATGAAAATTTAATTATCCCTTGCTTCGGTGAAGGAAAACATCGTGAGGAAACCTGCACACCTGAGAGTTCTCCATATTGTTCTCAAAGGTGTGTGAAGTCCGCCAATCCGCACTTGGCCAGCGTGGTGGACTATGGCCTGTACCCCTCACATTGTGAGAGGAGACCCGTGCCCAGCAGTGGGACAGTTATGGGTTGTGATGATGATGATGAATCCTTAACTAAAACAGCCTTACTATGCTGCAGGCGCTACATTGGAAGGTTCTATGAACAATGCCCTGATCAATTTTGTGATGGAAAAGGAAAACGATAAAAATTAATCGAACCATTGAACTTCCCTTATCTTACAGGATACTGTCCTGTCCGGAAAACTAAGCAGAGTGAAATTGAAGGAAGTTGGACATTATTTTGGGGATGGATCAGGATGTATGGATGGATGTATTGTATAGCTGTTGACCGCAGGTTTTCTTGATGTTTGATGTAGCTAACTTTAAATGATTTTCAACTTTTATCTTAGTTTACTTCCATAAGCACTAAATATGACAATAGCCGTTCATAGAATATGACAGGGATCATTGGTTTCATTTAATAGATTTTTACAGTAATACTTTTTACTGAACATATCTATCTGTTTCCCGGAAGGAGAAGTATCCTAGACAATAACATTTTTTTGTCTGTTTGTGATATGTGCTGAGGATTTTCTTACGCAATTTCTTCTTCTAGAATATTCTAGATGATAAAGCACTTTTCAGAAACGGTTGTAGATCAGAGAAATTGCATTCATAAGTGTATTGTAAGTACCTATACGTTTAAAATATAATTATCATTGAATTTGAAAAAATCTTAAAATTCCAAGAAATGTGGTTGACATTGGTGTATTGACAGAATATCAAAAATAATAAGCTAAAAATTATAAGAACGCTTTTCCAGATTGTATTTGACTACTGCATAAATAATCCATAAATTACTGGCAACAGTAACAATCTTTCAGCGGCCACAAACAATTTTCTAATCGATAGCAGTTTAAATATTAGATGACCTTGGGCGACCTCAATTAATACGCTTGCGACGTTCGTTACAGGCTTCGGTTACACAGTTACGGTACAACATGGCAGACATTGTATCATTAATAATACAAAATTTAGAGATAAGTACATAACAATAATATTTTTATTTTTAAGTGATAAATTAATAAATCTATATAATATACTAGTGGTCCCAGCGTACTTCGTACCGCTTTATAATTAAAAAATGTTTTAGTGATATATCGACAGCAACGCCACCTACCGGGTCCAATTGTGAATCTAAACCATTCTCGGATCCACCTGAAGACACACAAAAAATTTCAACCAAATCGGTCAAGCCGTTTAGGAGGAGTTCAGTCACATACACACGCACACAAGAAATATATATATTAAGATAAAAGGAGAAGCTGACTGACTGACTGACTGACTGACATCTCTACGCAGGACCTAAACTATAAGGGTTAGATAGAAGCTTGAAATTTTGAACAGGGGTTCCTTATATAACGTAGGGGAGCACTAAGACTGGTTTTTTGAAAATTCACCCCCTAAGGAGGTAAAGCTAGGTTGCAAAGTTAGTATGAAACTTTGCCGTTCTTGAAGGTATTCGAATGAAATTCAGAATGAAGGCATTTCATTGAAAGTTATGAAACACGTATAAAATATTTTTTCGAAAATCATCCCTTAAGCGGGTAAAAGGGGGGCGCAAAGTTAGTATGAATATTCTCTGATTTTATCAACTCTATATATTTAGGGACTTCTGGCGGGTGAAGCCGCGGGTCTAGGCTTGTAATAAATAAACGTTAACATACTCGTACCCCAGCACTAGGATTTCCTGTGTCGCGAGTAGCATGGACAATTTATTGAAGCCAAGACAATGGCGTCCATGAGAAAACCATATAAGACCACCAGTAACCATATAAATTTGCATTATTTTGAAGTCGGTTTTTACTTGTAACATTTTTGTAGTAGTAATTCTTAAAGTTGCCTTCGGGAAAGTTAAGTGTCGTAACAGATCGACCCTCTCAGTTGTAGTTAAAGTTCAAACAATTGTCGATCAAGTTGATTGCGATGCAGATTTCCGTGACTTCAGTCTGACAGTCTACATAAATTAACATGGCTTTGTCTCCGTAATCAATGTTCACGATGAAATCAATGTTACTAACAAACTTGAAGATTCGATCTTATTTGTATAAAAGTACAGTTTAAATTACTGTACATTTAGTTGTGAGGAAACAAAGGCTGTTTGACTATGTCATTTTGCGTGTAATTTGTTCATGTTCATACTAACAATATAAACACAAATCTTTGTTTGTATTGAATAAGCTGAAAAAAACTTGACCGTTAAAATCTTGAATTCACCATTAGATATTATTACTAAGTAACATGTTTATTACTAAGTTATTTATTAAATTGCAGTATGTTATCCGAGCTGTCAAAAATTGCCTAAAAATGATGCATTTTACTACCTGGCCTCAGAATCGTTCGTGTGTAGTTAGACATTTTATTGCGAAGCGAGAATGTCGAAAGTCAAACAAAGAATATGCACATCATCATACGTACACACACACATACACAATACAATACGAATACACTTTATTTGTACACCAAACTAACATAAAAGAGGAATAATTAAAATAACATGGTATAGGTACAAACGGCGGCCTTATCACTAAAATGTGTTTTTTTCTACTACTAAAACTACCTTGGACGAATGGAAAAAAAATTAATAAAAATATAAGATTGTGACGTTGGCGGACCCCCATCAGAAACAAAGTTCCTTACGTTTTTATTCAACTCCCAATATAATTCGAAATGAAATCTGTATAAATAAAGAGACAGAGACAGAGAGAGACAGCTGCGCACTAACTTGCTTGTAGTAGGCTCTACACACACACATATACTCACACAGCATACAGCATTTCGTTACGTGACGATTTCTACTAAATCGCACTACCCGTAAGCCGTGATAAGGAACATATCTATGACAAGTTGATCAAATTACACTATAAATAATAATATTCACATATTAATGAATACCGGTACATCCTAGTACCAAATAAAACAAATAAAACATTGTTTGAAAATAGAATAATTTAACATCATGAATATTCTCTTATAAACTGTAACATAGCTACGAAGCATCCCTATTTCACATGTGACGTGGAGCGACGCGTCAATCGTGAATTTTGCGGCGTGCATAAATCATTGCGAGCCTCGTGAGTCGTGTTCCGAATCAATGTTCGCATTGTATTGAGTTGTGACGCGCAATTGGAACGCATCACCGACATTGTGGGTTATACAGGGAAGTAGCTAGACGCTTCTATCATTTGTCATATCATTATCACAAGATACTACTACAACTGTACCTTGTAGTATAAAAATAGTAAACGCTAACATATTTATAGTGCGGGGGGCACTATGACTTCCTGTGTCGCGGGTGGCATCGCCAAATAACATTACTAACTATATTATATCATATGAGAAAAAACATTTCAATACCTTTCTGGAATATAAAAACCGTTATTTTTTTCTTACAAGAAGTAAAAAAGCTTTTTATTTTATTTTATCCTATTATCTCTCCTCGAAGCTTGCCTGGCTGGCTACCACCCAGCCGCAGAACGAACATATTTCATATTCAGTACAATGGGGCCGGTGATTGAGTACAAAGCCGACCCATTGATGAGCGCGGCAAAGTTAACTATTCAAACGCCAACAATTTGACTCGTAATCAATTCATTCCCAGTGATCCGTAGCATTTTTATTGTTACAGCAGTGAAGGGCGTGTCTGGTGCACAGAGGTCATGATATTGTTTGATCAATTATATTATATATAAAATTCTCGTGTTACAATGTTAGTTACCATACTGCTCCGAAACGGCTCGATAGATTCTCATGAAATTTTGTGTACATATCGAGTAGGCATGAGAATCGGCCAACATCTATTTTTCATACCTCTAAATGTTAAGGGTGGCTCGCCCTAAAAAAATTTTTTTCATCTTTTGGACAAATTATTTTTTCCCATTTTTTTTTAATCCCAAATTTTCACTTCCCTACCCCCACCCCTCAAATTCAAATCGCGCTTTCTACCGGTAATCTATATGACGGAACAACGTTCGCGGGGTCAGCTAGTATTTATACAAAAACCGTCATATTTCACCAAGCGAGGAGTCAGTGTCTTATTAGTTATTCATGCCATATGCCTTGATAGGTGGTTATAACTATACATTTATATTTCGTTTTGTATTGTAGCGCTTTGTTTTCTTACAGATATTTTAATCGGCTTAACTACCTCTTACGATTAGTTACGATCACGCGACCCGTCTACTCGTATATCGGTTGTATTATTAAAAGTCTTCTAGTTCTTCGTTAATTAAACTAGGTGCAAAACAACAGACTGTAATAACACATTGCTAGCGTTAAGCAAACTGTAAAACCACAAAAAGTTGAGTGCCACTGGCATTAGTGCGGCGCGCAGGGGTACGAAACTTTTTCAATTATCTCTCGTAAGCGCCTTTATCTCGGTTAAGGACGAATGATCGGATTTATGCTTTCAAAATGTTGCTTTATGAAGTTTCAAACATTGATCGTTTGTTGGGAAAATAAAGATGAGGCGTAGGTTTTAATTTTGGATCTCGGACATTACAGCCGAAACACGTATAAAATATTTCATTGGTAACTTGGTAATACCCAAAAACCACATCTATGCTCCTACATAATACAATACGAACACTCATTGTTCACCACTTTTGACAAGAATAGCACCATTTATTATTAACAAAACAATCGGCGATCTTATTACTAAGCAGCAATAAACTATGCTTGCGCGAAAAATGACTGCGTGTGTTTGTGTATGTCTGTTGTGAAAGATATTTGTGTGTCACATAGTTGTGCATGTGTTAAAGCGGATGAAAGTACTACTAAACAGGTAAACTTAACAGGTAAACTAAACAGGTAAACTAATACAGGTATAAGGTAATATGACAGAAAGTATAATTATGTAATTTCGATTCGGGTCTCCTCTTACATTGTGAAGGGCACAGGCCATAGTCCACCACGCTGGCCACGTGCAGATTGGCAGATTTCACACACCTTTGAGAACATTATGCAGAACTCTCAGGTGTGCAGGTGTCCTCACGATGTTTACATTGCAGTTGCTTATGCATTTGTGAGGGGGTAAGTGTTAAGTCTAAGTCTGTGGGGTCGCAACCCTTGTCCCCCGGCCGGCGTCTTGGAAAAAAGGGTGCAGATGGTTTTTATGGTTTGTCTGGTAATCTATTGAATGGTAAATATAAACTAGTAAATTTAATTGTGTATTACTTGCAAATGCAACCCCAATTGTTACTTTTCAATGGACTACTATTTAAATAGCCATTTTTAATTTTAACCAAGCCTATTCCAGGCGGGTTCGATTCGCCCTTGACCAACTTTGCTACATCGACATTATCTAAGTCTAGCAGCAGAAAACTTTTTCTATTATCCCTGTTTTTACGTAAATCGCATCCGTAATTCTTTTTCTGCTTTAAAGTATCTAACATAGTATTCAGCTGTTCATTGTCGAGGGAGTTTTTACAATTTTACAAGCGATTAGTTCTGAGAACAACGTAAGCTTACTTTTTTATTGCAATTGCCGACTTACAAGCGGATGAGCCACCGAAAAGTAAGTGGAAAATACGGCGATATTGAGTACTGTCCATTTACTTTCCTTAATTGGTCAGTATCGCCCATGAACACCAGTAATAAAGGAAACACTCATGCTTCGAACAAGAAAGACTATGCCGGCATGGAATTGGTCAGTATCAGGTGTAGTACGTCCCGATACGGCCAATGCCAGTTAGAGATGTACAGGAATGGGTAAAATTTATACATCATTACAAATTAGAATTACATCTGGGGCATTTCCATAGCTCCGTATGTTCGTAAATTAATTTCGTAATTCGTAAGTCGTAATTCGTATATTAATTTTGGGCAAAGTGCACCAAGTGCAATTGAAATCTGTAACCATGATTACATTTTGTGTAATGATATTATCGTCCACTTGGCCAATAACACCGCATCCAAACGCGCAGAAGCACGAACTGCGGCTTTCGCAGATTAAACAAACCGCAACTGGAATTTCCACAGATTAAATAGTGACGAATAATCCGTCGCCCTTCAATCACATGGATGCGGGATTTATTTTGTTGTTAAAAAGTATTATGTTGTGTTAATTACATTTTTGTGGGATATGAGTATTTTGTACATCGGTATTTTAAACCGATATAACTTATAATAAAATTGAAATTGATCGATGTCTATACATGGATATTTTTGCGTGTACTATTAATTGATGCAATAGATTCCATAACATTGATCTGTTTGTCTGTGCGTTTTCTCTAGCTCACAGATAAACAAAAAAGGTGTTAATCTGAGCTCTAGCTAATATCAGAAATCGTTTAGTATTTTGGATACAAATAAAAATGATACAGCTACCTCAATTTAAAGACTACCTTCCGATTAGAGTAGGTTTCTGATGATGATTCCTGAGGGTTTCTGATTTGATTTCCTATTTCTGATGAGTTAAAATTTCTGTTCTCGGTTCTTTTAAAGGGCGAACAAATTCCAAACCCCAAGGCTATTATAAATCATTGAAAGCTATTCAAAGTAGTACAATTAACTGCAAATTTAATAAGCAAAGTTGTGCAAACGTAACAATATAGGCAAAACAATGAAAAGCGAGCGACTTCGTTACTTAGTTTGTGGTTGTATCTATAATCTGTGGATTGGAACCCAACTGCGCGTTCGGATTTCGAAATTATTTGCATAAATGAATACACTGACCAATATTTAGGATGTTGTATTAATATAATTCAGCGAACTTTATAGCTCCTTGATATAATTACATTTATTTATGTACACACTTATATCTAACGTAACAGAGTTCTTCGTAATGCGCTAGATAATTTAAAAGGTATATTATAGGTAAATATCCAATGATAGACTGTGTCGATTGTGAAATTGATTATTTGTTTAGTAATAAACGTTTGAATAAAGTTAAAAAAATAACAATGGCAATAAAGCCATCGGCGACCTTAATAAATAGCAATGTCTTCCAGACAACCTTAAGAAATAAGCAGTGGCTTGGTAAGTGCATATTTTATTCATTCATTTTTGAGGGTAGTAGCACTAGTAGCTAAGCAAAATAGTGTTATTTCGGGTCAAGGATGACAAAGAATTTATTATGTAGTCTCCTTTGTTCGTGATTCGAAAGGGTCTATCTTCAATATATTACAAATCCCTAATTATTCGAACCCAGGCTCAAATATATTTACCCTTTTTATACAGGGTCACGTGACAACTTTTGACGCGACTCGTGTCAAATGTGGAGTGTTGAGGTGATGGTAAGCGGTCATCGGTTTTTATTTTATCATCATTATTGCAACCCTTAATCATCTTCTTGCACCGAAGCAACTGATAATTAATTTCTAATGCGCACATATTTTTTGTGTGACAATTTATTTAGTAGATATACTTAGTCTCTTCTTCTTATGAATTTGTATAATACATCCGTTGAATAACAAAAAATCGTAATGTCTTTGCCCTTGATACGTTAAGAGTACTTGAATAAATAAATTGAAGAGCAAAAGGCAATTTTCGTCGATCGTTACGGCTAACGATTGTTAATCTTGAAGTAGGATTGTAGTAGGGAATCGATGGATTTTATGATTTGTTTTAATATACTCGGGGATCATAGAATCTGAGTCCAGGGGAACTAAAACTTTCGAATGCTCGGTTCTTCCCTCAACGCACCCTTAGTCATATAATGGCCTCATTAAAAAAAGAAGTTTTTTGAGGAGTTCACGTTTTAAAGATTCTGGACGAGACATTTCAGCTAATTATTCGTTTATAATGTTTAGTTATAAGGTATAAGATGACATTTTGTTGACATTTTATACGAAAAATAAGCTGAAATGTCTCGTCCAGAATCTTTAACCCGTGAGCTCCCACTACTACTTTTTTGAATAAGGCCATTATATTACTAAGGGTGCAGTATAAAGCAGTAGTCCCCGTCGCCCAAGGCATCAGCAGGGGCGTCACCAACGCGTTGCCTGCTAATATAAAGCAATGGACTCGCTTGAAGAACCTCTCGTGCACGTTTGCGGGCTATTTACTCAAGAATAACTAATACGTAGTCGAAACTGTAATGAAAACGAATTGACAGCTATACCTTATTCATTCCACGTCCAAGAAATAAATTGGAAATTCTACGCTCTCCCCAAATCGGCCAAAAAGAAGCGAATTAAATATTTACCCGTCCTGCCGCGGTCTAGTGAAACGTCAAACGAGCCGCGGAGGTTTACGTTGAAAGAGTCCCTCCCCTGGGGATTAGCGCTCGAACACACGGGACGGGATCACGCTCAGATATGCTTTATAATTTACAAGATTGTCGCTAGAGGTCATGCTTGGTTTGGAAAGATATCCTTGAAATAGTAAGCGATCGAGGGCAAATCTCTGCAGATAAGTTAAGTAAGTGATCGACATAATGGTTATTTAAGAAAAAATAATATTGGGGTATACTATAGAGGTATATAAGAGAGAGGTATATTGGGGTATATAATTTTTGTCTGTTTGTCGATTGGTCAATATGTCTGTGTTTTTGGTTACGCTAATCTAAAAAACACTTAGGCTTAAACGCTGACACATTAATATCCCCCGCACTAGGATTCCCTGTGTCGCGGGTGGCATGGACAACACAAATAACACATCACTAATACCCATGACCCGAGAAAAAACAAACGTTACCTCTCACGTAAATATCTACCCGACCGGGAATCGAACCCGGCACTATGGCATGACCCCTCACATTGAGGAGACCCGTGCCCAGCAGTGGGACAGTTATAGGTTGCGATCATTGCGATGATGATGATGATGAATACAATACTGAGAACAGTAAGCAGCCGTTAGAACCCAAGGATTATATTACCCAGAACGTAGTTAGTGCCGTCGCTTGTAATAAAATATATTTTTAATGTTCTTTATTGCTCTTTCGTTGAAATTAAATTCTAAATGGCATTGCCTCTATTACTCCCTGGAGGCGCGAGAATGAAAATGAGTTTGATGTATTGATATCGATTTCACTGGTAAATTAGGTCATGCATGCTTTTGTTCAACACACAAATTTAACACTACTTAGTAACAGTTCTTTTTTAGGCGTGATCCCCATTTGAAGTCCTTTTTCCAACGATAATCGGTCCTTCAAGCTATTGGTCACTTGCCAATTTAATTTGGACTACAAACCTGTGCTTGAAATTCGACCGCAATGCATAGTAATTAAAGTTAAATTCACATTGACACTGTGAACGTAAACATGTTTTGTCAACAAATGTATTTTTCAAATAATTGTATGTTTGTTGGTTTGCCAGTTTGATTATGTGTCTATTTGTTCCCGCTAATATCAAAACCAAAATAAAACGATGCGTAATTAAAAACATCCTGTCTATGTATTTAAGTTACACCAACAAAGTAAGCACAATGGCGAAAAAAAAAACAATTACACACATCATTTGATAAGTGTTACTTCACATAGTTTTATAGGTGAAAACCACAAGACAATATTAAGCAACTAAACACTCACTATAACTATTTTTTTATAGTACAGTGTCACAGATGTGTTGGTACCCTTGAGGACTGAGACGGTTAGCATTTTAGTTAGTCTAGAATTAAGCCCGCCTTTGTTTCTGTACAGATGTGTGTGGTGCTTGAAGTTTTAAATAAATAAATACACGCACATTTGTATTAGCGGGAAGTTTAAGATTCATTAGATTGTTTACGTCCCGTGCATGTGCATATTGACCTGAAAACGTAAGTCACGCATGCATGCAATACGCCACTTTGCATGTTAATGAGTCTTTTTAATTCTGTTGCATCATTTTTAAAACTCCACTTTTTCATGCGCGTAATTATTGTAATAATAAGTCAATGATTCTAGTGTAAAATAGCGTGATCTTAAAACAAAGTCAAGTTATTAATTGTACTGCAGGAGAGCAGTAATTTTTGTGTGACCTTTTTTTGCGAGCGTCGAGTATAAATTAATGTTGAAATTAAAAGCAAAGGATTCTATTAAAGCGCTGCAAACGAAATTGACTTCGAATCCTGTGTAGCGAGGGATTTAAATGTACAAAGAACAAACTATTTAAGATCTAAATGTATGAACACCGAGTAAAAATTTGTGCTTTTTATTTCATCATCCTCATCGCAATCCATAATAACACGGGTCTCCTCTCACAATGTGAGGGGTACAGGCCATAGTCAACCACGCTGGCCAAGTGCGCATTGGCGGACTTCACACACCTTTGAGAACATTAAGGAGAACTCTCAGAGGTGCAGTTTCCTCGCGGTGAATTCCTTCACCGAAGCAAGTGATAATTTCATTGTAATACGCACATAATTTTAGAATATTAGAGGTGCGTGCGGTGTTTGAACCCGGGCCGCCCGCTTAGTTGGTCCAACGTCCAGCCACTCGGCTATCACTGCTAATCAGTGTTAATCTAATTAGTGTTAGTATTTTTTTATGTAAATAGTCGAAAAACGAGAAGACGCGTGGTAAGTTAGTCACGGTCGTCATAAACATCAGTAATTCTAAAGCCATTATTGATGCGTGCGATAATATTGTATTATTGTACACTAGCGACCCGCCCTCGCTTCGCTTCGGGAAACTTATTCCTTCGGTTTGCAAAGATTTAGTTATATATTTCGGATAATTCACACTATATCTTTGTAATTTATAGCCTATGTGTTATTCTGATGTGTAAGCTATATTATTGTAAAGTTTCAGCAAAATCCATTCGGTAGTTTTTTCGTGAAAGAGTAACAAACATTCATACATCCATACAAACTTTCGCATTTATAATATTAATAGGATAAGAAAACCCTTGCAAAGTGGGGCGGATAGCCAGTATGTTATAATTTGGTTGGTTCTTCCATAATTTTATTACGGTTGTCCCCATTTCAAATCCCTGCGCCCCTACAGGCTTCCTATGTAGAGCCACAGTGTAGAAACGTAAATAGGTCCATCGCCTTTGGAAAACATCTATATCGTCTGAATATCAATGATATAAAAAGATAAATACCTTTTGTGATAGTGTATGTCTTCGCTAATTAAGATGTTTTTGCAAAACCAAATACAAACTGAACTTACTACCAACAGAAGAAAGTAAATAATTTGAATAAAAGTTTATAAATAAATAATATTAAACATACGCTAACACAAATAACCCGTCACAAACAGCCACGACCCGGGAACAAACATTTATGTGTCGCATAAATCTGCCCCGGCCGGTAATCGAACCCGGAACGCTCGCTCCGCAGGCAGGGTCACTACCAACTAGGCTATGGAGTCGTCATGGCGGCAAAATCGACGCAATTACTTTCAAATTTATTATTGTTTGGTAAACGTTACAAAATGTGTAATTTGTTGAAATAATCTCACTTATATAATATTACAATTCGTATAAATAACTTTCTGCGAAAAGTATTTATGAATAATAAATTTTGTGTTACATTGGAGCGCGCAATTTCCATCCGACGCTAACAATTCAACTTGATCTGTTTTCCTAGAAGCGCCTTAGTAGTATACTCAACAATGTTGTAGCATTTAGCAAAGGCTGTTCACGTTCGGAACTTGTATAGTATATGCGAGTGGTGAATAAAATTTTGATAGCGTGATTCAGTTTTGTCGTGACGTCAATATGTGACGTGTATACAATACAAACGTGTATACACCGCTAGAGGCACTACGCGTCATTTCTAAGCAATCAAATTTAAATATCGCTACAATTTGCAGCACAGTTTCGTGGCCATATGAGGTCGAACACATACATTTGTTTTTAACGCTCGACGCTGACGTTTGCAGGTTTGAGCGAATTTACTTTGAGCGGTGCGGCTGGTGGCCTTCGGCTAAGAGATATGCGACCGCGTCCCGACCTGCACGTCCTACAAGATTCCTCAGATTCCCCTCTTCATTGGCCTACACGAAGAATTCAGTAGGCTACGGCAAAGACATATCTAGCGTTCCATACGAGAGAGAACTCGTAACGATGAAATCTGTAGATGAATAGGGATTTCCGACATGGCTCTGAATGGCCACGCCGCTTCGTTTGACTGACCTAAAACTGTAGGACGAAAGATCCCCGGAGAGAGATATGCGAGGAATATTTAGTACGGGCATGAAATCCATTCAGAAGCTCTTTATGTCGATAAAATGTTTCTACTGATAATCAAAGAGCTGAAGGGAAAAATAAGAATCAATGATGTTGATGTTTAAAGGGTACTTTTTATTCCGAGTGCAAGTCAACTTTTGCTGATGCACCCCGATGAATTACAGACCAGGCTGGGAGTTGAGGGCCCTGCTATAAAGTAGTTATAGTCCAAACGAGTGCACGAACATTCTGATCATTAGTGGTCACCACCTTCCATGAACGTCACTGCACCAAAGCTATCATCGAACCGTTGCCGATCGAAGGTCCCGAATTGTTCCTGCCTCTCCTACAGGTACTGTGAGCAGTAGTTGCCAGCCGGGTAAAAGCCCCTACCACCGTGCATGAGTACCGTCGTATTTGGGCAGAGTTTGTATTTTTAAACTAGTCGCCGCTCTCGCTTAACTCCGCTCAATAATAAGATCAAACCCAATTTTTAAGGTTACCCGTTTGGGGACCCTATTTTCGATATAACTTTTTTACTTTCTTATTATTTGTTGTGACAGCGGCCACAGAACACGTATTCTAGGAAACTTAAAGGTGTCGACCTATTTCCGTTGAAGAGAAGAGTGCTGTGACAGACAGACACAGTCGGGGCATATTAACAGGTTTCCGTTTGTTACCCTTTGGGTGCGGAACCCTAAAAACGAACTTGTTGAATTTTTTCTTGCTTATTGCACAATACAAACATTTGTGGGATTTTAATTAAAAGGGAACGTTATTTTGTACAACAAAGGGGCGGTTGTAGCCATTCCTAATGACTTTGGCTGCTGACGTAACTGTGGTGTATTAGAAATTAATTGTCACTTGCTTCGGCGAAAGAATACATCGTGAAGAAACTTGCAGACCTGACAGTTCTCATTGGTTTTTGAGGTCTGACAAACCGTACTTGACCACCGTCGACTATGGTCTGTAAACTCTCTAAATTGTAAATGAAAAATGAAAAATGAAAAATGGAAAATGAAAAATGTTTTTATAGATTAAAACATGAGTAAACAAACAAGTCGCAAGGGTCCCTGTACTGGGTTAAGATCCCGTGTTACTGGATACCCCGCTCATCCACCGAGGCGAAATATAATTTGATCAATTTTTACAATTTACTAATTAATACTTTACACTGATATTGTGTGTAGGTGCGTGTGTGTGTGTGTCTGTGTGTGAGTGTTTTGTGTTTGCGTATGTGTGCATGTGTGTGAGTATCTGTCTGTATGGATTTTCTGGCCCTTATTTTGGTCTACATTTTATAAATAAAACACTCTAGATTGAGACTTGAGCTCAACAGTGGGATAGTTATGGGTTGCAATGACCAACTAACTAGCTAGGTAGATCTCTTTCCTGACTACCGACGGTTAAGCTAAAATAAAAGTTAACATTTCAGCTCGTATCAGTATATCTTATATTTAGCTACATGTAATAATATACATCAGTTTTGATCAATAAAGTATTTGCATGCGGCATTTCGAGTGGTCGTCAGGTATCCAATTGTTCGCTTTGATTGGATCCAGTTTTTCAAATACTGGATTACACTGCCGGTATCCACTTAATACTGCTCTGGTTTTGATTATGTTGTTGGACGTTCGCATTTCAATTGTACCGTGCAATTGATTGATACTGTTCAGGTGGTTTGAATGGCTGTAAAGTGGTCGTGGCGTACGGTTAAGAGTTCTGTGCATACTAAACTAAAAAATGTTATTAGGTAAAATCTATTTCAAAAACGCTATTGTTAATCAAAAATAATAGTGTGGCCGCATCGGGAGTACTTGGTCGTACTTGCATCACCACCTTGCTGCTCCCGCTAATAACAACTGTGAATCTGTGACTGACACAGAACAAGTCTCAAATCGGGATTAGAATACTTAGTACAGTTAGCAGAGGTTGGTAGGTACTACATAAGTACGTTAGTTGGTCAATTGGTAGGTGTGAGGAATGGGGAAGGGCCTGTTAGTTGTTGTTAGTAATAGTCCAGTTAGTAATTGTTAGTAAGTCTCATTGTAATTCGGTTCTGTGTTGCTTCTCTTGAAGACTAAGATCGCCTCTAAAAAGTGTTATCGTGTCCACGTTTCTTTTTGAAGTTGGTTAAAGAAAGGAAAAAGAGAAGTGAGCTTGCACAGACTAAATGTGTGCGTAATGAAATGCTGTATGAGTTTAAATAAATGTAAGTGGATAAGAAACTTCGCAGCTCGAAAAGCTCGAACAATTTTTCTTTACCATTTTCGATTTCCAGAGCGTACAGAAATCTTTTAGAATAAGATACTTATTTCCGCTCATTCTACTTGGATTGTGGGAGTAGCTTGCGGCTATTGGCCGACGAATGGTTTTCGGTTATTGAATTCTATTCTTTCTTTCTAACAATTTTTTATAATGTTATGATGATGAACAAATTTTCATTTTTGAATGCAAATGGGTACTCACGATTTTGAATTGTTTTACCTGTATTGTGTACCTGTGTTGTTAATTGTGAATCTGAATCCCTGCGTAAGGACTCATGAACTCAGGCAGAGTTGTCGCAGCAGAATATCTTGCAAATTACGTCGTTTGACAAATAACTTGCCGCCACTTCGCCATTTGCATAACCCGAGATGAAACTGTCGTTACGGAGAGCCAACTAAGTAGAATGAGAATAACTTTGAAATGGTGAGTGGGTGAGTTCAGAGTTTATGAGTTTTCGATGTGAATGTTATATTATTAGTTAAGTAGGCTTATAAAAATGTTTTCATCTAGAAACCACCACGGAAATTGAAAAATTAAGATTGCTGCAAATATTAATCCATTACAAGACCGTATAATCATAATTACGAACTTATTACATCACCAATTTTCGACCCTGACAATAGAAGTGTAATTGTTTCGTGTTCGAATAGCGTTATACTAAAAATACAGTAGACTAGGGGCTCGCAATTACAATGATAACAATCGGAGTTGATTGCGAAAGTGCTAAAAATGAATATTCTCACAGCTATTTCAATTTATGTCTAGAAAGTATAGAATGAATCCGCTCATAGCCCGGCTTGTCTCGATCCTAACGACCAAGTTAGCACCAAGTAGTTGGATGTATGACAGCTAGAGGCTAACATTTTTTGAGCGTATCCGTGCTTCGGAGGGCACGTTAAGCCGTCCGTCCCGGTTGTTATCGTCAGATAGCAATCGTCAAGCCATGTCGGCCTTCAGACCAATCACCAATCCGGCCTGGAACGGCTGGAGCCTGGAGTGGGGTGTGTTGGCATTCTCAGTTATGAGGAGAGACCTTCACCAACATTAGTGCCTCAGCAGTGGGCCATGAATTTCGTAGCAGGCAACGTACGCGAATGCTTCGGGCGAAGTATACCCCCAGCCTTACTGGGACCCGTTCCTAACTCATTGTGAGCAAAAGTTAAGTACTAAGGAAATTATTCATGAACTCTCCTTCAATAAAACTGAACTCAGTAACTATCGATTATTCATACATAAAGTGCTTGAGAAACTATGATAGTTTGGATTGAATGGCCTCCATGCAGATAAATATTGCCTAATATAACAAAATGGTACCGCAATCGTTTCAGGAGTCTTAATGTTAATGGTAATGTTAAGGTTTAATGTTAGTGGTAATGTTAAGGTTTAATGTTAGTGGTAATGTTAAGGTTTAATGTTAGTGGTAATGTTAAGGTTTAATGTTAGTGGTAATGTTAAGGTTTAATGTTAGTGGTAATGTTAAGGTTTAATGTTAGTGGTAATGTTAAGGTTTAATGATAGTGGTAATAATCATGTCTCCTGAAACAAAGGGGGTAATAGTTTGTGCATAAATTAAAATTTATGTTCAAAACATAATACGCAGAAATTTTATTCTTGCCCAAAATTAGTAAAGAATAAATTTGAAGATGAATACTGCGGTAAAAAAATATTTTCTGAACCCCCAAACGGTCGGAAGTTAGGGGAATGTTGTACCAATTTATATGCTTATTAAAGTTTGTTCCCTCTCATTTCTTGGGACGATGAATCTATTGTGTTTCTGTCTGTCGGTTTGTACAGTGTCCTTTCTTAGATGTAGGTACCAAATACACAATTTATTATGGGTATCTACATTATACTATAATTATTAGTTGATATAAAAATTGAATTACAGAAATATAAATTTTTGATTTACTTAAACGAGGCACAATGTTTTTAAAAATAATTTTGCACGCTTGAAACTTAGCTTAGATCTGTAATACCTAAATTATAACCTTTTAACTTTATCCTGTAAATATTTAAAATCTAAATAGCTAATATACGAACTCAGAAGGTTTCACTATCCCCGACAATATCGTCGAAAAGAGTAGAGGGTTAAAAACAACAATAATTATGTATCTACGCTTCATATAATATTTATATATTCATAATAAATTCCTTGATTTTTATAAAGTCTCAGACATCAATCGGGTATTGTCTGACAAAGTACTTGACTGACAGAGAACGATATCACATAACCTTGGGTGGTTTATGGCGATCGTCACGATTACCACGGTTTCAATCGATCCCATGTCTCCTATCTATGGTGCCTATAACATTGTACCTATTACTCTTTTAATACTTTTAATTTTATTCATACTATATGAAACTTGGTGTGGACTGTGGACTGCTTAAGGGATTTCTGTGGAAGTCACCCGTGGAGATGGGGGCCACGTTTTTGTTTCTGATGTTAACCGTTGAGCAATTCCCTTGTCAGGTCTTGCTTATAAACAAAATATTGTTATTGGAACTAAATATGTAAAATTAGAACTCCGTAGGAAAAAAAGTGTTTTATACCGATTTAAGATAGCAAATGAGCGTGCATCATCATCCTTCCGCTGCCGCCCATGCCAACTGTGTCCGATACAGAACAAGACTATAATCGGGACTAGGATGATAAGTCGAGTTCAAACGTTGAAACTCTCCTGGTTCTTTAAAGTTATTGAAACAGTTATATTTTCAATATATTTTCCATAGAATTTGGTATGAAACGGTTCATGTTTTCCAAGTTAGATTTATAAATCGAGTTAGCGCGTGCAAAACCTTCAGAATATACTATACTTACATAATTATAACAAATCTGTAATCGATCGCTGTCTATGTACACGAAGATATTTGAGAAAAACTTTTACTGGGGTTTTTATTAACGCAATAGAACACAAAATAATGATTTTTACAATTTTTGCCAGTTTGTCTGTTCATCTGTTTGATAGATAGAAAGATAAACATTTTATTTGTAACCATAACCATAAATAAACAAACATATACAAAGAATTAAGCTCGCCATTTGTACCGTAATATTTTATATTGTGGGCATTGACATAAATACTAATTGTGGGCAATAAAGTTTAAATAAATAAATAAATTTCAAAATAAACATGACAGTAATACAAAAAAGGCGGTCTTATCGCTATGCGATCACTTCCAGGCAACCTTTTGTACAGGAAATAAAAATAAAAATGGGCTAGTGTTACAAAAAAAGTTTTAAATGGTTCTTTGTTATTTTAGGTGTTTCCAGGTATTTTTGATGTTTTCAGCTTGAAAACCCATTTTATCTACATGCATGGATAGCCGAAACTCGTTGCGTGTCAAACTGCTATTAGTTGCTACGGAAGGCCTACGAGAGTTGCCTCGCTTTACGAATTTCCTGAGATACATTATATTTGGCGCGTTTAGGGTAGTCATTGTTGTATGGAATCATATGCCGTAGTGTCTGGTGGCCTTGATGGTAAAAACTGGATGGACAGTTTTCCTCATTTGTTATGACTGCTGCGAAGGACTAACTCTCACTTTACTTGACAATTCGCTGCACTTCCTTTCTTCTGCTTCTTCTTTCTTCTTCTCTTGTCCTCCTTCTGGAATCGTTCCGAAACTGAACTCCCCATGCCGTGTTTCGGATCGCTTTATATACCTACTCCTAATTTCGTACACCAACATTCCAAATTTAAACGTTTTTTTAAATTTCTTGTCTCATTACATCGAGAACATTCGAGAAATTGTACTTATTAATTTCTTCCATCCTGCTCTCATATTTTCTTTACTGTACTTTCTATTCGAGAACTTTCTAAAAATTCCATCTGTAAATTTCTTCTATCCCGCTCGCACATTTTCTCTATGACAAACGTATAAAAATTTGTCAACAGATGAAGCTCTAACTGTACTCGCTGTAAGCGTCCGCGGTGAGCCTTAAAACCGAATGTATGAAACGAAGCAATTAACTGGCACCGTAAACTGTAGAGATATTATTTAAAATTTTATACGCACCTCCACCTCCTCCTACTCCAAAAAAATATGCCTTGGAGTTACTTTCGCCGTTTCTCCCCAAAGATTTAAAATAGGCACATACTGCCGGTGTTTCGCAGCCAAGCCACATGTGTAAACGTTCATCTAAAAGGTAATTCCAGTTGAGCAGGTACAGGTTACGCTCGCATTTACTAAATGCCGCGCAGGTAACATATCACATCAAATACATCTATTCACTGGCCTTTTCAGATGTCTACATTCTCATACCTACAGTTCAGATTCATATCAAAGAAAGCAGTGAATTATTTCGTAAATTAATTCGAGAATGTATGTATGTACAGTTCTACGGATAAATGTAATTAAAGGAATTGCTATGTGGCACATGTTACATATCAGCTCTTTGATTAGTGACGATTACCCAAATATTGTCTCTATCGAGGCCCCTTTTTAATTAAAATTGTAAAAGTTCTCGAAGAAGCTCGTGTGGCGGCGTTCTAGTAGCAGAACTATTCTAACTGCTAGCTCTGACGCCACGCTTTGCAGTCAGTCAGCGGAACGGGAAACTTTTTCGTGCGTGCTGCCAGTGTTCATTAATTTATAAGACGTTATCACGTGTTTAAAATAACAACATTAATGCCAAGTAGAAGTTGTTAGCAAGCCTGTCATAAAATATATTCGCAATACAATTATGTTATTGCAAAATAATACCTCTGTCAGTTCAAAGTATTCTTTCAATCTTTCTGCCATGAAATAATAGCCGTTCCTCACGCAATGTTGAATTATACGCGGTAAATATACCTACCTATTTTCTTGTTGTATCGCACAAATATCTTGTTAGTGTACTGTAACAAGTATGTAACGTCACATCGTGTAAAACGCATAGTAATGTGCAACATCGTCATCGCAACCCATAACTGTCACACTGCTGCACGTATTTCCTCTCGCAATATGAGAGTCACAATGTACAGGTCATATCCACCACGCTGGCCCACAGTGCATCCAAGTGCGGAGCGGCGGACTTCACACACCTTTGAGAACACCATGGAAATCTCTCAGGTGTGTAGGTTTATGTATGTAGGCGATGATTTCCTTCACCGAAGGAAGTGATTATTACTTAAATTCTATCATAATATTTGAAAAGTAGAGTTGCGCGTTGAACGCAAGTCACCCGGTTCGGGATCTAACGTTCAATTCAAACCACTCGGCTATCACTGCTCTTCAGTATCAGCACTGCTCACAGTAGTGTGCACGGAGTAAGTTATAATACTATGTAAGATGAAAGAAAAAGGTTTATTCGCAGTCTAAATGCCACAGCTGAGCATGATAAAACACACAAGAAACACAATTAATACAAACTTGCTTCATTGGTAGTACCATTGACCAGTAATGGCAGTAATCCTCCCTACCAACCTGTTGACGTAAAGTAAATTGACCTTTTCAGTTACGAGAGGAAACCCTCGTTAGTGACTTCTAACTGGCTATGCACAAGCCTGCTATTGCTGCTAATAGATTGTAGCGGGAACGTGTAGCGGGGCCTCACATCGCATTATTACCCCAGTTATTCCGGACCCACGTTAATCCGGCCCGACTAATCCGACGCCCCCAATGCGACGTGCCTAAAATACGTACAAACACACCTTGTTTAATTCGCCAATGCATGCTCCAACATGTTGTGATTTGTTCGCGACAGAGATGGGCAAATTGTCATCAAATTAATGATTACTGATTACAATTAGATTCTGTAACTTTCAAACATGATTACTGATCAGCGAATTTCGCGGAAACATGAGGTTAGATTTTGAGTGTCTCTAGTATTACGGAATTTGTGGAATTATCAGGTAATCGTGCATAAAGTTCTGGACTACATGAGTCGTACTCTACAGTCCCTACAGTCCGACCAATTCGTTCATCCGAAACAGCTCTGTTTGTTGGATTACTGCGGCTTCAACCCATTAATCGTTCACTACTGTGCGCGGGTCTCTTTTCGTCATTAAACCTTGAGGGTTACTGCTTACTACGATACCATGTATGTTTTTCAGTTTATAAGTTATAGTTTTAAAAACAATTTTCAACGCTGACGTATCCAATAAGCAATTTGTTGTACAATACAATAGCGTAATGTCAACATTATAGCATTATACTAGTTCCGTGATGTTATTCATTTAGCGTAGCGACACGCGATCGCTTTCGGAAATACGTGGTATTACACGGTACCGCTGCGCCGTGACGGGTGACGGGTGACGAAGTGGACACGTTAGTGTGGATACTGAGTAGGCTTATGTTATTGAATTGAAAATACTTACATCGATGTTGCGAGAAGTTTTGTGGGTGGACACGTTTTATTTAAACGGAAGTTGCGTAATACGTTTTCTTAAACAAGAAGTTGTGTACCTACTGTGGATACGGTGCCGGAGTGGCAGTTGAAGTCGGCGATGCAGTCAGAGCCAGTTAAATATAAAATGAAACAGCTGTAAAATAATACGAAAAACCGATATGCCGTAAAAAGATTTACCTTATACGTGTGTACACTAATAAGCGCACCCTTTTTTTGACACTATTTTAATGTAATTTGAAAACGAAATGATTGCATAACTTTCCCGTGTGCTGCTCGTCATTCGAAATAGACACACTGAAATTAGCTGACGATCCGTTTGGTGGTCCTCGTCACCCATTGACACCGGTAACTGGTATATAATGTATGTATGTATGTATGTATGTATGTATGTATGTATGTATGTATGTATGTATGTATGTATGTTTGTATGTATGTATGTATGTATGTCTGTCTGTCTGTCTGTATGTATACTTACCAGTGACCACACACTATAATGTACGTACCACTGGTTGTGTCTCAAACATCATCACCAAAAGTATCAAGTTGATTTTAGGATTATTGTAAACTGAAATTGTTTATAATATAAATTATGTAACCGAAGTAACGATTTTTATAAAATAAAAATATAAAATAAGAAAGTGGTTCAGTAAACAGGTCACCATAAAAAGCGTACTTTCCAAGTCTGAGTATAGCTTTATATCGAAACACCCGAAATGGCTAAGTAATTGAATTACGCGGGTAAGATTTTATCAAATAATTTAAAAGCTGTATTAAGTTATTAATGGAAACGTTAAAACGAATTAGTCGTTGGGTTAAGTTGTATTATGTCATGTCGTTAGATAAATATAAGTTATTAAATTGACTGAATAATTTAGTGGTCAGTAGATTATTATTACTCACCATGTAGTCGGCTTTTATGGCGCTATGGCTACCATGGCCGAACGTCGTTCGGAGGGTCCTGGGTTCGATTCAGCAGCTGAAAATTTGAATTATGAGTTAGTTGTCTTCTTGTCTTTGTGTGTATAACAAAAGCACGCTTTAAATTGTGTTCAATGTAAATTGTTATTCATTGAAGTGCGTAAATAACAGGATGTTTCTAAAATGTTTCTTCAATGTAAAATTTATCTAGAGCCATATGTACGATTTAAAATACGTCTTTTCTCGTATCCAAATCGACGCCAAAGAAAATCCTCTAGGGTGTTAGCGACATGTCCGTTTACGAATTCCATTATCGAAGAACATTCGTGAAACGTACCTTCAGACGTGAGATCCAATCAACACATTTTATTGAACTCGAATGTTCAATACGATTTGGTCTCACTTAGTATTTCCATTATTGTATTGGACTTTACCTATTCAGTGTAACATATTAGGGTAATAGAATAAATATAAAATAAATGGGAAAGTAACTCTGTCCATGTCTGTACGCCTGCTACTTTTTAACGCTTAATCCGCTGAACCGATTTAGATGAAAGCTATGAAGAATTTTGAAACCCTGGCACGGACATAACATGGTTTTGATCTCAGTAACTATCCCTTAAGGAGTGAAAAGGAGGGGGAAGTTCAGTCATTTCACAATTCAATTAAATAAAATAAAATAAATAAAAGATCATGATAAAGTTTAACACACGGGTAGATGATGAACTAGACTTTGACAAAGAATACTTTATTCTCGGTAATAGGTTCCCTAAATATAATTTTTACGGTATTTTTTCGTTCTCCGTCAAAAATGAAAAATTGTAGTGTAATACCTAGCACGCCTATAGTATCCCAGTGCTACAGCACTATCGATCTGGCCATGTTGTTGACAAGCCGCTATGAGTTCACAAACAAGCTATGTGAATTATATTTATTCGTTTGTTTACAACGAATGTGCTTTGTACATTGAACTTGGAGAAAACAGAGGATATCGTTTAGTGAACAGCATTTGATTATTGTTTTGGGGAACCGTATCAAAGATATAATAATAATAATAAAGCTTTATTTCATTTCACAATAGTTAGGTTAGGTTAGTTAATTTAATATTGTTTTGATATTTAATAAAATTATATTTCTACTTCTTCAATTTCATCTCCTTTTAATGTGGACCCCCTCAGGGTAAAAGCCTCCCCCAAAGAATTATATCAATATAATCAAAGATATACTCACATAATTATAATTAGAAATATAGAAGATGATCAGTTCCATGTGCCATTATTTTCTTCTCCATTTTAAAGCACCCTTAACTGCATATTATTACATTATCAGCGATACGATATATGAAAAAATACCGGTCAAGTGCGAGTCGAACTCGCACACGTAGTGTTCCGTACCACCGAACTTAATAATATTATTATTTGTATGAGGACCCCCTTTGGGTTTCTAACTTTCTTACGTCTTTATTATTCATTGTGAAAACGGTAAGCGATGTACAGTGAGAAGCATTCTGTGAAAATTTCAGAATCACCACCTTTTTACTTTCAAGAGATAGAGCCCTGAGACCATTGACTTATTATTACTATGGACATCTAATCTCATACTAAAATCACGAAAAAAATGTCCCAGTCAGTTAAGTCATGTCATGTCATGCAGTTAACAAGGTAATTTAAACACTAAAATTATTACATCACGGTTTAATTTCGACTGCAGCCGTGAACGCGGAATTGTTGCTCTTCTTGCGTTTTGTTGCTCATTTGGCTCGGACAGTTTTTAGCGCGGACCCGACGTCCATAGTTAATAATAAGTCAATGCCTGAGACAGATAGACACAGGAGGTATTGTATTAAGGTTCCGGTTGTCACGGTTTAGGTACGGAACCCTTCTAAATAATTTTTAATTTGAATTTGATGTATATTTAGAGATACACCTACCTTGGCGGTGATCTACAGCGAGAAGTTACCAGAATTGGAACAAAAGTAATAACTACTCCTGAAGTTAATATATCAGGAGATTTGTACAAAACGTGAGGCATGAATAATAAACTTCAGTTTTCAACTTGACGAAGTTTACTGAGAACAACAAGTCTGTTTCAAAGAGAATTTACTCAGACAGAATTGTTATATTCAAACACTATAACTTGCTCTTGCTGTGGTTAGGGAAACATATATTATTATAATCATTATTAAACGATTATTATTTAATTTTTGTGAACATTGATAATAAAATAGAAATAATTTAAAAAATCGACACTTAATAAAAAAGATCTGAGGGTTTCCCTCGATATTCCTGGGATTCCATCATCAGATACTGACTTGGTGGTAGTGGGACCACCTTGGAAGTATGTTCTTTCAAATAAAAAAATAATAATCAAAATCGGTTCACGAATAACGGAGAAATCACTGGACACACATAAAAAATATAGTCGTCGAACATAACCCTCCTTTTTTAAAGTCTGTTAATTTTTTATTTCAGACTTTTTAAGTTAACCGGTAACGCACATAATTTATAAAAAATATTGCGTTTAGGATTCGAATCCAGACCCCCCTGTTTTTTGTGAACTTTCAAACCAATGTGCTATCACTGTTATAAGGATTTATATAATAATGTATGTATGTATTAATAATGTTTTGCGATTGAAAATTCACGAGTTCTTAAAAAAGAGAATATTGGATGTGCTAAAAGGATAAGCAAATAGATACGCCAATATATACATAATAACCTTTTCTTTTCATCGAATGAACATCAGGACGTATTTTGTATCTATTCTAACCATATTCTAACGTGTTTTAAAGGCCATCCCACTTCGCTGCCCTTCACGCTCGAGGGGACTGACAGGTATTTCGCGGCGGTATCGACTACCCTACCTAATGATGTGTACACGTGTAATATGTGTACGTAGAAATTAGAGACATAATTCGTCGAGAACAACATATTGTATCTAAATGCGATTATACCGCCAACTAGTGGTAATAAGTAAAGTATCGTTTGATACTAAAATCAAATTAAATTGTACATTATGGGGTTCTAGGGACGAAACGCGTCCGATTTTGATTATACTTAAGTCATTAATTTGTCTTAATATTGATAACGTTACGTACTCATAGCTCCACATAGGATTCTCTGTGTCGTGGGTGCCACGAACAACAATTTCGACCTCCCTGGGAATCGAACCCTTTGCACAGTGGGCCGGTATGGTAACTGCGCCATGCAGGTAGTCACATAATAAAATTATCTGTTGTTGTTAGTAAAAGTCCAGTTAGTTTTTATTAGTATAGTCCAGTTAGTACGAGTCTCGTTATAATTCGGTCACGGATGTGTTGCTACCCTTGAGGACTGAGATGGTCCCACTAAAAGTGTAACCGCCTCTTAACCTTTGACTGGTGACATGGTTTTTGTGTAACGTAACTGGTGACAAGCGGCCTGAGAGGCCGCTGCTGTATTTCGGTCTATACCATCGAAACTATATAAGGTAGCTTATCGCAGTCTTTAAAGACACTTGATTAACATATAAAAGGATAAAATAAAACTATCTAATAGAATCTAAATACAATTTTAAATGAATAACATGCTATTACAATGCAAGTATGAACTAAAATCAAAAATCTAGAGATGAGATCAATAATCACACACAAAAACAGTTAAATCAACATATTATAACAAAAATACTATTTTTCCTTATAGTTATGATATACTAATTATCAAAAAAAAAAATTTTTCTCATCACAAATATCATTTTAAAAAACTAGCAATGGTCAAACTTTGGTTATTTTTATTGGCAGTCATGTCACTGGTAAATCCATAGTGTCGATCCCACCTCTCTTGATTTACTCGTAGATGGCAAAAACTCTTTGGGAATTTCTCGTTTGTTTTTTTAGAGTACTTTGAGAATTACTCATTGTTGATAATAACTAAAAATGCGAAAAAAAGTAACACAAAATGACGTTAAAAAGTTACGTAAGTGGTGACGTGGGGTCTGAGAGACCGCTGCCGAACTTTATGTCGATGTAACTTACCGATTTGGGACAATACGACGCAATTATCCTTCGCTACGGCGCGTACACAAGTAAACTCGAAGCTACTCGAAGGTTGAAATAAAGAAAGCACGGGGAAGGGGGTGAAATGATGTTTCACTGACGCCGCTCGGCCTGTGAGACCGCTCGTCACCAGTTAAAGGTTAAGAATATGTTTTAACGGTTATATTTATTGTTTTACAGGTAAACATTATGCGGTTGCTGTTACGTAAGTAAAGTACTGTAAGTACAGTTAAACGTTCTTCTCGTCATTAGTATTCGACAAGCATTCGCTTTTACAAAGCTATTACTAAGAAGCGTAAGTACAAATCGTAAAAATCGAGTATTTCGCATACGATAATATTATGTTTTGTTTGCCTAAATAAATAAAATAGTGCGCGGTGGCCAAACCTAAATTAAACGATAGTTTTCATCACCGGAAATGACAGTTGGACCGTTAGTGGCAAAATTTCTTGAGCGCTTCCATGCTTCGGAGGGCACTTAAAGCCGTCGGTCCCGGTTATTACCATTTGGTAGCAGTCGATATGCCATGTCGGATTTCCCTAGGGCGGCATACAACTTCCGACACTTGGGTTGGCCACTAACCCCTCCACCAATCCGCACTGGAGCAGCGTGGTGGAGTACGCTCTAGGCCTCCTCAGGTAAGAGGAGAGACCCGTGCTCAGTAGTGGGCCATTAATGGGTTGAAGTAAGACAGCCAAATGATTTAATTTTTAATTTTAAGGCATTATGTTTCCCGAATCAACTCCTAGACACGATGAAGGTTCTCAGATAGCCGGAACAATTGGTTAGCTGAGCAGTTATATTCACCTAATTCTATTCATTGTATACGTAATATGATTAATTGGATAGATAATGTTTACGCTATCCATCCCATTAATTTCAGAGCCTTATCACTCGTAAGAATAGAATATTATTATGGGAGTGTTATTGTATAATTATGTGGTCATCATATTTGTGTTAATTATGATTACTTTCAGTAAGTAAGTACTTACGTTTCGTCCATTTTAAGTACTCGAGCGTGATGGTTACCGTTTTTATACCCTGGTTTATTACCACTCTCTTTCTAAAATATACCGCCAATTCTTTGACGTGGTTCGGTCGTTGCAACGACTATTTATTTACCTGCATGTCGGATATTAATACTATGTCTGTACACAAATATATTTGAGAAATAATAGGATCAATGAAAGCGTAAAATATTATTTTTAGAATTTTTGTCTGTCAGTCTGTATGTTTGCCCACGCATCACGCAAAAACTACTGAATAAAATTTGATGCGGTTTTATATTTGATACAAAAATTGCAAGTTAAATAAAAACTTGTGAAAAAATAGTCCCTTTTATATTATTTAATCTTTTCCTTGCGGTAGGTCGGGCGTGTTTACACCGATCGATATTCAGTGTACCGTGAGGTGTGTACACAGCCCTTAATTTGTTTTTCTATTAGTACAACGTAGAGGCTTGATTTTTTTGTTGTTTTAGGTTAGTAGGTTATGTGAAAACAATGCGCGTACTCTTATTATAAATATTAATAAATAATGCTACACCCTAGTAGTAGTCGTAGCCCCACAATAGGATTCCGTGTATCGGAAAGCACATAAAGATAAAACCCAGATCCAACGATATCATAAACGTAGATGTTACTAGCTATTTAATATCTCTTTCTGTCTTATAATCTTTCCCTTCCATAGTTACAGTCGCTAGTGTCTATGTTACAATACCTTTCACATGTCTATAGTTATAATACCTTTGCCCAGACCGACAACAGAACTTTAATCTTATCATTCAAATATCCGCCTGGCTGGAATTAAACCCAGGACCCTTTAAATTGCAGACCAGCATCCGAGTCGTCATTGTCGTCAACGTCGCAAGCTTTCGGGAATTATGCTCATAGCTCGGCGACTTGGTGACTGACCGATTCAAGCAAAAGCGTGTTTGACCGAGTCAAAGAAAAGCAGGTGCGGTGCGGCTGATGACCGCTACTGGTAATTTCTTCTGTATTTCTGTGCTTCAGCGGGCACCTATAGCCGTCTTTCATAAATATTATCGTTAGATTTCACTACGTTAAGCCATTGCGGAGGTCTTCGAGCGGCATAAACTTCAGACACTTCGAGCATTAACTTCTTCACCAATCCGCTCTAAGGGCGCGTTCACATAGAACGTCCGTTTTACTGGATCTGGAATACTGGATTCTAGTAGCGTATGTAGTTGTACGATTTCACACAGAATCCAGTATACCGGATCGAGTAAAAATCCCACACACAACGGAAATACTGACCCGTTAAAACAGATCCAGTAAAACGGAAGTTCTATGTGGACGCGCCCAAAATGCTGTGTGAATATTACCTTCCGTTTTACTGGACCCGATTTAACGGATCCAGTGACGTTCTATGTGAACGCGCCCTAAGCCGCCTCAGATATGAGATGGGACCCGGGCCCTGTAGTGGCCTGTTAGGTTTGAAGCCATTCGTCTATCGTCTTCGTCATGAAATACGACAAGTACTTATATACAAAATATTTCACAAAAAACAAATTTCGGTACCTGCCTACCTTGTCCCCTGTTTTGATTACTCGAGGGATTTCAATATCAATTATGGACTCAGTTAACAAAGCATTTTAACAGGAGAGCTTTTGATAACAAAAATTAAGGACTTTCGGTTTTGTTGTGAGATTTTTTTTGTTTTTTTTTTAAATGATGAATTGTTTTTGACGACCTTATAATTAAATTGTTATTTTTAGTCCTGGATGTATTAAGAGGTGACTTCAATGATAGATTTATGTTATTATTAATAGGTGAAATAAAAACTTCAAACATCTATTAAGTATAACGTACAGACGTATGACATTTGACATGGTTAAAGTTGACATGCAGAAACATTTATATTATGATTTCAACCACCTGTCCCACTGTTCGGCACGGTCTCCTCTCACAATGTGAGGGGGACAGGCCATAGTCCACCACGCTGGCCAAGCAGGTGATAATTACTTTCTAATACACACATAATTTCTGAAGAAAATTGGAACCCAGGCACCCTGTTCGGAAGTTCAACGTTCAAACCACATGGCTATCTCGGTCCACAAATCAATTAACATTTTTTTATGGACACTAAGGCTCTGAATAATAGTTCTGAAGCGAAGTGAGGGTGAGTCTCTATAAAGTAATTATAATTGTATACATATAGGTATATTGGTGGCAGGTCAGGACAGGTAAAAGCAAGTTAATTACATTAAGTAGTTGGTGCCATTGCGGGGAAACTCGAAACTCGATTTCGATCCGGTAATGGAAGGCATGGGACTATTGGATGGCACAATTAAATATAATTAAGTGCACCAATATCGAAAGTGCACGCTATTAGGCCTAACTTACGCTCGAATACATTCGACGACCCCGTAGTTAAAAGGGAACTTTATTAGGCACGTTATTGAAGAAAAGTTTCTTTAAAGTCTGACAATTTTTATGGATTCATGGTAAGTAGCTACTCGTAACGCGCATGCAGCACCAGCCTTTCGCTGCCGACCATGACAACTTTAATCGACACAGACTAAGACTCAAATGGGGATTAGGATGGTTAGTTCAATTAACAGAGGGTGTTTTAAAAATATTTTAAAAACGTTAGTTGATCAGTTCGTTAGTATGAAGACTGGGGCAGACTGTTAGTGATAGCCTATTCGTTTTTGTAGGAATTATCTTATTCGGTCACAAACAAAACTTCTACTTCTAAAAGTTGTACCCACTCCACTGTGTGTAGCTGGTATTGCAAACAGAATATAACCTGATTTTATCGTGTAATGGAGAGAAGGGCCACATGATTGGACCTAATTCGGTTGGCGGCGGCGCGGCGCGGCGTGGAGCGACATTCACTGCGGATTCAATTTCTATCGCGCTAAATGGATTTCGTGCTATTACTCTGTAGTATTGATATTAAATTATATCATCATCGCAAACCATAACTGTCCCACTGCTGGGTTCAGGTCTCCTCTCACAATTTGGGGGGCCATAGACCCCCACGCTGGCCAAGTGCGGATTGGCGGACTTCACACACCTTTGAGAACATTATGGAGAACCCTCAGGTGTGTCGGTTTCCTTACGATGTTTGCCGAATTTACAGTTTTTTTTGTATTCCAAAGCTGGTGCTTGTGATGTGGATGTATTTAACTTGAGCGAGATTTGAGGAGTAGTTTTTGAGTAATTTAATTTGCCTTAATAATGCGTAGTTATACTTAATAATCCTTAATAATGTTTTCATCTTACTTGTCGATGGTAAAGTCTGTTTTTGTTTTGTTAAGGCTATTTACGGATTTTTTTCCTTCTTTCTTAGTTTTTTCTAAAATCCTAAATAAGTATTCCACGGTTAGAATATAATATCAACTTCATCTTTTGGCGCGGACCGCACCGTTGCAGCCGACAGCCGACAGCACAGCGTGCAATTTATGTAATGATGCTCGGATGTTAAATGCACCTGAAATATTATTCGATGCCTGAAATTCACTAAGAAAATCGGATAATACTAGTTTTTTCCGGGTAAAACCGAAGCGCATAAGTGCTGCGATTGTGTGCTTTCAATTGGTAAGTGAGTTTGCTTTAAAATGTATGTACTTAGTAAAGTAATAATAGAATTAATGCTGCTGTTTTTATTTTAATGTGACTAACATTTAACACTTGGTTCAAATTAGAGAGAGTTTTCCATTATAGTCTTCAAGGTGTGTGAAGACTCCTGGACACTTGTAGATGATCTTCATATCCAGGCTTGATATCTTCAAACGTTTAGGGTTCCATATCTGAACCCTATTGATATGCCTCCGCTGTCTGTCTGTCACAGAGCTTTACCTCTTCAACGGAAACAGATACATGAAATTTTCACAAAATTCGAGTTTCTGTGGCCGCTATGACAACAAATAATAACATTTAGAAGGGTAACCCCGGTAACCCCATTCAAGTAACCTTAAAAAATGGGGTTTCCTACGTTTTATAGTTTACCAAATAATTTTATTAGAGATAATAAACTCGCTCGCTGCTACGGAACTCTACGTTAGCGAGTCCGACTCGTACACCACCAGTTTTTTAAATAAACTGTCTTCGAGACTTGTCATATAAATTCCTCTTCTATTTAGCCTGATGTTTATTAAGGTCAAAAGATAATTTAGGAGGTCATTATGCCTTCGTTTAATAATATCCCGCGTACATCCCTACACCGTCATTACATGAATGAGAAGCGAATATTTTGTTTGGAGTTTATTTTGAGGCGACGGCGACGTTTAAATGGTTAATGTTGAGGTTCCGTTCTGAAGGCTAAAGCGATTTGTACTTGTTTGAATGCGCTCCTATTATGAGACAGAACTTGAAATGTTCGCGTAAATTTTTTGTAATAAGCTAGATTTAATCCTAGCGTGGGAGTTTCTGAATGAATAGTGGGTTATAGCTTGGTAGTTTTGAGCTGATGGTTCAAAAGCATATCTTCATTTTTTATGTAAGTAGCTGACAAACAAACAGACGAGCAAACTGATGGTGAGTCACCGTCGCCAGAGGACATCAGTAGCACCACTGACTTACGTATGCGTTGCCGGACAACAATTATAAAATCATACACAACAACAACAAATATACAACACTATCTGTTACATAAATATTGGGTACTACCCACAATCGGAAATTGTTTGAGGTGACGATTAGTACCTACTAAGGGACAGGTTTTCCGAAGCGAAGCAAGGGTGGGTTTGCTAGTTTAAAATATATAACTTCAAGTACGTCAAATTAAATCATGTATTTGAATTTAAATGTATCACAGAAAATTGTTTGACACCGCGGTTGACTGTTATTATACATTTTCAATTTCCTTTTTATAATTAAAACATCAATTAACATTTTCCTGTCCCCGATTTCAGCGGACAATGACGTTCCGAGTTCATTAAAGGGAAAAGACGGGTAATTATTCTTGACGTAAATTATTCATACGCGGGTATTTTGAGGTGAAGTGAAGGACGAGCTACGTCTAAACCATTTAATTATGTAGGTCCTTAACCATTATGCGACTTAAGTTACATATTAAACATTGTTTGTTATTGTTAGTATCTTGAAATATTCTGTTTACAATACATGCTTGAAATTAAACTTATTCCCTTAGAACCTCCCCCTATTTTATCAATTTAGGGGGTGAATTTTCAAATAGAGACAGTTAAAGTCCAGAAAATTGCTTAACCTTGACTTGATAGTAGAGTACTACCTAAAATGCTCCACGTTATGAGTACGTGTATTTAGTGTAGTTAGTGTATTCAGCAGTGATAGCCGTGTGGTTGAACGTTGGACTGCCGAACCGGAGGGTCCGGGTTCAAACCCCGCACGCACCACTAATTTTCAAAAATTATGTGCGTATTAAAATTTAATTATCACTTGCTTCGGTGAAGGAAAACATCGTGAGGAAACCTGCACACCTGAGAGTTCCCCATAATGTTCTCAAAGGTGTGTGAAGTCCACCAATCCGCACTTGGCCAGCGTGGTGGACTATGGCCTATACCCCTCACAATGTGTGAGGAGACCCGTGCCCAGCAGTGGGACAGTTATGGGTTGTGATGATGATGATGATGATGTATTTAGTGCCCCCACACTGTATAAGAGGCCCCCACTCTATACAAGGTGAAAGTTTAGAATAACTTTCATCCTGTATAAGAAGCTCCTGTTTGGTCTTTTGCGTTGTATGTCTATCAGTCACCTTTAGCTTTTAAAATACATTTGCTTACTTTACCTACTCTATCTATGAGGAGAGATTCGTGCTCAGTAGAGGATAACCCTAAGGACCTATATGTAAAGTGTTCAGTTTAGTGTACCATTAAATGGTTCACCACCATCAATCCGCATTGGAGCAGCGTGGTGGAGTATGCTCTAGGCCTCTTCAGACATGAGGCATGAGGCCGTGTTCAGTAGTGGGCCATTCATGGGTTGAAGCAAAATGGTTTAATTCAGTAATGATCATTTTTTCATGTCAACTATGTCATTGCTTTAATAAGGTCCTACCACAAACCTCGCCCGTACCTAACCCGTGAAGAAGAAAACGGACTCGTTTATCACTAACTGTTTACATGCAAACGCACAGGAAATCGGGCGGGTAATCGTGTAGACAGACGAGTGATAAAGTTGTTACAACATAAAACATTTACGATTCAATCAGCTTTGCATGGCATCGCTCAATCGGAGAGGCGAGACGATTCGGCGCCAGTCCAACTCACACTCGTGGATCTTGGGGGAGATTTTGGGTTGGAATTTATTTAACCGACGAGGAGTACAAATGAGGTTTTTTGTTGACGGGTATTAGGTATTTGTTTAGTGGGTAAGGGTTAAGAAAGTGTGGATAAGGGTTATGTTCCCAAAGGCCACTACGATCAAAGTAAACAAAAACAATGTTACGAGTATGTCTGGTCACCAAGTACTTTAAATTAACTTTAGAACGATCTTGGGGTCCAGATTCCTTAGTTAAGCAAGATTTAGTACTACCTAAAAATAGTTGTTATGTTTAAGGCTTGAAATAATTATCTAAATTTTTTTTTTATATTTATTTATAGGTATTATTTTTTTATTACGTGAAGCAAATACTTTGTAACCTCTTTTCACGAAAATTACGCGGTCGGAGGAGTATGAAATTAAGCACACTTATAATTTACTAGCGACCCGCCCTGCTTTGCTTCGGGAAACTTATTCTTTCGCTTTGCAAAGATTTAGTTATATATTTTGGATAATTCACACTATAATTTATAGCCTATGTGTAAGCTATATTATTGTAAAGTTTCAGCAAAATCCATTCGGTAGTTTTTGCGTGAAAGAGTAACAAACATTGTATGCAAAATTACATTCCTAATAAGTATTATATTTTTTATTACTATAGCATCGAATCCTTGGCCTTATAAAAGTTTTATCGAATCGTGAAAGTGATCGGGGCCGCAGATTCAATTTCATGATAGCTGATCCATTTCCTTCGATTCCCTTCGAGCCGTCAAAACCTCGCAAAATCATCTTAATGATGAACATAGAGAAGATGTAGCATTATTCATAGTTTAATATGTATAAGGAATAATAAAACAGAAGACCGCTCGTAAAAAATTCTTAATCGAATCCGCGCGTTGTGATTTTAGATAGCAGTCGTTAAGCCATGTCAAAGGCCCTTCGGCCAGCAAAAAGCTTCCGACATTTGGGTTGGCCACTTAATAATTAAGGTCTACTACATGACATCAACTCAATTCCAACCCGACTCCGATGCAACTCATAGGAAAGAATTGAATAATGAGTTTTAGGTCGTGTTCCTTACGGATGAAATTGCAATAAAAAAACTCACACACTTTCACGCGCGAGGGACGTTGCCGCGTCGTAAGTACCTACCTATGGCCACCTCCTATGTGTTCGAAAATTCAACTGTACGAAACGAGAAATAAAGCTGATATTTCAATGCTTTCACAAGTAGAATAGGAACCGAGTTGAAGTTAAGTTGGTATAATGTACCTAATTTAAATATGTTAATCTCGCATTCTCGTAGCTAACCTAAGTACCTTAATACCCTTTGTCAATTTCCTGAGTCAGGGCTGAAGCGGTTCGGAAATGTTGCAGGAAAAATATCGGGGTCAGCTGAATTATTCACATATTCAACCGGTTCCACGGATGGTTACGCTTAAAGGGATGATGATGTTTCAACTTCAACATGTATGGTCATGAACACTTAATTTTTAATTTTATATTTAACTAACTGTGCCCGCGACTTCGTCCGCGTGGAATTATAATTGTTACGGGGAAATTTCTAAAATTAAAGTAACCTAAGTTACTCTTTATTACATCAGCTAGCTGCTAGTGAAAGTCCCGTCAAAATCGATCCAGCTGTTCCATAGATTAGCTGAAACATACAGACAGACAGACGGACAAAAATTGTAAAAGAAATTTTGTTATATGTATGTACCGTGTACAGATCCATATGCATTTTTAGTAAAAGCGGTTTTTTTTAATATTGCAAACAGACTCTCCAATTTTATTTATTTGAATAGATTTTACTATGATTGACATGAAAGCACTAGTTACACTTATATTTTACGCTCACAGAAATCCAAGTATAGGTGAATGAATAGGTTTTTCTAAGTTATTGCGTCCAACATCCTGGACTTCATCGCCACTTATCATCAGGTGGGATTGTTGACACAAGAAATGTTATCTACTAGCGGTCACCCATCCGCCTACCGACCGCACCCAGTATAGCTTTACCTCGGTCGGACGCGAGCCGCCGCCGCCGGGGTATTTACTTAAAAATGCCAAAAAGAAATAAAGGCACGAATCCCAAAGTAACATTGAAGTATTCTCCGCGCTGCCCCAACAGGGGTTAAAGTTTTAAAACAACGAAGGGTCGTTTATTCTCAAAGCTTTCGAAATTTCCCGCACGTGACTAGGATCCAAGCGGGTATGCGAGCCACATAAATATTAGAGTTTTTGTGCGACTTTCGGTAATTATAATTTATATTATCTTTAAGCGGTATTGCGACGGTCTAGAATACTGGCCCCAATCTCAAGACCAGGGTGTCGTAACAGGCGGGTTGGTGGTAATGCTGAAGCCAGGCTGGCTGGCCACCATCCTCTTGCAGTCAACCGCCAAATTTTTTGTCGTGTTTCGGCTTGAGACCCGCTTGAGACCGCTTGAGTCAAGGTTTTGTCGTGTTTCGGCTGGGAGTTTTTCTATTGTGAGTGTGTCATTATTAACATTAAAAATATATAAGTATTATGAAATCAAAGCGTACATAAATACCTATATTTATCCGTCGATTTTGATAAATGCATTGTGGTGTAGGTATATTTTGTGAATACAAGGGTAGAATTGACATAGGTCGCCGGACTCTGCGCGCTTCGAAACACCTTCCTAAAATAATGAACGTGCTGAAATTAACTAAACGTGTAATAAACGAAGTAAATATAAATTTACAACCATTTTACTCGGATATTAAAGCATTACGCTAATTACCATAAAATATACGAGTCATTTGGGAGCTTAAATTTGATAAATTAGGAATATCTGAACTGGACGTGGCCAGTTGCTCCTAATCTAAGCTACTAATTAACTTTGAAAGTTGAAAGTACTTTTTAACTTGGCCGTATAGTAGCGGCTTAATAATACTGACCGTAGTCCCACTCCGCCGTCAGACCAGGGTATCAGAAGAGTTGAGAGAAAGCGGTCCCTACTTGGCGGTACTTGCTTCTACTGATCTCTACTACTTGCTTCGCGTAAGGATTATACTTATTATCAGTATCTCAGTATGCTATTGTACCACTATCTAGGTACAGTCACGAGCAATAATATATATACATTATCACGTTTTCTAAAATATCTTAACATGTGCCAATCTAGAAAGAAGTGAACTACAATTCGTTCTAAATTAACTAACCAATAAACGATGTCAAAATAAGGTACAACAACAACAACTCACAAAATCGTTCTAAATTGTATATTATACCTTATTTTGTACGTTTAATGGTTAATTAATTTATAACGAATTGTTGTTCACTTCTTTCAAGATTGGTACGAGTTAAGATATTTTAGAAAACGTGACAATGTAACATATTATTGCTCGTGACTGTACAAGATTTCATTTTTTGCATTGTTTAAATCTCTTATGCTCGGGCCACACTAACGGGAAATGCCGTTAATTATGGCGATGATCGTAGGTGTAGCCACGACTTCAACGCGATAATGTCACAACGGCATTCACATTGCCGTGTTAATTTTATCGCAATAATTATGGCGATGTTCGGCATTGCCGTTGACGTTGACGATTTCGTTAGTGTGGCCCGAGCATTATAGGTACCTGTACCTACATGTATATAAAATATTATTGTAAAATAACAATAACAGTTTAGGTATTAGATCAGATATCTTACATTATTTAGGGAGACACCGTTTTTTGTTATTTCAATGTCCTCCGTGAATATAACTCTGCAATTTCATCAAATTTCCGTTTTCATCATTACATCCAGTCTTACCAAGAACCAAGGACTTACTCATTGCTCGTACAGTAGAGAATGTTCTATAACCTATATAGGTACAACAGAAATGTATGTCAATCTAATGCGCTTCCACAGTCAAAGCGTCTATTAGCATTTAAATTAGTTTTGAATTTGTATGCCGTAATATTACTAGTGTAGTAACTTACGAGTTGAAGCGTAATACATATTAGGTACGATCCAGATTTGTTCGGACATTTTCTTTCTATAATGATATTCTAGCTGTACCCGCGACTTCGCCCGCGTGGAAATTCAATTGTTACTGGGAATTTTTTATAATAAAAGTAGCGTTACTCCTTAATACATCAACTATCTGCCAGTGAAAGTCCCGTCAAAGTCGTTCCAGCCGTTCCAAAGATTAGCCAAAACAAACAGACAGACAGATAGACAAATACAAATAAAAATTGTAAAAAATGTTATTTTCGTATATGTACCGTGTATACATAGGTAAAGGGCGGTTAATTTAATATTGCAAACAGACACTCAAATTTTATTTATTTGTATAGATATGAATCTACGCGACAAAATGTACAGGTACATTTTGTCGCGTAGATACCAATGTATGTACTTAAACGACAAATTCCGTCCTCAACAAAATATTCAACCAAGCCGAATTGAAATGAATTTTATTGTTTTACGAATGGATTTCCAATGAATTATTTCAATGTCGCGTCGAGTGGTATGAGCCCGACGTGGAGTGGGAGTGTGTGAAATGAATTCGGTAATCAAACTGAGGTTAAGAGTTTCGATCAACGCTGGGAGGTTAATTGGTGTATTATCGAAAAATGGATAAGTCTAACCATACCAATGGTGATGTTAAAAATTATTTCATGCATAGTGGGTTTTGTTTTGAGTTTGACAAATATTTAAGAAACATGTTAAAACACGACTCATAGAGAAAGGGTACAGTCGATGAATATACTAATGACAAAGATGCTTGGCATTAGACATCCGCGACCGGTTCTGCTCATGTTAGTATGTATGTATTTGTATGTAGGTATAAAATCAGTAATGTAATTGTAAGCATTTCTTTTTTTCAAAAGATGTGCCGAGGAGTTTCTTTCGCCGTTTCTTCTCCTCAAAGATTTAAAATTTAAAGGCACCTTGGCGAAACGGTGGTAAATGCAAAAAATGACGTTTATAAGTGTATTGAAAATACCTACATGAAATAAATATTTCATGTAGGTAACATGAAATAAATGATTTGAGTTTGAGTTTGATTCATTGGCGTGATTCCGAGAACTTGTGGTGCCATTTATGTATGTAGTCTTATATGGGTAGTCTCATCTTATTTTATCAAACGCAACACTCCAAATCGCCTAAGCGGTCTTAGATTTTCCTTAAAGTATTCTTATAAGCATGATGTAACATGTAACATTTTACTTTAATTGCTTCACAAATATTTATACTTACTTATATAAACTTTGTGCGAGTATTAAAGTAAAGTTTTCCCGAAACAAAGCGAGGGCGGTTACCAGCTTTTAGGCCTGTTTAGATGTATACACGCGGTGTCCGCTACCGCTGTGGGTAGTGAAAAATATCGCGCGACAAACCGCCCCGAAAACCTCGGCTGTTGCGAGACATCCCACACCGCCTAGGTAGTGGTATACTTTGACAGCGCGGGGTACATGTAAGCGTCCACTGTTCTGCGTCGTACACAATAGACTAAATACCGCAGAACACTAATTACTCCTGTCGCAACTGGACGATAATCGAAAAGTTATACTACCCATAGCGGTAGCGATATTCGCTTAGGTATGAACACAAACAATACCGCGTACCCACTTGGATTTCGCTACCATACATATACGTACATAGAAACTGTTCGCTGCGCACGGCGTGGATACTACATAATAATATATCTGACCTGACCTGAGCGATAGGCCCTTTCGATATATGTATGTAAATCCACAGTAAAGTCTATCCCTATTACATTATTCTGCCTACTTGATTTGAGGTTTGGCGCTTATTGGCTATGGCTATCGCATTATTCTGTAACACTGAAATAGAATGGAACCAATAATGTAGTTGGCACAGGGACAAAACGTTATAAACACTTACACACGTAGACAACGTATTAGCTTCACTTGTACACCGCTATGAGGCGCTAGTGTCGCATCGAATTGATATAAGAGTAAAACTATTAAATTAATTGTTGTACACTTCTATCCGAAGTAAGGGAAGCTACGGTGTATCGCTATACAATAAACGTGAAAAAAGTATTTTATAAGACTTCGCCAACCTCGTTTAAAGCGCGAATCTCGTCGGAGCGTGATGGGTATCTACAAGAAGTAGAAGCTATAATTGTCCTAATTTTTCTCGTTAAATACGTAGCTGTCAAGTCCTTGTTTCCAGTGGCGCATAATTAAAAGCCTCAGTCAATAATTAAGAGCTTAGGATCCGCAGATTGTGGAAAAGGAGTTGAAATATGGCGCTTTTGTTTTTTGAGGCTGTCTCTTAGAAAATTTATGAGAATATTTTTTGTGTACGTTGATCCACAAAACAATGTTCTACTGTTATATAAAGTGACGCGCCAAGTGCACAAAATAGTTATTACATAAAAATATTAAATAAAAAAATAATCACGTACTTGAAACATTGGTCTGTAAAATAAATAAAATAGTTGAAATGTAAAAAATGAGGGTAACTTGGTGTGCATCCATGCATAATAATAAATAAATAACGTTACACACTAGGATTCCCTGTGTCGTGGGTGCCATGGACAACACACAAGACAAGAACACACACACCCAGACCGAGAACGGAAATTTAAATTCATCATTCAAATTTCCGCCTCGCTGGGAATCGAACCCAGGACCCTCGGAACGGCGATCCGGCGTGTTAACCATTGCGCCATCCGGCTCGTCTTAATGTTGTTGTTTATTAGGTTGTATGAATTAAAGTAATCACTTCATAATATATGTTATTTTATTTCTTTAAACCTAAACCTATGTTTATTATTATTACTATCGAAAAGCATGATCCGTTAAATAAAATAATACACACGGTCGGAATTTGCGTGAACCATGTCCCTTTCCACCGAAAATGTGAGTTCCCCTTAGTAGGAGATACTAGAAGTAAATAATCTGCAGGAAAAGGTGACAAATTACAGTTTAAGAAGATAAGTATCTTTTCCGTCAGCTGTTAGCGGTTGGTAGGTATTATTAATATACTGTGGCAATTTAAATTTCCCGATGCTGCTCTTGGGAATATTCCTGTGGTTTATACGCACTGTGGATTTAAAATGTGCTCTACAGGGCATATTTGCTACACCGATATTTAGACCCAGGTCCATGGATCATGGTCACGACGAGGCTGCGGTGCTGGGGGGAAACTCCTGACAGGTGACACTACAATAATGAAGGCCTTTTATAAACCTTAAAATGTTTAGTATAATTATGATATTCGTTTCTATTTACAGGAATCATTGTATTAGAATAAATGATGTTAGAGAGAGATTCCGTACGGACTACTACTATGTATTAAGAGATACATAGGAGTACATACATATAATAGTACGTACTCTCTAAGCTAAGCAGATTTGGTGGGTAAAATTCCACGTGACAAATATTTTTTAAATTAAATAAAACAATATTTTAATTTCACATTTCAGTGCCCTCTATTGCACAGATAAAATCGACTTTCAACAGTGCGAGAGGACCTCACCTGATCTGCCGTAAAAATAAATAATGACCTAAAATATACGGGTAATATTTCACCACACTTATGAAATATGGTAATGGTCAGTAATTTTGAACGTGAGGCTACGTAGCGGGGGTAAGTGTGTTTTATGGTTAGAACAGCGTTGGTGACTTCATTCATGTCCATAAGGGTAGCAATGCGTAACAAAGAAACAAATTCCTCGCGTCGGTGCGACCGTTCGATTATAATAGGTGTAACATCTATACATACATACTCGTACATGAGTCTTTGCTCATCTAAACAAAAATATAGTTAAAAAACTAAATTTATTTTTATTTTTTCTTTTTTAGTTCGATTTTACGTTAACGTGTCGAAAACACGTTAGTCAGCACTGGCCGCATGTTCTATCTCTCTCACTCTCACAGAAAAAGATCTGCGGGAAAGTAATTAGTCCTGACGATCCTAATCAGGATAATGAGATAATCTCATCGAATTTTAATTTGCCATCGGTCCTTGATAAGTCTACAAAACGTTTGAATGAAATCTGATCGCTGAACATGACTCAAAAAAGTCGGTTACAAACATACAAACATACAAGTGAAACTAATAAAAGCGTTTTAATGAAAGGAAAGTAAGTAGTACACTTCTACACACTCATACGACAAATCACACATCACTAACACCCACGACCCGAACACAAACACATATCTGCCACTAAATATCTGCCCCGGCCGGGAGTCGAACCCGGGACCACGAAGCAGGGTCACGAGCACCATGAACTACGGGTACCACCGCACCGTTCAAAGGGTCCTGGGTTCGATTCCCATTTGAGTGATTGGTTTAAATTTCTGTTCTCGGGTGTGTGTGTTCTTGTCTTATGTGTTGTCCATGGCACTCACAACTCACGGAATCCTAGTAAGGGGTCATTAGCGTTGCGTTTATTTACAAAAATATGAACCTTATAAAGGTATTATGAACCTTTAAGTTTTACGTAAGAATTAAAGTTGGTAAGAAGGAGAGGGCAAAGTCATTAGAGTATCTTAAGAAGCGGAGGGTAGTGAACATTTAACAATAACTTTAAGATGGTCTTCAGCTTTTCGCACCCTGTTAAGATAAGAATTCACTTTATTAGACGTCCTTTGTGCGCCTTATGACCTGTAGAACCGCTTTAAATAATATTGTATTACTTAATATGGTGCGTCGATTTTATTTCTTTTTTACTCACAATTAAGTTGCATTGTTTGTACGTTCGGTTCAACACTTTCAAGCTGAATTAGGACTACTTGTTCCTACTAGAAACTACTTGCTCGTACTAGACTACTTGAAATTTTACATAATTGCTTTAGTTTCCCATGACGATGCACTTTGACCGGACGTGACCGGATACTACCCTCAGGAGCGGCTCCATACAAGGGAAGTCCTCAATAAATAACAGCGCAGTGACTAAATTTATTGCTTTACACTTATGATTCGCTTAGAATTATTAAAGTGTTTTTAGTTTTTAAATTTAATTAATTTCTTTATCACATTACAGCGACTGGTAGTCGCCATACAGTTTTTTAAACACACATTTATTAAATGTTGTCTTTAAGGATATGCGTAAGATTAAGATAAATATTATTGTTACTACAATAATATTGTTACTACGATAATATTTCCCTACCAGCTCGGTTTCTGAAATCCTGTGCCGTAATACTAGCAACCGAATTAATGTTTTAACGGGATTGTTTAATAAACATAGTAGACCGATTAAAATAAAATAAACAGTGAAAGGAGGAATTGTTCACTATATCCTCGCCTGTTGTAAAGTATGGAGCACACGAGCAAGGGTAGGGTTATGGTTAGAGCTCAAGGATATATTGAGCCGAAATAAGATTTGTTAAACCTAAAACCAATCACAGTGTTTAAACACTAGAACCCTTCAATTTTTGTGATTCCATCAAAAACCTCGGATCTCCTGAATAAAACATTTTCGTTTTTACCGTTAGATACAGCGGACCAGAATTTACGAATGCAAATATTCCCTTGAAATAAACGTGATATCCGTGTATAGGAACGTCGCGTACAGTCAGCAGAAAAAGCCTACGATGATTGCCTAAGTTACAGAATAATCCAGCCAAACTACTCTATGATGTAGGACACGTGAAATGATGGACGCATATTTGATATTATATTGGGAAAATAAAAAAAAATTGGTTGTCTGTAAAGTCGGTTTACTGACGATAGTTGAACGTGACAACGTCTTAAGAAAATAATTTCCTTTGAATGAGTAGGCAAGCACATTAAAAGAACACTTTTTCAATACAAGTTAAGTCATTTATTAAAAATGAATGCTGGATACTTATACATCCTACATCGTGATTCAGAATTATAGCGCCCCACTACTCAACGCCATCTAGTGTACTGCGAGTGAACTACCAGCTCAGCCAGCCTTCCTCCATCGATAAATGGACCCAATCGAACTTAATGAATAATTGTTCACTGCACAATACATAGATGGCGCTGGTATAATAATTCACCAACGGTAACGACGGTAACGCATGAGTCATGTTTTTTCATGCGTGCCACCGAATTATAAGACGTTGTCACGTCAATAAAGTATTAATACCAAGCGTGTTGAACAGAAAAATAAATTATTATAAAGTGAACGTACAGTAACTGAATTGTGTCACCATCATTTATCTTCCGAGATAGCGCTCCGCAGGGGCATTGCCGTCGTGTGCCTTTGTTTTTTTTCATTATTTGCCGCCAAAATGTTGCCGCCTTTTTCCACTGCAAGTTCGTTCCTGGAAAATTCCATTAATATTTCAGTTAAATAAACGTTAAGTTACTAAAATGCCGTAACTAAAGTAATTGTTTCAAATATGGAATTGTATTTTGAAAAGTCAGAAACAATTTACAGTAATCAATTAAATGTAATCTTTAAATGACTGTAAAATAATTTAACTCTTACGGTGAAGGAAATGCTTGCAATGAAAAATAATAATTCAATTTTATATTAAATTTTTTTTTTTGCTTTTTAGTACCATGTTGTGGATTTACATAGGCTGATACTTAAAATTTTGTATGCAAAAATGCAAAATATAGCTTTTATCCAAAAACATTCAACACTGAATCTGAAATAAGCATCTTCGTTAATCTTATTTTATTCTATCAATCGAGCATCAAATTTAGGACCCTCACTCATCAATCAGAGTTACCACCAACTGGGCCGTCAACCAACCTGACGGTCGTCGCATTTTGATCACCTTTTTTGCTGACTACACCTCCACGGCCGTTTCAACTCAGAACAAAATTTCGGTGCCTGTCCTCAGGAACCCTCTTCAGAAACCGGGCAAGCAGAAGTCCTCTACAGAATCGTAGCCTTGAGGACAAGTAGTAATTAACAAGTCACTCGGGCGAAGCAAATTGAGTTTATTTAAAGTTAAAAGAGTGAGAGAGTTATTAAAGTGAAAGGTGAGTTGACGATCCCTTTCGCCTAGTTAGTAGTGGCCCTGCCTGCGAAGCCGGCATTACGGGTTCCATTCCCGGGATTATTCCACTTTGCCCCACCAAGCGCCCCACTGCCAATTTTAAAGCGTTCCACTCTGCCCGTGTGTGTGGGGCGCTTGGTGGGGCAAAGTGGAATAATCCAATTCCCGGCCGGGCTAGATATTTATGTGGTAGATAAATGTGTGTCCCCGGTGTCATAGATGTGTTATTTGTGTTGCCAATGCTACCCGCGACACAGGGTTTTGGGGCAAAGTTATGGGTTGAAAACGGCTCTATCCATCTTTGAGGTCAAGCAAACCTCCCCTATGCTCGCTGCTGAACACCGAGGCTATGGTGCCAGGTCCTTCAGTTTGAAGTCACTAAGCCCTTGAATCATCTAATTTTTCCGTGGGAGGGTTTTTTATACACCGGGTAAGCCTCCTTTTAATAACGAAACGAAATGTTTTTGTAAGGATTTCGATCGCAGTGTCGGAGATCCAGAAATGATTTAGACCCTTTCTGGTTGAACGCATGGGTGATTCCTTTGAAGTTGGTAAATTGGCGACGGTGACAAAGTAACATCCGGTGGCTCGTCAAATAGTTTCGGCTATTAACAGAGACTGCAGCACCATTGCACAGAGCAGTGATAGCGGTGTGGTTGAAAGAGCAGTGATAGCGGTGTGGTTGAACGTTGGACTGCCGAACCGGAGGTTCCGGGTTCAAACCCCGCACGCACCACTAATTTTCAAAAATTATGTGCGTATTAAAAATTTAATTATCACTTGCTTCGGTGAAGGAAAACATCGTGAGGAAACCTGCACACCTGAGAGTTCTCCATAATGTTCTCAAAGGTGTGTGAAGTCCACCAATCCGCACTTGGCCAGCGTGGTGGACTATGGCCTATACCCCTCACACTGTGAGAGGAGACCCGTGCCCAGCAGTGGGACAGTTATGGGTTGTGATGATGATGACAGCACCATTGCAAGTTCGCGTGATTTTTGCTATTCCAAACTGGGGATTAAATCTCCTGGGGTCCAAAAGGTATTATATTATGATCTTCAGGCCTTCTTAAACCTAAGATTTTCAAAATATTAAAGCGTTAGCAGTAGGTACTACACAATTCTTTCACAATACTGGGCTTACTGAAAATCCCCTGTGACGTCATGGGAAAATCCGCTACGTTGAAACTAGCCGGATAAGCCAAGCGTACTCCGGGGATATGTTGTTTCTCGCCAATTTATACTGTTCGTGATGTTTCACTCTCTAAACAGGATCACTATTTGGCGGGTGAAAATTGGATAGTATAAATAAGTGTGTTTCCGACAAAAGGAAAAAGGACACAACTAACATTTTTTTCCAAATTGAGTTACATACATATTTGAAATCAGGAAAATATCTTGATTCCAAATATGTATGTCAATTTGGAAAAAATGTTAGTTGTGCCCTTTTTCTACATAAACTGACTAGTATAATAAGTGTGTTCCGGGTAGAAAGGTGAAGAGCTAAATACACTTTTTTAGAGGCGACCATTTCAGTCTGACAGACTTTGTGTCAGTCTCCTTTAAGGGCGTAGGGTTTAAAGGACCCCCAGTCCTTTAAACCCTACGTTAGTGGTTACGTGTGACATGAGAAACTCCTTTAAATAGGAACTTCATACTCGAAGACCCCGCAGTTTGGTTCGGTTGCGGTCTAGACCGACAGATATTCTGCGAATTTAATTAATTACAGTATTAAATTGTGAACCCATCTCAAGTGAAGAGTACGGCTACTAGTAGCTACGTAATATCATAACATGATTTGTACTGTCTGGCGTTGTCAAGTGTCGCATTTACAAAAATAAACTGTATTTTAAATTATAAACATAGAATATCGGATGACTGTAATTTGATCCATTACCAAATTTTGATTACAAATGTATCAAATAAACATTGAATATCATCGCAATTTGATCTAATTTTAAATAAGTTAAATATTTGCAACGCGATGTACCAACCTGCTTGTAAATTTACTACAAAACCCTTATTTTCCTTTAATAAATGTTCAGTTGGGAATCAACTCTCGTCGTATTATTTCGTCTCCCGACGGCGCACGTTACAATAAGATTATCACAGGTCTACAGGTATACATACATACCTGATCACTGTCTGTACATAGAATATATATGAGAAAAACTTTAACTGGAGGTCTTTATTAACGCAACAGAACCTAAAACAATGATTTTTAGATTTTTGTCTGTTTGTCTGTAGTTTTGTACCCGCTAATCTCCGTAACGGCTTATCTTATTTAGGTGCAGTTTCACTAATATATTATGTTATACTTCACTTAACATGTAGTGTTTGTTTTATTTAAATCGGTTGAGAAATAAAAAAGTTATGTTAGTTTAAATAATCACGCCAAACAATGTCCGAATGTGCGTAATAAGGGACATGTTTCCAGAAGCAAAGCGGGGGCGGGTCCACTAGTTCTTTAATAAAATGTATCTGATCGCTATCTGTAAATATTATTATAGTTACATCAGAATCAATTGGGTAAGGATTATAGTACCAAAATTATGATTAGTCATTAATATTATTACTGGTATTAAACTATTAATCTTACCGTGAAGCCTGCTTAGGTCTACAGCGCACTTGCTTGAGTTAGTCTCCAAATGACGTATCGTTGTGATTTCGAATTCGATGAAACGGAAATGACGCGTAAATGAAACGAAATGGAAACCAAAAAGACACAGACACATTTTAACGTGGGAGAAAATTAGATACGAACATTAGTAAGAGTTAGAACTAAAGTTCGCTGCAGCGCTAAAACAATAAATTATTAGAAAAATTTGATGTAAACATATAGCATTATGACTCAAACCTCAGTGGTTTTTATAATGCTATCCTATCATTGTACCTATGTAACTTTTGTTAAATGATAAATAAATAAATAAATAAATAAAAATAGTTATGACATCTAACTAAACTATTTTTTTTGATTCTTTTTCTGACATCTTTCTTGGTGGTAAGAAGTGGCTCGTCTGCTTTACATAAAATTAGTGCGGTAGAATGGCTGCAATAAATACTTTACTCCAGGTTATTTACCTTTCCCCTTTTACGTTATCAAATAGAAGTCACATATTTCTGATAAGGAAAGGCAAAGCGTTACATAAACCTTCCCGTAATTCTCGGAGAAAAATGTCTTGTCAACACCAGATAGAGGAGACGTGAAAGCGAAGACGTAAAAGACGCACTTTGTCACGTCAACATACAATTCAATATGACATGACTCTCAAAGGATAACGAACAAAGGACAGGCGAATGAAGAAAATGTGGTGCTCGGGAGCGTACGACCGTTTGCTAACGTGTATAATAAGAATGAATGATTGAATGAGATCAAAAGTATTATTCATAATCATAACTGCTAACCCGCCCACGTTACGCTCCGACAAACACAAACGTAACGTTTACAGTACCCGCACAAAATTATTGCTATTCATCTTGTTCAGGCGCTTCATGTCACTCGTTTTGTTATTTTAACTGGCGATTTGGTATATCTTTAAAGAAACATGTTTATTTATCTTTTTATAATTATATTATACTTAATTTATAGAGAAATGTTGTATTTTAATGGCCTTGAGTAGGTATATCAAAAATTTCATTCATCCTCTTGAGTTTTAAAATATCATATTCTTTGTCTTGAAAACTTAGAATAAGTAATGTAGGTATATCGACATCGCAGCTACCATAGGCATAACCGACGCGTTGCCGTCAACTCCGTTCAGCACAAAAATGTACCATCAGCATTAAATTAGGTGTTTCATCCTTATTTTTGTTTTAACCTTTGTTTTGACCTACAACAAAAGAGACTGAAATGATTGGCGCAAACACTGAGAAGCCGCAATATAGTGTAAATTGCGATTCCTCTAAATTTAATGCTCGTAATAAATCATGTCAGGCGAAAAGAATAGCGTCCAAGAACGTTAAAACTTATTAAATATTAGTGACTTCCCTTGCTTCGTTTCAGGAAACTTATAGGTACTTTGCTACTGATTCTATAAAAAATGTCTATACCTACGGGATTATTTAAACTGACATATCAGTTCTATTTTTTAACCGAATGAAATAAAATAAACAACATGTTTATTTAAGCTTACTATAATATATTATGTAACTGAAAATCACATCCATAAAAGTTGAGAAATATCTGATATTAGTGGGACCAAATACACAGAGAAACAGACAAACCGAATTTTTTTTTTAAAAACCATTGTTATTTATTTATGGTCCACCAACAAAGGATACGCAGTTATTTCTTAATGTCCTACTTATAAATTCTAAAATTCGTTTCTAAGTAATAACAGGCCAACACTTTAGGCCACACGACATTGCGTTAATAAATAATCCTACTAAAAGGCACTTTCTCACAATTAACTTCCAAATACGACTTGTTGACGAGCCGTACGGCGCAATGGTTGAAATGCCAAAAAGGCGTTCGAAGGGCCCTGGATTCAATTCCCAGCGAGTCGGAAATATTAAAAATTCAACCATTTATTTAATTTTATTATTTACTAGTTGTCCCAGCGTACTTCGTACCGCTTTATAATTAAAAAATGTTTTGGTGATATATCGACAGCAACGCCACCTATCAGGTCCAATTGTAAATCTAAACCATCCTCGAATCCACTTGAACACACACACAAAAAATCATTCAAATCGGTCCAGCCGTTTTTGAGTTCTAGCGTGACTAATGCACAGCAATTCATTTTATATAAGAATAAGATTTATATGTACAGCACATGTCTACTTTTGCCTTAGTTTCTTCCGCCATACAAAGCCCCAGATTTTACGGTTTATCGGACTTTATTTATATTATTAAACGACTACGGATGATTAATAGCATCCCTTTGTTTTGCAAATGGTGGTCGTTCGTATACACAGCGCACTCGTTCGATTTCCTCACCGAATGACCTTAACCTCAACCTCAAAGGGCTGTTAATACCTCACGTTACAAATAGTCAGTTCTGTTTGTCATATTTGGCATTTATCAATGTAAAGATAACAAATTGGCTTTGAGGTTACATTAATATAAAAATAACGCTCATAGTCCCCCACTAGGACACGTGACTATACTTGACTATAATTAAGGAACACGTTTTAACGGTAAATGCCAAAAGTAAGTTTATATTTATGAGGAACACACACACACGATATAATGTTTAACTATATGTACGCCTTTCTAACACCATGTTTTTAACACCATGATGCCCTTCAGAACATCTTCCCAATTGTGTAGAGAGGTATGTAATTCGAAATTTTATATTTTTAAATCCTAGTGATTAAAAAAATATTACAAAAACTTTGAACAGATAGCGAGGGTTCTGAAGTGCAAGCTGGTAGTGATTTTAATTGGAAACGGACTAGCGCAGAAGCTAATTTAAGTATTAAAGTTTATTCCCAAAGTGCAGTCTGACTGAAGAATTGAAAAACTTGGTAAGTATCTCAGAAATTACGTTCACGATTTTATTAATTCAACATTTCCATCTAAAGATACTACTTTGCAACAATCCGCGAGCAAACTCGTATGACGGTGTATATGTTACGGTAAGAGTGAATAATTGAAGATTATTAATAATTATCTATTATTACCTTATTAATAATTACCGAAAGTCGAGGTTAAAGTGATAAATTTATCGGTTAGGTTAGGTTAGGTACCCCGAACTGCGCGCAAAGTGAAAAATAGGTTCAAATATGTGTCGTGAATTATTAATAATTACTACTAAAAGTAATAAATTTCGATCGTTTATTCACATTTACCAAAACATGTGGTTATTATTAAAAATTTTGTAAAAATATTAATAATTTTCAATTAATCAGATTTACCGTAACATATACATACTTTCATGCAAGAAGTATGTCTCTCCCTTCCGCATAGGAGTATGCAATGAAACGAAGAAAGCATACATACTACATCACATGTACGTATGTATGTACTTATATTATGGTAGGTATGTATGTTGGTGTATATTTTAGTTTGTGTATAATTTTTTGGAAGTTATCCATGTGTTGTTGTAGAAATATCGATTTAAATTACAAATAATTATCGTGGATACTCGTTACTTATTTCAGCAAAACAGCAGGAAACCGAAAAATGTCAGCATTGGTCCGAACGGTGCCATAGGTTTGAACAATTAAAATTATTTGGTAATGAAAAGTTATTTTATAACAATAATTTCAGTCGTGAACTTTGTTTCATTAAAATGTCTTAATTTGTTACAAGTTTGCTTTATTCCAAACAGTTAATTATCGCTTACTTTAAGGGTAGAACGTAGCAACGCCTCTTTTAATTAATATTTGTCTTGTCAAATTTATGGCAAAACTTCCATCTATGAACAATTTAGAAATAAAAAGTTCAATTTATTATGTTTCTGGCAGGAAAACTCGAAAAGAAGTCGACAAAATGACTTGTTTGGAAATAAGATAGTATTAAAAATACTAGGATAATAAAAAATAATATTAGGTTATTAGTTAAACATATCGGTAGGGAGGTCGAATATCAGGTAGGTTGACTATTAAGAATTAAGACGTAATAGAAATGAAATACCCACTTGACAGTTACCCAATGTATAAGACATAATAATTAATGGTGATGGAAAAAGCTAAAGACAACGTTCTTTCAAGCTTGTCAAATCTCGCAAGCTGAGTTAGGATCACTCCCTGCTACTCTGTGGACTTGAAATTTTTCATATTGCTTTAATTCCAATGACAAAACCACTTTATGACAAGCATGCATTGGCTTCAACCCATTAATGGCCCACTGCTGAGCACGGGTCTCTCCTCATACCTGAGGAGGCCTAGAGCATACTCCACCACGCTGCTCTAGTGCGGATTGGTGGAGGGGTTATTGGCCAACCCAAGTGTCGGAAATTTTTAAGCCGCCCGAAGGTATCCGACATGGCTTAACGACTGCTACCAAATGATAACAACCGGGACTGACGGCTTTACGTGCCCTCCGAAGCATGGATGCGCTCAAGAAATTTTTGCCACTAGCGGTCACCCATCCAACTACCGACCGCGTCCGCTGTTGCTTAACTTTGTCGATCACTTGAGATCGACGCAAGTCGCCGGGCTATGCGCTTTTAGCATGCATTAAGTTATTAGTAATATTAAGTTATAGATGCCGGACGATGGTATAGCCACTAACCTCTTCACTACTTTGGATTGGAGCAGTGCGGTGCAGTAGTAACTTCCTCAGTTACGAGGAGACTCGTGCCCTGCAGCGAGTCAGTACTGGAGGACTTAAGTGCAAATGGATACAATATTTGCGCTTCAAACGTTTACTGTAAGATATTTCCAATGCCGCCACACCTCAGACAAATTTGCGGTAATGTTTCAAATCCTTTAAAAGGGAGGAGGGAATGAGGTTACCCGTAATTGAAAGCTCTTAGAAATTAAATAATCTTAAGAGGAAATCTTAAAAGCACTTGTCGAAAATTTGGTGGACTTGTCACATTCGATGCGATAGACGAACTGATTTATGTTTGTTTGCTTAAGAATAAAAACACTCCAAGGCGTCCAAAGGCATCACCGACTCGTTGCCGGCACAGAAATAAAGAGGAGGAAAGTACAAAATACGCACATATGTAAGTTTTCAAAATTAAAGGTGGGTGCGAAATTTGAACCCAGGGAACTTGAACTTGAACGTTGGACTCCCGAACCCCCCGTGTTCCGGAGTCCAACGTACCAATCGCTCGGCTATTACTATGTAAATTAATTATTAGATTTTCATGCTATTTTTATTTCCACAACCACGTAAAACATTTTAGTAAACCGTCGGGTCAAAAAAATCAATAAATTAATTACGCCGTATGCTTCAAAGGCTGTATTTACTGGAGCAGTCATACGTTAAACGTGATTGTATGGTACATTCTTTATGAAGGTAAATTACCTTACTAGGTAATCTTTGTGTTAATATGTGAAGAGTAAATCTTTATTTTATTTTGCTTTATTTGGGAAACAAACAGTGATATATTTATCTACAAAGAATTAAACATTTCGTATCTATACAACTTTTATAAGTTTCACCCCTTTTTTAGAATAACGCACAAATGGAGTTTGATTTTAGAGGGTGATACCTACCCCATCGGCTTCAGCCCTACTTCCATAACTAACTCTGCAACACATCATTATAAGAGTTTTACGAATAACAACCTAAGCGATTAAGTTTTTAGGTTAAATTTAATTAAGTTTATTCGAAGTTGGATTTTCTCAAACACTTAAAAGTCAAACTACGTCATTTCTTCAACAATTCCCTACCGTAAGTGGTATTGGAGGAAGAAGCGGCAAGAAACTCCTAAGGAACTATTTTTCTACTCACAGTTACAGATTGCACTTACTACTACTTACGGCTAGAAAATCAAACTCATGTCCAAGTAGTTATATCTTTAGAATAATCATCAAATAATAATAAAATATGTAAACAAATGTATTTACAAATGCGTAGTCCTTCTTGACATTTATCCTGAACCTTATTAAGACATACAATCCATTATTCAGCACAGCTTCGTACAAAGAACACGTATGTCCGAGTCTCTTGTTGCATACAAATGATACTCCATAATAGCATTGAGCGAATAGGACAATTCAATTTGTAGTTCACAGCTTCCAGAGTCAACGAGTAACGTGAGTGGGAAGTTTCTTCAGCCTATACTTAAAGGAAATTAGATAATTGAATTTAATACTCTCGTTGTTTTGACGCGAATACGTTTTTAAATTTGCTACCATAGTGGGAGGCAATTAAAACAAGTAAAGATAACCAAATAGCGAAATTAAATCTGTATAAAGAGACAGAGACAGAGACAGAGAGAGAGAGAGAGTTGCGCACTCGGTTGCGCACTCACTTGCTCATGTGCTCATTGGCTTGTAGCATGCTCGATACAAACACATACACACACACACAGCATTTCGTTACGTGACGATTTCTACTAAATCGCATTACCCGTAAGCAGCGTTAAGAACTTCGTTCCAATACATAGCAAATGTTTTAGGCATAATTTTACTAACGTGAAGCGAGGGCGTTTACCAGCTAAGAATAAAAGCTTTATGTTTGAAAAAATAAGGATTCTTTTTTTCTTCAATTAACGCAATTATATTTAAATCTCGGCGTAGGTCGAAAACAGGGCAACAATTTCACCAGTGGATTTTAAGCCTGTTTTTATGGGTACTTCTGAAATTCTGAAACTCAGAGCCACTCGTGTTAAATCCGCGTCAGCTTGGCGTCGAAAAGTTTTAATATTTCCCTGTTTTGTGGAACGAAATTTGTTGTGGGGATAGTTACTTAAGATTGAAGTTGAACTCGCGAATATATTTTTGAAAGAAATCCTTTCTCTTAGGAAGCTCGGGCCACAATGAGAGTCGTAAAGTTAGAATTTATTTTTTCAAATGTTGTGTAAGTAGATGTACTTGTACATATTTACCTTTTTTATGGATTAAATACTTTTTTAAATTTGCTTATGTCAAGATCAAGTTATATATGTACCTACTTAATGATTTTATTTTTGTTTATTTACACAAGCAAACCTCGCGACAAGCTTTTAAGTAATATAACTTGGTTAACGTAATAAAAAGAATGCATAAAAATGCATAGTCCACCATTTAGGACAGTCCGCTATATTAGATTTAGAATGACGTTAGATAAACAATGCTTCGTCATCCAAACTAAATGTGTATGCAAAATATTATCTCAATCTGTTCAGGGCAACTGCTTTAAAATTCAGTTGCAATATTTAACCCGAACTTACATATCATACAAATATTGCTAGTTGAATTAGCTTGTAAAAACGTCTGGCCAACTATTATTTTAATAATATTAGAACAACATATTATTACATCTGTATTTTCCTTACAGATAGACAATGAATTTCTGCTACTCGTTAATTAAACATACCAATTCTGTAATAAAGTAAATTTAAATTCATCCAGCGCAATTACAAGATTATCTGCTCTTGAGAACGCTGAAGCACATATCCAATTTTCGAGGGACATGTGATATCTATAGATAATAAAATTAACGGTATCTGTACCTACAATGCATATATTTGCAAAATAGTTTGGGGAACTAATAACAATACCCCCTATTGTTTTAATTCACATTAATTTCTATCATAAAGCTTTGGTCAAACAGCGGACAGGGCGGGACGGCAACGCGACGCTGGCGGGACGTGAAGAGTTGTAACATATTAGCACAGAGTAGTTAAAAAAAGGTAATATTAGCATGTATAGAATACGTCACACAGAGGCGACGTGACGCGAAGCGCCGAGCGCGACGGCTTACATAACGGACGTATCTTACATAGTTATTGTTAGTCTTTTTATCTGTGTGGATGTATGTATGTAGAGGCCTCCAATATGGTTTAACGAGTGCTATTTGACGATAATTACCGGAAACAAAGGCTTTATGTGCTCTCTGAAGCACGGAAACTTTCAAGAAGTGTTTTTACGTGCGGTCACCCATCTAACTAACTAACGACCACGCCCGCTGTTGCTTAACTTGGTCGATCACTTACGATCGACGTAAGCTGCTGGGCTATGAACGCTTCTAGTAGAGTATACCCGTATTATAAGTATAAGGACTGTAATAAGTATCCCATAAGCAGTCATTCGAAATTAAGTACCACTGAACTAAGTAGCTACAATTCAATACAATTTTATTGGATCAAACAAATGTCTAACAGAAACGCGGTGTCATCGTAATAACGCCGCTGTTACCACGAGACAAGGTTCGAGTTGGCGAATTGTTTTTAGGTTTTCATGGTAGAGTTGGCTGTAAACCGTTTATGTTATTGGGTAATGATTGAGTACAAGAGTGTTATGACGTCATATGTTTTTGGCATATTGGACTGTCTGCTACAATTGTAATGAAAGTACGATTTATTGCCAAAGGCATTTATATGTATTACTGTTTAAATAAATGTAACCCGCGGCATAATAAATAATCATATTATTCATCAGTAACTGCCCTCGCTCCGCTTCGGTAAAACTCTTCATAACCCAAAACTGTATTGTTTTCTTTTGTGTGTACACCTTACCCTAAACTAATAATTTTATTTAATTCAAACGAGCTACTAGTTTATAATAAATAAAAGCTAATAATCTATAAAAACAAATAAAATTCTAGTGTCTGTTTGTAATATTGAAATAACAGCTTTTTACTAAATGCATATGGATAAAATAACAATTTTTACAATTTTTGTCTGTCTGTCTGTTTTTTGGGCTAATCTCTTAAACGGCTGGACCGATTTTTAAGGGAATTTCACTAGCAGATAGCTGATGTAATAAGGTGTAACTTAGGCTACTTTTTTTTAGAAATTTATAAATTAAATTTCACGCGGATGAAGTCGCGGGCACAGCTAGTAAATAAATAATCGTTAACACACTCATACTAGGATTCCCTATGTCGTGGGTGGTATGGACAACACGAATTATACATCACTAACACCCATGCCCGAGAACAAACATTTATCTGTTACAACATATGCCCCGGCCGGGAATCGAACCCGGGACCCCTTGTTTCGCTGGCAGGGTCACTACCAACTAGGCTACGGAGTCGTCAAATACCTTAATGTTGTTGCGAATAACAAAGCTTATAATAAAAATTACCTTAGACGTGTGCTCGATAAAATGGAAGGTAATTTACTAAATGAGCACAGCTTATCTGGTAAATTACCTCCGCGTCAAGTAATTGTTTTACTTTGGCGGCGCTTCCCGTAATTATTGGCCTCATTTGTTGATCAGGGAGGAAGTTTAAAGACATTATTTTGTTTAACTTTTATAGATTTCATATTTCTATAGATTTGTTTGCATTGTTTGGCTCTGAAACTACTGGACCGATTTTGAAAATTGTTTCGTCAATGGGTGCAATGGAATCTTAGGTGTAAGTTGGCTGTAAATTGTCCCGGAAAATAAAAAGGATTTTCCTGGTATCCGATTTACTAGTTATTAGTTATAGTCATTCGGTTATATCGCGTACGTTGTCACTCAGTAACGGAAGAATTTTACTGGTATATAATTATATTGATAACATTTCTTTTAGTTTTTATCAACATCTCCTGGCATGCTCTTGTTTCCATAACACTTGCCTGTATATTCGTAAGCGCAACGGTGATTGGCAAGAGTGATTGTTCGCAATCTGCATTCCCATTCGACTACCGCTCGGTTCCTTGGAACTCAAACAAAGCTATGCAATTAGTAGCTCGTTTGATTCAATCGCCATTGAGTTGTGAACATGCAGCCGTACAGATGTAGGTACCCTAATTATTATTGGATTGGGTGACTGAGCTGTGCAGTTAATTCACCACGTATAGTTCAAGCTCAGCTCATAGCGTTCATTGTTATTGGTTACCTACTAATATTATAAAGCTGTAGAGTTTCTTTGTTTGATTGTTTGTTTGAACGAGCTAGTTCCAGGAACTACTGGTTGAAATTGAAGAAATATTTTTGTGTTGGATAGTCCATTTATTGACGAAAGCTATAGCCTATATAACATCACGACCAATAGGAGCGGGGCACCAATGAAAAGTGTTGCAAAAATGGGAAAATCCCTACTAATATTATAAATGCGAAAGTAACTCTGTCTGTCTGTCTGTCTGTCTGTCTGTCTGTCTGTGTCGCTTTCCCGCTTAAACCTCTCAACCGATTTTGATGAAATTTGACACAGACAATCTTTAGACCCTGAGAAAGGACATAGGCTACCTTTTATTGCGACAAAAAGGGATGAAGAGGTTGAAATAGAGGTTGAAAGTTTGTATGGGATTTCTTCGGGTTTTAAGCGCCATCTAGGGGTGAACCTTCCTAACTTAAAGAATAAGAACGCCTAGCGCCATCTCTTAAAGAACCATGAAACTTTATATTTAAGCACTTGATAATAAGTTTCCCGAAGCGAAGCGAGGGCGGGTCGCTAGTATTTAATATTTGTAAACGTAAAGAACGAGTCCGCAGGTTTGTTGATAGGGGTAAAGTACTGACATCGCTACCTGGTGAAACTCTAAAAACTTAAACAATTTCCTTAACTATTTAAGCTATATTATAATATTTCTGAACATAAAACATTGATAAATCGATTCTTTGACCCGAAATAATCTTGGTTAATTAACAAACGAGCTTACCTGCCTCCTGACTGTAAGTGGTCACCACCGCCAATGATCGACAGCACCGAAAGTATTACGAGCGACAAAAACTCCTGGTATTATTAAGGGTACGGTCAAACAGCCGACGGGGCGGGACGGCGACGTGACGCTAGCGTCCCCGTTGTAAGCGCGCGACGTGACGCGACCCGCCGAGCGCGACGGCTCTGTGTGACATATTCCATACTTGCTCATACGTTACAATCTCTTCACGTCCCGCCAGCGTCGCGTCGCCGGCACGCCCCGTCGGGTGTTTGACCGTACCCTTAAGTAATATCGTAAAAATAGTCTGCTGTAACAACATACATAAATTAGGGATTACAGGCAACAAAAATCCGAACATAAACTTATCAGTCACATGTCTACCCCGACCCTAGACTCGAACCCAGGATCTTTCGACTAGCATTAATGATGTCTATAAAGTCGGCTACTTGGTCGTCTTTTGTAAGTAGCAGTCATTTTATGATTAATTAAACTAATTCTTCGAGAAAAATGCGGTTATTTTCTCCATTTCAATTAAAAATCAAGAGTTCTCTGTAATTTTCGCAATTTGCGAGTAATTGCTCACTCAAATTACCATCTTGAACAGTCTGCTGAACATTCCTTAATTGCAGATTTTTCTAATTTCACGTTGACGTGAAATAAGAAAACATAGTTTAAATTACGGTTTAGTATTATTCATCTTGAAGCGCTATTAGCCCGGCAGCAAGATCATAATTATGTAATTACTAACGTAATAGTTACCCCTATAGCGCTTGGTTACTATGCCGGACGACCGTTTGAAGGGTTCGATTCCCAGCGAGGCCACAGAATATCGGAAATTCGAATGATGACTCTAAGGATGAGATCTATAGACGATACTTAGCCTTAGCTCAGACTTTACTTACGAAAAATTTGCTTTGCAAAGACTGCGATTTGGTGTTTATAGACATGTCACGCTGAGATTGTGCTCAGCATAAGCTAACACCGCTAATGCCATAATACCACTATTGGTTTCATTACATGCAATACACCTGCAAAGTTTTTCCTAAGTATAGTCTGAGCTAAGGCTAAGTATCGTCTATAGATCTCAGCCTAAGTCTCTGTTCTCGGTCCTAATGTGTTGTCTAGGGGAGGCATGGACTCAAGACGGATGGAGCTTACACCCTGCGACATTGCCCATAATAACCTCATAATAACTACAAAGGAATATAACTCCACATACATCCAATTTACTACAAAAGTCATTACCGTTAAGTTTAACGGCCGCATCGCAAACACCATTAATTTGACAACCCATTAACCGAATGCTCTGGATTTCAATACTTTGTACTAATGTGTTTATTACGGACTCTCTATTGTGTTAAACAGCGTTTGTCTAGTTCTGCGTTGGTGTTCCGTACAGGGAGTTAAAATTCTGTTTGCACCTCACCTGTTATACAAAATTATGTACGAGTTACAAATTAATTATCACTTTGGTGAATAAATATAAATTAAATGAAAATTTTACTTTCAAATGGTCAGAACTGGACCAAATTAAAATGGGACCGGACTACACGCCACCAGAAGCACCAGCTTTCAAATAAAAAAAGAATAATTATAATCTGTTCTCCCACTCGAAAGTTCTGAGGTAACAAACATAAAAAAACAATCGAATTGAGAACCTCCTTCTTTTTTGAAGTCTGTTAAAAGGGTGACTATTTACGTAAAACGCTTCAAAACGTAAAAATATATTACTGGTCTCAAAAAATGCGATAACTGGCCACACAGGTGTCCACAGGACAATAATTCCCGTAACGAAGCGAGGCAGCTGGTCACTCGGTTAATAATTCAACAGAAGTGAAAAGGTTACGCCATAAATAAATCTGAAGCCCTGTGACCTCAATAAAATGGCGTCCATTACTGCATTGTTAATAATGGCGTGATTAAAAATTTATGAGGCTTGCTTCATTGTTAGTGCAATATCGTTTAGTATGATAGGAAATTTATAGTGAGAGGATAATAAAATAACAATCGATTGAATATCACTGATGTAGATCTTTTTTTGGAATTTTAAGGTAGCGAATGAACATGCAGCACCACTGTTCCGCTGCCGCCGATGACTTACTGTAGCTGACATAGAACTCAAGGTTGGACGAGGATGGTTAGTCCAGTTAGCAGACAACACCGTCTGCTAAACATTAGTTAGTTTGTTAGTAAGTACGAGGACTGGGGCAGGTTTTGTTAGTGATATTTAGACCTGTTAGTTGTTAGTAATATATCAATTAGTACTTTTTAGAATGAGTCTAATTCTAATTCGGTCACAGATGTGTTGCCACCGTTGAAGACTACAATGGTCTGTAAAAATATAACCGGATCCACAATTTTCAAAGTCGAACAATGTCAATTGTCATAATTAAATAACACTGGAAAATCGAGTTACAGATCTCAAAGGCAAACCAATTTGGAGTTTAAACCAATATTTCTTGCATCCTGCTGACTAACGAACGCAATGTGATTAGGGCTCTCCTGTTGAAAGCTTTTAGGCTCTGTACCGGCCAATTTAATCTAGACTGTGTTTGTGATGAACAGGTTATTATTCTGTTTGTAATTCAGTCGTGAAATAATTTAAAAATATGTATGTATGTATTATAAAAGTGAGTACGTTTTAGTGGATAAGCTGATCGCTTCCTTCTTGCCCGGCATCACTACATAGTATAAAACAAAGTCGCTTTCTCTGTCCCTATGTATGCTTAGATCTTTAAAACTACGCAACGGATTTTGATGCGGTTTTTTTAATAGACATAATGATTCAAGAGGAAAGTTTATATGTATAATAAATATATTAAAGTTTTGAAAGTCGGAAAAAATCAGGTTTCCCGAAGCGAAGCGAGGGCGGGTTTACTAGTATAATATAATTATTAGGGAAATAAATCACAATAAATAACGATCCAGGATTCGTGGGTGCAATGGATTAAACACAAGACAAGAGCAATACGCGGATTATAAAGCTTATCACTCTCGAAATAGGATAGGACACTTCAGACTGATTTGATCCTTTAAATCTCACAGTTGAAGAGCGATCTATAAATGCATTGTAGCCGATATTATGGTGAATTGTAAACTGAACTTCTTTATAATCGAACATCTGAGTAAACGGGACAGCTAGCTTTTAATTATATTATCTTCTTCACTCGTCAATGCTGCAATGCCCCTAATTGGTTATGCATCAACGCTAGGCTGAACCAGTATTGATATAAAGTGGGCGCAAATTTGCTTTATACTCCAATATTCATGCAACGCGCGTAAGGCCATGAAAATTCATGAGATAATGTAGCTCTCGGAATAACTGTTCGAAGTTTTATAACGTGGAATTAAAGTTTAAATACGGTTTTTATATTTTTCTACGAGAATAGATTGTGCTGTTCAGTTATGTTTCTACACATAGAAAAATAGCTTATTTTTTTTTAATAAAAAGTATGTTTTTTATTATCATTATTTAATAGCTGGTAGAGTCCAAATTTTTTGGTATTAGTGACCGCACCCGCTTAATCTGTTAAGCGGTTTCTGAGATTAGCGCGTATAAAACCACAGGCAAACAGGTAAAAATTCTAAATATAATTATTTTGGGTTCTATTTCATTAATAAAGACCCCTAAATTTAATAACCCCTAAAGTTAATAAAGCTTATAAAGTTAGTAAAAGTTTTTCTCATTTATCTTCCATGTACAGACAGCAATCAGTTACAGATTTATTATATCTAAAGATTAAGTCGGACAATTCACAACACGACACAAATAAAACATTACTAACACCCATGACCCGAGATGTGTCACATAATACCTGCCCCGGCCGGGAATCGAACCCGGGACCCCTGGCTACGTAGGCAGAACCACTACAAACTACACCATTTCTATACAATTCTCTCTTTTAATGTTTCTCCAAAGGCCTTCCTACGCTATTTACTTAGTGCAAATTACACTCAACCTGGTTCAATATCTACCCTATTTGAGGAAAGGGTTCTAATCCATGTATGCGCTGTTCTATTGCGAAGTGATATGAGTTTTTTGATTGTTTCGGTGTTTAGTTTGAGTGATTGAGGAATTGTAGGGAGGTGGTCGTTATGTTTTAATACCAAGAAGGAATCTGTTGTGCCTTGACTTAAAAACAGCTTTCCGATTAGACAAACTGACTTTTTTAAGAAAAAACGTCACATAATACCTGTCCCGGGAATCGAACCCGGGACCCCTGGCTACGTAGGCAGAACCACTACAAACTACACCATTTCTATACAATTCTCTCTTTTAATGTTTCTCCAAAGGCCTTCCTACGCTATTTACTTAGTGCAAATTACACTCAACCTGGTTCAATATCTACCCTATTTGAGGAAAGGGTTCTAATCCATGTATGCGCTGTTCTATTGCGAAGTGATATGAGTTTTTTGATTGTTTCGGTGTTTAGTTTGAGTGATTGAGGAATTGTAGGGAGGTGGTCGTTATGTTTTAATACCAAGAAGGAATCTGTTGTGCCTTGACTTAAAAACAGCTTTCCGATTAGACAAACTGACTTTTTTAAGAAAAAACGTCACATAATACCTGCCCCGGGAATCGAACCCGGGACCCCTGGCTACGTAGGCAGAACCACTACAAACTACACCATTTCTATACAATTCTCTCTTTTAATGTTTCTCCAAAGGCCTTCCTACGCTATTTACTTAGTGCAAATTACACTCAACCTGGTTCAATATCTACCCTATTTGAGGAAAGGGTTCTAATCCATGTATGCGCTGTTCTATTGCGAAGTGATATGAGTTTTTTGATTGTTTCGGTGTTTAGTTTGAGTGATTGAGGAATTGTAGGGAGGTGGTCGTTATGTTTTAATACCAAGAAGGAATCTGTTGTGCCTTGACTTAAAGACAGCTATCCGATTAGACAAACTGACTTTTTAAAGAAAAAACGTAGGTAAAGAAAGACATTCAAAATTAAGTAACTTGAAACCTCACTATGCAATTTGCCGCCAAATTAAATTTTGAGTACTGACATGACATGTATTTAGCGATATTCGCAAAAGTCCCGTAAACCGTTCTGGAGCTAATTCTGAGCGTAGTATCCGGTCTTGCTCATCATAAAATTGCATTGTCATCGGAACTACAGCAATATGGAAAATCTTATGTCCGTAAAAAGTTTTTTTTTATTTCTTTATTTGTTTAGGGGTTTTGATATGTTAACATATATGTCAGCCCCATTGAGCGAAGGGAAGTAGTTGTAATTTAGCAGGATTACCTATACGAAATCCAAACTTTAATGGCAGGGAATCAGACACTGTATAGGTACCTACTCGTACATTACCTACAGAACTCAAATGAAGACAATCCGGACTTGTGAAGATAATTTCTTTCTTTACTTTCATCTCACATCTGAACTTGTCTAGTCCTATTAGTTAGACAATCGCTCATGACCGATAATGTTATTCCCCGGATATTATCAAGGACGTACACAGTACACAGAACAGCTGGAAAGAATTCCCACGCGGCCCTTGATTTCATTAAAACGTATACCTACCTTGATTGCGCGGATGTGCGGATGAAATACGCAACTTATTCGTACGCAGAACAATCTATAAGTTTTTAGACAGATAATCGGAATGTAATTCTCATTAAATCTAGCCAAAAGCTGAATAGTGATTTAATCTTAGGGGGTCAACTTCACTTAGTCAAACCTGGTGTAATATTCTCGACTAGCGAAGTGCAGGACTTCGTTTCGGGAAACCTATGCCTGAAAGTAATCGCTCATTTAGCGATAAGATCGCCTTTTAACACTAAATTATATATTGTTGACCTTTTTCCTGGGCAGCAACATATCTGTGATTTGAATGATGAGGTTAAATTTCTGAACTTCGTTTGGGTGTGTTCTCGTCTTGTGTGTTGTCCATGTCACCCACGACACAGGGAATCGTAGTGTGGGGCTATGAGTGTGTAGCGTTATTTTTTTATCTTAAATAAATAAAAGGACGAAATTCGAAGCTGTAACAGAATTATTTTCGAGAGAGTCTAACGTTACATATTCACACAAAACATTAAATGCCCTTTGGAAATAAAGCGGGCCCAGATACAGCCCGCAGTATCGCGTCACTTCTGACGTGGGTCGGACTGCTGTCTCCTCTCAGGCTGAGATAGATGATACGAGGATGTGGGGCTCCCGGGTTAGTGGCTTGGAACTTGGACTTCCTTATATGAAGGGCCTGACTTCGATTCTAGTTAGTAATCGTGTGACATAAATTGTTCATCTTTAAATGCTTGTTACGCACAAACAACAATTATCGCTACAAAATAACAAAAATTATCGCTGATTGCTGTCAATACATGAAAAATATGTGATACTATAATATGAAATATTGGAATTTTTTTTAACGCAGTAGACCCTCCAACAATAATTGTTAGAATGTTTGTCTCTTTGTCTGTGCCACATTAAGCGTTAAATCTCAGAACTCTACTACACTACTAACTCAGAACAGAACTCTGCTACACTCCTAAATCTACACCCTATGCACGCAATTTTTATTCCTACCACCTTTTTTTGTAAAATCGCCAACAATCAAAAAACGACTCATCTGATGGTAAGTGATCACCGATGCCTATTTAACAAAACAGAAGACAAAACGCCAACGCCAAGACAGAATAACGAATACGTCGCCTTTTGACATCAATAACTCCTAACCAATGCTTTACCGGCTGAGGTAGAAGAGAAAATCAAGATAGAATTAAACTATTTCGGAAAGTCATATCATGTAAGACCAGCGATAGAACAGACGTGATATTTCAAGTCAGGTTACGATTAAATTTTAACGTTTTGACGAATGATAAGAAAATCGATTAATACTTGAGAATAAAATGTGATGGATCTGCGATCAAGTTGACGGTATTCGAATAAGCTCGTTAATCATACAGCCACTTGTCACAATGATTGATGATGCGATGAATCTGGTAATATATTATTTTAGTAACATGTGAAACAGAGATGTGGAAAATTTAAACATTTTTTGAGTAAATTGTAGATACATCGTCAAAAAAATAATTTTCGTTTTGCCGAAAGAATAAATCCTCGCTTTTATAACACGTGTTTGAACAGTTTGACACATTTCGTATAAAAATAGTGTCTAACTATTCCGACCCGACACAATTGAAGCATTTATTAATTAGCAGAATTAGGCCTCAGTCAACCGTTGTCTGAACATAGTAAGTATTTGGTCATAGTCGTCATAAAATTGCATTGTTATCGGCCCTTGACCTCTGTGCAAATTTTCAAGTCAATCAGAATTCTTGAAGTTGGTGAAAATTATGCTAAAACATTCCGTTACATCGGTTCAATGTAATAAAAGCGCGCTAAAAAGACGAATCGACCCAAAATGTAGGAGAATGTACGTGTATATTATTGAATCCCCGTATCTTGGTTGAGGCGAAATTAATTACGTAAAAGAGGGAGGAACTTGCCGACGAAATTATACTCGTAAATCTCCGACGCTACAACTTTTTATAAGAAAGTATAAGTATATTAGATGTGAGTCGATGGGTTTTCTTTTATACATGAAGCATTATAAGAATTATGTTTTATTAATATTAAGTACGATGAATAATTGTTTATCCCATCCAATTGTAATATCTTGTATCGATTTTTTTCCGTATTGTTGCGAAACTGAGAAAACTTAGTAGTAACTAAAAGGTAATTAGTTATAAATATTCTGGAAATAGTTATTGCTTAGTGATATTCGTTTTTTCTTTACTAAAAATCATATTGTGAAGCCCAATTAATGTTGTATATTTCTAGTCAAAATAAATGTTATTTATGAGTATATTCCACGGAAAACAGAGACAGGGTGTATTCACCCACTTTATGTCAATTTGAAGTGTTATTGAAAGCGAATATATAAATCCTCTTTATTCCTTCTCCCATTAGAATCTGAAATTCTGAAAATAGTTTATGTGATTATATTTATCCTTTTATTGTGCGAATTTGAAGTATTATTTAAAGCGAAAATACAATACTTTGATCCTTATTTCAAAAGAAATGAAAAACATCTAAAAACAGTTTTTAGTGATTAAGATTATTTATAGGCTTTTGAATAGTGAAAGCTGTATTAATATCGGCTTACTTTTTTATTTATTTTATTCTGATATACAAAACAGAATAATAATAAATATCTATCTACGAGACATTAACCGCACTGCGAAAAATGCCATAACCGAAATGTTAAATTTATCGGTAGGCAAAATAAATCTGTATTTCGTAGTAATACCACAGCCAACAAACACAAATACATATTATACCACACCACCATACCAAACCACAAATATACTTCATAAGTTTTTACGTTGTGGTAAAACTATAGAAAACAAAGTAAAATTTGAAACTAAAATATTTATGTCAAATAGCATAAAACATGCACCGAAAGACACACGAACAGAATGACAAAACGATAAACTGGAAACCTCACAGTCACTACTAAACAGATTTGCTTTTGTACCATGTACAGAACCTTAAAAGGCGTGATGGTGTGATAGTACTAAGCCAGATCTATGAGCCTATAAAGTTTCATAACATCACTACGAAACTTGGGAACGCGAACAATATCCCCCTAACAAGTTTTACGGTGGCTGTGCCCGTAAATCTCACCTCACACTTGGTGCAAAGTGTGTGCTTTAGCTGGTACTACATAATAACTATAAATCATGTACCATGCTTACGCTATTTTCTTCTATAGTTGGCCTTATTTTAAAACACGTTTCAGATTTGGGTGCGGTTTTGGCATTACAAAAATGTTTGTTTATATGTCTGTCTGTCCATCTGACTGTCTGTTTAAACTCAATACTCAAACTCAAATTATTTATTTCATGTATGTATTAAGACAAGTTAATGATTGACAACAATCACACCTGATTGGAACTTTAAGTGTCTAACTGACGGTTAGTCATCCTAGTCCCGATTTGAGTATCATTCTGTATCGGCACGGTTGTGGGCAGCGGAAAAGTGGTACTGCATGCTCGTTTAATTTAATTCCAAGCCTCTAAGCTAAGTTACCGAATACTGTATATTATCTGCATTGCAGGAATGCGTGAGAATTCTTGCGAACTGTGTATCTAGGGACTATAAAACCTTTCGCCTGTTGAGCCTCACGAAATTGCGCCCTTTACAGATACGTGAATGGCACGAATAACTCCGATTCTTGATCAAAGTCTGTAGCGTTCGTCGAAAATTTTCTGTTTATTTATTACTGCAAAAAGTATAGAAGAGTCTTTATAATCAAAGGTAGAGTCGTTCAATGGTAAATTGTCAGCAATACCCATACACTAATAACACCCGAAGAAATCTTACATGAGACGACCCCGCAGTCTAGTTGGTAGTGACCCCGCCTACGAAGTGCCCTGGGTTCGATTTCCGGCCCAGGCAGATATTTATTTGACAGATAAATGTTTGTTCTCGGGTCATGTGTGTTCGTGATGTATTATTTGTGTTGTCCATGCCACCCGCGACACAGACAATATCAAACACATATTCAGAGCGAGAACAGAAATTTAAACTCACCATTCAAATTTCCGCCTCGCTGAGAATAAAACACAGAACCGTCGTGATGTTCAAAAACTTACATCGAACATTACTAAACGATTTAAAATTCAATCTATTCAAACATAATTTTCAGTTCAAAACTCCGCTGTTAATCAACTGTGGGTACAACAATAGACTGTTTAATGAAAAGAATCACTTCAAAGAGTCTTTAATAATTCCAGGATGATTTGAGTCAACGCTGTGAAGAACGCGACGAGAATACAAAAGCTGGAAATTTTAACTGAACGCTTGGAATTCGTATATTACGGCAAATCTCTTTTACTATCTCAGATTCCACAAAAGATGCCAGACTTTCAGAACATGGACATTCCACAAACTAGGTTTCTCAGACCAGACTATTTGGAAATTGGAGACAGACTACGGATTTTAGTGATTCCAGACATTCCAGGAGGATTTTTGGAGATCACAGAGTCCTCTTTAGGTAGTCTTCGTATTGGAGGATAGTCTTAAAAGATTTAATGCCGTAAAATACAGAAGCATGGGTGAATCGTCAATAGGAAACCAGTCACTTTGATTCCTACATTTTATAATATTTAGGAGACGTGATAGACCCTGTATATTTCGCAGCCGAAGGGTAGTGCTGCCCGTTTGATATCTACACTCACATTATATCACAAGAAGATAGATTAGTATTTTTGAATGTTTGTAACAAATGAACTCAAAAACTACTGGACTGATTTCAAAAATCTCTCCGAGTAACATAGGATATACCTATTGCATAATCTTCATTGCATTCGTGCGGAGTCGGGCGGCTTATTAGGATTAAAAAGATATAATATAACTCTGTTCCGTTCTGTCTGGTTCTGTTTACCATTTTGCGCCATTTGCTTCTATCCGCTGCTTCCAGCCTTCATATCCGACTTTAGAAGCGGATAGGTCACGCTTGGTGCATTCTTTGAAGCATATCTGGCTTACCGACATTTCTCTTTGCATTTGCTAACATAACTATGCTACTAATAAGTATTATAACTTACGTAACTGGCTAAGACGAAATGTGGCGACGTCACGAAATTGCGTTGTTGACATACAAAAGACATTAGTGAAATAGAAGTTGAGGATACTGATATTTTAAACGCAAATCTACACCAGCTTGAAATTCAACTCTTACTTGTATAAAATAAGGCCCAAATTAGACTGTTCCAAGAATAACAGACTAAGTAAATTGCACTAATTTGCGTGCAAATATTGTGAGGATTAATGTTATATAAATATAAATGGTTTAGTACCCTCTTGTGTAATGGAAACTAAAAACAACATTTAGACCTTTGCACGATAAAAGATTATGAAACAAAAGGATACTTATTCAGAGATAAAACACGAAATCTTAAAAACTGCTTTACTTATGAAGATAAATTTGGCAGAAAAATATGATTATGATTTGAAGACGTAAGTTATGGAAGGATTTTATTTCATTCTATCCCTAAGTTGGTAAACTAAGGGATGAAAGTTTGTTTAAAAAACAGTTAAAAGTACTTCCGCGCGGACATAATCACGGGCAAAAGTTAGTTCACTATCATTTAGTAGTATGGTTACACAGAAAATTCAATTTCCATTCCAATTCATAAAGGCAAACATTCTCATATATGTCACATATGTCTGCCTCGAAATCCCACTTGAACTTTTTCATATAAACCAACAAATACTTAAAACTCGTCCCTTTTTCTTGAACCCACAACTGTCCCAATGCTGGGCACTGGTCTCGGTACAGGACATAGTCCACCACACTGACCAAAAGCGGATTGGTACACTTCACACAACCTTATGGAGAACTCTAAATTGTGCAGGTTTTCCCATTGTAATTTTATTTACCGATGCAAGTAATTAATTTTTAACACGCACAAAAGAGAATTGATAAACTTATCTTATATCTTATACTTATCTTATATCTTTAAACTCGGAATCGGCTCCAACGATTTTCATGAAATTTAGTATATAGGGGGTTTCGGGGGCGATAAATCTATCTAGCTAGGAATCATTTTTAGAAAATGTCATTTTATTCGTGTTTTTTTAGTCCCAATTTAAACTGAAAAATATGACTCTTCCTGACATCTATTGGCGAATAATAATACTAATATTAATTGCTTTAACGACACGACAGCAGATGGTGTTGTTAAGTAACATGAAGTCAATGAGTGTTTTCTTATTATTAATAATATTCGTACTTAAATGTAATTTCCAAAAAACACAATTTATAAAAAAAAATACCGTTTGGCTATCGCTGCTTACTCCAGATACAGAAATTTTGAAAATCCTTAAAATTTGTTCACAAGTAAAAATATTTCCGCTTTGACCCTATCTACAAATGTTATCCCTAAGGAAGCGTAAGGAAAGGGTTTTTATGTTCAGCAAACTCATAACACGCTGTTATAATACGCCCTGGGCTTAAGGGCATCAGCCCTGCCAGCTAACTTCGCCCTCAAGGGCACTATGAGCCGTGAAGAATAATATTACTTAAAGTATGTTCGTTAAGTTAGATTTGTGGCTGGGAGTATTATTTATCTTCCTGGTTTATTACTGTCTAATTTGCTTGTTGTAATAATAAAACAGTGCTCAAAGCCCTGCGGCTGGCGACGATGAAGTGAAGCAACAGCGGGCGCGGTCAGTAGTTGGATGGGTGACCAAACATAATAAATAACGACATAAAAAACTTCCGCCTTCGGTTTACCTAACCCCTCCACCAATCCGCACTGGAGCTGGTGAAGTATGCTCTAGGCCACCACAGGTACTAGGGGAGACCCGTGCTCAGAAGTGGGCCATTAATGGGTCGAAGTCAATAATAAAAATGTACTTTGATGTAAATAACCGGCAAACAAGCCAGCTAAGTGAACATCGTTGCCTGTGGTTATCAACACCAAAAGCATCTCCGATGCGTTGCCCAGAAAAATGGGAAGAGATAGGCTGTACCTACTACTGGCTCCCAAGCCCCCAGCAGGATCACGACAGTCGTTTAGCGGCTGACTCAATGAGGGGGTGTTAGCTGGTAGTGGCCAGCCGGGCTTCGACCCTACCACCAAGCCGGGGCTGGCTTCTGACGCATCTTATGTCTCCCTGGTCTATACGACTTCAATAATATCAACTTCAAACGGCAAAAGTTTTAGCATTTGTGATTTAACCACGTGACATCACAAGGCTTATGATCTATTCCGCACACGATGTCACAATTTGGTGACCTCTTCTGCCTTAACGTGTGACGTAATTATTATGGATGGATATGAAGAAAACATAATGAATAACATTATGAAACCTCAAAAAGTTTTGTTCTGTTACAAGGAAAACTCTTTTCTCTCTAACGTCTCGTAAAGTCTTGATAACCACCGAAATAATAAAACAAGATTTCATTATGATAACGCTTTGGCGAGGCTGTTTGTTCCTTTGAAGCTTTCGAGTGCGGGAATGACAACGGATGCGTGGGTTAGTGTTTGCCGAGTTTCAGTGGCTTGTAAGGTACAATATAACCTCTGCTAACTGGACTAACCCTTGCGTCCGTCATTTGAGTGTTGTCCTGGGTCGGAAACGGTTGTAATGGACGGCAGCGGAAAGGTGGTGCTGCATGCTGGTTTGCTACATAACGTACGCAATTTGACTGATCATGATATGCCATTTCGGTAGATTATTTAATAAAGAAAGGGACAACCTATTAATTGAATGATATGAAGGGCTTCAACCATTAATATTTCAAGAGAGGTCACCGTCAATCGATTCAATATATTTCGGGAGTGACGGAACATTTCTACACGTCTGTACTCGACTATAGAGACCGTGCTGTGTTCGAACGTGTAAGTCTGCTGGCTTAACAAAACAGACGCTGCTGGCGCTAGTAACTTGTGCAATAAATGTTCATTTGGTTTTAAAGGAGCTTTGAATTGGGAACAACAATCTGTGAATGAAACTGCTAAGTATTATGACAAAGTTATCAAAGTAAGAAAATCATTATGTGCTAAGAGTGCAGTGTATAATGAAAGTGCATGTTTTTATTAAGTTGATGACCGTCAATTAGTCTCAACTTGAAGCTACTTTCGTCTTTATTTGAATTTTCATGGTGTTCATTTATATAAATTTATAATGCAAGAAACTGCGTTTAAACTTAATTTTACTACATCCACTGAATCTCTGAAACTCAAACCCGATCAATATTTATTAGAATGATAAAAGGTTTAAAACAAGACCTAATTTTCTTTAATATCTGCATGTGTGCCACCCGCACCACAGAGTATTCCAATACAGAAATATAAATACTTGTATTTAAATTTTAGAAAGAGAATAAGTGCTAATTCAAATTTAAATCGTATTATTTTTGTACTGTATGCTCATTTGATATGAAAAATGAAAAGAAAAATCTAACGATAATTTCGTCGAATTACATTTTTTATTTCACATTATGGCGTCTAGTTGTTGCCATTGATTAGTACATTTTGAGTACTGTTAAGTTTTAGTGACATTCGCAAGATAAAGAAGCATAAAATCAACTGTATGGTCTCTAGAGCGCCACAAGGGAACAAACAAACATAAACGTAGATAAATATATCAGGTAACCTACTTTGCGTCGCAACTCGGGTAAACGTTGGTATAATTCTGGTGCCAGCGCTCGAGCCAGTGCACTCGCCTCAGTAAACACACTCGGGTCGATCAGGCGCTAAAAGCGCCGCATCGCATCCGCATAGCCTTCCCGTTCTGCAAGTTTCGGGGTTCTTGCGGGTTCGTGAGGTAGTATCGAACACAATGTATACAAATGCAACAAAAAAATACAATACAGTTCATGTATTTTGAAAATATACTTGTCACGTTTTTTTATGGATGCAGAATTAACCTTCCGCTGCCGCACATGACACCTGTTTCCGAGACGGAACAAGACGTAAATCAGAAGTAGGATTGTTAGACCTCTAAAAAGGTAACATTTACATTCGGTAACTAAGGTAAATTTAAGGTAAGGTAAAGGCGGTAATTTAGTTCTTAATTAAGTTAAGTAAAGGCGGTAATTTAGTTCTTAATTTAGTATCTTTCTTCCTTCTTCTATGGACGGCAACATATGGGTGTGATACCCCACGTAGCACCAGGATCTTGCCTGCTCATTTGTGGACTGTTAAGAGGGGGTATAAAGCAAAATTGGCAATCGTAGATTCAATTTTTACAGTAGTAGATCAAGTTTCTAGAAGCTGAATAAGGACATAGATAAACTTCATTATATTATTGAGTGAATGTAAGAATCAAAAACATAAAAAAATTAAATTTTCTCGATAGAAAAAAATCACAAAGTTAGGTCTAATTTTCAACTAAAATCATTTTTTTTTCAATATGGTGCATGTTTTTGAGTCAATATTTTAATATTTTACGCTAATTAGTATCACGGAGGGATTTGTAGATCGATTTCTAAATCAAATCTATAATTTACGAATTATTTAAATAAAACCACTACAGAGCGCGGGTCTCACCTCATAGCCGAGGAGACCTAGAACATACCCCACCACGATGCTCCAGTGCGGATTGGTGGAGTGTCACCACGGCTTTTTACCAAAAGATATAAGTAAGAATGATACTCAAAATACTTTAATTCCATTGTTCCACCCAAATATTTCTCAGAAATTTCTTGTGTTCTAAAGTCACCTTCAATTTCTTCAGAAAGAATCCCTTCCGTAACTTTCGACCGGACAAAGTTTTTGGTCCTTTGTGAAGTAAAGTTCTGCCAAAGTTTGACTCAAAGCCTCTTCTACGACCCTCTAAGTCCATTTGGCATCTGAACGCAAATTTTCAGCTCGTATTACACCTGAGATAACCATTTGAATGCTGAATTTAATTTGAATTTGATTTGTTGGTACACGATAAAGGCTAGAAATTTATTTTCATTCGTTAAATCTTAATAAGTTGTAAAATAAAGTCCCCTGCCGCGTCGTCTGTCTGTTCGCGATAATTTTAAAAACTACTGAACGGATTTTCATGCGGTTTTCAGCAATAGACAGAAGGATTCGTGAGGAAGGTTTAGGTAAGTAATATATCATATTATCATACTCATGCCGCCATATGGTTGTGTTTGCACTGCCTGAAGGTTGACTGAGAGAGAATGCTTTTAACATTAATTCCGTCTCTGTCTGCTGTACTGTTGTATGGTGGATATTATTTATATAAATAAATAAAACAAATTGATTGATATCTGTCGGTGCTGTACATGAACGATATTTAAAAAATATATAAGTATCTATTGGTCTTATAAACGCAAAAGATCCCATAACAATGATTTCTAGAATATCTCTAGAATTTTTGTGGTTTTCTCCACGGTTATGAATTAATGTTTATGGATGCGGTTTTCACAGATTTATTGATGTAAGTTTTGGTTTAGTGATTGTTTAAATCGGTTCAGTTATAAAAAATATTTATGTAAATGTAAGGTTTTTGTAAATCATTATTATTGTGTATAAGTTGAGTTGGCTTAGATGAGGGACATTAAAAACAACTAAAAATGGAGATTAAATCAGTTTTAAATAAAATTATTCACCATACCGAACCCGGGACCTTTCTTATGACAGCCAGGGTTATCACAAAATAAACTACAGAAGCTTAAACCATACTGGTATGGTTGGTCAACGATGTTGAAAAATAAACAATATTTTAAGACTCTTACTAAAAACTACAACAATAATGTTATTTCATGAAAGTCCTGTAATTCTTTTCCATCTTAAATTTTGAACTAAAGCGTGTATTTTTCGTATATCCTATTCCTATTCCAGTGCCAGTAGAGAATGGTACTGAAAACATTTAGTTTTAAGCTTTATACCAACGTTATACGGCTGGCTTTCAGTAAAACTGAGGGTATATAGGTTTGCTCTTGAGCTACTTTGTATTCGATACGGCCAATCAAACGAATTTAGAATCTATAGAAAAGGACGCTAACGGTCCTAAATGGGTCTCTGTAACTTAATTTATTTGTAATGAGTAGTATACCTATATGTAAGTAAAATAGGTTTCTTTGAACGTTTTACGATTGTGTTGATTGTGTAGATATTTCGTAACCTCGCTAAAACTCGAGAACGGCTGGACTTATTTGGCTAATTTTGGTTTAGAATTATTTGTGGAAGTTCAGAGAAGGTTTAAAAGGTAAGTAAAAATGAAAAAATGCTTGGAATATAGTGAAAACCAAAACATTCTGAGGTGTTATGAACTTTCCGGGTCAGCTAGTGATACATCTATAATACAATACAATTATACAATTGCTTCGGTTCTGAAAGAGAAAAGAGTAAGTGTACGTTATTGTAACAAGCCAAAGCTAGGTTTACAAGGGGCGGACTTAATGCCTATTGGCATTCTGTACCAGTCAACCCATTTTAATGAAACACACCATCACCACAAATCTTACAAAATTATTTTTTTGTTTGAAACACACTTTTTGGAACTGCTAGTCGGAATAAAAAATATTTTTATGTAAAGCCAAGTTGCTTAGGAACGCCAAGGCTATAATTTTAGTTAGACCTCATTTGATTTTACCGAAGCGAAGCGGGGGGTTTGGAGCTATATGGGTCCTGAATTCATCATTATTTTATTATCATTGAGCATTTGATCAGCATTGAGTCAGAATTTTTTACACGTTATCTTATTAAATCTTAATCTTAAGTGAATACAAGCACGTATTCAATACTTCCCATGCAGCTAAGATTAAATTTGCGCGCGGAATATAGATTTCCCGACTTCAATTCAAAATTTCAACATACAACTACAATAACAATTGAAACATTTCTTCCTCTTTAAGGGATATTAAGGGTAATAAAATGTTATTGTTAAAATATAACGCGAAATTAAATGGTATAGTACTCATGCATCGTTTTTCAACTATTTTATTCAATGTCAGTATTGATAACGTCCAGCCCTCTTCTCTTGTTTTTAATAATCATCTGTCTATTCGTAGTTGGCTTACTTGCTAACCAGTAACTTAACAGGACGTGATGAGATGAGGTACGGTGAAACAAGGTGAGGTGAGGAGAGCTGAGGAGGTTTAGGAGATGAGAGGAGAGATATGACGAGGAGGGAGTCTTCCAAATGCTTTTGGCCAGTGTTGTGTGGAATCTTGTCAATAATTGTGATTGAATAAAATGGATTGGAAGACCGTGCACGAGTATTTTTATTTGTCGTTTATGACTTTATTGGGACCCAAACATTTAGAGTAAAAAGTTATACTCTAAGCAAACACCCCACTACAGCTCACCACACTTCGTCTCTCCGATTCCTACTAATCTTCCTCGATGATTCTTTATTTTAGCGGTATAAAATTCCTGCGACAGTTCCCATCGCTAATTGCCGTGCCAAACGCTAATTCTTTTTTTAAATACAACCACAAAATAAATGAAACCTGATGTAGCTAGTTCCACAAATACTTTTATTTTCAATACATAAATGTACATTTTCTCCGACTTTACAGTATTTTTAAAACTTTTGACTTAAAACATCAACTAACGATTACAGAACAGACGGAGATAACACCATAACAATTTCAGGAACAAACAGTAAATTTACTATCAAACTGACACCAAACGACAAACAACAAAGTGTTTCTCTAACTAAATACAGTTTTGTTAACACTGCAAAATACACAACAAAGTCATTTGTGACTGTGTATCTTTAGGACGTTCGTTTGTAAAGCCGCTTATAAGCAAGCTATCTCAAAAGTGTATAACGCATCACCTTTCCCAAAGCTTGAAAATTACATTGATAAGTTATTCCTTGATTCCTTGAGTAACTTAGAACTTACCATTTCTCGTAATTAATATCAAGCAAGTGACACAATACAATGTTAGGCCATAAGCGCTTTGCGATACGAGTATAGCGTTATTTTAGCACTGTTTTAAGAAAATAATACTTGTGCTGTAAACGCATTGTATCACACGCGCAATTTTAATGTTAAGACTACCCTCTAGTAAATTTACAAGCAGTCCATTGTATCCTCTTTGATTATCATGGGTGGTGCGTAAGGTCCATGGTAAGTTCCGAAGGAGTACGCGTATGGATTCTGTAACAAGACATTGTACTTGAACACTGTTGTCATTATCGTCATCATCGCAACCCATAACTGTCCCACTGCTGGGCACGGGTCTCCTCTCACAATGAAAGGGGTACATACTAGTCCACCACGCTGGCCATTTGCAGATTAGCGAGCTTTACAAACCTTTGAGAACATTAAGAAGAACTCTCAGGCGCGCAGATTTCCTCACGATGTGTCCTAATGCGCACATAATTTTTGAAAATTTAAGGTGCGTGCAGGATTCGGGTATTATATTCTGAACTGTTTTTAATTACCTTTTTAGTATTGTAGAGGTTTGGTGGATAGTTGGCGGGGCCCGGGGACTTAGTGGCCTTGCCAGCGCCCTCTAAGCGTGCGCCCATTGAGTAGTTGGGAGCCCTGTAAAAAAACAGGAATACAAGCAATCTAATTAAGAATTTTTACTTATGACATTGTTATGTAGACAGTAGTAGACAGGGACTTGTGACAGAGGAGAGGACTGACGACTTCCTAATCAACGAGCTATAAAGTATAGAGGACGCGCATCCATACAAACAGTCATTCGAAAATGGTACCAAATCACTCACGTGACTTAAACCGCTAAAAGTTCACAATTGGTTCTTATTTTATGCCGCATTACACAAGGCCAGCCGTGATTGGCTAATTTCAATGTCAGTAAAAAACAAAAAACTGATGAACAAAAGAATGACGAATGTGCTGACGTTGCCTATTAGGCCTGGGCATAGTATTCATTACGCTATTTTTGATCTTACACTTCTAGGTATTATTTTTCGTTGTTCCTAACCCATTGGCTTGTACTGAACCTGGCTGCAAAGTGAGACGTCTCGGGGTCGATTTCTCTCTCTCGGAGTCGTCATTTATATGACAGATGAATTTATTTTAATATTTATATAAACTCTTTATAGAATTGCACGTCGTTCGTCTAGGCAACCCAACGGTATGACAAATGTTTGTTATCGGACCGTGAGTGCTCATGTTTTATTGTTGAACAGAGTGTACAGACCACCCGCGACATTGAGAATCCTACAGCAGCGGTATGTGTAAGCATTTACTTAAAAATTAAAAAAAAAATTAAAACGCTTCCAACTCACTTGGTTTTATAAACATCAGCATCTCTCTGGAAGTACACAGCCGGGCCGGGGGACTTAGTTTTGGGATTGAATCCGACGCGCGCGCCCATCGTATACGCCGGGGTGCCCGGCCCCAACCGGAGCGCATACGCGTTCGGTGCCGGCCCCACTTTGCGCGGCGCAAACCCGAGCCGCGCGCCCATCGAGTAGGCTGGGGCTCGCGGCTCCCGGGTCGGGGGACAGCGCTCCGGCGCATGCGCCCCCGGCCCCGGCGTGCGCAGGATTGCCCGTGTTGGAAACCTTAATTGAAAAGCATTGTTTAATGTGAAATTATTTTTAATTAAAGTCAAGGTTTTATTTGGTTTTTGGATAGATACATTTTTGTCGTCAGAAAAATAAAATCTTTATAACATAAGGAAAATGTTTAAGTATTTTCTATTTTTTGTATGGTTTTATATTAGTCAATATGTATAATACCTACACCAGCTTTATTTGAAAATAGCGAAGAAATATAATCAACGAATAAAAACCAGAGTGTCAGTGTACCTATGACAATATGACAGCTGTCAACAATTCTATGAAAAGACATGTTGCTACAGAATATAAATTTCCCTTGAAGGTTTGAAACCGATATACCTACATGGAGAATTTAATAAAAAGTAATCCCTTTAATAAATATAATATAATTATGTGAATATACACAATTAAATAGTTTAAGAAAATTTAAGCCCGACGCACAGTGGGACGAAAATCAGCTTTCATAGACATAGGAATGTTAATTCTTAAATATCGCTGTTTCTGTTGGATATGGCTTTTGTTTACAGTAACTAAGCCTACATATGTAAAAAAAAGTAATTGGGCATTTATGCGAATGATTTATATTGTTTTCGAGAAAAAATTGTATAGAGCTTTCTTGAAAAATCCGATTTTCTACGGACCTGCAAGTCAAACCGTAATATCCTTCTAGGGAGTGTTACTACTAATTATTTGTAATTTTTTGACATATCACATACAACGGTTACAGCTGCAGAATTTTTTTTAAAAATCGTTAAGTATAATGTACATTTTTTATTTAGTTTAAAGCTTAATTTTTCGGCATCCACTCTAAATATTCTCTAAATGAGTGATAAAAATTGTGTATTATCATTTTGTAAGAGCATGCAACCCAGACACGTTGTAGAGTTAATAAGTTATGAGAAGTGAGGGCAGTAAATAATTATACTTTTGTTCATTTATAAATATCATATATTTATTGTTGCTAGCTTATTAAATTATTTAAATGAGCTTAAATATCAAATACTATGACAAAAAATATCAAAAACACTTGATTAAAAAAATGAAAAAATGTATACTATATAACATTTTCCTATATAATATTCAAATAAAAATAAAGAACTATTAATAAAAAATTAAACTCTCCTACTACACACTACTTATGTATGATAATACTATACAAAACAATACAAGAAATAAATAAATAAAAATGTCTATTTATCTCTACAAACAAGGCCTCTTAAAGACTAGAGTTACAAAAGAAAAAAATAACATTACTAACTAAAGTTTGTGGGAGGGGAGCTGATGCAAGTCAACAGACCCCATGTTTTGTGATCAGAAAAATTTGTACAGGGCAATAAAAAATTTCCTTAAATGATAAAAAAATGTATAAAAAATAAAATAAAAATACAACAAGCACTTATCTACTAATTAATCAAAATCGCTTTCATCTGATCCCAATTCAGAATCAGGTTCCAAATTGGACATATCTACAACTTCAAATGGAGATTCTGGAAACTTGATCAATTCTAAAGTTTCAGCGAAGAAATCCTTACCTTTCTTAGTTTCCAATTTCGGTCTTTGAGAAGAGATTAATGGATCAGACGAAAGAATCAGCATATTTAATATATCGGCATTTGAAGCTTGCCTGGACATTTTTCGCGAATTATGTTCCCGAAATCTCCTAAAGTCTTTGTTGCGGGCCTCTGAGGCTTCTTCTGAAAGCTTACCTATCGGAACAATGTTATTATTGGCGATTATGTCTGCACCATGTATCAGCAGCTTATGAACGGTCGATGACATATGGTACCAATCATATAACTCCACGTATCTTTCTGCAGTTTTACGTGCATATTCTTTAAATTTCATTAGCTCAATTACCTCTCCAGATGTTATTGCTTGAAGAATAACAGCAAATCTTCTGACTAGCTCTTCATCCAACCCAGTGATGGCTGCAGTTATATCGGGGAACTCGAAGAACCTTCTTGCTGTATTCCCGTCATTTGTTGTCCCTGAGCCTTGTTTCACAATATCAATCAATAGATTGAGTTCATCTTTGAATTTATTTTGAATTATTCTTTTTCGATTCTCTAGCAAATCCTTGTGCTCTTGTCCTCGTGCAGCCCACTTTTTGAAGTCCAGTCTGTATGCAATATGTAAAAGGCATTCCATCGTATTTATACGAGCGTGTAACGATGATAGTCCAAATTCGTATACATCACTGTTCACTGTTTTTGACGTTGCAATATCCAAGCGGTTCATCTCTGTAGGCTTAGCTAAGCAGAGATAACACGATGCATTCGATCTGGCTTCCGAAAGATACGTACAAATTTTAGCATCAATCATTGTCATCTTAAGTTGATGGCTCACCTTGTTTCTGTTGCAATCAGTGGGGATAAGCAACTTAATTTCGTCGTCCATTTGCTTTTTGTGACTGATGACCACTTCTTCACTTTCCTTAATAAATGTGAACTGCACTGGACGACAATATAACGCTGAGCATGGCTTGGGATTCAACCACAAAATTTCGTCTCCATCAGTCAGGCTTAATGGCACCAAGGACGTCATAAATATGCTTGAATCTTCTTGTTGTCCATCCATTTTCTGTTTATAACGACTTTGGTTCGAAGCACCATCAAAGCCCCACTTGGATATTAACTTTAAGTCCTTATTTTGCACACTTTCAGGAAGACTTTCCAGGATCCTCTTCACTGTGATGTCAAGCAATGCTTGAAGCGTAATTCTTGCTGATGAATCCGTTACAGTCACTGATTGCTTACTAGGGTAACACTGTTTTTTTACTTGCTGTACTTTATAATATGACGGATAAATGTCAGTTGCACCCTCTCGGATGGTAGTCTCTCTCAGCGTCATATATTGCCACTTTGACAATTTCAGCGAAAGAAGCAATCCTAGTGCTTTTTCTGGAGTAAAGATAACTTTTTTAACTGGTTTGTTAATCATTTCGTTAAATTTTGTTGCTGCTTCTGGATTCTTCAACATATATTCGATAACAGATGCGATATCTTCACGACCTTCTTCCTTTAAAAGAACTGCAGCGGAATATGCCAATTCATTTGGATTTTCATTTTTGTGATCATCAGACCTTCTCTTCTTTTGTTTGCTTCCAAGATCTTCAAATGCTTTCCTTGATGTTTTTGTCATTGTCCCAATAGATGATGTCGATGGTCCTGGACAGATTGAAAGTGCACTAGGTCCTGGCTGTTCTTCTTCACTGGATTGTGGCATGACCATACTGATTGGCACGCAACTTGGCCAATCGACATTAGACTGAAGCCAATTTTCGTACTGCTTTCTGAATGTATCCAGAATGCGGTGAGATTTCTGCCATCTTTGTGATGCAGCACGTGTGAATCTTCGACAAAATTCCTTAAGTGTCACCCGATCTTCGTCCGAAATGCTATCACCAAGTCGATTTACAACTGCACTAAACAATACTTCATAATCGAATGAAGTACCTTCCCTTCTCAGCACAACAAACAAGTCTAAATTGGTACGCAGACTTTCCATTTTAAATATTTCACAGTTCGGGATTACGATTTAATGTTAACAGCACAAAAGTTTGAAATAAACTGAATTATGTGTTAAAAATATTGTAGATTTATAGTTGTTATAGGACTGATTTTAAATGATTAGCAAATTGACGATTTCTTAATTACTCTCTTTAATAATAGTTAATTAGTGCTCATATCTTTACTTCTTTATTATTACTAGAATTCATTCCTAATTAGCCAATCACTTTTCAGAATAACCTACCTAATTACCTAATCACTTTTCAGAATAAAATAACAATAACAATTTTTTTTGGTATGTTCTATTAGAAAATATAATTGTTTACTTAGTTAATATCACTTATTCACACCAGAAAGGTAATAAAATGTAATTAGTACTTAGTGTTTAAAAAACTCAATGCAATAAAATTAAATAAAAAAAGGATCACACATATCGATTTTTAAAAAAAATTCTGCAGAAGTAACCGTTGTATGTGATATGTCAAAAAATTACAAATAATTAGTAGTAACACTCCCTAGAAGGATATTACGGTTTGACTTGCAGGTCCGTAGAAAATCGGATTTTTCAAGAAAGCTCCATACAATTTTTTCTCGAAAACAATATAAATCATTCGCATAAATGCCCAATTACTTTTTTTTACATATGTAGGCTTAGTTACTGTAAACAAAAGCCATATCCAACAAAAACAGCGATATTTATGAATTAACATTCCTATGTCTATGAAAGCTGATTTTCGTCCCACTGTGCGACGTCCTGTTTAGACAAACGCCGTTCTTGGTGTGTCGTCGGCCCCTATACTTGAAACAGAAACAAAGATGCTTAGCAACTGACTTCACGGTAGAGCGGAATAATAAGGTTCCTACGAGACGGTTAAGTCAGTCAGTTTATTGTTAGTGTATTGTGTAGTAGTAGTAGTAGTGTGTTTAATATAATTTATATTGATTTAAAATTTTATGAAACAAATAAAGACATTTCACTCTTAAAAATTGTGGTTATGTCAAAAATACTTTAAATTGTTTTAAATAATGACAAAATAACATCACACTAATTGTCAGTTATTGTAAATACATTGATGATTATTGCACAGTGGATTAAAAACCAATTATTATGGTACTGAAATTTTTTTGCAACACCTACTCGTATCTATTAATATTAGTGTCGGCATACCTGGCCCCAAAACTCCAAGCAGGGGTTGACACGATCCCATCCCGGGTAACCCGGTCGATGCGGTACGCTGGCCCCGGGCCCAGCGGCTTGATGCGGAAGTTGGCCCCAGTGCCGAAAGAATACATGGGGTTCCGCCATCGCGACGGGTCGTGACCCACGAAGCCGACTGTTGCCGGTAACTTGTATGCCCCAGGCCCCGGCCCTGAAATGTTTCATTTTTAAGCGACTTCAAGAAAAGGATGACATTCCCAATTCAACAAATAATATCTTCCATCGAACGCCAATGGCATGGTAATAGTATCATACAGTGTTAATGCCTACAGCCCCGCGCACTAGGGCCGCCTCTTTCTAGTTGTAGTGAATGTAAGTGGGTAGGCTCACGCTTTCTGACTACAAACCCACACGTTCGATCGTCCCTATGGCGCTTCTGTGGCTGTTGTATAGTAATACCCCTACAATAATACCATACCGCTTAGGTAGACGACCTAAGCGGTATGGGATGTCTCGCAACAGCGATAAGAGATAAGTCGCGATAAGGAACTTATTTCTAAAGTCTCAAATGGAGGCCTTAAATGGGTTCATACACCAAGCCATTACACTTTCAATACACTTACCCAATGGTTTCCTAGACATGATTTATATTGTGGATTTGATATTGGCGGTAAAAACACTAAAATTTTGTTTATAAAACACTTAAAATCACTGAAATTTTACAACATAATAAATAAATATTTTTGACGTCATCTGTCGGCCGCGGCCATGGCTTGATTTGATTTATTTCAAACTTTTCTTTCAAAAAGGCGTTTGGAATGTCGAAAACAGCTAGTAACATTTGCCTTATATCAGTGTTTATTTTATTATCTTGTCAAGACAGTTTTAACCTTATTGATTATTGTCAAAACCCACGCATGTTGATATTCCGTGCTATTATACTAACCTTTGTTCTAGAGCAATAGGGAAATAGGGCCATACCTAAATATTATAAAAATGCATATTTATCACGCCCAACAAAATGTTTCAAAAGCATCCCATAATATATAATAAATATCACTAATACACTAAACTTGTCTTATGTACGTTATTTTTTAATTCTACTACCATTTCCGAAAGGTGCCTTAACATAGAGGAGAATAAACGGAAAGAGTACACCTCAATGCCACTTAATATTAACTTAAGGGTAACTTAAGGCTAAGGTATAGCAGCAGCCGTATTTTTGGAGCCGGCTACATTTTTTTTGAGGCAACCATCTCAGTCAAGGGTAGCAACACATCTGTGACAGAATTCGAACGAAACTTACTACTTAATAATTACTAACTGGACTATTGCTAACAAAACCTAACAGGAGTATCACTAACAGTCCCTGCCCCAGTCTACATACTTACTAACTAACTAATGTTCTTTCTAACACCCTGCTAACCGGACTAGCCTAGGACTATCCTAGTCCCCAATTGAGTCTTGTTCTGTGTCGATTACAGTTGCCATGGGTAGCAGCGGGTGGTGCTGCATGCTACCTTAATTCCATAAAAAAAGTTACTGTTACCAATAAAATGTTTTGTTTACGTTACAATGATTAAAAACGGATAGCATCCCCACACTAACTTGCAACAAGCAATTACGTCCAAACTAACACAGTACTCTGTAACTAGGGAAGTTATTAAATTCGCTTTAAAATAGGCACGGTAAAAAATCCCCAAGTTCAATCATTAGAAATAACGGTTTTAAAATATTAAATTTTAAGATGTAAGGGGTCTTATCCATCCATGAAGCCGATGTACCCTTCTCGTGGTGTACCCTGTTCAACAACGGACGAGGTTACGGCGTCCGGTCTCGTTTTTCAGAAGTCGTTAAACTCTGCCATCCAGATTAATCCTGAAGGTATCCCAGCTTCCTAGCCTAGGTTCTACCACAATCTTGCTGCTGCCAAACACCGAGGTCAGCAACGCATCGGTGATCCCTTTGGTGTTACTTATGTCCACGGGCGATTGTGACCACTTACCATCAGGTAACTCGTGTGCTTGTGCCATAATCCTGCTTGCTTTTTTTGATGTTCCCCCAGGAATGGGAAATTTGAATTTTTTTAGATTCACTTTGTCATTTTTGTTAGAAAGTAGACCCTTTTAACATAAAATGTCATTAGTGGATTTATTTTAATTATACTGGCCGTCTAATTAGCATCTGAGATCATGCTGGGCCTTAGCTGAATATATAATTTTCTATAGACAATCTCTGAATACGAAATGATTTGGTACCCAATTATGTACCTAAGTATTTGTTTAAATACTTGAGTTTTTAGTTTCCGCCAAGACTCACATCAAGTTAAATCATATGTCAATAATTTTACACGCAAATATAGCTGAATACTTACTTATTTACTTAACAATTACTTAATATTTTATATTAATAAATTATGCAATAATTGTTTATATTTATCGTTTTACGCCCAAAGTTTATTTAGAAAAAAACTTGGCTACAAATCTGCCGTGCAGCTATGATAGTGTATCGTGGCATATTGCCAAATGTAGGTGTTCGTTGAATTTATAGTTATGTGGCGTCCTCTTAGACCCTTATTTATGAGTTCTGATGCTCGTTATAAATTGTCTGTATGTCACTTTAACTGTGACATATCTGAATTTAAATATGAATCTTGCCACCTTTTTAAATCCGGCTCTGCAAACCGATACACCTAAACGTTATCCAATAGATTCTAGAAGGAAAGTGTAGAACCCTATTACAACACTTCATATTACTGATGTTCATAGGCGGCGACGTAAATTAAAATTAAAATTACTGCCTCTCTGGGAATCGAACCCAGGACAATTAGATGTCTGTCAATCAGATATCCTTTCGTCCCGTATGTCAAAGCAAATTGAATTATTTCAGCAATAACTTTAAATTTGCCAAAAAAAACATAGGTATTCAGACGTATTCAGTCTTGTATTTTCAGAATATGTCCACGCTTTATGCCATCTTTAAAGTAATGAACTGTAAACTGAACGTGCACTCCGCGGAGCTAATGGATGTCTCGAGAGCCAACGCGTCATCATTCAAGTCAACCAAGCAGTTTAACTTGTACTAGACAAGTGAATCTTTGATGTCGTTTTAAAGGCAAATTTAATATGACACGACCTCTCTCATGAATCACTCTATCTGTTGGTGAAAACCGCATGAAAATCCGTTCTGTAGTTTTGGAGTTTATCGCCAACAGACGCGGTAGGGGAATTTGTTTTATAATAAGTAGTAATTATAGTAATAATTTAATGCTTGACTACAATCCCAATGATTGGCCACAATCCCACTAAGCCGACCAACCATGCGCTGCTTGTAGTAAACACTTTCCATATTAAGTCCAATTGCAAGATTCATCCGAGGAGGTATTGGATTATACTTGCATAAAATGGTACCTACACCTTATTTTAGGCCTTAGGGGATAAATTTGTCAGAATCTTTTAGTGCTTTCCCGCAACATTTATGGAATCTCTGTACAAAGTTTCATGCATCCTTTGGTGCAAACGGTGCAGTTTATTCAGGAACCGTTACCGTTTTATTAAAAAGATAATCATAAAGAAAATGAATACGTCCACCTACTTTATTTAAATTAATATAAAAATCCATAAGCTAGCCTATCTGATTTATTTATAAATCATAATCTAAAACTCTCGGTATTGCGCTGCCTTTCATAACATGCTCTGAATGCATTCTGTGGAAGTAAAAAGGCTTTCTGCATTTAAATTCTGATTCTGCGTTAACCCGCTGGAGATTAAACTGGCGATATTGTTCAGCGCTGCGCCGGCTATGTGGATAACACTGGATTCCATTCAGTTAGGTTTATATTTATTTGATTTGAATGTCGTAATTATCTTAACTAGACACCCGCTCTGTGTTCGAAATTCGATCGCAGAGCAGACTCACGCAAGAGGGATTATTCCACTTTGCCCCACCAAGGCGCCCCACTGCTGGGGCAGAGTGGAAAGCTTTAAAATTCGCAGTGTAATCTGCCCCACTAAATCGATTTATTGGGGCAGATTCCAGGGTGGTGGCTAGCCAGTCGGGCTTCAGCTCTACCACCAAACAAGGCCGGGTTCTGTCAGCTCTCACGATACCTCTGCGGCATGGGATTGGGCTCAATATAAGTACGCCCCAATACGGCCATACGCCAAGCAAGCTAACGAACATTGCAAGTTAATTAAAAGCTTTTAAGGTGAAATATCTCTTAAGTCGACGCTGTGTCTTTTAGATAAATTCGCTTTATGAAATGATGTATAAACGTAGTCATTGGTATTCAGATGTTGTCCGGGCGTCGTGGGTTGGGTCGTGATGGTAACGAGGTAACTTCAGTCGCAGTTACACCAATAACCCAGCGCGTGGCGTTCGCTGGACATCCTTTTGGCATTCAAATTTATTCAACAAAGAAATTTAGTAACAATATTTTATTAATATATGTACATCTGTACTAACTAATAATAAATATGTAACTAGTCTGATCGTGGTCTTTATTAATGCAATAGAACCTAAAACAATGATTTTTAGACTTTTTTTTGTCTGTCTGTTGCGGTTTTGTACGCGCTAATCTCCGAAACGGCTTATCTGATTTGGGTGCGGTTTTTATATTTATACCTATATCGTGGTAAGCTTCACTTAACATTTAGTGTTTGTTTTATTTGTGACCCGAAAAGAAACATTAATTATCTGTCACATAAATATCTGCCCCGGCCATGAATAGAACCCGGGACCTCCTTCGAAGGCAGTAGTAGTTAGCAGTCGTAATAAATTCTTTTCATATTTGTATTGCTTTTTCAAAAGTGCTTGCGGTCCATTCTGAAGATCACAATCTACATACCAATTCATATGAGTGCTCTCGGAGTTTCCATTTTGAGTTTCTCTGGAGAATTCTCTTCACGAACTCGTAAGGAACATGTGTATGCATGGAAATCGTAGGATATATTCTTGAAAGCTATTCTTATTCCGGTCTCAAGTCTTATAATACTTTTATAATGTTTTGTTTATGTATAATGTAAAACTATAACCAATTGAAATCTGTACCTATCTATTTTCTGTACTTGAAAGATATTTAAGAAAAGCGGATCAGTCCTAGACAATTTTAATATTTTTTCTTCATTTATGTGTTTGTCGGTGCGTTTGCCCTGTCGTATTTCAGAGACAGCTGTACCTATTTGAACGCTGTTTTCACTTATGTACTTATACTAAACTTAGGGTAATATTTAGTTTATATACCTAAAGTTTTATTTAAAAAAAAAAACAAAAAAAAACGTGAATTTAGAGAACTTTTTCGAAGCGGAAAGCGAGCTCCGATTTTTTTACGCTCAGTGAAATATGTTGTACTATGTAGTAATTAAATCATGAGATCTTCTAAACATAAAATATTTAAAATTCTTTTTGTTCCAGATCAAAATGAAGAAACGTGACGTAGTGCTCATTTCAATACTGAGCTGTGGCGCACTAGCTGTCTTTTTCGCTCTTGGCGCCTACCTGTACTTGAGGCGCAGGAAACGAAAGAGAGAGGACGACGAAGATGGCACGAGCTGCGCTATACGGTAAGTTTAGGGTAGGTTATACAGTCAACGGGTATAAAGTACCTTTACACTCGGTAACGAGGCTTGTAAGTGTGCGCGCCGCTGCGCCGGCTGTTTGTACTCATCGTGGAACGCTACGATTTCGTCCGATGATAAATCTGTGGCTATTCTAAACTACGTTCATGGCGGCGTAATAGCGCAAACTATACGAGTATAGCCTCGTTATTAACTTTGTATGAACCTATTCGTTATAATTTACCTAACCAGCACACAGACAAATAAATGAACATGCAGAGGAAAAAAATTCAAATTCAAATGATTTATTGGAACGAAGTTCCTTATCGCGCGTTGTGAAAGGGGGCTAGACGGAAAAAATTCTTACGAAAAGTTGTCACGACACTTTTTGCTATAGTAAGCTATTGTAAGCCGTGCGGCGTGCGCATGTTTTATATTATTAGTATAACATATATAATAGTTATATATATATATATATATATATATATGTATGTGTATTTATATACATAATCTAAATATTATATATTTTTTTTAAATTTCTTCACTAATTAATCGAAAGAAACTTCGTTCCATCCGGGTGTCCCTTGACACCTCTCAAGTTTTTTCGTGGAAGGAACTGATAGTTCACTTAACGCAAGTCAAAATTTACTCAAACATTTGCGATTTATATAATAGTACCCGGATGATGAGCTTTGCTCGGTAACAACGCAATAAAACGACGTTTTCTAAAAATGAAACCTAGCTAGATCGATTTATTGACCCCAAAAGCCCCTGCATACTAAACTTCACGAAAATCGTTGGAGCCGTGTCCGAGATTCAGATTATATACAGATTGAATAGGTAGGGTAATCTGTATCTACAAGGTTTTTTGCGGAATAATTGGCACACACGTACTGCGTTAACAGACTTGGCTTAGGAAACCCATCGGCGACGCTCTATTGGCAATCAATAGGAAATTTATGGCCTTTGGACATCCCAATACTTCCAGTAATGGTCACACCGAACGGTCCGTCCACCTATGCCTGTACTAGCTAGCTTAGATTGGTATGTATTTGAGTTTTCTATATTCCACCATAGCTTCTAAATACCTGAACTTTGAATGTATGGGATATAAGTATGCGTAACCATGTTCATGACATTTATGAAGAATTAAATAAATTAATAGAAGAAAACATTTCATTTATAAAAAACATCGGTAAAGTGCAAGGAGTAATAAAAATAATATTGCGTTTCGTAAATTTGTGTATTTAAGTACACGCACCCAAAATGTTACTAAGTATCTATTTATTTAAGGCGCAATTTGGGTATTAAAGTTTTATCGCCATTTCAACGATTTATAGGATTTTTTTACTATCCTATAAATTACGATGATAAGTACTCGTTTATTGAAGGTAATTGTCAAAACATTAATTGCCAGCTTTTTTACAGAACCAGAATTCTTACAAGATTTTGTCTATTAACCCGCGGAAATCCAATTTTCGAAATTCTAAAGTGCATAAAGTAAATATTTTTAGTGATTCCCGTGTAGTACTCGAACAGGTAGACAGACAATATTTTTACGTACGTAATAACCTCAAGAGAATTGTCAGCCTTATGAATATGAGGATAAAGTAAATATCAGATTATCTTAGCAAAAGAAACTGAAGAAGACCTTTTAAGATGGCAGCTAAAGATAAAAGAAAATCTTAAAGTTCAGGTGCTCCTATGTCAGCATTATCCGGTTTCATCGATCGTTGATCTGAGATAGAACAGATAATCCGTTTCACATCGACTCAAAGTCCCTAGTCATAATTTATGTGGGTCAAAAAGTAATAACACGATCTATTATGAATATCCACCAACACCACCTGGATACCTGGCGTTCGTCCACAGTTCGGTTCACACGTCACTTCCTGCCACGTACGTGTAAACTGTGGAACGAACTTCCTACAACGGTGTTCCCACAGTGCTATGACATGGGGTCCTTCAAGAAGCGGGTCTTTCGCTTCCTTCGTGGCCGGCAACGCGTTGGTGACGCCCCTGGTGTTGCCATTGTCCATGGGCGACGGTGATCATTTACCATCAGGTGACCCGTCTGCTCGCTTGCCTGCTTAGGCCATAAAAAAAAATATATTATGAATATTTGGCTGTATTTGGGCAGCCTAAAATACTGACTTTAATCCAACGCCGATCGACAGCGTCAAGGCCTCCTGCTCGGTGGCAGGCCTCCTGCTCGGTGGCAGGCCTTCCCGTACCATTTCAACCGTGTAATAATTGTTTTAACAGCAATTGTGTTCCGGTTAGGAAGGTGTGGAGCCGGCTACACTTTTTAGAGGTGACCATCTGAGTCCTGAGGTTAACAATCGGGTGGCTCGTTTGATGTTTTGTCGGTTTATACTACAGAACCTAATCTTGCATTCGTAGTTAGACCCTAATTTGTTCTATTCAAGGTTCTTCACATTGTCACTGAACATACACATTTCGAATGTCATGTCAAACGCATGGTAGTGTTAATAATGTGACTTATATTAGTATTTCATATGTTATTTATTAATTTGATGTACTTCTAATGCATTATTATTATTATATTTTATGCTTTCTGCACTCGTTCTTAATGTGGATTTCAACTATGCCCATTTCATACTCTTCCATCCGCGTAATTTTCGGAAACAGGGCTTTGCAAAGTTTTGCTACACGTATTAAAATATAGATAAATACATTTAAGGCACAGTTAGTCGTGCAAAAGTTAATAAAATGGTAATAGGAAGCAATATTTGAAAGATATTACACGTCCCGCAATGTTCTTTCGGCCGTTGCCAAATATCTCTCGATAGTGTACGTGATCTGACTGTCTTATTTCGATTGAAAATTAAACAATGATCGAGATATGATATTTTTATTACAGAATCTTTAGTACTACCGCCCGCCACGGTACTTGGTATCATTTCTACCGTGTAATGATTGTTTTAACAGCGATTGTGTTCCGGATAGAAAGGTGTGGAGACGGCTACACTTTTTAGAGGCGACCATCTCAGTCCTCAAGGGTAGCGTAGCCGCTGTGACCGAATTAGAACAAGGCTCTGACTAACAATTACTAACTGGACTATTACTAACAACTAACAGGACTAACTATCACTAACAGTCCCAGTCTTCATACTTACTAACGAACTAACTAACTAATGTTCTAACGTCTTCTAATCGGACTAACTATCCTAGTATTCCTAGATTCAGGGACGACCGGCGCGTCGTTCGACGGGTCCTGGGTTTGATTCCCAACGAGGCGGTAATCAGAATGATGAGTTTAATTTCTATGCTAGGTCTGGGTGTGTGTTGCTTTCTTTGTGTTTTGTCTGTGGCGCCCACGACAGCGAGTAGTGCTACCAACCAAGTCTTACCGAGAATAGAATAGGTACACTAGGTACCGATATGCAATAATAATAACTATGTACTTAACAGTACCTGGAGAGTTCAGAACAAAGATTTATGTAACCGAAATGTTTACCAACCAAATGGCCAAATCTCATGCTTCACCGATCATTTTATTCCGCGTCGTGCTATCGTCCCCAATACCTCTTACAACTTTGATAGATAATTCATGACAGTCCCCTTATCGAATTACCGAGTCCAAAACTTTGTTAGATCAATACCTTCCGAACAATCGCAGTTGCTTGGTGACTCTGTCAACAGTTTTATGAGGTATTTTTATTACTAGTGGGGAGCTACCACAATGGTGAGTCAGACGCCGAACGATTCGTGTTTTGCTGGGGAATTGAGTGTACTTGGTCACTTCTGTCTGAATCTTAATAACAACACACACACACACACACACACACACACACACACACACACACACACACACACACACACACACATCAGCAGGAAGACACCTGGATTTAGACAAATTATCTATTTGTTTTCAACGTGTATTCAAAGGCAGCATGGTATACTCATGTTAGTACAACGTCTAACAAGAGTATACCTTATAAGAGTATACCTTTAGCCATTTGGCAAAACAATTGGAGTTAATACGGCTTGATGGTACAGAACCCTACGTGTGCCAGTACGTCGCGCACGTGACCGTGTAATTAAAAAACTGTTCACAGTTTTTCAATATTAATTAAACAAATCCCTGATTTTTTTTTTCGCTTCGTGAAAAACACTGTTGTTTTTCGCTTCACTCATATTTCCTTGTTATCGTTACAGCGTCCTTGGAACTACATTTTTATGACCGGACTTTTTATCGCAAATCATTTCGCGAGGCATTCTGTGACGTTTTTTGCGATTATTAGAAATCGTTACAGTGTGCTAATATAATGGTTCAGTAACTAATGAAATTACGGACGCTTTGAATTCCACTGATAGAAAATATTTTCATAAGAATAGCGGCATACTCGTAGCAGCGATAATTTTATTTGACTATGTTTGCGAGTTCGACGTTCAGGTACCACGTAATCACTGCTTGCAAACGAATAATAGTCAAATAAATTTCTCTAACTCGAACTGGATTACCTGGAAACATTGGCTATAAGCTATAACGTGTAGTAAAGCGTAGGGCCTTCCCCTAATTACAAAGTCCTGGAACGTATTTCACAAAGCTATTCCTCTGTGAAGTATTAAAAGTTGTAATCTCGGCTAAAACTCTTCAACGTAGCATACCTATTACGCTAACAAGCGGTTTTTTTTTTACATCTGCTATAAAGAAGCGCTAATGAAATTATACGAACCCAACCTATTAAAGGACAATTTTTTGTAGATTTAAGCCCATGGTACTGTGATAACAATGCTTTTTACAAACTTTTATTTAACTTGCTATATTTGTGTGTTCGGGTCAAAACTTACAAGTTCAATTAGAACTAGTTAGTCGGTAAGTCAAATCTGAATGGCATAAAAACTTTCGAAATGAGAGTTCACAAATTTCTCCATCAATTCGCACAACAGTGACGAAAAGTACGCTCTAGATCTTCTCAATGCCACTAATTGGCAATAGGTTCCCAGATGATATTGGAAAATCAGAAGTCCGTCGGGAGACCGACATCTTTTTTCTTTCTATTCAACTTTTTTCTTCTTAATCACAGCTGTTTCTTTCAACCGAGTTAAATGAGCTAGAACAAAACCGGTCACGTGCGCGACGGACTGGCACACGCAGGGTTCCGTAGCACGGACTTTCTGTGTTCCGTGGTAGTGTTCCTTACCATCAAGCAATATTAACTCCAATTATTTTGCCAAATGGCTAAAGTAAAACGTCTAACAAGAGTATACCATACTACCTTTGAATACACGTTGTAACAAATAGATAATTTGTCTAAATTCAGGTGTCTTCCTGCTTCCGACCAAGAGATGGACAGACAGACATACATTGGAAGCATATTAAAAGGGTTCCGTTTGTCCCCCTTTGGGTTCAGAACCCTAAAAATGTTCTTTTCGACAAAATTTTTGGTATAGAAATAGTTGAAGGGTTGGAGAGTGACATAGGCTACTGTTTTCAGCGAAAAATGTCTATTTACACATAAAAACACGTTTTAATCAGTACTTAAATATTTACAAGCATAAATAATACGTTTTGGTTTACTTTAACACATAAATGAATATTTGGACGGACCCTGTGTAGAATTGTAGAGCAGTATGTAAGTAAATATCGTAATAGGTCAGTCGCGGACGGTCGGAAGTGGGCAGTTAGGCGCGTAAGTGCCAGCTTAGCCTTCGAAGTAGGGTCTTTTGTGCTACAAATGTAACCCTTCCTTCGCTATTAACGCGAACGAAAACAGATTTCCTAAGAACTTTGTATTCAAGGTCGCTTCTGATATAGTCGTTGCTTTTTAGTAAAAATGATTCGCATTTGTAGGGTCCTGGGAATTGTTATTTATTATTCAAGACACCATTTAAAAAATTGTGTGGTTTTATGAAACCACGGTAAAAGTGAAACTTTTTTTCACATTACAGACATTTAACTAAAATTTTTTGGAACAATATTCCATTAAGGGTATAAAAATCGCTTTATCAATCTTAATTTCATACTTGGAAAATTGGAATGATAATGGGAAATAAATAACAACATTTATCCCTACTCCGCGTCCGACCGTCACGCGACATGCAACACACAGACGAAAAAGTTTGAGATGATGTAATAAAGTTTCACTTTAATAAATCCGTTCTATACTTACTACATAAAATATGACAAATAGATACCATACGTCTTTGAAGATAAATTTAGTGAAAGCGGCACCAACCAAAATCAGTCCGACCGCAATTATCAGATGTGAAAACTTCTTAGCTTCACAAACTTAAACGATATTTTTGAGTTGCTACGAAATATTTTTAGGAAGTACTTTAATTGACCTAACCTGACCTGAATACTAACAGACCAGGCAGACTCCCTGGTTTGCAATGTCTGCATGGTCTGTTAGTATTCAAGGCGACCCAATATGGAAAAAAGTATTATATAATAAGTAAGAAGACAGACACAATTCCAAAGTTCCTGTAGTTTCATGAGCCGACGAAGGTTAGTTAGCTAGGGATATGCGTCAAAATTTAATATAACTGACGCAGTATACAAAGTTATGGAACTTTAGAAAACCGCATTACGTTCAATTCTGCCATATAAATAAAGACTGGCCATAGAACACCATATAAACTTAATTTTGTTATTGTTCGAGCTTGACCAAAGCATGTAGCACTTGAAACCTTACCTAAGACACGGTATTAAAGTCGATTGTCCTTTGTCTCGCACTGGGGTTAACTTCCCCTAACGTTTCGATTTAGTTATCGACTGTTTCAGTAAGTAATAAAGTCGAGTTTTCGTTGTGGAGCATTTCAAAATAACACCCCGGTTGGCGACATTCGAAAGTGAACTTTATTTACTGTTAGGTACAACTTAGTTTTCCCTGCATGAATGTTCATAGAGTGAGAACCGATTCAAGCAGCTAAATTCAGTTCATTCGCGAAATTGGTGCCTCGAAGTTGTTTTGACTTCCATATTCAAAATATTTAGTCCTCGAATGTTTTCTGTTTTCATAAATTAAAAACGTAAAAAGTAAATTGTAAACGCAAAGAGAAGTGAAATTCTGTAGTTGATTAAAATTTTCGCGCGCGAATTTAGTAAACACTCTGTGTTGTTTTTCATTGCGTTCGAAATTTGAATTGAATTGCTTAATCTTATTTTTTTAAAACAAAGGAATACGCAAACAATTATTTCACTCAGTTACTGATATTTGTGTGTTTGTGTTGTTTTGTCGAACTGAACCTTTGAGAATGAGTCTGCGAAGGTAAGCTTAGTCAAAGATAGTTACAATTAAGTTAACAAAGTCGTATAACTAGTTAAAACTCAAATTGCTTTTAGTTGGACACAGAGTTCATAACAGTTATAAGTTTATAGGTGGTTGATGTTATTTATCTGTTTATTAGAAAGTTCCCTCTTTGAAAGTCATCTTTAAAAAATATATTAACTGCTGTATTTTTAAATATTATCTGATTTTGATCTGATAAAACATTAACAATTTTTTATTTAATTTATTTTGGTTTCGCTCATTGTGAGAAACCTCTAAGAGGGACTATTATCGATTTTAATAACTTAGTTGTATTTAAGTACCTTCATTTAATACGAATTAATTAAAAATAAGAGGTCAAATCTGTAACGTATTTTGGAAATTTTAATCGACTATGAAGATAGGGTTTGAATAATTTTGTACAATAAATTGGTACAAATACTATATTTGAAAGTACCTTACAATTAAAATTTGTATATGTTTGCAATGATACATTAAAAAATTGTGTCATACAACTAGATACTGAATAAAATATCTGCTTGCAGTAGACATGTTATGATATAATTAAACTTGTTCAAGTAAGTGGGCCAATTCAGTTAGAGGTTTTTAAGCCTGTTTCCAGCCCTGACACAGGTTTATTTTGTCTGTGTAAAGCAAAATGTATTATTATGCTGTCTTATAACTATAAGTGCGTTAAGAAATAAAGACAGAAAAAATTTATTTCGTCACAAACACTAACAACAACCTTGATATTTAAAAAAACATATTACTTAATAAAAAAAATTGCTACAATGAAAAGAAAAGGGTAACGGACGAAAAAGGACCGCACTCACCATGAGGTCCGCAAAATCACGGCTGCTGGTTTTCATGGCGAACCTTATTGCGCAGTTTGGACTGTCAGTGTTACGTTCGAGTGCGAGTTACACTTCTTCATCAGTCATAACAATAATGACAAATGACATTATTGTTACTTGGATGCGAAAGATAATTACGGAACGTAAGGAGACAGAAAGAGCTGAATGGAATGAATTGCGACAGTTAGCCGAATTTGACTGCCTCACTTCGCGCGCTAGACACAATATGTCTATTACCTACTCAAAATAATATCTTTAACATCACTTTATCCTTACACAAAACTCTCACTCACTCACTGTTATAAACTGTTAAGTCATAAATAAGAACCCTTACTAACAGTTTTTACCCTTACCTTTAATTTACAGATCAGAAACGGTTTTATTATACGTATAAACATCTCTCGTCGACCGTACAGAATTGAGAAGTTGTTCGCACCTGCTCAAAATGTTCGAACGTTCTAAAATCAGCCAAGTTCGGGGATAAAAACCAATTTATTACTGAATCCAAATATTGGCACTGTTCCTCTTTTACCGTAAGCGTATGTAAAATACTCTTTAAATTCCTTTTTAAAGCAGTGAAAATGAAGCGATTTTATCCAAACGGGTACTCGCGATTTTAATTGTTTTATCGATTGTTAGAGTAGTGTGTCGTGATTTAAAACGATCAAGATGGTGAGTTGACAGGCTTCCTTGGACATCAGCAACAGCAAAGATGAACCTTGCATTTCCAGCCATGAAAGAAAGAACAAACTGGCTCTGAAACCCTCAGATACTTTGTGATTAAAATTTGTAATTAATTTAAAGATTGATGTACTAGCATTAAGTTAATAAATTTCTCATACCACAAGTAACAAAATGGCAAATGTCAATCACCACTACGTAACTGACATAACATCCTAAGCATGTGACCACGTTTACGCAAATAAAATATCATTCATTCTTACATTCATTCAGCTGGAACCTGACAAGTCGTTTGACAGCTGATTCAGCAGGAGGGTGGTAGCCGGCCAGCCGGGCAACAGCCCTACCATCAAGCACCGGTTCAATTCTGTCGCCTTTTACGGCACCCTGGTCCGCTGGCATGGAACGGTCAGTCTAGCCCACGGCCGTCATTCGATTGGCCGTAAAGCGTTTACCTTTAAAGTTCAAGGTTGCTGCCAAATTTATCTCAGTTTTATCTGAATCTTAAGATTGCCACTCTACCATTTTATCGCGGATCTTGAGGTAAGAGTAAAAGATTTATTGTTATGCATGGCTCATACCCATAACAATTTGTTTGTTTGAACGCGCTAATCTGTAATAGGCTGAGTAACACTACGATAGATTTTACTTATGTTACGCTGTTATCAAGCAAATGCTTCATTATTATTACTAACCTAATCCTTTTGTGTGCACATATTTAGGAATTCAATCTATTTTCAAAATGTACCTTATCAATTTGTATACTGCATACTTGATTGTATTCTGTTTTGTGTACCTTATTAAATAAATAAATAAATAAATAAATCTCTGGAACTGCTGGTCGGATTTGAAGAGTTACTGTTGTGTGTAGTAGCCATATTCGTTAAGAATGCGCATTGAAGGGGGTGAGGGTTCGTGGCCAACTCAAGTGTCGGAGGTTTTTATGCCGCCTAAACGCCTCCGGCATGGCTTGAAGACTACCATGTAACGAAAAGTACCAAGAGCGTCAACTTTGCGACAAGAAATGTTTGCCATTACCGATCATCCAAGTACCGACCGCGCCTGCAGTTTCTCGTCTTGGTCCACCACTTAGGATCGACCCAAGCCGCCTGACTATGACCACTTCAACTTGGGTTATTATATCGAGGTAATATAATAAAAGTAACTAAATGCAACAGCATTAACTGGGTCAAGTCCAATGGTCGTGGAAAGGTGAGGCCAAGTTCGAGGTTCTATAAATTTATCTGGATTTTATCTCGAAATGAAATTTGGCGACGTTCCACTAGTGAGCGTACATCTTTATGGCAAGAAATTTTAATGTGATTGAAGTTTACTTTAATATGAAAACGGAAATTTAGGCTTTCAAACCATAATGATATTGCTACACTCATAGTCCCATACTAAGATTCCTTGAGGATGCCTTGGTTAACAGATATAGACAACAACAACACACACACACACACACACACACACACACACACACACACACACACACACACAATTTAATCATATTAATAAATAGAGGATCCGCCCTCGCTTCGCTTCGAGAAACATGTCCCTTACTAGTTCCTATTACTTATTAGTACGCAAAGTCCTCACCAAACTTAACAAATTCTTTGATATTTTAGCCATCGATTGGAGTAATTAAATTTCGGATATAATATAATGTAATAGATATGGAGTAACAATTGACAATACCAAACTGTATCCTCCAATTTTGCTATGACTTTTTTTTAACTGCCTCCCACTATACTAAATTAAAAGGTGAATTCACGTCAAAATAATATATAACTATATATATGTTTAACTTACTTAGCCGTTATTTCGTAGAGGCTCTTAATGTTAAGAGTACGTCTACACGGCGTCAAGTTGTTGAATCCGACCTCTTCTCGCGATGTACGTAGAGTGCTCTTCACGCGGGCTCTCGTCAACTCCGTGTTACATCTAAAATTACTTTTTATGATAACTGAAAGCTGGAAGGCTGAATACTGTTAATTACTTAGTTTATATTGGTTGCTGAACGCTCATAGTCCGGTGGCAAGCCGATCCGAAGGGATCGAGGATGCGGTGGGTAGTTGGATGTTTGATGGGTAGTTGATGGTAGTTCCGTGCTCCGTAGGGCACGTTAACCTGCAATCAAGCAATCTCGATTGTTATCATTAGAAAACAGTCGTTAAAACATGTCGGGGGTATTCCGTTCCGACACTTGGGTTGGACCCTATCTCTTCCACCATTCCGCACTGGATCAGCGTGGTGGAGGATGCTCTAGTCCTCCTCAGCTATGAGGAGAGACCATTAACGGGTTAAAGCCCAGTTAATGCTTGGCAATAATTACACCTGATGGTAAGTGGCGATGAAGTCAGTTGCTCAATAGTAGTAGTTAGTGTTGAACGCACTAATTTATTAAAAGCCTGTTCATTGCTCTTGTATGACTAAATGTATGAGGTGAAACCAAAAGGATGGTTATGATTTTGGCCAGTATGTATGTATGTTCGTCTGTTCCCACTTAACCTCTAATTTACCAACTTATCATTATTTAAAAAATGAGGTATCGTTAGAAGCGTCTTGATTGTACGGTGGATATAGGCTATGTGATGTAACGTCAAAGTTAATTCGATACGACGTCGAATTCAAGTGGAGCTTTGTTCCTGTCGATACTTTCCAAGGACTTGCTTTTACAAAAAAAAGATAATTATGTAAGATATCCTTCAATTTCAAATTAAAATCAAATTTATTTTTATCTAATATACCTATAGCTCTATCTGATTTTACCGACTGTATAGACGATATTTGGATAAAACTATTAGTGGCGGTAGTTAAATTATTAATGCGATAGATACTCTCAGAAATCTCAGAAACGGCTGAGCCGATTTGTATGCGGTTTAATTTTAAACTGATATTATCGCGGACACTAAACATTATAATGTATACGGGTACTCACGTTTTCGAATTGTTTTACCAATGAATTGTTTTTTTCAGTCTCGCCGTGACCATGATCCATGCAACTGGGTCGAAATATCGGTAAAACAACTCGAAATCGTGAGTACCCGTATACATTATAATGTTGTATGCGGTTGTTTGTGTGCATTAACGTATTTTCGTAAGTTTTGTGTAACTTATTTATGTCGGTTCACAAATAATAAATAAATAAATAAAAATAAATAACGCTACACACTCATAGCCCCACACTAGGATTCCCTGTGTGCCATGGACAACACACAAGACAAGAACACACACACCCAGTCCAAGAACGGAAATTTAAATTCATCATTCAAATTTTCGCCTCGCTGGGAATCGAACCCAGGACCCTCGGAACGGCGATCCGGCGTGTTAACCATTGCGTCATCCGGGTCGTCATATAAATATCGTCATAATAATAATAATAATAATAATAAACTTTATTGACCATAAGTTCTGTTACAATTTATCGGAGAGCCCTGTCTCCCAGAGAAGCGGGAGCTGTGGCCTGGGAGCCAGTTCCTTCCCATTATGTGTGTTACAAATCAGTTTATAGTCTTGCATTTAACATGTTACCAATCTTATTTAAATAAAAATCGTAAAGAGTAAGAGTTTGCATTAAATAGGCTAAGTTTAGGTTTAGTAAGGAACAGACAGCGTTGATTTAAATACTAGTTATCAGTTTGTGTGTGTGTACGTGTTTACGCGCTTGTGAGTGTATGTGTGTGTGTGCGCGCGCGTGTGCGTGTGTGCGCGTGTGCGTGTGTGCGTGCATGTGTGTGTGTGTGTGTGTGTGTGTGTGTGTGTGTATGTGTGTGTGTGTGTGTGTGTGTGTGCGCGCGTATGTGTAATAGGTTTCATGTAGGAAGTGTTAATATGAGTTATACAATAAAGTTTCCGTATCATCATAATTAAGAGTATGCAGCCATTCTGTAATCTTTTCTTTTATTTTGAAAATGAAATCATATAAATGTAATAGGTGCATAATTAAAAAAAAATCCGAAGTTATAAACAGAAAATCTGAAAGGCTGCGGCACAGCTAAGCGGGCCGCTATATTATTAATAGATTTCCCCGGCAAAGGCATTCGTTTGAATGAAAGAGTTAGTGAACCAGATGATATCACGATACACTTCTTTAGAATAAAATTGTGTTGTAAAGCTTGGCTGTAACCTAAGGGTCACATGAGTTAGATCGTGACGTGTAATAGGTATTTTATCGTCATACTTAGATCTTTTCACAATATCCTTCACTTTATCTCCCTTCGCTTTGGGAACCCTGTCCCTTAGTATTATCGCTCTAAAATTGTTAAATGTGACACACGCACGATTTTATTTTCACGTGCGAGTCGTTCTTATTAAATTTTATATTAAGTTAAGTCAGGGCCTCACGTATAAAAATTAGAAATAAAATTGAAAGTACAAATTGTACTACATTACATAAATAAATTAGATTTTTATGGTTGTGTAAGTACTTTACAATTTATCATAACAAACTTTTTTATTTATTTTAGTATTTATCAGTGCTTTTGATTATTGTCAACATCTAATTTCTGTGCAAAGTGTAGCTTAGCTACAACATAGAAAAAACTGAACCCTGTCCCTAATTTGATTATTTATCATAACAAACTTTTTTATTTTAGTATTTATCAGTGCTTTTGATTATTGTCAACATCTCATTTCAGTGCAAAGTGTAGCTTAGCTACAACATAGAAAAAACTGAACCCTGTCCCTAATTTGATTATTTATCATAACAAACTTTTTTATTTTAGTATTTATCAGTGCTTTTGATTATTGTCAACATCTCATTTCAGTGCAAAGTGTAGCTTAGCTACAACATAGAAAAAACTGAACCCTGTCCCTAATTTGATTATTTATCATAACAAACTTTTTTATTTTAGTATTTATCAGTGCTTTTGATTATTGTCAACATCTCATTTCTGTGCAAAGTGTAGTTTAGCTACAACATAGAAAAAACTGTCCCTAATTTGACTATCGATGGTACATTCATTGGAACACTTTATATTCAGTCTACTGTACTTTATTGTATCTACCACTAACACATCCACGCAAACCCCTCAGTGACAAGACCGGCAACGAACATGTTTCAGCACAAATTACCCCATTTTCAGGTATTCACAACGTATCGTTATGGAGAAATTAGTCATTCGCGCAGCTGTAATGTTCGTGGTAATTTCCATAACTTCAGGGGGAGCATTTCCTACTTTACATAAACACTGAGAATGGCACACGCGATGTGCCAAGACTTCTAATAACCTATATTAAGTATAGTAGACAAACGAAGTCGAAGCGCTCATAGCCCGGTGGCTTGCGTCGATCTTAAGTGATGGCCAAAGTTAAGCAACAGCGGGCGCGGTCGGTAGTTGGATGGGTGACCGCTAATGGGAAATTCTTCCGTGATTCGGAGGGCACGTAAAGCCGTCGGTCCCTGTTGTTACCATTTGGTAGCAGTCGTTATATAACCTTAACACTCGGTTGTACAGATACGTGTAAATTTAATTATGAGTTTTAACTGTTCAAGTCTGGGTGTGTGTGTCCTTGTCTTGTGTGTTGTCCATGGCACCCTCGACACAGGGATTCCTAGTTTGGGGCTATGAGTGTGTAGTGTTGTTATTAATGGGAACAAACGCTCAGGCAGGCCAGCAAACAGAAATAACTGGGGATCTATTGCATTTACATACCTGATAATCTCCGAACAATGTTTTTCTGAAATATCTTCCACATACGGAGGTCGATCGCTTTATTATGTCATAATGTCATGTCGAAGGGCACAAAGTTTCTGAAACTGCCAAAATGTTTGTCAACTTGTATTCGCCTGACGAAGCAAAGAACATTAGTCAGAAGTTTCTGAGGATTTCATGGTTCATTACATGCGTTATTTTGTTTGCGTGTTCTTTAGAAAGATTATTACTTGGCGACTCTATCGACTTTGGAAGAACTTAGGATAGGATCAAAGAACTAGAAAAAAATGTATATACTTACATACTTCCTAATGGACAGAACTTCACAATACATATTGACATGTACGAGTATATCTACAGTTAGATTTTAGTTTTTATGTAGGGATGAATTTTTTTTAACAATGATGAAATTATTGAATAGTTGTAACGAAAAAAATGCTAAGTCGACGATCATTAGTTATAACGATCGAAGTTCTGAGTGAATTATAAATGCAGAGCATAATTATAGCTACAGTACTGTGCTGTTAAACGTTGACTAGTTCCCTTGTTTGAACTCCTGAGCGTACCTAGTATTCGGTCACGTTTGTCATAAAATTGCATTGTCATCGGGATTAAAGCAACATGCAAAATTTCAAGTTCGTCGAGTAGAGAAAGCAGTTCTTACCTACTTGAAATCTATCGATAAAGAACTCTGAATCTCACAAATCTCCGTAATAAACCGAGCATTTCGTAAAGTATTTTCCAAGTTACCCCGGCGTCGGGCAGGAAAATAACATTCCGTTCGAAGAAATTTATGTGTTAGGTAACAAAGCTATTTATTTACTGTAACTATTGTGATATTACCTACACTAAATTCTTGAGATGGTCTTGCCCTTGTACCAAAGTATGAATCGATGGGTTTGCAATTTAGTTTCATTTCTGTTTCTCTATCATTATACAAGTAAAACAAATTAAATTGCACTAAGAGAGGGTTGTGGACATTCCCCCCTAATGCGATAAAAAGGGGATAAACCGAATCTTCGAAGTTCCTCGAGTGATGCACATGAGAATTAAGAAAGGATTTTAGAAATTAAGTATTTCACGCGGATAACTAGAAAAGTATAAAACAAAAGATCACGACAACAAACTCGACAACAATCCTAACTGATGACCTCCTACTGATTCTGCTTACTAATTATGAGTTCAATTTGCTCACAAAAGAAATCTTCGGGCTGCAAGAATCTACTTCCAATATAAGTAGTGAGAGAGTAATGGATTCAAGTTAGTGTACACGTCACATCGAAACTGCCGGAGCGACCGTAAAGTAACGTATGAGATCAGATAAGATACTTTCTTTCCCAGAAAATAGTTTCGAAGCAATGTTTAGGTAGTATTGTTTAGGAGAAATTATTTACCTAACTGGTAAACTCGTAAAATATGTCGATTACAGTGTTGAAAAGTCAGTAACAAGATTCTTGCCGAGATGCAACCTTCTTGGCCGACAATGCATTGATGATTTTTATATGGCTGACAAAAGAGCAGAGAATGGTAAGTGGTCTCTGTGGCCCATTGACACCAGCAGCAGCAACACCGATTAGAAATCTTGTCTGTCTGTCTGTAGGTATGTTTGTCCGCGCATCATGCAAAAGCTAAATGTATATAATTTGATGCGGTTTTCACAGTTGTACTGGAGGTCCAACTTAAAAACTGGTGCATGTATCATCTAAAACTTCGCTTAGAACCTGAGATATAAATGTATACGTACATAGCAGGACGACATCTGACGGATCAGCTAGTAAAAAATATAAGTAAAGATTTTAAATATTTTTGTCTTCGTAACTGTAACTGTGGGAGAATAATTTAGTTAAATAAAGTCAAATAAACACGATTTGTGTTCTGAATACGGAGCGAAGCGTCGCGCTTTGCACAGATGGAAGTCATTGCAATTTGCAAATTGAATATCTCCGCCATTGTTACATCCGGTTCCGTTCTACCGTTTTATATACGGTAATCGTGTTGCCCGATTTTTAAACTTCGAACATCTGGTTAAAAACGAATGCCGTCATTATGCAATCACATACCCGCATGAACGTTTAAAATCTGCCTCGCTGGGAAACACGACGTGTAACAAAACCTATGTAACCATTTCGCCATACTGATCGTCACATCGATCGTCAGTCATTACAAGCGAGCCCTGAAAACTAATGATGAGACTTATACATAAAATTACAGTCTACCGTCGCACTGTCCAGTGTCCGTAACGGGAGCCGCTAGTGTCATAAACTACAGACCCACATGGCGTTGATTGCTCTGACCCAAATACAGACAACAGTTAAGTTGTATTGCTACGATTGTTCACGAAATTGAAAGTGAGATTCAAATTTGACTCCTCATAATAAAGTCCGCCACTAATCAGTACTGGAGCAGCGTGATGGAGTATGCTCTAGGCCTCCTCAGGTGTGAGGAGAGACCGTGCTCAGTAGTGGGTCATTAATGGGTGGAAGCCATGGTGGAAGGAGACAAATGATAAACGTAATAAAGGCTCACACACTCATACGCTCGCACTAGGATTATGTGTCGACAACGCTCATAATTAATACATCACTAATACCCATGAAATATAACAATAAATTGTTAATTTTGATAATTATATTCGTATATTTTTATATTCTGTATTTTATATTATTTTATTTTAATAAAAAGTTGTTTCGTCTATGCGAGCTGTGGTGTGCTTAGTATTGAATCTATGCGATTTGTAAAAGTCACTTTTTAAAATTAGAATCGAGTTGAGGTGGCGGTTCGCGGCCGCGACCGAGACAGGAGACAGAGACCGGAAACCGAGAGCGGAGACCGCGACCGTCACTTGACGATAGGCAATGTATAGGCGACAACTCGCGACCGAGACCGAGACGGTTTCGCGCGCCTCAAAGTATAGGCGACTATTTAGATTATTTAGATTATATACGACTTTTAGACTTTTGATTTGATTTGATTTGATTTTGACTTTTAGATTTTTGTCCATTTTTCTGTGGGTTGGTATGCGCTAATCTCAGAAATGTCTTAACCGATTTTTTGGGAATTTTCACTCTCAATTAACATTTATTTCTGTAGGTAAATAAAAAAAGTTGTCAGTTTCAAGAACAACCGCGTGTGGGTACCTACGAAGGGACAGGTTTCCCGAAGTGAAGCGAGGGCGGGTTTACTAGTAGATAATATAATAACATCGCTGCCGCTCATAACTTGGGGTATCTAATAAATTTATTGCCGGGTTGAACGTGAACATATTATGCTATGCTACCCTATCTCAAAGCCTCTCAGAGGTTGACGCAGAGACAAATTTTATAACCTAGGTATCAATGCATTGAGCTGCGGCGTAAGATCACTAATTACAATTAGCTTAAATACTTTTCCTTGTATATGTAGTAGAGCCTAGAGTTCATCCGGGGTAGTACTACCGCCCGCCGCGGTACTAAGTACCATTTCTACCGTGTAGTAACTGTTTTAAAAGCAATTGTGATTGAAAATCATCCCCCCGCCAAGATCGCTATATCTACCTTTTCTCCGAAGGCGTCGTGGGTCATATAATAATTGTTTTAACAGCAATTGTGTTCCGGATAGAAAGGTGTGGAGCCGGCTACACTTTTTAGAGACGACCATCTCAGTCCTCAAGGGTAGCAACACATCTGTGACTGAATTATAACGAGACTCTTACTAACATTTACTAACTGGACTATTACTAACAACAACTAACAGGACTCACATTCACTAACAGTCCCTGTCCCAGTCATACTTACTATATATATACTATATATATACTATATATATACTATATATATACTATATATATACTATATATATACTATATATACTATATACTCATACTTACTAACAAACTAACCAACTACTGTTCTAACACCGTCACCTAACCGGACTAACTATCCCAGTCCCCAGATGAGTCTTATTCTAAGTCGGTCACAGTTGTCATGGGCAGTAGCGGAAAGTGGTGCTGCATGCTCGTTTGCTGCCTTAAATCAATAAAAAAAAACCGGGCTCCAGATGTAAATGTAATGGGTCCATCTCTGGTCGTGAGCAGATGAATAAAATAAAAAAATATATTAAACCATCCCGTCGCTCCTAACTTAAACCAAACCCTAAAACTTAATAAACGCGGTGTGAAAGCGACATCTGAGCCTGACATCTGCTCCTGCGAAACTTAATTTTATTTGCAGTTGCGCCTTTGACATTGTATCTGTCAGACAAGATTTTGTCGTCTTAATTACACTTTATTGCTGGCTGTAGGGAGATGTGTGGATGACGAGTGCTCTCGAGATTTTGTTAAATAGCTATAAATATTAAATAAGACCTCGTGCGCAACATTTGTAATATAAATGGGTTTATCTTTTGGTGTCATTTGCTTTTATACAAGGTGATTTTTAATTCACTTGCTATACTCGAGGACATGAACGAACATGGTCATAGGTAATGATTAAAAATATAAAGTCAAAATTCTACACGATAATTATTTCAAAAGTGGCAATCAAGATTATCTAAAAATAAAATTGGTTGTCTGTAAAGTCGGTTTACTGACGATAGTTGAACGTGACAACGTCTTAAGAAAATACTGATGGAATGGTAGCATTTTTCAAAAGAAAATTTTAATTTCATGTGTTTAATAGATTTGTCAATGTCAATTATAGCATAACCTACAATCGCTGCACTAGCGGACCGATGCTATTCATTTTAATGATGAAAGCACGAATACCTATTCGACAATATATCACTGAATATATAATTAATATCGAAAGAATCATTACCTTTATCGCTGTAATTATCGTTGCTATAAACAATTGACACCACATTCACTTTTCACTGCACTTGATACTCGATCAAGACATATAAATGTACTATAGTAAGCAGCTGTCCACGCAGACGCATCGCTCACTCAAGTAGGAGAGAGACGGATGTCGGACGCTGCCGAACGCTGCCGAACGCAAAGGCCGATTGCTACGCCGTTACGGTAACGCATGAGTCATGTTTTTTCATGCGTGCCACCGATTTATAAGACGTTGTCACGTCAATACGCGGAATGTATGGCGAACAGCAGTGTAGGTACTAAACCGGCCCGGCGGCTCAGCGGCCGGGTTAATGACCTTGTTTATACCGCGCGGTCGAGTATGTCTACATTATCGGTTTGTAATGGATAATTACGTCAAAATTTAAGCACCCTTTTTTATTACATATTTGGAACGAGAATCGAATACTGAGTACCCCCTATTAATATTCTAACTGACTAAAAAATCACCTTGTATATTGCATTTATAACAAATTGATAGGTAAAACCAAATAACATAGATTTGAATTTGACGAAAAAGTTTTATTGAACAGGAAAGAAAGAAAAGCTTTGAGCTTGTCTTAACAATATTACATTTAACTAAGACACACAATATATTAAGAACACAATATATTTATAGCAATTTAATTTTCATTAGGAAATAATTGAGTTTTTATAAACAAAAATGGGATATTACCAAACGGCAAACTTGAAACATGCACCATTTAGTTACTTCCTCGTACCGGCTTTGGAGGGTCCAGCGTTTTGTGGGGCTCGGTGTACGCTTTTTTAATAAAGTACCAAAGTCGATTGAGTGAATGTTGAAATTGATTTGCCCATACAAAATATTTAAGACTATCGAAATACAGTCAAGTAAAAAGACAGAAAAATGCATTCGAAGAATATATTTAACGACAAGGATGCTTGGAAATAGAGATCCGCGACCGGTTAAACAAATAATAACGGACTAGTTAAATAATAATAATGATTTTGTCCCTATACATTATGAACCTCAAATAAGATTTCAACTACGGTTATTATAAATTATCTTATACTTAGGTACTTATAATTTTTGATCTGATTATTTTAGAAAACAAATTATAAGTTTACTCTTTATACGATAACATAATATGAAATAACGATTATTTACTAAAATTTATACTAATTAATGATTTAAATCAATAATATTTTCTCTTATCACTTGGACCAGATCCCGAAGCTTAATATCACGGTGTTAAGCGACATCTGAGTTTGATGTCGTTTCTCGAGAACGCGATTTTATTTTCATTTCTTGTTATTTTGTTTGTAACTGCCGTCTGGTTCAAACTCAAAATATTTATTTCATGTAGGTATTCATTAATTGGTTACATGTTTGAACGTTGAACTCCCGAAGTGAGGGGCCCGGGTTCATACTCCGCACCTAATTTTCAAAAATTATGTGCGTTTGAGAATTTAATCATCTATTGCTTCGGTGAAGGAAAACATCGTGAGGAAACCTGCACACCTGAGAGTTCTCCATAATGTTCTCAAAGGTGTGTGAAGTCCGCCAATCCGCACTAGGCCAGCGTGGTCGACTATGGCCTGTACCCCTAACGTTGTGAGAGGAGACCCGTTCCCAACAGTGGGATAACTAATTGTGTACAAACTGTGCCTGTGACTTCGTTCGCGTGGGAGCTTTTCCCGCTTGAATACCGATCGCGTGAACATTCCAGGATAAAAAATAGCTCACAGTCATGTTGCTATAACTTCCTCTATCTTCCAGTGAAAATCCCATTAAAATCGGTTCATAAGTTCCAGAGATTATCCCGGACAAACAGAACGACAGACTGACAAAAAAATAAAAAAAGTTTGTGTTTTGGTATCGGCAAATAACAATGAGCACTGTAGAAAACAGTTATTTTGAAATCATAGAGAGATATTCCAATTTATTTATATGTAAGATTTCTAGTCCGATTTTCCTTCTCGGTTTAAGGTGGAAACTGAATTTTAACAATTGGTTTTATGTAGTCGTTTTAGCATGGAAAAGAAGTCCAATCACTTATTGAACACAGCCGGACGAACGGGTTATCTACGGGTACGGGACGACAAACGAAATTACAAATAAGTTTCGTATGTAGTTTCGAAACAATTGAAACCCCGTTCGTCCGTGTTCAAAAAGTGACTGGACGTCTACCCCTCCCCCTTCTCCCCCTTAAACCGAAAAGGAAAATCGGCTTTAAAATAAGAATTAAAGTATCATGTGGGCATCGCAATTAATTTCACTATAAATATTTTCCAAGTAAGTACCCGTTTAGTGGAATTGATTCTTACGGAATTATTCCGATCAGCGACATCTATATTTAGTTAGTCGTAACTGCGTTTGGTTCTATCTGGTACAAAACATTGCCAACATATAGCGCCATCTGTTGTCAATGTTTTGCACAATTTAGTGAGCTGAGAAACTAGAATCAAAATAATTTATATGATGGATGATAGACCAAATGTTGTAATGAAACCTTACATTCATTTTATTAAAGGTCAAATTCATTAAATTTCAAAGTATATTAAAAATAGATAAAGCACCTTAAAAGTTAAAACCCAACAAAATTAATATTGTATGAAAAAGCAATAATGCATTATTAGTACCTGACACTGAAAACCATGTCTGAATTTTGGATGAAATTCTTTAAATTGAAACCGATTGAAGTAAAAAAACCCCATAAAACTTTAAACAGTAAAATCATAGAAAACCACATTCAAATTAGTTTACCCTTGGTTGAAGGGACAAACAAACAATATTATTATAAATCTGTATTGATCCACAAATCTTATGGTCCAACTTTCTAAATATGTACATACTTACCTTGAAAGCAATTCAAGTCTAAAAACAAGCTCATAAAAAAGTAACATTAAAAGTAAAAATAGTTAAACCACAAAAATGATGAGTTTAAAATTATATTTAATTCGGGTAAAAAAGCCTTTGCCACATTTCAAAATGTTTCCGCCCGGGATCGAACCGGGGACCTTGTGCGTGTGAAGCACACGTGATAACCGCTACACTACGGAAACTGTGCTAGTAAGCGTTTTATTTAGGTATCAGTTGTTTCGTAATTTATTATAACTGTAATAAATAATTATATTTAACTAGCTGACCCCGCGAACGTTGTTCCGCCATATAGATTGTGAATGACTAAAGCGCGATTTAAATTTGAGGGGTGGGGGTAGGGAAGTGAAAATTTGGGATTATGACGTATTTTTTTATGCCACACCATAAAAAAATAACCAAAAAAAAAAATTTGAATAAAAAATGAAAAAAAAAATCTAGGGTGGACAACCCTTAACATATAGGGGTATGAAAAATAGATGTTGGCCGATTCTCAGAGCTACTCGATATGCACACAAAATTTCATGAGAATCGGTCGAGTCGTTTCGGAGGAGTATGGTAACTAACATTGTGACACGAGAATTTTAAATCTAAAGAGATAACAGTCAGAGAGAGAGCAGTCCTCACACTAATTATTAACGCACTAACGAACTACCGTCCCCTAATCGGACTAACTATAATTATAATTATTTCAGTCTTCTTCTATGTCTGTCACACTCAAAGTTGTCGTGGGCGGCAGCGGAATGGTTGTTTGCTGGAAAAAAAATGGTTGTGTGTAAAGTCGGGTTACGGACAATAATTTTTCGTGCGCGCTGCCGGTGTTCATCAAGTTACGAGACGTTATCACGTCAAAATAAAATTCATAGACGCCTGGTGCAAATGATTAGCAATTGTTTGAGGGTGGGTACATACATACTAACACATTGATTCCCGAAGCGAAGTGTTTAATAATATATAACTAGGTACCTAATATTGCATGCCGAGAGTGGACATGTTTGTGGAATCTGATTTGAGGTTATGAGGTTAGGTAATTGGAACGGATTGGAAGGAATATAAATGGAATTTCAGGTTAGGCTATGAGGCTGCGTATATACTAAAGTAGGTACATAGTATCTCAATGCATTAGACAATATCTTTTATTTAATGCTATTGTATATCATTAATAGCGCAGAATAGCGCTGTACTTATTTTTATATTTACACAATAATTGTGTCATTCTTGAAACACTTAATTTTTTAATCGTTATCAAAGTAAGTGAATTGAATTTAAAGACCCATTTAAAAAAACGTATTAAAAATGGGCACTTTTCTCAATGACATGGTGAACATGGTGAATTATTCACCATGTTCACCATGTCATTTTGATCACGGTACAGCAAAAAGTAACACTCCAATCTGCCTTAAAAATAGTAGGTACGTACGTGACAAAATGCAATAGCTACCGCAAATTATTTTCCAAATAACTTCAAATAAGTAACATAACAGTTTTGTTTTAAACAAAATACCAATCGAATTAAGAACCTCCTCCTTTTAGAACTGATCAGCGACATCTATAAATATTTAGTCATAGTTATGTCTGGCTCTACCTTTGTTGCTTAATAAATTGTGTCGAATTGTTTCAACAGATGGCGCTAAATGTAGTCGTACGTGTCAGTTTAACACAAGATTGTATTAAAATTATTTTTTAAGAAATGTATTTTTTTGTTAAAGGGCGGACCAGTCCTCGACTACGGATGGCGGCAGAGAGAAAAATATGAACCGACTCAACGGTTTTCTGAGTCTCAAAACGCCGCTCATAAGCACCAAGACCTTGGGGTAAGTACTAATGATCAAAAATAATAAAGTACCCCAACACCAATTAACCGCGCCATCTCTTCAAAGTAACTAAACCTCGAAATGTGGCTATCATCTCTTTCCATTTCGCTAAACTGCCACTAGATGGCGCTGTAGCTAAATACTCATTGTGGGTCATTCAGTGGTTGCTTCATAAAAATTATATCTTTTAATTTATGGTAGAAGCAGGGAGGTTGAAGCAATAAGCGATTTTGTATTTGGATTTATGGATGGACAAAATATATACTTACTTAATTAAGTATTAAAATATTTAAAAAATAAATAAGTACCTAATGTTAGGTAAGTACCTACATAAAATAAATATGCTACGTTGCGACGTCACGTCATTCAAATTTTACGGTATTTTTTCATTAGAATTAACTGCGGACTGAAACGCGTTGTTGATCGATTTTGAGTTACTTAGTTACCTAAATACCTATAGATATCTATTAATTGCATTATCAGATATAAAAGAAAAATAATGTAAGATTGACATTTATTTATTTATTTGTATAAATAAGATCCACCGACACCAGTACTTAGCTCGGTTAGCTAATAGTTATTTGTAAAAAAATGATAATAATAAATGTAGATGTAGGTAATGTGCAATGCATTGAGTGCGCCTTACGTACGGTGTTATAAACTTTATACTAATTCTTTAAATTCAAAATTAATATTGGTAGAATAACACTAAGTATAATAATCTTAAAAAAACTTAAAACGTCTGTCCTGAAAAATTTGAAAATTAGCACTTCGGCCCTTGTACTACCGAAGGTGCGACTATTTGACGGGGCGTCGTTGTTACAGTTTTTTTATATACCTATCTACCTCATTCTGTGTCCTAAAATAAGACACGAATACAAGAAGGGTTTGCCATCTAGCAGGTCTGAATATTTCAGTATAAATTATATATTTTATGAGTAAGCCCGCCATCGCTTCGCTTCGAGAAGCCTATTCCTCACGCTTACAAATTTTAATATTTAATATTATTGCGCCTGTCTCGCAATCCATACTACTTAGGTTTTTATGGATCAACGAAAGCAGACGAACATGCAGCACCACCCTACCGTGCCGTCTGTGCCAACTGTGACTGACTTAGAACAAGACTCAAATCGGGACTACGGTAAGTCTATGAGGGTGTTATTATTAACTTTAGTTGGTTCGTTAGTAGGTATGAGGACTGAGGCAGGGTCTGTTAGTTATTTGATTAAATCGTGCATTCACGTGGAAATGAGAAATTATTCCGCGAAAAAGAGTAGCTTAGAAGTAGTAGAAGTAAAGTCTGTAAAGAAGTCATTAAAAGCAAAGAACTATGAAATTCGTTTAATTTATATCAAGAAAATCAACATCTAATTGCTGTTAAAATGAGATTCGAGCGAGAATCGCCGTCTACTAGGTTCACTATATTCCCCCTCCGGAACATATCCGCTAACGTGGAACATGATTGTTGCATTACGGAGACCCGATATTGAGCGCTCTACTTAGGTATATGAAATAAGCACATCGCCTCTTTTGCTCAATTCTCCCTTAAGGTCAAAAGAAAAAAGACTTACTTTGCTAGACTTTACTCTAAAAATGATTCATTTATTCGGTTTAAAGATGCTATTAAATGAATGCTATGAATATGCTCTTTAGCTGTATTGTCTACGTTTTGTTTGCGTGCTTGCTTATTTCGAGATCAAAAATAACAACATGAATTAGTAATCAATTAAAAACACAAAATGTTTGCAATATACACGTGCTAGAAGTGAAACATTATAACAACGAATACTGTCAGTCCAAATATTGATGTTTTGCTTTGCTTATGTTAGCTGCCATTTTGCAGATGCTTCATTCGCGTCATTTTCGTTTCAACGAATTCCAAATTACAACGATACTAAAGAAGTATTCATTTCAATAAATCGACTTCAAGTAATGATTTGAAATTATAAAATAATTAATTTGATAAAGTAAAGATATTGTATGTCCTCATTTTCGTTTGAGGCCGGTGCGGTTTTATATACGACTGCTGTATACTGGCACCGACCTCAAGCAAAAATTGTAGGCCCATAATGTATTATTTCAAATATTTAAGTTACTGTTTTAAGTATAAAAATGCTGCTATTTAAAGCAATTATATTATTTTGCGTACCTAATTAAAATTTGGTAATGAGAATTTGATGAGTTTATACTTTGAGTCTTTAATAAATGTCTTCTCAATAATTTCCACTTTTCCCACAAATTTCCAATTAGACGACCCGTATGGCGCAATTGTTACTATCTCGGATCGCCGTTCCAAGGGTCCTGGGTTCGATTCCCAGCGAGGCGGAAATTTGAACGATGAGTTTAAAATCCTGTTCTCGGACTCGTTGTGTGTTCTCGTTTTGTGTGTTGTCCATAGCACCCACGACACAGGGAATCCTATTGTGGGGCTATGAGTGTGTAGCATTGTTTATTTAATTAGCGATGGCTATTTGCGTACCAATGGTTGTAATTCTGTTGATGTTTTCATTTAATCATTGAGATAATGCTTCGTCATTTGTTTGTGTTATCGTAACGCTGTTCTGCTTATTCGGTTGTTATCGAATTGTTTTAAGCATGGAATTGTGGTGTAAAGGGAATGGAATAAACGATGCTTAATTTCACTATGTAACCTAGTTTTTTATGGAATTAAGTTAGCAACGAGCATGCACCACCTTCCGCTGCCATGACAACTGTGACCGACACAGAACAAGACTCAAATGGAGACTAGGATAGTTCGTCCGGATTGCAGACGGTGTTAGAACATTAGTTAGTTTGTTAATATGTATGAGGACTGAGGCAGGAGTTGGTAATAAACCTGCCTGCGAAGCGAAGTTCCGAGTTCGATTCCAGGTTGGAACGGATATTTATTAATGTGACAGAGTTTTAGTTTTATCTTGCATCGTATACATCTGCTATCCTCTCTCCCGCTCAAGGCTTGAGTGGTAAGAATGCCACTCAAAGTGTCAATGTGATGTAACCCTTTGTTAAATGAAATTATGGTCGAACTTTCATTGAAGTCGTTGGGATGACTAATCTTAAAAAATCAGTCAAGTGCGAGTCGGACTCATACACTTTGTGTTCCGTATCATCGAGCTATCAAACTTTTTTACGTTTTTGATTGTTTGTTTGATAGCTGTCAGAGTAATACGTATTCTGTGAAAATTTCGGGAGTCTACCTATTCTCGTTCAAGAGATATAGCCCTGTGACAAGTCGGAGGCATATTAATAGGGTTCCGATTGTTACCCATTGGTACGGAGCCCTAAAAAATAACAAGAAAAATATGAATGACATCAGTCTCACACTTTTTCGCTTTATACATAATTATTTATGTATTGCCAATGACGTCACGTTTGACATTAGTCTAATTAACTTGGTCAACAAGGCTTTTTTGTCTTGGGTCGTTAAACGCTGTAAAAACTTGGTTATCATGGAACATGAATCTTCTTCCTTGCCCGAAAACACAGAGATAATACCTCTGGTTTTGTAGCTTCAGGTCGTCTTGTGTATCGACTTCATAAAATTTGTGGCTCAAACCGTAATTTTCGTCTATCTCGTAGGAAAGCATCACATGAAAACATCTGACGTATTTGATTGAACTCGCAAGATTGATGGCTCCTATTAGTCGACTTATGGGTAATTTTTTATCCCGGATATGGAGTCAAATCGACGGGAAGGGATATATTTAGTCCTGTAATTCGGGCAAGATATTTTGTAATGTGTTATACACGTTTAAGACATTAACTTCACAGTGTCGGGAAGAGACCGACTTAAAATTCGAAAATATAATTCGCACCCTTAGTATAACGGAACGGGAGTTCACGTTTTAAACGCATTCTGGACGCGACATATCACATTATTTTTCGCATAATTTCATAAATTTCGCATGGTGGTGAGAATCAGAAATTTAGTGGACTTTTAGTGTAAATATGTGTGTTTTCCCACGGTTGAAAGTAACCTGCATCATTCTTCACCTTGCATCACATTGCATGCTTCACTACACCTTCGACCTTCCAACTAAATCTATTCCAAAATTTGTATCAATCCATAGAGTAGTCAGCCAGGTAGTCAAATTCGGTTAATTCTAATTTCTCATACGAGTAAGTTCCGTAATTATCTTTGTGTGTATTAAAAAGTGAAACTCGCATTGTATGAACGTAAATATCTTATTATATGAAAATGAATTGCTGTGCGTTAGTCACGCTAAAACTCAAAAACGGCTGGACCGATTTGAATGATTTTGTTTTGTGCGTGTTCAAGTGGATTCAATGGTTTAGATTCACAATTGGACCCGATAGGTGGCGCTGCTGTCGATATATCACCAAAACATTTTTTAATTATAAAGCGGTTCGAAGTACGCTGGGACAACTAGTCTTTGACAAAAACCATTTTTATGTGAATAGGTGTCAAATGACAAAAATAAATATACCTACCCAAAATGTTCACAATCACAAACACGTATTCAAATACACGGCAAAATAAAAGTAGCAATTATGCCGTATTCAGCGTTCGATTCTTGAAAAGATTCTCGATAAATATCCAAGGCAGGAACGAAGACTATTTCTAGCGGAGCGTGGCAATAACCATTTAAATGCACGATGTATTATACAGAACCCCGTCCCAGCCTTGCGGCCGGCCGCAGCCGCGCGCCGCATCCCGACAGACAACTAAGATGAACTACTCGTACTATCCGTCCTTTGGTACTCACAGCCGTAACAGACTACAAGCAACGTGCATAGAAATTATCTTAAAAAACCCTTAAAATTTGTTATTTTACATTAATGATATTAAAACTATAGATGCTGTTACGGCGCGGCGTAACGCGACGTCGTCGTAACCTATTAACTTCATAAATAATCTGTAAGAAGTTAATAGATAGTCTGTGGCAATTTCAATAGTCTGTGACAATTTATATACGCACTGTGACAATTTTTGGCATCGCAATGTAATCCGATTGGCGCTGTACTTTAATTTCATTGGCGCAAATTTTAAATGTAGTAAAAGTTACGTTCATACAACGCGAGTTGCACTTCGATCGATCGATAGTTATTTGTATGTCACTTGAGAAATATAATTACGAAACGTATGAGAATTAGCCAAATTTGACTGTACCACTTTTCGCGCGCTAATACATAAATCTACTTATTAATGACATACATATAATATAAATGTCGACGAATAAACGTAGTTGACGTCAATTAAATAAGCATTATTAGGGATAACTCAAAAACTATTTTGTACTCAAAAACTAGTCAGGTAATTTGCTTTTCAGTCGTGACTGCCGTGTGTCCGAGCCCGGCTTGCAAATCGAATCCGGCACGTTCCGTCTTCGCACGGGCGAATAAGATTGAGATTTGCATATCAAGCTCTTAATACACCGTTGATTATGGCACCGACGGATTACAGGCGTTCCTTAGTGTCATTAATAAATTAACGTACCCTTACTAACAACTAGTAAACCAGCCTTGCTTCGCTCTGGGAAACATCCCTTAGTACGTACATTCGGAAATTGTTACGCGTGATTCTTTAAACTTACATAACTTTATTTATGAACCGATTGAAATAAAACAAACAGTAAATTTGAAATGAAGCTTATATCAGTATATCAATATATCAGTGAAAACCGTACTCAAATCGGATTAGCCGTTTCCGAGATAAGCACGTACAAAACCACAGATAAACAGAAAACAGATAAACAAAAATTGTAAAAATGATTTTTTTGGGTTCTACTGCGAATAAAGGCCCCCAGTAATAGTTTTTTCATATTTCATGTACAGACAAAGATCAGTTACAGATTTATTATATGTATAGGTTTAGATAATTATAATTATGCGGTTTAACCCGAAGACCCGAATCAACCCAAAACCCCTTGCTTATCACGGCTATGGGGCTTCAAAAAACAAGAATAAATAAATAAAAAAACACTACCTCAACAACATTTATTAACAACAGCGACATAATACCTACAAGCCCTGAACTCAACCACAGTCATTACATCCAGTACAGGTAGTAAATCTTTAGTTGACCCAATTTCTTAGAAGCAGAACAGATGGGCCCCGGTACAGTCGTAATGAACCGGTGGGCCCCGAGACAGTTATAATGGACCGGTTACCGGATACCTGCTGATAACGTTATCATTAACCGCCTAAACAATAAATTTTGTTGTGGGTCTTTTTTACATGGACAAGAAAAATTTTATGGACCTCTGGTCTGAAATAAAAAAATATTATTATTGTTATTAAGTCGACAAATGAAAAAAACGGCCAAGTGCGAGTGGGAATCACACACGAAGAATACCGTACCATTGTGCTATTTATTTTATCCACAATTTTTAAAATATTGTCGTGTTGATCTCAGCATTACGATAATTTAATTTCAAGTTCTTTTTTACTTTTGTATTTGTTTTGAAACGGCACAGTAACACGCTTTCTGTAAAAATTTCAGGTGATCTATGTATTTCCCTTCAAGAGATAGAGCCCTTTGTTTGACAGACAAACAGCGAAGCCTTATTCTGATCTAGATCTGTTTATTTAGATCTGTTTTTTTTCCTTTTTGTACACGGAACGCTAAAAGTAAAATTAATATTTTGAATAAAAATACTGACACCTGAAAAAACAAAAGGTAAACATGAAGCGCCTGATACAAATGAATAGCAATATTTTGATGCGGGTATGAATGTAACGATTGTTTCTTGAAGCGAAGTAGCGCCGGCTATTATTAATTTTGTATAAAAGATATTGTGCAAATAAAGAAAAGATTACAATGAATGTCAGAAATATAAATAGACATTTTTCTAGCGGATTGATAAATCTTTGCAAATGAAACCATGGCGCAAGATGGTCATTTATTATTCACTACGTACTTCATCCTTCATCGCAGCTTGTAACGAAGTCGCGTCTGTGCCACATTTCATTAAGATTAATTCGTTTGTAGCGGTATGTAGCCCGGGTTACACGATACACGATATTTATTGGGGTTCTGCTTTGTACACTCGGAAACAAAAAGAAAACGTGGTAAAAACAGACCGTTTAGGTTCGGGTTGACATTTTTTTTTGATGTCTAGTGTTTGTGATGTGTCATTTGTGTGTGAACGCCACCCGGGTCACGGAATTCTACTGCCTATATGCAGCGTAAAATTAGTAACGATAACGATACGATAAGATACGAGTGCGTATGTACACGTATGTACATATATTATCTACTCGTATAAATGTCAAATACCCTCTCAAAAGTTTCTCCCTGCCACCATAGTGTAATCTCGAGTAAGTACGGTCGACGGCTACGTAATGTTGACATAAATATCTGATGCATTATTGGTAAAATTTTCTAGTCAAATAATTATGTCAAAATATTTTTGTGTCTCTCCGTTCACTTTACGAAGTTTCATCATTGACTAATTTTTTTGCCGCCGAGTGTACGCACGAGTGTTTATTTCAAAATCATACCGTGAAAGTATGTTACAGAGAAAATATTATGAAATATGTAAAGATATACAAAAACCCTTTTTTATTATTATAAAAATAAATTCTGTCTGGATGATTTGGGTTTCACGTTATTTAGAATTTTGTACAAATTGTTCGCAATTTTATTAGCTTACTTTTTATTATTATTTAGGCACTGAATACCTATCTAGGACAATACGCAGTAAGTAGTATAAGCGGTATAGGTACTTTCCTATTGATGGCAACACAGTAGCAACATATTTAGTGGCAACGTTAATGTCAATAGGCGTCTAAAACCATTCATAAAACTCATTTGCTTGTCAGAGATTAACGAAACGAAATACAAAAATACAATTACTGACACATCGCTTCGCAAACAATGCAACACATTTTACCTATAACGGGTACTCACGATTTTATTATTTATACCGATATTTCGATACTATTGAATGGATCATGGTCACGGCGAGACTGATGATAAAAATCGTTACATTTAAAATTTTAAAATAATACACGAACTCATTGACTTATTATTACTAAATAAATCAATACACGAACTAAATCATTCATGCTTCACAATGTATCAATATTTTACAGCCTTCGCTGGCAACCGCGATAGCTGAACTCCTGCCGCTTCTCAAAATGTATTTCCGTTCTTCAGTTCCGTCCGATAGTCTGATTTATAGCGAATAAATAACATTGCCAACTCTATCGGCTGGGCGGCACTGGCAGGTTTGTTTCATAGAGTTGCATTTAAATAACGCACCTTAACTATTTCTGCTCAGTTGGTAACTCTTGTTGTGGAAGGTCGTCGAGTAGACCGTTTCGGACAAAGGAGCATAGGTCGCCTCCGACGGTGGTGAAAGGTTAGGCCAACCCAAGTGTCGGAAATTTTTAAGCCGCCCGAAGACATCCGACATGGCTTAACGACTGCCACCAAATGGCAACAACCGGGACCGACGGCTTCATACAATATGGTAAAATACTTAATCTTCACTAATATTGATACGCAAGTAACTCTGTCTGTCTGTCACCTTATCAGCTTAAGCTACTGGACTAATTTACATGAAATTTGGCATGGGGATAGTTAGAGACCCCGGGATAGGATATAGGATAGTTTTTATCGCGATAAAACGTTCCCTTGGGATCATTGTAACGATATTTTGTCGTTTCCCGATTCCATCGCGGGCGAAGCCGCGAACAAAAACAAGTTTATATATGTATGACTGTTTTGTAATTGTCTTAAACCTATTGTTTGCTCATTAGCTTCAAATTCAAATTTTATCCAATCACAAATATTCCTTAGTACGTTTATATGGCTATATTCTATGTTGAGGAAACCGAAAAGCTAAGCCGCAATCTTTTATTTTTATTAAATTGAATGCCGTTAGACTGGAATTTGTGACAGGGAGCGACAAAGTTCCGTGTGTGCTGAATATATTGCATTTGGAAATTTCGAACAAAACCTATTGTAGAGAATATTTTAAATTCACCACCTGTGTCTATAAACGCCTTGGCTGACCAACAGCGAAAAGCGGGAATTGAGAATTACACTATAAAATGAATTTTTTACTAATTGTTGCTAAACGGTTATTTTTATTAAAATGTTGTTGATATGGTTATATTTGTTTTAGTTACAATAAATTATACAATAATTTTATGTGCTGGACCAAAACACAATATTGAGTATATTTTCCATAATTTTGTACCGGCACTTTCCAACTAAGTAACTTGTATGTAAGTAATTCTGTCATTCTAGATAAACGTTTCTGATTGATTGGATTTTTATATAAAAACATTGAGAACCAACAAAGTTATAACTATACACTCTTGATTTGTTGTGTAGTTGTTGTGTATTGTTAAGCATTGGTTGAGTAATCGTTAGGAGTAAAAGTTTTGTGAGCCATTTTTTAATTTCTACTATAATATAAATAACTTGCAGTCCCTAAGCTTAGAGATCTTTTAACAAACCAAGAACATTATCAATATCAAACGTATTCAGCCAGATCTATTATCGCTTATCAATACTTATTATCGCATATCGTTTATCCCGAAGTAGTCGAACAGGTTATTTACTTAAATCCGCCAACACCTTCAGAGAAAATGAGATATATTTCGCTTCAAAATATAATTTAAAGAAATAAAGCAGTATATACTTTGAAAATTCCAGTTGTCTTTATATCCACTGTAGAAATGCTGTTATGACACAAGTTTATTCTTTGAGATTCTTCTTTTGTAATAATATTTCTACTTTTTAAATAATATGACAACTGCGACCGGCACGGAATAAGACTCATTTCGAGACTAGGATGGTTAGTTTAGTAAGCAGAGGGTGTTATTAAGGAGCTAGTAGAAGATAGTATCACTAAAACCGTGATATTAATCTAAATGGACCGTTGAAAGATTTAAATTGAACATTGTTCATAATTAACATAATTATTATGAAAACTTTCAATACTTATTGCATTGCAATATATGAGCAGTTATAACAGTGTGGTTCAACGTTGGAATCCCGAACCAGGGGGCCCGGGTTTAAACCCACCCACCTAATTTTCAAAAATTATGTGCGTATTAGAATTTAATTATCGTATCGTAATCTGTAAACATTTTGGCAAAATCTCTGCATAAAACAATCACAATTCTGGCTCCATTAAGAATTCATTTCATTCGCTGCAGAATAAAATCAACCACAGTAATTACAACGGCTCCTTTGCTCATGCAAATTCAGTCTATCTTAGCAGAAATCTTTGCGGCTAATCTCTCCAGATAAAAGAAGTAAATCTTTAGTACCTTATCTTTAACTGTGATGAAGAGAAAACTTTGTACCCTATATAAGAATAAAACACGTACCAATTACGTACCTATTAGGATGTGATTCGGCAGAAGGTTTACATGGAGAATAAGTGAAATTGAATGAACCTATGTGATGTGATTCAAATATTTTATTAAAAGACATAATACTCGTACATCTATTAGGGCCAATGTAAAATAAACCTGACAAAGTAATTACTTTGATAAATAAACAGAATAATGCAAAGGAAAATGGCCAGACATTCTGACCAGGATGCATAAACATCATTTGTTTCACATGTTCAAATTCGCAACCTATAACGTCTCCTCTCACAATGTGAGGGGTACAGGCTGTTAACTTCACCATATTTGAGAACGTTGCAGAGAACTCTCAGGTGTACAAATTTTCACGCGATATTTTCTTCACCGAAGCAAGTGAAATATAGATTCTAATATCAACATAATTTTTGAAAGTTTGAGGCACGTGCAGAATTCAAACCCAAACCTCACTTTTCGGGAGTTCAATATTCAAACGACACAGCTACACTGCTTTGTTTTCCATCGATCGAAACAGTCAAATATACTTTACCTTTCATAAATATTTAGTATCATTTTGGTACTCCGAAACTGACAAAAGATTTGAGTACTTAAGTCATTAACCCTTAATTAGGCGCATTAAGAAAATCACACAAATAGTCGCATGGGGTCACTACTGACCCCAAACAAATATATAAAAATGGAGTGGAAGAAATTAATAAAACAAAGTATGTGTTATTAAAAATACTTAAATGCTTTATTATAATTATAATAAAGCATTAAATATATGCATAAAATAATAACTTTGACTTTAAACAAAATCAACTTCTAACATCTCTTAAACTACTTATTTTTGATATAGCCGAGATCAATTAAAAAAATATATGTAATTCATATTCATCAACAGATTCTTCTATTCTGCATTCAATGCTGTAAGTCCTGAAGTGTTGCTGACAAACAAATTTACCACACTTATGGCATTTATTTGGCACTTTTTTTTCGTTCGTTTGTTGTCGTTTTTCTCTTTATTGTCACATAGATTGTCTAGATAAAAAATAGTACCCTCCGATGATTCAGGGACATTTTTACATCTTCGGACTCTTCAAATACACTTTCCGAGTCATGAGCACTAAGTATAGGAGTATTATTATCTTCCGCAATTTCACTATCCTAAGTAGAACCAGCGACGTCTTCCTCATCATCGGATAAATCTTCCAGCTATTTCTGTAACTGATTTTCTTTATTCATATTAAAATTTAAATTAAAAGAAAAAAGAAAACATTACAAAAATAAAGACAAGAGTATATAAATTAAATATTACACGAATACAAGTTAAGATATATCCATTTATTTAAAATGGATATATGTAAAAACATAAAAATGAGAACTTACCTTTTGCCAAAAATTGTTACGTAATTGGTCGCATGGGGTCAGCACCTAAGAGAGCAGCGACAAATGTGTACGCGTTGGGTTTCCGACCCAGACTGATTTGCATACCCCGTGGGGAGTTAGGAAGCTAGAAAGAGCGCGTTCGCTTTCCAATCACTTTAACATAATTTTTTTTCAACTTCAAACTGTCCTGACCCCATGCGCCTAATTAAGGGTTAAGTAAGTACCTAAGTTAAACTAAGCATAGAGTAGTCGAATAACTACTCCAAGGTTGGTAGTGAATCTGCTAGCAATAATAAAAAAAGTTATAACATACATAACGCATTAGGGTTGTGACTCATAACGTATTTTTTTAAATATTACTTTTGTACACTAACGTGTGGTTAATTCTTTATTCACTCCGCATTTTAGAGTACAGGGAGGGGGCGGAGGGAAGCCACAGACAAAAGGGCTCGCGGTCTGTGCGGGGTTGTAAATGCAAAAGTTTTATTGTACTGTCGGCAGCAAAATAGCGGTTGGAAATAAAAATTATTTGTTTAGAAAAAGTTTTTCTTTTTGTGACAACCTTATAAATGAAGAGAGATTTAAATGAGAAATAATGTCTTGCCATTAACATTGCAGGGCAGCGTCTCTTCGTAATTGAAGAATTCGAGCACAATGACAGCAACGCTAAATTTCTATTAAATAACCATTTTGTTATTTGCAATATTATGCTAGTTCCTTTCATCATTCTTGCGCTATAAAGTTCTTGACATTTTTTAAGTTTTTGTTTTGCTATCGGTACAATATGCCGTTAATAGCAGTCAAGTTAAGTTAAAAATAATTAATGTTTAGTATAGTATCGCCTATTAGTTATTAAGTATATTATTACGTTACTTATTTTATTATTTTTAAAATTTTGGTTATTGTATACTCAGCGCCTGATGCATCTTAATGGCATCGTAATGTTTACGCGTCGCATCGTACTCGGCGAACAATTAGCATTTAAGTACCGTGTATGTTCTTACCGACATTAATGAATATCTCATTACAACTCTTTACCGTGAACTGTGTGGTGGTTTTATTTTGCCTTGACGAAGATTTTAATTGCTATAATACCTAAACTACAGCGGCAACATTGGTCACTTCGGCTGGATTATTTACGAATAATTTGTGGTGATAAATTATTCGCGTGTTGGATTAATAAATCTGGAAGTTAAAGTTTAACTAAAGGTCATTGGAAGGTTAACCGCGTGGATGGAAGAAGATAAATTTGAAGAAAAGGCCAAAAAGTTGAACTTATTATGGTACTAGTGTTCCATTGATTTCCACCCAACACTCTGTTATGGTATTATAAGTATTTTGTAAGTATAAAAGCTTCGATTGTGAACAAGGTTGGTGAATACTTACTTTGATTACTTTTAACTATTAGTCATGATCAGTTAATTTATTGTAAAAGTTAGAAGTGATTAGTAATTAATAATTTAGTTAGTTACTTTCAAGTAAATATTGCCTTTAATAATTATCTACACAGTTTCTTTAATTAATTTGTAAAGATTGTTAAGTTAGCATTCAAATCATAATTTATTCAATTTCTTAATAACATTGTGTAAAAATAGTTCAAGTAAGTGTTAAAATCATAATTAGATTATTAAAGTTTGGTCATAAATTGAAATTACATTGTTGTTTCTAATTTTTATTATTCGTACTTAAGTATTACAGTACATAGGAACATCATTGTTAAACACACATTAAGACGTTTTTATAAACTAGCTATTATTATATCAATTCCAGGTTGATTACATACCAGCCTCGCAAGATGACGCAAGAGGTAAAACTTATTCGTCAACGTGCAGCCTACAAGGGACAATTAACGTCATTTTCAAGTTACATCGATGACTTGGATGCTGCTTCTCTAAACACCTTCGAAGTTGACGAGTTGCAGTTACGTATCGCGCGGATGGAAAAAATGTTTGATCGTTTTGAAGAGGTACAGTTGTCTTTAGAGTGCCTAGTAGATGAGGCTGAATCTCACCTACTAGAGCGTAGGGAATTTGAAAAATTATATTATAAATTACTTTCACAAGCACGTAAAATTCTCAATGATTGTAGGAGGGCCGAGAGTGTTGCGACTGAGGTAAGTGTACGTCGCTCGTGCGCCCACAACAACATTAAGTTGCCTACCATTCAATTGCCAAAATTTAGCGGCTCCTACGACAACTGGTTGGAGTTTCATGACACCTTTTCCAGCCTCATTCACGATAATGACGATATAGACAATATTAATAAATTCCATTATTTGAGGGCTTCGTTGGAGGGATCTGCTGCGGTAGTTATTCAATCCATTGAGTTCTCATCTGCCAACTATTCATTAGCCTGGCAGATACTATGCGATCGCTATGAAAACAAAAGACTGTTAATTCACAATCACGTCTCTGCTATATTTAATTTAGATGTCATCACAAGAGAGTCGTCAGCTAATTTAAAACGCCTTTTAGATCAAACTAATAAACACTTACGAGCTTTAGAATCCCTAGGAGAACCAACTAAACACTGGGACACGCTTCTCATTTATATAATTACACACAAACTTGACAGCAAGACATATCGGGAATGGGAGCAGTCTATAAAGCAAGATAGAAAAATAACATTTAACATATTTCTGTCATTTATTAAAAATAGGGCTGACTTATTAGAAACCATAGAATTGTCTACATCTTCAAATAAAAGTCATAATAATTTATGTTCACCTAACATCAACAAGTCTACCAATAAGATAAAAACTTTGGTTTCTGTTTCTGATAATAATTGCAGTAATAAAAATAGTTCATTTTCTAAACGTTGTCCTAAGTGTAATAATGATCATAAATTAATTAATTGCCCTCATTTCTTATCGCTCACTAATGAATCGCGACTAAAATTACTGCCCGAGTACAAGGTGTGTTTTAACTGCTTACAGTCCGGACATTACGCTAATAATTGCAAGAAGCCAGGCTGCAAGATTTGTCGGCGCAAACACAATACACTGGTGCATGTCTTGGATCGTAATAACAAACCGGTTTCTGCGATTACGGGTGCGACACATCATAACTCGGATAATAACAACATCATGCATCCCATTGCGCATACGCAGCTACCGACACAGCAGCCGCCCGAGTCGAGTGCTCGCTTATCACTGTCGGCAAGTGTCGCTGCGCTGCCGCACACTCAAAACGGAGATGTGTTATTGTCCACTGCGTTAATTAAAGTATTCGGTAAGAACGGTAAACAACATGTCGCTCGTGCGTTGTTAGACAGCGGTAGTACGACGTGTTTAATGACCGAGGCACTGCATGAGAAACTAGGGCTGCCTATTATTAGGATAAATAACTCCATTTTAGGGATCAATAATATTACGTCACAAATTAATAAATCATGTCGCTTACAAATAAAATCGTTAGACGACAGTTATTCGACGAATATACATTGTTTTATTTTGCCTTCAATTACCAATAATACACCATGCAAACAGATAGATTTGTCTGTTATAAACATTCCGTCTGATATGTGTCTTGCGGATCCACACTTTCATATGCCGGCCGCTATCGGTATATTGATCGGCGCGGACATATTTTGGGACATTTTAGGTACTCAAAGGCTTACGTTAGGAGACGGACTACCGATACTCTGTGATACGAAACTGGGTTGGCTCGTATCAGGTCCCATTAAAGGTGGCCATGTATCATCGTCTCAAGCCTTGTGTAACTTTGCGAAGTTAAATGTCCAGTGTGATGAGGATGTTCATGACATTCAAAACCAATTAACAAAATTTTGGCAGCTCGAGGAGGTAAGTACAGACTTTGAGTACTCTCCGGAGGAAAGGGCTTGTGAAAACCATTTTATAAAAAACACCACTCGCTTAGATAACGGTCGATTTTGTGTTAGAATCCCACTCAAGCAGTCACCTGAGTTACTAGGGGATTCTTTGTCACGAGCGAAGCAGTGTTTTCTTTCCCTAGAGAGAAAACTTAACGCAAAGCCTAAACTCTTGGAGATGTACAAGGATTTCATGTTGGAATATGAATCCTTAGGTCATATGACTCAATGTCATAGCATTATTTCAAACCCTAATGTGCATTACATTCCTCATCACGGGGTTTTACGTGAATGTAGTTCCACTACAAAGCTGCGAGTAGTTTTTAACGCAAGCAGTCCTACTACCACTGGCGTTTCGTTCAACCAAATCCAAATGGTTGGGCCAGTGGTGCAAGACGACTTGCTATCCATTCTGCTGCGGTTCAGGCAACACAAATATGTTATCGCAGCAGACGTGGAGAAAATGTATCGTCAGGTGTACGTTCATCCAGATGATCGAAAACTACAACAAATTATCTGGCGCCATAGTCCGTCGGATCCTCTTAAAGCTTACCAGCTTAACACCGTCACTTACGGTACGGCAAGCGCTCCGTATCTAGCAACAAGATGCATGAAGCAGCTAGGACTGGAGGCTTCCGACAAGAAAGTTGCCGATGCTATTATCCATGACTGTTATGTTGACGATTTGTTAACTGGTGGGGACGACTTAGAAGAAGTCATTAATTTACGTGACGGGGTCACTTCCACATTAGCTTCTGCTCAAATGAATTTGAGAAAGTGGAAGTCTAACGAGCCTCGGGTACTTCCTAAGCCTGAATCTCCACAGTCATCAGTGAATTTAAACATCGGCACTTCCGAGCCTAGTAAAACGTTAGGACTTGGGTGGTTACCAAATTCTGATCAGTTGTGTTTTCCAAGTGGCTTGGTTGCCGGTGGAAACACTAAACGCGATATTTTGTCAGTAATCGCACAGATTTTTAACCCGCTTGGTTTGCTAGCTCCTTGTGTTATTGTTATGAAGATGTTGCTTCAACAACTTTGGTTGGAAAAGTTGTCCTGGGATGAACAACTACCTTGTTTAAATGATATTTATGCCCCGCGGCGTGTTATTTGCGACTCACCGAAATCCGTTGAATTCCATATTTTTTCTGACGCATCTGAACGTGCGTATGGCGCATGTCTATATGTTCGTAGTGTCAACGATGATGGTGAGGTGGTAGTGCGCCTGCTACTTGCTAAGAGTCGTGTAACTCCACTTAGGTTAACCACTATACCGAGACTCGAATTGTGTAGCGCGTTAATAGGTACCCGTCTTTATAAAAAGGCTATCGCCTCATTACGGCTGGAGAATGTTCGCACTGTATTCTGGACGGATTCTACTATTGTCTTAGGGTGGTTGAGAACGTTGCCTAGTAAGTTGCAACCCTTTGTTCGTAACAGGGTGGCAGACATTTTAGACAAGACATCTAACTGTCAGTGGAGGCACGTAGGTACCAAAGACAATCCTGCAGATTACATTTCCCGCGGAGTAGATATAAAATCTATAGCGACTTTAAACAAGTGGTGGTCAGGTCCATCTTTTCTTTATGAGGACGCCTCACTATGGCCATCGAATCATTTATCTATTAATAACGACACCTTACCAGAATTGAAGTCTAGTAATATTTCTTTATATAGTGATATAGCTAATAATAAAATTTATAATAATGAATTCATTGATTTTAATAGATTTTCAAATTTCTTAAGGCTCAATCGTACTGTGGCATTTATATTAAGGTTTATTAAACGTTGTAGAAAGCAGTCCTGTTCTGGTCCTCTGTGTACCGACGAACTGCAATCTGCATTAAATGTAATTATCAGGCAATCACAATACGAAACTTTTCCTGAGTATAAACTACTCATTAATAATAAAGAATTACCTAAGAAAAGTCCTTTATTGAAATTTAATGTTTTCCTGGATGACAATAAAATAATGCGTGTGGGAGGCCGTTTGTCTAATTCTGACTATTTATATGAAAAGAAACATCCAATTTTATTACAGTCCACTCATAAGTTCACTAAATTATTATTTGATTATGAACACCGACGGTTACTGCACGCCGGGCCACAATTATTATTGTCTTCCATTAGAGAAACGTATTGGCCGATCAGAGGTCGCAATTTAGCAAGGCATTGCTGTCGACTTTGCATCAAGTGTTGCCGAATGAAAGGGCAAACTGTATCACCTATTATGGGTAACTTGCCGCAGCATCGCCTTCTAGCAGGTTTTCCTTTCCAAAATATCGGGTTAGACTATGCAGGCCCTATTCAGTCTGCTTCCCGCCAAGGTCGTGGGTGTAAATTAGTTAAAGTCTATATCGCCATTTTTGTGTGCTTCGCAACAAAGGCCATTCATTTGGAATTGGTAGGCGACTTAACGAGTAACACCTTCTTAATGGCATTGCGTAGATTTATATCACGCAGAGGAAAACCTACAAACATTTATTCCGACAACGGTACCTCATTCGTTGGCGCGTATAACGATATTTCCAAATTTTTAAAGAACAACTGCGATTCGTTAACTGAAGTTATGGCTAATGACGGTATTAAATTTCATTTTATACCAGCATATTCTCCTCATTTTGCTGGTCTTGCGGAGGCTGGTGTGAAGTCAACAAAGTATCATTTAGTTAGAGTGTTGGGCAATTGTCATTTAACGTACGAGGAACTTTCCACAACGCTAGTTCAAATCGAGGCCATATTGAACTCCCGGCCACTAACGCCTCTCTCTTCAGACCCTGAAGATTTGATGCCCTTGACTCCTGGACATTTTATAATTGGACGTCCATTGACCTCTCTGCCTGCACCGGACTATCACGACCGCTCCACAAGCATGTTGACCAGGTTCCAGCGTATTGAACAGTTACGCTAGCACTTTTGGATCCGGTGGAGCAGGGAGTATGTGTCAGAACTCCAAGTACGCACGAAATGGCGCTCCAGCAAAGGTGCAACATTGAAGCTAAATGCTTTAGTTCTAAAAGAAGAAAATGTGCCACCATTGAAGTGGAAGTTGGGTCGGATCATTGCGGTGTACCCGGGCACGGATGGCATCACCAGGGTTGCGGATGTGAAGACTTCGAATGGTGTACTTCGGAGATCATTTAGCAAGATTTGTCCCCTACCTGAAATTGATGATTTGGGTTGAAAGCGAGGCTTTCAACGCCCGGGGGCATGTTTAGTATAGTATCGCCTATTAGTTATTAAGTATATTATTACGTTACTTATTTTATTATTTTTAAAATTTTGGTTATTGTATACTCAGCGCCTGATGCATCTTAATGGCATCGTAATGTTTACGCGTCGCATCGTACTCGGCGAACAATTAGCATTTAAGTACCGTGTATGTTCTTACCGACATTAATGAATATCTCATTACAACTCTTTACCGTGAACTGTGTGGTGGTTTTATTTTGCCTTGACGAAGATTTTAATTGCTATAATACCTAAACTACAGCGGCAACAATTAATATAATTTCAAAAATCGAAGCACTCATAGCCCGGCGGCTTGCGTTGATCTTAAGTGATCGAAAAATCATATGAATCGTATAAAATCATATTATTATAAATTGTGTAATTACGTTATTTTGATAGTAAAAGACTCAAAGAAAAAGTTTAAAATACTCTTAGCGCATTTAAATAAAATATTTTTTTTAAATAAGCTTTTTACTTTTTATTCATTATATTTTTAATATCTTATAGTACCAAATACCGCAACCGTACGACCGTGCCCTTCCTTTCCATTCCCGTATCTCAATTTCCCTTTAAGTAGCGTTAAACGTTTAACGCAACCATCTCCGGAGTCCACTTATCAAATTTAATTTAAAAACTAACATTTTTTGCTGTCGATACCACCTGACATTACTAGCCTAGTATCTCGGCTGAACGCTGTGTGTAATTACACCCTTGAGTTAGTTAGAGCAATTCTGGGGTAGGAGGCGCCCTTGCGCGGGGATACCAATTCGTGCTACGGTACTCTGATTAAGTTTGTACGTTTATTTAAAATTGACGATTAAGTCATTAATATCTTGTGTAAGTATGTATATTATTAATAAGTAGTGTGTTCATCAGTCATTGTATATGTTCGTTTTGATATTTACGAAAAAAAATGTTTTGGGAGTTTGAGAGTAAGTACTAATAGAATTTCTATCATTTTTAGACAATTTTATCCGTCTGTTTGTATGAGTGTTAATATCGCATTAAACTAAAACTACTGTATTTCAACGTACTGTATTCAAACGATTACAAAATGTATTTATAGTCTGTATCTTGCGGTAACATTTAGTGAGTATTTCATTAAAATCTACTGCATCAAAAGTTATATTTAACGAACTCGCGGGGGCTGTTGGTTGGAAATATAATAAAATCAAAAGAAGCAATAATATGTATTTTATAAATCTTTAAACATAACGAAGGAGGTTATAAAATTATAATTTACGTAACCCATGTAAGACTGCCTCTGTTCTGTGAGATCACCAATAATACTCCGGTTCAATATACCCGACCTATTTAACCCATGCTCTAGAGCCGGCCAAGTGCGTGTAGGCTACGCAGGGTAGGATTCCGTATATTTTAATGTAAGTTGGTTCCGCGACAACGGCTATTACCTACCCTTGACATTGTGATGATGAATTGAGTAATTCAACGTCAGCATCATTGCAACCCATAACTGTCCCACTGCTGGGCTAGGTCTCTTCTTACGGGTACAAACTTAAGTCCACCAGGCTGGCTAAGTGTGGATTGGCGGACTTCACACACCTTTGAGAACATAACTTTCAGATGTGCAGGATTCCTCACAAGCAATTGATAAACTTTCTAAAATTACAGGTGCGTGTAAAATTCGAATCCAGAACCTCTCTGTTCGGGAGTTCAACGTTGTAGCCATTTTGGTATCACTGCTTTATAAATATATTTATATATTATATCAAATTAAAGCTGTCTAGTACTAAGGGTCTCGAAGCTAACAGACATGACACGACAAACTTAGTACTTGAAAAATTTCTGTACATTTTATTTTTCGTTTTGCCATATTTAATTGCTGTCGTGAACTATCCTTTTATGCTCATACTCGTACAAAATAAATTCAATGTTTCACATCCGCCAGGCTTCCCGTGACGGCTCACATTTTTTGTTTACGGAACCCTAAAAATGGTCCACAGCAATGAATTCCAAATTCATCGAACCATCCATCATAAACATACCTGTGAAGCTCAGGATATGATAAATTGATACACTCAATTCACAATCGCACAGGTCTATCAATAATACCCTGCTGCTGTGTTCCTGACACCTTCTCTTTCAATTTCTGGGTTCTGCGATCTTACTGGGGAATGCTTAGTGTATCAATGAAGTAGATAATTGTTTTATACATAACTAGCGATCCCTTTTTTCGCTATAAAAGGTAGCCTATGTCCTTTCTCAGGGTCTAAAGATTGTCTGTGCCAAATTTCATCAAATCTGTTGAGAGGTTTAAGCGGGAAAGCGTAACAGACAGACAGACAGAGTTACTTTCGCATTTATAATTTTAGTAGGGACTAACTGATCCGGCGAACTTCGTACCGCCTAACAGTCGATTTTTTAATACTTATTCTGCTATTCGGGACACCTTCCCGGAACCCCTACACTAACACTTAAACTTTATGGTATGGTATTAAAGTTCAAATTGACTTTTAAGTATTATTACCAATCTTTTGTATGGGAATATAGAAAATTGTTGTTTTTAGACTTTTTCAGGCAATTTTATAAAATTTTCTCTCTGTAAGTTCTCGAGATTTGCGCTTAGCAACAAAATCAGCGATTCATTTTTATATATAAGATATTAAAAATATTAGTGATCGTGTTGTGTATGGAAGATATTGGAGTGACACTATTAAAGGATGTAATAAATAAATAATACTACAAACTTGAGAGTTCGTGCTCGTACTAAGCAGTGATAGCGGTGTGGTTGAACGTTGGACTGCACGCACCACTAATTTTCAAAAATTATGTGCGTATTAAAATTTAATTATCACTTGCTTCGGTGAAGGAAAACATCGTGAGGAAACCTGCACACCCGAGAGTTCTCCATAATGTTCTCAAAGGTGTGTGAAGTCCACCAATCCGCACTTGGCCAGCGTGGTGGACTATGGCCTATACCCCTCACACTGTGAGAGGAGACCCGTGCCCAGCAGTGGGACAGTTATGGGTTGTGATGATGATGAGAGTTCGTGCTCGAATTTCTCGTGTCGTCGGTGCCATAAGCACAAAGACAAGAACTCACACATCCACATCTAGGACGGAAATTTAAACTCATCATAAAAATGTCCACTTCTGGGATTCGAACCCAGGACCGTGATCGTAACTAAACGGTCACCGTCGCTCTTGGCCATCCGCAACACCAAAGACATCAGCGATGCCAGCCAAGAAAGAAGAAAAGAAAGGATATAAATATATGTATAATATTCTTAATATTTTTAATATTCTTAATACTCTTAATATCTGTAATGTCATCTGGGAGTTATGCCTCGAAACAAATTAGAAAAACTTTCCAACCGAGTTAAAATGATTATTTCCAATTTGAGTTTTGTAGTTGTTCTGAATTATTTTATGAATCTTGAAATTTCTTATTTTTCTTTATGGTAACATTTGAAATTTGAATTAATGTGGTAACTTTTTAATGGTACTGTAGTAAACGATTGTATGGCTAGTTGGTAGTGCCTCTGTTCTGTGAATCGAGGGGTACCTAGTTTGATTCCCGACCGCGACAGATATGTATAATAACACATAGAGTTTGTTTTCGGGTCCTGGGTGTTACTAATATATTATTTAGGTTTGCCATGCGACATTAATATCTGCCCCTGTCGGGAATGGAACCTGGAACTCCTCACTTCTCAGGACTTCTATTAACTAGGGTAAGAGGTCGTCAAATGATATAAAATATCTACCGCAAATTCCATCACTTTGCTCTGAATTAACCTATTTAAACGTACGCTATAAATTATCTACCAAAAGCTTACATTACGCTTTGCCAATTAATTGCTACAAGCATCTGTCATGAATGAATGAATGAATTAATTAATGATTTATATAATTTTATTATTAATTTATGTATTACTTTGAGATGATTTGTATACTTCATGCTTCCACCTATTAATTTCTCACTATATACACGAGTCTCCGCATATCTGATGAAGGTTTGAGCATACTCCACCACGTTGCTCTAGTGCGGATTGGTTGGGTTAGCGACCAACCCAAGTGTGTGTCTACGCCCTAAGGCCTCCGACATGGCTTAACGATTGTTTCTAGATCCACTCAAATGACGTCGTAACTATGAATGCTTTAATTATTATTGGTCCGGGATCCACAGTACATTTTTTCCACTTGATTACCAAGCAAATTTTTCGTGAGTACCTTCATTTTGATGAGATTCCCAACAATTTCTGTACGAAAAATCTCGATGGAGGGAGGTAATAGGGGTAGCAGAGATAAACATGTTGATTTGACGATTGTCAAAAAATGTATAACTAATTGGGTTGTAATGCAATGTATGTAACTGTTTGTTCAGATGGAAGCAAGGAATTATGAGGAGAGACTCGTGCTCAGTAGTGGGCCATTATTGGCTTGAAGTTAAGCCAATTCAGAATCCGTTGTTTCGTAAACCAATTCACACAAATGAAATTGGAGAATATTTGAATAATGAAATCCAATTTCACCAAAAGATTCAGTGACCTGGCGGGTAAAGCCAGCGTTTAATACCAAAATCACCTTTACAAGAAAACTTCCCGAGCATAAAATTATTGGGTACTACGTTACGTTTTTGTACAAAGATATAAATCAATAGATCGGCCGGTGTCGCGTTGATGTGTTGATGACGGGTATTTGGGTATTTGCTAACAGTAACTATTTCTGTAATTTAATCTATACTATAAAATGTCCCCCTTGATTCCCTTGATTTTCATAGTAATAAGTGTTAATAAGGTTCTTATCTGCCTGGCTGTGGCTAGTGACTTATATTTTTGTTTCTTCATAAGGACTTCTGTTTTAGTACCGACAAACTCCAAAATACAATTTTATCTAGGGGGCACTATGCACCATGTTACCAAGTCTGGAATTATAACTCCTTTTGCTATAGGGTCATATCACTCCATGGACTTTCATTAACTTTTCAGAACACAAGCTATTTATTATGGTCTTTGATACACATTTATATTTTGAGATTTAGATTCCAAACATAAAGCAAATAATATAAATATACCAAAGCATTCATACAATGCATACAGTCTGCATCCTGAACTAAAATCGTAGCCAGGCTTTTAAATGATTCCATTCACTAATTTCAGCACTAAATTTAAAGCCTCTAAAGTCTGGATGGCTTATCTCTCAACTCTTATATCCTTGGTTTCGTAGCACTTTGTGACGCTACGCGCAGCTACGGGATGCTACGTACCGTAGCTCGTAGCAGTGTCGTGTTAGATGACGTCTCGGCTGCACGTCTCGCGTTTCTCTCTCTCCCACACTATATCTCTCTCTCTTATATTTCGCGAATTAATTTAAAAATTCTTCCTTCGTAACCGAAAGCAATAATATAGTGGTTTATATTAAGTGTTGAATGTGTTTTGATTGTTGACTTTTGTTGCAATTTTTGTTGTATAAGTGACGTTTTCGTTACGGGCGATTGTTGTTGTTATGTAACAGGTTTGTTGTAATCATTTATTACTTTTATGACACATAATATATTTGAAAAATTACGATAATATTAATACTTCGATTGTTATTTCAGACGTCAATGTTATTTGTGTTATTTCGTAATTTTTCAGATACATTTTTTGTTATGTCCGATACTTGTTAATGCCTTAAACTTGATTTTGATTAACAAAACCATGATTAAACAATAAGCATGGACAATCTGTAATAATTTTAATAAAAAAAATAACTTGAATAAGTTTCACCTAATTAATCTTAGATTGATAAAAAGTGTCTCTCGCTAACAATGGGACGGATGAATGAAAACGAATGAGTGACTGAATTGAAATGAAAGTTCGTAACAGAACAATGGGTGAGCTTGTAAATAAAAACAGCATTAAACAATGTGCTTTGGAACTAGAGGTTTTAACATTTTCTACTCAGAGATGATAGTTCTTTAGACGGCTACGGTATTTTAATATTTTAAAGTGCAGCGAAGCGCGACAAGTATTTTTTTAGATTAGTCATTTTAAAATTGCATTCAAAAGGTATTCATACTACATACTTACACATATTATTAATGTGAAACTGTCTGTTTGTCTGTCTGATACTTTTGACGCTTGAAGATGAACTGATTTAGATGAAACCTGGTACTGAAATAGTTTGGGATCCTGGAAAGTGAATAGGATAGCTTTTATCCCGGAACTCTTAAGGGTGCCAAAAGGAGGATAGATGTTTGTCTGATATAAGAATAAGATTGCGATAAAGTTAGCACACGGGTAGATTCTGGGCAGGGACTAAGGATACTTTATTCCTGGTAATACTTTCGCTTGGGATAATTTTAACTGTATGGTGTCATTTTTACGTTCTCAAGAGGGCAAAGCCGCGGGCAAAAAATTAGTTAGTTGATATATTTTTACTCGCACAATATATAAACAATATACCAGCAGTCATGGGTTACCATTAGTTATGTTGCGTATGGTAAAAAGAACTCATTTAAAAACATCATGTCAATATCGACCCCGCCAGGATTCGAACCTGAAACTCCAAACTCAAGCCGACCATAGGACTACAGAGTCCTAAGAAAGCATTATGTAAAAGCCTTTTAGTTAAGTCAGCAAAAAAATTGGATAACTAAAACCTATCCAGTTTCTAAACTGTAACTGTCGTCGAATAAAAGATACGTGTATTCAGTACCCTTTGTTACTGGTACGAGTGTGGGTACCCTCATTTTTACCCTCGTCATGTTATTGAATGGAAAGCAATTGGGTACTGTCTTTTGAATTTATATATTACCTTAGTTTTCGGCTACAGGTCGTATGAAAAATATTTGGCCATTGTATATGAATTTAATAGTGAGCGAGTAACCGGTCCTCGTTTTATTTTAAATTGCAATTTATTTTTTCTTTGTTAACCGATCAAAATAAAACAATACAGCAATAAACAAACTGCTCGGTGATGGGACTCAAACCCGGGACTTAACTGTACCACTCTCTCGTATAAATCAGCCGTCAAATGACTTGTTTTCATTGCTAACGCTGACCTTATATTACCACGATATATAGAAAAATATGTAGTATGGAATTATGTATGTCCATTATATCTAATGAGAAGTCCCGGTGGGATATGTTTATATCCTACAGATAACTTTAAAATTACAGTTAATTATATCCATTTTAAGATTCCCGTGGTAACATTTCTTCGAGTGTGGGTACTGCCATTGTTTCCGGATTTACTAGAATGTCATCATCGTCATAATCACAACCCACAACCGTCCCACTGCTGGGCACGGTAGGAGACCCTCACAATGTAAGGGCTACAGTCCACCACGCTGGCCAAATGCGGATTGGTGGGCTTCACACACCTTTGAGTCATTATGGAGAACTCTCCGGTGTGCAGGTTTCCTCACGATGTTTTCCTTCACCGAAGCAAGTGATAATTAAATTCTAATGCTGGGGCCACATTAACGGAAAACGCCGGTAATTATCGCGATGACGGACGTGTAACGTTGGTGTGGCCACTACTTAACGCGATAATTTTACAACGGCATTCACATTGCCGTTTGCCGTTGGGCGATAGTTCGAATGTTGGGGCCACACTTGTCAAGTGTAGCCACTTACTATATCTCGTTAATTTTATTGCAATAATCATCGCGATGTTCGGCATTGACGTTGACGTTTTCGTTAGTGTGACCCCAACATAATACGCACATATGTGCTAAGACTAGTGTGTACCTACCTATATTTACAAAACAACACTTGAGTCTTATTGAAATTGTTACTATGATTAAATTTGTGAGAACGATTGTGTACCCTTCGTAATGACACGGAACGGCTCGGTAATGTTTAACGGTCAAGGGTATCCCAACGATCTATTTTGCGTCGGCTATCGGCTTCCAACGGGGATTTAAGTGGGATTACGAAACGGCGCGCGACTTGGGGAATACAGAAAGTGATAGTTATTTGTGACTATGTTCTGCTTGACAGTATTCGAACACTTGAGCGTCCGATAATCTTATAAGTAAAAAAAAACTGACTTAAAAATACAGTCCAATTGAGAACCTCCTCCTTTTTAGAAGTCAGTTAAAGAAAGTGTTAAATAAAGTTATTACTAATATAATTTAACAAAACAAAAAACCTACTACAAAATTCACAAGTAATAAAAAAAATTGAGGGTTTCCCTCGATTTCCCTGGGATTCCATCATCCTGACTTTGTGGCAGTGGGACCACTTCGGAAGTACGTTCTTCCAAATAAAAGAAATAATAAAAATCGGTTCACAAATTACGGAGAAATCGCTGGTTATTTTCTAAAAATGGATTCGATCCAAAGCGACGCGGTTATTGAATGACGATTTTACATGTGTATCTGTTTTCAGTGGGTGTGTTTATTTGTTCATAGCACCCGACACACGGCAATCCTAGCGTGGGGCTATGAGTGTGTAACATTATTTATTTATACTCGCTTTCTAATTTCCCTCTCAGGCTTTTCAATTACCAGGAAAGACCCAAGCCCTTCGCTTGGCCGCTAATGGGCTGCCACTATATAATAACCCCTGAATTATAAACTATTCACAACTTTGTAAGTAAGACTATTAAAGAACCTCTTTCTTTGAACTCCAGTTCAATTTGACAGCAAAAGTAGGCTACACGACATAATTGAGTTATTATGAAAATTCTAACAGATGAAAGTTTTAATCAGTCATAATTGGGTTTGTTTGAATTATAAATACCATCAAAGTCAAGGATGATTAAATTGAATTGTTATTGAGGTACAATTTATCTTTATTGATTCTTAATTATTCTTTTGAACTGATGAAATACAAGACAAGGGGGCTTATCAACAAAAAGGCGGATACCTCCTTCCTGTTCTTACTTACTTATATACATTTAAAGTAATTTGTACCTAATTTATAACGCGCTAATCTCGGGAATGGTCAGTCGGGTTTGAAAACAATTCTTTTCTGTATGATAGTCACATTCATGAAGGCTATAAGGTACAATTTTTAGTTGGCTTTGAAATATTGATTTTAATGAAGCGAAGCGACGGCTGGCTTCTCAGCTTTATACGTACGTAATTGTATAAAGCTGAGAAGCACTCACTGACTAATCACATAATCAGAAACTATTTTACTTATGAAGATGAAATTTGACGGGAAGGTAATTTATGAGTAAACGACATCAGCTGAAAATGGATTTTGTGTAATAATATTTCACCCCTAAGGGGATTAAATTAATAGGGTTGAAATTTGTTTGAAATTCCGGCGATTTATAAGTAAACCATGCAAATTGCTATTGATGTTTCTTTAAAAAAACAGCTGTTTCAACGTTTTTGGATAATCAATTCTTAAGAGAGTACAATAGGGATGAAAGTTTGTTTGATAATACTGAGGAGTTTCTATCGCCATTTTTTCTCCTCGATATTAATTTACATGTAATAAATAACATCTTTGCGCAACAGCCGCAGAGTAAAAAATGTTCTTGAAGTATATTGACAAAATAGCTATATGAATAAATGATTTTGTGTTTGAAAGAAAAGTATGTCCGCGCGGGCCAAACCTTCGGCAACAGCTAGTGTACGTATAAAAATGTACTTACTAAGAAAAGCATTTTGGAAAAAACGTTGCAGAGGTGATGAAACTAAGATTGTAAATGTACTACGTAATATTGTTCGACCTACGAATGGTACGTTTTATAATAAAAAAGGCGTCTCTAAGTTAAATATTCTCATGCTTATCTAAACTTCTCTGCTCATAATGACGAGAAATCTCCAGCCAAATCCCACGAGACTCTTGAAAGAACCGTTTATTAGGGTTTTTTTCATAATCGCCACCTTTTTGTAATATAATTTGAATATAAGAAATTTCTTCCCTTATTATAATATTTTGTTGTATCTCTTATGGCTCGGTCTAGGATTCCCTGCATCGTGGGCAACATGAACACCACAACCAATACAATCACTGACACCCACGAACCCAGACCAAACATTTTTCAGTTACACAAATGTCTACCTCGACCGGGAATCGAATCCAGGACCCAACGTTACGCTACGCAACGTAACGCTTCCAGGTTGTATTGACGATGGGCTAGGCTTTCACCACCAAAACCGTTAATAAACGCTATCGTTTCAGAGGACATTCTTTTCCATTCATGTCAAGTCATTAACAATCTCTGTATTACTCTAACGACTGTCCTTGTAAACATCCAATCCCAAATACTCGTCAAAGAAAACGAGTGAAAGTACCCTAAAGCATCAGTTAATAAGGATCACCGGAGATTGATTTCCTTTCATTATGTTACCAACAAAAACATCATCAATCTAATTGGTGAAACAGGCCTCCAAAATTGCTTCCTGTGCGGCTCATTTGGCCGAACTCGGGTACATCCTTGACTGATTAAGACTATTTTTCTTATCAATACCGCATCGGTGATTTGGTTTTGTGATTTGTAACTTAACAGTGGTTTAGACGTGTTTATTGAGAGGGAGTGATGCGTGAATTTGTAAAGCGATTAGACCTAAATCATTTTATTGGTGAAGACGAAAGTCGAAACGTTAATGTAGCGTTAATGGTTATCGAATTGTCAGTTACGTCATTATAATCTGTTCTTCTTCTTAGTAGCTATGGCTGGACTTGGCTTTGGTCTCCTCGTACAATAGTGGTAGTGGCTATAGCCAACCACACTAGCCAAGTGCGGATTGGTAGATTTTCCACAGCTTTGAGAACATTATGGAGAACGCTTAAGTCCTTAGGTTTCCTAAAGATAGTTTCCTTCACCGAAGCAAATGATATTTACTTACTTTTGTGAACGCGCTAATTTCTAGAACGTCCAGTCGGATTTGAAACAATATTTTGTGTAACTTTCCGTAATAATTTGTGAATAATTCTGATCTTACGCCTTTAATTGACCAATTGAATTGTCCTCAGCCTACATTGAGAATACCGAAGAAAATTATTCAATTTGTTACTAAGTTAAAGTAGTATTGCGATTCCGGAAATTGTCTTAAACTCAGATGACTTTTATAGCCAAAAGTTAGATTGAATATAATAATTTAAGCTCCGTTCAAAGACTTCTTGGCGTCTGTTCATACGTGCGACAGACGAAACGAAATGTCGCAAGGCGTTGGCGGACGCAAAATTAGATAAAATTCAATGAAGTATTATAAACGTAGACATGTCAGTAGCACGCCGAAAGTGATGAAGCTAACTAAACTAACCAACCTAGTCCCGTTCTGATCTGTGTCGGTCAAAGTTCTAATTGCTATCTTAATTCCATAAATCAACACCTTTTTTTTCAGTTTTCTTAGCGAGAAGTTAAAATTTCAAATTCCCCTAACAATGACATTATATTCATTTGGCTTTATCTTTCCGTCACCTACAATCAATAGTCACAATAATGTCGTCGGGGCGGATCGAAAAGTGCAAATACGAACATAACGCATCTGTAGTTATAACACGAGAGAGACCATTTTCTTAAGACCTGTCTACTCTGGAAAGTTCCCTGCTGGGCAGCAACATTTTGTTGGTTAACGGCCAGATGGTATGTTTGGAATGGTAAAAGTAATGAAAGATTCCCTCTTCATTCCATCTGCTTGCTTCGTTTACCTTATCTCAGCTCGCCTCACCTCCTCTCCTCCTCAACTCCTTTCTGCTGTTTTTTATAGAGATATAAAACGCAGCAATAGAATGTTGCAGTGATACTATTTACATGAGCGGCTTTTAGTTGCGTCCTTTGTTGCGTCGCTGTCGCACGTATACTTTATGTATGAGTGTACATATATTGCCTTTTACGGGTTTCATTTTACACAATAAGTCATTATTATTTGTATATCTGTGTACAAAATCTCCGTTTGTATTTAAATTTGTTTCTGAAAAACGGATAGGAAACAAATTCTTTTTCTAACTTTTGAATAGGATTCGTTTTTGGCAGGAAGTTAAAAACTTTTCTTGATTAAAAGTATTTGTAAGAGGTGACCTTTTTTGTCCTTTTTATTTTCACTGCTAATTTTTTCGTAAAAAGTTTTAACAAGTTGTGCTTAAAAACATTGTTAGTCAACCCTCGGAAATCCGGTGTAGGGACGTGTTGATTGCATTGCATAAAACTTGGTCAACTTAACATCTGCACTAAAGTAGATACGATGTAACCCACACCGATGCCAATTTTTTATAGCAGATTCGGAACCAGAAAAAAAGTCTGCGTCGAATGTTCCAAGTCTCGTTGCTCTACGACCAATATAAAATTTTGTACAGCGTTAAAATTGACCATATTTTCATACGCTATGTTCTGAAATCTCAAAAGTTTATCGGCTCTGGTAAACATTTTGCGGGTTACAGCGATTACGCTTTTTGGGGTCGATGTATACTGATGTCTACTTAGAGCCGATTTCACCAATGTCGTATAAGTCTTATTCCCGGGATAAGTAGTCAATTACTCGCGAGTAAGCCCATTTTACGTTTCACCAACATTCTCTATATTAAAGTATCTAGAGAAAGTAACTAGAGTAAAATCATATACTGCCGATTTCGGCCAAGTAAATTGCTATTCGTAGATAAGTAGTGTCACTGTCTGTGGTGCCACTAGTCACGTTCAACTCAACTATCAGGTATGTATTATTCAAATACAAACGCAAGTATACGTCAAACTGTCTATTTTACTTGGGTGCATTACGCATTCATTCAATTCATTTGTTCAAAGTCGCAGACTAACTATGCGAGAGTAAGTTAACGGGTGAAACGAATTTGAAGTTAACCATCGCATAAATTGATAGAGTCAAGTTATACTGTGATAGCTACTTTAGTGTAAATTCAATGTTGGTGAAATCGGGCCTAAGGGGAACAATAATAACCTTAAACCTTGTTTTAAGTCAATTACTGCGACTGGTATTTCTCATACTGTCGTAATAACATTCATTAATTAAATTTATTGGGCTATCTTTGAAACCGGAACATTAAGATAAGCCTATTTCACGGTATTATTGTGTCCTCGCCCGAGGCAAATCGAATAAAGACTCATTTAGGTTGGTTACCGTAAATAAAACAATGTTTTATAATCCTACGCTAATGAGTTTTGAGGAAATGGAAGGTAAAAGGAATTTAGCTTCGTATTTTTTTATGGAATTAAGGTAGCAAACCAGCACGCAGCACCACCCTTTTGCTGCCGCCCATGACAACTGTGACCTAGAACAAGACTCAAATGGGGACTAGGATGGTTAGTCCTGTTAGGAAACGGGTTGCTACTCTTGAGGACTGAGATGGTTGCCTATAAAAAGTGTCACCACACAATCCGCGTCAATAAACACGTATGATGGTATATACTTACATGCTAGTACCACCTCTCTCCCTCCCACATAGCAACCAAACTATGTAAATATACTGGTGTATAGTTACTTTGTGTGGTTACATAGCACATACCATGCCAACATACCACCACCAATACGTGTTTCGCCCCAAAGCAAGGCATCATCAGAGTAAGGTGACTGTACGGTAGTTAATCGCAAAGACGGGAAAACATTGAGTCGTTGGTAAACAATATTCCCACTGCGATTACGACGCGCACTACTTTTAACTTCTTTGGCAAATACTACGTGTGGGCGCTGATAAGAGGAGCGGGTAAATTGTAAAAGAATGGATCACGTACTCTGGGTGCTTAAGGTAACGTCTTAGTAGCGAGACCCGTGGTAAAATAATTAACGTATTTTTCACAAAATATTCCAGCGAGCATTACGGAAATTCCCACAATGAACGTGATGTGAAATGTTGAAAATTTAATGAAATTTACATTCGACTTGAGTTTAATCTGGCCTACATGTGGCTACCGAGCACCGGAACTAATATGAAAATTAAAACCGCTAAGTGGAATGGAGGAGAGATATTATATTTCTTTTATTGCCCATGTCGGTAGTAGAACTGGGTGTAGAATGATACGGGTAATTTTTACCCGATTGAGCGATGCAAAGGAGGGTAATGTATTTTACTATATGTTTGAAACTTTGTGGCTAGAGGTTTATAAATCCACCCATCTTATAGATTAAATTCTTCCTCATAATACAATTTACAGTCTAGTATTATAATTGTAAAAACGGTTTTGTGTGAAACTTAAATACAGCTAATGTACCGATTAGTTATAATATTTAGATAAGAATTAAACATAATAAAAATATAGTTATACAAACGCGAGTGCTAATTTTGATGATGAGGATTATCATTAAATTTTTTATGCATTATTTTTAAAAAAATATTTGCATTGAACTCCTTCTCTATATAAACTATAAGTGTGCCATATTTCATGCTCCTCCGTCCGCGCATTTTTCGTAAAAAGGGGTACAAAGTTTTTGCTTCGCGTATTAATATATAGATAGGCATTTAGTTTCTCCTTGCAGTTAGTGACTGAAGTGTGGGCTGCTAACAAAAAGCAAACCTAAATCACGGCACTACACCGGAGAGCACTTTACTCAAGCAGTCCATCCTACTTAAGTATACTCGTATGTCTTACCATCAGCGAGAGACGTTACGCGAGAAAAATATGCTGTTTACCAGACTTCAAGCAAAGTAACTATGTATTATGCTATGATTGCTCTATCAGTCTATGTATGTATGTTCCTTTGTGGTGCTCTAGAGACCAAACACGTAGGCCAATTTTGATAATTCGGACGTCAATCCATTTGTATTTTATTTATTTTTCAATACCAATCACTATCTTATTCAATATTACTAAAGATGGCTTAAGAGTTTCTCAAAGCGAAGCGAGGGCAGGTAATAGTAATACATATTTTTTATTAAGTAGAGTTTAATTTAACTGCAGTTTACGCTATTTTTTTGTCAAAACACTGTTCATTCGCCATTTGAACCTGATCTATCAAAATAAAAAAAAGTAACGTAACGTTACACATTACCACATCGCCGCTGTGCGCACATCGCTTATCGCTAAGCCCTGTCTGTCAGACAAATCGGCAACGTAAGCCATTCCGACTTTAAATTCCCAGACACTACTGTAACCGCTCTCATTTTGCAATGACTTTCAAATTCCCCACTTTGTACTGCACCGATCTTTGTTTGTACGACCATTGAAATAATGGATAGAAACAAAACTTTGAAGGAAAAATTAAGAATATTTCTACTTGGTAATAAATACCAGATTCCATTATGAACTGAAGAAGAATAAAAAAAGAAAAAAGTAGGTGGATACTTAAGAACTGGAGCCGGGATTCGCAAAGTAAATTTATATTTACTTTACTTTAGCGATTTTTTGTAAAAAGCATTGAAATACTTATTAAAATAGTAATTGGGATGTTACGGATACCTGCCAACTCTCCACCGAAGCGTGTACTATGCGGAACAGAGCTCAAGAGTACATTTATAGCGTGGACGGTATAGAGACCCGAGCGTTATTATTTGGTGATAACGGACATAGTGTCACAAATATAGGTCCCTAATTGGGATACGGAACGGAAAAACCCCATTACTGGGTGTCGAAAGCGACAAAAGCGCAGAAGCTTCACCGTTTGTAAAACTGTTTCAAGTTCTCTCAAGTGGACTCCACTAATGGTGCACTTCGGTATATTTAAAAGAATTCTTTTTCCTGAAATTGAAATTACTCGTGAATTTCAGACGCTAACCTTATTTCGTATTTCCTGACTGCATATGTTTAGACTTTACGCTATGACGTAGGAACTTAGCTGGATTTTGTAGTCTAGGTATTATGTTATTGCTAAAATGCGCCGAAAATAATTTAAGATTTTTTTACAAGCTGGTGTATAGGGGTAGATTTTTGAATACTTTTGAAATAAGTGTTTCATTAATTATTAAAAAAAGCCCTTTAGAAATTATTTGTACTATATTTATTAATGTATTGATAGGAAATCGGAGTAACTTACTAACAGTCCCTGCCCTAGTCCTAATACCTACTAACGTACTAACCAACTAACGTTCTAACACCATTAAACCTTTTTTATGTGTTGGTACTAAGGCATAAGCTTTCCCAAGCGAAGTCAAGGCGGTGATTAGTCTCAAAAACAACGTGATTGATTTTGTGCAGATTTCACATGAGGAAAGTTTGTTTTGTTCAGAAATAATTTCCAAGTACCCTCCGGGGAGTCAAGTTTTTCGCGTATCAATATAATGAATCAGACCCTTGAGGATACATTTTTATATTTTTAGACTTGCGTTTATATGCGAATCGTTCATAGCCCGGCAGCTTGCATCAATTATAAGCTTCGATCAACAATCAACTAAGTTTCAACTAGATAACGCCTCTCATACTGAATCCACTGTTTAAACCTTCCACGATTGGCGGTCATACAAGGCATGGGTCAAGTAAGGCAATGCCTTAGGCACAATCTAGTGCATTTTACGACCCATATGGCGCACTGGTTACCATGCCGGACTGCCGTTCCTGGGTTCGATTCCCAGCGAGTCGGAAATCTGAATGATGAGTTAAAATTTCTGTTTTCGGTCTGAGTGTGTGTTCCTGTCTTGTAAGTTGTCCATGGCACCCACGACACAGGATGTGTAGCGGTAAATTAGCGTTATTATTTCTCTGTGCTTCGGTGGGAGGATCGGTCAAACAAGTATCAGAAGTTGTTATGCCTCCAATGCACAGTGTCTACAAAACTTTGGCGCTAGCCTCCAATCTAAATATCGACCGCCCGAAGTTGCTTAACTTGGTCGATGGTAATTGATACAACCTCGAGCTTGAACTTACAAAGGGTTAACCCAACTATGATTGGAATATAACTCAAGATTTATCTTTATACGTACGTATATTCTACATAAATAAAAAGCGGTCTATTTGGTCTAACTTATTCTTTCCGTTTGTAATGATTTTTATCTCACTAGTGGACGCGCCCTCGCTTTGCTTCGGGAAACTTGTTCTTTACGTTTACAACACTTATTAAATAGTTTCCTATTATTCAAGCATTTTTCATTAATGCTCCACCCCTATTGGTGGTAGTGTAATGTTATATAACCTATAGCCTTCCTCGATAAATGGACTATCCACCACAAAAAGAATTTTACAATTTCTAACCAGTAGCTCCTGAGATTAGCCCGTTCAAACAAACAAACTCGTCAGCTTTAAAATATTAGTATAGATGTACCCTTTAACTATAAATGACCAATTTTCGGATTTTTCCTTTTGTGATGTGCGAACTCGGGAGAGAAATAACACGATGACTGTAGATTCTCAACTGAATGGTGAATGCTTCCTTTATTGAAGTAAAACTTTGTTGTTGAGTATTTGATAGATATTAATTTCAGTTCAATACCTCCATGCGGTCATGAGAAAAAAATGATTTTCAAGTTATCTAGAGGTGAATGTCTGAAGCTATCGCAAGTTGTCCTCTGTTTTCCAAGAAATTCTTTCTCTTGTGATTCCCGATAAACTTCAAACGAATCTTGATTTAAATAAAACGAAACGTCGCATACCCAGTGCAATAAAAATAAATGTATGTATATCTTGTATGACCAAAGACGTCGTCAGTACAGACTACGAGTATCGCTATTTTGTAATAAGCAGAATTTTATTATTTTGCAAATAAAAATGTACGTGATGGAAAAGTTGAGTTTTACAATTCGGTATACCAAATAATTTTAACAAGTATGCAGTTCGCATTGACAATTTACTTAGCATTATAAAAGCGTGTTATTGTTAAATGATTTATTTTATACTAGCGACCCGCCCTCGCTTCGCTTCGGGAAACTTATTTCTTCGGTTTGCAAAGATTTAGTTATATATTTTGGATAATTTACAGTATCTTTATAAATTATATCCTATGTGTTATTCTGATGTGTAAGCTATATTATTGTAAAGTTTCATCAAAATCCATTCGGTAGTTTTTGCATGAAAGAGTAACAAACAGACATTCATACGTCCATATTAGAAAGATAAGTTATATATTTTGGATAATTCACACTATATCTTTATAATTTATAGCCTATGTGTTATTCTGATGTGTAAGCTATATTATTGTAAAGTTTCAGCAAAATCCATTCGGTAGTTTTTGCATGAAAGAGTAACAAACAGACATTCATACGTCCATATTAGAAAGATAAGTTATATATTTTGGATAATTCACACTATATCTTTATAATTTATAGCCTATGTGTTATTCTGATGTGTACGCTATATTATTGTAAAGTTTCAGCAAAATCCATTCGGTAGTTTTTGCGTGAAAGAGTAACAAACAGACATTCATACGTCCCATATTAGTAGGATAAGTTATATATTTTGGATAATTCACACTATATCTTTATAATTTATATCCTATGTGTTATTCTGATGTATAAGCTATATTATTGTAAAGTTTTATCAAAATCCATTCGGTAGTTTTTGCGTGAAAGAGTAACAAACATTCATACAAACATTCGCATTTATAATATTAATAGGATTTTATAAGGGAATGCTTGACTACAATGCCACCATCGGGTTTCTAAGGTAAGTAGGGAAGTCGTCATCACAATGCGCGATGCGGCGATAACTAAAACGCATTTTCCCGCACTGGCACACAGCTTGATTTGAACAAACCCAGATTAAAATTGAACTTGCAGACACGCGGGTAGATTTGCCAAAGAACCATTTATGTTTTAATTATGTATATTATATAATTTTAAAGATTTTATACGTATAAAATCTGTCTGGTTGTCCATTCATCAATCTACTGTACTGTTGTCGGTCTATACTATACTAATCCAATAAAGAGTTTAAATAAATAATCCGACCAGTTAAATTCAAGATAGAAGCATCAGTAGAAACAAAATATAACAGCGAATACACCAACATGACGTAACAGTAAGTCATGTTCATCCTACTCGCCTCAAAGCGGATTACGTCTTGCCACAGTGTAAACATATGTCGGGGACTTGGTGGTTGAGGATTACTTAGAAAACTACCATTTGTACACGAGGCTTTCGTATACATTTCTCTTCTGAGCAAGCAGTTTATGCATTCGTTAAAGCTTTAACCCATTAATGGCTAAGTACTTTGTAAATTTTAATGTGATTCTTAAAAAGACAAAAATACAATTTACCGAAGCGAAGCGGGGGCGGGGTGGGGTTACTCGTAGCAGTTCCACTTTTTTAGAGGCCACCATATTAATCTTCCAGAGTCACACATTTGTGACCTAATTACCAACAATTTCTACCTGGACTACTCGTAATCCACTAACAGTCCCAGCCCTATTCCCCATAACTACTAACCAACTAACGTTCTTAATAACCCCCTCTGCTAACTGGACTAACCGTCTTTGTCCCGATTTGAGTCTTGTTCAACGTCGGTCACAGATGTCATAGGCGGCAGCGGAAGTGGTGTTGCAATTTGGTTTTATCATGTACCTACGTTTCATCATGTGTGTTTGTACGTCATACTAAGTATAATGTAGATAACGGAACTATTCCGCAACATTCCGAGCATTCTACGAGTAAGAACAGCTTGTTATAAGCCTGCACAATATGGAATCCATATGCTCAGTTTAAATATTAGCTGGTATTAAATTCCTATACAGTTTCTGGTTTCCAATATTTCGCTCCGATGTTGCCACAAGGCGTAATAACTTGCCAGGAAATTGAAATATTTCGCCGTCTAGAAAATGTCTTGAGACAGGGATCTCATAATCTGGTTGTGTAATAAATTGTGAGCTGTAACCCGTTTGCGACATGTGTGTTCATGCATCAGTTATGGCACTGAGGGTGTGAATACTAACGAATTTTACGAGTAACAGCAATGGCTGTTATGAAAAGCGTAATAAAAAAGTCACTAACTGTTATCTTCCTAATGAAGGACGGCGAGCGTTAGACAAAGCCGTTGTTAGGCTTACGAGCGCGAGCTAATTTATATTTTCAATACTAAACCTTTGTTTTGTGTTCAATGAATTAAGACCCATATGGGTAACCCTCAGTTATTCGCGTCACCCTGTATTGAGTAAAGAGAAAGAGGTTGCACAGAATGAACTCCGATAGGTTTTAATGTGTTATGACCCTCATCATTCTGCAAGATACCAGGGATAGCCATTAAGAGGAAATACCACGCGAACCCTTTTTCAAATTTGGGATTTTTTCACTCAATATCTCTGTCGCGCTTGCGAGCGGCGTGTATGTCAGTGCGATAGGGACAACTGCAGCTCCGTGTAAAAACCCGAGGCAAAAATCATCAAAATCGAGGTTCCGTTCTCGACTAATCCCCCCGCCAAAACTACAGCAATCTTAACGAAATTTTGGAAATTGAATGGGAAGGAGATATTCTGTGTCGGACCGTTTAGCTTTTTGTGCTAATTATTATACAATTTGTGTACTAGGCGTTTGTTTGCGGCATATTTATTTGGCCATTTTAAGCGCTGTTTGAAGTAGCCTAAAACTTTTGAAAACAAAAATATCAAAAAAATCAAAACGTACCGACATAGATAATGATGATATTATTCTTGTGTGAAAAAATTAGTGATCTAGAGTCAAAAACCAGCGAGGGATTAGTCGAGAACGTTTGTATGGAAAAATGACCCGTAGCATTTCCTCTTAATGGTACGCACAATAATCTTTTATGTTAATAACTACATACACCCCCGTTAATAGTAAATGAGTAATGATGTATTCTCTTTTAATATATATCTCTATTTATATTATACGACTAGGGTAATTTGTATACAGCATTGTTTGTGATTTTTTTTATTGAAGTGAAACTTAGTGGACTTCTGTGATGGTTGCGTTAAACGTTTAACGCTACTTTGGTGGGGGAACGTGGCTAATGGGAATGCAAAGGAAGGGATTGCTTTGAACGTTTATCGCACCTACGGAGGCAATATTAGATAATGACGGAGATAAAATAATGATACACTTTATTTTACTGTTATTTAAATTATTATTTAAAATAACCTCCGCTTTTGAATTTCGTAGTGTGAAGTTTCTCACCACGCGCCAGTTTTTAAATGACAACACAAGCTAGGTGGCTTGTCATACGCGTTATACATACACATACATAGGTGGCCCGTTATACGAGTACATATGTTTGGTTGGATATAGAGTACCATTTCTAGTTAAATACTGATTTTACCGGAGCGAAGCGCGGGGTTTGTTTAGGTACTAGTAAATGAGCATACCTACGTCGAGGTAGTCTTAAATAGGTACTAAATACTGAAAAATTACCTATATTTTATAACCTATACATTACACAATCTCGAGCCGTAAATATACCGATAATGCTTATAAATACTCATCGGATACTGTCGGCTTTTCTTGTCATATCTGAATTTCAAATAAGTTGAAACGGAGCCAAATTCGATCATTGATAACTGAGCGATACTCGTATTTATCCAATATCGAATGAATAAACGTTGTTTACAAATAGGTATGCGTGGAATGATGTATGATAATAAGATCATGCAAGTTTTTATCAGTTTCTTAGTTAGTCGATTATTGTAAGAAGTCACTGACTAAGAACTTTTGAAGTAGGTAAGCACTATAATTTTTCTTTGTATCTTCAAAAAATATTTTATCTTTATATTACTAGCTGCTACTCGCCCGCTTCACTGGGTATTTTGAGATTTCAAATTATAATATCCGCTGCGTCCTGCGGTTTTATCCGCGTTAATCCCCATTCCGTATGGATATCGGGATAAAAAGTAGCCAATGTATTATTGTGATGCATAAGTTATAATAACGCAAAGTTTCATCAAAATCAGTTCAGTAGTTTTTTCGTAAAAGACTAACAAACATACATTTTATCCATACTCACTAACTTTCGCATTAATTATAATATTGTAGGAGTAGTATGGCACATTTGATCGCGGGATTCGAACAGGAATTATCCCAGGATCATTATTAACTGCGATATTGGGTTGTTACAGATTGGTGTTAATTAAATTATAATTAAATAGAGCACAACAATAATAAAAAATGTGGTGTCGTGGGACACCAGGTAGGAACGAAGTTCCTTCGGCTAATGAACGGCGAACGAAAAAAAAAGAGGGATAAAAAAATAAAAATTAAATGTGGCACTCGGTGACTGCCGCGGTAAAGCTATTGCCTAGCATTTTTTATCAACCTATGCAATTATAAAAATTAGATGAATAAATCTTGGATTGCCGCCATCTTGGATTTCTATTTTGACAGCACCATCGACTTCAACACCCTCGAAAACCATGAAAACGATACCCATGACGAAAAGTTGATAATTTCGCGCAGCCGCCATCTTGGATTTCTATTTTGACAGCACTATCGGCTTCCCCACCCTCGAAAACCATGAAAACGATACCCATGACGAAAAGTTGATAATTTCGCGCAGCCGCCATCTTGGATTTCTATTTTGACAGCACTATCGGCTTCACCACCCTCGAAAACCATGAAAACGATACCCATGACGAAAAGTTGATAATTTCGCGCAGCCGCCATCTTGGATATCTATTTTGACGGAATTATCGGCTTTAGTACCCTCGAAAACCATGAAAAATTATTTATTTATTTATTTTATTTATTTCATTATTTCGTTACGGAATTTCTGGATTCGGTCCCCATGCTCAAGGCCCGCGTTAAAAGCTATGCAATAGCTTAAAAAAAAAGGTATTATATACTACTCGCTTGTGTATGCGACTGTCGCGCATGCGCACGTCTCATTCAACGCTTTTATTCCACGCATTTTTTTTCTTACGGTTTTACTATCACATATTTTTCAGTTCGGTCGCCGTAGCAAAACCTATCCCCTCCAAGCCTGCCGTAAGGAACTTCGTTCCAAAATTCGATAAAAGAACAAGTTATTTAACTCTGAAACGGAAAGCTTACTTTGCAGCTGCATCGGAACTGTCGTGAATTAAATAATGGGACAATTAATAATTAATTAATTGTTAACGAGGTTACGCTTTGAGCGTGTTCGTAATACGCTTCTTCGGTTCTGTTCAATTTTAACTTTAAATCTAAAAATATTTTAATAGGCTTTATTAAAGTTGATTTTTTATAATAGAGATGGAGAAACAGGTATACGATCCACCTGATGGTAAGTGGTCACCATCGCCAGCCTTAAAGAAAATGGTGGTCGTAGCTGCATGCTCGTTTGCTACCTTAATTGCAAAAAATGAGTAAATAATATACATAAAATACCGGTCGTTTGACGCTCACAATTCTGAAATAATAATGAGGTTAGCTTGTTCGTTTACAGCGAGAGAAGGAGTGAAGTAACTTCATTAATCTTTTTTCCTGCTCACTTCTGACACGGTCACATAGGTAATGCAGTTTATATCTGACGACTACGATACGACGCTGTATGTTTTAAATGTATGTGATTCGGTAAATATGCGGTCATAAGTCAGAATAAATATCTACTGTGGTGACGTAGGTAATCTTTGGTGGTAAAGCGCACCAACTTGGTAGAATCCTTTTTTATCTACTTGTCTTTCCGTTTAATTGTCTGTTTAAAACAGCATCAAACTTGTAACTCACACTAGAAAACGGAGATAATATTTTTCAGAATTGATTAGTTTAAATAAAACCAACTTTAAATTTTAAGTAAAGCTTATCAAAATACACAGTACAAATACCAGAGTCATAGTTGGTTAAGCCTTGTCGGAAATTAACGCGGCACAGACACACAGACAATATTTCGAACAATCATTGCTTTTGATTCTATTGCGTTAATAAAGGTCTCCAATATTAGTTTTCCTCGTATATCTTTCATGTACAGACAGCGATCTGTTTCATTTTTATTATACGTTTAGATCGAAATCGGGTCGTTTAGTTCTAAACGTCATCGTGATGTGACCTTCCCAGTAACATGTAATGAAAAAGCACATTAAAATTCTACGGAACCTACTCGGATCTCATTAATTCAAGGGTTTGCTCGTCTTAATGATATATCTTTATTTAAGCACACGTTTCGTGATTTTTAACCTACTTAAAGTGTACTCTATTTGATTTGAATAAGGTTGAATTTTGCTCGTTAATATGGTATTCCATTTTTGTTTGTGTGATGTCAGCTCAGGGTAAACAGGGTGTTTAATGTACTGATAAAAAAGTAGTTTATCCAATCATCATCATCATCATACATACCCGTAGTAAATTTGTAAGTGATTGATGTCTATAAAGGGAAGGTATTGAAGAAAACCTATTAGTAGGATATTTATTTACGATAAATCCGATAACAACAATTTTTTAAACCTGTTTGTCGGTGCATTTATTGTCGCTTATCTCAGAAACGGTGTTGCTTTATTTCAATCGGTCCACAAATAGCTCATAAAAAGATATACGAGTATGTCAATATCCCGCTCGTAGTGTGGGTACTTAGACGGGGGTTTGTTTGAAATTCCGCCAACTGTAAAGCAGACATTATCAAACTTGGTCTTTGGGATGATGGTTAGAAATAATGAAACACCTGTTCCAACGTTTTTGGTAAATCAACCCCTAAGGGGGTAAACTGAAGGTTGAAAGCTGAGGTTGAAAGTTTGTTTGAAAATTAGGTGAAAATTGAAAATTAGTTCCACGCGGGCAACAGCGAGAATATTAGGTATGTATATAGGGGTGACCCTTATCCACGCCTACAATGTCAAAATATTGCATCAACTCGTATACATTTCGGGATTGGTTTTTAAAATCATCAGCTGTTCATTAAAACACACGCATTATCTTTTACAGTTTTGTGTTAGTATTGTGACCCAAAAACAAAATGGCGGGCGTCGCTAACGAGCGCTTCACGTCCGGCTCCCAGTAATGACACCCGTGTGGTTGAATGGGGTGACTGACTACACATTGATGTTGCGTCATTTTATGCTAGGCCTGCGAGATAGCAATATTTAGTGTGGGATAGATTTTAGAAACGGTGGTAGTCATTTCTTATGACTTTCTTGGTCGACACTATTTCGATGTTTCCTTTGGGTTTATTGACATCCATGACGACAGAGACCACTTACGATCAGGTAGCCCGTCTGCGGAATCGGCGGAAAAGCTTCGAGTTTTAAAAAGGTCTGGTATAACTACCCGATTATCCAAAACCTTACAGTTTTGGGAATACGTTTCGAAAAGTTTGTTAGGGCATTGTTTTATTCCTTGACACCACTTTTTTTCACTACAGCGACACCACGCGGGCTCCCAGGTGAACTGTTTGTTGCTTTCTTTTGTTACTTCCAACTTCAGTGCTAGTTCTCAGCGGTCTCTGTCTTTCTTTCTCTCTCTCGATGAATAAATAAACGCTAACACACTCACACACTTACTAACACCCGAGAACAATGACGCCAGACTATGACTCGACTATGACCCGAGTATGACTATGACCCGAGTATGACTATGACCCGAGTATGACTATGACCCGAGTATGACTATGACCCGAGTATGACTATGAACCAGAGAACAAAAATATTTATCTGTCACATACATATCTGTCCCGGCTGAGAATCGAACCTCAACCCCTGAAGATATCGCTGCCGCCCATTGTTTTATATTACTTTCTTGTGTTTTTGTGTAAGTATCTGTATTTGTGGTGTACAAACAAAATCACTACATAGTATAAAACAAAGTCGCTTTCTCTGTCCCTATGTATGCTTAGATCTTTGAAACTACGCAACGGATTTTGATGGGTTTTTTTTAATAGATAGAATGATTCAAGATGAAAGTTTATATGTATAATATATTAAAGATTTTCGCAAAATGAAAAATAACGCGCGTGAAAATAAATTCGTGCGCTGGTTACGTTTAACAATTTTGGACTTGGGTACTAAGGGACAGGTTTCCCGAAGCGAAGCGGGGGCGGCTTTACTAGTATTTAATAAAATAACTTGCCCGCACCGGCATTGTCGTTTAATTATAATTTGTGTCAAGTCAAGAGTGTATAGACATCTTAGATAGTGATTTATATTACGTAAACAACATCATCACCCGCCCCTCACGGCCAAAAGTTCACATAATTATACCATTTTATTTGTAGACTGACAATTAAGCCATACACCTCTACCCTTGCAGTCTAAATAGGCCCTCTGACCCAAATATCGGTCCGTCGATATCCCCGTTCCATTTTAGGGATGAAATCGGTTAATTGCTTCGGAAACATTGACACACGTTGCATGTTTATTTTAACTATGTCAGCATTGTTCCCGGTGGTCGTATTTCGGCTTCGGGAGCTTGAGCACCAGTAGTTCTTTTTTAATTTATACAGTACACACAAACAATATTTAATAAAAAAAATCAACAAAATAATTGCAATATGTAAGTTTAGTGCTAGGGCGCTATTTATATTTATTCCCTACAGGAATCATTCTCTGTTTTGACGTGATAACGTGATATAATTGATGAACACCGGCAGCGCGCGCAAAAAAGTATCCCGTTCCGCCTGAGCCTGTGCCTGCAAGTGAGAGCGCCCAACAAGCGATAGAGAGGCATGATCGGCCCAAGCGTTGGTTTGCAACGCATCTATGTATCTCTCTTCCACTCCATCAAAATATGCAATTTGTCATCAATGTTGTCTTATGACGTTATCACGTAAAATTAAACCGACTCTACACGTAACCATATTTTTTCTTCCTTCTTTTTTGGCTAGTTAAGCCATCGGTAATGCCATCTTTCTAGATTACGTTGGTAAACGGCAAACAGCTTTATCGATTTTGACGCAATTTTCACAGACGTATTGTAGTTAGCTAAGAGATGATATTTGTTTTATTTCAATCGGAAAACAAACAAATAAATCAAAGAATTTAACAAATAAACATGAAAGAAAATGTATCCGGTGCGGGTTGGCAATAAGGCATAGGTTTCCTAAGCAACGAAATAAGCAAAACGTAGATAATTATTTCTTTTGTGTGCTATCACAAAGGGATACTTGCTTTTTTAATAAAGAAAATCTAAAAACTCCAGTAGTACGGAGCTAATTAAAGAATGTCTCGCAGAACAACTGCATAATTTATTTTACTTAGAAACATTAGATATATCTTTTGAATTATGAATTCTGTTTGTGTGATCTTGGGAACGGTGGTGGTTTGCTGCTTAATGAAAACTTTATTCCATGTTAGAAAAGAGGAAAAAATTAACTAAGGAGTTTCTTGCATCGCTTGTTCAATAGTTTGCATAACAATAAACACTTTATGTATCTCCTATACAATCTATACAAGCAGGTATTTCCTATATGATTGTCTGTTTGTAATATTAAAATAACCGTTTTTACTACATGTATATGAATATATATACGGTACATACACCAAAATAACATTTTTTACAATTTTTGTCTGTCTGTATGTTTGTTCCGGCTAATCTCTGGAACGGCTGGACCGATTTTGACGGGCCTTTCACTGGCAGGTTGCTCATGTCAAAAGGAGTAACTGAGGCTACTTTTATTTTAGTTTTTTTTGTTAAATTCCACGCGGACGAAGTCGCGGGCGCAGCTCGTAAACAATATAATAAACATTTAATGTGTGTTTTCCATGGCACCCTCGACACAGGGAATCATATTATGGGGCTATAAATGTTGTCCAGGCCACTGGCAGTGTCTTGAGACTTCTAGTGTACAGCAAACATACTCGTACTACCCAGTACCAGTATGTTAGCTATTATATACATACTTATTTACAACATTTTTTGTCTCAGATATAGTAAATATCCGTAAAAACAGATAGAGTATTGTCCCTAACATCCCTCATACACCCGCAACTTCACACATAATAACAGGAAAATATGGAATTCCTTTCTTATTCTCACAATAATTCTCACATAATCTTCCCTTACTGTGCCCAATAAGAACGCGTTACAGTATAATTTTAGCTGAAACCCGTATATCTGTAAGCTTGGTAAAACCACTTAGAGATATTAAAAATGTATTGTTAGGGTCCTGTCTGAATGACTGCGGTAAAGCTGTAAGCTAAAATTTAATTGCTAATAAATAAAATGAAAGATTGGAAAAATTGTTGCAAATTAAGTTGTGGTTTGAGTTAGAATGGATTTGAAAAAGTAATAGCAAATAAACAATTGGATATTAGATATTTATATTATATTATGTTTAGATACCTATACTTTTTTTGGTACCAGGCCAAAAATAAATACATTTACACATTTTAAGTGAAATTATTTAAATGACACAAAAGATAGAAGATATTTTATCATTACATAAAAATTACTTGAATTCCACCAAAAACATTTCATGCTAACTCACAAAAAACTAAGTATTTCAGTGTTTTACTGTAAAGTCATTTTTGGATATTATATACACATTCCTGTGAGCTTATAGTATCATTATAAAATGTCTCACGTGTCATGCAATAGTTTTATGAAACGGCCAACCCATACTTTTTGCCCAAGCTCGCAGAGTCTCACTTTTAAGAGTTAATGCCTTGGCTCTTCATGAAAACTGATAACTATTTAAAATTAAAGCGTTACTCGTATGAGTTTGTGAGTCTTGACAGCTTTTACATGAAACGTTTTTAGTGTGATTAATTATTTACTAATAATAATGGTTCGCTTCTCGATTCTCGTTCTTGGTGAAACAATTACCGTAATAAGAAGCTCAGTTTTGCCGCCGCCAGCATTAACAGAATATGAAAAGATAATGAGAAAACCATACTGTTCTTATAAATGCCATTGGTTAATATTGGTATGGAGGCTTTGTTCTATTTATGGGATTTTCGGGATATGCCTGTCAGGTTTGTTCAGCGTTAAGCTGAGCCGCTTACGGCGCCTGGTTGAGAATTAGGCTTGGACCCATTAATGGCCCACTACTGAACGGGTCTCCTCTTATCTGAGGAGGCCTAGAGCATACTGGTGTCGGAAGTCCTGTCAGGTTTGTTCAGCGTTAAGCTGAGCCGCTTACGGCGCCTGGTTGAGAATTAGGCTTGGACCCATTAATGGCCCGCTACTGACACGGGTCTCCTCTTATCTGAGGTGGCCTAGAGCATACTGGTTTCGGAAGTTTTTCTGTCGCCCGAGTGCCTCCGAATGACAATACCGGGACCGACGGCTTAACGTGCTCTATGAAGCACAGACGCGTTTATACCACGCATCTAAATACATTTCTCATTTTCTCAAACTCAAACAAAAACAAAAAAATCTTCATGTATTAAGTAATATACACTAGCAAAAATATTCCAATAAACAAGGCATTAACATTTATTGGACAAAAATATTTTTTGTAAGTACAAGAAATAACAGTTTTTAATAAATAAAAATATCTCTTTCAGGTTTATCAAGGGACTGTATCCCGAGTTTTGGCGTACTTTACATTCATGTTGAATTGAAAAATAAATACATCGATATAAGATCTGTGATACCTCGCGAAGAGAGAGAATACAGTGACCTTAAACTTATTTGTTATCTGTTGTAAAATTGTAAGCGCGTTAATTGTTGCGAAAAATCGGTTCCAAATTAAAATTCGATTACATATTTAAATTCGATGTTGTGTTCCCAATCGAAAAAAGAGTAAGTGCACTCTAATTTTGTGGTAGATACAGGACGTAGTTTCCTCCGGATACGGGGTGTTGTTTTTTGGGGTTGTTGTAAATATTTAAAGTAAATTTTTATGGTTTTTCTGTAACGCCAGTGTCCCAGGAGTCGACAATGACGAAGAACTTTCTTACTGTGACCAACATTGTTAACGAGGGGATCAAGGGCAGCAAGATTACGAAGCTCGGCCTCTCCAGGTACCTGTCGCAATCACTGTAAGTATTCCAAGCATTTCAAAACTTGTTGGTATGTTGTAAATCTGGGATAAGAAAAAAATAACGTAAATTATTTCGCTGTAGAAACTGAACAAAGCTAAGTTATTTAACCAAAATGTACCTATTAAGTGGTCATAACCATGAGATTAATATTTAAGTCACTCACAGTTGCCGCAACAGAGCATGTTATAAGAATTAAAACATTTAAAATTGAACATCCTACTCCTTCTCCATATAAACTACTTACTTATAACTACCAAAAATATTCCTCTTCTTTATTTTAGTAAAAAGTATCAATAATTTTATACATATACTTAGTTTTAGCTACGAACGTACTTGATATTATAATTTCAAAATATTGAATCAATCATGTTTATCAATCATTCAAAACGACGCAATAAGCACCATCATCGGAGCTCCTTAAAACTCCAGCGAAATTAATATCCAAACCCAATTAACACTAATTTGGTTAGCGTTTCGTATACATTATTAAATTTGTAATAAATTGTGATAACTTCTAATCTAATTTGAAGATGTTGATGAAAAATATAATATTCACCGAACGACCTTTCTTTGGATCTAAAATAGCAAACAAGTCGCAATATCTACAGAAATAGACACAAATCGGTATTGGGTTGGTTAGTCCAGATATCAGAAAGTATAAAGAACGTTAGTTGATCAGTTGGTTAGCAGGTTTGAGGATTTTAGCATGAACTGTTTATTGTTAATGGTCCATTAGTACCTATGATATTGATAGTAAGAGTTTTAATTTGGTCACTGATGTGTTGCTACCATATGTGGTGTGCTCGTTTGCTGGCTACACAAGAAGATTATAATTACAATTAACACAAAATCAAATAAGCAATTCAAAGTAAAATTAAATTTTAGACTACTATTAATTGGACGTAGTTTCTAAAAACGTTCCAACCCACACTCTTGTCGAAATAGACCTAATACATGCCTAATACTATCAAATTTCTCGCGTGATGCATATTTAGTAGCTCTCAAAATATGACAATACTACTGTCACTATAATTTTGTCTTTTATGACTTAGTAGCTCAACTCACACTGTATGAACAGAACTATGGGTTGAACTTAAATCTCGATATTCTCGAAATGTTATTGTATGTTTGTGGATTGGAACGTTTTTCAGGAACTACATCAAATTATGCTTGAGCTTCAAATGTAATAACTTACAAACTATCGGTAGACCGTGCTGATTTTCTGCCCGACCACAATAATAATTTGCACTTCTATTTCCGCGCACTAATGCCGAAAGTATGCTTTTAACGATTAAACATTTCCAGCCGCGTTTTATATCTCATTTGGAGAATGAAACCGACCAACATTCACCCGGTATAAATCGTCGCGAATCTCCGTGTATTTTTATTCAGACAGTTTTTAATATGACATGAAATCTTAGTGCTGACGTCATTAGCGTGAGTTATTGCATTGTTCAATCTGTGGGTCTGTGGACAGTTTTTGTATGGATACTAGTGGTGGAAACTGTTCTTTACGTTTACAGATATTATAATGTTCTCATTTTTGCAACATTTTTCATTGATGCTCCGCTCCTATCACGGAATACAGAAAGAAGTGGAAATGGTACAAGTGTTGATTAATAAGAAAACCACGGTAGCAAAATAAACACAAGTAAATCCCTAATCGTATTATTCACACTAAGAAACTTACGTTTTTATTGGTTGGTACTTGTCAACTTCAAATAGTCTATCAAACGGGCTCATTTTAGTTGAAAATGCACCTTAACGATTTATCTTAATTTTTATTTTTCCTTGCCATATTTGGTGTCTTGTTACCTTTATCAATTAAGAACATAACAGTTGTAAAGATTTTCTCTCCACCGCTAGATGTCAAAATTTTACGTAACAACTAATTTTATATACTTAAAACTGTAAGAAATAAAGTTGACATTGTGTTGTCCGGCAATTACGCGGAGCTCCGCGCAACCTTAGTCCGTGTGCCACGCCTACTTCGCACTTCCACTTCTTTCTGTATTCCGTGGTAAAATCACAACCAAGATATTAAAGTAATGTCTTGTGGTATAATGACCAAACAATCTTTGTGACCGTAAACAGTTTAATGCATTAAAGAGACATAATCCTTAACGATAACATAGCTCTAATAAAAATAATAATAAAGTAATGTCATTAAATATGTCGATCCATAAACTAGGAGACATCCGCAAACAACCTTAAATCGCTGTGACGCCATTTCTTCCCTTGTCTGATGAGAACCCATAAAGACGGATTACGACCATAACGTAACAACCCTATGAAAACATCGATAGGGTTGCCAATAGTTGTAAACTGAGTTCAAAAAATGTATGCCAAAATTACCTACTTCCAATGCCAATCAAATAAATGTATTAGATTCATAAATTTAATTAGGTGGCACAGAACCTACGAACCTCCAACAAAACGAGCCTGGCACTTGATTCGCCTTGATTGGGTTTCTGTCCTGTTAAATTAATTACGAGTTTATGCAAAGAATGCAATGAAAGCAATAAAACAAATCATTGATATTATTACAATATTCCGTCTTGTTTATTCTTAAACATATTATTTTCTTTGTGAAAGCTATGGCAGCCCTAACATGTTTTGATATGGCAGGGGTGTCACAAGTACCACACATGTTATTTATACGTTGGTTGTAATGCCTGGCGTTACTGAAATTTATTTATAAGCACCATTACTGGAGGACAGTCGGAATGATTCTTAATATCTGTAGAAATGGTCTTTTTTATTTTATACTAGTAAACCCGCTCTTGCTTTGCTTGCAAGCTTACTACAATACATTAATTAAAAATGACAAAATTCGTTAAGCCGTTTCTGAGATTAGCGGAAAGAATCACAGGCAAACAGGCCAAAATCCGTAGGTGGGATAAATTGGTTGGTGGGATAAATTAGTGGTGCACGCAGGATTTTTTCAAAAATGATGTACTCGTACCTACAAATTAGAATTTAATGATCATTTGCTTCGGTGAAGGAAACATGGTGAGGAAATCTGCACACCTAAGAGTTCTCCATAATGCTCTCTAAGGTGTGTGAAGTGCAACAATCCACACTTTGCCAGCATGATGGACTAGTATCCCTAAAATTGACAGAGGAGACCCTAGTCCAGAAGTGGGACAGTTATGGGTTGAAAATGATGATGACTATGATTGTCTCTATCAGCGGAATGTTGATGCTTCATGCTCAGTTGATATCTTAATTCCATAAAAAAACTACTAGGACTACAGGAGTACTAAAAGTTGTGTCTATCTCTGCCACTCAGCAATCAGCGCTCTCGTATAATGTATTATAATAAATTCATATTCAGCTGATTTTACAGCCACATAGGTATACTCTACATGAAATGTTATGCCACCTCCACGCTGGCGTTATGCCAATGTCAACAAGTTTTGGCGATGTGGTATAAACCGCGACAAAGCGAAAACGAATATTTATGCTTCAAAAATCGAGTGTGAGTTCACAGGCAATAGAAGCAAAGCTTTGTAGGTATTCTTGTTAATTAAAAATCTCGTTTTACATCGGGGGATTAAAAATCAAAATGAGTGCAATTCTCTCGTGGTGCAAGTGAAAATTTCAAAAAAACGAATACTGTCAGTCCAAATATTGATGTTTTGCTTTACTTACGTAAGCCGCCAACTTGCCGTAAAAGGTATTGCTTTTAGGACCCCAACCTTGTAGCACGCAAGCGGATAATGCTTCCTATCTCATTTTCTCCCACGTTAAAATGTGTCCTGTCTCTTTATACTGTCGCTTTTTCACGTCATTATCGTTTCATCGACTTACAAATCGCTACTAATGACTAGTGCAAGTTCAAACTTAACATAGGCAACAAGGTACTGAACTAGCTAGCCGAGCACAGAAAGAAACTAGCCATCTAGCACTTATTCAAAAGTGAAATACGAGTATCTTTTGCATATCATGTTGCAGTGATACTTACTGGCCATATCTCATACCGCATCCTGCTCTGGCGGCGTGCCAAAGTCAACAAGTTCTACCCGCAACTTACGAGAATGTTAGTCTGACCACACAATGATGACTGATTTCACCTCATCGTCAAACATTGAAAGGGAAGGACAAAGATATTACTACCAAAGATGGGTAAAATGTAATCATGATTACAGACTACAATTTTATCTGGTGCATTGCCTGCGTCGGTGTTCCCACCTGCGTATAATGTGGGAACAATCTTCAAGAGGAGAGTGAATAATAGTTAGTGCGTCCAACATCTTCGACTTCATCGCCACTTACCATCAGGTGGAATTGCTGTCAAGCATTAACTTATCATATCTAAAAAAAATGTGGTATAGATCATTGAGACACTATGTTAGTGTAGTAGTATCTTTAAGCTATAGACTCGTTACGTTCATGCAACGCAAGTCGCACTTATGATCCGCTACGATGACATTACTGTAACGATGCGAAATATAATTTACATGACGTATGAGTCAGAATTAATTAAATTACATTAATTAGGGGACTTTCGCCCCTTTGGCCTAAATTTCGGCGCCTTAGTGGCCTATCTACGTTTATAAACTCATTGGTGTCATTGGGGAATGATACATTTTATGATAGTTTTTTACCCACCTAGCTAGCTAACACTCTTCTTCTAAAAGCAAGCGTGGGTCGTTTTTACGTATCTCACTTACTGAGTAAGCATCGGAGATGCCTTGGTGTTGTGTCTGTGCCATTGGTTTGGTGACCACGGACGACAGTGATCATCATTATCAGAGTAACATCAGGTTGCTGGTCAAAATCCAATTTACATACAAAAACAACTACTGGACTTGATACAAAAGTCATTATGAATCATTAAGTACTTTTGTTTATAATTTTAATACATTTTGATTCTATGTAAAATATAAACCTAAAATAGCTGTGATATGGCTAAAACTTTGCAACTGCTGTGAACTTTGCGCGTCATAATTATTTTTGGCTTGCTAAAAACGTTTTTTTAGAATCGTAATCCCGCAGCATCTGCCCTATCATCTGAAACCAGAGACGGAACTTAAACACGTTAATACGGAGTTTCATCGTGCGTTAGAGCCTTGAATTAAAATTCGAGTAAACAAGGTCATAAAACTGTCGGTGTAGCTCGGGTATTGCTTTTTTTTCGTTATTTTGGCGTATAGAGTTGTGGAACGCGGATGACTAAGTAGGTCAGAACAGAAAAGATTTACTGAAGAAATATGGAACTAAGGTGATGATTCAAAGACATCCCAGAACCTTTTCAAATTGGCTACCTTTTTCTACCAAAAGCCGATTAGCCAAGAAATTGACTAGGCTACCCATCCATCCATACAGGCTTTGTGCGTCCACTACTGGACATAGGCCTCCCCTAACTGCCTACCCGATGGTAAGTAACTAATGTTTACCATGTAAATCAACGAGTCGTTGCCAATAAAGGAAGAGGGGACTAGTATTATTACTGGCTATCCGGGACTGTATAAACATTTCATGGTTGACTTTCTGGATAGTATTTAGGCAGAGAGGTGAAAAACCGACTATTGAAGGTATAGAAAATTTCTGCAGGAGAAACGTAGTTCAAAGCTCCATTGCTCATCAGGATGCACCAAGTGAAGGGTTGGCTCAGAGTGGGGTTGAAGAATCCCGAAGTTATAGTAAGCAAAGACTGTATTGTTTATAAAAATGGCTTAAGCTTAGTGGATTACTGTAATAGGTAGAACCAAGTTTATCCTCTGAATCAAAGAGCCCTAAAGCTTACTTCGCGCAACCGCAATGGGGATTAGTAGAGATTATTTATGTATGATATAGCTGTGCTTTGCATCTATTGATTCTGTGAACATTTTGTCTGTGTCGCGGATGATTTCATTCGAAAAAATCTGGAGGAAGTAGATTTGAATTTCGAATTCGATGATGCAAAATTCTATTGTGAGGACTTGTTTGTCTTCAGCAAACATACTTTAAAAACAGAACAAACTAGTTATGGAGTAACAAAATATTGTAGTTTATGGAGTAAAATACTAGATTTAGGTTACAGAGCAAAATTTATTCTTCGGAAATATAAATTTCAAGTAATCCCACTGGTCCGACTCACGATAGTTTTAGCCACGTACATGCATACCTATATTTTATGGGAATTCTTTCGGGGTAGTTCCGTACATGAACATTATGGCTTCCTTCTAGAAAGAGGTTCACTTCAAGATGAAATATTTTCGTACTACGATGACTAGATTCCATTTTGATATTTTCACTAGTAAGTAGTAGTGCAATCTGTAATGTGAGTAGCAAAAGAAGCTTCTTGGAAGTTTCTTGCCACTTCTTCCAAGACTACTTACGGTAGGGATTTGTTAAAGCGATGGCGTAGTTTGACTTTCGAAAAGTGTTTGTAAAAAACCAATTTCGTATAGATTTCATTTCATTGGTAGCCTAATTTCAATTACGATTTTTTATTTTAATAATTCTAAACCCTTCATCAATCCGCATTTGAGTAGCGTGGTGGTATAGGCTAGGTATAAGGGTCAGTTACGAGGAGATCCGTGCCCTTTAGGTTTGTGGGTTGAAGCCAATTTGCCACTACTTCCATATTACATAATACAAAGGTAAATTCACGTTTCTAAATCCTTGAATTCAATTCCCAGGCAACACGTGTCGCATTGAATACGACTCCTGTCTGTGTGAGAAACGAGAAATTTATTGGAATTTACTCCGGAAAAGGAGCCTAACTTAACTATGTGTGGGGTGATATAATGCAATTATCAATTATAAACAGACGGAATCTACGATTTATAACTAACAAAGGTGAGAGCTTTTCTTTCTTCTCTTTTCTTACTTGGCCGGTAAGTATCTCATTCCCATGGGCGATGGCCACTTACCATCAGCTCGTTTGTCTGCTTCCGTACCCGTGCCATAGTAATAATGATTGCATTGTGTTCACAACGATGAGATTCGGGGAATAAACTGAGCTTGAGAAACAGTTGTTCCCGCTTGGCTCCAGCCTGGCGTCCCGCCAAGTTGGCTTCAGATCACTCGAGACGCTGTTTAGAATTAATTGAGAACTTTGACACGTTCGCAACTAGCGCAACTTTAGATCCAAGTGGAAAGTTGCATGGTTGCGTGATCGGAGAAATTATTGTTATTGTTCGACACTCGCCTTTTTATGGTAGTTTTCTTGTGACGTAATCTTTCATCATAATCCATAACTGTTTATCAAGTTAGTGCGATCAACTTTAAGGACTTGATCGCCACCTATTTTAAGGTAGGATTGCTGTCAAGCACTATCTCATAAGAAATAAAAAACTGTCTCACTGCTGGACTCGAATATCACAGGAGCATAGGGGTATAGACTTTGCTCTAGGCCTTCTTATGTATGAGGAGAGAACCGTGCTCAGTAGTGGGTCATTAATGTGTTGAAGCTAAAGGTTTGTTTATATTAAACTAAGACTGGATTTTATGGATTTCCGAATGTCATTTTTCGGAATTAAGTTAGCAAACGAGCATGCAGCAACACCCTTCCGCTGCTACCCATGACAACTGTGACCGACGTAGAACAAGACTAAAATGGGGACTAGGATAGTTAGTCCGGTTGGGAGACGGTGTTACTACAATATTAATTTAGTTGGTTAGTTTTCTTAGTAACTATGAGGACTGGAAGAGGGATTGTTAGTGATAGGTAGTCCTGTTAGTTGTTGTTAGCAGTAGTCCAGTTAGTCATTGTTAGTAAGAGTTCTAATTGTGTATTCTAATTCGGACACAGATGTGTTGCTACTCTTGAGATGGTCGCCTCTAAAAAGTGTAGCCGGCTGAACACCTTTCTAAGCTAAACATAATTGCTGAATTTGTAGCATCTACAAGGTGGTGGTTGATCTTATCGAGAAAAAACTAAAAAGAACCTTCTACTTTTTAAAATAATTTATTCATGACTTACATAAATGTTGTTATGAAAAAGAAATGTAATGCCAAGTAATGTCATAAAAATTTTCTACTACCAGTACCACTAAGTACCACTTTTTTAAAGTACATACTCAGTGTAATACATACATAGGTACATTTGTATAATGTATGAAGTGTAAGTGCGGTCGTAAAGCCGTAGAATACAAATGTAACACACCAAAGTTTAAAAATAAAGTCTCGAATAAAAATTTATTTGGCGCTGCTAATATATTATGTCGTCTTATAAAAAACTCGAATATTTTCCCACGTGAAATCCGTGGCATGGACCACTTTATTCTTATTATTAAATTACATGAAAGGGGTTCTTTTGAAAACTGTTAATGGATAACCTTTTCTTTGGTGGGTTTTACACAAATAAGGTTTCATGAACCGTGCATTAGAGGGATTCCTTATTCGGGATATTTTCAGATATTCAGTGAGCAAGTTTAATAGAAAATTTGTAGATGTTTTGTGTGATGTGTAAGTATGATATTACATTATAAATTAATTTATTTAGATCGCATATTACCATTACATTTCACTTGATCGTGACAAAATTGTCTTTTGTAATGCGTTTGAATGTAATAATAAAGTGCTTAGTGAATTGCAATGCATAAAAAGCTTTGATGCAAAGTGTTGTTAACCGTTGAAGAGTTCCCGGGTCTGGAGTCAATCATAAGCGTTGTACCTCGGAAATAAAGCAACATGCATTTTCAAGTCCATAGAGCAAGAGGAAGTAATTATATTTCAACTTGCAAAATTTGTCCCGAATATAAATAATTACATACACACATACCTTGCAAGTAAAATGTTTGCCTGTTAAAAGCAGTGGTAATATGTTTTGAAATAAATAAAAGTCGTGCTACGAAACATTCAAGATTATGTCACTTGAAACTTGACGATTTCAAAACAGAAATGAAAAGAAGTTCGGTTCCAAAGAATCGACTTGAGCACGTCTCTTCCGGGACCGACCGGATCTTTCATTGTCACAATTCTCCTCCATTCGCTCATCAATACATTCAATACAGTCATACTTATAAAAAAATTGAAGTGGCTTTCTGTGATTTCAAAATAACTGTTTTCTCGAGTCTTTACACGACACTAAATCAAACTGTTTTTTTGTCAGTCTATCTGTCTGCTGAACCAATTTTAATTGAACTTTCACTGGAAGTTACATACGGTTATAGAGCAACATTTTATATTGGAATTCTTACGGGGTCAGAATTTAGTGAATTTACGCGGGGAAAACTCTAACGCAAACCAAGTCGCGGGCACAGCTAGCTAGTTTTAACTAAAAGTGATCCTACAGTAAAATGAATGATGTGATAAAATTTGTAGTAAATTTAATGCAGATTATTAGATTAGATTGGAGTGTGCAATGAGTGTGTAGCGTTATTTATTATTTTCTGAATTATTCCTTCCTTTGAAATTATTGCACTTGTTTACGTATAGAAAACAAACGATAAACAAAAGTACTAAACAAGAACCATTATTTCAGCGCTAAGACCGATGGTACTTTCTACTTGGTTCCGATCGCGTGCAAGTTTGGAACGCGTCAAAGTTCTCAATTAATCCTCAATGGCTTCTCGAGTGGAATAAAGCTAAGTTTGATGTAAATTGGCGTGTCGCCAGCGGCTCGGCAGTCTTGTAACAACTGTTGCAGCTTGCATGGTGGCTGGTAATTTTGTTCCTGGATTTGATTTATCGTTGGCATCTTAAACTGAGTTAACAGTTGAATTTTATAGCCTAATGATTATTTAAGAGCTGGCAGTCTCTATTTTGTTTTTATTGCGACACATGATAACATGATTCACTTTAAAAACGTCTACCTAATGCTCTAACTTCCGCCATTGTTAGAAAACGGCGATACCTATTTGCAATGACGCAACTTCCGTTACAAAATTAAAAAAAAAATGTTCTCATGAGTAATTCAATAAAAAAAGAACGTCTGACAAACAGAAGAAAATGGTGGCACCATTTTCTTCTTTAGTTTTGTCTTAGCCAGAGATAGGTTATAAATACATGACTAAGAAGCAGATATCAACTTATAGTGAGTTTTCAACGTCGGCAAGGACATTATTAACACCCAAGGCCTGACCGATGGTACTAACGAAAAAAATTACGTTACCCTTCTTTCTTTGTCTTTCAAAACTAAATAAGCAATTAGAAAAATGAACAATTTTTGAAGTGGGTTTCATTTGTACGAATTATATTGAGTACCCATCGCTACAAAGACGATGTTCTATTCGAACTATAACACTATTTCTTTGTGTGTGACAACCCTGTTTTATTCCCAGTGGACAAAGTTGATTCGACGCTCTCAGCGGCCGTTTCTTTGATGTTCCTGGTAGTTTGTTTGTTTCTCTCAGCAGAGGTTTTATTCACTTTATTTCTGTTGCAAGATTCCAGCTGTTCGTGGATTTATTCAATTTATTTAAATTACTTGTAACCGTTCTCAGTTTGAGTAGCCTATCGAGGAACACGCTTGTAAAATGTTTAGACGGGATTCTCTTATACGAGTACATATATTTTTTATTTTAGAGCCGATTTAAATTAACAAACACTATATGTTACTTTATATCATTATTACATACTATTATTCATTACTACTTATAGTTAAATATCCTTAGCTTACTGCATATATCACTTAAAAGCGCACTGAGATTAGCGTCAACAAACGTATAGTTATACAGACAAAAGTCAATTAAAAGGAAATTATATATTTTTATATTGCAACATTATACCAACTTATAATGCTTGTATAATAAAAATGTGGTTTTAGACGTCAGTCTAACACTACGTTTTCATTATAAAAACATAGGTAATCTTAGTTTTCCCTAAGAGATACAAGATATGTAAGTAAGTATAAATCAAATAAAACTCTAACACACTTATACCAAGACCGAAAATAAAAATTTAAACATATCATTCAAATTTCTACTTCGCTGGTAATCGAACCCAGGACCCTTCGAAAGGCGGTCCGGCGTGGTAACCATTGCGCCATAAAGGTCGTCAATATCAATGATATAAAATATTTTAAAAATTAATATTGAGAAATAACCACATATCATATTTGAATAAAGTTCCACCTAGCCTTTAGGGCCTGTTCCCCTCCATTGAGCCCAGCTACAGAGAATAAAGATTCTTCAATTTTCTATGCAGCAATACAAAAAGCTTTTTCTGCAGATATAGAAAACTCACAAAGCCTCCGTGGAAATAGCCATTTTCCTGCTCTATTCTTCTAAAAACTACACAGTTACTTTGGATTCCAGACCTTTACTAGAAATGCGGAAAATGGAATGAAATGCGCAGTGGTTTGTATGTCGGTTTGTACGCTCGATGTATCTGATTTCGAACGGCTTTATGGCAAGTAGTTAAAACTTATATGGTGGTAGATTTTTACCTGCCTATGTTTTTGAACTGTTTTGGTCCCGTAAAGGGGCGTTTTTCCTTGTAGTCTGCAATGAATTGGTGATCCCTTTTAAGTTAATGCTTGGCAACAATACCACCTGAGGTGAAGTGGCGATGATGCCTCAAGATGGTAAGCGCATTAATTTAGTGAAAGTCTATTCACTATTTTCTTGAAGATCTTTCACTTTTCTTTTCTCGGGTCTATGGACAGTGCGGCAGTATATTAGATACATTGACGAACGATTTAAGAGACTACTGATAACAACGATTTAAGATATGAAGAAGATTACTGATAAACGAATAATTTACGACGATGGCAAGATGGCTAGATGTCTTTAGTTTGGTGCTTTGTTTTTTTATTTTCAAAACCTGCATTAATTAAGCTGTAAGCAATGCATAAAATAGCCCATTGCATGCATTGGTCTTTTTGGTTTAGAAGTTATTAGCTCATTTGATATATAATAATACTTTATTTTTGAAGGGAAACGGGGACACTAGCACACATTACATTACCCTAATCTTAATGAGTTGTCGTACGACATTTTGGCAACGTTCACAAAGTTGACAATGTGGAAACTGACGTCACACTTGAAAACATTAAGGAACTCTGAGGTACACAAGTTTTCTGTGTAAGGTTTGAGAGTACATTAAACATTTAAGTCGCAGTCTTTGCGATGCTTAAAAACAAGTTATCCAGTTGATGCTATTTCGGGGCGATATACATAGGTGTTGATGCTGTTATGCTGTTACGAGTATGTTAAAATATTATGAAATTGTAGCTGTAACTGCATGTTTCAATAAATAAAGATGGGAACATATTATAATCTAAGATATCTATTTATAAGTCCGATGATCTTCCATTTATGAGTTCCAAAGGTATTATGAAAACGAAAGGAATGGTTAGGTGCATAGAAGGCATGGATGAGTGAAGAAAGTTTCAGTGCGGATGCTTACATCCAAAAAACTAAGACTTCATAATTTTTTATTTACTGCCAGTTACATTGACGACCCGTATGATGCAATGCGTAAGCGAAGCGTAAGTTGAATTACGGATATAAATGTCTGTTCTAGGGCTGGCTGTGTTTTCTTATCTTTGCGTGTTGTCCATGGCGTCCGCGACTCGGGGAGTTCCAATGTGGGGCTGTGAGTTTGCCACGTTATTATTATTTCCAAATTCCGCAACAACCACAGCAATAGTCTGCGGTTTCTGAAATGGACTGCCCACGTTTCATCAAAGTAACTGAGCACCCTCGAAAACCACTTAACGTTGAGCTTTTTGCCCTCAGAGCTCATTAACGAAACTCAACCTTTTCAAACCCTCGAGAATGCTTCAACTTCTCAAAACCAATCATCGGACGTAAAAACTTTTGCCTGGCCCTTAACCAGAGTATACTATAAGCGATATTGGTGTGGACGACGTAGTTTTTTGTTGTGGAGTGGATATAGGTCCTCAAGGGCAGCAATGCATCTGTGACCGAATTAGGACAAGACTCTCACTAAAAATTACTAACTGCACTATTACTAACTAACTAACAACAACACAGTTGTCATGGGCGCCAGCGGAAGGGTGGTGTTGCATGCTCGTTTGCTTTTTATAGAATTAAGGTATAGCAAACTTTGCTATCTTAATTCCATAAAAAAATCTGTAAATAGAGGACAACGAGCAGAATAACTACCTGATGGTAAGTGGTTGCCGTCGCCCAATGTCAGTAACAACAAGGGCTTCAGCGACGCTTTACTGGCCACAAAAGAAGAGAACAGAAACAAAGACATCCTCTGTTTATAGAGAGCTGAAATGCAATTTATGTTGGAAATAAATTATCTTCTTACTTTACACTCCTGGCGAAGTGGTCGTGATCGTGGATAGCCTTTGATATTAGGTACAGCTTTAGCGAGCTATCTGTCTCACTCTATTCATGACACTGCGGGTTTATTCATTCATTCATTTTTTGTTATTTCAATGGAATCGCTGGCAATATAACAAGTACCCAATGCTTATTATAACTAAACCTGAGAGATTTTAGGCTGTTTGTTCCTTTCTTCTCCAACCCAGCCTTAAGATCTTCATTTGAAGTATCTAGACAATCGAATTTTAATTACAAGAAGTCTCCACAAGTGAAGTGGAAAACCACAAAAATGTTAAGATTACAGTCTTCATCGTGATCTGACAGAGGCACTACTTAAGAAGTGATGGATGAAGGTCTACCTACTGAAGGATCGGTAAATGTGACGTAACACAATGTTGATTTAAAACTAACTGAAACAATAATCTACTTAATAGAAAAATAAAAATTCTAAAAAGAATCTAGAAAGAAAGAAAATACATTTATTCCATCAAGTACATTAAAACCCATTCTCACATAAGTCAATATTCTTATAAATTAAGTAGTCGGGTTTAAGTTTTTATTTATTTATTCAACCGTCAGTCAACCAGAGAACCATAATTAAACTAGTCGATTCGACTACGAGGAGATATGGCGTATCGGGTAATGTTTTACAGCGGAGATAAGGATTTAGTAGCTGCGATTTTATTGTATTTTATGCTCTAATCATAATACTTATTTTCAAACTCATCGATGTCTATATACCTAGAACATATTTGAGAAAAACTAATTATTGTTCATATATTAATTTTATGTAACCCACATAAATACCTTAATTATTATTATAATTGTTTCTCTGTTTGTGCTTTGTACAAGAAAACACATATTATTATAACTGTTGAATATAAACGAACTAGTACACTTTGATTAAACACACACATCTGTGAACGAATAATAACAAGACTTACTAAGAACAACTAACAGGACTAACTAATTGGAATAATTAGTACTTTCCTGTATAGCACAATAAAGAACAGTCTCGGTCCTCATACTTTCTAACAAACTAACCAACTAATGTTCTAACTCCGTCTTCTAACCGGACTAACTATCCTAGTCCCCATTGGAGTCTTGTTCTAGGTTGATCACAGTTATCATGGGCGGCAGCGGAAGAGAGGATGCTGTATGCTTGTTTGTTACATTAAGTCCACAAAAAAGTCTTAAAACTCGCGAAATCTGTAAAATCACTATCTTCTCCGTTTCTACACTTTATACGTTACATTGTTAAGTAGTAAAATCGATTTCAATTTCACACTAGAAAAGTCGAGAAGTTCCATTCCAGAGCACTGTAAAAATAGCTGTGAAAAATAGTTCTATTAGGAATTGATTTCCCAATATAGGTCAATGGGTATTCGCTGGAAAATACCCATTAAGTTATCTCTGGGAATCTTAAGACTACCGTCGGTATTGCATAATTAATCTCGCTTCATCGGGAATAGCTAAGATTGCTTTTAAAGCAGGTGAATAGAACTAGGGCATTTGTCTAGAGATATCCAGCATTTGTTTCCGTGTTAGCTATTAAAAACGTGCGTCTAGAAGGCAATTTATTAGTGTAAGATGATTTCTACGAGTCTACTTACCTATTAGCCAGTCCAATGCTGGACATAGACATCCTCTAAATGGCGCAACTCCGACGGGTCTTGAGCTCAGCTTCCCGGCTTCTTCTTAGGGTCATCAGCTAACCTGGTTTGGCGAGAACCGGTGCTTCTTTTGGCGTGGTCGCCATTCGAGGACTTTTCTACTTTCTACTTCTTTCGAGGTATGTAGTCTGCCTATTGCTCATGTTACCAGTTCAGCCATTACTCTTAGAGATATGTCGATAACTTTCGTAACTAATATCGTAGTGAAATACCTAACATAGCTGTCTTCATAACTCCTCGGTTTAACGTGATAAGCCTCTTGGATCAAAAACGCCACCACTCCATCAAAGAATCATTACCTTTATCGCTGTAATTATCGTTGCTATAAACAATTGACACCACATTCACTTTTCACTGCACTTGATACTCGATCAAAACATATAAATGTACTATAGTATAGCAGCTGTCCACGCAGACGCATCGCTCACTCAAGTAGGAGAGAGACGGATGTCGGACGCTGCCGAACGCTGCCGAACGCAAAGGCCGATTGCTACGCCGTTACGGTAACGACGGTAACGCATGAGTCATGTTTTTTCATGCGTGCCACCGAATTATAAGACGTTGTCACGTCAAAAATAAATTGCTAGATAAATAAAAAAATATATATGAAGTTTAGGCGGACGAGCCGCCTGATGGTAAATCGCCGGCCCTGAAGAAGAACTATTTTACACCTTTTTAGAACAACGTCACCTTAGAACAACGTCTGCAAGGTCAGCTTGTTATATAAAATTAATAGGTAAGACCATTTTCTGCTTCACGACCCGACGATCAAATTTGCAAAATTACCAACATTTTCTTCGTCATGTGAAGATGGAAACCATTTGCAAGTTGCTGAAATTCAAGTATTTGCCCATTAGGTCTTATGATGCAACGTATGCAAATTGTTTGAAATGCAATTCTGAGTTAACGTGCCCTTGTGGGGTGTGAACGTGACTTAATATCAAGTTAGGCATTAAAATTTATAATTTTGGCTGTATTAAGATTGTCTACATCAATATTAATAGTCTTTGTTTCACAAGTAAGCATAGTTACTACTACAGACGTTATTCTACAACATATTTTATATTCTAACTGAGATACCTTAGTTTTTTATGTACTTTCAGGAAATTTTGTTCAAATGCAATGAATTTTTCTATTGCAGCACTTCGATGTATCTAAAATACATAGTTATCTAATTCTTAGTAAATCTCGACAACTCCCGAGACTCATTAAATGAAAACAAAAAACCATCGTCGCCGCGTCGGTCCAATCTTACAAGAGGAGTTTATAGACATACATACGGACATAGAATTATATACATGAAGATAATACAGTCCCACGCCCGGTTGTAGTGCGCCATTCAAGAATGGAAGCCAATATCAACAACAATTGTATTTTACGTCAGATTGCGCACATATAATATGTGATTAAGTGCCATAGATTCGTTGGATTGCTCAATTCCATTTTGCTCGGCGATTTTCCTGAAATAGTAAATTCGGAGCAGTATTCTTCGGATATAATTTCGACGCGTTTAATACAACTTTCATGTTGCCACGTCAAATGCACCGGTGCATGCGTACCCGTGACTAGGCTAACCATCTTTTTGAAATGTCCTGGAGTGTGTATTGTAACCTATTAAAATATAATAATAGTAATAAAATCTATAATCTGATTCCACTTGTTCATTGGTCCAAGCGACCCTGAGGTGTCGTTTCTCCAGCGCCACTGTCTTATATTTACATAAAGTACAATTAACATGTAAATGTGTGAATTTCTTATATTTATTTTAATTGTTTGATATAAAAGTGAAAGCTTATCGAATACTTCTTAAATTTATTTAGTTTTTTGTCCATACGAATTAAAACGGCAGACGAATTCCAAAGTCGAACAATACGCCAAATGTCTGAAATATCCGGACAAACCCAGACATTTGGTGACCCTACCCATAACCTCTTTTCCCGACGTTTGAGTTCCGCCTTTGTGTAACTAACATCGCTGCGAATATGACATAACTATTATGTTAGGGGTTTCGGGTGTTATTATACCTAGCATAATATATAATTGTATTTCATCGAGAGATACTTGACTTCTTACAGCTGTTTCCAACAGTATATTAATATAACAATAATAGGTAATAATAATAAACGCAACACACTCATACCTCGGCACTAGGATTCCCTCTCACGTGAGTAGTATGGACAACACAAGTAACCCATCACGATCACCCATGACCCGAGAACAAATATTTATCTGTCACATTAAGGTCTGTCCCGGCCGGGAACCACGACCCCTCGCTTTTTTTTTATTTAATGCAGCAAACGAGCATGCAGCACCACCTTCCGCTGCCGCCCATTACAACTGCGACCGACTTAGAACAAGACTCATTGGGGACTGGGATAGTTAGTCCGGTTAGGTGACGGTGTTAGAACATTAGTTCGCTTCGCAGGCTACCACCAACTAAGCTACGGGGTCGTCAAGGTCAGTCATATAGGTACAGTAATGACAATTTGTGTCAGTGTGTCCATCTTTGGTTCCCAGCCAACCTTCCCTGCTTGTGGTGCCCCCTGCCCGGGACCTCTTATCAGAGGTCGGTGGACTTTGAACCATTCAGTTTAATCCCGAAGATACTCTAGGCTTGGCGGTAGATCTGAAGCCCTGCTATCGGCCACCACCCTCCGCTTGAGTCAGCCGCAAAACGACTTGAGAACGCTCAAGAAATTTTCACCACCAGCGGTTACCCATCCAACTACCGACCGCGCCCGCCGATCACTTAAAATCGATGCAAGCCACCGGGATGTACGCGTTTAACACTTCTATAAATAGTAGATACCTACATAATAATAATAATAAATCTGTAACTGATCGCCATCTATATCTATACATAGATTATATAATTATGAAAAAAAACTATTGACGTGACAACGTCTTATAATTCGATAGAGCCGGTGGCACGCATGAAAAAACATGACTCATGCGTCGTTACCGTAACGGCGTAGCAATCGGCCTTTGCGTTCGGCAGCGTTCGGCAGCGTTCGGCAGCGTCCGACATCCGTCTCTCTCCTACTTGAGTGAGCGATGCGTCTGCTGCTGCTATATTATAGTACATTTATATGTTTTGATCGAGTATCAAGTGCAGTGAAAAGTGAATGTGGTGTCAATTGTTTATAGCAACGATAATTACAGCGATAAAGGTAATGATTCTTTCGATATTAATTATATATTCAGTGATATATTGTCGAATAGGTATTCGTGCTTTCATCATTCAAATGAATAGCATCGGTCCGCTAGTGCAGCGATTGTAGGTTATGCTATAATTGACATTGACAAATCTATTAAACAAATGAAATTAAAATTTTCTTTTGAAAAATGCTACCATTCCATCAGTATTTTCTTAAGACGTTGTCACGTTCAACTATCGTCAGTAAACCGACTTTACAGAAAACCAATTTTTTTTTAGGGACCTTTATTATCGCAATAGAACACAAAATCTTCTTTAAATTTTTGTCTGCTTCCATGAATTCCATGAGGTTTTGATTTGGGTGCGGTTTTCACTAATGTATTTTGGTAAGCTTCACTTATTTATTGTTTGTTTTATTTCATTCAGCTTAATAAATAAAAAAGTTATGTCAGTTTCGTGTCATCATGTAAGAGTATGTCAATTTTTGAGTGTGTCTACTAAGGAACGGGATTCCCAAAACGAAGCAAGAGCGGGTTAAGTTACTATTTAACCCATTGAATGTATTATAAAGTTTATACCAGTGTTTGCTTTACGAACTTCCCAGTATATTAACCGGCAAGGTCAACAATGCGAGCAACTCTGTGTAACGTTGTGTCTTCTAATATAATATCGTTTAATGGAGAAGAATAATGTATGAGAATTGTTTGGAGTTGCTTGGCTCGAAATAATATGATAAAGTTTTTGTTTTACCCTATAATCATTTGATCATTTGTGTTCTATCAATAGACATTGGGCGTAACGTTCTAGCATTATCGTATTTTGTCAAGAGGAAAAGTAATAAGTTTAAGAACCGTTCAAGTGTTCAACACGTAGGTTCAAATAACTTTTAAATACTTAACATGACTAAGCATTACTTTGTAAGTCGCTTATAGGATCGAGTAACTGGGTTAATTACCAAACTCGCAAGCGCGACTTTCATATCTAATTTTGCTAAACATGCCTACCTAACCTAAATGAATTAAGTACTTATAACAGTGTTAAATCTTATTACGTAATGCAATAAATCAATTTGAATTTAAAGCCAATGGTTAATTCAACACGATATTACGAATGAAAACATAATATCAAACCACGCCAGAGTTAGCAGAGTTAAGGAGTGCGCACATTACACCAACTCGACGTCAACTCCACTCCGACTCCACTCCGTTTCAACTCCGACGTTCCGTTCCGCGATCAACGCTTCATCGACGTCAACTCGACTCCGTCTCCACTCCGTTTCAACTCCGACGCTAGTCATTACGTCATTGTGTCGGTCGACGCGTGGACTACTCATCTACGGTGAGTCGTCAACGCAACGTCGACGCGTTGGTCTCGAAACGGAACGGCTATGGGTGTAGGGCGAGCCGTATAGAGCTTTTAAGTATAAGTTCGAAATTCAACCTTACCTTCAAAGATATAAAGCTCATAATTGAATGTTAGCTTTGTCAAGGTTTTAGTCGCGTTGGCGTCGGTCGGTCGTGGAGTCGTTGTAATGTGCGCACTCCTTTAGAGGCAAGATAAGAAACTATTTTAATCATTTCGACTTATTTATATAATCTTCATTTTAAATAATTCATCTAGCAAGTTTCATCTAAAGAAGTGTAGATACTACTGCATTGCTTGATTTACTTTACAAATAAATAAATTAAAACTTTGAAAATTAATAGTTTGAATAACTAAAAACACGTTTTTTAAATGCTAAGTATTAAATAAATAGCATACAATACAGTGTAACTGTGTTTTAAATCGTTGAGAAGTTCCCTTGTGCCAATCCCCTGGAGCTAATCCTGAGCGTAGCATTCATGCGAGCGGACAAGTTTGGAGTTTAAAGGAGTTAAGAGTTTAAAGGAACGACCATACATACACTGGTAAAAAACAACTTATATCAATTTTAAATTATTACCCTTGCTGGCTTTGCAAGCCGCAGGCAAGTGTGCATTCACCTTAATACTAAATGCAAATTCACTGTACCATATACAGGATGTGGCATCTCGAGTGACGTAATCGATAATCTATAGCCACTTGCAGTTAGCTTGGACCGGTTCATTGGATATTTCCCCAGGAATTTCTGCTACCTTCAGCGTTCCCATGTGGAATTCGTGCGGAATTTCTGGTATTAATCGCAATCTAGTGTCTACTTAACAAGAATCTGGCGTAATCTGTCGGTCTCTCTGACCTATCCGTTACTATCCGTTACTGTGGAAGTATTAACTAACTTCATCACAATATTCTGTAACAGTCAGACTCTCCTACGGATGGGCACGGCAACAGGTGGCAATGTCCAACTACCGTTAAATTATCGGTTTGGCAACTTTAAAAAAAAAAAACATAAATATCCATAAAGCTCCTTAAAATCAAAATATTCTTAAACCCTTTATAAAAGTAAACATCATATAAAAATCCTTTATTTAATCTCAACGGCCTTTCCCCGAAGCTGTACTCTTTCTGTGTGAGTATTTTGGAATGTTAATTGCCTCCAGTGTATGAGATAGCGGGAATTTCGGTATTTAGAACGACAATCTGCAGTTAATTCTCAACGATCTTCATTGGGTATTTCTCAGAAGGAATTTCCACTGCTCCGAGCGACGCCCTCAAGGAATTAGCATTTCAACAATTGATTACATTCTATTATATCCGCAATTATTTTTATGTATTGCGCTTGTAATATTGCCGTTATCTTGTAAGTTACTCATAGATATAGTATGTCTTAAGTTATCTACTTTTAAATCCAATATTTTTGATAAGGAACTATTAGTTTTTTTTGTAAGTTCTCCTGTACCACTTTATGTACTGCCCAAAAACACATGAACTTTTCGAGACTATTCTGCCAAGCTGCCAAAACAAATTATGTTTTTATTTATTAAAAGTGAATTAATCCTCGGCCAAAAAAACTAGATCCCATCCAGCCTTAATTGTATTTGTCATAAATTGTTCACGTGTGGATTCTCTGGAACAGGACACCAGCTGCTGTGTAGAATGCCAGTCAATATTATGCTCGGGCCACACTAACGGGAAATGCCGTTAATTATCGCGATGATCGTAGGTGTAGCCACGCTCAACGGATAATTTCACAACGGAATTCACATTGCCATTTGCCGTTGACGTTGACGATTTCGTTAGTGTGGCCCGAGCATAACGGAATGAAAACGCATTAACTTATCAAAAGCCGTATTCACTCGTACTTACATAATGCTTTACGTAACTCGTGAGTTGAAGATACTTTATATTTTATGTAGTGATTGATATAATGTGTATTTTACTAACAACCGTACCGTAGTCCGTGAATATTAATACCCGCTAACAACTAATCCCAGTTGCAGTCAGGCTACTGAAACGAGTAATAACAACGTAATCGCGGCTTAATGCTGCGCATTATGGAGGTAGGGCTAAAACACACACGATACGACGTCGCAACGGACTTTGCAAGATCGTGGAAAGTCGTGGTGTGACGTGGTATGGTATGTGTGTTTTAGTCTTTATCATCATCATCATCGCAACCCATAACGTTGGGTTATGGGTTGCGACGACGATTATGACGTCAAACTATACCAATGACCACTTTTTGAGGCATTTCTTGTTTGTCGACTATCCATAACAGATTCTTCAATATTTTCCGCGCCAATAAAAGATCGTATGAACGGTTGAATGACTCTTCGAAACTTTGAAAAAGCTAAAAGCCTCGTACGAGTTGAATGCAAACAATTTGTAATCAAAACATTCTGAATAGCTGTGCAGTTGAATTTCTGTTGTTTTATTGATTCCGGTCTCTCATACGGGTACGAGGAATTGCAAGAATTTCGTTTTATTTGTATCGTAGCGTTTTCAATTCTCAATGAGTCTCTAGCTAAATTACAAATTTTAAGATAATCAGCGATATAGAAAAAAAGGCAGATGGAGCGTGCAGAACAAAAAAGTGAAGCCACAAAAGCAAATACAAATTCAAAAGCGAATACAAACTCGCATTAGTGCTATTCAGACCGTCGTACTGTTTAGACGTCACGCGTAATCACGCGTCACGCATTACTACAACTTAAAAATGCCGTCTTGTATATTTAAACATTGTAAAAGTTGTTCCCAAACACATAAAAACGAAGATGGGATATCTTTTCACAGATAACTATTTTTATTTCACTGTTTTGTTGTATATTTACCCATGTAAATAAATAAAGAAATTAATAAAATAAATAAATATTTTATAACCAAAAAGCTACTCAGTTACTTGGCAATAAGGTTCGTTTTAAGTTTTAAGTAGTAGTGCTACTTCCAGAACTTTCTATGCTACTCGTGAAGGAATGGGGTAAAAATTTATCGATATCGACAATTTTATTATGTTATTTCTAGTTAATAATTTTCAAATGAATAATTATGAGTCTTGTTCTAAGTCGGTCACAGTTGTCATGGGCGGCAGCGGAAGGTGGTGCTGCATGCTCGTTTGCTGCCTTAAATCAATAAAAAAAACATGTGTATACAGTTCTGCTACATGGTGTGGAATAAATAATTATTATATTTTGCCCTCTACACCACTCCAAGCTGTTCATCCAATTGTAATGAGATTTTGGTTAGTTGTTATGCGTAAGGGATGAAAATGCAAAATAAAGGTGGTTAAGATTTAATACCTATAATTATCTGTGATTTGAATAAATATTTTAAGTTACCTATGTATTTATGTCTCTCAAATTCAAAACACCTTAATATGTTATTACCCCTGTGTGTGATAAATTAATTATATCACAATATTATCATAAAATGTAATCACGGCCGTCTGTTGTAGTAATAACGTGACATGTCACTACATGTAAGATGGCGGATTCAAAACCCGCCACGGACAATATATTTTCAAAAAACGTTCATTAAAGTTTATTTATTTATTATGTATATTATATTGAATTAATATATTATTTATCTTTTATTTTAATTATAATAATAAAATATTTTAGTTTTAAATAACGGGAACTTATTCAATACCTAGCAACATTACACTCACACAGAGATACACGTGTCCCTACAGTGGCATTCCTCGTTGTCACGCATACATACATCAATGCTAAAGTGGCCTATGTTCTGTCTATTGAATGTTATAATTAATAACATAATATTATAATAATATAAGTAATAGCACTAGGCTATTACTGCCTTTTATAATTATGATTAACAAATATTATACGAGTAAACAATACAGTACCAGTTTCTATCGTTTTCATATAAAAAAGCAACATAATAATAATGTATTGTAGATCTAGTTCTAGACCATGCAACAATAAACTGTCGATAATTGTCGATAACGTGGCAAAAACACCGGCACATCACTAAGCCTAAACCGATAATGGTACTATGCCTGAAGCAGTTGTTAACCAAAAATGTAACTTAAGACTATATGCGTAAGGTCAATCTGTTATAGATACCAGTCACGCCATCTAGCGTTCAATAGCGTTACATAAAATTCCATTGCGATCTAGCGGTGGATAGACGAACTTTATAAATATTATGTACTTAATTGATGAAGGTAAGAAGACACCAAATATGGCAAGGAAAAATAAAAATTAAGATAAAGTGTTAAGGTGCATTTTCAACTAATAACAGCCGGTTTGATAGACTATTTGAAGTTGACAAGTACCGACCAATTAAAATGTAAGTTTCTTAGTGTGAATAATACTATTAGCGTTGTCACGCACACATAAATGCTAAAGTGGCCTATGTTATGTCTATTGAATGTTCCATCTAGTTAATCTATGAAGATAATGTTGAACATCTCCTAACGCATAGGAATGTTCATTACAAGTCTTGGATAAGTATTATTTAGATGAACTGTTTTATGAAGTGTTTTAAATTGTATTGTTTATTTAGTTTGCTCATTATAATATAATAAAATTAAAAGAAAAAATACCTTTTTAAGAACAATCTTTTATTTAAATGCGCTAAAAAGAATATAATAAACTTTTCCTTAAATCTTTTGCTATCAAAATATAACGTCATTATACAATTTATGTCATCGTGTCATCATAATACTGCATTGTCACGCGATTTGCACATTTATGCAAAAGGAGACGGGGACTTTTGGGCCCAATTTGTAATAAGTTGAAATATAGCTTAAAAAACGCGTTATTTTTTTCTATTATAATATTTAAAAAATCAGCTTAATTCACAATCTGGAAGATGAAAAATCTAAAAAGTAAGTTAGGATCAAAAATAGAATAGGTAATCGATAATTATAATCGATTATATTAAGAATGTGTGCAAACAATTATATAAAAATATAAAAAGGCTTTTCATGAGATGTTATTTTCAATCATTAAGAATAATTAAAACTATTACAAATAAATTAATTTACTGTGAAACAAGACATCTATCTATGTAATAAAGTGAAATCTCAAAATCAATTTTCGATCGAACAATCGATCATTAATCGATTTTGTAAATGAAAATCGATGTTCATCACTGCTCATTTTTGTCTATGTTGACACTTGACAATAATGACAATGAATGACAGAAGTCCCGTCTAAAATCAATCGACACCGTCTTACACTTACACGTCTGACTTTGGCTCGTTATTTTGGATTTATTGGCCGGCTTATCGATTGGATATTGACACCATGGATCATTGTGTGAACTGTGGTATAGTAATACTATCAACGAGCTTTAGATGATGAAATGAATTTGTCAGTGATTCGTCGATGGCGTGCACCACAGCCTGTAAGTACTCACTTATTTATTAGCTAACTGGCACCTACCATGCTAGCCTATAGGATTCCTTATATTGTTTATTATCAACCGTATGCTTAAAAGTGAATTATACTTTTTGAAAAGGTAGATAAAGATTGTTAACATTTAACTAAATACCGAAATCGATTGAGTAGCATCATCAGCCTATTAACATCCAACTGCTGGACGCAGGCCTCCTCTCTAGCAGAGAGTGATTCCGAGCAAAGACCCACCAAACTGCTCCAATGTGGTTTGGCGAAAGTATATTTTTCAGTAGTCTTGATTTCATGAAATAAAAAACTTCATATTTCAGGTAAACAACTGTGACCATGTTTGTCAAGCTTTCTGGGACTTGCCACAAAGACCAACAGCTGTTGATCAACCAAGACAACTTGGCCACCGTAATGTTGGCTTCCGCTGTGGTCGCTCTCATCATGAGTCAGTCATCTGCTTGACACTGGCTCAACTCATGAACTGAGAATATATAATGTAATACAAGAGTGGATTATACCTCGAACTGTAAGTTAAATGAATGTTCATTATTACTTATGCATGCCACATAGATTACTATGTCCTGGGTTCAAGTCATGGGTTGGGCTGTGAAATGATACCTACTGAGTTTTTCTTTCTTCCAAGAATTTATCTATATGTAACAGTGTTGTATGTATATACATAAATATATGTATATATTTATATTCTTATAGCTATTTGTGTATTATTAGTATTGCCATGTAGTACTATTGTAAAACAGAATGTAGATTGTTAAGTAAGTTTATTTGCTGCACCAACCTGTGCTATTTTAATATTTCCTTTTTGCAAAGGTTATCTGGGAGACATTACTGTGGTGGTAAGACCGACTTATTCATAAGGTTCTTTTCTTATTTTACTTTGTATTTTTGTTTTATAAGGGTGTGCAATAAAGTGTTTTAAATAAATAGAATAAGAAAAGAACCTTACTCTTACCCTGGAATTGAGTTAGTTGTTTTATATTCCTGTGCCTCAGAGAGCACGTTAAGCTGTCAGTCTCAGTCATTATTACTAACATCTGATAGTGACCATTAAGTAATCAAATATTATTGCCTTAAGCCCACCAACCCGCATTGAAGCAGTGCAGTGGGTCTAAGCTCCATATAGGGGATCTATATAGAGGTTAGACTACTATAAGGAGGGTGGTCTGGCCCTGTAGTGGGCTGTCAATAGGTTGATAATGATGAGGTAGGTTTATTGCAGATAGAACAACCGAGTCACAACAAGTGAGTGAACTAATTCTTATCTCATTAGGTATATATCAAATAAAGCACAATCTTATTATGGCGAGCATGTAAGGGGTAACAATGGCTATGTAATAGAAGTGTCCAGGGAGGTCAGCAGTAGCCTACTTCGAGAGCTGTCAGCTTCAAATACCTTGTGGTTACTTCGGGGACGCATACAATCAAGACATACATTCTTAGACAATATTTTAATTATAATTGAGAGGAATAAAAATCAATAAAAAAAAGTGTTTTTTATTTTACCACTTCTTTACCCTTACTTATGATCTCATCAGTCATTTACGTTTTATCATCCTCCCATTCTAAAAGTTTTTTTTATTTACTACAAGTTAGTCAACACCAAGTGTGCTTGCAGTCAACACCTAATGGTAAGTGATGATGCAATCTAAGATGGAAGGGGACTAACTTGTTAGGCGTAGGATAAAATCGCCCTTTAGGTTTCTGCCCGACGCCATACCAGGTAAAAAATCTCAATCGGCCCAGCCGGGAATCGCACCCAGAAACTCCGTCTTATAAATCCACCGCGCATACCGCTGCGCCACGGACGCCGTCAAAATATTAATGTTCTATGTATAAGAATAAAATACTCGAACTTCAAAAATCAGCTGTTCAGTATATAGGTAGTCTCATATTATAACCTCACTTTTACTAAATCTCGTTTATCACTACTCCCAGATTGACAAATTCCGTTTTATTTTCAATTAAAGGTTAATAATATAATAGCTATTAATTGGCACTACTTTCATCTTTTTACAATCCAGGCCCAAGATTGTATGAAAGCGTACCAGTCTCCTTTCAGCTGTGAAACTAAAAAAAGTTTGTAAAATGCAAAATACATACGAGTATACGAGTAAAACATTAGATTGAAGCTCACTTACGTGGGCGGCTTGCGCCGATCTTAAGTGATCGACTGAGTTAAGCAGTGGGTTTCGGTAGGTGGATGGACGACCGCTACTGGCATAAAATTCTTGAGTGTTCCCGTGCCTCGGAGGGCACTTAAAAGCCGGTCACGGTTTTTCTCGTTAGATCAGTCGCTAAGCTCTTTTAAAGGCCTTCGGGCGGCATTTAAACTTCCGACACTTGGGTTGGCCACTATCGCCTCCACCAATGCGCACCTATTGCAGCATAATGGAGTATGATCTAGGACTCCTCAGTTACAAGGAGAGACTTACACAATGATTCCCTGTGTGGTGGGTGTCATGGACAACACACAAAGACAAGAATACATCCTGACTGAGAGCAGTAATTAGCTTTAAAATTAGATATCAAACCGCAAGGATACGAACCCAGGAACGAAAGCAGTCCGACATGGCATCGCGATTCTTCAATGTATAAAACCTTTGAATGTTACACGAAAAACATGAGTTAAGAAAAGCTTTTGTAGTCGACATTTCAAGTTATTAAAAGAGCGGTCTCCGCGCGAGCCTCAACGACAATAGAGAGACAATTTCAACGTTACTGCGACTCATATAGATAATGAAAACGCAGCTGATTGCGGCCGCTGCGTCATGACGACATAAGCTATCGCCTCTGTCTGTGTCTATAACCACGGGCCAAAGTCTGCCAATTTTTGAAGTGAATACTTCTTTAGTATCGTTGTGAAACGAAAAAGACAGACACATTTTAACGTGGGAGAAAATGAGCTAGGAAGCATCGGCAAAATGGCGGCTTACGTAAGCAAAGCAAAAATATTGTCAGTCAATATTTAGACTGACAGTATTCGTTTTTTTAATTTCACTTCTAGCACATGTGAATTTTGTTTTTGCACACATTTTGTTTTTTTAATTCGTGTTTTTAATGGCTTAACCAGGCAAACGAGCAAACAGGTCACATGATGGAAAGTGATCCATCGCCATCGACACTGACAACATCAGGGGCGTCACCAACGCGTTGCCGGCCAAGAAGGAAGCGGTCGACCCGCTTCTTGAAGGACCCCATACCATTTCACTGTGGGAACACTGATGTAGGAAGTTCGTTCCACAGTTAACAGGTGCGAAGATATGACGTGAACACTGAACTGTGGACGAACGGCGGGTATCTAAGTGGTGTTTGAAACGAAATATACGAGTATACTAATAAAAATGTGAAACTATTCCAACACGACGCAATTGAAGCATTCACCAATTAGCAGACTTAGCAGGCATTGAGCCCTAGATGTATGTTGAAAACGTCAAATCTGAGTACTCACATAATAACTAACTCGAAATCGTTATAGATTCTAAATGGACATTCAAAATGAAAAATGAGAATAGTAATCTAAAGATGATTTCCAAATAGCTTATTGTTCGTAAACTTAATTTTCTTTTCATTTTCATAATAATTATGTCGTCTGGTTGTCGTGATACTGAATTTTGATTACTGCCATGTCTCTAGTGATACTCGTAAGATTAAATTGCCTTATCTTCGTAACAGCGAAATATAGCTCGTTGCCTCGTAACCATAATTTTATTAGAGACTTCCAATTTAACACGTAAGTGCTTTAAAATTATTCTAAGTATTTTTTTATAATCCCTGAGACAGGGAATAAAGAGGATCAAATATTTTCGCCTTAAATTAGACTTAATTGGACTCGTTCACGAGAAATCGGAAACTTAACTATTTTCAGGAAATGGAATTTCCCACAGGGTTAGGAATTAGGAAGATTTATGCTTTTTGCCTATACCTTACCAGTACCTTACCTTATTCCCTACTACTTACCTTATTCCCGTAACATAGAATAGCATGACATAGCTTAGCGTAGGCACGAGCACTTAATAATTAACTTGCTGACCCGGCAGACGTCCTGCAACATATATTATTTATTTATATCTTAGACTTCCAGCGCTATAACTGCAAAAACGTATGAAATTTCATTCAGTAGTTTTACGTTAACATACAGACACACTTCCGACACCTTTGAGGACATTATGGAGAACTCAGCTGTCGGGTTTCCTCAGAAGTTTTTCATCACCGCAAGTGACAATTATTAATTATAAGTAGCACATTATGATAAAAAATATTATTGTAATCTTCTGAAATTGAAAATTACAAATTTCGGGTACAAACATTCAGAGCAAGCTGTAACATTATGAGGGGCGGAACTTTTTAGGGCTGAAGTTGAAAGTTCTGTAACAAATTCAGTACAGAACTCGAGGCACGGGAATTTGAACCAGGGATGATAATATTAATAACACACAAAATTTTAAACTTTTATATTTGTGGTCAGTACCTAAGGCATTAGTAAAATAAAATAAAATATATTGGGGATTTCCAGTTAAATTTTAGTTGACTACCCCGTAGCCAATTAGTGACCTTGCCTGAGAAGCGAGAGGTCCCAATTTCGGTTTACAGGCCAGATATTTATGTGAAAGATGTGTATTCTCGACTCGGCTGTTTATGATGTTTTATTCTTCGAAGTTCATGCCACACGCGAAACTTCAAAAAAACATCACCTCAATTTGCAGCGCAATTTCGTGGCTGTATAAGGTCGAACAATAAATAAACTTGTTTTAACGCTCGAGTTAACGCTTGTAGGTCTCGGATAACATTTCAGTAGACAGTATAATAATATTTTATTAATATTAATAAATAACATGTTCTGTTATTTCTAAAGTTGTTTTAAGTTAAACATAAAAAATGTAACTGAACGATGTCTGTTCATGTTAGATAAGTGGGAGTATTAGTTACCGCAATAAAACAATTAGTTTCATTTTCAATTTGTTCAATAAAAAAAGAAATGTCAATTCGCAGAATCCCATCTAAAAACTTTTAAGAAAGTTGGTACTAAGGCTTAGTTTTTCCAAAGCACAGTTAGTAGTAAATAAATAAAGATCTTCAACAATATATTTCCACACCGACGACGTCACTAACGCGTGACGACTTCATAACTATTCATAACGCAAAGGGCATAACTTATTCTCATGTTGTACCTACTCAGTATCTTGCCTTTACACTCGGCTGCCTTGGAATTTCATCCTGAATATTCGCCAAAATTTAACCCAGCTGAAATATTTCAAATCCACTAATATTACAAATGATTCACTGAATCGCAGTTTTACTGAAAACTGATAGGTACGACTTACTAAATCACTTTTTGAAAATGACTAAGATTAATGCCAGTGTGGCTCTAATGGCAAAAGCCACAAGGGCTAAAGTTTATGACGACCTAGTCTACTGGCATATTGTAGGTTTGGGTTCAGTATTCCAGACCGCCCATAAGCCAAATACATATGTGTAGGTATAGAAGATTAGTTTATTTGCTCACATTGCATTGCATTTGACATCGGCAACACAACAATATTTCACTAACACCCATTAGGTATCCAGGAACAAACATTTTTATCTGTCACAGATATCTGGCGGGGAATCGACCCCGTGACCTGTCGCTTCGCAGGCAGAGTCACTATCAACTAGGCTACGGGGTCGACAGATAGAATAATGTACAGGTATATTAACGAAGGATCGTGCAAAGCATACCTAAATCAATTACGTAGAAGCTACTGAGTCTACGCTGGAAGACGTCTACTTCAGTTGTTATTTATCCTAGACTGGTATTAAATTGCAAGCTGTTTGCTTGCAGGTGGGTGTAAATTTAACTTAATCGCCAACCAGTTAGCTTAATGGGTTAGTATACAGAAAGGATAAATAGGAGACAATTGCCTTACTCATTGTAGCGTCCTCATTATTTATATCTTACTTATATTTAAAATATGAAAGTTTGGATGTTTGTGACATATCACAGAAAACAGCTGAATGAGTTTAGAAAAAAATTATACACACAGGTTGTTTATAACCTTTCATAAATATAAAATTCCGGAAAAAGAATCAGCTACCGCGGGACAAAGGGCATTTTAATTCATTACAATTAAGGTGGATATTATAATCTTGTTTAATTTATTACAAGGAATAAATAACATTAATTACTTCTTAATTATAAATAATATTAATTACTTCTTAATTATAAATAATATTAATTACTTCTTAATTATCTGTTTAATGTTTAGCAAACGAACATGCAGCACCACCCTTCCACTGCCGCCCATGACAACTGTGACCAGAATAAGACTCAATTGAGGACTGGGATAGTTAGTACTGTTAGAAGACGGTGTTAGAACATTATTTGGTTAGTTTGTTAGTAAGTACGCGAACTGGGGCGGGGACTATTAGTGATAGTAAGTCATGTTACTTATTGTTAGTTATAGTCCAGTTAGTAATTGTTACTAAGAGTTTTGTTCTAATTCGGTAACAGATGCGTTGCTACCCTTGAGGATTGAGATGGTCGCTTCTAAAAAGTGACTTCTTAAGTATCCATTTAATTATTGTAACATCTATATTTTAATTACGGATAATATGAACTATGATGTTTTAGATTATTTTTACACTACTAACTGTTTTCGTTTAGCTTCGGGTATGTACACATTTTTAAAACGCTTAGACGAAATTCGTTAAATAGACATATCCTTTTGTATTTTTTTCATTAAAAAAGCTATACTAAACTGTATACAATACATAAATATGAAAAATACTCAAATCGTAGTCAAACACAATAAAATTAACAGTTCAGAGATGAGCGAGACACTGATAAATGTTATAAAAGTATTTGTTATGCGACATAATATTGCCTTAATAAAAACCCAGCTTATATTATAATTTTTCTCAAATGTCTTCAATATTTCAGTTACAATTTTATCATAATATGATATATGATTAGAACATATTAGTAGTTTACTCTTCACTTGAGGGATTTAATTTTTCTCAAATATAGGTATTCAATATTTCAGATACATTTTTATCTTAATAATGTATGATATGATTCGATTTAATTTATTAGATATTAGCTTACTCTTCACTTGAGCGGTTTTACTGAAGGACCCTCCCTGAGATATTTAAATTCTTCTTAGAGAGGAATAAAACTTGCTCACAAGCTTAGGTTTTATTAAAATTAGATAATTTTAATAAAACCTCATCAAATACAATCACTTTTTCTATTTGTTTGTCTGTGATTTTAAAATAACTGTTTCCTGAAGTATTTAGTTACGAGTATTTACACGATATTAAAACACAAACAATATTATTTAATTGATTGTCTGGGCTAATCTCTGGAGTAGCTGAACCGATTTTAATGGGACTTTCACTGTAAGATAGATGAGGCAAAAGGGAAACATATGAGCTATTTTTGTCCCGGAATAACCACGGGATCGGAATTTACACGGGACAGCTCCCAAGCGAACGAAGTCACGGGGACAGCAAGTTAACATAAAAGTCGGGCCCGTAAAAACTCTTTCTATTTCTTTTTCCCAAATATAATACGAGAGAGAGCACAAAACATAAATATATCGGACGGCATGGATGTAAAGGCCGACCAAGGCGTTCGGATCAGATATAATCCCTCTCATTCTTTTCATATATTCGGAAACCTTTTGCGAAGGAAGCTTTCAGAACGTGGGGCGGTAATAGGATCTGTAGAGCTTGTTATTTAACCAGCTGAGCTTTCGTCATTTATCTGGAAATAGTAATGAACTATGGCTAGAACATCGGTTTTGGTATGTCTTACTATATGTTTGTATTATTTATCACTAGTAAACCCGCCCTCGCTTCGCTTCAGGGTACCTGTCCCTGTCGCACAGTCGGAAATTGTTAGGCGTAATTATTTAAACTGACATAACTATTTTACTTATTAACCAATTCAAATGAAAATAAACACTAAATGTTAAGTGAAGCTTACCACAATATTAGTGAAAAGTGCAGCCAAATTTTTAAGTCATGCCTGAGATTAACGCGTACAAAACCATAGACCTATTGCAACAGTTTCGTGACGCAGCTTAACGTCGGATAACCAGTAGAAATGGTCTATCGTCTATGGATATGAGGACGGTAACACAACAAAGCAATAAAGAAAACTTGAAAGCTTGATTCAGAAATAAAGATACACAGATAAAGCTACACAGTCATAGCCCTAGGATTCCCTGTATCGTCGGTGCCATGCACAACTCACAATGCACAGGACAAGAACACACACACCCAGGCCGAGAACAAAAATTTAAAGTCATCATTCTAATCCCTTGTCCTAATTCTAAGGCCTTGCTGGGAATCAAAACCAGGAGTCTCCGAACGGGAATCCAGCATATCCATAACTAAATCTAGTCTACTAACTAACCACGTCTTTTATCCCAAATGGAAAGTCGGCACCATAGCGCACTTAATTAGTGTCAAACGTAAATCCTTTTCTAGCTGTCTATTCAAAATTCCAATACATTTTAATGTCCAATATAACAGGATCCCTTGTTTCACTCATTGCTCATAATAAATTAGATGCCGAATGGAAGTACATTCAGTTGGTAAATTGCTGGAATACGTGAAAATGCTGGCAACACATTTCCCGTGACGCTAGTGAGTAATGATAGTTCGGAATGTTACAGCCGTTGCCATATGGGAAATTGTACCCTGCGAATTGTAAAACGCTTAGCGGAACAGTTTGAAATTAACTACGCTAACAAATGTATACATTAAATGACTTTTGTGTGGCGACGGGAGATTGAATACATTATTACTTTAATAGTCAGAAGAGCACAGAAGAGGTTGCCTTGGCTCAAGTTTAAATACTTTTCAAACTATACCAAAAATCCTCAAATGTTTAGAGCTTTATTATTATATTATTAAAAATGTAAAATAAGATGCTGCTCGCTGATTTTTTAAATAATTTTCATTAAAGGATGGAAAATCAAATGAACTTATCATTTCAGTGAAATGAAAAATTCTGCGCCCAAAATTAGTCTGGTGGATAAATTACTTCCGTTCAATGAATTGCAATTATTCACAGCGGATGAAAGAAATTTTAATTTCTCATTTTATATTATTACATAATATAAATTCCTGCTTGTCGTGAAAAATTAATAACGTTAATGTCCGACAAAAATACTACGGATTAAACAATTTTTAGGTGACACACAAGTAAAAAAATGAGAAACTTAAAATTTAGTAATCGTGTGCAAATTTATTTATGTGCAAACGTGCTACATGTGTATGGTTGGGTGTGGGTGTATTTAAGAGTATACGTGTGCCCGGGCGCGCGAGAATGTGTGTAACTTTACACATGGCTAATTTGATCTTAGCATAATGTCAATACCTCGCTGGCAATTATATTTTATATGTATATTAATGATTTTCTCTATTTGTTTCAGGTAAGTCAGATCATCAATGATAGGCGCCGCGTCACCTTTAACCTTTAACCGCAAGTATAATAATTTGCGCCAAATTTATAACCGTACCGTAACCGTACTTACACGGAAACAGACTACGTAATAATTCGCTGATAACATTAAAAAAAAAATCTTTGATTGTTTTCATTTATAACTAAAAGTTGCAGGACCAAATTTGTAGACAATTTCATTTGCAACGAATTTTTTTTTTACATATACGTCAGGCCGATAGTTTGCCAGATAAACCGTAAAAACCATCTGCACCGTTGTTTCCAGGATGAGACCGCGGGACAAGGGTTGCGACCCCCCAAACTTGGATTTAACTTTATACTAAATTCCTCTTAATATCTAAATAATAAAATTGCATCCTCTGACAAACGCAACCCCTGACGTAACTCTTCGATGGACTACAGAGACTTGTAGGAACGTGGATAGTGCCATCTACTGGCACAATTATACACTACAAATAATGATTTAGGGTCTAGGATGACAGATATAAGGCTGTTCTAGCGAAAAATCAGAACAGACGAGCGGCGAGAACAGGTTAACTCGACGGTAAAAATAAATGGAAACCTGAAAGAAATAAAAGCGCACAAAACGGCCTCTCGTTACTACAAACCTAACTCGAGTTGACCATCAAACGGATCAAAGCACTCAGAGCATATTATTCAACTTACATCATGAAATTGACAAACTCATGCTGATTGATGTGCCATATAATGCATTGACACGTTCTTGAATTACCCGCATTAGCAGCGGTTGCATTTCAGCGCTATATTCAAATAGCGTGGCTCTGGCCCATTAGCGGCATACGATGGAGTAATTAGGGTTGTGATCTTTATTTAAAATAACTAAATTGCACTCTATTACAGCAATGGAAAGTTTAGTGACCAAGCTGAGTGCCAGAGTCTGATGCTCTCTAGATATTTGGCCCACGATTCCGGAGTATGTTTGATGTAGCTTTATCTGAAAATCTATCAATTAGGATTGAATACACGGCCATTTAGCGAATGTAATGATTGTGTACATAGATAACAGTTAAAACATGCTACTCAAATGATGGGGTACAAATCAAGTTTGCCGCAATATTGTCCCTTTTTATGATCGTCTAAAACAATGAAAATCATCCTTCCTTGAACTAACAAGTTTACAGTAGAGTTGTCATAAACGTTTATCGTCATAGACATAAAAATTAAGAATCAAAAGAAAACAAAATTTGTCCCAAGTTAATATAACTATGTAGAAATGGAATACAGAATTAAAGTACTTAACTGTACTAATTATTTACAATGATATTAACTTGGGGGTGATTCTTTTATAGGTCAAGATAGTGGAGTGTTTTCTTGAAGAACTTAGGGGTTGCGAGAACCATTAACACGTTTCAGCCTTGTTTTCTTCTGAGTAATTACATTACTTTAATTAAGACAAAAGAGTAAGTAACGCAAGAGATTTGTTTGTTGTTGGCTGACGATCTGTTTTGTAGAATAACTTACAGTTATCGTTTAGCTTAGATTTTACAGCGTAAACTACTAGCTGATCCAACCGACGTTGTTCCGCCCTATAAATTAATTGTGAATGATTTGGATATACTCGTATTTCATCAAAAATAAAAAAGTGCGATTTAAATTTGAGGGGTGAGGGTAGGGAAGTGGAAATTTCGGATTTTTTTTTATGCTTAATGAATAAAATTAAAAAAGAAACTTGTCCAAAAATGAAAAAAATATTTAAGGGTGAGCCACCCTTAACATTTAGGGGTATAAAAATTAGTCAAAAACCTATTCTCATAACTACTGAATATACACATACACATGTACGAATAAATATACAAAATCGGTCAAGCCGTTTCGGAGGAGTATAAACACTAAAATTGTGACACAAGAATTTTATACATTTTTTATTTTTGTATAATTAAAATATACAAAAATAAAATCTATCTACTATATCCGACAAGGTACAAAACGCAAATCGGGATAGTTAGTCCAGTTAGTGGAGGTTGTTATTAAGAATATGAGTTAGTACCTATGAGGACTGGGAGAAAGACTGATTATTATTAGTCCTCTTAGTTGTAGTTAGATTGTTAGTAAGAGTCTCGTTTTAATTCGGCCACAGGTGTTGCTACCCTTGAGGATTAAGATGTTCGGTTTAAAAAAGTGTAACCGGCTCCACATCTTTCTATCCGGAACACAATTGCTGTTAAAACAATTATTACAAGGTAGAAATGGTACTAAGGCTGAGATGTATAGACGATACTTAGACTTAGCTCAGACTTTACTCTGACTTAAGACAGCGTTCGTATTTATAAAGCGATCTTTGACTTGGCTGAGTACGAGCTGAGCAAAGTTTAATAAGTTTATGAAATAGACGACTTACCAAAAACTTTGGCTATTATCCGAACAAAATAATGGTCCCAAATGAACCTTGACATTAGTCGGTTTCTAAGACATTTAAATTTTTCGTATTAACAAACAGATAGATGACAGCAATCAATTATGGCATGAGCGGTTTTAGTTTATGCTGAGCACAATCTCAGCGTGACATGTCTATAAATACCAAATCGCAGTCTTTGCAAAGTCAAGTCGTAAGTAAAGTCTGAGCTAAGGCTAAGTATCGTCTATACATCTCTGCCTATGTACCGTGGCGGGCGGTGATAGGTACTACCTCGGGCGACCGCTATAGGCTATATCACCTATGAAGTACCACTTGTTCGTCGGGTATATAGTAACATAACTTCACTCCAGAACTCGTAACAATAATAAATTAATACGCAAATTTCACCAAGCACCTCGTTCGAGGCAAATCGAGTTAAGTTCGAGGCAACCCACTTCGCGCATAGACAAATTCCGAGTCTGAATATTATTTGCATAATGGTGCGATGCCGTAAAAGGGCACTTGAGATCCTGTTCTGGGACTAGTCGAGGGGTTAAAGATCTAATTAGCAGCTATGTGTAACCTTTGGGGGTTAGTAAAGCTTCGAGCACGGGTATATTTATACTAATAAACTTTATTATGATCTGTTAACCGCCCGCTTCGCGGAAAGATAAGATAATGTTTCTTTATGATAAGCTACGCTCTGCAGTACCCGCCTTAATCCTGACCCCGTGGTATACATACCTAAATGTTTTCCGCAGATTTAAGAGCTGGTTTTCACAGCTGTTTGAATTAGAATCATATAATTTTATTGTAATCGTTACAAAATTAGACACTTAAGTAACTTCAGTTTTCTGTTTTTACGTGCATGAAAATACCTACATAAATGTAGGTAATAAGTATAATCAATAACACGGTAGACAGAGAGACAAAAGATGAAAACAAATTACAGAGAATTCAGTGGGCAATGACTTAAAACTATAACACATCTATATAAAAGAAGAGAGTAAATAATATAAAATAAATCTTGTGCGGATGTGTTATATTTGTAGACAAGCTCAATTTGTAAACTGCCTCGAGCAGTGTTTGCCTTTAAAAGTGTAAATACACTTCTAAAATATCAAACTAAGATACGTGAAATCGAGAAGATGTTTATTTGTTGTTGTAACAAAAACATTAAATTTACTGAACAATTCCCATTTCGAGCAGTATTAATACTAAATCCTCTATTGATGATAAATGATTCAGAAAGCATTTTACTGACGCCATCTATTGGCAGCTTGAAGAACTAAATTTACTTACTGACATTGAAGAAACGTGAATAAAAAGAACCACAGTATAAAGATGATACTGTGATAGAACGTTTGACACCCGTGCTCATAGATTAACTAGATGGAACATTCAATAGACATAACATAGGCCACTTTAGCATTTATGTGTGCGTGACAACGCTAATAGTATTATTCACACTAAGAAACTTACATTTTAATTGGTCGGTACTTGTCAACTTCAAATAGTCTATCAAACCGGCTGTTATTAGTTGAAAATGCACCTTAACACTTTATCTTAATTTTTATTTTTCCTTGCCATATTTGGTGTCTTCTTACCTTCATCAATTAAGTACATAATATTTATAAAGTTCGTCTATCCACCGCTAGATCGCAATGGAATTTTATGTAACGCTATTGAACGCTAGATGGCGTGACTGGTATCTATAACAGATTGACCTTACGCATATAGTCTTAAGTTACATTTTTGGTTAACAACTGCTTCAGGCATAGTACCATTATCGGTTTAGGCTTAGTGATGTGCCGGTGTTTTTGCCACGTTATCGACAATTATCGACAGTTTATTGTTGCATGGTCTAGAACTAGATCTACAATACATTATTATTATGTTGCTTTTTTATATGAAAACGATAGAAACTGGTACTGTATTGTTTACTCGTATAATATTTGTTAATCATAATTATAAAAGGCAGTAATAGCCTAGTGCTATTACTTATATTATTATAATATTATGTTATTAATTATAACATTCAATAGACAGAACATAGGCCACTTTAGCATTGATGTATGTATGCGTGACAACGAGGAATGCCACTGTAGGGACACGTGTATCTCTGTGTGAGTGTAATGTTGCTAGGTATTGAATAAGTTCCCGTTATTTAAAACTAAAATATTTTATTATTATAATTAAAATAAAAGATAAATAATATATTAATTCAATATAATATACATAATAAATAAATAAACTTTAATGAACGTTTTTTGAAAATATATTGTCCGTGGCGGGTTTTGAATCCGCCATCTTACATGTAGTGACATGTCACGTTATTACTACAACAGACGGCCGTGATTACATTTTATGATAATATTGTGATATAATTAATTTATCACACACAGGGGTAATAACATATTAAGGTGTTTTGAATTTGAGAGACATAAATACATAGGTAACTTAAAATATTTATTCAAATCACAGATAATTATAGGTATTAAATCTTAACCACCTTTATTTTGCATTTTCATCCCTTACGCATAACAACTAACCAAAATCTCATTACAATTGGATGAACAGCTTGGAGTGGTGTAGAGGGCAAAATATAATAATTATTTATTCCACACCATGTAGCAGAACTGTATACACATGTTTTTTTTATTGATTTAAGGCAGCAAACGAGCATGCAGCACCACCTTCCGCTGCCGCCCATGACAACTGTGACCGACTTAGAACAAGACTCATAATTATTCATTTGAAAATTATTAACTAGAAATAACATAATAAAATTGTCGATATCGATAAATTTTTACCCCATTCCTTCACGAGTAGCATAGAAAGTTCTGGAAGTAGCACTACTACTTAAAACTTAAAACGAACCTTATTGCCAAGTAACTGAGTAGCTTTTTGGTTATAAAATATTTATTTATTTTATTAATTTCTTTATTTATTTACATGGGTAAATATACAACAAAACAGTGAAATAAAAATAGTTATCTGTGAAAAGATATCCCATCTTCGTTTTTATGTGTTTGGGAACAACTTTTACAATGTTTAAATATACAAGACGGCATTTTTAAGTTGTAGTAATGCGTGACGCGTGATTACGCGTGACGTCTAAACAGTACGACGGTCTGAATAGCACTAATGCGAGTTTGTATTCGCTTTTGAATTTGTATTTGCTTTTGTGGCTTCACTTTTTTGTTCTGCACGCTCCATCTGCCTTTTTTTCTATATCGCTGCCCGTGCTATAAATCGCTGAGATGTTCTAATGCGGGAAGACGGTCTTGGCTGCAGTTTTAGGTTATGCCTAATTTAGAAAAGCTTTATTTCGAACATCGGATCCAATGATTTAGGAACGCTTAGAGAACGAGCAAATATGCATTTTGTTTTTATGTTAATCTCTGACAAAAGGGCAGACGAGCCTCCTGATGGTAACTGGTCCCCGGCGCCGATGGACATAACCTTCACTATGCATAACTGATGCGTTGGCGATCTGGAACAAAGGAAGAGAAAAGATAAAAAGTGCTGGTTCTACAGCTTCCAGAACATGACAAGTTCTACGACTGACTCAAGCAAGGGGGTGGTGGCCAGTTGGGTTTAAACCCTACCATCAAGCAAGAACCGACTTTTGTCGCGTCATAAGACACTGTGTGTAATTCGCACTGTATTTGTATGTACCTAGTTATGTACCAAATTATATTTTCATCCTGTTTACTCCGAATAACACAAAGCACTTCACGCTTAAAGAAGTTTTATTTCCTCAACTTTGTTATTCAAAGGGACGCCATTTAGTCGCACGCGTTGCTCTGTGACGTCACGTGTCTTGTTTTGACAAAACCTACACTCATTCTTTTGTTTAGAACAAGGATGACACGTGAGTGAGTATTGTATTTTGTCGTACTTACGTTTCTGTATTGTGAACACGTATTTGTCTGAATTATAATGTGAAGTGATGCATGAAACCGGAGGAACCTCGTTACAAAAGTCTGACGCAGATATTTCATAATTAAGATGATCCCGTAGCGCAGTTGGTAGACCCTGCCTGCGAAGGTGTCCCGGGTTCCATTGCCGGCTGGGGCATTATGTATGTGACAGATAAATGTTTGTTCTTGGGTTTTTCTTGGGTTTGTGTTGTATTATGAGTTGTCCATCCCACCCATAAGTACGTCTGTCTGTTCGATGTAATGAAATTCGATGTGGCGTATGTAACCCGTCTCTACATACATACATCGCGCGGAATCTTTTCTTTCACATCTACAGTTACATTAATGTTATCGGAACGTATCAAAAAGTGTAATCGCATTGTATGAACATAATACATCTATATTTATTTAATATTTGTCCCTAAATCCGTAAAATGAGGTAGACGTGTTTGTATAATGCCTAAAATAAACGAGTAGCAACATTTTGGTTGCGTGCACTTTTATACTCAGGTTTAGCGAAGCGAAGCAAACTTGTTTTACTTGTCTCAAGTGAACGCACCGACTAACCGAGTACTTACTGTCAGTCGCTTCGCTTACGATTGACAGAAGTCACTTGTCTCAAGTGAACGCACCGACTAACCGAGTACTTACTGTCAGTCGCTTCGCTTACGATTGACAGAAGTCACTTGTCTCAAGTGAACGCACCGACTAACCGAGTACTTACTGTCAGTCGCTTCGCTTACGATTGACAGAAGTCACTTGTCTCAAGTGAACGCACCGACTAACCGAGTACTTACTGTCAGTCGCTTCGCTTACGATTGACAGAAGTCATAAGACTGAGCGTGCTACAGACCACTCCATCCAACTCCATTATGTTTTGCCTTCGAAATACAGATAAAACTTTATTTACAAAGTTAAGATTCTCTGGGACAAAGCTATTTCAAATTACTGAGTTAAAGTATTTCGGCATTACGTTATTAAGGACCGGGGCCTTTTTAAACTTTCTCTTTTGATGTTTAATTACGCTATACTTAGTGAGTCCGCCGATTATTTAAGTACTAGAGACCCGTTCTGTGCTCGAAATTTGACCGTAATAGGGTATTTGACACCTTTTAGAAAAATACCTCAAATTGTTCAATATAACATAATACATTATGCAGTTTGCTTAATTCTTTGTAAATATCTCTATTTTCTATGAAAATCACCATCAAAGTTTAAATGAACAAAAAAGCCGCCAAAACGCTAATACGCCATTTTAAACAGGTCATGACGTCACTTGGTCAATAACCATACTAAGCTGTCAATGCTGTCATTGCGTATAGTAAGCAGTAATAGCAAGTGTCGTCATTCAGCCAATTCAGTCTATTCTGTCAAAGGGTTACTTCAGTCATAGTATGAACGTGTACTTTTCAAAAGTCATGAAACGTGAAGTCAAACGCATGGTTACGAGCTTTGATTAATCAAAGGTTATGAGCATATTCATCATAGCAACTTATAACTGACCCACTGCTGGGCACGGGTCTTCTCTCACAATGTGAATGGTCATAGTCTACCATGCTGGTCAAGTGCAGATTGGAGGAATTAAAAAAATAAATAAATAACGCTACACACTCATAGCCCTACACTAGGATTCCCTGTGTCGTGGATGCTATGGAAAACACATAAGACAAGAACACACAACCCACACCAAGAACAGAAATTAAACTCATTCAAATTTCCGCCTCGCTGGGAATCGAACTCAGGACCCTTGGAACGGCGATCCGGCATGTTAACCATTGCGCCACATTCATTCACATTTTTGAGAATATTATGGTGCAGTCGACTCTCAAGTGTGCAGGTTTCCTCACGATGATTTCCTTTATCGAAGCAATGGATAATTAAATTCTAATACATAATATAATATGTACATAATTTTTTTTAGTGGCAGGAATCGAACCCAGGCTTCTCTGTTCGGGATTTCAACGTTCAAATCACTTGGTTATCACTGCGGTAGTGTGCATAGAGTAACTTGTAATTATGTGTGTGATGTTGTATGTAGTGATTACCAAGAGTGGTTAGAGCATTGGACTTTCGAAAAGAAAGTTCCGGGTTCGAATCCTCCATATTCTCAAAGGTTATGTAAAGTCTGCCAATTCGCACACATTGTGACGAAGACCCGAGTCCAGCAGTGGGACATAAATGGCGAAGAAGAAAAACGTTTACATGGCTTTTACCACCATGCCTGTAATTCTACCATCAAACTTTCGTCGACAAACTTTGCATTTCGGTTTGAGGGTGAGACAATAATTTAATATGCCTCGAAATATTTTATAGCTACCAAGTCTCGTGAATATTTAGTTTTGGCACGAAAATGCTAATAAAATACGGGTTTTATTGATGTATAAAGTTTATTTCTGTTATAATCATCAAAGAAATCTAATTAACATTCAAGGTCTGTGGGGTTCTCTTATATGTATAAAGAAACAATTTATAATTTGCCTGTGTGAGCCAAACGATCAGACCAGACACCTGGTCACCATCGCCCATGGTAATTAATAACACCGAAGGCATTTATTTATTTATTGAATTAATTAGCACGTTGATAACCAATTAAAATAATTTATACATATATGACATAACTATAAATTGCCAATTTTGGGATTTTTTTCCATTATTTATAGTACTGTAAGTTCTCACTTATTGACAAATTTCATGTTTCTAGGCCAACGGGAAGTGCGCTATAGGTTAACTTGAGAAAAACAACAGAGTGATCCTATAAAGAGTAGCGGTTTTTCTGTTGGGGTACTGAACCCTAGAAATGAGGAAAAAAAGAAATGACTTCTGTATTATTAACCTATAAACACGACTGTTCCAATGAGTAAACACTAAAGAAAATAGTTTTCAGACATGCGAAGATGTTTGCAGAGTTAATTACGCTTACACAAATCAAATATTTGTTTACAAACCCTGAAGACTTGCTCACTTAGTTAAATCAATATTAATGATAATGTTTGTATTGAATACTAGTTATTTTGTGTTCAACCGACAGACGAATAAACAATTTGAAATAAACAGAAACCTAACAGACTCGGTAGACGTTGTCCTGCAACGTATATAATTTATATCATAGTTTCTAAGCGGCGTAACAGTTTTTATGTAAGACCTCCATCAATACAACTGCGAAAACCGCACCAAATTACGCTCAGTAGTTTTTGTGTGATGCACGGATAACCAGCCAGACAAAAATTCTAAAAATAATATTTTTGGCTTCTACTGGCCCTATCTTTCATACATTTTTTCTCGAATAAGTATCTCCTATGTACACACATAACCTGGTTTTATTTTTATTATACGTACCTACAGATAATTCTAGGATCAGAACCATCACGGATCGAACTTGTAGATGAAAATAAATTAATTGAAAATTTGAATAAAGGTTGGTACGATTTGTTACCCGTCTTATCTATGCGTTTGTTTACATTAATCTCAGAAATAGCTTAACCTATTTGAACGTGGTTCTCATGTAGTATATGCTCGACGTAATTATTCGTGTTTGTTTTGTATAAATCAGTTCACAAATAAAAGATTATGTCTCTCTTATAATAATTATTATATGGAAAATATGGAATCTTAGTGTTAGAATATGAGTGTGTTGGTGTTTTATCATAAACTTGAATTGGATTTCATTGATTTGAAATACTCGTAATTCTGCCATAGCAAGCAGACTTTCGATGGCATTGCATGTAGCTTAATGGAATTTTTCCCTTAGGAGTCATTCATCCTGTGCTTTGAGGGTATTCTACATTCTGTGTAGAATATTTTTCTTCTTTATATCTTTGAATTAATTTATATTTTTAGACATGAAATAGTTTTAATACTAAATAAAATGTGGATCTAAATAATTATGTTACGTAAAATATGTACGCATATTTTTCCCTACGTTATTTTTCATTCGAAATTCCTGCATTAAAACAGTATATTCTGAAAAGTCGCTAGCGCCCAATGACGTCATTCAGTCAGTTGAATAAATGAAATGTCTTGGCTTTCTTGTTATTTTTTTATTCCTGGAATGAAATAAAGTTTCATGAGCTTTTATAATAAGTTAAATAGAGTTTAATAGAGCACCGACACATACTGAGTGAAATAGTCTGTCTGACAAAGTTGTTAAATGTACACGTACCTGCTGTATATGTATATTCTATATAGCTTGGACGTGCAATTTCGTTGACGGTATTGGGGATTGAAGAGTGTGTGATTTGTAAAAAAAACTCACAGCTTGTAGATTAATAAAAGCTGTCAAAACAAAATAATAAAATAAATAACGCATAACCCCACTCTAGGATTTCCTGTGTTCTGGGACAACACACAAAGACTAGCACAGCATTAAACTCATAATTCAAATTTCCGACTCGCTGGGAATCGAATGCAGGACCAGCATGGTAACCGTTGCCCCATACAAGGCGTCAAAACAGACTTTTCTAATTTATTAACAGAACCTTCATACTAAATACCTCTAATGTACATTATTATATACCATTTATAAACATCGCTTCGTTACTGTTTTATTACTATGTAACGGTCTCAAAACTTGAACCATTCATGACGTGAAACAAGGATGTGTGAAAATTGTCTAGGATACGAATCCGCGCGAACCAGCTTTATCTCGGATTTGCCGTGGCCTCGAATATCCCTCTAGAGGTCTTGACCCGAATCGGGGTGCATGACCTATTTCGCTATACTGTACCAGGGATGTAAGGAATATGACTTTCGGATATGAAAACGGATATTTAGAGACTCTTGTCGGATTTGGGTTAAATCTATACTTTTAGTGTACTTTTCCCTTGGTATATATTTTACATAAGTAATTACTTTATTCAGAATTTTGCTACGCGTCCTCTTTATCCGAGTACGACGATGCCGAAAGATTTTAAAGGTATGAGGGTTATGATTTCAGCTCGTACGAGTATGTTTGTCCCGCTGAACTGAACTACTTTTTTATCATCCGAGCCAAGAAAAACAAGGAAAGAAAAAAGTGGCGTCTCCCAAGCTCCTAGTCGGAACACAAGTCGTTGACAGTTGACACAAGCAATAGGGCTATCGCTAGCTAACATCCCTCATGTTAGCTAGCGAGCATACAACTTAACATAAACTTTGTATACTATAGGTTCCCCAAATGATGCAAGTGAGCACTAATAAAGGATTTTTGGAAATTGACGGGCGAAGCCGCGGGGGAAAGCTAGGGTTACATAAGTCCTATCACCAATGGCACAAAACCTAGTTTTCTGTAACAGGTAGATACTGTCACTGTTACGATCTGAAGCAGGGTGCTCCGAGCTACAAAGGTTTGCTTGGCTTCAAGGATAAATTCTTACATCCAAATTTAAAGACATTCTCGTCAACCTCAACCTGTAGGAGAAATCTGAATACAGCAACTGTTATGTTTGCGATTTATTCATTATTGCAACCAATTACTGTCCCACTGTTGGGCTTTGGTATAGGCCATAGTACAACACGCTGGCCAAGTGCGGATTGGCAGGCCAGGCAATGGCGACAGGCAGTAACGTTCCCTCATTTATTTATTTACTTTAAATTAGAGGTACGTGCAGGTTTTCTACCCAGACCCCAGGTTAGAAACCTAGTTCAAACCACTTGGCTATACTGCTCGAATTAACGGAGTTAAATAATTAAATTACTCCAAAATCGTTGGGATAGAATATAAAGACCTTGGACGTAGAGGACAAAATTTTACGAACTGGCAAATTTCTACATCTAAACAAAACTTCGATCGTTCTATTTTACAAGCACATTAAAAGGGTCCCTTCAGCTACGACTATGCACGTGTAATGGAATATGCAAAACATGAAGAATAAATGTGTCACGACCAGCTACCGTCCAAGCAAATCCATTGCAATGTTCCTCTAACGTAATAAAATTCTCCAGAGCAAGCCCCGCAATGGCAATCGAATGGCCGTAATATCGTCAAGTGAGGATCTCATTTCCTGCTTTGCTGCACTTTGTATTTGTAGACGCGGAGCTGATGAAAATCGGCTCTGAAACTACCTATCGTTCTTCTACGGTACAAAATAATGAATTGAAAATAAACTTCAATTTTTTGACTGCGTGTCACAATCTTCAATAAATAATTAATACAATTTTTTTATCATCATCATCATCGCAGCCCTTAACTGTCCCACTGCTGGGCTCGGGATTCCTCTCACAATGTGAGGGGTATAGGCCGTAGTCCACCACACTGGCCCAGTGCGGATTGGCGGACTTCACACACCTTTAAGAACATTATGGAGAACTCTCAGGTGTGCAGGTTTCTTCACGATGTGTTCCTTAATTGAAGCAAACGGTACTTAAATTCTAAAACGGACATAATTTCGATAGTTTTATTAATTTATAGCAGTCGCGACTTATACTGGCAATCGGATCATATCGTTTGTTTAATTTTTTTTAATTTTAATTTACTTTTTTTAGAGTACAGCGATTTTAATAAAATAAAATGAGGGAAATATCTTTGTTCGATTCTCACTCTTGGCGGCATTTCAATCACTTATTCCGAATAGAACTATGTCGCACAAATACGAAACCAGTTTCTTGACTTATTATCATGAGATTTTCTTAGTCTATAGTTGTATCGTAGTCTTTTTATTCTTACTATTCTTAGGGTTTCATAGCGAAATGTCAATGCCGTATTGGGAGCGCCTAGACCTGACCCCAATCCTACGCCAAACGACTCGTCTTGGTCCGATTTTAAAGCCAGTAGGTACCTCTTCCTACTATTCTCTTTTGGCACAGCATCGGTGATGACTTTGTTGCTCGTGATGTCTATGGACGACGGTGATTTACCATCTGATCGTCTGCTAGTCTGTTGAGTGTTTACATGAACATTACAAAGATAGCATCAAAACCGATTTAATTCCAGATAAACTATAGATAGGTGGATTCGATTACACTTTTTAGAGGCGAACATCTAAGTCCTCAAGGGTAGCAACACTTCTGTGACCGAATTTGAACAAGACTCTTACTAACAGTTACCAACGGGATTCTTACTAACAGTCTCATAGCTATTAACATACTAACTTTCTAACACCATTTGCTAACTGACTGACCATCCTTATCCCGATTTGAGTCTCAGTGATGCAAAAACGGTAAACCATATTGACCGATTTCTTTAATTAGTCTTTCATTTTATTACTGTACGGTTTAGAACTCAATGTCATGCACAGAGCACCGAGAATATTCAGAAGATAAGCACTTGAAACTTGTAATAAAATTAGTTAGTTATTTCCAACCCTTCACCTGTTTCAGCCGTACCCACTAAATAAATTAAGAGCATCTCAGCGGTATATTAATAGTAAATTACGAGGCCTAGCGGAGTGGATAGTTACGCCACTAATTATTGAATCAACATTTAATTATTGTTGAAGGTTGCTAGCTTTACACTTGAGAGTAGGACTTTGCTAAGTTTGTGAGTACCTTGCTGTGTATGTGCCGTTATTATTATGTAATTAAAGTAGTCATCTATATTAATATCTGCATTGGTAGTATATGTATTAACTACTTTATTAACAAATGTATTTTCTTTTTTACCTTAATTTGAATTTACCAAAAATGTCTGTACATAACATTTTTATTGCTTATATCTGTAGTATTTTTTCGTAAATTCTTAGTCCCTTTCCCAGAGAAATGTATAAGCGAAATGTCTCCTGATCGTGGACATTCAACAATTTCGTTGGGTAAGAAACCCTTAATGCCCGGATGGCAATTCAAGGGCGATATGTCGTCACGTTCGTTGGTCTTGAAATCTCCCATCATAAAGGAAATAAAATAATTACTGAATGATATCAAAAGAAGGTTTTGTGTGTGAGTGTGTGACTCTTTTTTAATTCATTATTTCGTGCACAATATGTTTGTAATACAAATGTAAAATAAATGTAAGGATGATTTGTACGTTGAATAGTAGTAAAGATTGTTTCAGTCAGTCTTGCCATTCATATTTATGTGATAATAATTATGTATTGTGTTAAACCATTTCTAATATTAGCGGGAATAACCACAGACAAACAAACAAAAAATTGTACCATACTATTAATAGTTTTCCGTCTTCCATATATATACATGGATCAGTTTCAGTTTATATTATACCTACATATAGGTTCACCGTAAAACTGAAATAACTTTTGTATCTGGCCTTCGTTACGCACCCACTAGGTTACGTGATTTATTTGGAATTCGTACCCTGCTTATTCTTAAGAGGGAAGCCGTATAGAGAATTTCCGGACCGCACCCCAACGAATTGGTGCTTCTTTAAGAATAGCCACTCGGGATTTCCCTGAGATAGGGTTACCATCTGAAAATTTTAAGTCTGGAAAATTTGATCGGCAATATTTATAATTGGATTATGGTATCTAAATGGACGCAACCGTACACTAAACTTCCTGTCCATTACAATCAGTTACGTTCCCCCTCTACAATCTTTAAAAATTTAACGCAACGGTCTAAAAAAGTCCACTTAGTTTCGCTTCAAACACTGACAACGTAATCATAAGTGATTATACTCATTCAAAATCGCACCCAGTTATATTAAGTAAAAAGGATATAAATTGCTTGCACCTATGTTTGTTTTATCCATAAACGTCGAAAACAATTTGTTTAAGAATTCCAAGCGTTGTCTGTTATTTACTGCGAGACGAGATTTAGTTTAACACAAACCTCGCCGAGTAATAGGAAATGAAGTTCTGTTAAGCTCGCGGAGAACTTGTGTTACAACTTCTTTGAGAAACCTTCAATATCTTTGTGTATCTTCTCGATGACCTACTTCAGACGTACGTATAATCTTAATATATATATTTCTTGTGTGCGTGTGTATGTGACTGAACTCCTCCTAAACGGCTTGACCGATTTGGTTGAAATTTTTTGTGTGTCTTCAGGTGGATCCGAGAATGGTTTAGATTCACAATTGGACCCGGTAGGTGGCGTTGCTGTCGATATATCACCAAAACATTTTTTTATTATAAAGCGGTACGAAGTACGCTGGGACAACTAGTAATATAATAAAACTATAATTCATCTATGTGTGTACATGGAGCATGTTTGAGAAGAAACGGTTGGCTGGGGTATTCATTAACGTCATAAATCCCACAAAAATGATTATTACAATTTCTGTCTGTTTTTCGGTTCGTCTCTGCGTCTATTTCAGCTAATCTCAAAAACGGTCGAACCGATTGTGAGTTCAGTAAAATTGTGTTTTATGATTATTATCTTTATGTGCATATTATTCTGTTCTGCATTTATATTGCAACTAGTGATGCGTCCTTGCTTCACTTCTGTTAATTAAAATTATAGCCCAACTAAAAATTGTAGCGTAACGCTACATTGCCTACGGCGTTTCTTATGAATGTGAGTACCGTTTAAAAGTGAATTTACACTTTCGTTAGTGGTCTGTGAGTTCCTAACATTTTTTGTTTTGAATTAATTAAATAGCTACCCACAATACATTTTTAAATTATACACACATACAATAGAATATTCATCAAAACATCAACACGCCAACGTCATTAATATTATTACTTATTTAACTTAAAGAATTTATTATTTCGTACCCTGTTGGACAGAAGGAAATTATAAGTTTTCAGTATATACCATTTGCCTTTAGTACCTTCAATCATTCTTATTCAAACTTAGCATATCACATCACTTTGTGCCTCTTTCTCTTATTCAATACAAAAGTAATAAGACATAGATAGCAAACTCGTTTGTTCCTATCAGATATGCAATACGGTCATATCAGATCCTATAAGATGTTTCTCGTCCAGAAATAATTTTTAACACAACACAGCTACGAATAAGGGATGGAAGGAAAGATTTTCATCAAGGGTCTTTGAACGCGTGAAATTTGTATTCATTAGGGAGTTGTGTACTCTGTTACGTTTCAGAAAGGTGTCGTCATGTGCCTTTTAATGTTTTTAAAATATCTTCATAGAAGCAGCTGAGGCTTTTCACCGTACTGAGGTGGTCTAGAATTATATAAAAAAAAAATTGGTTGTCTGTAAAGTCGGTTTACTGACGATAGTTGAACGTGACAACGTCTTAAGAAAATACTGATGGAATGGTAGCATTTTTCAAAAGAAAATTTTAATTTCATTTGTTTAATAGATTTGTCAATGTCAATTATAGCATAACCTACAATCGCTGCACTAGCGGACCGATGCTACTCATTTTAATGATGAAAGCACGAATACCTACTCGACAATATATCACTGAATATATGATTAATATCGAAAGAATCAATACCTTTGTAGCTGTAATTATCGTTGCTATAAACAATTGACACCACATTTACTTTTCACTGCACTTGATACTCGATCAAAACATATAAATGTACTATAGTATAGCAGCTGTCCACGCAGACGCATCGCTCACTCAAGTAGGAGAGAGACGGATGTCGGACGCTGCCGAACGCTGCCGAACGCAAAGGCCGATTGCTACGCCGTTACGGTAACGACGGTAACGCATGAGTCATGTTTTTTCATGCGTGCCACCGAATTATAAGACGTTGTCACGTCAATAAATAAACGCTAACACACTCATACCCCCGCACTATGATTTCCTGTGTCGCGGGTGACATGGACAACACAAGTAGCCCATCACGAACACCCATGACCTGAAAACAAACATTTATCAGTCACATAAACATCTGCCCCGGCCGGGAATCGAACCCGGGACCCCTCGCTTTGCAGGCACGGTCACTGCCAACTGGGCTACGGGGTCGTCATATTACTAGCATGAGATCGGAAACATTATGATATTAGCATTCCGTAGCCAAAAGGTGAACGGAACCCTTTTAATATGCTTCCACTGTCTGTCCGTGTGTCTGTCAAAAAGGTCTATCTCTTGAGCAGAAGTGCATAGGTAGACATCTGAAATTTTCACAAAATGCATGGTGCTGTGGCCGCTTTTGAAACAAATAATAAAAAAGTAAAAAAGATTCTTAAGGATCCCAAAGGATCATGTGGTATGTCACATGATCATGTGGTATGTCACATGATCCTTTGGGATCCTTAAGAATCTTATATGTTATCTTGTTATTGAACAAATAATGAGAGTTAATATCGCTCGGTAGTACGGAATACTATCTAAATGTGCGATCCGACTCACACTTGACCAGTGTTATATTTAGATTTGGTTTTGTTTCCCAACATCAAATTATTTCACTGCAGCTAAGATTATATTTACGACATTTGTCGGAGATTGGACCTCTTTTTAAACCTCCAAAATACGCAGTCTAATAATTTTTTATTTTTGCTATTAGGTAATTTTAAATAAAACTAAAATATTACTTTTATTTACTTAACTTGATAAAAATATCATCGTTTCATTTCGTTAAAATATGATACAAAATGACGTGAGAACTCAATATCTTTAAAAGTTGTAACAATGAGATAGCTCTTCCAATTTCCTGTTTAGAACCCCACCCCTGTACCGTCGACTCGTTGTCTGGAAAATTGTATACGTACTTCTTTTCCATTCCAATCTACGTGACTAGTTCTATTCTTCACAATTTCAAAGTTTCTTAGAAGTCCATTTAGTACGCCAGTGTTCTATGAAATAGTTCTGTAATATCACAAAATTGGAAGTGAAGTTAGAGTTGAAATTTAAGAGGAATAAAATTTTGTGGTTGTGTTATACCAACAGAGGCCAAGTGAGTTGTTTTTATAGTTTTCGAGATTTTATGTCTAACTGGGTTTGTTGCCAAATGTTCGGTGCATTGGATGTTATTGTTTTTATTGTTAATTCAATTTCATTCCTTGTAATAAGCATTAACAATAATCGCAGAAAAGTCGTACATTTTATTTAACATGCACCGTTTATAATATAAATGCGTGTTTTTATTTTTTTAGTACGTACATCCTTTCTTGAGTCTAAACCATTCATGTCTATGGTTAATTCCACTGAAAGACAGACGAGACTGATGAGATTATTTTTTAAGTTTTTTTTTTTATTTAGGACATATCCGTCCTTTACATTATTTAAATTAGTCTCATAGGAGCGTATAAGATAAAAACATTCCACATAATTATGACGACCCTGAAGTTAGGGGTGTCGGTTTCGAATTACGGCTGGCGCAAATCATTATGAAAGAGATAAATATTTCTTCTCAGAGATTAGTGATTGTTATTCATGTTACCCGCGACACAAGGAGTCCTAGTGCGGGGGTATGAGTGTGTTAACGTTTTTGTATTATTTTATTATTATTCGCGCAACATCAAATAATTATTGTAACTGTCGAATTTCTGGTGACATCTACACTATTGTTGAGTTATTCCGGTCTGATCCCCAAAACCGATTTAAATCAAAGCGAATCCGGGGTGGGCCAATAATATACTACTTAAAAGGCATTTCAAAAATCCTGGGCTCTTTGTACTACTTAAATAATTCTCGTCATTTATTATAAAGTGATCGTAAGACTAAAGTTACCCAAAAAGTTAAAGACTTTGTGGTTTATGTCATTTTCTTGTTAATATACTTTGGTAAGTTATTTCTGAGCACTCCACAAACGTTTGAAGTTATGAAACCCTGGTATTTTGACTTACAAATAACCTTTTAGGATTTAGAGCTTAGTAAATAATTTTCTGAAATTTTAAATTTTTATTCAAGACTTGTATCCGCTTTCGCTTCGTCTCAGGAAACGTATCCCTTAGTACTCTTAAAAATATTTAGGCGGTTTTCTTCTAAATTGACTGAACCTTCAAATAAAACAAACACTGTATTACTCCACGATCAATCCAATACACAAATGAAAATCCCATTCAAATCGGTTAAGCATCTGGTGAAATTTCTGAGATTTTCGGGAACTAACTAACAAACAGTCAAAAGGCCTAAACACATCCAACACATTGCGTTGGTCACTAACCCCTCCACCAATGCGCTCTGGAGTAGCGTAGCGTAGTATACTGTAGGCCTCCTCAATGACGAGCAGAGACTCTTGCTCGGTAGTGGCGATTAACAGATTGAAGTCGACATTAAAAAGTTAAAGTAAACATTAGTTATAAAGGTAAATATAGACATAAAGGAAAATAAGATAAAGCAACTAGATTGCTTAGCTCAAAAGCTACGGCAATAAATCTCTCGTGTCAGCAGTCAGTCGACTAGACTCGGACTGCATGACTGGCCGCGCTCTGTGCTCGACGGCCGAGAAAGAGCAATTAGGTTTCACTAAACAAATTGACCGCCATTTTTATTTGAATTACTGTAACTATCCGCTCTCCGCTTCGATAAACCTATGCCTTTGTAGGCACTCGTTAAAGGTTTAGACAGGATTCTTTGAATTCATGTTTCTTTTTATTTGTGAACCGATTGAAACAAAGCAAAGTTAAATACGTCGCTGGACTCCGTGCTTCTCTGTGTCTACCAATTTCCGTTCAAGAGACAGAGCCCTGAGACAGACGGCGAAGACATAATTATTATTACGGTTCCGTTTGTCACCACGGGTACGGAACCCTAATCAACGACGCTACCCACCCTCCTTCCTGTGTCGAAAGCATGAACTAACATAATTATACACGACAAAAGGCAAAGCCCAAAGCAACGTAGGTACATACTATAACTGCTTCGTAATTAACTCAGCAGGTAGACTACCAGCGAGAGAGTTGTTATCCCTAATCCCGTGGCAGATAAGCCGTACCGTGTACGATCTGGGTCTCAGTTTTATCAGTCAGGAGGGCTAAAGTTGTTCTACTTATAAATATCTCTGCAACAAGAAAATTGAATAAAAGTATGCATGTATGTATAAAGATTTTTATGTACGAGCAAACGAGCTGCCTGATAAGTGGTGACTGACACCCATGGATGGATGGATGGCTAAGAAAGAAAAATAAAGTAAAAGCAAGCAAATTGTGGAATGAGCTTCCTTCTGAGATGTTCCCGGATCGCTATGACATTGGAGTCTTCAAAAAAGGTGTAAAAAGAGCTCTTCTTCAGGGCCGGCGTCGCACTGGCGACTCCCCTGGTGTTGCTCGTGTCCAGGCGACGATGACCACTTACCATCAGGTGGCTCGTCTGCTTTTACGTCAGCCTTTCAGGATATAAAAAAAGGTCTTAATAGCTCCCAACTGGAACGCGACTAGTCTACAAGCGACAAGATTAAGAAAAATCAACTGAAGTAAGACTCATCAAAATCGGCTCAGGTGTTTGGTCTCTATAGCCTAGGGACCCTGCCTGCGTAGCGAGGGATCCCGGGTTCGATTCCTGGCCGGGGCAGATATTTAAGTGACAGATAAATGTTTGTTCTCGGGTCATGGGTGTTAGTGATCTTTTATTTGTGTGGTCCATGCCAGCTGGGACGTAGGGAATCATAGTGCGGGGACTCATACGTCTAGACCTGAAGCGTCTTTTAAGGCTACATAAGAAACAAGCATACGCACATACAAAGGGTGATATAGACATTTCCTTTACCTCGCGCTATCGGTCATAAATAGCCTCTTAATCACATCTCCCCCTTTGTGTTGTGCAGTGGGGTATACCAGTTATAACGGTCGATTTAAAATAATTGCAAGTGCGGTTTTCTGTGAGAAAATAACTTCTCTAACGCTCCCACGGCTCCCTCTAAGCGCTTGTTTCTGTCACTGACGTATGCCGTCTCAAGCTCGTTTCTCGGTTTTAATTCTAATATTTTTCTTGCCTTATTTTTCCGTAAATGTTTTTTAGTCTCAATATTTATAAAATGTGGGGATTGTCCATGCTGTATTAGTCCTTTCCGTTATTTTTTCCGAAGATAAACATCGTGAGGAAAATTTTCCATAATGTTTTCAAAGTTTTGTGAAGTCTGCAAATCTACATTTGGCAAGCATGGTGGACTGTTCTCTGTACCCTTATTATTTTATGAGGAGGGACTCGAGCTTAGCAGTAGAACAGTTTTGAGTTGTAATGATATATTTACTGAATTTTAACCTTTAAAAACCGCTTCGGGTGGCATCGAAGTCGTCGCTCGTCGTTAAGTCCTATCGTAAACCTTCGGTTGACATAAAAATTTCCGTCACTCGGGTTGGCCACTAACCCGTATTAAACCACCAATCCGTATAGATAGACAGACAGTTTAGGCCTCCACTTATGAGGAGAGCCCCTTCCTCTGCAGTAAGCCATAATGACCACCATTTTAAATTCGTATAACATCTATTACTAAATACTTGCAACGTGACAAAAAGTTTCTTCAAACGTGGCAGTTTGACGTAAACTCGCTGATATTGTGAAACTTGTAGCGAAATTTCTCACTCGTGTCTGCTCTGCTCATAAAGATAAAAGTTTCTGTTACAGGTTTTCTCGTAAATATTTATTGTGGAGCCTCGCAAATGTTTACGGTGTTAATAAATAAATATCTTGTCTACGTAGTTGATATAAAACAACCCTCGGTTTACGAAATGGTTTATAGTAAACGTATCCGTTATTGTATAACACTTTTTATCAGGTATTTTAAAAGATTATTTATTTTTATGTTTATGGTTTTTCTTTAATTCACTTTCTCTTCAAATACAGGCAAAATTTTGAAAGCAAATCTTTCAAAATTTGGCATGGAAAAAAGACGCTTTGGGGCCGCTTTCCAAAAAGTTACGCTTTTCATTCGAGAGAGCAAAGTTAGAGCGAGTATATAATTACCAAACAAATAACAATACCCATCTTCAAGCACACAAAAGGGAAGATAGAGTTAACTAAAAATTGAGAAATTAAGTACTGTTTTATCCAAAGTATGTCATATACTTTGGAATGTTCATTACTGAAAATTATAAAAAAAAGCTATTTCTAACAAAATGATCAGTTAATTTTTGATTCTGCAGTCTAAACCACCAGGATTACATAAAAATATAAACCACATCGCTAAAATAAACTATAAACCACATCACAAAAAAGTTATGTTACATAAAAAATACATTTACCGACAAATGTACGACAAAACCACTCATTCACAATACCTATTCAATCACATTAGGTACTACTATCAATATTAACAACGCGTATTCACCCATTGTAGCTCTAAGCCAGTATTAGAAAAATACAATTGACTTAAAAGCCCCTATTGGCTGTTCAACGGTAACATTGCCAGCATTCAGAAAAGTTATTGAATGTTCACAGACCCATAAACAGATGTGAGCTTCAATATGGCGTTACTTTGTGATATTGTCATTGTGATCACATATCAGTAAGATATTATGGGTCAGCTTGGGTTTACCCATATTGTTTACCTGGAAATCGTTCTTTATGTTGCAGCATGTTGCACGAGCAAGTGCACTTTTCATTGGCATTGCAACATCATCATCTTACCTGTATATAAAATTCTCGTGTCACAATGTTAGTTACCATACTCTTCCGAAACGGCTCAACCGATTCTCATGAAATTTTGTGTGCATATCGAGTAGGTCTGAGAATCGGCCAACATCTATTTTTCATACACCTTAATGTTAAGGGTTGTCCACCCTAAAATTGTTTTTTTTCAATTTTTGAACAATTTTTTTTGGTTATTTTTTTATGGTGTGGCATAAAAAAATATACATAATCCCAAATTTTCACATCCCTACCCCCACCCATCAAATTTAAATCGCGCTTTTTTTATCTACATATGTATATGGCGGAACAACGTTCGCGGGGTCAGCTAGTCGTTTTATAAAATCACTAATTTAATACTAGTTTAAATGTATTTCCACTTCCTTCGGTAGGAATTCGGAAGAAATTTTATTAGTGGTCACCTAGATGTGATCGCCAGTGGTAATATTTGAGCGCCTGAGCGCTTATATACTTTGGAGATCGCGTAAATCATCAAAAAATGTAAGTCTTTGTTGTTTTATTTCATGGTATTTATCGATACACTTATTAACATGAAATACCTGTACGTTTCGTCACGGTGCCATATTAAATATTGAATTTTTAAATTTTATGTTTTTTATAGAGGAGAAAACTGTGTAAAACTCCTCAGCACATTTTCTTACAAACAATTACTAATTACAAACTTTATACATACTTACTAACTTGAGCAGAATACATACGTATGTATGTATGTTTATTTGGTTAAATAAATACAAATTGATTCAAAAGAAAAAGCCAATTGCTTCAGGATCGACCGCGGGGTAACTAATCATCGAGACTTTCCTTTTACGAAGCAAAAACTTCAACCACAATTGCATCAGAATTAATTGGACTTCGAGATTGTTCGAAATGGATGAATTGGCAAAAAGTTTCTGCTTGGTAGCAAGGAAATGGTACTAATAGGATCTGTATTAATATTTATTAGTGGTAACTTATTAGCGGACTTGCTCACATCGTGTTTCTTAACTGCTTCCGTGTTTCAGAGGGGTTAAGCAGACGCACCTCATTTTGACTGACACTGTCATTTTCACTAAAGCCGTGATAGCAGAGTGACGTATGACTCCCCACCGGGGGCCTGCGTTCAAATCCTGCACGCGCCTCTAATTTTCAAAAAATATGTGCGTATTAAAATTGAATTATGACTTTCTTCGGCGAAGGAAAATATCTTGAGGAAACCTGCACACCTCAGAGTTCTCCATAATATTTTCAAAAGCGAGTAGGTAATGTCCGCTATTCCGCACTTGGCCCGCGTGGTGGACTATGACCTGTACCACTCACGTTGTGAGAGGAGACTCGTGCCCAGCAGTGGGACAGTCATGGATTGTGATGTAAACTATTTAATTATATGAAATGTTATCCTACCTATCTTATTTAACTTATTGCAAAAACCGTCCAATTCAGTAAAGCGGAATTAAAATGGAAAATGCAAATCGAGTTTAATTGACTTTAATTACGAACATTTGAAACTAAGCACTAGTTTGAACATTTCAAATGTTCGTAATTAACCTCATTATGAATTATTTGGAGGTAAAATTTCCTAACCAATTGAGTTCCGCAATTCGATTACGCAAAAACTATATTCAGTGTTCGAATTTCGATATCGAAATTCCATTTTCAATTATCTTATTACATTGGTACAACGGAACTGGTGTAAGTTACATAATTTGATTGGGAATTCGGATTTCGAATTTCGAAGTGCCATATTGATTTTCAATCGGCTGTTTCCGGCAGTTGTCGGTCTTTTTCAGAAGGTCAAGGGCCTCGGTACATGGATTGGGTGCATAGATTTGCTCGTTCTAAGCTGATCTATCTAAAATGTACCCAAATAGAGTATGGTCATTAAAATCTTGAAGTTTCTAGAAAAATGTTGATAGGTCACCTAAGGTCAGGATGTGTCACCTCGGTATAGATAAATAAGAAAACTTTGTTATTTTATTTTACCCGTGAATCACCGCAAATATGATTAATTTATATTATGTCTATGTAAATAGGATTTTACTATTGTGTCTTTTTTAAATAAGACACCAGTACAAACTACTCTGATCGGGTTGAATCAATATAGAACACTAACATTATTTAACTTGAAATGCATTATTTATTTTGAACACTACTTCAGTTCTAATGTTTTAAAGAAAATGACAAAATATATTGTGTAGCTTTAAACGTAAGCAGAAGCCCTGTTAGTTACGTTATCCACATATCGAACGTGCTAGTCATCGCCTAATTTCCTTAAAAAGCTTTCAAATTGAATCTAAAAGCTTCAATGGCAGCAATTAAGCTCAATTAATGAAGTTAACTAGAGATGGAGAAAAAATTCATCACGAAATTCTAGATAATAAGATTTGTGATTTAATTAAACGACCTTTATTATTAGGGCTCTTTAAATAAGGTTTATAGTGCTTCATCCATGCTGGGTACTCCCCCGTGATGCAACTTAACAAGGAATAAAACTGGTACCAGTGCCCTTTCAAAATAACTCAGCGGCTTTTGTCGAACGTAAGTCATCAAACAAGTTATGCAACTGTGGGCGCGGTCGGTAGTTGGATGGGTGACCGCTACTGGCAAATATTTCTCGAGCACTTCCGTAATTTGATGGCACGTAAAAGTCGTATGTCTCGATGATTATCATTAGACAGCAGTCGTTGAGCCTCGTCGGAGGCCTTCGGATGGCATAAAAGCTTCTGATACTTGACTAAGCCACTAACTTCACCCGCAATCCGCACTGGAGCAGCGTGGTCGAGTATACTTTAAGCCTCCTGAGCTATGACGAGAGATCCGCGCTCTGCGGTGGGTAATGGCATTGGGCATTAATGGGTTGATGGCATAAAATCCAGCTCATCCTCATCTTGTTTAGCGACCAATAGTTGATGCCATTGGTTTTTTTGACGACCATGGGCTACTGTGACCACTACGTGGCTCGTCTGCGCCTCAAGGGCCATAATGGTTTAGCATGGTGAGGAATAAATCAATTGAGGAAGTCCTAAATTCAAGTTACTTTTCAAATCATATTATGAAGAAAACTCATTTTTACTTTGAACTATGCGTTGATGAACTCAGGAATTTATGAATAATAAATTGAATAAAAGAACAAACAAAGTCCAGAGGTTGTGACGATTTCCTTCACAATATTTTGAATAAATTTAATTATAAATGATTTAATTATTCACCAGACTTTGCGGCTTCTTCACTTAACTTACCTATAGTAATTTTATTCTATTATTTCAGAATATTTTAACAAAGAAGTGAGTTTGAAAATTCTCGTAGATAAAGCCTTTTCCTTAAAAGCCTTAAAAATGTACGAAGGAGAAAAGCGAAATGGTTTTTGACGACGCTAAGAGCGTCCTATGAATACCGAATTCTGAAACTGTTATAGATCACTACTGCTGGTGCTGAAATAAAATACCTACCTTAATGGTAACAAGTCATTCGGGACCAACAAATACCTACACTCTTAATGGAGTCGTCTACTTATTTGAACTTCAACAACAAATCATTAACATAAACATGATCTTACAAACGATGATAAAATCGATAATGAAAATCCCGCGTGTCTATTTTGAAAATTGACTGAGAATAGGTAATTACAGAATCTGGTCTGTGTGCAAAATCTCATCAAATAAAACTACTGAACCGAATGCATGAGATTCCAAATAGTATTGTAAATATTGTACGTGTGTAAATTATGTACATGTGGGCGCTAAAAAGCGAAAACGCTTAACCAATAAAATAGAAAATATTCACCAGAGCTGATAAACTTTTGAGATTTCAGAACACAATTACAGAACATTAACCATAATTATATGGTTAATTTTAACACTGTATAAAATATTCTATTGGTCGCAGAGCCACGCGACTTGGACCATTCCACGTAGATTTTTTTTCTGATTCCGAATGTCACGTTTCCGCTTCTTTTTTTGCGTCGATATATTAATAGACTGTATCTTGCGATTATTCTTTATTTTATTAAAATCGATTAACTCTTTCAAAATATATTGCACATTACTCGACAGTCACGCGAACAAGCTAGTTCATAGTAATTCGGTCGATCATTTTGAGATGACTGCTTTGAGCACTTCGATTCCTCTAAAGTAGTAGCATTATGAAGTGAATGTTATCTTTTCGAAAATTACCCAACATTTGCCCCATAATACTTTTCTTATAAAGGGTTGACATAGTTCACATAACAATGGAGATTCCTTCTTGTCTACCTTAATATGTTGGAACTCTAGGCCACTAAACTAGCAGGATATCTTAACTTCAAAAGGAGGTATTCACAGTTTTAGTATCTATATAAATAATAAATCTGTAACTGGATAGCTGTCTATGGAAGTATATGAGAAAAACTATTATTGGAGACTAGAGCAATAAAACTAAAACTATTAAGATTTTCTGTCTGTTTGCAGTTGTTTGTTTTGTGTTTGTATAATGGTAATCATCTCGTACAATTTTTATTTTATTTCGATCAGTGCATACATTGAAAAAGAGATGTGTCTTGTGTCTTAATATATATATATCAAAGAATAAAATGTGTGTATTTTATAAAATACAATACATCTTATTCCTTTTAGAGCGTTGAATAAAAGCATGATTGTTTGAAAAAATGTTTTTTTATTATTAACTTTTTATTATTCATATTAACAAACCAGCCGCTTATTCACTGGCCCGTACCTTATACTCTTTGTGACTCGCGCCGCAGTTTACAAACAATAGTAAGACCTGCAAGTTTTATTCCACAATCCCCATTGTTCTATTTCATCCGGAGAATAGCTTAGTTACGCAACTGTTAAATGCTAGATGTCGCTGGCGACTACGTCCGTGAAAGCTTTATAATTCTAGTTCAAGTTATCGCACTTTAAGAATACGGGTGATAAATGATATTATTATAAACGAGCATTCCCCCGCGGCTACTCCCGCCAATGTCCATTGTTCCCCTACACTCCCAAAGGAACATACATGCTAAATTTCAGCTTCTTGCGTCCAGTAGTTTCGGCTGTGCGTTGTCTGTCAGTCAGTAACGGAAGAGTTTTACACGGATCAGTTTTTGCTTTATAACATCATGTGGGGCGAAGCAGTAGTAAGACTTTTTTTACGACTTTTTTTATCTTGTAACTCCTTAACAAGGGCCAAAACTTAGACACTGCCACCCCCGAGCATACAGCTCTAACGACTCCACTCTGACTAGCTAGTTAAGTCAAGCACAGAGGCGGGGGCCGGTTCCTCAATCTCCGGTCCACCTACTGAAGATAAGGAACAGGGGGTTCCCCCGGGAGCACTCGGGTCCATGGTGTCGCTGCTCACCAACAGCTTGCCACAAGCTGCCCTGTGGGCTTATTGGTATTATTATAAGTATGGATAAGATGAAACTAAACTACACGAAAAATAATCTGTTTATACCAAAAAACTACGGCATAACCGTGCATATGACATATGCAGCCTTACGTTAGTAGTTTCTTAGTATTTCTTTCTACTATTTACTTTCAGCAGTATGCAGTATTCTAAAAGCCCTTTTGTTCTTGTCACAAACAATCCCACATTCCGTTCGCCTTTGTCTCGGTCTTTTGGGAATTATTAAGTAGTTGCAGTTTTCTCTTTGGCCTTGCTTTCAGGGCATTAGTTGCAGACCGGAGGGAAGTGGAATTAGCCGGTTGAAACCAGTTTCAGGTGAATTATTATTATACTTTTCTTATGGACTCAAGATAGCAAACGAGCATGTAGCACGACCATTCCGCTGCCGCCCATGACTACTGTGACCGACACAGAACAAGAGTCAAATCTGGACTAGGAGGGTTAATCCAGTTAACAGAGGGTGTCATAAAAATGTTAGTTGATCAGATCGTTACGGTCACAATACTTGTTATTAGAGGATTTTAAGGAGATAATTGAATATCAAAATTACACTAAAGTACAACTCTTTAAGCATTAAAACTTTTTTTCGATCACCTCAAACCGCTTTATTTTCACCCTAAAATACAGGATCTTTTTGTATCAAATTTTTTGACGGCAGCCTTAATTATGGGCAATATTTCACGAGAGCAGAATACAAATATCGTGGAGAGAACAACTTTTATATGCAGCAATTTATCAGAAAATTGTGTTTGAATATCGTTATTTGTTCCAGTGTCAACGAGTGTTTAACAGAAAATGCTGTTTTTACGTAATTTGTATCTAACATGAATAATGATTTTGGGATGCGATCCCGTAGGTAGGCGGTAGGCAGGGAATGGAAGCCGCGACCCCTCACTTTGCAGGCATCGTCACCACCAACTAGGCAACCCGTAGGCTCGTAGCCGTAGTTAATATTTTTTATTTTTATTTTTTTATTTTTTTTTATTTATTCGGGATAACAACAGCTTTCCTTATAACGTAAAATATCACATAATTTTTTATACATTTATAGGAGCCAATTATAGTCATCCTCTGAAAATTAATACATTGCTAAGTAGGTACAACAAAAAATATATATATTGAAAACTGGTTGCCGGCTAGCAATTTTGCCGTTGTTGATGTTTGAAAGGTGTTTGCGACTGTCCATGCCTCCTGTGATACATGGAATCATAGTCCTATGATATGAGTCTTATTAGACTCTTTATTCCTCCTCGTTATTGAAGAAATCTAGAGCGCTCCTAGATGTGCCTCAATCGGAATCTATCTAAGGTTAGTAGCCAAGCCAAATTGGAAGATCTTAAGTTGCCCAAACTTGTCGGATAGAATTTATTTCAGAGATTTGCTTTGTACCGAACAATTTTTTGGTACTGAATGTAGACCAAGGGAATATTTTGTCACATTTTTCTTAATTGGGCAAAGTGGACCCAACAATTACTAAACCGATTTTGATGCCGTTATGATAGCAGAGTTCTTCAACTTAAATATTTCCGTAAAATTTTAACACATTCGGTTCTGTACAACTGAAGTAACAGTTTGTTCCTATCGAATGGACGAATTTCAATTAAAAGTTTTATGAAACTACTGTTAAGAAATTAATAATTTAAGTTTTGTAGTTGTTTTCTGAATACATGAATATTGAATACAATAAAAATATTTAATTCCAACGCCAGCCAGGCTAACTTAAACTTCCGTTAATAAGCAATCTAGAGCCTAAAACGTAATATTACTCAATAATATTTAAACTCAGAAAAAAACAGAAAATGAATCCCAAATAAAAAAATACGTAAATCTGGCACAGACAGAGTATACTAAGGGCGGGAGAACGGAAATGAGGCTTCACCGCACAAAGATGGCGGGCGGCTTCCGGTTGAATCGTTAACGCAATTATACTCTCTGGGGAACGGAGTCGTCGGTGATTGAGAGCTGATAGGTTAATCTAGTTAGTATTCTACTTAAAATTAACCCGTATAATCTGAAGTTCGTAGCCCGACTTTTGTTAATCGTAAGTCTAGTAAACAGCCGACGAGCGAGAACAGCTACCTCATTTTGTACGTGAATACGCGGCTTACCTCATGTATAAATAAAATATAGTTAAAGAAAACCAAAAAACACGCTTTTATAATAAATCGAAATAAAAAATAAGAAATAGTTCTTAATATAAGTATTATTAAGCTATTGCATAGCTTTTATAGCGGGCCTTGAGCGTGGGGACCGAATCCAGGAATTCCGTAACGAAAAAAACCTAACACTCCCTGAATAAATTACCGACCACTCGGCGGTCCCAAGAGTAGTTTCGTTGAACGAGTAGGCAAGCACAATAAAGATTGATAAGAAACACTTCTTCATTATATTGGAAAAAGCGTGGGGCGCTTTGTGCCATATCTTTCGTAGTATAGTACGATGTATTGCCCACCAAGTAGGTACCTAGCAATAAACTTGTATCTTTAGTAGCTGTAAAACTTTACAAGCGAGTCATTTTACTATGTACTTTTTTATTACCTATACTAAATCTTTTATACCTACCTACCTTATTTTGTTTACAGCGTCGATCTTATGTGATCGATTGAGTTTAGCAACAGCGGGCAGGCGGTAGTTGGAGGGGTCTCCGTGCTTCGGAGGGCACCTAAAGCCTTCAGACCTGGTTGCTATCATCAGATATTATTCGGCGGCATTAAAATTTCCTACATTTGGGTTGGCCACTAACCCCTCCACTAATCCGCACTGAAGCAGCGTGGAGTATGCTCTAGGCCTCTTCAGTTATGAAGAGAGACCCGTGCCTTGCAGTGGGCAATTAATGGGTTTCAGCAAATGACATTCACTATGTCACATCTGTGACCGAATTATAACGAGACTCTCACTAACAATTACTAACTGGACTTTTACTAACAATAACTAACAGGACTAACTTGTAGGTACTAACAGTCCCTGTCCCAGTCCTCATACTTACTAACAAACTAAGCAGCTAATGTTCTAACACCGTCTTCTAACCGGACTTAATATCCCCTATTTGAGTCTTATTTTAAGTCGGTCACAGTTGTTATAGGCGGCAGCGGAAGGTGGTAATACATGATCCTTTGCTACCTAAATTCCGTAAAAAGTATCATTGGTTAAAGCCAAGTTAATGCTTGACTACAATCCCACCTAATGGTAAGTGGTGATGTAGTAATGGGTAGAAGTCTATTCACTCTTGATTTGAAGACATCAATATTAAAATGGCAATTTATTCCAGTCGTTCGTGGTACGCATTATATGTATGTAAATGACGAACCAAACGCGTCGTCCGTTTCGATACTAAAATATTCAAAGTGTACTCAATTTCGTTACAAAGTATTCTTATAATCCTCAAATCTTACCGTTTTCAGAATTTGGGACTTAACTCAATAAGAGCGGTACTTGTATAAAAATTATCGGCCCCTCGTTCCACAATGAAGGTTTTATAAAAGAAGGAATAAAGTTGAAAAGGGACATTACGTTTGAGAGACGATATTTACTTGTGCAAACTTGTGCAAACTTTCTTTCTCTGTTTATTTAAAATATCATCATCTTCATCATCATCTTTATCGTCACAAGGAACCTGAAACAGTCTCGGGTCTCCTCCCACAATGTGAGATCACAGTGTGATTATGGAGACCTCCCAGGTTTGCGAGATGCCCTCATTCTCATTCTCCTTCACCGAAGCAAGTGATAATGAAATTTCATAATGCATTTTTTTATTAGTGTTACATGCAGCAATCGAACCCCGGTCGCCCTGTTCGGGAGTCCAACGTTCAAATACTTCACACCGTAAATACTTCAAATACTTAAAATTTAAATTTAAAAATAGAATATAGTTTTTATCATAATAATTTAAAACTATTTTTTAACTTTGACCAACTTAGACTTTGTTGTTATTGTACCACCACTACTACGAGTATTACCGTCCTGTATTTTATTATCGGTGTCGTAAATTCTTTGACTGTGACGGTTTAAAATAAGAACTCTTCGTCAGTACACAACTTCCTGTTCAAGAAAACGCAACTTCCGCTTAAATTAAGTTTCAGAAATGGGATCGTCTGGCTCAGAAGTGGGATGGCGTGACTAGGGAAAACTTATTTATCACGAATCTGTCAAAACGTGTTCTGTTTTACATTCTTTCCCTCAAATTCACAATAAAACCTTGCCATAGATTAAACAGGGGAATATTTTAATGCCTTCTCTTAACAGACATAATCCCCAAATAAATAAGGCTTCGTTATTCCGGCGACGAAATTCAATTCCGGGTGCTTTGAACATAGAAAATTAATTCAAAGTATGCCCAAGGAAAATTTCTTTGAACATCTGTACTTACAATTAAGATTTTTTCATAATCTAAGTATATATTAATGTAACAAGTATGAAAGGCACAGTTAAAGATTACATGGAGAAGGAGTGCAGGAAGCTAATATTTTTATAGGATAAGGCATTAATCACATGCACAGTACCATGCGCTTGAAACGACATGACATGACAGTTGAAATGTGTACGTTTTTTTGCAGCAAACGAGCATGCAACACCATCATCCGCTGCCGCCCATGACAACTGTGACCGACTTAGAACAAGGCTCATATGGGGACTGGGATAGTTAGTCCGGTTAGGTAACGAAAATATCAATATACATAATATATATATTATCAATGTGAAGTAACCCTTTGACCGTGTATTACGGTTTAATTTCGAGCGCGGAGTGGGGTCTCTATTCATAAGTTAATGCTTCTCTACTTGACGGTTAATGGTAAATACCGACCTAGCCTTAGATGGCATCAACAGTAGAAGTCTATTCGCTATTGACTTGAAGACACCCTCATTATAATTCTTTGCTCCTTTTAAATAAGTTAAAAGTTTGAATGACTATCTGAATTGTAACGCAAAACAATTCATTTATTTAGTGACAGTGCTGTTAACTGCTGAGGAGTTTCTTTGTATGGAGCAAATCCTAAGCGTAGTATTCGGTTATGTTTGACATAATGCATAGTCATGGGATCTATGTCATGTAAGAAATGTGCAAAATTTTAAGTTACGTACGACAAAACGCGCAGTTTTTTAGGTTTCATTTCTCTTTTTCTCTCTATCTCTCTTTCTCTTTTTAGCCTCCTTTCCACGTCCGCATTGATCTATGTAACATTTTTGTACTGTAGACAAAATGCTTAACATCATTTTTTTTGCGTTTCAAACCCCGTAACCTAGTTCATAGCGACCGAGCCTGTAAAACGAGATTGATTGATAAGCAAACACAAAATCAAAAATGGATTGTTCATTTATCATATACACGATAATATATAATAAATTCTTTTATGAAATGAAATATTTATTGAATTATACAGCAAAATACAAAAAACAGTACAATAAATTGGCCTCTAGACTTCATACTAGGATTCCCTGTATTATGAGATCTAGTCTCTTCTGATCGGTAACATTAATTGCTGTATTTAAGTTATTTACTTATTTATACCTTTGCCTAATATCATTATGTATGCTTAGTAGAGAAAAAGTTTCCGGAACACCGACACACCAGCCGCCGAGGATAATGACAACCGCAACCGAAATTGCGTCGCGTTTACGACGACGTCATTTTACGGCCGCGAACAATTTACATTGTAATTCCTCCTGCTGAATAGGTCACGTTTTTATTGTCTGGGTCATTGTTGGAACACGAGCGAGTTGTGGAAAGAGATTGTCCTTTTTACCCCTGCTAAAAGAGCTGTAAAAGAGCTGCTAAAGGAACTGGAAGAGATTGAAAATGAAAATCTCTTTATTCACAAAACTTATGGAAAACAGAAATAAATTAAACACACTAGCTCCCACACTAGGATTCCCTGTGTTGTGGGTAACTAGGATCAAAACCCACTCGTTCGTTAATTATTTTAGGTGAATTATATAAAATTAAGGTAAGTCTAATTGTAATAGGTAAACACAAACTATAGCTAAATCTGAGTTGATGAGTCTGTGTGTGTGTGCGTGTGTATGTGTGTGTGTGTGTGACTGAGTGTGTGTCTGAGTTTGTGTGTGTGTTTTACGCTCTTTTACCCTAATTTTATAAAAAAAAATTGTACAGCTTGAGCAATAGCTTTCGGTGAAGGGAAACATCATGAGGAAACCTGTATACTTGAGAGTTCTCCATAATGTTCTCAAAGGTGTTTGAAGACTACCAATTCGCACTTGGCCAGCGTGTAGTAGTAGTATAATAAGGCTTGTGGCCCCCACATTGTGACCCGAGACTAGCCGTGGGACGATAATGGATCCTTTATAGCTCGTTGGTTACAATGATGATGATGCTGACACTCTTAGCGCATTTAAGCGCACGCTTAAATGACTAAAAGGTTTGCACCCATACACTGTAGATGTCCTACATAGAACTTCTTAGTTCTAGAAACGAGCTGCGGCTTCAGAGCTAATTTTTCTTTCTTTCCTTTTATTTCTTTCTTGACTGACAACGCGTCGGTGATGACTTCCATGTCGCTGATTTCCATAGCGACTGGAGACGGTGATCACTTACCATCAGGTGGCCTTTTTATCGTTTATCGGCTATAAGTGCCATAAAAAATATATAAATACGTGCGTTTCAATAAACCGCGTTCATATTTGTACACCTTTGTGAAAGGGCATGCCGGGCGCGGTGTCATGCCTGGGAAGAGACCGAGCTCCGACTGTTTACGTCTGGAACTTGTAAGTATATGTTACCGGTAGAAAACTTCGATAGTGCGATTCAGGTCTGCCGTGACGTCACCATAAGATGGATGGGCGATATCCCCACACACCTACATAGGACGTCTTAGTTCATAAAACGCGCCACTTAGTTCTTACATCAAATGTATATTACAACAGACTTATTTAATGAAATAAAGATCAATACTTCGAAACTAACCGACAAAAACCCATATAGAGATACGGGCATACGCCGGAAACGACATTATTTTACGCTAAACATTTACCATGGCCCAGAACGCTAAAAATTGTGGTTTGCTACAAAAGTAGTCGGTAGCTAAAAGCCTGAAGGTTTTGCGTGTAATTAGTGGTTGAGCGGGCGAGCGCGGCGGTCGAAGTCCATTTGCGAGATACCTAGCTCCAATATTCCTGAAATACATGGAATAATGGCTTAAAATCGTTCTCCTGGTGGACATTACAGCGTAACTAGCAGTTTTAGAGTTTCGTTGCCAAATAAATAAAATAAACGCTAACATACTCATACCCCTGCACCAGGATTCCCTGTGTCGCGGGCGGCATGGACAACACAAATTACACATCATTAACACCCATGACGGGAGAACAAACATTTATCCGGCCGGGAATCGAACCCGGGACCTCTCGCTTCGTAGGCATGGTCACCACCAACTATGCTGAGGGGTCGACAAATGAAAAAAGAATACTATCGTAGTGAATAAGCTTAAATGATTATTGACAAGTTTTATTAATACCGATATTTTGACTCAAAACGTGATAAATATACGAGTACTTTGGTTATTCTGAGTTATATTAAGTTTAGTGACCCCAAACAGAAAAGTGGTAAAGCCTATATGGACCCTATATATAGTTATTACTTCTTAGTATACTTTCTTATTTATATGTTTTCTATAGAACTCATCCGAGGTAGTACCACTACCCGCGACGGCACATAGTACCATTTCTACCGTGTAATAATTTTAACTTCAATTGTATTTTGGTTGGAAAGGTGTGAATCTGGTTGCACTTTTTAGACTGTCTACCTTAGTCCTCAAGGCAACGCTGTGACCGAATTAGAAAGAGACACATACTAACAACTATTTCGTGGACTATCCCCAAAATCAACAGCCAGAACTAATTAGCTAACTGTCACTAACAGCCCGAGTCCTCATAACTACTAACGAACTGACCAACATAACACCAACACCATCTTCTAACTAGACTATCTATCCTACTCCCGATTGAGTCTTGTTCTGTGTCGGTCCAGTTATCATGGGCGGCAGCCGATTACGGAATATATACGCTTAGAGGTTTAGAGTATATTTGTTAAAAATAACCACTCCAACAACAACGTTTATTAAGTAATTACAAAATTAGAGAAACATTCTAAGTAATAGAATAGAGGCCAAGAGATAGTGTAACGTCTGTCCGATCCGACGGTCGCAGTTGGAATAGGCCGATGCCTGCTGCTGTCACCAGTGCTGGCTGGTGGCCCCGGTCGCCATCTTGCGCTTCCCTCTCCTTCCGTATCACCATCATGCCACTCTTGACGTCACGTCACAGCTGAAGATGCGCCCCCTAGGGCCTATGCTTCGCCGCATCCGCTAACTATACATTTATTTCGTCCAGATGCTGATGATAATTTTTAATTTAAATAATTTTATTAAAGTAATGTTTTGAACCCCTGGAGCATTTTTTGTAAGTTAATATGATTTGAGCATACCTATTACATCTAAAATGTGTAATATTCTTGACAGCATTCCTGTCTAGAAACACAAATGATAATGATCTCAATTATGTACATGACTGCATCCAGAACTATTTCGCTGCAGAAATAGACAGCGCGCTTATTAAAGTGTACGAAGACGAATTTTTGGCAGCTCCAGCGTAATCACAGAGGCACAAAGCCTTTGTCTGTGCCCACAATGATACCAAAATTTGCTGCGAACATTCACAATCAACCTTCAACGAAATTGAGATTCTTGGATGTGTGTGTATGTTTTACGTACCTTAACTACGAAATACAGCATGATAATATAGTTATATCAGCGATTTTACGACCAGTGCCGATACCTCATTTGACGTATTACGATAGTTACCTAATTTTAAGTTCTGCATGAACAGACGAACTTATATACAGGCTGGATTTATAACCCTCCTTTGTCTTGGTCGTAGTCGGGTAAAGTTCTTCTGAATCGTCCGACTTTCTTTCTCTCTACTGCATCAAATTCAATATACTTAGCCATATCTAAAAGCCATATTGTAAAAAAAATATGTCTTAAAATATTAAGTGTCAAATAGGAATCATAGAATAGGTAGGTATTTCAAAATCACCTTCGGTTTCTTATAATTATAATTTTTTATTTTATATTGACCATAAAGATTTAAATTGGTGTGACATCAATTTCAATTTATTATGTAGCAGCACAAAATTAAGGCCCCTTTGACACATTTAAATAGTGACGTGAAAAATGTTAATTTAGTATCGAAAAAATATGGTCTTGTATTGTTATTGTATGTAACAAACGCACGCTTCTGTACGCATAAACTGTATGTTAACCTTTTAGTTTTTAAGTTCTCATGTAAATGTGTACTTTATTAAAGGTGGCGCTGTATTTTTTTAGTAAAAACGAGAAGGAATTTGTTCGCGAACCATATACTATGTTTATATGGTCCTGCATTAGTCCTTAGTATTTAAACATATATATTGTTTCAATATCCATGTAATTAATTAACTTTGGGTCCTAAGTTATACATTCGATAAATTTTATGACTCTTTGCACATCACTATTGACAATGAAGAACAGGAATTTGCTCCTTCAAATTTATGTAATAATTTATACGAAACTTGATGATCGGACAGACGTCAAATAAACGTCAAAGGGGCCTTCCTTTTGTGCCGCTCCTATACGTGGCGTGGTCGGGTTTAAAGTTAAAAACTTTATATCTCGTATACCTTCTAGAAAACAATGTGGAATTGAAAATGACATTACAACTAATATGACAGTAACGAAAACAACACAACAAAACATTGTTATCCGTTAACTTCTGACATTGCATTTCCGTTGTCTTTAAAGTTCCGCTGTTCTGTTTTTAAATGTTCAAATCGTGTTCCGATGCACTTCGTTACTGTGGAACTTCGCACAACGAAGTTAAAAGAATGTTCGCAGTCGATTAAATTATTTTTGAACTGTTGTTGTTTGTTTTGAAGGTATTGCTAAGGCTAAAAATGGGTTTTAATGTTTAAAATCAGTCTAGAAGAAGCTTTATAGCTTATTGGAAAAAAGTTTGAGGTACTACGGTTCGAAATTACCTTTTTAGGTCAGTACTAGTAAGTGTCACTTCGCTTAATATATGCCTACTAACTATCCCCTAAAATAATAACCCATATTTAAAAAATATGTAAATGGCAATGTTCAAAGTTACGACTCTTTTCGTTTTGTGAACCGATTGAAATATGACAATTACACTTAAGTGTAATTGTCATATTTGTAATTACACTTAAGTGTAATTGTCATATTTGATATATATAAGTTAGCCCATAATTGTCATATATGTCATAATTGTCATAATTGTCATATATAAGTTAGCCCATATTACAATAATTTATCAGTGAAAACCGCATTCTCATGAGTTATACTGCTTTTTTATTATGGGCACAAACGCACCGAAAAATTTACACAAATTCGATTTTTTTATTATTGAATATATTCTATAATAAATAGGCACCCTCGTAAGTAATTATCAACCATTTTATGGTCTGCTTGTTCGTTTGTCAGCTAACTATGAAAAACTTTTTTTTTTTGTTTCACCACAGTATTTAAAATTCGCAGATAAAGGCTTTAATTTAATCGAATAAGCTTCATACAGTCAGCAAAACTCAAAATACGGTACAAAGGGATTTTATGAATGCGAAATTTTACTCAGTAAAAATTTAACTGCGCGTCAGTAGCCAATCTCGTTTTGGGGATGTTTGGGATTTGTTGAACCATCAACATATAAACAGTTCAACTTTATAGTACATAGTCAAGCGCCACCACAAATCCGCACTGGAGCAGCGTGCTGGAGTATGCTCTAGGCCTCTTCAGTTATGAAGAGAGACCCGTGCTCAGTAGCGGGCCATTAATGGGTTTAAGCCAAGCATAGCTAACTCGTAGGGATCGGTTGTCAATTTTTGGCCGGCAACGCAACTGTGATCTCTTTGGAGAAGCTGAGGAGTTGAGGGACGACCATAGCTGTTGGGTGGCTCCTGTGCTTGTTTGTAGGCCGCTTAAAAAAGTACCTCTTCATAATTTTAAACCGGTTTTAACTGGGTGAACCGATATTAAAGTTTTTGTATTATGTTTCTTTACAACGTAATTTGTGACGTCATGCCATGAGATGAGAAAAAAATAAAAATAATCACTGACACACTCATACCACTGCACTAGCATTTCATGTGTCGCGGGAGGCATGAACAACACAAATAACACGTCACTACTACCTATGACCCGAGAACAAAAATTGTCATACACATACATGCCCCGGCCGGAAGTCGAACCCGGGACCCCTCGTTTCGCAGACGGCCACTACCAACTAGCTACAAGCAACTAATGTAATTAATTAATCAATTAGCTAGTTTCTATTTAATTCTCCATTTAGTTGTATCAGGTCCATAAATAAAATTATATAAAGCATTATCAATTATTATTCGTACCGTTAAAATACGATAGTTACAGAACCCAGATCACGTAATCATAATTCGCACTTGGCCGGATTTAATATTCAACGCCTATTAGTACCAATTATCTTTGAAGGAAAGACGAAAACTTGAGTGGGATTTTAAATATTTCAAAGTAAATTCAAGTTGTTTATGATTCAAGATGACAGATTGTAAATTACTAAGCCATTTAAACGCTAATTGAACATTGATAACTCCTCCGTGAAAATGGTGTTATTTTTATAGCCAGCAGGCAAATTTAGTTTACTTTGTCTTAAAACTTATTAAAAGCTTCGTACGAATAAAAAGGAACCACGGAAACTTTCTCTAGGATCTGTTACGTCACACGTAACCCGAGCTTACCTCGCTACGGCATTAAAGCTTTATTATTTAAGCTCCAACGGAGACAAGGCTGAGTTATATCTCTAAATAAACGGATAGTCGCGAAAGCTTAAGTTATTTATCTTGATACCTAAGCCTGTTTTAGCCTGGAGAACTTATCAACTTCAATAATAAACCAATCTATTTTTTTACCCATGGCACAGGGTGCAATGGTTACAATAATGAAATTAAAATTGAATGATGAGTTTAAAATTTTAGTTCACGGTCTGGTTGTGTGTTATTGTCTTGAATGTCGTCCATGGCACGGTAATAGTGTCATACAGTATTGTGACTCGGCCCTGTCCTGAAATAAAGGCCTACAGCCCCGCGCGCTAGGGCCGCCTCTTTCTAGTTGTAGTGAATGTAAGTGGGTAGGTAATACGTACGCTTTCTGATTACAAATCCACACGTTCGATCTGTTATACCTGGAACTCGTAAGGCACTTTATGCTGACAAAACCCTGTTACACTCGGAACTCGCCAGGCACTTTATGCTGACTAAACCCCCCTTTCCGTTCTGCTCGTTTTTGTAAAGCTAGCAACTAGTTCCCTTTATAAGGGCCAGGTTGGGCGCCGCACGCCAGTCTATTCCGCGACCACACTCAGAATTGCGGGATCCTTAGGCAGTATATCGATACTGCCTAAGGATCCCGCAATTCTCTTTGTTTCAAGTGATTACATAATTTTCTCTTTTAAAAAAGGTGTTTCTTCTGAACTCCGCGTAACAGGTCCCTATGGCGCTTCTGTGGCTGTTGTATACATAGTGTGTACTAAACTCCGAGGCGCGTAGGTATGATTCACGTTCCGACCGTTTGTATGAAGATGGAATACTGTATGATACTATTACCGTGTCCATGGCTTCCACGGCATAGGGACTACCAGTGCGGAGCTACGAAATTGTCGTTGTGCGTTATTTATGTAATTTTTTACTTTACATTTAAAAATATTAACAAAGTTGTCAGTAAAATTAAACATTTGGCAACGTATACATGTATCAAACCCAATAAAGTTTAAGCGATCTCTTTTGTGTACCCAGGCGATGGCTTTTAATGTTTACACCCTGTATATACGAGTAACTGTCACATTTGCTCGTAACTTGTTACAATGAGGCGTTAAATGTTACACCATTATCACCTTATCACGTTATAATAGTATAATAAATTATACTTTTCAAAAATATATTACAAATATATGATGTTCAGTATATTTTACGAATACTTATTTGGTATAAGTACTTACCGTGTATACTTTAGTATACATCCATATGCATTTAGTAAAATTAATATTACAAACATGCGGTTATTTTAAATATTACAAACAGACACTCCAATTTTATTTATTTGTATAGAGTGTAGATGTATAGATTCTAGACAGGCTGTTAATAATTAATCGTACCGTTTGATCAACGTGCCTAATCAAACTGTGTCGGGGAATAATTTATGTTATTGTATCTACAATATTAACAGCAAGCTATTTTTTAAATTAGGAACGCGTCACACCTTCGAAGATGGGCGAACAATCTATAACAAGGAAGATAATTAAGAAATTTCTATTATTACTTATCCTAAATGTCCAAAACTAATATTTCCTTCACTTCTTCTTAATCATCAAGTGGTTCGTCTTAAGATTATCAATTTAAATAATCCCGTCAAACACGTTTTTGAACTAGGACTAGCGGTCTTCCGAAGCAAGCCAGAATTTTTAGTATGAAACAAATTGAATATGAAACTGCGTTTTGTAACAGGATTTTTAAATTGTCAAGTGCGAAGTAAAATCGCTTCGAACGCAGAATATTCGGCACTTCGTTCGGTTTCAACTAAATTGTTAGTTGCAATGTGAATGGCTTTGACCAGCGACCCGAACGCGGACGTCCAGCTGAACTGGTTTTAATTGCTTTTAAAGTTTTAAACCGTCACAATACAAAATAAACGCTCTTACCGACAGGTGTTCACGACTGGAACTCGTATAGAAATATTTTATAAACAATTTTGTTATAAAAAATTTGGGGTTATTATTTTTATACCTAGTTCTTTTTTTTCTGTGTAGTGAAAGGCGACTGCGATGACCCACCGTAGAGTCTACTTACCCTGATGATGCCATTGCGACACATTGGTGATGCCGTTGGTGTTACAGATGTCCATGGGCCACGCTAACCTACCAGGGGACTGCCCTGCTCGTTTGCCGACTACATAAAAAAATATAAACAGTTAAGATTAAGAATTCATTAATAACAATTTTGTATCATTAAAGCGACAACCCTATTCTCATCGCTGCAACACACAAACAAGTTTTGTGTGTGATTTGTTTAACGACTTGTATTTATGTTGATTAAACTGCGTATCGTCGGAGGGCGGGTAATGAGGTTCGCTTTATTTGATAAAAATAACGGAGCGTGTCTAGGGTGCTTTGTTTTCGTGTCTCCTTTATGGTTATAGCTCAACGTTGGTTATAGCTCAAATTATCTATTTACTATCAATATCATACATACCTAATAATAAAATTCTAAGTAAGCTATGTCTGTCTGCATAAGGAAGATATTTGAGAAAAACTATTATTTAACACAATAGATTCCTTAATGACTTAAGAATTTTTTTAAGCTATTGCATAGCTTTTATCGCGGGCCTTGAGCGTGAGGACCGAATCCAGAAATTCCGTAAGGAAAAAAACCTAACACCCCCAATCAGCACCATCTAGTACCTTAATACTAAGGTATGGCACGGTTATGGTATGGTTGATAAAAAATGCTATGCAATAGCTTTACCGCGGCAGTCTCCGAGTGCCACATTTAATTTTGTGTATGTGTTTGTCTCCGCCAATCACAAAGACTCTAGTAGGTTGAAAATTTAAAAATGTTATTTATACAGTGGTTAAAAGTGGTTTTGAACTTCAAGGGAAGCTTATGTAGGTATTTACATAGGCAAAATAGGAAAAATCTGAGTTAATTTTAAGCTTAATATAAACTCATTGTAGATAATCAGTAACGACACAATCCACTTTAAGTTGATATTACCGGCGTTATAAAGTTATACCGCGAGTAACACACACGTTAATCTAATAAATACACCGCGCGTTTACTGTGGATACATAAAATCCCTTGTCGGTATCTCTAAGTTAACTTTGGAATGGATATGTACACATATATTATATACATACATATTATGAATGGCGATGTCGTTTAGTACAGCCTGTAGAGTTCGCCCGGGGTAGTACCTACTACCGCCCGCCACGGTACTTAGTACCATTTCTACCGCGTAATAACTGTTTTAACAGCAAATTGTGTTCCGGTTAGAAAGGTGTGGAAACGTTCATTCGTCAATGGAAACTGTGCCCAATTTGGAACCAGACTCTTGCTAACAATTACTTACTGGACTATTATTAACAAGAACTAACAAAACTAACTATCACTAACAGTCCATGCCCCACATACCAACGAACTGCTAACTGGACTCACTATTCTAGATCCGATCTGAGTCTTGTTCTGTGTCCGTCGCAGTTTTCATGGACGGCAGCGGAAGGGTATAACAAAATTGAATACAAAAATGTTAATGAAATTTCAGTCTATTTAACAACGTAATTTTCTTGGGTACTTTTATAAAAACATCACAAAGTAAAAGGCTTCAAGTAGATAATATTAGAATCAAGACACTTCAGTGAACTTCAAAAGAATTCAGACAGAATAATAAAATTGTAGAAAATTTTATTATAATAAACACAGGTGTTCCGTGAATGTCAATTCAATGAAAGGGTCCGTACGTCACATAAATTTTATACCTACCCTCTCCCCCATCTTGTCTCCTGGTGACGTCCGACGTGACTTTAGCGTTGGTGTTTAAATTTAGAGTTATATTAATTTGTGACTTATACATGTCCCCCGATGTCCAGCCCCGTTCAATCTTATTGACCCCCTGTAAGAAATGTCCGCGCAATTTGAATAATGCCCAATATAAGAGGGCAGTGTGATAAACAATTATTAAAATAAATTAAAATTAAAAAACAAATGCGCTGAAAGGAATAAATTAAACTAGTCTACAAGAAGTTTCACTTCAATAAAATATTTTCACTTTATTTTATGTGAAAGACTTTATCATAAGAACTTTTGACACCTGGGCGGCTATATCTTCTCAAGCTAGCCAAGATAAATATTAGTCGCCTGATGAAGTAGGCTCCTGTCCTCAATTAGGTACGAGAAATTACTTGGTTACGTGCTCCGTGGAGGGCCGCTAATGGTTGAAAGCAATTATTTGAATTAATGTCAAATACGTGGGTAAAGCTGTGCCGACTGTGAACCTGGGTGAGATTTACCTTTAACTCTCTAGGTCTTCACTTACGGCCTGTGCTATAATACGTACGCAATGGTTATCGTGGACTGGCGTTCGACGGGATCTGGGTTCAATTCCTAGCGTGCGGGGAGTTTAAGGATGGGTTTAAATTTCTGGTCTTTCTGGCTGTATTTTTTTTGTCTTTTTGTGTTGACAGTTTACTCAGAGAATCCTTCTGTGGAGATATTAATGTTTAGCATTAGTTTATTATATAAAGCTGTATATTTAAGTCTTATCCGTCTTTTTTATTTATAAAAAAATATTGCGGTAAAATACGATATGAATGCCAAGTCGTTAGTGTATCGTAAATTGGCAGCAAAATTTTTGCACGGTACCTGGGGTTACCATCTCGAAATTTGAAAAGCCCGGACTAATAACGGGCTATTGTAAAAGGAGGAACGTGTTTAGAAAAGTCCGGATATTTTATTGAGAAAATAAAATTTTGCAACTTTTCGTTGAAAATTAATTTAATAATTTTAATTTGAGTTCGAAGTTACAAGTTCATTAACCTACGTCATCATCATTTTTACGTCATTTTTACGTTTTTATTCATTTTCCTCCGGACATAAGGCCAAAAGGCCAAACATATTCGTACAAATCCGGACATCTGGTTACCCTAAGTGAGGCCAAGGCGCCAAGCCGCCAAGCGCGATCGAGCCAAGGCCGCGCATCATTAGGGACAGCTTAGACGGAATGGCGTAACGCTTTATCGGGTGTTGACGCATTACCGGATAATATCTACGGAGATCGATGGCTTTATTGAACCCTGGTAACCCGCAAGCGCTACGCTTCTGTACTTATTTATTTTTAAGTATAAGTTACCTAGCGCTTGACTGCGATCCAGCCTGATATGTTCTTCCTTCTGTTTCTCTACCATCTTTCTTGGCTGATAATGCTCTGGTTACGAAACAACCAGGCGAGCAAAGGCAAGTGGTTACCGTCTCCCGTTAATATCAGTAGCCCCAAAGGCTTTGGCGGCCAACGAAGAAAGAAGAGGAAAGGAAAAAAGGGAAGAGATAATTTCTTACGTTTATGTTAGTAAATATTTTTATCAGGTGATTAGTAAAGTTTACCTACGTGTTTACCTTAAACACCTAATTCCATGGTTACCTTAGTATAAACCCGTAAAAATCCATGTTCTTGTTTTTGAACCGACTTCAAAAAGGAAGTGGTTCTCTATTCGGATGTATGTTTTCATTTGTTACCTCAGAATTCCGTCATTTGGCTTCAACCCATTAATGGTCCACTATTGACCACGGGTCTCTCCTCATGTTATTGCCCGCGCCATTTATTACGTCATGTTTGTATTAACCGATTTTTTTTATTCGGATATACGTCCCATTTGGTCACATTAAATTGAACGTGAGAAAAATAAACCACCTCTAATGGTGGAAAATAGGAGGATGAATATTTGTATGCCTTAAAATTAAAGTCGTTTTTTGTTTTCAAATTTTGTGTTATTAAGTTATCGCGTTAAAATTAACTACCGAGTTTATTATTACGTATCGATCGATATCCACTATACATAGATACTGCATATTTTATAATATTCCTAATTTTGTATGTATTACGACTACAACATACTAATGACATGCCCTAAATTATTCAGCTTCGGACTATCCCTAATTAGAGCGCATGTATTGCCAAATTACGTTCTATTCTTATTGGTACCATAGAGTAGCACCGACGTTATATTAAATAGTTTGAGAGGCCAAGCAAACAAAACAAACAAGCAAACAATCACCGAACAGTGCTCAGTTTATAGTCGATGTCGTTTCTGATAAACTCAACCGATTTGGATGCAATTTTTTATGTTAATAGACGACAAACGAAACTAATGATAGGTAAGTCATTACCGTCGCCTGTGGACATTAGGAGCATCATGGCACCACCGACGCGTTGCCGGCCAAGGAAAAGTGTAAAAGAAAGAGAGAGAAAGTTCTCTCTCCCAAGCTACTAGCCTGAACACGACAAATCGTTTGGCAGTTAGCTCAAACGAGAGGGTGGTAGCCGGCCTAGTTACCAATAGCCACCTTGGGATTAATTTTTTTTTTATTTCCATGCTGGTTTATCGTACATTAAAATAAAATTATATAAATGAGAATCGATTTCGTTTTAAGTAGATATAAATTAATATTTATTATCCAATAGTTGGATTAAGAATTTTCGCTTTATTGATCCATGTGGTTTTTTAGTATCCAACGGGCCGTATTATATTACTAACAATACATAATTTATTAGTGGTACGGTGCGCGAGTACAGTGAGGAACAACACCACGTCACAAAAAATCTGATGAAGAAATCTTTTTGCTTCCAAATCGCCTTCTTGTCGAGATGTAGTAATAAACTTAATGTATTCTTGTCTAGATAATGTTCTTCGTATTCATGAAGTGTCTGGTCGATAACTTTCTTTTTCGGGGTTACAAAATCTTCTAAAATAGAGATTTTAAACCTAGAAATAATGTTTTAAGCAGATAGCCTGGCTCAACCCATTAAAGGCACTCTACTGAGCAAGCGTTTCTTAGAATTACTTATATAGAAAATATAAAAGAAAGCAAAATAAAATAGAGACAAAATAAATATAAGTACAAAGAAATAGAGCAAATTAAGTTGAAAATTTGATTAAAGCAAGTTAAGCAAGGTATTTTAAGGTTTGTTTTATATACAAAACAAACCTTAAAAAACCTTGCTTAACTTACCGAAACGGTGCACATACTGCGGCAAAAACGACAAAAAATGTGCTAAGCGTATTGTTAAAATATCTGTAAATTAATAAACGATTCTGAATTCTACCTCACACATGTCCATGTCATTAAGGCTTATGTTGGACTGAGTATTTAATGATACCATTAATCATGATTATATGCAATAACAATAGTACGTTAATCCCGCGACAAATTAATGCCACATACACAGATCGGGTGTGTAACTATATTTTAATTATACCGCTTAGTGGTTAGCGCGTTTGGCCCCATTTGCAAATTTCATCAGAGTAATTGAATTGAGTCTGCAAATACAATCGAACCGAAATATTTTCCAGTTACTAAGAATCTTGTTCTAATTCGGTCATAGATGTGTTGCTAGCCTAAAGGACTGATATGGTCGCCTTTAAAAAAGAAGTAACCGGATTCAAATTAGTTATGAATTGACAGGTATTGACAGGGTTCAAAAGCAGTTCATATGTATCAAGAAATTCAAATTCAAAATCATTTCTCCATGATACATCAAAATATCTACCTAATATTTTGTTAATACACTTTTAAGCACGTAATTTTTTGAGTCTACCTGTTAAAACGCTTTACCATTTGAGACCATATCGCCACTTAGCATAAGTTGGGATTAGAGTAAAATAAGAGTAGTTTTATCAAATGTATAAATATATAGTATAAATGTATCTATTAATCACAGTCATTAATACGTTAGTCATTTTAAGATAGTTAACAATTGTTTTAATGATATAACTTGAATTAATTTAGCTGAGAGTTGTCATAATGTTGGCACAAGACAGTCGAGGCAATTAATGTCATGGAAGGATTACATCTTGGTGATATAGTGACGTGCCTGTCCAATGTTGTCTAGTGACGTATATAATACCTCCTCTATTTATCCATGATAAAACTGTAACTAGTCTTTGTCTGTACGTAGAGGATATATTATTATAAGAAAAATGTACAGGGCCAACAGAAGCCAAAATAATTACTTTTTAATTTTCCTCTGCCTGTATGTTTGTACGCGCATTACAAAAATTACTGAATGAAATTTGATGCGATGTTTTTGGTTGTATTGCTGAAGTTTTAACTTAAAAACTGGCGTCTGTTTCATCTTTATACACCGCTTAGACATTGAGATACTGACAATTTTATAGGTAATAAATCTTTGCAAACGTAAGAAATTAGTTTCTAGAATCGAAGCGATTGCGGGTTTACTTATTTACTTTAACGCTTAATCCGCTAAACTGATTTGAATAAAACTTGATATAGTATAACATTGAAACTTGCTAAAACTTGGACTGGGACATTGGACACTGATTTCGCAGTAGTACGTTCCTTGGGATAATTTTAGGGAGTATTTTATCGTTTTCCAACTCTCACGCTGCGAAGCCGCGAGCAAAAACTAGTTGTAAATAAAATTTCCAGCACCCAAAGCTAAGACGACTTTTAGATACCACTTTCCCACAAATTGTGCTTAACCGAAAAGTCACGATGACGCGCGATTTTCCAAACTATTTGCTTATCTCACGTAACGGCACTGGAGAATATATTTATGGCGCATACTCGTATCGTGAATAACAATCTCTTTATATTATACGAGAAAAGGTTTTACGATCAACGTATCAGCGTACGAAACTTGTTTCTACCTTCCGGTTTCACGAAGCATTCGCGCTTAGATAGTTTGCGATACGATCGAAGCAGCCAACCTTATATACGCTTCGTTTTTAGGTGCGAAGGTAAAACTTGATCTTCTATACTCCTGTAACTTTCGATTATCCTTATGTGTTAGTGTCTGTAAGTGTTTGTAGATGATAAGTAAGAGTTACTTTTCCAAAGGCCATTGCGACCATATCTGGTTTATATGCTTCAATTGCGTCGTGTTTGAATGGTTTGACAGATTTTATGTACCAAATGTGTCAAAAATGTGTACTTGTTTGTTAACTAATAGACACATCAATGAAATATGTGTTTTACCCATTGAAAATAGACATTCGCTTCATGTCTTCTCTAAACGTGGCAAGATGAAATAAACTAATAAGGAGTACAATAATATAAAACGAAATGTCGTCCTTTATGTACTCTTAGTAGTGGAACCCGAAGTAAAAGGGTCCCATTGTTTATAAATAATGAACTCTGGCAATGACCATTTCGTGAGTCAAAATGCTGATAATGAGAACATTTGTCGAGAATTGTCTTCGAAATTCCAAGTTTAGGAATTAAGATGGTCCCTTAAATTGTCTATTTAACATCCCAAAACAGTGAAATGTAACTGGGTATATTTGAGACGCTGTGCGTTACCCTTACCCGTAATTGTTTAAAGTTACTGAAGGGTATAGGATACTTGTTAAATCCAAAAGAGTTAAAGAGTTATACATACATTCCTATCGCCCATTTTTGGACGGCTGTTAGCATTGAGTTTCATTAACTCTTTCTTTCCTTAGAGACTCCTTTATGAAGTCTTGATTAAGGTTTATTAAATAATTTTAATTACTGGCTTTGTACCGTGAAGTAAACGCTGTTCCAGTGCGGATTAATGGAGGAATTAGTTCTAAACCAAGAAGCGTTGAATAGTTGTATAAGATACAACTAAAGTCCTTCGACATGGATCAACGACTGCTAAATTTATAATTAATGTTGGAGTCTTCAAGATGAGAGTGAATAGGCTTTTAATAAGTCAGTGCGACCAACATCTTCGACTTCATCGCCACTTACCATCAGGTGGGATAGTTGTCAAGCATTAACTTATCTCATGTAAAAAAAATATATGTCCAGATACATAAACTTAACGTGCCGTCTTTTGGTTATTCAAATCGCGTCTAAAATTGTCTAAATCGATCGTGCAGTGAACGCTTGTACTAGTAACTAGTTCGGGAACAGTTGTAAGGCAGTGATAGTCTAGTCGTTGAACATGGGACTCTCGAACCGAGGAACCGTATGTACGTCTAATTTTCAAAATTCATGTGCGTATGAGAATGTAATTATCACTTGTTTCGGTGAAGGAAAACATCGTGAGGTAACCTGCAGCACACGTGAGAGTTTTCCATAATGTTCTCAAAGGTGCGTGAGGTCCGCCAATCCGCACTTGGCCAGCGTGGTGGACTATGACCTGTAACCCCCACATTTTGAGAGGAGACCCGTGCCCAGCAGTGGGACAGAAGGGTTGCGACGATGATGACAGTTTGGCAACCGCTGTAGCCGAATAAACACAAGTAAATCATTAATCGCATCACTTACAAATAAAACACTTCTTATAAAACACTTATAATTGGTGTTAGTTTTGAATAAAATAGTTTGTAAAACCCGTATTTATCTCCGGGTTTCGTGGTCCACTTTAACCCGTCGGTATTCTAACGCTAAACCTCGCCGAAGCCGGTCAAATCCGGTTATCTGCGCACTGCAACCATGTGCGGGTTTACCGAACGTGAGCACATGAGTGACGTGAGCGTCGTTGGTCTAGCACGTGCGCTGTCATAGACGAAATGGAAACTAATATTTTGTTGATCACTTACTTTAATAAGTAATGAATATGGGAACATTCTTTTTTATCAATTTATAAGAATAACATTTCTATACCTATTGTTACTACTAAATTCAAATCAATTTCAATATTGATAAAAAAGAATGTACCTATATTCATTATTTATTAAAATAAGTGATCAACAAAATATTAGTTTCCATTTCGTCTACGACAGCGCATTATGTCTTTTACCTATTATTTCGATATTTGTCAAATATTTCGTTACTTTTATAATTGGCAATTAAACTTAGTAATCATCTACACAGAGCCTGCCAGCGAAATTGGGGTCGTTCCCGATAGTTCAACTGAGTACTTCAACCGTTGAATTGATGTATTATAACAAAACTATAACATACTTTAAAATTAAGATAGGTAATCATTGTCTTAATTTTCTACAAAACCAATTATTAGAATTATTGCATTTTAAAGAATTATTTAAATAACTGTGGGCAGATACATAATTATAACTACTTAATTACTTATGTCTCCTCACTAGGATTAGCTTCGGTATTTGCTACGAGTAGTCGGCCGAACTTGAAATTGGAATTTCGTCAGCTAAACACACTTACCCTACAAGCTGAATTGTTCTAACGTGCAAAGCTGCAAACGCGTCCATCGTTTGACACGTCGAGCGGCATACGCGTCCAATCACACCCCAGTTCCATTTTCCAAAGCGTAGCCGGCTAGAAAGCTTTGACTCTCAGCTTGTCCGTGCATGTTCCGGCTAGTTGTGATAGTGAAACACGATTGAAACTTCAATTTTGTGACGCCGATACAGAAAACTGTGACCGAAACTAAGCAAACTTGAATAAGTCGATTGAACTCACCGTACAATCCGCTATTATTGTTGGATAGTATGTGTTCTGATGTGAATCTGGGGCCATTCAGTGACCGTCAAAGCACAAAATTTACTTCATTCAGGCCGAAATCTATTTATATTTGTGGAATTTTATATTTTGTCGGCGCAATAATTGTCGTTTTTCTTTCATTCTTTCCTTTTTTACATTAAGATCCGACAAACTAGCACACGAGCCACCTGATGGTAAGTGGCATCCGCAATACCACAGGCATGCGTTGCAGGATAAGAAAGAAATAAGAGAGTAGAAAGAAAGAAGAAAAATAAAAACTTTAACAAGAGCCGTTTGGCGGCTGACACAATCAAGAAAATGGTAGCCTGCCAGCTAAGTTCAAAACTCTAACACCCAAAAATTCCTTACTTTTTTCGTCCGTCATTAATACACTGACTCTTATCTTTCATGTCGTCTCTCACAATCCATCAAATCAATTAACTAGAAGTATACCCTAGAGAAGAGTTCTTAAAGTCGTGAGTGATAAATAGTTCAATTATATAGGGGCTTTCAAAAACTTGCAGTTGCAGACTGCAGTACGAGCGGGAAATTAGTTTTAGCTCAGCTCTGACTGAAGATTTATTAAGGGCGCCTTACGATTTCAAAATGAAATAGGATAGCAAGTTTCTTTGAAGAATACTGTGCAATACATTAGTACTTTGCGCTGCTAATTTCAGCTGCACTTTTATCTTTGCGCAGTCGGGCAATTTCATCTTCTGTTTAGGGTACTTTCCGTATAGCACAATGTGAGATGTACCCAAAAGCGCGTTGTAAGCATCGGTCCCGGACTTGGGTTGCGAATGGAACTAAGAAAAATATACTTAATAAGTTTTTTGTGTTTTGCAATACCAGAGGAGTTACCATGCAACACCGGTCCTGAAGCAGAGCTCTATTTACTTTTTGAAAAACTCCATGGCATAGCGCTCCGGGAATATCTCAGAAGGGCTTCCTTCTGAGATATCATTTCACGAGTGAGTTAGAAGGATGGTATTCTCTTTGTTTGCGTGTTCGACTCGCACTTGTCAGTTTTTATTGAAATGAAATGAAGTTTATTCGAAGTTGGTTTTTCACAAACCCTTCAAAAAGTCAAACTACACAACCGCTTAAAATATCCATAAGTACTGTGAGTGACCTTGGAAGAAGAAACGGACAGAAACTCCCAAGGAGCTTTTTTTCTACTCACAGATACAGATTGCACTTACCACTAACTACTTACGGCTGGAACATAAAACTAATTGTTGTTTTGTACTGTACAAAAGCGGACAAAGAATACCAGAGTTTTATTTTCATGCCTTTCTACATTTTTCTTTCATTCATTCTCCAACAGAATGTTTCAGGAACATTACAGTTCTCGGTTCTTTTCTTTCGAGTTCTGAATGATAAATTTACAGCTCAATTATGTAGGAGCTTTTCAAAACTTAATTCAAGTTGTCGTCTGCAAGCAGGAAATTAGTTTCAGTTCTGCTCCCTGACACAAGATTTATTAACACTGCGTTTACTTTAAAAAGAAGAATATGAGAACTATTTCGTTTAACTAAATGGTAATTAATTGTATCAGAAACATAATAAAAATCGCTGCACTCTCATAGCTCCACACTATGACTGACTATACCATTCATGACACAGGGTATCCTAATCAGAGCATTAGACAACACACAAGTACAAAACCCAGACCGGGAATAGAAATTTAAAAAAATGTTTCCTCTCTGGGTATTGAATCCAGGTACCTTCGAACGTCAGTCTGGCACGGTAACTATTGCGCCTTTTCTCTTGAATAAATTAATTTCTCTCAGTTTCAGTTAAAAATAAAGAGGTCATTGCATCAAACATAATAATTTATTTAAACTGTCTTCACACCCATTCTTCAAGCAAGTGACAAAATTTGAGGTGCGTGAACTACTCAAACCATTCTCGGTTCGGGAGTCAGCGTTCAAACCACAAGGCTATCACTGCTTCCAGTGCTGCAGTAAGGGTTGTTATGACGCATAAAGAAGGAGTCCCGTAAAGATCCGTTAAAATTCCATTACAATTAACGGACATCCCTTACCGTAAATTTAAAACTCATCTCTAAGGCATTCTTATGACGAAAGTTTATCTTGACGATTATTTTAATGATACAACTACTTTTGATTTTCTAGCCGTAACTGTGAGTAGGAGAAGTAACTCCTTGGGTGTTAATTGCCGCTTCTTCTTCCGAGTCTACTCACGGTAGGGTTTTGTTGAAGCCAACTTCGAACGAACTTCGTATTTTAATTTCATTTCATCACGTTTCTCGACCCAAAGCGAACAAGACTTATATAACAAAAGTTGACATTGTGAACACGAAATACTCAATAGACTTTCAGGTTTAACACGCTCGTATGTCACTATCCGGCGTGTTAGTTCAGTGTGAGCAAATAAGACGATACGGAGCGCATACCAATGTCGATAGAGGGCTGAGGGCGTATGTTTATTGATTGTTTCAATAAGTGATTGTCCTTGTGTAAGACAAGATAAATATGCTGGTTCAACCCTAAGGGAATAAGGGCGCGTTTATATGACGCGATAGTTTTGTAGTAGAGCTCGGAAACTATCGCGTCGTCTATCTGAGGCCTAAAGCTAAAATGTGACTGAATGTTAAAAAGGTGTGGATTCGGTTACACTTTTTTGCTAGCTGTTGTTAACCATTGACTTCAACCCTTTGGAGGTCCACTGCAGGGCACGAATGCTTCTTTATAATTATGTATATAAAGTTTAGGTCTTAGGCAGACTCTGCTGTCTGTTCGTGGTGAGATTAGTGGCATGTGTAAAAAGTTAAAAATTTAATTCAAAACTGTAAATAAATAATTTATATAAGTGACAATGATAATGCCATAATACAGTTCGTTTCTAGTAGTCTTTCCCTCGTACACAATGAATGGAATTCTTCTCAAAGCGACTGTTCAGAAACTTTAACGTGAAAACTGAAGAGCTCTCGTGAAATGCCTGTTTTCACTATCAGATTGAAAACGATAAGCGATAAACAGTAATTAAATTCCGTACCGCCTGGCGTTAAACTGTGAATTTTAAAAACGTTAAAAATGTTTACTTTAACTTTTCATTTTATTTCATTTGTACAATTTTTTCATATTCTTTCAATATGTACAATTTTTCGTCATGGAAGCTGTAATAATACACATTTTGTGATTAACTATTAAATGTACAGATATGTCGAAAATCGCCGTAAAAACCGGCTTCTTGAATGAGGACTACTGAACTGTTTAATATTTTGCTTATTCATTTATATTATTAAATTAAGAAAATTTATATTTACCCAAATACATTCGAAGAACAGCAAAACCCATCGTTTATCGCTTATCGCATGCTCTCGAGTTCAAAGAAACGAGATAAATAGGGTTGAAGCTTTCAGCTTTCACTGACGTCAGCTGAAATTTAAGCTTTCATGTTGGGACTTTTGCCATTATGTTTTAAAGTTCCATCGTACGTGTAATTTTAGTTCCTACCTCCATTGCTAGTTGGCGAAATTTTTGGAGTTTGAAAACATTTTCTAAGTCATGTTTTGAGTTGTTGAAGTTGTTTGTGTAGTTGTGAGCTGTGTGTTAACTGGTTTTTACAAGTGTGTGTGTAGATAAGTTTCAAAGTAAAATTGATAACTTTTGTGTTCTATTTCTTCTAATATATTTATGATTTTGTAGGCAAATAACGACATACGTGCAGACGAGTCCTGATGGTGATCTGTCACCGTCGCCCGTAGACCTCAGTTAGTCACCCGAAACGAATTATATTGGTGCACTTTAAGATTAGTTTTCAAAAGTGCATCATTAAAGCATAATGTTACAAGTAAAAAAAACCGACTTCATAATAATGCAAATTTAAGACTTATACGGTTTTCTCATGGATGCCATTGTCAGAACTGGACCAAATTAAAATGGGTCCACACGGAAAGCACCAGCTTTCAAGTAAAAAAGTATCATCGAAATCGGTTCACCCAGTCGAAAGTTCTGAGGTAACAAACATAAAAAAACCAGTCGAATTGAGAACCTCCTTTTTTGATATCGGTTACAATCTTAGAATAATTACACTATAGGAACGAAGTCCGCGCGGCCGTTTTGAGGCACCTTATTTGGAGCCAGAAATGGCTCCAAACACCAGGCAGCTCATGTCAACGCACGCCAAACGTGTCTCGCGTAAAAAAACGATTATGACGATTTGTCCAGTTAAATTGTGTCACAAAATATCTGAAAAGCTACTTATGTATTATTGCTAAAAACATAATTATGATTATCCACAGCCGAATCATTCCCCGCTTTCGGGAAAGTTTCGGTTTAGTGCTTCACTTTAGACAGAGCGTTTGTATGAAGACTGTCTTTCTATAGTGTTATTATTCTAAGGTTACAATAAAGATTGTGCATACACCATATACCCCACAAATAACCAAATCCCAGTCTAATACCGCGGAGAGAATGATACACGAATTGCTATCGGAAATCAATAATTCAAAGCCGTTTCAATTTATTGGCCGTAAAATTTCATCGAACCCCTTTCAAATTTAATGGTACCTGTTCTCTGTGATAAGGAAATTCAGTAACGTACGTTTGGAGTCTATGTTTCCGATATGATAACGATTTGACGATGTTTCTAATTTTATGAAGCTGATTCTTTTTTAGTCTGCGAATTTGAGACCTTCTGAAAATTGGACCTCAACAGCAGTATGCAGGCTAAGCTATGATGAAAATACGACGAAAGTTTTAGAGAAAAGATATCCCGTGCCCAAAATGGCCAGCTAAAGATTTGATATGTAAAAATAATCACTTATTAGGCTTTTGCTTAACAAGGCCTTCAAGTAAATATCCAAATTGTAGTAGGTAATAAATAGTAGGTAACAAATAGTAGGTGAAGAAAAAAATATATTCCATATTGAAAAATGGGGCCATGCAGCCGTTTTGAATTCTTTCTTCAAAAAAATTATAGCCTTTATCACTTTGGGTGTTGCAAGGATTTTAACGATACAACCAAAACTGTTCAGTAATTTAGAAGTTATCGTGGAATAAAGAAACTTACATACATATAGGCTCAAAACAATGGCCTCTTGTTTTTGGGTAGTATTGTAAAAATATCTTAAAAATGCCTGCACTTACATGTTTTTTGGTATCAAGTGCTTTTCCATTACAAGGCTTTTAAAGAGAATATTTAAGCCAAACTGCGCCCGGGCGACACGGTGTGAATTAGCAAACTTTACACATTTTTGAAAATATAACAGAGAATAATAAATGATAGATAGATGGATAGAATACTCTTTATTGCACACACAAGATAATATTCAGACAGGTTTGGGTTGTGATGATGATGTTTCTTGAGAACAATAACGTCGAAGGACAAAAATACCGCTGTGTAGATTTTCCCATTCGTAAAAAACAAAAAGACCGCCATATATAACAGTAGGAATACAGTGCACGGGACAATTTAACGCACTATAGAAGATTTGTGGCTATTAAGATTTACGGAAACTATTTCGGGCAAGTTTTATGGCCAGAACTGTCAGATATAAGTACCCCCGAAGTCCTATCTCGAGGTGAGGTTTTCACAAACTTTGGAAAAGGTTTGAATAGGATAAGGATACGATAGGATTGATAGGATAGGATTGCAGTGAAAAGTGAAATTGGTTTTTTTAGCTGAAGCCTCAATCCTCTTTTGAAGTTAAATTATTGATTGCTGACTAAGCAGTAAGCAATCAATAATTCAATTTTGAGGACAGGCGTCTTCGCTTATCTTTGTAAACCTATGCCTTTTTACACTTTTGTCAAAATTTTTTAGATGGATTTCGTTGAATTAACAATTTTTTTGCATTGCATTTACATCAAGCACAAATTCTATGTATAATTTGCCATTAAAATATTTTTAGAAAAACCTGTCATTGTGAAAATAACCGAGAAAAGAAGTTGTCGTTAATCTTCTCCAAATAACACCATCATTTGTCAGGTGTTACTGACGCATCAATTAAAATTATTAATCGCATCACGTCATTATTATGTTATTAATGGATGGAATACAAATAATGGATTATGATCTGATTAATAGAGTCTCAATCTCCGTCTAATTTTTGACAAGCACACCACCCGGCGGGGTGTGGTCACCGTTGGCATCAACAACAGCGCAGGAAATCAGTATCATCTTACCGTCGCTTGCTTCAAAGAAGCGAAAACGATATGATGAAATAGAATTGTATTCCAAATTGGTTTTACAAAGACCAAAACCATAACACTGCAACTCGTAATACATGCCACCGTCGATTTTAAGAGGGTGGCAGCAAGCGATGATTATCATCGGGATTAGACCACGTAGAAAGTCCAGCGACCTCGCAAGTGGCTCCACGAGCAGGAAAGATTGCCTTACACTCAAGATAGATACCCTCCTTATTTTCACCCTATTGGAGAGGAGAATTGTAAACTTTATAAAACTATCAAGGAAGATCATGTCTTCCACCTGCACCTCAAATCCTGAATGGATGGATGAGTAGTGTTTCTAAATCACGCCAACTTGAGGGCCTCGAGCCGAAACATTATAAGCGAATTCGCTGCAAGCGTCAGCGTTGAGCGAAACAAATGTATGATTCGATCTTATAACGTCACCAAATGGCGCTGCATTTAGCGATCTTATTTTATTTTTTGCGGATTAGATATGACGCTTGTACGCCATAAAAACCTTTAGCGGGACATATGTTATGGACCCAGCAATAAATCACTGCTAGAGAGTATTATAGAGTGTTTGAACGCTCGCGATTTCTCTAGTTTCAAAATATTATTTAGTAAGTGCCCATCCATCATTCGTAATCCGACCTCTTATTTCCCGCTAGTCTTAGTTTGTGAGTCAGTTTAGGAATCAATATTATTAGCTTAACCCTGGGGGAAATAGTCTAAAGGAGACCGCATACTAAAGGTTCTCTAAAATATCTCAAATGCTCACTGTCGTCCATGGATATCTGTATAAGTCATCAGAAAGGAGCAGTGGGTCCATTATTGTAATTATTGTAATTGGAACGAAGTTCCTTACGGCAGCCTTGGAGGGGATAGGGATTTTGCTGCGCGACCGAACTGAAAAATATGTGATAGTAAAACCGTAAGCGTGGAAAAAAGTGCGTGGAATAAAACCGTTAAATAAGACGTGCGCAGGCGCGACAGTAGCCGAAGGAACTTCGTTCCAACCTGGTGTCCCACGACACAATTTAGTTGTTTTCCATTTTTATGGCTTACCAATACAGTGACTAAAATACGTAAAAACATTTAACGGTCGATTTTACTTCACCCCAATCCACGGGACCAATATACATATATTATAATAAAATTTATCATTACTAGTTACCCGCTCTGCGGTCGAAATTCTTACGAGAAACTTACTAGGAAATATTACATACAAAAAAATAATAGTATAAGTTAATATCAGTATAACTGAATAGGACACATTTAAATTAGCAATTACAGTGACGACTGCAGATGGAGATGATATAGTTAGAAAATATAGTATAATATATAAAATCCCAGCTGTGGAATTATAGTGTATTGCAATACCCGTGATTATAATTTCGTTTTAAAAAATCAACTAACTTTGTAATAAGTATTTTTATATGCACGAAATACGTCGAATAATATTTTCATTTCAACACAATCAACTGGCTACCAATGTATGCACGAAATGCAGAGTTACATTCTCCAGAAATGGCAGACATGATGCAACCTGTAGAGATAACATACCGACAGAAATGGGTCATAGCAAACCAAGTTAGACGGACAACTATGTTGGTCATTCAAGTTTGTTTCTGAAAGCATTTTATTATACAATACAAAGGAAATAAAGTGAAAAGTTTTCTGCCTCGAACAAACGACGCAAGTTAACTCCTTGGGGAAATATCACCGGAAATGTTGTTACAGGTTTTACGGCTCTCGCTTGAGGAGTGAGTTCCTTCATTATAGGTACCATGCCAAATCAACTCAACTTGATCAACGAAAACTCAACTCAATCAACTTGGATTGGGGTATGAGGAGAGACCCGTGCTCGGTAGTGGGCCATTAATGGGTTGAAGCCATAATGTATTTAGCTTTGTGCACTTTTCCATGTAAATTTGAACGCTGCTAAATCTCATATCTTCTACTCACATAATAATTATCAAAGACAGGTACCTACAAAGTTTATTTCACGTATTAATATATAAACCCGCTCTTCGCTCGTAATTCGACCATAATTCATTTTGTCGGCTGGGGGTTTGAGAGCCAGTATTTTCTTTCTGTTATCTGATGATGTCTACGGGAGTCAGTGGACAATTACCACCAGGGGGCTCGTCTACTCAGTTGCTATTAACATGAAATACTACCTCGATGCCAAATCTTCATAATTTTCGAGGGATAACCTCTAAAGATACTTCGAAATTCTAATTTAATAGTTTTCTCCCATTACTGGCAAATAATGTCTTTATGGCACCCTATGTCAGTGTTTGTTAACCTGTGGTCCGCGGACCCCTGGGGATCCGCGAGCATGACGTGTATGGGGGTCCGCCGATTGGAGATTACAACTACTAACATTTAATCCAATTATAACTTATATAACACATAAATAGGTACAGTATTTGAAATTTTTATAAAAAAAGTATTTCTTGCAGTACCTACTAAAAGAAATTGTCCGAAATCTATTCATGTGTTTTTTAATCAGGGGGTTCGTTGAAATTGTGTTTGGTTTTCTAGGAGTCCCTGGACTGAAAAAGGTTAAGAAACGCTGCCCTATGTTATTATGAAACACAAATGTTACGGCATTCAAGCAAGATGAGCCAATAATCCGGTAAACCAGACCGGGTCCCGGGCGATGCTTTCGTAAAGATGTCGTAAAACCGCATTCAAATGTTTAATGTCCTTAACGATAAAACAGTGTTGTTATTGCGAAACTGGCTTAAGATGCGAGGGTTTTGGCATAAAAAAGATAGTATTTGACTATTCGGCGCACTGGGGTTTACTTTATACTTGTGCGTTTGAGCTGATTAAGCGATGCTATCCTATTTTATGGTGCCGCTAGTGAACTGAAGTAGCTTTAACTCTGAGGAAACTGCACGGATCCCTTTTTATAGGTCTTAGAGAAGGTCTCAGTCATGTCATACACAAAGTGACAAATTGTGAAAATCGTAATTATATATTAATCAAGAAAATGTCTCAATGTCACACCATCGTAACGTCCACTGATCCAGCAAATTGTCACAGTTCTATCGTCCCTTGCATAGAGTTAATATCGTCGAAATTTTCTCAAAACAGCTTGAATTAATCTGTAATAGCGTGATAGAGCAGTAAAATGGGGCGGATCGCGAACGAAGCGACATTCAAGAAACCATAAAGTGGCATTCAACGCAAAATGGCGTTTTAACTTCCTCCGACGCCCTTGGAGAGATAAAAAATCGTGTTAGTTGGATATGTGTAGGGTTACCAGATGACAGGACTTTTCAGGATATGTCCGGAATTTTTGCTTTCAGCTGGCTTTTTGATTTGTTTACATATAAAAAAATAATCAAAACGTAAATATAAAATAAGTTTTCGACGAACTTTTTATTAAACTATAAATATACGAGTATACATACAGTACCTATAGTATAAAAAAATAACTTGTAACTATATCCAGACTTTTTAGAAATGTTCCGATTTTTTTTTGTTATCTCCATCTTAATGTCCGCACTTTTTGAATTCTAAAATGGTAACCCTAGATAAAAGAACTTTTATTGGTCCTCGTTTTAGCGCTGCTTAGTAAAAGTAAACCACTATTGCTTTAGGGGTTTTTAGTGTGTGGGATAGGTATGTGGTTACAATGATAAGGGGAAAAGTTGAACTAATAATCGCCCTCGCCAACCTGTTCCTTTTATCCTCTATACATAAAACGTCCACACTGAAAACCAGTAGTCATGGGTCTCTATTCGATACTTGACACAAACTGTTTACAATTTCTTCTTTTTTCTTCTTTTTTTCCCTCTCTATTTTACATGTTATACAGTTGTTTTTAGCGACGAAATAAATTCTTTCTTTCTTTCTTTCTTTCTTTCTTTTCTGTCATTCTTATAGTCAAGGCACCTGATGGTAAGTAGTCACAATCGCCCATGGACCAGGGTAACATCAACGGCACCACCGATGCGATGCTGGCCTGGAAAGAAGGAAGCACGAACGAAAGTATTGGCTATTAAGCTCCCAGCCAGAACAGAAGTCGTTTTGCGGCTGATTCCGAAGAGGGTGGTAGCTAGCCAGCTAGTCAGCGCTACCACCATGCAATGGCCTTCTTCTGTCTCCTCTTGTGACCATTACCAGCAACAATCAATAGAAGTAAAATAACTATCACTAACATTCTCTGCCCCGGTCTTCATATCTACTGACAAACGGTTCAACTAACATTCTTAATAGCATCCTCTGCTAACTGTTACCAACTGCTAACAGTTGTCATGGGCGGCAGCAGAAGGGAGATGCTGCATGCTCGTTTGCTACCTAAATTTCATAAAAAAGTACTCAAAACATTCATTTCCAGTCCATTAACATTTAATGCGCGTTTCTTTTTACAATGTTGGAAATGTTAAACGCATAACTGGATTGGCGAATTTTTTATATATACATATAAGGTTATACAACAAACAAAACTATCCAACTATTTAACATGTCTAAAGTACACAAATGCTTGTGAAATTCTCTCGTTAGCGGTCACCCTTCAACTTCTCTTCTAACGTAACAGGCCTAACTTTGCCTATCATTTACAATTCACATGTAGGACTAACAACAATCTCATTAGGCACACTAATGCCTACTCTAAATGTGTCTACTTTGTCGCCGCGAATCCCTAATTACGTCCGGTGATACTTAAAAATGAGGACACCCTATATTTATCGTGCGTGGATTTAATTGTAAAATAACCGTACTCGTAATAATTATAGTAAGTGTAATGGATCGATGTATTTACATCGAACTCATCGGCGTGTCCCAACTAGTCGCTATGCCAAGTCGTTCATTCGTACATCAATCAATTATCAGATCAAAAATCGGTGGAAGTTCAAACAAACATTCAGACAATTGTACCCCTAAGGCATGAAATATGAGAAAATCCGTTTCAGCTGGAGTCATCCACGCATATTCTACTTTCGTACTGGATGTCATCTTTATAGGTCCAGTTAGTTTTCGAGATTTAGTGGTTACTCAGTGTTTTGTCGATTCTATATTATGAAAGATCGATAAGCCCGTGTGCGATGATCACAAAACACTAAACAAGTTTTACTAAGTTAGTGCGTTCAACATCAAAGGATTCTTCCCCACCTATCATCAGCTAAGATTGTTGTCAAACACTATCTTAAACCATTATAAAAAATCACTAAACATTCCAATAGCTTACTTTATCAGTAGCCCGACCCCAACCCTTGGACTAGTTGGACCCAGCCTGCAAAGTGAGGTTTGCCCTGCCCCGGGTTTGATTCTTAGCCAGGAGAGACTTATATGTAACATACAAACGTTTGTTCTTGGTATATTGCGTTATTTGTATTGTCCATGCCGCCCGCGACACAGGAAGTCCTCGTGCGAGGGTGAGTGTAAGCGTTAAATAACTTCCGCGTCTTTATTTTTCTTCATATCCAAAAGGTCAGTGACCTTTACAGGCATGAAAAGTCATTCCATTATTTTTTGCCAGAATTTTTCTTGTGTAATGTAATATAACCCGTCCCTCGACACTTGATTCCGGTGTCGAGCACATCTGCAAAAATAAAAGACACGTCCGCGAAGCTGATAGAAAGAGCCGATGGGTATTCTTCACAACTGATCCGAAAACCATAATGTTATTAACTCCGACTCGGTTAGTGTCACCAAAATTTCGATTTATAACAGGATATTTTTTTTTAATTTTCCGTATTTGTCACACAACTGTCAATAAATGTATATTCATTTAACATAATTTGGGGAATTGAGAATAAGTATTAATAGAAATATCCATTATTTTTAGAATTTTTGTCTGTGTTTAAAATCGCATCAACCCAAAACTACTGAATTGAAATCAACGGATTGAAAATGTATTCATAATCCGTATCTTCAGGTAACATTGAGTTTTCATTTCATTAAAATTTATTTACTTTATCAAAAGTTGTTACAATGTAAACAATGGTAATGTCCAACGTGTACGCGAATGAAGTCTCGGGAACATTTAATTTTAATTAGGTATAGTTCACCGTTTATGAATATTTTGATGTTAGTTGATTTTCACGTCGCTCTAGTGAAAGTGACACCTGGTTTAGCCTATTATTCATCTTCATATTATTGAAATTATGCTTTCCTTCAATTATTAAGGCTCTTATGAAAATAAAATAGGTTATTTTAATACCTTAACGCTTCTTTCAAAACGATTTAATGTCATAGATAACAATAATGGTTTTATGGACAATATTTTACCACAACGTTCTATACAACAGTGGACAGACAAGTAGTGAATAGAATGTGTTGTAAATGATTTATTTGACATTTTTTCAGAATATATTTGTCCTAACTTCCTTAAAATTTATTGCTGGACCCCTACTTCACCTACCTCAATGACACACCTAGGTACGATGTTTCTCATTTATAACGCGATACCTATTCAAACAAATTTCCCATGAGAGACACGTGTCAAAGCCTTTATTGTGAGCCACGACAAATTTATCTCTCACTGGAGTTTTATAAAATATCTACCGCTATGAAGAGCCCAAAAATATTTAGCAATTACAGCTTTACAAAAACGCCATCTAGCGTGCACATGTAACACTATTTGCCGAGTGATGTTGGACAGCGCCATCTAACGTCAACTTCAGTAGCTTTTTATACTTTACAAACGCTGTCTAGTAACGACGCATATTTACTGCCATCTGTGCAGCACTCACAGAAACGGTTAGTTTTTAGACTTAGAAACTGTTTTGCAATCTTGTTCAGAGATGGCACTGTTCTAAAAGTTGTAAATTTACCATATAGATGGCACTATGACACTTTATATTCTGGTAGTTTCGGCTTTTATTGATTTTGAAGTAGCTTCGGATCTTGTAGCGTAGCAGTCCCTCTGGTGAATAATTATGAACACCTTGTACTGTTTTCCAAATGGTGTACTATGAAGGATTATTAATTTATAATAATATTAGTACCGTTTGAAAGGTCCTGGGTTAAATTCCCAGTGCGGTGGAAATTTGAATGATGAGTTTAAGTTTCTGTTATCGGTCTGGGTGTGTTTTATACGTGTTGTGTGTTGTTCATGATACTCACAACACAGAAATCCTGATGTGGAGCTATTTAGCTATTATTTATCTATTTATTTTAGCTAGCTATTTTATTATTTAGCTATTTATTTTAGCTAGCTATTTATTTAGCTATTTAGAGCGGTATTTAATATTATTGGCTTCAACTTATCAATGGCCCACCACTAAGCACGACACTCTTCGTATACAAGCCCTAGCGCATACTCCACCACACTGCTCCAATGCAGATTGGTGGAGGGGTTATTGGCTAACCCAAGTATCGTATATTTATGCCGTTCGTAGGCCTCCATCAGGGCTTAAGGACTGCTGCCTAATGATAACGACCGGGACCAAAGGCTTTACGTGCCCTCCAAAGCATGAAAGCGTTCAAGAAATTTAGCCTCGAATGGTCACCCATCCAACTGCCAACCGCGCCCGCTGTTTGCCTTACTCGGTCGATTACTTAATATTATTAAAAAATAATAAGAAAGCACATAGAACGGCACTACACATAAACAAAGGCATTGCACAAAGAGATAGAAAATAAAAATTGTTGGCAACAAAATAGTTTAACGGATGCAGCCGGCAGCGCGCGACACTATTAAGGTCACCGCAAATGAGATAACTCCACAAATTAGTTCCAATTACGAGAAATGGCCGCTTCCCGCCAGAATTTCCCTAAAATATCCCGTACGGTACGTAATCTATACTAATATTAAAGAGAAAAGTTTTATTTTTTTAAATGTAAACTGTGGTACTCACGATTTTGACCGATATTTCGAGCATGACTGTTCACACTGTCGGCGAAAACTCGCTCTAGTTGGTCGCTGCCGATAGTTGTTTACGACGCGAATCTAGACGCTCTGTAATACCTAGAACCTTGTTTGCACCTCGTGTGAAACTTGTATCCTAGATTGTTAGCGAGTTGCTGACTGTCTCTGCTTGTTAAATGTAGCGTCAGCAAAAAAAATATAAATTTTAATATTTACGAATATATCCCAGCAGTGATAGTTAAGAGGAGCGTGGTTATCTATAGCCTGTACCCCTCACATTGTGAGAGGAGACCGAATCCAAAAGTGGGATAATTTTACGGGATAAAAATAAATTTAATATTTCCAGGAATCTTTGGAAATACAACCTAAAGCTCTACCAATGCCATTTTATATATCTCGGATTGGCCGAGTTAATAACACCATCGTCAGACATTATGTGGGCGTATAGCTAGGGTAATCGAGCAAAAGAAATAGCGTATGCACAAGAATTACGTTTTATTACTTTTTTTTAACAATTTTACTTTACACGGTCATAGTCACACCGGGTAAACGAAACGAATAACAGTCCCCAGAGGAGGAACCGATCTCTAAGACGGTCAAATGGTAAGTGTCCTCTCCAACCAGCGCCCCTCCACCACCTAGGCTCTGCTGTAGCACGAAGTTAGCCAAATATCGACGTCATCGCGACGGTGCTGCCATCTATCGGAACTCGTGCTGCGTTTCGTTTAGCATCCATACTAATGACCGTCTCCGACATATAAAAAATATAATTCTAGTTGTCTTACACAACAAAAAAAAAAACAAAAAAAAATTAAGCTTACCTACACTTTTTAAAACGCGATAAAATACAAAATTAACAGATTGAAGAAACTACTCAAACATTGTTCAAAAGTACTGTACGTAATGTTTCTGCTGACGGTAGGTACAACGTTACCCGCAAAGCATTTAGTGCAGCAAATAAGTAACGCTAACAATTCCATCCCTTTGAAACTTTGCCTTTTGTGTCCACCGTACCTACTACCTAATTATGTGAATTATGGTTTCGATGTTTAGATGTTTGACGTAACATTTCAGTGGATGGCCAAATTGTTAAGGGCATAATTCGGATTTTTGTATTTTGGGCTTAGCTGCATTTTGTAAAAAATATTTGTAAAGAAAATAGATGTCACTATTTAAAATAATTATAAATTATAATTGTTTTAAATAGTGACGTCTTATGAGTGACGATCTTTTTTTTCTCTTGTTTAGATTTCTAATACAGAACCACACTCACGCAAACATATGTATTATACACACACACGCACGCACTAACGCTAGTTACACAACATAACAAATTAACAACTTCGCCGAACAAAACAATACTTTACTAATTAAAGTTTCTCATTTTAAGGGGCATTGTACTTTTATGCATATTTGAAAAATGAAAATTCTTTATACCAAAACCATGCTATTAAGTGTAATGGGGGATACCCAGAAATGTATGGGGGAGCACTTAGAAAGGATTAAAAAGTTTATCGATTTAATAAATCGATTCCACGGGGACGTTTTATATGAGTAAACTACGCGCAAATATAATATTTTGATTTTATAAATACCCTTTACTATGACTGGGTATTATGGATTTATTTACGGTAAAAAAAGTTTCTGTAACCTGAAAACTAGCACAACGTCTTGAAATTTTTAAACGACGTATTTTCCCGAGAAATAGGACACAACCCTTATTTTTATTATAATAACAGATTGTTATGTTAGTAAAATCCTCAAATGAAAGGTACAGGGAAATCTAAGCCTTTCTACATAATCCGTAATCGAAAATAAACATAAAATGATTGCCCTCATTGGAGATACAATTTGGAACATATTTTATTATAATCTCTGGATAGGAGGTTACTTTTTTTACAGACTTCAAAAACGAAAATGTCAATTCAAAATATTATAATCTGTGTATCAGGACTTACACGAGCTCAGGATGGACTAGAGTAAGGTTTATTATTTTATTGGCTGAATAATTTGTTGGCTGGACGGATTTGCAATACTGGCCGGTAAAAAAAAAAGATGTACGGTGTGGAAACAGCGAGTGGCGACATTAATGCGGGAATGCAAGTGAGGAGATCTTTAGATGTAAAGTCTAGAAAATATGTAGATATAGGAGAATATTATTATAATTTATCTTAATATATATAAATCTCCTGTCACGATGTTTGTCCGCGATGGATTCCTAAACTACTTAACCGATTTTAAATTAAATTGGCACACCGTGAGCAGTCTGGTCCAACTTGAGAGATAGGATAGCTTAGATCTCAATTTATAGTCGCAATATTATTTTATTGCAAATTATTTATCTATTAATTACAGAGCGGTACGAAGTTCGCTGGGACAGCTAGTAGTGTACTATATTTACAAACGAATTATTGCTCAGACTTCTTACATTCATTTAATCTTAGTCAACAATAAAAATTTAGATTACATAAAAAAAACATTTATGACAATTTTATAATAAAGTAAAAAGAACAAGCGTAATTTACCTGCATCATTGTAATAAAAACTGGTACACCGTAGGTATACCATGGGACTTCCTCGACTGATAAAAACTTTTGAAAACACCAAACTTAATGTTCCCCTCGGTGAAATTACTCAAAGTTTCACTTGAGCGAGAGAATTGGCGACGGCGAGAAGCGATTAAAAGCTTACAAAAGGGACTTTCTCAAAATATAATATAGGAACTAGGTACGGTAAATAATACTTAGATACGTACCCCACTATTAAAAACACACATACACAGCATGCGGCTTTTCGTTACGTGACGATTTCTACTAAATCGCACTACCCGTAAGCCGCGTAAAGGACCTTCGTTCCAAAAACTAGTTCTTAAGCTCCCACCGAGACACGACAAATCGTTTGGCACATGACACCTGATTCAAGCCAGAGCGTGGTAGCTTGCCACCGGGCTACAGCCCTACCACCAATCGAGCTAACGTTAATGTAGTAATAAGTTTTATGTATAAATACACTAATATTAATTTTAACTTTAAGTTTTAATAAACACACTCGTCCACGATGGATGCCGTGGCAATCTATTATTAAGACTACACTTAGCTTATAATTATGTTAATGGTTTCAGAAATGTACATGTATTATTGTAAGTTTTGTTAGTTGTCCTAAATAAATAAATAAATAAAAAATTAAATGTGGCACTCGGAGACTGCCGCGGTAAAGCTATTGCATAGCATTTTTTATCAACTTATGCAATTATAATTATTAGAAGTTATATAGTTATATCAGAACAGCGCCATCTAGTTTGTAGAAAACATACGTACCATACCTTAGTATTAAGGTACTAGATGGCGCTGATTGGGGGTGTTAGATTTTTTCGTTACGGAATTTCTGGATTCGGTCCCCACGCTCAAGGCCCGCGATAAAAGCTATGCAATAGCTTAATAACCGAATATAGATAAACGTGTTTTCACTATTCTTACTAAGTCTAACTGGGTTCTAATCGCACAAGCGGGGCAGACTGACAAAAACTATTCAAAAAAAGATTATTATTAAATTAAATTTATTGACTAATAATAATTTGTTTTCTTTTTCAGGTAAGTAACCGGAGGGAATTACTGAAGGGCGTTTAAAGTACGTACCCGCCACTCAAGTTTTTGTTAAAATAACTCAAGAGGGAAAATTGAGGGTTGAAAGTACCCTTGTCAAATCAATCGTATTTTTCTACGGCTATTTAAAAGGAAATTTTTGATGTCGAACCAACAACGCATTGTTCTTACGCATCGATTGTATTTTAGTTATTTTAAAGATTTTATTGAACACAAAACAAGACAGTACCTATTGGTACACATTTTTTATCAAGACTAGTTTTTAGTTATACTAAGTACCTAATTGTAAATAATTAGTTATGTAATTAATTATATTGAAAATCGTACACACTATTAAAATTCTAACTGAACGATATTCGTACGTGGAGTATATTTAAGAAAAAGTATTACTAGGGGTATTTATTAACGCAACACATCCCCTAACAATGATATTTATATTTTTTGTTTGTTTGTCTGTTTGTCTTTGCCTTCATTTCCGCTAATCATAAACAGCTTAATGCGATTTTCACGTTTATTTACTCTAGTAAAGTTTAGGTTACATTTGTTTCAATCGGGTAATAAAAAATATGATCAGGTGTGAACTATTTTTCGAGGGTGGGTACCTACTTACATGTAGGTTACCGAAGCCATGCGACGGTGGTGGGTGTGTAAACAATACATTGGAAAAGTAAAGTTAATGCCGTGTCACACCGTTTATGTCCATACCGATACAAACAACATGAATACATTATGACGACCCCGTGGCCCGTAGCTGACCTTGCCTGTGAAGCGAGGGGTCCCGGTATCGATTCCCGGCCCGGGCTGGCATTTATGTCATAGATACATGTTTATTTGTCAGTGACGTGTTATTTATGTTATCTGTGCCACCCGCGATACAGCGAATCCTACTGCGGGAGGGTGTTATATAAGCTTTTATAAATATTACTTTAAATGACAAATTTCAGAGTCACAAAACTAATAAATAAAAACTACCCGCATATTGCGCGACAACGCGTGCCCAAAAGATCCCTGATTACAAAGTTAAATTAATTTTACTTAAATCCTGCACGTAACTCCAATATTTAAAAATTATACAATTAAAAGATTACTTACCAAGTGGTTTGATAAAAAAAAACTGCAAGCTTGGCTTCAACCCGTTAAGAACCCACTACAAGGCACGGGCTTCCAACTAAACTTACTAAAATTTACAACGGAGGAGGGCTAGAACACATTCCACCACGCTGCTCCATTGCGGATTAGTGGAGGGGTTATTGTCGGAAGCTTCGTTGCCGTCCGACGGCCTCCGACGTGGCCTAACGACTGCTGTCTAATGATAACCACCGAAACCGAATACTTTACGTGCCCTCTGAAACACGGAAGTGTTCAAATGTTTTCCCACTAACATAAATAAATAAAACAATACAAAAATAACAATAAATATACTAAAATAACAATAAATAAAACAATAAATTTGCCACTAGCGGTCACCCATCCACCTTCCGACCACGCCCGCTCTTGCTTAACTCATTTATGATCATTTAAGATCGACGCAAGCTGGCTATGAACGTATATACCATGTAGTCTGTCAAGCCATATTTGATCAGCTGGCTTTACTCCTTAAAGGGGAAAAGATCCGAGCCCAATAGTGGGAGTGGGCGTGGGTTGAGACCGAAACATCGGTATAAGTCACTGTTTTTAAATCTATTCTGTCAAAGTCCTCTTCATGTCAACTTCAAAGGGCTGTCTTCAAAAGCACAATGAAACGGCAAAAATTAGAATTGAAATAATAACGTGGGAGTGTGACGGATATGCTGCGGAGACGGTGGTGTGAGCAAGACAAAGGTATAGGTAACGCCAATCGATTAGGTTGCCATAGTAACGAAGGGTGCCAGCAGTTATAGTTGTTTAGTACTTACAATCATGGATTTTAATACTTTTTTGGTTGTATATTGACCTGAGAGATGCTTTGAACAATTCAAAGTGGACTTATATTTTAAGGAATTATTAGGAATATTAAAATAAAAGGAAATATTAGGAATAGATCGTAAAGAAGCTAATAAAAATGCCATAATATTAGTCCACTTTCAATTTGAAGATTTGCTGTGCCCACCGAATTGGAATACCATTTCTTATAAATGAACAATAAAAAAGTTTACTAGTAAAATTAAAAAAATAAATGAATCAGTAATAATACATTTAGTAAGATAGATAAAGTCTGTATTTTGTACACCAGAAATAAACACACGCAATGAATTTCTATACAAATAAATATGTTTCCAAAATTATCTTACCTTAACTTACCTTATATTAATTACCTTGTCGCTAAGGAGCGATCTCTTCCAGGCAAAACTAAAATTTTAATTCTTTTTAATAAAATAATACATGTATAGCATACTCGTACATTGGATTTTGATGTGGGATTGTGGGATTTTGATGTCTTTAAGAGTAGAGTGAATAGTTAATACGCTAACCATCTTTGGACATCATCGATTGTTGTCACGGATTAACTTAGCATCGGTATTAAAATTGGGAAGTCCTTCCTTGGCATAGGCCTTAACCAGCTTCCTTCAGTCCAGCAGTGTGATATTGAAAATATTACACGTAAACCCCGTTTTACGGTAGTTCGTAAAAGAGTAAGCGATATTACACCGAATATTTTCTCGCGAGTACTTCCCAACGTGTTCACTTGGCTTGCAATTTCAAATATCGAACGTTCATAAAACGTGGAATACATTCGATGGCGCCACTTGTAAACGTAGATATTGCATTTCCACCTTACTATAACACTTGAGTTCGCTCGCGGGAAAATATACAAATTCATTAGCGGGTAGTACGTGCTTTCAAAGCTAAGAATAAAGAGGTAATATAGAGGTAGTGTAGAGATAGGATCGAAAGATATAGATTGTGTATGTGTGGTAAATTAGAAACTAAACCGTGTGGAAGTAGCGTTAGAGATTTAAACGTTACTTATTCGGCCCCACACTACGATTATGTGTCATGGGTGCAATGGACAGCATACGAGACAAGAACACTCACGAAGACCGAAAACAGTATGAATGAATGAAGTACATTCACTTCATTCATTCATACTGAACCAAAGAACCAATTTATAACAGCAACTATGCGAACAGAAATTTTAATGAAATTCAAAACTCACGAGATGGCAATTTTTCGCTGTCCCAAGCCCGCCATGAAAGTACGTCAGGAAACTTAGGTGATTTATATTAGTTTTTGTTCAAAACTAAACTTTAATTCAAAGCCATAAAGCTTATAGTATGTTTTATGTTGATGAGATTCTGAGAGTTCTCCGTATTGTTCACTTGACTCCCGGTAGAGATTAATCTTGGTCACGCACAACGCGTCATTCAAAGGTTTTTCACAACGGTCACTCCTTAATGTTGGGCCACACTAACGAAAACGTCAACGTCAACGTCAATGCCGAACATCGCGATAATTATTGCGATAAAATTAACGCGACAAAGTGAGTGGCTACACTTGACAAGTGTGGCCCCAACATTCGAACTATCGCCCAACGGCAAACGGCAATGTGAATGCCGTTGTACAATTATCGCGTTAAGTAGTGGCCACACCAACGTTAAACGTCGGTCATCGCGATAATTATCGGCGTTTCCCGTTAGTGTGGCCCCAGCATAAGAAGCAGACCGCGTCCAGTCGCACACGCTTACAGCTATTAATTAACTTGCAATGTTTGTACATACAAACATAGGTGTGTTGACCTTGACCTAGATTGGTATGTTAGGTTCAAATCTTGCAAGCTGAATTAAAACTACATACTTCCTCTTACGCTATTGTACGACCGCTCTGTTGCTTAACTCGGTTACTTAAACACAAAAAATTAAAATAGGAGCTCAGTGTCATTCATGCGGACGGAACAATTATATAATTATGTACTTTAGGGTGTTATTTCAATGCACGACAACATACAAAAAAAAAAGAAATTCAATAAAAATTAGTGAACCAATTTTTAGTTAAATATTTGTATTCAATTTGGAATCAGAGATGATCTCGACGCCACAAATTGATTTATTCATAGTTCTACATCGAATATTTCTCTAGAGGGTAACCATATATTTCAAATCAACTGTACAGTCTCTCATTTTGAATATCGAACGATAAAACGAACGCGTTGCACAGCGTACGGAAATGCCACTTGTAAGCGTAGATAGGTATTGCTTTAGGTTGTGTAGCAGATACTTTTTGATAGGTTGTACAAGGTGATCTTTCGTTTTATAACTGCCTGGTACTTACTCTAATGAGTTGTAGTTTTACAAACCGAATGAATATTTCCAAAATGGATGGTCATATAAGATAGGCCAGTTGCCTATTCCGAATTCTTCACTCTGTAGGAAGTCACGGAATAAAGAAGCGTGTTCTCTTTCACCTACAAAACCAGATAAATTTTGACAGCTACTTTTTTGATTTATGATTTTGCCTACAAAGTGTGACTGTAATATTTTTCGGTGTTGAGTGGGTGCTACTGCCCATAGACATCTGTAAAAGCTCAGATAGACGTACCTACGAATTTATGACGTTTCACAATAATCTGTCATGCCCCAGCCGGGAATCGAACTGGGGACTTATCGCTTACCAGGATCGCAGCGATACAAAGTCGTTAAAGGAAAAACGTAATTTCAAAGGACCTTTGTATTAGCATTCCGATTGTAAATTCGAAATTGTTTGCCTTTACCATTGGAAATTCTTCCGTTTTAACGGGAATACCGCTACGGTCCACAATTGAAACATCAAGAACAGAATGGTAACGGTCAGGGCGGTTCAAAGTGTCTTTCAAACTCAAACTCAAATCATTTATTTCATTTAGGTATTTTCAATACACTTATGAATGTCATTTTTTGCATTTACCACCGTTTCGCTAAGGTGCTTTTAAATTTTAAATCTTTGAGGAGAAAAGAAACGGCGAAAGAAACTCCTCGGCACATTTTTTGAAAAAAAAAAAAGCTTACAATTACATTACAGATTTTATGCCTTTGTGATCCCTAAGGGGTCTCCAGTTTAAAAGCAGGGTAAAATTTGTAAAAAGAAGTTATTTATTTTGCTGACATTTATAAACAAGTCCAAGCATAGCATTATTTTTTTTCTTTTTTCCTCTGCCTTCATTCCCGGCCGGCAACGCATCGGTGATCCCTTTGGTGTTACTCATAGCTATTTATATATCTCTGATCTCTCGCTATGTGTCTATCGGCTAAGAAACATGCAGCTCATTAATTAACGATTTTAAATGTTTCTTCTTCCTAATTTTTGTTTTAATGAAACACTATTTTATGATTAAACAGTCGAATATTTTTCTAGTAGCTTTTTATAACTCTACTGCTACTTTCAGTAAGTAATTACTAGCACAATTTGTTTAAGTCTAAGTGATCGTAGGAAAATTCAACGAAGGGGGAGGAGGGGTTGTTTGGGTAAAAAACTGATTTACGGTCAATATATAAAGTTAATATATAAAGTCAATATATAAGTCAATATATAAAGGGTTCGTGAAGCTAAAACTTTGAGAAACCCTGGTATACCTACTGGATGGACTGATAAATCTAAATGACTGTGTAATCCTGCCCATATTACATTCAGTTTGTCATATTGTTGTTTATTTGTTATTTACGGTGTAATTTTAAAAGACAATTATCTACCATGTGCTTAAAAGACAATTATCTATCAGTTATAGAAGCACCCTGTAGCGTTTGTAATGACACTGCCTGCGATGCGAGGAGTCCAGGGTTCGATTCCAGTTCGGGGCAGATATTGTGACTTATAAATGTTTGTTCTCGGATCGTGGGTGTGAGTGATGTGTTATATATTTTGTCCATGCCGCCCGCGACACAGGGAATCCTAGTGCGGGGGTAGAATTGTTTTGGCGCTTGTTTATTTCATTATCATCTACAATTTTATGCTATTACTAGTAAACCCGCCCTCGCTTCGCTTCGGGAAACCTGTCCCTTAGTAACCAAAAAACTTTAATATATCATACATATAAACTTTCCTCTTGAATCATTCTATCTATTAAAAAACTCCCATCAGAATCCGTTGCGTAGTTTTAAAGATCTAAGCATACATAGGGACAGAGAAAGCGACTTTGTTTTATACTATGTAGTGACTATATCTACATATAAATAAAACTGAAGTGTGTGTCTTTAATATAACTGTATTTTCTCAAACAAACTTTTAAAAATATTTGCCTGTTTGTCTGTCTTTCTGTTTGTCGAGGTTAATCTCTGGAACGGCTGAATTGATGTTAATGGGACTTTCACTGAAAGACAGAGGAGAAGTTATAGGGTAACATAATAATTATATAACCTACTTTTCCTTCCACTACTACTCTTTCTCACGGGAAAAACTGCCAAGGGAACGAAGTCGCGGGCACTGCTAGTTTATCATATAATGGATTTTGTTTTCATAATTTATATCCTCCTGAAATTGCCCAGTAATCAGTATTCATACTCGGTAATAACGACAACTCAAAAACAATAATTTCTGTTATTTCTGTTTATCTGTTTTAACACGCATCACGCACTACCCATTACTGAGTATTATTACATTCCAAAACCCGATCCGGTTACCGAACCGGTTAAAATTTTGTAGAGGCGAATGTCTTATTCCTCAAGGGTACCAACACATCTGTGACCGAGTTAGAACAAGACTTACGAACAACTACTATCGGGACTAAATATCACTAACAGTCTCTACCCAGTCGTCACATCTAGGTACTAACGAACTAACCAACTAACCGGCTGATTTTTTTATCTTTTTTTATTTTTGAAGTATTTTGTTCTGTTTCGGTATTAAACAGTCACACAACACACACTACTCATTACTAAATATTATTACATTCCAGAACTTTCAATACCTAAATTTAATTCGTGCAATTACTAATTTTGGTCTCATTGGACATTTGGACATTTAAATGCGTAATTTAAAACTTTTCCCATTTCCCCGAAAGTTCTACAAATTCTATTATAATGTGCGAGTGAGAGGGGTGGTGTGCGACAAGGACGCTTAGTGTGAAAAGGAGACCCGCCATTTTACTATGGGAAGTGGTACCAAATTGTCCAGCAATAAAACTTTGACTATTTTTAAGGTAATTTATTAGCTCAAATATAAATTTTATTTCACTTCGCTAGCTAGTTGGGTTCATGAGATATACTAGTTTAAAGATTACTCAATATCGCTATGTTGCCATATCAAAAACCCGTTTTTTGACATGGCAACATAGCGATGTTGTTAACGGCTTACGGTATTTTCTTTTAAGAAAATATAAGGTTTATTAAATTCTATCATGCAGCGCCTTTTACGATGCGATGACAATCCACAATTGCAACAAGCAGATACATTCATGATGGCTGCAAAGTACAAACAATTGTAATTAATACATTTTGTCTATAAAATCACTTGAACCAATTTAAAATCATTCTCAATAAATAACTTACCAATATTAGAATTAGTAAATATTACAAGAATCCGAAAAGGTCCTTTATTTGTAGCAAATGTTCTTACTAAAACTATTACGTTCTTGCCTCGGTGTAAAATATGTAAGTTTGTTGTGATGTACGTAGTATTATCATAATTTTAATGTGTACTTGTAGAAGCGGTGACGTAGTTTGACTTTCGTGGTGTTTGCAAAAAACCAATTTCGAATAAACTTCGTTTCATTTAATTTATTATGATTGTATTCATATTCTGATTCATTTAATATGCGAATAACTTAAGAAAACTGAGATTACGTAGTCAGTAGTTTAGGACACGGGAACTTGCGAGAAAACAAAACAGGGTAAAACAATAAGTACGAGGTTACATAGGTACTATTTCGGTACTAATCGTGAATTTATCTTATAACTTCTACTGTAAAACTACACATTCTAGTGTGCAGTAGTGCTTACATCTGACAGAAATAAGTGATTAATCTATTTTTTTTTACTTTGTATAAGTTACCGGTTAACTATGATCCCAACTGGTAACGTAATGTATCGTAGCTTCGTAGCCCTTCGATGGTAAAACGCATTAATAAAACTATATTCAATCTTGGCACCCATAGTCGACATGAACATCTATTTTGTTATTTAGGTATTAATGATTTTTGTAATCACTGATTCTATCAGTATTACATTACATTCAACTTTGATTGTCTTTTTTATTGTAATAAGTAATTAAGTACCTGTTTCCCTAGCCGTAGCAAAGATATTATTATATCGCCTACTCATTGCCAACCGAAATGGAAGAACCCGCTTCGTACTAGTTTTGAATCACTCCTACATTTTCTTAGAGTTTCCCTTAAAGATAGATAGAGATAATAATATATTTTTATACGTAGAAATTAATAACAAGAATCGCTATCATATAGAAGACATTTTATTAATAGAAACTAGTATTGTCTAGGTTAGAAAGTTAAGTAGAAGTAAGAATAAAGTACATCTAATCTGTAAGACAACGCAAAAGCTACCGTTACTTTGGACAACATACAGTAACATCACTTTCATGTTCTACTAAAATCTTCCAATAAAAAGTCAAACCAACTGTGGATTCGCCTGCTTATGTACGTACGATATTATACTTTGTAGCTGTAATATTGTCCAGTATATAGACCTGCCTTATCACTTATCCGCACCCCGTTTTGTTGTAATCTAGCACTAACAAGGGAGGGGAAGGAGCTCTTCATAACTGGCCACTCCAGGGTACAATTTTGTTACGGGCATGCGCTGTCCTTCCACAGCCAGTACGTACTAGCCGGCTGTTTGGCTCAAACGCATCACGGGTTTTCGAAAATTAAAAAAAAAACGTTCGAATAATTGTGAAGCCGGCGACATTATTATTTTTAATCTGTGTTGCGCGCGAAAACTTTTTGCTGTCAAGTGAATCGATTTTTTGCGGGGCAAAGATTATTGTAATATTCAGCATGTTGTTTGGTACACTCTTTATCTAGGTCAGTTACCTGTTGCGATACTATGGCGTAGGCGGCACGTAAGGATTCCCGTAGTATTTTAAAATAAATAAGTAAATGATATAATGAATTAATAGATCAGTAAAGTACTTAATTCACTAAATAATTTGCGTTTTAAAAAGTTAAAGTAACTAAGTTTAGAAGTAATGAAATATGAAAATCAATAAACTGTAGGTATTCATCCTTTGTTTTGCAGGAACATTTTTGATGTTTTTTTTCCAATATTCGTGCTTAACAAAGTAACTAGTTTCCAACAGGCCAAACTGTAACCTATGCTAGATTTAATGATTGGTATGAAACACGCAAAGGGCATTAGGCACTTACATACGATACATTGCTACGGAAAATATTGAGTTATGGTGACTCACTTACTGAATACCTATTTGCAATAATTGCTTTTACAATTTAAAATCAATCATTTTATTTATTTAAATATTTAATAAGTTTATTTTTTATATTTATTTTCTATTTACTAGCATCGACGATTTTTCATCGAGTGTGCGTTTGTGTGTAAATAATAATCGCGGGATTTTCGTGACTGTTGGTGGGATTTGGTGATTGTTGGAGGGATTTGGTGGTTGTTCGCGGGATCGTTGTTCTTTGCTGTTAACTTTATTTGTTAACCTGTGGTTGTTAATATGCAAGAGTGTAATGTCTGAGGGTTCACCGAGAAACTTGCCGGACGTCTCAAAATGCAAAACGCAAGACATGTGGGCCGCTATGACTAGGTCCATCGAGATACTCGTCGCCTTCTTCGAATATTATGCACAGAGGTAAGGTCTTAAAATAATATCTATCATACCTACTAACAATAATTATAATACTGTTTATTTTCTGCCTATAATTTATATAGATGTAATACTAATCATTACAAACCCACTGTAATGCATTCGCAGTAATCGAACTTCGTTACTATTATTTCAATGAAAATCGACAATAACAATTTTTATGTAAATTATAATAATTTATTTAATATATTTGACACCAAAAAGACAAGAGACTGAATACTAAAAGCATTTTGTCTCTCCTTTGGTTTGCATTTCTGACATTTCTGACTTTCACCATAAACGTAATCCGATTATTAAAATATTAATTAACAAAATAAAAATAACAGGTACTTTGAGAAACGGCTTACTTTACTACTTTGATCTTTTGAGAAATATAATATACTCGTATATTAATTACGTAATATGACTGTATACATTACGCAAGGTATCCATTTCTACGAGTAGTTGAGTATATCTTTGAAAGCCTCGCCAAAATTAGTATGATAGTTGCCGGGATTACATACTGAGAAAACAGGCTTTAAAAGGATTATCCCTTACGTATAACGGCATGTACCTACTCGTAAACTCTAACAAAAACGCCCATAAAGTTAGGTGGATATTGAAACATACGGTCCCTAGTTCTCCATAAATGTCTTGTCATAAATTTCAATAAAACCTGCTAAACTCATAGTGCTTTTTCGCTTCCTATATGGATATAAAATTTTCATATCGATATCCTTCTTATTTTATTTGTATTTTATTAGATAAAGCTATAGCGTAGCTTTAAAAGTAAACGGGGGATTTTTTTGTATTGTTATGGTCATGCTGCTTGACTCAATTAGGCGAAAATAAATTTCCGCCTCGCTGGGAATCGAACCCAGGACCCTTGGACCGGCGATCCGGCGTGTTAAAAATTGCACCATATGGGTCGTCAAAATAAAATGATAGATAAAAATTTAAAAAATAGTATATAAAATAAATCATGATTGTTTGCAAAATCACTCTATTCCATTCAGTGCTCAAAGTGCCGTTTAATTCTAGAAGAGCACTTATAGAAAAATCTTAGCTCAGGTCTGTGGATCCATTTATTTTTATTTAGGTACTTATGTTTTAACTGTTGTGGACTTAACTCGTTCCTTTATTTGTTTAGTTCAACGAGACATAGGCTGCAGATAACTTCTGCAGTCGTTGAAACAAACACAGATGAAGTCAAAGGAAACTTCTTGGCTTTAGATATAATTTACAAATACACAGTTAATAAAAAATAGTAATAGATCATGTTTTTTATTTTAATATTACAAGAAATAATCTCCATTTTTTAAGCTTTTTGGTAACTTCGATTGTAAGTAATTTTGACTGTTATTACGGAGGGATTTAAATCCCTGTTGAGATTACAATATTATTGAATATGTGATGTATCTAAAATGTTTAATGATACACTTTTATTTGTCAAATAGTTAGTTGAAAGAATCAAGTCAATTCAAGAGTCTTACTTAACCTGTACTTAAACCTATTTAATTGAAAAAATATTTTCTAAATAGCTATAAGCCTAAACAACCTTGTCCCGATTTGATTCTTGTGCTAGGCCGGTCACAATAATCGTGGGCGACAGCGGAGGTGTGGTGTTGCATGCTCGTTTCCTATCTTAAGTCCATAAAAATAATACTTAAGAAGGTAAAATAATAAGGTGTAGTGTAAGAAAATACATTAAAAAATACATGTATTACATTAGAAAATAAATCTAATTGGAGTTTTACAAAATTATTAGATTCCGAGAAAACCTAGTTTTTCCAAACCTAAGGAAGAAAAAACTGCTCAAATCCCTGTCTGTGGTAAGTCCTGTAGTGGTTCGCTACAGATGCGCAAAAGTTGTCGTTTTGACAGCTCACAGGATATGTGTAAAATTAAAAAGATCTCACATTTTTTTCGAGAGTGAAATTAAAATTGCATTTAATACGAACCATTCAGCTAACTGGATTTTACTACTTATGCAAATATGTAACATAATTTCAGCTGTATCACCTAGAATTTCTTGTATATTTAAATAGAAGTAATCCCAAAGCGGGTTTAGCTAGAAAACTCATTACCAAGCGCCCTGTTAGCGCTTTCTGTTTCAAAATGCTTGTACAGTGCAACCTCAATATAACAAATCGGAAGGGACCAAGTAAATATTCGTTATATCAAGAAATTCGTTGAACTGAGTTTTGTTATGTTGAGGTTAGGTTGGTCTAAAATTCGTTATAAAGAGGTAAATAAATATTTTTATTCACCTCAACATTACAACATGTTATAGCGAACAACTTCTACTAATAAATGATAACAAATTTTTATCAAATAACTGTTTGTATTTTAAGAATCAACAATGTGGGCATAGTAGCTTAATCTCAATTTTGTTCATCTTAATTAGAAAAAAGTCATAAATAGTTGTCTGTTTACCACAGTGTTTAGAAAGAAAGAAAGAAAAGTTTATTTTGTAAGTTCGATACTTCGACAGAGATAACATAATAATAATTTTACATTCCTTTCTCCTGAAACCTGTCTCGACATGAATCACATACTATGAGATTAAGAGTCAAACATTGGTGGGAATAGGTGGGAACTTTATATAAAGGTTTTGGGGTGACAAAATTCGTTAATTAGAGGTATTTATACTTTTTCTTGATAGTTGAAAATTCGTTATAAAGAGGTTATTCGCAAAAAATGTTCGCAATGTAAAGGTATATTTTACATTGACTCTTATGGACAATTCAAGGGGATTACGAAAAATTTGTTAAATCGAGGAAGTCGTTATATTGAGGTGCGTTATATTAAGGTTGCACTGTATTATGCTAAATTTATGATTGACGATCTTTTTGAATCTCTGTACGTTCATTGTTATTTCTGTAATCGTGTGTTTATCTTAGAACCCGCTGTAAAACTAGGTTTGATCAACATTATGTATGGCTTTTATATGTGAAGAGAAAAACGGATCCCTATTAATATTATTATTATGCCTAAGCTGTCTGTCTGTCACATGGCTCTATATCTTGAACGGGAATCGGAAGACATCTGAAATTTCCACAAAATGGGAGTTAAAAAGTTAGTTTTAAGTAGGTAATAGAGGCTAACGTTCGTCTCTTCGTCCAGAATAGTATCAGCACCCGCCACCGATAATGAACTTCGCTGAACATTCAATCTCTTTGTGATTTCAAACTAACAGCAGAAGCACGAAGAGAGTAGCATCATCAATATTGTCACAGTAACCTCAATGTTACGAATGGACCGAATGAGTCGTGTTAAGACTCCTTTCAGCGCCCGACGGGAACACAATGGCTTTTATGCATCAAAAGATGGCCGACCCCAGTTTAGATAATGGCTTCTTTGGACAAAGACACGGCCGACATTTATTGTACACTAGTAACCAGCCTTGCTTCGCTTCGGTAAAATCAATATAGGGCTTAATAAAATTGTAGCGTAATGCTAGATCGTAAACAGATAAGGATATAGACATCTGATGAGCGTGGAAAACATGAGACGGCACGAGAATTTACAATTCTATGTGGCACAAGAAAACTTCGACATCAGCTGTCACATTTGCTTGTAATCAACTGTGCTTTCCTTTAAAAAACGGCATGAAAAGTGAGACAAAAACAATATCATTCTGTCTCGTTTTCTTTCGTGTCATTGGCGTAAGTTGTTTCTTTTCTTCCGTGAGTACGATAGGTGGCATCCAGAGGTCTATACTCTTCTATATCTAACTTCTTTATTTTTTATTATTTTTTGTTACAGCGGCCACACTAACACGCTTCCTGTGAAAAATTGAGGTCTACCTATTTCCGTTTAAGATACAGAGCCCTCTGATAGACAGACAGATAACACAGGCATATTAACAGGGTTCCGTTCGTTCCTTTGAATACGGAACCCTAATTTTTTTTAATCCGACTGGCAGTTCCAAACTTTGCGTTCACACAAACACACTCTTCAGCTATATTATTATAGATTGTGTCTTGTTGTAGTGAATTATAGTACTATTTATTAGCAGGATGGCAAAGTATATTATTATTATTAAAACTAATGAAAATTACTAATGCCTGGGAAGCCGTGATAAACGTGACTGAGACTATAATAATCTCCAAAAGATGTTCAAACTTGAGCAGCTGACGTAACTAGTTAGGTCCCAAGAATCCCAACGGTTGTAAATATTTGAGTAATCTTAAAGTTATTATTATGCTAATTAAACGTTCCTAATGTTAGATTGCAAAACTTAAATTTTCAACAAGCCACGCATACTAATACAGTACGCGACGAAGGTTAAACTGATGTTAACTTGCACTACTCAAATATTTTCTCCCAACTAAGCGGTTTACATTAGGTATATTATCTTTTGTTTTAGTCTATACAGATATGCCTGCTGAGGAGTTACTTCCGCTGTTTCTTCTCCTTGACTCTAAAGCACATCCGCAACGGTAAGTAGTAAATAAAAAAAGACGCATGACGTATATCAAAGTTGTACCTACCAAAGTAGATACCTAAATTATTCAAATGAATTTAAATTTGCTTACGGGCTCAGTTAAAACTTGTTTAAAGATTCTACATTTTATTAAGTTAAGGTATGTTATAATATTTTAACATGTTTACTGCGGAACAGGTATACGTCGTGTTTTTTTCATTACGAAAATTACGACGGCGCAACGAATGTGTTAAAAGTAATATTACAACATACAATTTACAAATTCTGCCTATTTATTGTCGCGAAACGTGTCAATCTAGTTACGGGACGCAATTTGTCAACTACACTAGATACCCAGTAACGCTGTCATGCAAAATCTGCCCTAATCACGTTGACATTAAGTTGAAGTTGGTACGTCAGTTCCCTGCTATAACCCGGGTAAGCGTTGTTAATGGACCGGACTATCCGGGTGGCATCTGCGATACCCGGGTAGGGAATTAGTAAGATTAATTTCAGTAAGTTGGTTTTCTCGGCATGTTTATTCAACGAAACAAATATTTTATTTAATAAAAAGGGGAATAATGAAGCTTAATTGGATGTAATTATTATTTATCGTTGTCTTTTGGCTGGTGATTACTTTTATCAAATAAAGGATTACGATTTTAACATTTTTGTATTTAATCAATCAATCAATTAATATAAAACTTCCGTTACTGAGTGACTGACAGACAACGCACAGCCGAAACTTCAGAACGCAAGAAGCTGAAATTTGGCATTTGTGTTCCTTGTGGAGTGAAGGGGAGCAGTAAGAGAGGGTTTTTGGAAATCCCCCCTAAGAGGATAAAATGGTGATCAACTGAACCTTTTAATTCCATAATGGAGTCACTTTGAATCTTTTTATGTATCTATACCTATAGGTTCCTCAAGTGAGCACTAAGAAAGGATTTTTGTAAATTGGCGGGCGAAGCCACGGGAAAACGCTAGTGAAATGATATAGTAAACTGGACTGGACAGGGACTGTTAGTGATAGTTAGTCCTGTTAGTAGTTATTAGTACAATAATAATTATTATTAATTAATAATCGTTATTAAGAGTCTTGTTCTAGGTCACAGATGTGTTGCTACCCTTGAGGATTGAGACGGTCGCCTCTAAAAACGTTTAAGCGGCTCCACTGAATATTCATATCATAATACATTACCAAGTTACCATAACTTTGGACGGGTTACCAAACGATACAGTGAATATTTCCGCTCCGTTAAACTTCACAGAGAAGTGAAATAAAAGCTCAAAGTTATGACTTTGAAATTTTATAACCTTGTTATTTCCACCATTTCTTAGAATATAGTTATACTCGATGCTACTCCGACAGCAGCGGCTCTCAACCTTTCTTATCCGGAGACTTTGGATTCGTTATTATTTGCAGGGAGCACAAGGTTGAAAAATAAACCGTATAAATAAAACACCAATCAAATAAGTCACCAGTTCAAAATATATTTTTAGTTACTGTTGATAATTCAGTCTGCATCACTCATAATAATAATAATCATAATTTTTATTGCATTATACAGGTACAAATTCTGTCTAGGCACATAACATTCCTCCGTATATGCCCAAGAGGCGTGCAAATTTTTAATAAGATTTTTAAGCTTGCATCTTTTGTACAAATTTATCTGCGGATCTTATTTCTGTGCTTGCGGACCACGGGTGGTTCGTGGATCACTGGTTGGGAACCGCTGCCTTACGAAGATGCCGCATAGCTAAGGTAACTAACGCTTCGCTTGGCTTTTGGTTCTTCCTTGTTAGCTACGATCTGGAGAATTTGTTTTAAGTTGGGTGTAGCTGATAGCCTGAGACACCTTGGTGTTGGTGAAGTCGGATCTACCCCATTTACGGTCCATCACATGGCACAGATCTCCTCATGAGGAGGCCTAGAGCATTTTCCACCACGCTGCTCCATTAAGATTGGTTGAGAGAGTATAAGTAAGGTTAAGCATTATTCATTGGAGGAATAGTGATAAAGTTACTGTTTATACCGAGCCAACACACGTCGTAAGGACGCTGCCTTAGAAAAGATTTGTGGATGCCTCAAAGAATTACCTGGGCCTGGTCGCAACTAATTATGGTATGAGTCTTTCTTTCCTTATTTTTCTTTCTTAACAGATAAAATCTTCAAAAATATACATACATCTCTATGAAAAATTTCCGGGTTGTGTGAGATATTTACAGTAGGTAAGATAAATCCCCTCGGCAGTCATTATTCTTGTAAAAAGTCACTAACATACCTATACAATATCCTTGTCTCCGAGGATAATAATTGAGAAGAACCTGGATCATGTAAACGCAAAGTTGCTTCAGCTGATTCCTCACCGAAAAAATCGGACATTATGCAATGCAGGATAATTCCCCACAGGAACTTCAAGTTTCTGCCACATATAAATCGCTTTACCTTTATGGTTGTTTTATGGAAACCCATAATGAGAAGACATTAATGACGGTGCGATTTCGTTGATTTTACTGCACATAAAACGGGTAACAACGCGTAACCCTACAGAGCGGTATTACTTGTAATAAATTTATAGGAAATCAACGTCCGCTGTGCCGAAATATTGCGTTACCACATCACGTGTTTCTGGAGATAAATTGTTTTCTTATGGAAGTCCATTTGTTTGGTACGCAGCTGTTGTGTCTAAAGACATGACTGTGTATCTTTTCTCTGATTATATTATCATCCAAGCTATTTGGTAGGACAGCCTGGGTTTGGTATTCAGTTTTTTACTGAGGGTTTCGTCGTCATAGTAAAATGTACGTTATCCGCGATGAGTTTAAATCATGCTACAAATGTTTCACTTGTGATCTTGGTCGGCTGCGAGATTGAGAGCCAATACTTTCTTCGTTTCCTCTTCCTTCTTCCTTAGCCAGCATCTTTGATGCCTTTGGTTTAACTGATGCCTTTGTGCGACGGTGACCACTTACCATTGGCTAGCTCGTCTGCTCGTCTGCTCTTTTGCTGGCCATTAATATAAAAAAGATATTACTATTCTCAAACTTAGATTCAATTATACCAGAAATTCTTCAACAAAAGTTACCTAGCTACTCTTTAAAAATTATCTAAGTGCTCCGCGCGGCAATTAAGAATTAAATTGCCGTAATTACACAAGTACTGTGAAATAATACCTCCATTCGAAATATTCCTTTGGACTCTTAAGTTCCTAAGTTCTCTTGTTAATTTTTTCTCAAATTTAAACTATCGTGGGCGTAGTCTTATTATCTAAACGACCAAAGACCAGCCAGCAGCCTGATAGTTAGTGGTCACTGTGGCCTACGGGCATCTGTAGTGTTACTGAGCCATCACCGATGCGTTGCTGAAGAAAAAAAGAGGAAGAAAAAGACTATTTGCTTTGCCATAGTCTCGTCGAGCAGGGTACGCTTGCAGGAGTGGTTAACTGCCGAACTACATTAATTACAGAATGCCGCACATACCTGGCTTCAACTGTGGCCCACGTGAACACTGGCCTCTTCAAATATCTGAGGAGGCCTAGCGCATACTCTACCACGCTGCTCCAGAGCGGATTTTTGTTAGTGGCCAACACATGCGTCGGAAATTTTTGTGCCGCCCGAAGCATGGCTTAACGGTTTTTATCTAATGTTAACAACCCGGATCGAAAGCTCAACGTGCCCTTCGAAGCACGGAAACGCTCTGGTATTTTTTTCCATTAGCGGTCACCCATCTAACAACGGACTCGTGACCTGAGCCGCGCTACGGGGGCTTTTGAGGAGAGGTTAGCTTAGGCTAATGTTAAGGAGGCCCTTACACCCGTAAAAGGCTAAAGGTCAAAGGGAAAAATTGCCAAATTACTAAATCACTTGAACGACCAACCCAGGCGGTGCAAAATACTATTTTTTATCCGGTTATAAATTTACCCGGATAGCTACCGGGACTATAAATCATAGGTGTATTGTACACATGAACCCGGTCTAAAGGTAATTAAACACAAAAAAATCAAATGCGGGATTTATCGGGTGTTTTATGCTCGGGTACATTTTGAAAGGGATTTACCTTGTTAATATGCATCGAAGAAGATAATATTTATAAAGGATTCAGAATAAAATAAATTTTAATAAATTATATCCCCATTTTCAGCGTTCCGTATCCAAAGGCTCACTACGGGAACTCCTAAATCTGCTGGTCGTATCTCATGAACTATATACATAGGTAACCACTTAAACTTTTTACAGAGTATATAACTAATGCCGCTATTTAAAAAATACTATATATAAAATATATATAAAAATACAAATGTCATCGGAGTGGATCCAAAAGTTTCAGTCGCGCTATACGCGTATGAACGTAACGCATCTATAGTTTTAATATCACCGAGTCGCCTTAGGCTAAATGTACCATCTGAAAAGATAAAGTTTGCAGACTACCCGAAAATTAGGTTGTCATCTAAGAATAAATTTACTACCTAAAAAGAGTCGTCAATACATCACCGATCCAAGGGCCTTCAGAGAAGAGTTATTTTACGTCTTTTTTGAATAACTACATTTCATAGCACTTCGGAAAACCTCGGGGGAAAACTCATTTCGCAATTTGCATGTAGGTATACGGCAAATGATGAAAATCTGCCTGCGAAGGATCGACAATACAGTCGTTCTTTACATAAATAAATCATACATGTGGGCAATATCTGCAGATGACATATTTTTATGTACATAGCCGATAAACCGAGCAAACGATCCACCTGATGGTAAGTGGTTACCGTCATAGACGTAGAATGCAAGAGGCATCACTGATTTGTTTTCGGTTCAGAATAAATTAATAGTTCTGAAAATTAAAAACGGATTTTATAATGCTAGGTGAGGTATACAATATATGCAAAGTAATAAAAATCCCATAGAAGAGTACCCTTGTCTGTAATCAATCCTGAGCTTATCCGGGTATGCTTGACGTACAATTGCATTGTCTAAAGCAATATGCAAAATTTCAAGTCTGCATAGTAAGGGAAAGTAGTTCTAACTCAGTTTGCAAGCTTTGGCTCTACGGTACAAACATTGCAAGTTATATAAATGGTTTTAAAAAAGAGAAAAGAAAGAAAAAAGTACTCCAATCCCCAATAAAAATAGATTAAATAATTATTTCTCTGCTTCTTTTAAACAATTAAATGGATTCCCATTTTAGAGGTGGCCAGTTAAATATATTTATATTTTAGAGAATTCTATTTTATCACAGTTAAAATAGGCCCGTGGAACTGCAGTGAATAAATAATAGTCCGAAAAATGCCAGAGCATTTCTAGTCAAGTGGTAAAAGATTTTTTTTCTACAAACCACTTGGTAAATCCAGTTCTATCCATTGGTTTCGAATAACGTTGGGTGTGTGCCGATCCATAGGATTGGATTTTTACGAATAAAACGCTAGGTTGCGTTTCATATTAGACACGTTTGGCGTTTGGTTAAAATGGTTAAAAACAGTTTTAGTAAAGAAAAGATCGTAAAACCGCGGAGTAAATTGTGTTTGTAGATTTTTGTAAAATACTGTGAGATTGGATCATTTGCTCATTTATAGCAAATAAATTTTGCAATTTTGTTGAAAATTGGTGTGTACCTACTCGGTAAATATTTTGTGGAGGAATTTTTAGTAAATTGGAATGGAAGCCTTGTAGGTATATATTTAACATACTTGACGAAAGCTCAAAGATGGCTAGAACTAAGAAAAAAACAAAAATTAAAATCATTAAAAGGTAGGTATTCTAGTAAAAAACAAATTAGTCATAAGTCATAAGTTTTTATTGCATCATGCTTACAATGAATAGGTATCTAAACTATATAGTCTGAGCATGAACCCTGCTAGAGCGTGGCAATATTTATCAATTTATCTACATTCAATACATTATTATTCAATTATTTATTAATTAATTATTCTAATTATTTTAATATTAACAATGATTACAAATTTAAAAACATAAAATTTAAATACATAATTATTCTCTCGATAAAAGAAAATATCGTGAGGAAACCTAAAAGTTATCCATAATGTTCTCAAAGATGCAGATGTTATCGCCCTTGGGCAGCGTGGTGGACAATGGCATGTACCTACCTTTTACATTGTAAGAAGAGTCCCGTGCCCAACAGTGGCAACATAAAAAAACTGAAAACGTATTTCACATAACGCCCATATTATCTAATATAACTATTTACAAAGTCGATTCCACCCATTTTCCTACGAACGAGAAAAGGCCGGTGTTTTCCGCATTACTCGTGAAGCAACCGCGATCTTTGTAATATAAAATAGAGGGGAAATACGAGATACACTGTTCTAATTAGTGCCTGGTAGTCAACGGATGCACGGAGTTGTGGTTTGGTGGGGAGTGAGAACACCATCTGCAACCCGTTACTGTATTAATTTGAGGAGATAAACTGAAACAGATATTGAATATTAGATAATAATTATAGGTTTTGCATAGAGTTCGCCCGGAGTAGCACCATCGCCCGCCACGGTACCGTTTCCATCGTGTAATAATTGTTTTAACAGCAATTGTGTCCCAATCAGAAAGGTGTGGATCCGGTTACACTTTTTAAAGTTGACCGATTGTGTGACCGATGTGTGACCAATTTGGAACTCGACTAGGATTCCCTGTATCGCGGGTGGCATAGACAACACAAATAACAGAAATGACACATCACTCACAATCATAACCCGAGAACAAATATTTACTTGATAAAACATGTTACTTGATAAAAAGAAAACTTTGACATAAATGTCTACCCCGGCGGCCGGACGAACCCGGGTTACAACCAACTAGGCGCGAGGTCGTCAATCTTTATATAATTATCTATAGATTTTTATGAATATGTTTTTATGACATCCCTTTGTATCTTTTGTGTTTCTGAAAATGCGCAAATAAAGTCTCTGTTTTCAGTTAAATGTTTAACAATATTCTTTGTTATGTTGTCAGTTACAGAGAAGTAAAATATGGAATTTATAACAACGTATCGTTAAAGTACACTGAAATATTGTTGTTATTGTAAGTAAACATCCAAATCACTTGTTTTTGTTTCTGTCAATAGTAATTGAAATCAATAAAATTGCAATAAATGAATGCTTTGTGAAACTAAAACTCATTTTAATGATCACCGTAGAAGAGTTGACTCTGGAGCCAACCATGAACATATTTTCAGGACACGCTAATCATAAAAATGAACTTTTATTTCCAATAAATACTACTATGGATTAACTATCATAGTCCCCATTTGAGTCTTGTTCTTGTCATGGGCAGTAAGCAGTGCAAGGGTGTAGCTGTAGACTGTAGCTGCGTGCTCGTTTGCTACCTTAATTCCTTAGAGAAGTTACCATGAAATATATTAAAAATCCGCTTTTCCAGCACACTCGATACCTGTAACTGTATCTGTATAATCCGGCTGGATGGTTTACGTACGCGAAACTCGATAAGCCTCAGTAATATTCCAGTAATGATTCGAGAGCATAAATCATTTTAATGTTCTCTCGTGTGCCGATAATATTGACTTTGATATGGGTTAGTATGGCTTTTCAATGGCAAATGCGATGCGAGGCAATGGCGAGATATTTTTGCGTGTACCGTCGGATCGTGTGACAAGCAAGGCTTTTGCGTTTAACAAACTAAATAAGTGTACGGGGGGAAAATATAAATAATACTTAGTAGTTTTTAGTTTTAGTTTTTCGCAAACATCTTTCTGGAAAATGCCGGGATCAGTTACAGTTTTACATGTATGTATGTTTCTTTCTTTCCTTCTTTCTCGACTGTCAAGGCAGTGGTGAACGAATGATGGGTCATCTGCTCTTTTGACGGCTCTTAATATGGAAACAATGTATGATGATGACTATGAAGTTATATTTCGGTAAGCAAGTACTTCGCCGAAAAGTGTAGTGGATGCCGTCAAGCGAGGCAGTATCGAGTGTTATTAATTATTCAAGGGTCCAAGGGGCGTATCGTCTTCCACGCCGAGGGTCAAGTTGATTCCAAGTTGGTGTTCCCGTGAGGTTACATCTATTTATTTATTGACCGCAATAAAATTAACATTACGGTACGTATTAATAGCAAGCTTGATGCTTAATACATTCTCTACATTGTGGACTGTCTGCAAGACAATAGTGAGTACGTTGTTCCTTAACTACATTGCCAATTAACTACTATTAGGTGGAATGACTATCAAGAATTATAAGAATCAGCTTACCTGCTTCCTAACAACCCATAACTGTCCCGCTGATGGGCTCAGGTCTTCCAATGTGAGGGGTGTACAGGCAGTTCACCACGCTGGCCAAGTGCAGATTGGCGGACGTCAGACACCTTCGAGAACATGGGGAACTCTCAGGTGTACGGGTTTCCTCAAGAAGTTTTCCTTAACCGAAGCAAGTGATCGTTAGCACTCTGATAAGCACATCATTTTTTGAAAATTAGAGGTGCAGGGGTCAAACCCAAGATAAGATGCATAATGACGCCGTATCTATAACTATATAGCTGGTATATCAAGGTAAAATTGTAGCTGAAATTATTATTCCGTCATCGATTACAGAGAAATAAACCTTAAAAACATTATTATGAAGTTGAGGTTGGAGTGAATTGAGCGCTATAAATTCTAGTTTCTCCCACAAGGGCGGTTTTTAAGGCCACTCAATAATCAGATTGATCTACATTCTAAATAGATTAGGCTAATGCGTTTTACTGGTTTTCTTTTTTTACGTCTTTCAATTTGCTTGCAATAGTAAGAGGCAATTAAAAAAACCAATGAACAAAATCGGGATATATAGTTAAAAATCAAAGAATTTATTCGGTTAAATTTTCCTCAGATTTCAACTTCGATTATACTCAATACTCAATTATTTATTGCAATCATAAAGTGTACAATTAGGTGTTACATAATATTCAGCATTAGGTGCATATATGAACCCTATTTGGGTATGGCAATTCAGTATGGTCTCCAGTGATATACGCAAGGTAAAAAAACGATGGCTCAGAAAATTATTGCGTCCTAAGATTGATCAGAATCGGCTCACGTGTTAAATCTCTACAGCGCCTTAAAGGAAAAATAAACATAAACTGATAAACACATTACCCGCCTTTGCATCGCGTAGTCGGCTAAAAAGGGTCCTAACAATTCTGCATATTATGATGGGCTTTTGCTGCGCGTCCGACCGCAGTCGGCCGATTTTATTCAGAATACATTCATCCTCTCCGTCGATACCAGGTCACAAGAAAATCTGCTTTATGAAGATTACATGTTACGTGTCATTGCGTTTCAGACGAGGGCAAAATAGTCTTGCAAATCAAACTTCCGAAGCATAGTGAATTGGGTTTAAATTGGTTTGTAAACTGGCCCAAAGACGGTAGGTGAGTAAAAGTTTTTACTGAGTTATAGTAAATACGAAAATGGTCGAATTGGAATGAATTGATTGGAATTTTCTAGGCCCGTTTTTGTTTGCATCTTTTTTCGTAGTTTTTTTAAACTTTGTTAGCTATTTATTGGACCGAATAGATTGATCGGCCCTTAGTCAGGCTGAAGATATATTTATGAGAAATAGTTATGGGAATAACTAAATAAATAGAAATCGGATATTCGGATGCTTCATCAACTAAAAAAATATGGAAGCGGCATCTTAAAATTTTAAGTTATGATCAAATAATTAAGATTTTTTATCAAATAATTAACATTGATCAGAATTGGCTTAACTGATTTGAATGCGGTTTTCACTGATAAGAAATCGGTTCACAAACAAAAAAGTTACGTAATTTTAGAAAATGCCGTTTAAACATTTTTTCGTGTACGTTCGTATTAATCATAGGTTCCACAAAACGAAGTAAGGTCGGATACTAGTTGAAAAACAATAAAGCTAATTATAATAACACTAATAATAAAATTACGTATAATTTGACCCTACCTCAAAACTTTATAAAACTTTTATTCCTCTGACGAACCTTCTCATAAAGCAGAACATCTTTTTGTTCCATGTTAAAAGTTTCCCCATAATTACGGCTTGTTAAACATTTTGTTTAAAAGGACGATAATTTTATTAAACGCTTTGATGGAACTTTACGAAACAAAAATGTGTTGTAAATCTTTTAAAATCAACCGTGACACGTTTTTTCGGGTTTCTAAGCCGGCAACTCGTCGGTGACGACTTCAGTACATCGATGTCCATGGGTGACAACTTTAATGTTGGCTTAAGTGGTACCTCCATAATTCAGTGTAGGTACTTACATTTCTCTTTAATTTTACATCACGCAGTAAAGTGTACGAATAGAATCCAATTAACGCCATTAAATAAGCCACGCCCTCGTTAAATCGAGTGTTAATGATAGCCATTAACTCGAACCACCGACAATAGTATTCCTGCAATTAATTCCCGCAAATTAATCTTAGGACGTAAGTGAAGTGCTTAACGCCTTCTGTGAATCGTGATTCGACCGTGTTGAATTACGTCACGTATGTGAGATTTCGATGTAGCATTGTCATATGGCTCGATTTTCACGGGACGGATGATATCTCACAATCTTTTCTTGATCGGGATGCTGATTGTCTCGATATTTTACAAACCTGCGAACTTAGTACCTACAATACAAAAGTTACCGCCTCAACTTAGGCCAACCGAGGTTCACCAATATGATTTATAGCTACCGATACCACCGGAGGACATACATAAATCATTAATGCAGCCCTGTTACCAATGATATTATAAGTACCTAAATAATAATTTATGATTTTAAACTTACCTCATCGCGGATTGTAGACATTTTATTATGATACGGGTACTCACGATATGTTTTCAGGGTTGAGCCGTGACTACGATCCATGTAACTGGGTCGAAATATCGGCGTACCAAACAACATATAGTGAACTCAAAGAAAATTAAATAAAAGCTTGTAAAAATACTAACTATCATCATTGCCTGTAACCATCTATTGAATTCGAAGTTAACGAACTTTCAAATACGTTTAATATATCAGCGCCATCTATCGTAACACAATCGCAGATATAGTCTGAAACTCCATTAAACTTTTCAAATGAGATACGTATCGTTCGTTTGACTCAATCTGATGACAATAGCTTCCTACTTTAAACTCTGGAACGGAACGAAAAGCAATGTATTGTCTCTGCCCACATTCATTCGCGGGAATAATATGATTCATACCGGAAATTGACTACGGCTGTGTAAACGCAGCCTTTGTATCCGAACACGCCGTATAGAAATTCAGCATAGTAGGATGCATAGCCATCCAAAATCCTTATTGCAGTCGATATCCACATTCATGCTAACCAGGAAATTCTGAAATAAATAGAACATCAGAAGTCAATTTAAAAAATATACAAAACTAGCTGTCCCAGCGAACTTCGTACCGCTCTACAATTAATAGACAAATAATTTGCAATAAAATAAAATTGCGACTATAATTAAAGATCTAAGCTATCCTATCTCTCAAGTTGGACCAGACCGCTCACGGTGTGCCAATTTAATTTAAAATCGGTTAAGTAGTTTAGGAATCCATCGTGGACAAACATCGTGACAGGAGATTTATATATATTAAGATTGGTTTTGAAACTTTTCGGTAATAAAAATGTCAACGCCAATATCTTTTTTTTTTGTAAATCAGGTAAGCACTTTAATGTATTTTCTTTTTTTCTCTTCTTTCTCTGCCAGCATGTACAAACAAACATACTTTTTTAATTGCTGGTATCCTTCACGGTCCTTTTCTCCATCCTCCAATTTTCTTATACCGTTACAATTAATGATATTAATAGCCGACCCCTGATAATATTATTGTTTCTTATATTTACTGATACAGATAAATTCAACGTGGACCAGAAATATCTCAGTAAATATATCCCGGGGCTATTGGCAACACTTGACCGGTTTGATCCGGTTACAAGCCGGGTCGGGGATTATTGGATATCGATGGGCCGTACCAATATACCTTAACATGACATAATATAGGTAATAGCATCTGAATTCATGTGAACTTGTCAAAGCCACTTGTTCATAAAGGAGCTGTCCACTTTCGTATGGAGGATTGGTCTTCATCTCAAAGTGTTCTAACCAGAGTCAAACAACTGAGATGGAAGGCAAAAGCAAGCTAAAATGGAAATTGCAATTAACTTAATTATTTACTATAATTCATTTAAATAAAAACTTGTTTTTAAAAAGTTTTTTTACTTTTAATTTATTCCAATCACTTTTCGAAAATACCGACCCCCATTCATCATCCGATCATTCCGCCGCAAACCCATTAGGTATATAGCCTACAATTAATGCTAAGTGCGGATTTTTTTATAACTATCAGCTAAATAAGTAACTTCTTTAAGCCAAAACGCAATTTTATCGTGACCCCTGCATTTCAAACTTCTGTTTTAAGTGGAGAACCCTTAGGGGTTCTCTAACTAAACTGAATAGCCCTGCGGCCTGCTCTAGAAGATACGTGATTGAATTTCCAGATTTACGTTACAAACAATACCAATGAACGATTCTCCTGGTACCCATCTTTATCTGAAAGAGCCTAATTTACCGAGTGTGGAGAGAATACAAATGTGCAAGTCGGATTAAGATACATGCTAGAGTATTACAATTAAATTTTGCTCCGGTGAGGAAAACATCAAACGTCAAGAAATCGGCACATCTGGGATTTTTTCATAATATACGCACATAATATGTGAAGTCCGCCAATGCGCACTTAGCTGACGTGGGGAATTATAACTTATACACAATGTGATGGACATTGTGACCCGAGACCAGTGTCCAGCAGTGAGATAGCTATGGGTTGTGATAATGATGATGACGGTGGAATATAGTGATAAATTCAATGACATTATATTGGATAAATTGGCAACCTTAAAAGTGAGATCAAGACACTTTGAAGTCTGTAACATAACAAGGTCAATAAATTAAGTGAAACCTTTGAAGTGATATTGATGATTTCGAAGTGTTTCTCCATTAATAGAATGCTCCGAAACTGAGATAAGATCTGAGTTTTTTTCTCTTACATGACCATTTTTAAGTACGAATTGCTGTTAAAAAAATATTACACGGAAGCAGTGGTACTAGGTACGGTGACAGGCGGTGGTATCCCGGGCGACCTCCACAGACTCGACCACCTATTTATTACTATCCTCGCTTTTTAAATAGAAACACTTCTAGCTTAATCTGTGGAACGGAGCAACCATCGAGGAACCGACAATACTTTTACATTTGATTATTTTGTCGTTTTCTTCTCGTCCTACAAGGCCCGTGGTCTTGTGTTGTTCATTAATAGTTATTATAATATAATGGATGACCTTATAGTCAACCTTTGCACAATTGCTTGCTTAATGCAAATAGAATAAAACACCGGGTGTATAAGGCGTGGAACCCCGTAACAATTGTTTAGAGGCGACTACCTTAGTCCTCAAGGGTAGCAACACATCCTTAACAGAATTAGAACGAGACTCTTGCTAAAGATTACTAACAACATCTAACAGGACTATCACTAACAGTGCCTGCCGTAATATTCAAAGCTAAGGGACTAACCATACATAACAGTTCGTAACAAGACTCACTGCTATCTCTGCTAACCATCCTAGTCCATTTGAGTCTGGTTCCATATCGGTCACAGTTGTCGCGAAGCGGAAGGGTGGTGCTGCATGCTCGTTGCTACCTTAATTCCATTATGAAACCTCTACAGACATCAGATCGTAACACAAAACCTGCTCGCGATGAAATTCGAGCTTAAGTTTTCGTAACTAGTAGTCACGGTTTCAGGTATGAAACAAAATGTCGAGTTTCGTCGGCAATTTCTCGGTGTTCTTTCAATCTACACGAACACGTTCGACACGTTTTTATTTTTCAAATTTAGAATCTGAGTTTGAAAAGAATATTCGAGAAGCTTTTACGTAGCTTTGAACAATTTTCAACTTGCCTTGCGGAGTGTTAAATTTTAAGCTCCTGGTTTCTGTTTTAATTTTATTTATTTAATACTAGCTATTGGTCAGCGGTTTATGCGACGAATTAGTTCAAACTGATTATTCAATAAAAAAAATGTAATGAATATAATGATTACTGTGTCCCCTTAGAGCTGATATTTCATTTTTTGCAATCCGAAAGCCAAATCCTTTATTTTAATAAAGCTTGCTTTCAAAATGGCGAAATTTCGAATTTGTAAAGACGAAGTAATTCTTATTCAGTTTACAAGATATGACACGAACATACAGACAAACATGATTTTACATACAAACATAAGTTCTGTTTTTTTCAACAGATTATTAAAAATCTGACGTAAATCAGTTTGTTGGGATTATATAGTGTCAGCGTAATATTTCAATAAGCTTGCTAACCCAGGCTTGACTGAGGCCTCCGGTTTAGGCGGATTAGAGGAATTAAGGAGATTGTCCATAGGCTGACCGCGCCGTGCTTATTACACTTACCACAGTGTAAAGATTTTCAAATCAACTTTTTGGAACAAAGTTCGTTAACGCGGCTTACGGTTAGTGCGATTTAGTAGAAATCGTCACGTTACGAAATGCCGTGTGCTGTGTATGTGTGTGTTTTTAATAGTGGTGTACGCCATCTATTTATATAGCTGGTAAACGAGCCGAAGAGCTTCCTGATTGTAAGTGGTCACCTTCGCCCACAGACATCAGTTATACTGAAAGTATCACCGATGCGTTGTCGCCCAAGAAAGAAGAGTAAGGAGTAGTAGTAAGTAGGAAGGAGTAGTAGGAAGAGTAAGAGTAAGTCGCCTAAGTAAGGTAAGATAGGTAATACTGGCTCTGAAACCCCCAGCCGAAACACGACAAATTTTGTCAATTTCTTTGCTGTTTTTGTCAGTCTGCCCACTGGAAAGCTATAATAAACAGACATGCGTTTATAACGTATGTTTATTTTGTATAAGCTTTAGCTTTTTGCACTTCTCCACATAAATTTAATGTGTGCCGAATTTAATACTCTTCCGTCCGCGTGATTTTCGTAAAAAAAGGTAGAGTTTTTGCTTGACGTATTAACATAATATAGAATAGAGACTCGCTCGGCGCTCGAAAGAAATTCAACTGTTACTAATGCTGTGAAAAAGTTATTCGCATTGACACTATTAACATAATACCTACATTTCAAACGTAACATCACATCGTGTCAATTGTGTCAAATGTATGGTTGTGTAAATTAACTTTTATTAGTACCTATATTAGTGTGTGTAATGTTTTATTAATTCCATCCGGGTAATTTTTTTTAAAGGGAGTAATAAATATATAATATAAGGATAACTATCGACAAAAGATACACCGCTTTTATGGTAATCGTGAAAAAAAATGTTTAAACGTTCTTAATTTAAATTTTCTATAGAGCCAAGCACAACCTAACACTACACAGCCACCAATACTTTCAGAAACACGACCGAATCAGTATTCATAGTATGCTTTATTAATTATCGTCAGACAGCGCGCCTGGGGCCGTATGATTTGTATTCTAGCGGCAGCCGGATAAATTTATAGCCAGATAGGAAAAAACAGGGCGAATTTTGCCCGTGTTCTGTTTGAGCCGGGTCAGCAAAAATATTCTATACTGTGACCTGTTTGATGTTTTCAGTTAGGGAGCTCGCAAGTGAGAAGGCAGCTTTTCATACCTGAGGAAGACTAGAGCATACTCCATCACGCTTTTCCATTGCGGTTTGGTGGTGAATTTAAACTCGTCATTAAAATTTCTGCTCGCTGGAAATCGAACCCAGGACCCGTCGAGCGGCGGTCTGTAATGGTAACTCTGATGGTCTGATGTGTTGCCGATAGTGTGCCTGAAGCTCGTAAACCATTTCACGATCGATTTTAGAAGGGTGGTAGCTAGCCGGGTGGGTAATAACCTACCACCGTGTACGAACAGCGTCGGGTTATAACTGGGTGGTATGCCCCAACGACCTCTAACAGGTGGCACGTGGCACTAAGACCTCGTCCTTTATTCACGGCCTGTTCACGTGAGGTTGATTAGGACTCAAAATGCGTGCGTCATACTGACGACTAGCCTCACAGGTAACTTCTAACCGACCTACAATATTATAGCCCTTCATCCGTGGTGCGTGCGCGTGCGTCCAGTGCATGACCGCTTGGTTTTTATCCCGAAAATACATTAGGTTCCTTGGGATAGCTTCAACCGATTCCCACACGGGCGAAGCCGTGACCAAACGCTAGTTAAAAATAAGCTCCCAAAGCTATTATAATAAAAGAAGTGGTTATCCTAAAAGCACATTAATATGCCAAAACTTTTTTCATTTGCTGATCTGTTACGACATTGTAAATTTTAATTAATTTTGTAACTGGAAGGGAAAATGAATGTTTTAATGCTAGGTATTGTTGGCATAAAGAATTGATTATATATTATATATTGATTATATAGACTACGATTTAAATAAATAAATGTTAACAGTAGAATGTCCTATGTAGACCAACCTCCTGATTGCTTATAAGATGAAACTGCTCGGACATTAGTTTAAAATATAGCCTTTTATAAGTGTTATCTGTAACTATGAGTAGGAAAAAAACTCCATGGAAGTTACATGCCGCTTCTTCTTACAAGACCAATTTCACACCCATTCTTCTAACAGCAGGGATTTGTTTCAAAAAATCGCAAAAACGTATTATATTATTTCAGTAGGTACTATGCTGCAATAACATTTTACTGCAATAACATAATTAGGTATTTGTCATTTGTAACCAACAATGTATTGACGAATAGATTGTCATTATCATCATATATTATTTTGTCCCTAATACCTTCTTGTCTTGTCAGATCGTTTTGTCAAAGTCCAGCAGAGGTCGTGACAAATTGAGCGATTTGTTTGACCCGAGAAAAACTAAGTTGCGCAGATTTGCGTGAACCCAAATAGGGCTACGATTTATCGGAGGCTATATTTTATAGGTTTTCATAGGTTTGATAGTAATAGTTTTTCTCAAGTAGGTAGTTACCACGTATAGACATCGACAGTGTTATTAAAACATACCTGCCTACTATATAAATCAGAAAAACTCCAACAATTTTAAATTGCCTCAACAGAATAATAAAAAATTGTCCCACCCTGCAATATATCACGTACATAATCGGATTTGCCATGGTACAAGTACATTCCTTCTCCAAACATTTATTTTCCTTCTTAAAGACACATTCCTACGATATTATTCCGAAGCGTATCCCTCGTCACAAAATTAACCACTTGCTGCACTGTGAAAAGTCTGACTGAGGAGACGAGCGAGTAGCAAGCTATTTAGTAGGCAGCACCAGATTACTGTAAACCCCGACGAATAAAAGACTGTTGTGTTATTGTTTTGACGTGTCTTATGATGATTGTACACATTTTATTATAATACGGGTACTCACGATATGTATTTTGGTACGCCGATATTTCGACCCAGTTGCATGGATCGTGGTCACGGTTGATCTGTGGTGGCGCGGAGAAACTTTTGACAGGTGACACTTGACACTAACACATTAGTCTATCTACCTTACGTCCAGTTCGTTTTTGCGTTTTGTTTACCATATTACGACACACTACACTGACCACATCCTGCCGCTCAACACTTCTAACTTTTCCGGACTTACATAAACATAAATTGATGTGTCTGTCTATGTATCTCTGTCTGTCTGTGGCATTGTAGTTCCTAAACGCATAAACTTAGTATTACTAGTTTTACTTAGTATTAGAGTTAGTATAGAAGATAGTAATTATATAGAAAATTGCTTGGCACAATAAAACAGCTTTCTTTTTGAATAAATTATATTTAAAGAATTACAAAATTGGATACACTTTTTTGTTGTAACTTTTGAAACGAAATCTCTATTTGAAAATAGTCATATTAAAGACTCAACTAATAAAGAAATCAAACTGTCTATGACCTACAAACACTAATTCTAAAATCGAAATTTAAATCGAAAAACAAAGGTAGGTACTTGGAGATAAGATTGTACTATAAATTTTATTAATTTCCTGTAGCTAACAAGATGCCCTTTATAAATTACCATTTTAAATTGTACTGCGTGCAGATACTGCCAAAGGTTTACAATCATGGCAAATTCCCGGTCTTGCTTGACGCTGAACGGTTCTTCTTCGGACTGACAAACGGATTCAACTTTTATAACTAATCCTTGTTTACGGTTAAGTTCAAAAGGGTATTTCATATTGTAATATGGATCAATAGATTTTATAGCCAAGTCCAGGGCAATCCGAGGGTTGTGCGTAAAACGCTGACGTCGGAATCTATGGACGTTTATGATCTCGTAAGTTTTTGGCAAAGAGTAATCTTCCGCCAGGCTAGACGATCATGTTTGGGGAATATCAGTGCGGTTTTGTTCTCTGTTCCACGTAAATTATAAAGAATTATTTGGAGTTGTAAAACGACAAATAACCGTCAAATCTATCCCATGGGAACGTACTATTATCGGCACTACTAGTTCCAAAACTTGGATACCGGCAATAACACTAATTTTACTATGAATAAACAAATAAAAGCGGTATCAGATCAACAATGGTATTAGAAAACCATTATTCGGTAACATGCGTACCACCTACGTAACGTAAACCAATCTTTTGTGGATCTTGGGATACGGTTTCATCACAAGATCCCAAAATTATACGTGACTTGATTATAAAATTCAAACGTGTGAAAGCCCGGCTTATTTTATAAAAAGGCCCATAGTATCTATGAAGGAAAAATCTTAATATATATAAATCTCCTGTCACGATGTTTGTCCGCGATGGATTCCTAAACTACTTAACCGATTTTAAATTAAATTGGCACACCGTGAGCAGTCTGGTCCAACTTGAGAGATAGGATAGCTTAGATCTTTAATTATAGTCGCAATTTTATTTTATTGCAAAATATTTATCTATTAATTATAGAGCGGTACGAAGTTCGCTGGGACAGCTAGTATTAAAATATAACTCTGACGATCCCGTAGCCTAGTTGGTAGTGACCCTGCCTGCAAAGCGGGGGTTCGATTCCCGGCCGGGGCAGATATTTATGCGACTGATAAATGTCATGCGAAATTTTGTAAGTTCGTTATGCAAAAATGCTTATTATAATTACATTTTTAATGATTTATCTTAAATAACCTATTCTGTAATTTATTTTATTTAATAATCCATTTCCATTTATTTTCGGACTTACAATCCTGATGGTATATCAATGTATCCGCGTAATCATGACACCTGTCAGCTATGGACGTGTGTAATTGACAAGGGTCCATTAAGTGAATAATTCTATGTCAGATTTTCAGAAATTGTAGAATACTAGTAAACCCGCCCTCGTTACGCTTCGGGAAACATTAAGTTCTTAAAATTGTCCAATAAATAATACCGAAACAAAAAGAAATATAAGGTACGAGGCTTAATCGACCCCGCAACGTAACTGAACACAATTAAACCTAAGACTCATTCAGATCACGTCCGACCGGGTAATGGTAATCGATGGACTCGATTAAACTGGACCGTGTTATTACTTTAGCCACGTTCTCATTCTGTAAAAAAGGGTGTCCAGTCCAACAAGCAATTTTCTTAAGTACTATACAAAAAATTCTCACTGTCATTAGTTCAGTACAGGTATTATTAAACTCCGTAGACTCTTTAATACTGCTATTTGGTACACATTATGTTATTGAAAGCAAAGCTGTAACTGATATATTACCGATATCTTTGAAATTTTGAAATTTTGCTTTGAATAACATAATTATGTGTATCAAATAGCAGTATAGTCTGCTAAAAATAAATCTATACATATACTTAATCTGTAACTGGTCGCTGTCTGTACATGGAAGATATATTAAGAAAAAACATTTATTCAGGAATAGAAACCAAAACAATGATTTCGAATTTTAACATTCGGTGTTTGTTTTATTTCAATCGATTCACAAATAAAGAAGTTATGTCCGTTTAAAGAATCACTCCTAACAATTTGCTAATCTGTGGGACATGTTTCCCGAAGCGAAGCGGGGCGGGCGGACACAACAACGATCATTTATGTCACATAAATGTCGGCCCTGGCCGGGAATCGAACCCGGGAACCCTCGCTTCATTGGCAGAGCTACTACCAACTAGCTACGGGGTCGTCTATAACAATGAAGTTTAGAAATGTTATCTTCATGTCGGTACGCGTGTTTGTCTGTAGATATTTGTTCCCGCTAATCTCAGCTCCTAACTGCACCTATCTCTGTACGCTCTCTCTCAACTTTGAGGAATTACTAGTGCCCTCTATTGGTTCATTAATGGATTGGAATAAATTTCAGAAACGGCTCACAGATTCATTATATGTACAGATCCTATAAATTTAGCTTAAGTAATAGTTCTGCAAGGATACCTAGACTGAGATTGGATTGGTTATTGAGTTTAAGTCGGGCTGAGCGACTCGCTCCAGCCGAGTTACTGCCGAGATATGATTTAAAGCCACAGCTAGGTTGGCAAGGCTGATATCATTTACAAAGTGTTTTAGTAATGAAACCAACACGCATTGGCTTTGATAATAAATGTATTAGTGGAGTATAAAAGCGAGTATGTAGTTTTTTTTTACTATTAATTTATTTCTAAGCGCTGACCTGAGCGCTGAGAGTTGACCTGTACTTACGAATTACCCTTGTTTTCGTTGGGAAACCTATGTCTTGTTACCCAAACTACATTTTTTTTTATTTGTGACATATTAATAGGTGGTACTCATTAATCGATTCTCATTCCAAATATGTATTTAAAATGGTGCTTAAAATTTGACGCAATTATCCATTACAAACCAATAATGTGGCAGTTTATTAGGTATTTCCTATTGCCATTTTTGAAATAATTATAATGCAGAATTTTGACTTTATATGCCCAATTACCACCCATGACCTTGCTCTTTCGTGTCCTCGAATATGTCAAGTGAAATAAAAATCACCTTGCGTATCTTTACTTTACTTCTACGAGTATACATGAGTGAACCGCAACCAAGTCGATGAAGCAGGTATTGAGAATACCAGAAGTAAACTCATAGATAAACGGACGAACACACAAAGATTATTTGCCCGACATCATGCCCAAATATATTTGCCCGACATCATGCCCAAATATATTTGCCCGACATCATGCCCAAATATATTTGCCCGACATCATGCCCAAATATATTTGCCAGACATCGGCCTGTTACCTCATACCTCTCCGCACTAGGGTTTCCTGTATCGCGGGTGGCATTGGCAACACAATTTAACATAACACACACAATTAAACATGACCATAAGGAGATAAAATGACAATTGTGTCGTATGTAGTAAAGAAACTGTTCCTGTGAATATTTATGTAAAAATAAATAAAAATAAAAAAGCTTCACAACGTACGCGTGTACGAGCGCAATTTTCTTCCTTTCCACAAAATATGCTTTGCATAAAACAAAAAACGGAACTTCTTTTACGATATGCGTCCCTTATTATGTTACCTAAACTTCGACTTTTCCGCTCAATATATTCAAAGAATACGCTTTACGAAAGGAAAAGTCAACGAGTGATCTAATAACAGTTGAGCTTTTTTGGAACGAAGTTCCAACGTGGCTTGTGGCAGAGAAAACTGGAACAAAGCGTCTTTATTGTCTAGTAGTCTTTGTTCGTGGCGTCGCCTGCTTGGGAAAACAAAAAAATACCGTTACTATTATCCAAAGTGTACCTATTTTCGGGATAAAACTACCCCTATACCAAATTTCATGTAAGTCGGTTCAGCAGATTTAGCGACAAAAGGTGAAAATTGAAAAGGACAGAGTCACTTTCGCATTTACAATATTAATATATTTTTTTACTTCTTATAAGGTAGTGCTTGACAACAATCCCACCTGATGGTAAGTGGCGAAGTCCTTGAGGTGTTGAGCGCACTAACTTTAACACTAATGTAATATGGATGGCAATTAAATGATTTATGTATCTAACATTATTAATAAAATTATGAAGACTGTTGGTGCCATGGTAACCATGCCTATATACCGTTCGAAGGGTCCTGGATTCGATTCCCAGCTATACGGAAATTTGATTGGTGAGTTTAAATTTATTTTCTCGATCTGGACGTGTTTTCCAATAATAATAATATAAACGTTATATAGCGAAATGAATGTTGTTCCAGCTGGTGGTCCTATGACACTTGTAAAGTTTTCCCCTTGATGGCAACCCTAAAACCCGGCACTACCACCCACCTAACAACATGGTTTTAACTAAAATGAATATTGGACTAATGAATTATGAACAAATGTTGGTCAAACGACCAACGCCACAAGAATCTATAAAATACAAAGCTTTTTTAAATTGTACTAATGTGGTAAATCTTAACACAGCGCAAAATAAATCACCTATATTAATCCTAACCCTGAATTGTATCCCTGACAGGCCATTTATAACAGAAATTACTATCTTTCTACCCGAAATAGGGTTGTTCATCATTTTCAATCCAAGATACTTCGCCAGATGTCGCGCATTAAATGAAAATCCTTATATTCTTAACAGATCAGTCTAGACCTTGTATCTTTTTAAGCAAATGCCGGCTTTCTGGTACAATTTTGGTCGGCAACACGTGGGTGATACTGTGCTATTGATGTTATCTTTAACGTAACACTAAAGTTTTTTTGTAATGATGGTACTTTTCTTTAAAATATTATTTTTAAAGATATTAATCCTTCTTCGGGCCTAATTTAATATTGACTTATATTTATTACCATGCAATCACAAAAAATGTTATCTAGCTGATGTAGGATCTTGTAGGTTAAAAAAACATAGTGTTAAATGATTTAAATAAGCTAATGAACCTTATCGAGCAAGAGGTTGCTACTAAAATATAAATATTAATATTGTTACCACCCTACCAGGGGAGCAGAAATTATGCCATACAGCTCCATTTCAACAGTAATCACTATCAAGCGTAGACCCGTCACAAGAATCCGCAGAGATAAATGATAAAATCAGTAAAAGTGTTGTTGAAGGGAAATTTTTGCGACACAAATATTTCACCTGTCTCTGGGGATCGTTACGAAAACATCTGAGACGATATGGTTATCCCCTGTAACAAATTACTATGAAGAAGCTCGTAAGGTTTTTGGAGGATTAAGATCTATTTATACAGGTTGAGTCTTCTTAAAATGTTCATAAGAAAATAAGCGAAAATATACTGTTTTTATCGACAAAAAACATACAAGTTTTTTTTATTTACATTTTCGTCGATAAAAATCAATCTAGTTTCGCCCATTTTCATGGACATTTTATGAAGACACTGTATTTAGGTATATCTTAGTTACTAGTCTACACATCTCAACATACAAATGAAATAATTAAAGTGTCTGTTTGCGATTTTAAAATGACTGTGTTTTCTTAGGTGCTTATAGTTAATTAATCTATACTAAAATACAAAAACCTTTTTTTTTATTTTTGTCTGTCTGTCTGACTTTATTTGTTTTTATTTATTTATTTTATAATTTATGTACACGTGGATACAATCATAAAAAAATATATTAAAAATGATGTGGTGTCGTGGGACACCAGGTAGGAACGAAGTTCCTTCGGCTAATGTAGAATCGACACAAATTGCAAAAAAAATCGTGCTCAATTTTATGTAGGTTTTCTTGATTTTTCTCTTAAATTTTGCTGATTAGTTTTTATTTAAGTACAAGAAAGTATTTAGGAAATTCAGTATTTTAAGAAATAATATAAAATAATATAAAATATAATATATAAAACAATAATATAAAACCCATGTGTATCCATTGTTATATAAAAGTATAGAATAGAAAATAAAAATGCATAAATTTCATTTGTGTTTTATTTCATTAGAGAATCTTGTATATTAATCAAATCACAAGCTATAGTAAAAATATGGTTAAATGGTATATTTGTCTGTTCTTGAATCAAGTTAACTAAATAATAACAAGTTAAAGGATTGCCAATATAAGAACGGGGGCTGTTGCCGCTGTAGTTTAGGTATTATAGCAATTAAAATCTTCGTCAAGGCAAAATAAAACCACCACACAGTTCACGGTAAAGAGTTGTAATATAATATTCATTAATGTCGGTAAGAACATACACGGTACTTAATGCTAATTGTTCGCCGAGTACGATGCGACGCGTAAACATAAAGATGCCATTAAGATGCATCAGGCGCTGAGTAAAATAACCAAAATTTTAAAAATGATAAAATAAGTAACGTAATAATATACTTAATAACTAATAGGCGATACTATACTAAACATGCCCCCGGGCGTTGAAAGCCTCGCTTTCAACCCAAATCATCAATTTCAGGTAGGGGACAAATCTTGCTAAATGATCTCCGAAGTACACCATTCGAAGTCTTCACATCCGCAACCCTGGTGATGCCATCCGTGCCCGGGTACACCGCAATGATCCGACCCAACTTCCACTTCAATGGTGGCACATTTTCTTCTTTTAGAAGAACTAAAGCATTTAGCTTCAATGTTGCACCTTTGCTGGAGCGCCATTTCGTGCGTACTTGGAGTTCTGACACATACTCCTTGCTCCACCGGATCCAAAAGTGCTGGCGTAACTGTTCAATACGCTGGAACCTGGTCAACATGCTTGTGGAGCGGTCGAGATAGTCCGGTGCAGGCAGAGAGGTCAATGGACGTCCAATTATAAAATGTCCAGGAGTCAAGGGCATCAAATCTTCAGGGTCTGAAGAGAGAGGCGTTAGTGGCCGGGAGTTCAATATGGCCTCGATTTGAACTAGCGTTGTGGAAAGTTCCTCGTACGTTAAATGACAATTGCCCAACACTCTAACTAAATGATACTTTGTTGACTTCACACCAGCCTCCGCAAGACCAGCAAAATGAGGAGAATATGCTGGTATAAAATGAAATTTAATACCGTCATTAGCCATAACTTCAGTTAACGAATCGCAGTTGTTCTTTAAAAATTTGGAAATATCGTTATACGCGCCAACGAATGAGGTACCGTTGTCGGAATAAATGTTTGTAGGTTTTCCTCTGCGTGATATAAATCTACGCAATGCCATTAAGAAGGTGTTACTCGTTAAGTCGCCTACCAATTCCAAATGAATGGCCTTTGTTGCGAAGCACACAAAAATGGCGATATAGACTTTAACTAATTTACACCCACGACCTTGGCGGGAAGCAGACTGAATAGGGCCTGCATAGTCTAACCCGATATTTTGGAAAGGAAAACCTGCTAGAAGGCGATGCTGCGGCAAGTTACCCATAATAGGTGATACAGTTTGCCCTTTCATTCGGCAACACTTGATGCAAAGTCGACAGCAATGCCTTGCTAAATTGCGACCTCTGATCGGCCAATACGTTTCTCTAATGGAAGACAATAATAATTGTGGCCCGGCGTGCAGTAACCGTCGGTGTTCATAATCAAATAATAATTTAGTGAACTTATGAGTGGACTGTAATAAAATTGGATGTTTCTTTTCATATAAATAGTCAGAATTAGACAAACGGCCTCCCACACGCATTATTTTATTGTCATCCAGGAAAACATTAAATTTCAATAAAGGACTTTTCTTAGGTAATTCTTTATTATTAATGAGTAGTTTATACTCAGGAAAAGTTTCGTATTGTGATTGCCTGATAATTACATTTAATGCAGATTGCAGTTCGTCGGTACACAGAGGATCAGAACAGGACTGTTTTCTACAACGTTTAATAAACCTTAATATAAATGCCACAGTACGATTGAGCCTTAAGAAATTTGAAAATCTATTAAAATCAATGAATTCATTATTATAAATTTTATTATTAGCTATATCACTATATAAAGAAATATTACTAGACTTCAATTCTGGTAAGATGTCGTTATTAATAGATAAATGATTCGATGGCCATAGTGAGGCGTCCTCATAAAGAAAAGATGGACCTGACCACCACTTGTTTAAAGTCGCTATAGATTTTATATCTACTCCGCGGGAAATGTAATCTGCAGGATTGTCTTTGGTACCTACGTGCCTCCACTGACAGTTAGATGTCTTGTCTAAAATGTCTGCCACCCTGTTACGAACAAAGGGTTGCAACTTACTAGGCAACGTTCTCAACCACCCTAAGACAATAGTAGAATCCGTCCAGAATACAGTGCGAACATTCTCCAGCCGTAATGAGGCGATAGCCTTTTTATAAAGACGGGTACCTATTAACGCGCTACACAATTCGAGTCTCGGTATAGTGGTTAACCTAAGTGGAGTTACACGACTCTTAGCAAGTAGCAGGCGCACTACCACCTCACCATCATCGTTGACACTACGAACATATAGACATGCGCCATACGCACGTTCAGATGCGTCAGAAAAAATATGGAATTCAACGGATTTCGGTGAGTCGCAAATAACACGCCGCGGGGCATAAATATCATTTAAACAAGGTAGATTTACGACTATCTCAACCCACAATTTATTTATTTCAGGTGGTAGTTGTTCATCCCAGGACAACTTTTCCAACCAAAGTTGTTGAAGCAACATCTTCATAACAATAACACAAGGAGCTAGCAAACCAAGCGGGTCAAAAATCTGTGCGATTACTGACAAAATATCGCGTTTAGTGTTTCCACCGGCAACCAAGCCACTTGGAAAACACAACTGATCAGAATTTGGTAACCACCCAAGTCCTAACGTTTTACTAGGCTCGGAAGTGCCGATGTTTAAATTCACTGATGACTGTGGAGATTCAGGCTTAGGAAGTACCCGAGGCTCGTTAGACTTCCACTTTCTCAAATTCATTTGAGCAGAAGCTAATGTGGAAGTGACCCCGTCACGTAAATTAATGACTTCTTCTAAGTCGTCCCCACCAGTTAACAAATCGTCAACATAACAGTCATGGATAATAGCATCGGCAACTTTCTTGTCGGAAGCCTCCAGTCCTAGCTGCTTCATGCATCTTGTTGCTAGATACGGAGCGCTTGCCGTACCGTAAGTGACGGTGTTAAGCTGGTAAGCTTTAAGAGGATCCGACGGACTATGGCGCCAGATAATTTGTTGTAGTTTTCGATCATCTGGATGAACGTACACCTGACGATACATTTTCTCCACGTCTGCTGCGATAACATATTTGTGTTGTCTGAACCGCAGCAGAATGGATAGCAAGTCGTCTTGCACCACTGGCCCAACCATTTGGATTTGGTTGAACGAAACGCCAGTGGTAGTAGGACTGCTTGCGTTAAAAACTACTCGCAGCTTTGTAGTGGAACTACATTCACGTAAAACCCCGTGATGAGGAATGTAATGCACATTAGGGTTTGAAATAATGCTATGACATTGAGTCATATGACCTAAGGATTCATATTCCAACATGAAATCCTTGTACATCTCCAAGAGTTTAGGCTTTGCGTTAAGTTTTCTCTCTAGGGAAAGAAAACACTGCTTCGCTCGTGACAAAGAATCCCCTAGTAACTCAGGTGACTGCTTGAGTGGGATTCTAACACAAAATCGACCGTTATCTAAGCGAGTGGTGTTTTTTATAAAATGGTTTTCACAAGCCCTTTCCTCCGGAGAGTACTCAAAGTCTGTACTTACCTCCTCGAGCTGCCAAAATTTTGTTAATTGGTTTTGAATGTCATGAACATCCTCATCACACTGGACATTTAACTTCGCAAAGTTACACAAGGCTTGAGACGATGATACATGGCCACCTTTAATGGGACCTGATACGAGCCAACCCAGTTTCGTATCACAGAGTATCGGTAGTCCGTCTCCTAACGTAAGCCTTTGAGTACCTAAAATGTCCCAAAATATGTCCGCGCCGATCAATATATCGATAGCGGCCGGCATATGAAAGTGTGGATCCGCAAGACACATATCAGACGGAATGTTTATAACAGACAAATCTATCTGTTTGCATGGTGTATTATTGGTAATTGAAGGCAAAATAAAACAATGTATATTCGTCGAATAACTGTCGTCTAACGATTTTATTTGTAAGCGACATGATTTATTAATTTGTGACGTAATATTATTGATCCCTAAAATGGAGTTATTTATCCTAATAATAGGCAGCCCTAGTTTCTCATGCAGTGCCTCGGTCATTAAACACGTCGTACTACCGCTGTCTAACAACGCACGAGCGACATGTTGTTTACCGTTCTTACCGAATACTTTAATTAACGCAGTGGACAATAACACATCTCCGTTTTGAGTGTGCGGCAGCGCAGCGACACTTGCCGACAGTGATAAGCGAGCACTCGACTCGGGCGGCTGCTGTATCGGTAGCTGCGTATGCGCAATGGGATGCATGATGTTGTTATTATCCGAGTTATGATGTGTCGCACCCTTAATCGCAGAAACCGGTTTGTTATTACGATCCAAGACATGCACCAGTGTATTGTGTTTACGCCGACAAACCTTGCAGCCTGGCTTCTTGCAATTATTAGCGTAATGTCCGGACTGTAAGCAGTTAAAACACACCTTGTACTCGGGCAGTAATTTTAGTCGCGATTCATTAGTGAGCGATAAGAAATGAGGGCAATTAATTAATTTATGATCATTATTACACTTAGGACAACGTTTAGAAAATGAACTATTTTTATTACTGCAATTATTATCAGAAACAGAAACCAAAGTTTTTATCTTATTGGTAGACTTGTTGATGTTAGGTGAACATAAATTATTATGACTTTTATTTGAAGATGTAGACAATTCTATGGTTTCTAATAAGTCAGCCCTATTTTTAATAAATGACAGAAATATGTTAAATGTTATTTTTCTATCTTGCTTTATAGACTGCTCCCATTCCCGATATGTCTTGCTGTCAAGTTTGTGTGTAATTATATAAATGAGAAGCGTGTCCCAGTGTTTAGTTGGTTCTCCTAGGGATTCTAAAGCTCGTAAGTGTTTATTAGTTTGATCTAAAAGGCGTTTTAAATTAGCTGACGACTCTCTTGTGATGACATCTAAATTAAATATAGCAGAGACGTGATTGTGAATTAACAGTCTTTTGTTTTCATAGCGATCGCATAGTATCTGCCAGGCTAATGAATAGTTGGCAGATGAGAACTCAATGGATTGAATAACTACCGCAGCAGATCCCTCCAACGAAGCCCTCAAATAATGGAATTTATTAATATTGTCTATATCGTCATTATCGTGAATGAGGCTGGAAAAGGTGTCATGAAACTCCAACCAGTTGTCATAGGAGCCGCTAAATTTTGGCAATTGAATGGTAGGCAACTTAATGTTGTTGTGGGCGCACGAGCGACGTACACTTACCTCAGTCGCAACACTCTCGGCCCTCCTACAATCATTGAGAATTTTACGTGCTTGTGAAAGTAATTTATAATATAATTTTTCAAATTCCCTACGCTCTAGTAGGTGAGATTCAGCCTCATCTACTAGGCACTCTAAAGACAACTGTACCTCTTCAAAACGATCAAACATTTTTTCCATCCGCGCGATACGTAACTGCAACTCGTCAACTTCGAAGGTGTTTAGAGAAGCAGCATCCAAGTCATCGATGTAACTTGAAAATGACGTTAATTGTCCCTTGTAGGCTGCACGTTGACGAATAAGTTTTACCTCTTGCGTCATCTTGCGAGGCTGGTATGTAATCAACCTGGAATTGATGTAATAATAGCTAGTTTATAAAAACGTCTTAATGTGTGTTTAACAATGATGTTCCTATGTACTGTAATACTTAAGTACGAATAATAAAAATTAGAAACAACAATGTAATTTCAATTTATGACCAAACTTTAATAATCTAATTATGATTTTAACACTTACTTGAACTATTTTTACACAATGTTATTAAGAAATTGAATAAATTATGATTTGAATGCTAACTTAACAATCTTTACAAATTAATTAAAGAAACTGTGTAGATAATTATTAAAGGCAATATTTACTTGAAAGTAACTAACTAAATTATTAATTACTAATCACTTCTAACTTTTACAATAAATTAACTGATCATGACTAATAGTTAAAAGTAATCAAAGTAAGTATTCACCAACCTTGTTCACAATCGAAGCTTTTATACTTACAAAATACTTATAATACCATAACAGAGTGTTGGGTGGAAATCAATGGAACACTAGTACCATAATAAGTTCAACTTTTTGGCCTTTTCTTCAAATTTATCTTCTTCCATCCACGCGGTTAACCTTCCAATGACCTCTAGTTAAACTTTAACTTCCAGATTTATTAATCCAACACGCGAATAATTTATCACCACAAATTATTCGTAAATAATCCAGCCGAAGTGACCAATGTTGCCGCTGTAGTTTAGGTATTATAGCAATTAAAATCTTCGTCAAGGCAAAATAAAACCACCACACAGTTCACGGTAAAGAGTTGTAATATAATATTCATTAATGTCGGTAAGAACATACACGGTACTTAATGCTAATTGTTCGCCGAGTACGATGCGACGCGTAAACATAAAGATGCCATTAAGATGCATCAGGCGCTGAGTAAAATAACCAAAATTTTAAAAATGATAAAATAAGTAACGTAATAATATACTTAATAACTAATAGGCGATACTATACTAAACAGGGGCTTTTTTTAATTTTATTCAAGGTACACTCTAAGGCATTTAAATTTTCTCGTCTTTTGTCATCCTGTATAATCACTACAATCTGAAGAAGACTCCATTTGAAAAGATATTGATGATTCTGTGAAAGTTACAGAGGGAGTATAAGATGTATCACTATCTGATTGTTCTATTTTTTAACAATTTTACTCAAATAATGTTTAATTAAGTTTTTCCAAAACAACTCATTTATTCTCAAAATAAGTTAGCTTTTCTCAAACAAGTTGGCTTTTCTCAAAATGAGTAAACTTTTCCAAAACGAATAGGCTCATCGAACGTCACTCAATTAAATGTCTCTTAAAACAAGACTAAGAATAATTACATCTAACCTGTATACATAGCTCTCATATGACTGTATCGTCCATCCCGATACAACTGTCCATTGGCACTCTCCAATAACAGAACTGAGCACCTCTCTCTAGTGCCTTATAAGAGCTATGCATTGTACAAAAATAACAATGATCAAATAATAATTTCAATGAGTTACGTTCGACAAGATGGCTGAATTTTATTAAATTTTCAAAAACAAAAGAAATCTCATTACAGTGAATTAATCATCAATCAGCTAACTTACTAAGCCATATCATAAATAACTCCATATGTTACAACCCTATTTTCTTTTTAACTATTAACTAACCATTTAACTGTAACTGTCAATAATTAATTATGTGACCGTCTCTAAGTATCTAGACTACCTATATCACCAGTAAACCCTGTGTGATAAAGCCAAAGATGGGTAGGTACTTCAAATGTTATACTCCTAGTACCATATTACCACAAAATTACCAAAAAGTTATTAACTTTATCAATTTCATAATTAGAACTCAATATTTAACTTCAAAAACTCATTTTCTTGATAATTTAGTTCCATTGTGTCTAGATTATCATTTTATTATTTTGATGTTATTCTATTTCATAACTAATGAATAACAACTCAAACTCAAAAAGTACTTGGTCATACCTGACAAATCCTTCAGCGTGGACTTGTGGATAGCGACTCCTGGATACAGGTGATGCAGACTGCAGCTCTCTTTGACCTCATGTAACATCCTCACTCAATACTTGTATACCATGATATGACATCTTGTACTTCATAGTCATCTCAAAGCATTGCAGCCTTGCTTGCCAGTTCATATTGACATCCAAGCTTTCTCAGTAGCTAGTTTCTTACGGATTCTTTATCCCAGCTTCTGATATCGGCGTCAGGTAGGTCGGGTGTGGGTGTTTGTATGGTTTTTCAGTCGATTCTACTCTGTTTAGCATGTATTTTCATGAAAGTAGGTATTCTTCACATAACCTCCGTTGTGGGCTTATTCAGCGATTCTCAATATTGATTTAAACGTTTTAACCACTCGCTCTATCCGCGATATCACATTTTATTATAACTTCATCAACAACTTTAAGAGACTCCGCGACATAAGACAACTGTCATAACTTTTTCCGCGGGAACTCAACATAATCATATTCTCCGTTTTCTGACAGATCTCGCAAACTCCACTTACATAACCAATGTAAAATATATTATATTTATAATATAAATATATATTTATTAATAAAGAATAAACTAATACTTACGTATTTAATTCTTTTGCACTGAATAAATATAGTAATAATTTCCCACTATTAGCACTGTCACTTTCACTTGGCATTTTCTTTTACTATATTTATTTACTATATTATTATTTTATATTACTATATTATATTATTAGTTTATGAAATTATATGATATGAAAACTAATTAAGGCAACGGCGAACGAAATGAAACAGGGAGAAAGAGAAAGGTAATATACACTACTCGCTTGTGTATGCGACTGTCGCGCATGCGCACGTCTCATTATTCCACGCATTCTTCCTTACGGTTTTACTATCATATATTTTTCAGTTCGGTCGCCGTAGCAAAACCTATCCCCTCCAAGCCTGCCGTAAGGAACTTCGTTCCAATAAAAAATCTGTTTTTCTGTTTGTCCGAGCTAATCTCGGGAACGGCTGAACCGATTTTAAAGAGACTTTAACTGAAAGCTAGAGAAGGTTATAGGGCAACATAAGGCTTTTTATCCCGGAATTCCCACGGCATCGGGAATTACGAGGGAAAATCTCCCACGCGAACGAAGTCGCGTGCACCGCCAGTATAAAATATAAGTCGTAAATTGTTATAAAAGTATTTTATCCCTAAAACAGTCTTATAAAATATAGTTTCAACTGTAACTGAGCAATAAAACGTAACAAGTAATAGCTTTTTTATAACCCTTTTATTACTTTGTAAGCCCGATGCTTATGAAAAATAGGGTGCGTTCACATACCCCTGTCTAGAAGGTCTGTGCACATTCAACAACTCATCAACTCATACTTGAGTCCGATTCAACTCATAGGAAAGCATTGAAATATGAGCAAATGGTCAAATGATGCCGAAAAAATTTGCGACAGTACAGTACAGACAGTATAATGAAGATTTCATCATTTCATTCAATTTCATCGCAGCTTAGTATGACTAACACATTTAAGGCAACTACGGAACCCTGCACAGCGCGTGACAGCCACACACCTGGATGGTTTTTTGGTCTTTACTTCCTGAGCTATTGCTTTATTATTATTATTATGTATCTCTAAACTTAAAGTTTCACGGGTCCTAGATGTAAGTGGACCCGGTCATTTGGAAGGCGTACGTGGGGACACAGGTCCAACACGTAGAGGCCCCTTTGAGACACTTTGATGTTGTGCATGTATGGTACAACATACACAACATTATTATTATTTATTATTATTATTCGCTTGACTAGCAACACATCGTTGAATTTCGGCCTTATTTTTTTTTTACTGTGGGATATGAGATGATGGGATATGATGGAATAGGAGTCTACTCCTATTTCCACCCTAATTTCTTTCCACAAATATCCATACATTTATTCATATTATAAATGCGAAAGTTTGTATGAATATATGAATGTTTGTTACTCTTTCACGCAAAAACTACTGAATGGATTTTGCTGAAACTTTACAATAATATAGCTTACACATCAGAATAACACATAGGATATAATTTGTAAACATATAGTGTGAATTATCCAAAATATATAACTAAATCTTTGCAAACCGAAGGAATAAGTTTCCCGAAGCGAAGCGAGGGCGGTTCGCTAGTAATTATATATACTTTCCAGACTCTAATTACAAAACATTCATGTTCCGGGTGAATTTATTGTCACGTATGTACCCTCGACCTAATTTCACAGCATAAATAATTGAAAGAAGTTGATTGTCGCGTAGGGCTACCTCCGAAATATATTATATCGATATGATAGTGTTGATTATAGGTAAAAAGTAATTATGTTTGCTTATGAAAAGGAAAAATTGGTTAGCAAAGCCCTACAGCGCTGCCTGACATTTTTTTTTAAAGAATAAAATTGTATAAATTGTAAATATACAACAACAACAACAACAATCACAAAGGATCACAAAGGATCAACAACGACACGAAAAAAACGAGATATAATGATTACATGTTTTGCCTCACACTACGTGTCGGTTTTTCAAGGAAAGCACAGTTGCTTGCTTACATACAAATTTGACAGCTGACCGTCAAATTTTTCTTGTGCTACATACAGTACATACAATTGTAGTTTCTCGTGCTGTCTCATGTTGGCAACGCTCACTAGATGTCTAGACATACACGTATATATATTCTTCTCTGTCTACGGTTGTAACATACTCAGCCCGAAGTTAGCACCGGAACACTGTCACCAAGTTTACGTTAAGTTAGTTATGAAGTTTACGCTATATGAAGTTAAGATTGGAACGTAACGGACCCATTCCAGATTGTAGGCTAATGTAATAAAACAGTTAGTACAGTAATAAACAAACTGAACAAACGTTTTATTTACCCACATAATCTCAATACATGTCAGTCAGTAAGTCCTAATTTAATCGTTTATGGAAAATAATTCAAGCCAAAACGACTGGCCGGTCCTCCGTCACGGAAGTCGGGCCTAGACTGAAATATCAGCTCACGAGGCTAGGCCCATTCGTAGGTCGTTATGCTGCAGCTTGTATACGGATATTAGAAATAAAGAAGAAGATACATTTGCTCCGTCATTTACACTTCGATAAAGCTTACATTCGGTATGTAATGTACTCATAATTATATTTTGCTTGAATTCGATGTTGCAGCTGCAGAAATGCCAACATGACGGAAAATCACTTAGAATATGGCGCGGCATAACCGCGGCCTCCGATTTTTTTATATTAAATAAGTTAATGCTTGTTATTAGTATTTAAAGGTAGCATCATTACACCAACATGTCCATAACATGATTGTCAATCCAACCGAACACAAATTCGACGGTGGGTTGACAAATACCCCCATTAATTGTAGCACCCCATATCATTAAATATTTAGCCTCGTGCGCTGACGTAAGCAGCTATATTTCCCCCGTATCTATAATTAATGAACGCGGTATTCTGGAGTATCCGTATTATCGTAGTGCGCAGTGGATTAATGATGGTATGGACAAGAATAATATATCTTGTAAAAGGTTCGGGCTACGTGGTGTCGGTAACAAAGCTTCCAAGGTTTCTAAGACGTACATCCGTCCTGTCTGGACAGACACGAATTTTCCGATGATTCCATTTTTATCAAATATACTTCTGAACTTTTACCCCCAACTTCCCGTTCCGACCGAAATAAAATATCGTTTGAGTAATATTCCGACCAATTGCGAATTCATTTAACAATATTGCCAGCAAATTTCAATTTAATTATTTTCCCCGCACAGAAAATGAAAAATTCGCATTTAACTTAATTTATGTCGCGGCCAAAGGAACGGTATTATCCACGAAATCACGATTTTTTGCTGCTTCATAAAAGCTTTTGTAAGTATTTTTAATGTAGCGAGATTTTAAAGCGGGGCTTTCACTAAAATGGATTTTTTTGGAAAGAGAGAAGCGAGGGAAAGCCAGTGAAATGTGTGTCCAATGGTGACACAAACACACAAACGATGTAGAAAATTATTGTTGCATGAGGGGGAATAATTATGTTGAGTGGCATTGAAAGTGACAGACGATTTGAAATATTAAGTGAAACTTTCATATCGACATATTCGGGAAAAATTTTGTATAGTAGGGGGTAAAATAAAAAAGTTGACAAATTTTATTTGAAACGGATGTTGCGTAATGCGTTTTCGTAAACAGGAAGTTGAGTCCTGTGCATCCGATCCCATTATCAGTGTTAAAACTAACTGAAACAGTTTTAAATGAATACGTGTAAAACGATATCAAAAAAAATTCACTTTGTACGTTTGTGCAATAGTTTTTTATGGAATTAAGATAGCAAACGAACATAAAATTAAAATACTTCCTGTTCATTAAATTTACAGAATTTTCAGACAATATACAAACAGATATACACACATAAACTAACAAAGAACGCGTAAACGCTTTATACCGCTCCAGTAGAACTTCCTATGTATGTCGCGAGTGGCATAGACACAAATAGGTCACCAGTGACACAACCAACTGACACAACCAGAGAAAAAAACATTTTTTTTAATTAATACTAGTAAACCCGCCCTCGCTTCGCTTCGGGAAAACCAATTTACATAAAACTTTAATTTATCATACTGATAAGTTACTGATAAGTTACCGCTTGACTACAATCCCACCTGATGGTAAATGGCAACGATTTTTTTTTATTTGTCACATAAAATTTGCTTCAGCCGGGAATGGAACCAGGGTCCCTCGCTTGGCAGGCAAAGTGGTCAATACTGGTAAGAACAAAAGTAAGAAGAAAGAACAAAAGAAGAAAGAAGAAAGAAAGAAAGAACAGAAGAAAGAACAAAAGACTTTCGTGGGTAAAGCTTTTTCAGAGTCGTATCGGGAGGGGAGGCAGGGAGAATTTGAAGGGCGGTGTACAATTAAAACGAAGTACTTCCCTATCGGAAATATAAAATACATCCTATATTTCAATGCTTTGTAGCGATATTAATAAAGTAATAAATTCTCAGTAACCAAAGGTAACAGAATTATAGATGAGACGAGATGAAGATTTTGCGTTTTTTAATACGCTTTTATTAGCTTGAGACGTATGTTGGTATGTAACAAACTGAAAATTTATTATTTAGTTAACTCGGCCTCCACTTGCTTCAGGAAACTCATATTGTATGTCATGTCATCATACATAAATACTTATCTACCATACGTACACAAAATATTAACAACTATTGTCTAGAAAGGACGAGAATCAACAAGTTTCGCTACCCATAGCGCGATTGTAGCGATATTCGCTTCGACATGAATAGTAATACCTTACCCACTCGGATACCGCTACCTAGCGGTAGGGGATGCCACGTGTATCTGAAAAGGGCACTCTACTCAATAATTACTCGCCAAAGCACCCTAATATTCATTAAGCGTGGTTTACTTATCTTCATCTAAAGGTTTTAGGATAAATCCGCAATAAAATGAAGAAAACCGAAGTGATGTGTGTACTTAGAGGTTTTACTGAACCCGAAATATTACGTGATCATTAGGCTCTTTACACACGTTAAGACCTCACTAAACTATATTTTGACGTGATAACGTCTTATAAATCGATGAACGCCGGCTGCACGCACGAAAAATGATGTCATTGTCACGTTCCGCCTGAGCCGAGCGTGCAAGCGAGAGCCAGGAACAAGCGATAGAGACGCCCGATCGGCTTAGCCGTTCGTTGTCATAATTTTATTGTTAACAAAGCAATGTATTGCATATTTATGCTGATATTGTTTCTACTTCCGAGGGTGTGGCGCTAATGGTTATCACACAGGTTCGACCTAGCGTAGACATTAGTGATTAGCTGCATCACATACATAATATATATCAGAAATTATTAAAATGATAAGCTTAGTATAAGCATAAAGTAGATAAGTAAAGTATAAGAGAATATTTGTAAGAATAGCTGTTATATGTTTATTACAAAGTGAACGTTTGTTTTAACATTGAGTTATAACAAACGTTCGTCAGAAACGTGCCATATATTTCGCAATAAAAGTACCCCTCTACGCATTTTATACGGAATTGTAAGCGATTCCTTTATTACCTCGGACCGGCCAGACTCAATGCGAACATCTTGTTTTGGTAAGGGCGATTTTCGCTTGAACGTAATCTACATAAATAGCAGCGCTGTGAGAAAAGATTTAGGGGCGCGTCATGGCATTTTAGTATGAAATGATACATTTTTCATATGAACGAAATGTTTACCATGACTGTTATAATACCAATCGTAGCGCTATGGAAAACTTTATTATATTGATTATTACTATTTAATATTTACCTAGCTTATTCAGTTGTAATTTAAATAAACGCTATACTATAACTACGCTAATAAACATTTATCTTTCACGTAAATATCATAAATTACACGGTAGAAATGGTACTAAGTACCGTGGCGGGCGGTAGTATATTATACTACCGCGGGCAAACTCCACTACCTATCTTCTTATTTCTTCTTTCTTGGCCGACAACTCATCGGTACTTCGATTTTTCTGATGTCCATGGGAGACGGTGACGAATTACCTAACCTAAGTCCTAGGACCTAAGGACCTAAGTCCGTTAGGTGGTTCCTTTGCTTATTTGTCCGCTATATACATGAAAAAAGAATTACATCGGCGTACAAAATATTCACCACAAAAATTCCAGACAAAGACTTCAATTACATACTAAATGTTGGCAGCAAACAAAGAAGTCTAATTAAATAATTACGAAAATATTATTCTCCAGGGTCGGAATACAATACGTTTGCATGTGTGGGTTCGTTAGGGCTGCGTCAATAACATTTTTGTGGACGTTTTTATTATAATGAGAGAAATTATTTTGGTCCACCAACGAAGTGCATATTTGCAGATAAATTTTATTATGGCGGAGGAGCACTTTGCAGTATTTGCGACCCTGTAAACTTCGTAAGGATAACTAGTTTTTGCTGTAAATTATTCTTATGCTATGGATATATTTATGATTTATAGGATATATTACGGTAGGAAACACCCTCTGATACTAGACATTTTTCTCAATATTTTTCCATTTACGAACATCGATCAGTTTCATTGTCATTGCAATATAATTACAGATTATATTAAAGAGTCAAAATTATCTTTTTGAAGTGAAAATTTCTATCGCTTCGTTGTGATTTGAAAATCGATGAAACGAAAAACCGACAGTAAAAAGAGACAGACACATTTTAACCTGGAAGAAAATGAGACAGGAAGCATTATCCGCTTGCGTGCTCCAAGTTTGGGGTCCTAGAGCAACACCTTTTACGGCAAAATAGCGGCTTACGTAAGCAAAGCAAAATATCAATATTTGAACTGACAGTATTCGTTTTGAAGTGCAAACTTCTATAACATCGTTGAGATTTGAAAGTCGATGAAACGAAAAAGCGAAAGTAAAAAGGGACAGACACATTTCAACGTGGGAGAAAATGAGAGAGCAAGTACACATATTTTCCGCTTGCGTGCCAATAAAACTATTCTTGACTTCCATTATAACATCGTGAGGGCTCGTTTGTTACATAAGTGTTATTACAAGAATTTACTTCTAGGTTTAATAGGCTTTGTTAGCGGCCTAACGGGTATCGTAAAACACAAATAAACCGAATGTTCAGTAATTAGAGTTGGTAGCCAACTACGAATATAATACTCGCATCAATGTTGTTATCACATTTTAACTACTAAAGCAAGGCTATCTTGATATCCTAACAAAAGTGCAGCGATACTTCACACCGCAACTATACGATACCATAAGGCTGCCTATTTTTGTATATCTACATTATCTATATTGAAATTCATTGCCTGCTGTGTTTATTTCCGATGTACAAATAAGTTAGATCATGTGTGGACCCCTCTGCCACATTGCGCTGGTTCAGCAATATCTATTCAATGGACAGGCGTTGGTCAAAAATAGCGTAATGAATACTAGGCCCAGGCCTAGTAGGCAACGTCAGCCCATTCGTCATTCTGTTTTTTTTTTACTGACATTGAAATTACCCAATCAGGGCTGACCTGGCAACATAAAATAAGAACCAATTGTGAACTTTTAGCGGTTTAAGTCACGTGATTGATTAGGTATTGGTACCCTTTTCGAATGACTTGGTTTGTATTGAAGGGCGTCCTTTAAACTTTATAGCTCATTGATTAAAACTATTATAATTAAAGTTGTGTGAAATGTGACCAACTAGTTGATTACTACTCTGACGAGAGACCCAATTAATTTAGTTTTAACACTGACAAATAAATCGGATTTGTGGAAATCCGTATCATCCGGATTCCGTCTGACCGGTTATTGCAGGGAAATTAGATCAAGTTTTAATCGGATTTGAGAGGACGATGTTGAGAAAATAAAGACTGTCGTAGATACGACCCAGAGGGCAAATGTCAAACATCGAGGATTTTTAAAACTTTACCTTCATCAACTTATACAGAAACGTGGTAAGCATGCTCTACGCTAAGGTTTCCGCATATTTATACTCGTATTTCCACGTATTCCTATTACATTTCCAGGACAAAGAAGATACTTAAACTATTTTTTGGCAAAGTATAATAAAGTATTTTATCTATAGATACTAATATTACAAAGCTGAAGAGTTTGTTTGTTTGTTTTTTTTTGTTTGTTTGTTTGTTTGTTTGTTTGTTTGTTTGTTTGTTTGTTTGAACGGGCTAATCTCGGGAGCTAGTGGTTCGAATTGTGAAATTGTTTTTATGTTGGATAGTCTATGTATCGAGGAAGGCTATAGGCTATATAATAATAATTTCTTCTGTGCGTATGTAATCGAACTCCTCCTAAAACTGTAACGGTTTGGTTGAAATTTTTGTGTCTTCAGATGGATCCGTGAATGGTTTAGATTCATAATTGAAACCGGTTGGTGGCGTTACGTTAAGTGAAATAAAAAAAACCCTAGTATAATAATGCCTGAGTACCACGACTTCGGGTGAGTGTACATACTCAGGTATAGGTACAAGTTTACCGAAACGAAGAGAGGGTTACTGTAATGTTGGTATCTCAATTTAATTATTTATTAAATAACAGTATTATACTCTTCAAAGCGAATATAATAGGTACTGTTATTTAAAATTATTCAATTTTCGATGTCCTTTGCGTTAATTTTACCTTATATAAAATATTACAAACTCATTAATTTAATTATAAGTTATAATATAGCATATATACTATAGGGTCTGAAAAGCCCAGGATTTACCGATTCATGCTTGAAATTAATCCATGAAAGTTAGTGCGATACCATTATCCTTTGTGTTACTATGCATTATGTTTTTGTTCAGACTTTGTTAAGTCATGCTTAGGGTTGTCAAATTAATGTTAACGTCCATTAACATTTCATGCAAATTTAAAACTCATTAAAAACAAGATTGATTTAATGGTAGGTATATTTCGTTGATACGGGCCGATAATTGCGGCGCAATTAAATAAATCGTTGTAACGGTTTAACTGCGTTGGGTCGGTGAAACTTTTTACAGGACTGAAATATCGTGGGTGTCCGGTTCGTATACCTATAGTAAAATGTGCACAATAATGAGTTTTTAGTGAATCTGCATGGGAACTTATATTTATGATCTCATTGTTTAAAGCAAAATACGTAGGAATAGTAAAATACATTGTGTTTTATTCATATTGCCTAAGTTTATTACTAATTAACATTTATTTTATTTTATTATGCAGAGTACCCTTATTGAATCAAATCAACTTTGTTTTATGGTGTTCGAAATTGTTGAATAAATAACTAAATGATATCTCGTCAAGAAACTGCGTATCACTCAAAGATTGTCCCAGTATCTGGTAGAGAGGGAACTTCCTAGATGCTAGTTTCTACTGAGGTCAGTTGTCACAAATGTATTGTGGTAATTTACTAATTTAATTTCGCTTAAATTTAGTGTTCATTTTATTTCAGTCAGTTCGTAAATAAAAAAAGTTATGTCAGTTTAAAGAATCACGTCTAACAATTTTCAAGTATAGGTAGGTACCGGGACAGGTTTCCCGAAGTTAGCTTCGGGACGCCTGTCTCGAGGCTATAAAATACTACTATACTAATACTACTACTATAAAATAATGCAATATTGATAGTTAAAATTAATTTTCCACGTCTGGGAACTTGTCAGAGCCGTTACAGACAGTTATTGACGTGAAGTTCGACCTAGTTCGACAGTTATTATGAAATGAAAATAGAAATAATGAAAAGCATTTTCGTTAATAACTTAGGAGTTCGCTTCGCTTGGAGCAAGTTTCTTCATTATTTTTGGAATTTAATTTTCATATACGTTAATTATTTTCCATAATAATGACTTAAATTGCGTAGTTATTATACCTCGTGTATTATATTAACCTACCTATTACCTATTAATTTATTATTATCATCATTATTATATCGAGATTAAGCCAAGAAATTTGAACTCATTGTTCAAATTCCCTCGTCGCTGGATATTGAACCCAGGCCCTTTCGAACTGCAGTCCGGCAATTATTGCACCATATGGGGTATATTACTACAAACACTTAACCAATACTCGAATATTATTACGTTAAAGAAAAAACTTTGTACCTATCAACTTTTCAGCATATCGCGCACATGAAGAAGTGTGGATTTGACAGAGCTAATGATTGTATGCAGACGAAGTACAGAAAGCTAAAATGTATAAACAACTCAATAACGTTGAAAGTGAAAAAAATAATTTGTACCTACCGCCAAACGCTAGTAATAAATTTAACTGCCAACCCTAATTTAGATTTTAATTTTTAACACTACACAAAATGATAACAGAACCGAAGTCCCGCACGAACGTGTGGTCGTCACGCAACGTTATAATATCGTTAATGGAGGCTTAACACGTTCACTGCGTCACTATTTTTGATGGACTTTCAGCCAGTGCGGATGAGGTCTTTTCGAGGCAAGGTTGAACTTCTTTACAGTGCGTTTGAGGCCTTTTCGACCTCACAAAATATTGTTTCTAAAAAACGCCTTAAATATAGCTCAAAATTGAAAATATTTGCTTGAAACTTTACCATTATAAACTAAAATAGTTTTTCAAGTTGAATCTAGCTTCGTACGTAGGTGTGACATTTCGGTATTGAATAAATGAAAAAAAGAATTATGCCATCGATTCTGCCTCACAACGCACTGAAAAGAAGTTCGATTTGTGTCTCTACTAGTGATGGGAATAAAATAGAAATGCAGGTGATATAACATTTATTTACTTAAATTATGATTCTAAAGTACCATACACCTACCACACATACCAATTTTAGTTTTAAAGTATGTAAGCCAGTTTATGTGTGTGTATATGTGTATGAATGAATGTGTGCGTATTTATGTGAATGGGTGGGTAATTGTGTGTGTTGTGTGTGTGTGTGTGTTTGTGTTGTGTGTTTGTGTGGTAATTAGTGGGTAGATAGATTTGTGTGTTTGTATGTACTCTTACTCATTGAGTATAACAGCTGTGACCACTGCAGACACGAACAAAAGAGAAGATATACTTCCTCACCTAAAGAAATCTGGTATTGTAAACCGGAAATATAAACTATACAGAAGTTAAAAATACGAGTAGCTATTTATCAAATATTTTTAAACCACATTCATGCTGTAGCAATATGCATTTGAAAACACCCACATCTAGGGTAGGAAAAAAAAATATCTAGAGTATTAAAGTGATTTTCCTCTTTTGAAACATATTTATCATTATTTGAGTATTGTGTAGATTATAAAAGCAAAATAGGATTTGCGACGATTAAGGATTTGTTAGTGTAAGTAGCATGCGTATAAATGATGAGTGTTAAAAAATCGTGCTAAAAAAATTATCTTGAGTAAAATTAGTTTAGTTGTCAACTAGCTAGCTGTAGCTTGGCTATTAGTAGGGGTCATTTTGGTCAAGAGGATGAAACGAGGTCCGCCAAAGTGGTACCAGACTGTACAGTAATTAATTTTATATATTATATGAGTCATCTTATACGCTTTATTATGATACAAAACTTAAAGTTGTAGCTAGTGGGATTTTTTTTATTGAATTTTACAATTTACTATCCTTACTCTTCGCCGTAATACTTTACGTGAAAAGGAACGTAACCAAGTGCAGTAGTGAAATTATTAAGTAAAAAAATCGATGTTAATAAATCCAATAAAAATACTTTTACTTTTAAATGGCTATTTACCGAAAGATTTTAAATGCAGTGTTTATTATGAAAATAGATATTACTTGGTGGCTATTGGTTCTTTCTATTCTAATGTCAATGTCAATCTGTCAAAGTACTCAAATAAAAGTCACAAATAATAAGTCTATGTCGAACAATAACAAAAATACTTAAAAATCAGGCGAGTCGCGCGGACAAGAAGTGCGCTTCCGTATCGAAACTTGTCGCATCACTACGCGGTGCCCGCGCCGCCCGCGCTTCACTCCGTGCGTTTATGAGGCCTACAACTTTTGAGGCCGATTAGACCTCACTTCGCACTGGCGCATATTTTTTTCCATTCAGTGCGTTTGAGGGCTTTTCGACCTCATATCTTATTAAATAAGCCATTGGGCTCTACTTCGCAAGAGAAACAATTTTATGTATTTGTCTCTGTCATACTCAAAGAAATGTTAAAATTGTAGCCTCCCGCACGGAGTGAAAGAACGCGATTTTGATTGCCGCACTAGCGGGAAGTCATGCTTGAGACGTTTAGACCTCATAACGCACTGAACGTGTTAATTTGTCCTTTCAATTAGAAAAAAATTTTGGAATTACCAGTAGGTTTTTACGTATGAATGTGTAAATTTTCAACATTTATTTGAAATAGACAAAAAATACTAGCACCCAATACCGTCCATCGTAACCATTTTACAATAGTGAAATTAATAGATTCATAAATTAAAAGTAAAAACCTTTTTTAAAAACAAGATTTTATTTGAATACTAAAAAATAAATTGACTTTTCCTTTAAAACTTTTACTACCAACTTATAACGTCATTACACAATTTATTATATGATATAAAAGCATGTCGCAAGATATAATAGGTATGTATACTAGGTATGTAGATAGGTACAAGCATTTTCTTAGTTTGAAAGTTTTAAAATCAATCAGATCAAGTTAATTAATTTACCTACTTGTTTATCTACACATTTTATCGTTTATAAATTATGTATTGACGTTATAAGTTGGTAGTAAAAGATTTAAAGGAAAAGTTTATTTCCATAATTTTAGCGCTAAATGCTACAAATACAAAAGTCGGTTTTTAAAAAGTTTTTTTACTTTTATTTTTTAGTTATCGCTGGACATACATACGTGTGATTAGTACATTCCAAGTTAAATAAAAGCATTAAAAAAATATATTCTATTGTTTGATTTTTTCTTTTACCACTTTTACTGAAAAAGAAAAAAAAAACATGGAAATCTTTCGGTTTCCACAGACTATACGAGCGGCAAAGTAAACATGACACAAAGGGCGCCGTAGGAGGCGGTTTCATTGTGGAGAACCGCTCGTTATGACGTACGGTTTTGTTTCACGGTGGGCTCTGAGCTTAGAAAGTTAACAATAGGGGATTGTTATAATCACTAGACAGTCCAGATTATAAGATACTGCGAGTCGCCCTGTCTTCGCACGGTTGCAATGTAGGTATATACAATCAGTACATATAATAGACCTGTAACTTATCACTGTCTGTACATGGAAGGTATATGAGAAAAACTTTAACTGGGAGTTTTTAGTAACGCAATGGAATCCAAAACCGTGATTTTCCGAATTTTTGTATGTTTGTCTAAGTACAGTTAGATTATAATGTTAGTTGTATCCAACATTGTTGATAACAGGATACTTTCGTACTGTCCCTGTTTCTGTACTGCTACGTAAGCTATTAATTTCCCAGGGGAATGGTGACAGGTATTCGGAATACAATGTAGCAAATTCCAATAAGTATAATTGTCTAGTTAAATCACGTAAACGATTGTTATTATTGTTCCTTACGCCCGGTATATAACTAGGTCGAGTTTACATTAATCCTTGGGATGGAAATGACATTTTAAACCTGAGAAATATGTATGTATGTTTAAACATACATTCCGGTTACGCTTTTCTAGAGGCGACCTTAGTCCGCAACAGACAGACAGCAGTAGATCTGTGCCAGAATTAGAACTAGACTTACTAACTGGACTAACAACAACTAACAGAACTATCGCTAACAACACCTACCCCAGTCCTCATACGTAATGAACTCAACAAGTAACATTTATACGTAACTAGCGCCCTCGCTTAGCTTCGGGAAACTTACTTCGGTTTGCAAATATTTAGTTATATATTTTGGATAATTCACACTATATCTTTATAAATTATAGCCTATGTGTTATTCTGATGTGTAAGTTATATTGTTGTAAAGTTTCATCAAAATCCATTCGGTAGTTTTTGCGTGAAAGAGCAACAAACATTCATACATCCATACTTTCGCATTTATAATAATAATAGGATATAATAAATCTGTAACGGGTCGCTGTCTGTACATGGAAGATAAATGAGAAAATCTTTTACTGTGGACCTTTATTTTCGCAGTAGAATTCAAAACAATGATTTTTAGAGTTTTTGTCTGTCTGTCTGATGTTTTGTACGCACAAATCTCTTAACCTTATCCGATTTGGATGCGGTTTTTCTTAAAAACACTGTTATTGTACTATACCTACTAACCATCCTCATTCCGATTTGAGTCTTGTTCTTTGTCGGTCACGGAAGGTGCTGCTGTATGCTCGTTTGCTATCTAAAAAAACACTAATGTTGTGTAGTTAGAATATTGAGAAATACCTTATAAGAAGTAAAAAAAAAAGAAAATTAAAATGATTTATTGAGCAACCCAACAAATACAACAAATCGTTTCCACTAGCTCCCACACTAGGCTCCTGTTGTGGGATACTAGTATTAAACCCTTTCATAAATATATTAATTAAATATACATAATATATTTATCACTATGGCATGGCTGCGTTGACCTAGTTAAATTGTAAGGAAAATCACAGCCATAAGTATGTTTATACGACATTGACTTAGTAATAATAAGTCAATGTTAAACGAAAACTAATTTATTAATATTGCAATATTGTAAGTAAGACGGCTGGATTATATTGATCGATGCAATGAGTGGATGACGAATTTGGACACGCTAAGACCTTACACAAAATGAAACGGGAGACAGGAGCTTAATTACTCCATGTCTGATCGATGGAGGCTTTATTTAGGTATAAATGACGTTCTGACTGAAATAACAAATTGATACTTTATTGGTAAAGGAAATTCAAAGGAATTTAAATTAGAAATTAAATTCAGTTTGGAGTGTCACGATTCTCTAATTGAAGGTTATTTATAGACAAGGAAGACCTCCTCCCTTTTTGAAGTCTGTTAAAGAGGAGCAGGTTTTCAATTCGACATTTATTTTAAAGTGAAACTTTTATTACATCATCGTCTCAAACTTTGTCGTCTGTGTGTTGCATGTCGCGTGACGGTCGGCCGCGGAGTAGGGATAAAGTGAAAGGCGCTCGGCAGAGCAGCCAAGGCCAATATGGCGGCACCTATAGTTCGCAGCAGCTGACCGTGTAGTGTATAGACTCATTTATGGGATTTTGTTTGTTTTTGTCATTGTTTAATCTAATAGTCTACTTTTATTATTTCCCATTATCGTTCCAATTTTCCAAGTATAAAATTAAGATTGATAAAGCGATTTTTATACCCCTAATGGAATATTATTCCAAAAATTTTTAGTTAAATGTCTATAATGTGAAAAAAGTTTCACTTTTACCGTGGTTTCATAAAACCACACAATCCTATTTTGTAAGGTTATTTGAAGTCGGTTAAAAATACATTGAATTGAATGCAAGACTGTCACAATGACACTACTTCCACGAGTTCTCAAGGTAACGTACGTCAACTGACGAACATACAATAGCGTTTCCTTTAGGTCGTGCAGTTACTGACAGACAGACAGGATATTGAATACTTTGCGATATATTATGAGCGGACAGCGTATTCAATTTCCAACTATTTTATTATGTCAAAAAGGGTATATTATTCTGCTTATGGTCTAATGAACTTTTGATGTGTTTTTGTGTTTCTGTGTTATTATTGTTTTTTTTAATCTTTGTAATGTATCACGTGAATATGAAGATTACATAAAATTATTATAGCGCCTGAAACAAACGCGTAGCAACTTTCCCCAAAGCGACGGTATCTGCAACAATATAAAATAATTGTAAACATTGATCACACAGCTGTAGCTTCAAATAGGTTTCCACTCACGGCTAGTGTTGTCCGACAAATTGAGTTACCAATACAAATATTAGTTTCTGGTCAGTTTGTTTATTCACAAACGAATCTGCGTTTTGTTTATTCATGAGTTATTTGGATTGTCTATTGAATTAAACGGCGTTATGTATATTTTTGTTCAGGATTTTTTAGTATGAACGCGAACACACCAATTGGTAGACAGCGGTCCATTAGCATCACAACCAATAACTGTCCCACTGCTGGGCACGGGCTTCCTCTCACAATGTGAGGGGTACAGGTCACAGTCCACCACGCTGGCCAAGTGCGGATTGAACATTATGGATGGAACATTATGGAAAACTCCCAGAAGTCAGGAATCAGAGTCTTTACGATCCTGATATAAGCAGAAAAGACCTGAAACCCGATTCTCATAACAAAAATCGTAGCAACACCGTAGAACTTAATCGATAAAAAACCAAAAAGTATTCACATCCGTCATTCGGAATTGAAAGGCATCGATTTTAAAGCCGTTCGTTCGAAATGTCGTAGACGCGTATTCAAAAATGTGAAATTGCCTCTCAATCATTTCTAAACGTTTCCTTCAAGAAACGAAAGATAGTATTTCAATTATTGTAATGTTGTAAATAGCGTGGACGATTGGACAGCACAAATGAGTTTAAATGTATCACACACGAGCCGAGAATATACATTTTATTTTGGAGATAAATGTCGGCCCTGGCCGGGAATCGAACCCGGGATTCCGAAGCAGTTTATGATATCGACGTTACGTCATCTTGACATTCATCACCCCATTTCGTTCTAAGAAGACGCTGGGCAAAAGACGAGAGTATTTCGTTTACAAACTTTTTACATGTAGGTACATAATTCGTTATTTTAAGCAAAAAAAATTATTCCAATTTCCCAGGAATAAATAATAGCATTGTAACTTTTACGTTTGGTAAAGTTTGGACGTCAGTATATTAACACGACTGAAACTTGCTCGAAAGGAATTTAAACTTTGCTTGTAACCTGCCAACGAAACATAATAATTGAGCGTTCTGACTTGAGTGAATTGAGATTTTTGTTTTAAACAATGTGCTCGGATTCCTCGGCCGTTTCTTCTCATCCATTTTTAAGGATGTAAAGGTAAATTTCGCCACCATTTAGGTGGGAAATGGGGTGGAAAACACACACAAATACATATTGTGAGTAAAATAAAAGCTAGTATAAATATAGCTACCTTAATTCGCACTGTTTTTGTAGTGTAGGCAATAACGCGTTGGATTTCCTGGAGCGTAACGAGGGCCGTCATTTGTAAGTAATATCGCACCTTTATATTACAAAGCGTTACCAGAGAGAAAAGAATCAAGTTTCACAAAAAAATACAAATATTTTTTTTTTATAAATTTAGCCATCCTTAGTCCATGGTATTTTGAACATGCTTCTAGGGGTAACCTGATATGGGATTTTGAAAAGCCGTCGGATCGAAACATTTCAAAATTCCATTTTAGTAATACAATACTCAAATATTTTTTTAATTCTATTTTTTGTTTTGTAACACAAAAATAGCAACTCAATAGGAATACCAAATAAAATAGTTTCAATTTTATACCGGCATTAAAAGTAACTACTCTTGTAGGCCCCTGATATCATAGATAGGTATGACTGTATATCATACATACATGCCTGATATAATACTTTTATAATTTTAAGTTACCAACTTTTTGAAGACTGTTTAATTTTTAACAATTAAGTACCATTTCAGTTAGAAGTTGGATCATAAAAATTACAATGGCTTGGCTTCAACCCATTGATGGCCCACTACTGAGCACGGGTCTCTCCTCATACATGAGGAGGCCTAGAGCATACTCCACCACGCTGCTCCAGTGCGGATTGGTGGAGGGGTTAGTGGCCAACCCAAGTGTCGGATATTTTTAAGCCGCCCGAAGGTATCCGACATGGCTTAACGACTGCTACCATATGGTAACAACCGGGACCGACGGCTTTACGTGCCCTCCGACGCACGGAAGCGCTCAAGAAATTTTGCCACTAGCGGTCACCCATCCAACTACCGACCGCGCCCGCTGTTGCTTAACTTTGTCGATCACATGAGATCGACGCAAGCCGCCGGGCTATGAGCGCTTCCAAAATTACAATACTGACGGTGAACTCAGGAAGTCCCGCCACTTGGTTCTATTTATTACGTTTGCAAATTCATTCAAACGAATCGTAGGTATCTGATGAAATCATCTTTACGTTGTAATATATTAATTTTGATCCCTCCGGGCCTGGTGAGTTATTACGCTGTTTATTTCTTTTGGGACCTCTAATTTGCTTATTTTTATTACGTTTTCTTGGATCCCTTGCTCACTTGGGGCGTGAGAGACATCGCCATACTTCTTTTATTGCATTGTGAACCTTCAAACGATTTCGCGAGTGCTAATAACTCACCTACACATTTTTTGTAAATGCGCACAACCCTGCCGCTGCCGCCCATCACAACTATGAACGACACAGAACAAGACTCATTCATAATAGGACTAGGATGGTTAGTCCAGTTAGCAGAGAATATTAGTAAGAATGTTAGTTACTTAGTCAGTACGTTAGTACGTAGATTTGGTGTTTTGAAGCAGCCGCTCAGATCAATCAAAGCTGCACGCTTTGCTTAGTTCTAAAAACGCGAGAGTTATATGCGTACCTATTCACAACCTAAGAACCAACGAAACAGCGTAAAGTTTAGCGATATTATTTGAACTTGTTTGCTAAACTAACTTCCATTCAAGACGCTTGTAGCGTTAAAAGCGTTTAACGGGGCGGGTGTTTCGTGTCTGAGCTAATAAAATCGCTCTGTATTATATTCTGTCTGACGTAATATTTAATTTAAGAACACTGAAGGTAACAAAGGACATCATATCTCAAAGAAACTCCTGAATAATTAATGTTCTCCTATTATAGCGTAAATTCAGACTTTTATTAGAACGTTTTAATTTGCATTTACTAGAGAACAATCAGCATATTAGAATAATTTCTACCCTTTGTTTACGAGTTCGTCTAGTGGTTGAAATTCGACAAGTCATTATTGGAAGTTTTAGGAAAATGTTTTAATGGTCCCGAGATGAACACACTGATATGATATAAATGAGAGGTGTAATTACATGTGAAGGGTAAGATCGTACCAATTTCAGCTTGCATTGGTAATTGTGACGTCAGAATACGCTAGCGGCTAATCTATCTCGTACGCCGCGGTGTACTGGGACGGTGTTGGCTATTATCTTGATATATTGTACTATCGAATTGCAACACCGATGTTAAGGTTCATACACTCAGCGGCACGGAATCTTGGCCAAACTCATAGCGTACGATAACAATTTTTTAAGTGTGTGTAACTTTGTTCTTAATGTATAATTGGGTGGAAATAATGTTTACGTTAATCCTAAGAGGCTAATTAACTAAGTTGAAGTGCATTTTGATTTGATTTCTGAAGTTTAGTTGAACCGTGTCATTTATCCGACGAAGTCTACGTTTTGAATTGTGTTCTGGAATTTGCAAGCGTTAACTTGTCGAAGTTCTTTGGTTTCATTGTGATCAATAAACATCTAAAGGCGCATTAGGATCCATAAAAATGCCTCTATCACCAAGTCAGATAGCACAAACAGTGGCATTAGTCGAACTAGGGATGACCCATCGTGAAGTGGCTACTATCCTTAACGTACCAGGTTCTTCGATGCAATATGCACTAAAACGGTACCAAGAGACTGGCCTCTGCACACGCAGACCAGGTAGTGGCGGTGTACGTTGCACGTCAGCTCGTGACGACCGACGACGTGTAATATATATACAAGAATTGCTCGTTTAAAGGTATTAGATGTTATGTCATTAGAATCAAAACTATAAGATTATGTTAAATCACGTCTACAAATTTATGAGTGTGTACCCACACTACCAAAGCGTACCGCCACTTTAGAAATATCTTTATACTGTGGTACCGCGACGAAATCTTCACATAAAGTTATACTACCGGTTAGTAAACACACTGCTACATAAATCCTCTAAGACTACATTCAAAAATGTTCCGGATTTTCATTACAGGAGATTAAGATAAATATCTCAATAAGTGCCCAAAAATGCAAATGTCCAACTACCTTCACAAAAGATATGTAAGCTTAACTGCGTGTCAACTTATAACAGTGAATTGGGGTAGGAAAGATAATATATTCGGGTAAGGACACCCTTAGAGCGGCCATCCGTCTAAGTCATTACTTCAGATAAAAGAGGCGGATATATAAAGTAAAAGAGACATATTACAGTCAATTTAACTCTGGTAATATCTTCGTGATGTTTTCTAGTTGGTGTTGAAAGTTTTGGATCATTTACATAATTTACATTAAAAGCAAAGTTGTAGGGAGCAAGCAGGGTGGCAGAATAAAGATGTAATAATTGCAAGACTTTTACGACGCGGTTAACTTTATTAAAATATAATATTAATTACAAAATATCTTATGTAATAAGATAATATTTCGACGGTCCCTACGTACATAAGAGTAAGTCAAAAATGTCTTTTTTTTCCATATATGGCTTTAGATTGTCCATACGCACATAACCATATAAGTTTTTTATTGAAATATGATGTATTTTACTGTAAATACAAATCGAACAAGAGAACAAGTGTGATAGTTATAAAGGATTGGTGACGTAGATGCGGTTATCTAAACTTAACGGTTTGTACTGCGTTTTAAATATCGCACGGTGCAAACGCGGTGCAAAGTACATGAAGACATGTCCTACTTGTTTGCCTATACGTGCAATAATTCAGTTTATTTAGGGAATTGTTTTCGTTTACGTTTATAAAGCAGTATAAAAAAATAATTAAATACTTAATTTTTCGTCAAGATCAATCTTTGGAGGCTACCAGTGGTTTAATGCAGACTGATGCAGTTGGAGAAATTTCAGATGGCTAATGAATGAATAAATGAAATGAATGAATAAAGGCAAAGATTGTCATCTTCAGATGGTTGTTCCCAGAGCAAAAGTGAACGAGGTGTTGAAGACTTATCACGATTGTTCTTCGGGAGGAGACCTGGGGATAAGAAGAACTCTCACCAAACCAAGGAACGCTTCTACTGGTTGCATTGCCGTGACGATGTAGAAAACTGGTGTCGGCGGTGTCAAAGTTGTTCAGCCGTTAAGGGACCGCAGACTAGAAGCAGATGAAGCTGTATAATGTTGGGGTTCCTTGGGAAAGAGTGTCTCTTGTTATAGCCGGACCGTTTCCAGTCATGAATGCTAGAAATCGATACATTTTGGTAGTGACGGACTATTTTACGAAATGACCAGAAGCGTTTGCACTACCCAACCAGGAGGCTATCACCGTGGCAACGACGAAGCTTGTTACCGAAGTGTTCAGCAGATTTGGCGTACCACTAGAGATGCATAGTGATCAAGGATGGAACTTCGAGTCGTAAGTAATTCAATAAGTCTGTAAAGTCATGGGAATACATAAAACTTGGAAGACACCTGCAATCTGATGAAATGTTTGAGAGATTTAACCAAACGTTGGAACGGCATCTGGCAAAAGTGGTGGATAATCATCAGAAGGACTGGGACGAATATATACCACTGTTTCTTATGTCCTATACGACTGCGGTTCATGAGACCACAACAATCACTCCGGCGTACGCTAATTTTGGAAGAGAACTGCGACTGCTAGCCGATTTGCTCTCGAGTGCTCCACCGGATACACCGATAGAAATTACTGACTACGCAAGGGAACTACGGAACACGATGGTTGACGTGTATGAGCAAATCAGAGACGCAGGATATAAGGCCAGCTAACGAATGAAAACCCGCTTCGACCGACGGGCCAACGGTCCTAGCTTTGAAGAAGGAACCCTGGTCTGGTTATATAACCCCGTTAGATGAAATGGGAAGTCTCTGAACACGGCAGCGATAGTTCAGTTTCGGAAGCGAATCCGAGAGGAGGACCAGAAGAAGAAGAAGAAATAAGGAAGAGCAGCGAATAGAAAAGCAAAGTAAAGTGCACAGCGTCGTGTTGAGTCAACGTGTCGTCAGTGTTACCCTATCTAGTGAATAAAACAAAACATCATCTATTGAAGCCGGCCTTTTATTCCTTCCCATCCATTGTCCCTGTGACATTATTAAGAAAAGTTTATAAAAATAATTATCATTAATAATGTGAAGAAACTGTTATTATAAAGTAATATTAATAAGTCTGAAGAAACTGTCATGATGATTAGATAAATAATTTATAATTATAATTTAGAAAATTAATCTTAGGCGCTGACTGGTAAATGGTGACTGAAAATTTAATCTAAAATAAGTGTGATTTTGAATGTTTCAAAATTCAGCTGATTATATTTGTCCTTTTTTACATTCCAAAAAACAGTCCAACTTAATATTTTAAAGCCACGTATAAAGAGTTACGTATCCATTAGCGAATTTTTAATATTTACGGGTAGCTATTTCAGGTATTTAAGATATCCATTTGAAAATAATAACAAATTCCTGTGTTTTCATAAAACATTTACTTAAATTCTATTTTGAAATTTTGTTTTCTTATGTGCGAAGTATAAACGGGTACGTTAGACATACTCGACATGGTATGATTTTAATGGTAGCGTAGAAGCAGTTATCTATCAGTTTTTTCAAGAAATTCATTAAAATATGCGTATATGAATACTAATATAACTTTCCTAAAGCTAATTAAACAACATAAAGAAAATTGAAACTATAATTATAAATATATTTTTTTCTAGAGCGGTTTGAAGTTTTATTTCACTCTCCTGTAAACCTCGGTTTTTGACATATCCCTTTCTACGTAGGGACCGTCGATTTAAGCATATAAATTATGTTATTGTCTTATTAGGTAATAATAACGTAATCATTATAATATGATAAGATAATAATAAATTTATAATTTATTTTTATTTAAAATCCTATTTAATTAGTTCTAATAATAGAAAAAATACCAAATTAATCGGAAAAGTAATTAATTCTGGTCATAAAACAACTAATAAATATTTGTTTTTAGATTATTTTGTGTTATGCTACGGTAACAGAATACCGCACGGGAACAGACATAATTATGTAAATATATTTAAAGCACTAAAACCGGTGAATCTTTGGAAGTCACCAACAGGGCTGTTTTTTGTACCTTGAGTTAACTTGTTTGTCGGTTAACTTCGATTTTAACCGTTGGTAAATGGCAAAGTAGCCTTAGATAATAAAGCACATTAACTAAATAAATGAATAGTTATAAAAACTAAAAACACGCTTTATAGTGCTAAGTGAATAATAATTTTATCAAATTAGTGTATTGTCATCGGTCCTCAATAAATCTACAAAGTTTGAACGAAATCTGGCTGTTTAAAGTGGGTCAAAATCGCGCCCAAAGAAGTCGGTTACAAACAAACATACAAACATACAGGTGAAGCTAATAAAAAGCGTGTAAAAAAGGCCATTCGCTCTCGACGTAACTTACGTATCTCAAGCGGTCCTTATGATTCGAGCACCAAGGTAAACTCAGAGCTAAGAATAGCGATTAACCTGGATGTAAAAGATGTGTAAAATAAAGGATGTAATTAGGGCCTTTGCCGCTCTTCTTAATAGCCTTTGAAGGAAATGAAAACCTTCGAAACAGGATAAGACTTTCTCGACGTTGTTGTATTTATGGAGTGAAGAGTAATACTTGTACGGAATAGTTATTAGTAAACAGGTTACTGTCTCTCTCTTGACTGGCAACCTAGTAGCCTTAGATATAAAGGTGGTAAGTTAATGTTTTAAAATCCAACTACGTAATAGGAATTCCAAATGTAACCTGAAATGTCGAATTTACTGTCGAATTTCGAGAGTAATAAGCTTCTATAGTATAAGCTCTAGTATAAGTATCTAATAATATTAATGTTTTAGTTATCTTCCAGAACGCGATTTGTACGTAGTCGGGCTTCAAGTTTTATAACTCATATTTCACTACCAATATAATTAAAGTAGCATAAAATAGCTAGATAGCCCAGTCGTTTCATCGTTGGACTCCCGAACTGGGGATCTAAGTTCAAATCATGCGCGCACCACTAATTTTCAAAAATTCTATGCGTATGTATTTTAAATTAACCTGCGCACCTGAGAGTTCTCCGTAATATTCTCACAGGTGTGTGAAGTCCGCCAAACTGCACTAGGCCAGCGTGGTGGACTATGGCCTGTACCCTTACATTGTGAAACCCATGCCCAGCAGTGGGACAGTTACGGGTTGCATTGATGACGATAATTAAACTACACATAGTTGAGCCAAATATGTATTGTGTGAACAAGACTTACTGAAATCCCTTCAGTAGTACAGAAATGGCATAATCAGTAACAGGCACAGCAACGATTTATTTCGCATAAAAATACAACCTTTTTCATTGTTCGATCGCTCTTCAGCAAATATTTTAATAGCGTGTACGATTTAACTCCCTATACAAACCATCAGAATTGACTTGAACAAATAAATCTTAATTGGAATTGTTTGTTAATTGATTTTTTTTCTTTCTTTTTCATGTACCGATACATCATCGGCAGAGCGCAACTCGAGTAAGTATTGATTGTTTATGTTAACAACGAGTAGCCGAGCCATCTGATGGACGGTGGACGCCGTAACCCTTGAACACCAAAGGCATCATCGATGTGTCGTCGGTCAAGAAAGAAGGAAAGAAAGAAAATATCTCTATCTCTACACTCCCAGCAGGTACACGACCAGTCGCTTGGCGGATGTCTCAAGCAATAGAGTGGTTTCTGGTCTGCCGGGATTCAGCCTACCACCAAGTCTGGTGTTGCCAATGTCCATGGGCGACGGTGATCACTTACCATCAGGTGACCCGTCTGCTCGTGTGAGTGCTTAGGCCATAAAAAAAGTCGTAAGTACCTTTGGGATTTACCTGGACGGTACAGGTACCAGCGAGCTCTGAAAAGAGTGACCGCGGTTCGTGACCTCGCCCGGTGTGCACCAGGGTGCAATCACTGTCGATTTACTCAAAGACGGATGGAGCTGACACCTCGAATGTTAATTTATTGTGAAGCTAAATTTTTTAGTGGTAGGTAGGCACGAACGTTTATTCCGGGTCTAAATCCTTCAGGTAACTTATTTCGATCAGGGAATTTAATATGCAAGAGGAGCTCAGTGAGCCCAGATTAAGCAATCAAGCGAACAAGGCAAATTTTATGCACACAATATTTCATCGTCGCCTATGTACATACGTCAGTTACACCAAAGACAACATATGTGGCTACCCATATAACGCAATAGTGCCGGTCAGCCGTTCAAAGGAATGGTGATCCCGTAGCCTAGTTGGTAGTGACCCGGCCTACGATGGGTACGGGTTCGATTCCCGGCCGAGGCATTTTTATGTGACAGATAAATGTTTGTTCTAGGGTCGTGGGTGATGTGTTAGCACATCACTAACAACCACATATGGACAATACTAATAATTTCCATGCCACCCGCAACTCAGGGAATCCTAGTGCGGGGGTATACATTTGTTAGGGTTTGGCTAGGTCTGTATTGGCTAGTATTGGCTAAGACTTTGGGTGTTCCAATTTTCTATACCTATTCCTAACAACTCAATTCAACTGTTTCAAATACATTCTTATCACGTATTCCAACCACTTTCCAACCGTAAACATTTTTATTTCCTCCTAATTCGATTTTATTTTCCATTTAAAGCAAAATGGACGTACTAGACTTGAAATATTTAAAAAGAGCTCTAGAAGATAAGAATAAGGTTCATTTTTAAACGTGTTAACAAAGCTATTGTAGTCAAGCACTGTTGAGAACCATTCATCGAGTAGTTTTGTTTGTCTGGGTTTAATTACGTTCGATTTCAGTTTATTTTCACTAGAATGCTTTTAAGTAAGTCTTTGTGTTTGCAACATTTCATTGTGCCGTTGTGTGTCTGTCTTCTTGTAGTCCTATATTAATAGCCTTGCGCCACTCTGACCGGTCCTGAGCCGTCTGAATCCAGCCGATGCCCGCTGTTCTCTTCAGGTCGTCAGTCTACTTGATCCGAGGGCGCCCTATGCTCCTTTTTCAAAGACGTAGTCTCCATTCGAGGACCTGTCTTCTCCAACTATAACCAGTCTTTCGAACTATGTGGCTAGCCCATTGCCGCTTCAGCCGGCTAATTCTGTGAGCTATGTACGTAAGTATTACTGTCGTTCGTCTACGGATTTCATCATTTCTGATTCGACTACGTAGAGAAATACCGAGCATAGCCCTCTCCATAAAAGGGGTTGGTGGGGCTAAACGTTTGAGTAGCCCGGTTTTAGAACAAGGTAATTCCACTCATAAAACTTGACTCCCGCAGGTAGAATTCGATTAAAACTTCTGGATGGTTCACATCAACGAAACGACGAGCTGTTGAATAAGTTAACGTTTAGGGTCCCGTACAATTGATGAAGGAACATAAACCTTGAATAAACATAATACAAACACTGTACATCAAAGTCACAGTTATCATAACTATAACAGATATCATAACTATATAGATGCGATACGTTCATACTACCGATATATCCGCTCCGATGATTATTGTCACTGGCTGTATGTCATGGATAAAATATATTTACTGCTAAATGAAAATCTAAAAAAGAAAGGTGCTCAAACTTTAAAAGAAGAAATGAAAAAACTCCGCCATATTTTAAACAGAAATATGTAAAATATAATAATACATTCAAAGGCGAAGTACTGATCTGATCGTAAAACGTACTGATCTGATTGTCATATTCAAGTTTTAACGGAATTTCTAAAACTTTACGGAGAAAATTGGTATAAAATATGAAGTGACCTAATATTATCACGAACGCTATAACATTCACACAGAGAGAACGCACAAAAAGAAGACGGTTACAAAATTCACTTTATAACGGTGTAATGACTTCATTCAACTGTGCTGGTATGAATCATGGTATTTTTGTTTGCATGAATATGGTTTAACATGTATAGGATGTAAATTCAGTTACCTAGGTGCCTTACATTTGCCATTTCGTATTTATGGCATGCATAATTAATGAAGTTAATGCTAGTTTATCGTTAAAGTTATTAACAACTATTGGTCGCATTACAGCACTCAAATAAGATGTTAAGGAGGTCATGTCTAAAAGTGACCCCTTACCATCAGATGATCTACTCGTAGGTCCACTACTGAAACAATCTTTCATCAATCATCTATTCTTCTGTTTCTACATGATACCCCTATTCCTGTTTCTAGAACAACATCAACGAGCTCTCCCCAAGCGAAGTCTCCTGCAGGCAGCAGCGCTGGAGCTCAAGCCAGCGCCTCGACAGCACCGCCGCCGGGTGATCGGACTCCAACAGCGCACAACAAACAACTCCAGAATGTCAAGGGACAGGATCATCAGCCTCATCCTTCCGTAAGTACCTGTTCAATAGGAGATCAGTGAGGTGAATAGAATGAATGCACAAGACTAGAGTCGAGATGGAGAAGAGATAGTGAATTCAGAAGGAAATCTATTGTAGAATGTGACTCTGTTGAAGTAATTGAAGATATTAGGATATATTATTATTTAGTAGATAATATTGAAAGGATACAGTTTGCTATTATGTTCAGAGAAAAGAAAACTAAAAACCTTTACTTGTTCACTTTGCAAAAGCCGAAATAAGAAAAGTATACGAAATATTTTCTTTATCACACTCCAATTTTAATAATATTGATAGTCCTTAAGGTGATTGATAATGTGCATAAATGAAACCTGAAAATTGTAAATATTTACAACATTAAGAGGGGGATAAAGCTAGGAAAAAATCAAATTTCAACTGTTACAAAACATGTTGGTAAGGAATCAATGAGTTACTCGTAAAAGTGGAATTAGCAAAGTTTTTAAATTCCTAACGTACTTTCAAACAAATGGGTAACATTTTACCTGTAAAAGGTACTTACGAGTTTTGTTTTATACTGACATTTGGACCCAATTACATTATGTAATGTACCTACCGACCTTCAGCACCAATTACGTAGATAATTGGAACCAGACCTCGGTATATTACATGCGTAATTGAGTGCATAATTATGGATCATAAGCACGATGAAACTACGGTGTCGTGGGGAAAGTTTTGACAGTTGACACTTGTCAGACTCTGATGAGAGTAATTAGAAATATTGAATTAATTAGAATAATAATTAGAATAGTAATTGGAATAATGGTGATCTTACTGACACATTTGTGGAGTCTCCTACTAGTATCCACCTCTAGATCCCAAGATATTGATATAGGGTCCTATAGCTGTCCTCTATTTTTTGGCTTTTTTTAAAAGGCCCATTTCTATAGCATGCGTGGTATTTTTTAACGATTTTTAATAAAAGATGTTTTTTGCCATTTAACAAGCTCGAAAATCGTTTTACTTTAAGTTAATGAATAACCCCTGATCGTAACATAAATTAACAGACACTGTAACTTTAACAACAATAATTACCCAAAATAATAATGTCGGTGTAAAATTTAACCTCTTTTAAGAACCCGTTACAGGTAAACTTAACGTCCCATGTGGTATAAGTTTCAAATTGAATTGGTAACATATTGTCGGTAAACCGAAGTCAGGAAAGTGTTTCCAACAATATCGACACTGAATCAAACTAACGAAGTAGAAAAAGAAAACGAAGAAAACACAAGAAAACTATGTTAGAAATAGTTCTTTGTAACAATGAGTTAACAAGTCGATATACCATCGAATTGTTATAGTTTAGATGTGTAAAAAATGTCAGAACAATAATTATTTCTTTTCGATTGCTTATTAATAAATTATTCAGAGGTATAAGCTAGTGTTGATAATTTTGATGACATAATTGGATTTTATCTTGGGCATGGCTACGTAAGTATGTATGATGAATGAAATGCTCTCTTGATTTTGATAATGTTTTCTTGTTTTTATTTAATGTTAGCTATGTTCATTGGCTGTAATTTGAAGTAATTGTTGTCCAATTAGCTTAGTCTAATATTGGTGTTTGTCAATGTTTTGATGTTTGAATACGTATTCGTTTTATGTGTTTTCAAGTGTTTCATTTGTGGTGTAACAAAAGATTGTTATAGAAGAAGTCATTTGTTATATTGTTATATACCTATTAGTTATTGTTATATGTATAACAAAATCACTTATGATGTAGTTAATGAAAGTAACACAAAAATATTTATTGAGTAATTTAAAAGTTGATAATTTTATTTCTGTAAATGTTAAGCACTGTACAGCAACGGTAATAGAAAATTTTAAACGCTATATTTATATTTTAAAGAAAAAATCTTCTAGAAATACGCTAAAGCCAGTACTTATTTTAAAAATGCACACTTTTGTCCACTGTTTGCCATACTAATCTTTACGTTTAGGTGATTAATTAATTTGTAAATTAAGTTTTTTAATTGTTACTTACCTACGTAACAATATTTCATACGATATTTTATTTGAAAAATATTAACCATTCGAATTTTTAAGATCCGTCAAATTCTTTTTTAATATAACACTATGGAGTACAAGGGAGGTTATAATGAACGTTATACAGTTAATTTATTTTTCATATACAAACTAAAAGTTTATATAAATATTTCTCGTTCACGAATTTTATAATAAGTATCTCATCTAAGTACATAAAATAATATAATGTACATCTCATAATTCTATTGCAATAAAATAAATAAGACGTTAAAAAATTGGTGCAAAAACTTCATAATAGAAGGCTAGATACGTTTTTGTGGTCGATTGATCTTGATACCACTCAATTCGTCTCAGATAACACGTGTTAGTACAAACGCATCAATTAAAAACAATTCACAAATTTAAATATGACATAAAATGTATTTCTTCTTACTCCCTTCGTCGGCAACGCATTTATAATAATGTATTTGGTGTCTGACTGATTTCTATGGGCGACGCCAACCACTTACATCACGTGACTCGCCTGCTTTGTATCGGCTATTTAAATTAAACAAAAGATACTCAAACAAGTCATTGCACCTTGTTACACTGTACCACAAAGGTTAATTTGGACTATTCCCTCTCAACACTGGACTACATCTTCATAACCATGCGACCAGTGTAATAAAAACCAAAACACTTCACCAAATATGATGTCACAAAGAAAAGTCCAAGTCTATTGTTACCCGTGACACATTTATCAGACAACCCCGAATGACCTTTTCCGATGTCCAATGAGTTGGAAACTTCCCCTCCTTCACTCTCCCCTAATAAAATTCGCGTGAGTAAAAATAACTGAATGTCCTTTACGTAAATACCACGGCTGAGCTTTAGTCATTCACAAAAGGACACTTGTTATAGCCGACAAACGAACAGATGACCTACAACAGTATCCGGTCCCGTTGGCAGTATCAACACAGTCATCACCGATGCGTTGTCAGTCAAGAAAGAAGAAAGAAAGAAGTTAAGAGGAAAGAATGATGCCGTATGGATGGCATGTTCGAATGTAAATCAAAATAATTTATACCACGACCAGAAAACAAACTGTGCAATAAAGAGATTCAAACCTTGATTTTTTCTCTCGTACTCTGCTGAAAAACGAGCGAGATAGAAAGATATGGACTGAAATCACAACCCTCTTTCGCCATAATCGAATTGAGTGTTTCTTAAAATGCCAAACATACCTACCTAAGTACCTTCATCTTTTATTGTGTTGCTTATCTAAGCCTACCAAGTCTGATGAAATCGTCACCTAACTTCACCTAAGTCTACTTAGATACTAAGGCTAAGATATATAGACGATGCTTAGCCTTAGCTCAGACTTTACTTAGGAAAAACTTTGCAGGTGTATTGCATGTAATGAAACCAATAGTGGTATTATGACATTAGCGGTCTTAGCTTATGCTGACCACAATCTCCGCGTGACATGTCTATAAATACCAAATCGCAGTCTTTGCAAAGCAAAGCTTTTCGTAAGTCTGAGCTAAGGCTAAGTATCGTCTATAGATCAGCCTAAGATTCAGAAATCAAGAGTCATATCACGTGACAGATGGATTAAACATTCAATGTCTCGTTCTAATTCGATGACAGGTATGTTGCAGCCCTTGAGGACCGAGATTGCCACCTCTAAAAATATTGAGGTAGTCGAAATGTATATGCATGTATATGTCATGTATATATGTCGAAATGTATACGAAATGAATATATGTAAATAAACGACAAAAGAACACACGAACCGCCTGATGGTAAGTTTAAAGCAATAAAAATGACAAAAAAAGGCTCGATTGGTACGTCGAGGAAAAATGTTGTCAAGCCATTATTGTATCAGTAAGAAGCCTGTTTTCTTCTGAAATAATAAAATTATAAAAGCTTGTATAGAAATCTATTCAAGATGAAAAACAATGGAACAGCTAAGTGAATGAGCCACTTAAGGTACGCGATGAATAATTCATTTTTCATTACGTACGAAACAATGCTGTCCTACAGATAATAAAATGGATTGTTCGTTCAATGCAATACTAGATTATATTTAGGTATACCCGAAGCGCTCGAAGCCCGGCGGCTTGCGTCGATCTTTAGTGATCGACTTATGCGGGCGCGGTCGGTAGTTGGATGGGTGACCGCTAGTGGCAAATTTATTCCATGTTTCGGAGGGCACGTAAAGCCGTCGGTCCTGGTTGTTACGTTTGATAGCAGTCGTTAAGACATGTCGGATGCTACGGACGGGATAAAAAATTCTGACACTTGGGTTGGCCACCAACCCCTCCACCAATCCCAACTGGAGCAGCGTGGTGGTCCTTTTTTGAAGTCTGTTTAAAAATACAACCGAATTGAGAAACTCCCTTTTTAGAAGTTACTCAAAAACAAGTTTTCCCTAGCGACGATTCGCTAGGGCGGATTACTAGCTGAAGTATTATAAAACGATGTCATAAACTTTTAGCTACGTCTGAAGTCATTATACTTATAATATTAATACGTGAAGCGAAAACTTTGTTTTTTCGAAAATTGCGCGGACGGAGTAGTATGAAACTTGGCACACTTACAGTTTGTGTAGAGTAGGAATGCAGAATGCCAATATTTTTTTAAAAATAATTCATAAAAATAATCAGACAATATAATATTACACACATGAATGCACACTAACATGCCTTTGACATGACGCGGCGACGTTTGAAACGTGTACGTTTATTGTGACAAGTAACCGTTTGACAGAATGAATTATAGTCGAATTTCGACCGCAGAAAGGGTAACCCACTAGTATATAATATTAATTTAACAAGTGTCTCGGTTACTGTTGTAAAACAGTTTGTTGTTTCGATCAATATTGTCTCAAAATCGTCTGAAAGTCGTTGCTAACGGCAACGGAACATTAGTGATATTATAAAGTCTCGTATAATTACTAAAGTTTAAATAGTTACATTTTCATTTCAGTTTCACACTGGAGAAACATTATTTATTAATAAAATATGGGAATTCATCGGTAATTTCGTAAAATAAAGTCCGATGCTATACAGATGTGGCTCGTCGGTTTATTTGTCAGTTTACAGCATGTTACGCTGTAACCCCGAAAGTATTACTATCGGGGTTACAGCGTTTATGCTTTCCAGCGTCGATACCAAGATAATATTATACAATAACGACCCGGTTGGCGCAATGGTTAACACGCCGGATCGCCGTTCCGAGGGTCCTGGGTTCGATTCCCAGCGAGGCGGAAATTTGAATGATGAATTTAAATTTCCGTTCTTGGTCTGGGTGTGTGTGTTCTTGTCTTGTGTGTTGTCCATGGCACCCACGGTAGCGTTATTTATTTATTTTATATATTTAAAAAGTTCACACGTTTCGTGCATTGCGATATTACATTACATAAATATCTGGAATCGAACCTGAGATAACTCACCCAGTACTGAGGCCAAAGTCTGCTAATTCATAAATAAATAAACGTTAACACATTCATTCCCCCACACTAGGATTCTCTGTGTCGCAGGTGGCATGGACAACACAAATTACACATCACTTATACCGATGACCCGAGAACAAACATTTATTTGTCACATAACATTTGCCTGGCCGGGAATCGAACCCGAATCAAATCTAAATCGAATTGAAATGCTTCAATTGTGTCGTGTTTGCATAGTTTGACACATTTCTTATACAGAATGTGCGAATAATAACGTGTCAAACTATTCCAACACGACGCAATTGAAGCATTATTATATTAGCAGACTTGAGCTCCTGCACTTCACAATCGTCAATGTTCGATGAAGCAATAAAATTTACTTTTAAATTGAATCATGTACTTACTTCGTTTTAGAAAAACACTTGAACGAGACAAATTTACGGCAATTTCTCACCAACGAAGACGAGCCAGATGAATGGGCAATCCAATTGCTAGAAGTGGTTATATAATAACCTCACGGACTGGAGAAAAACAACGTCCTTTAACGTCGTTCCATGAATAGAGCTACCAATTGTCCGGATCTGTCCGGACATGTCGGGACTTTAGGCGGTCTGTCCGGCTTTTGAATTTGTCCGGATATAAAATAAAGTAATAAAAACTTTAAAATGAAACACATCTGTGACCGATTATAACGAGACTCTTACTAACAATTACTAACTGGACTATTAATAACAGGACTAACATTCACTAACAGTCCCTGTCCCAGTCCTCATACTAACAAACTAACCAGCTAATGTTCTAACACCGTCACCTAACCGGACTAACTATCCCAGTCCCCATTTGTGTCTTGTTCTAAGTCGGTCGCAGTTAAAAATAAAAAATATATTTTATATACAAAACTTTTAGGCAACCAATTTTTTTTATTATACTGGGTGATTTTATTTCACCTAACATACTCGAGGACATGAAATAACATGGTCATGATGATTAAAAATACAAGATGATTAAAAATATAATAAAGTCAAATTTCTACACGATAATTATTTCAATAATGGCAATCAAATTTATCTAAAAATACGCGTAATGTATGGACATCATCTGTGCGCTATAGCGACCGACCTGCCGGCGACCAACCGGCGGGGGTTAATGACCTTTAGTGGAGTAGTTTATACCGCGCGCTCAGTTTGTCCACATTATTGGTTTGTAATGGATAGTTACGTCAAATTTTATGCACCCTTTTTAATTACATATTTGGAATGAGAATCGAATACTGAGTACCTCTTATCAATATAATGTCAAGTGACTAAAAAATCACCTTGAATTTAACTTCAAATTTGGTATGGTAACCCTATCCGTGAATGAGGCACTTCAAGCCAGTGATGAATTATTCATTCTTCAGCGCGAGCCATTCCACAGTAGCTGCTATTACAGATAATAAATTACGCTCAACTAAATTCAATAGCGTCGATTGTGGTGAAAATTGTGAAGTTTTTATGATTGATGGACGGCACGAAGTTTTGGCCGGGAGCTTCAAGGTTTTTGGGCTGGTGTCTAGCTGTCACGCTATGTATCATATTTACAGGGTTACTGGTAACTAACTGGTATTCCTGTGAGGATAGGTTAAAGGTACTTCCTTTGAAAAATACAATAAAATGTAACAAATTTAATCCGGCAAATGTATCGAACAACAAAAATTCTTGTTACTTCTCGAGATATTTGTAAATTAAGGGTTTTTCGTTAAGTACAAATCTTAAAAAAGTAGCAATTATCATTTGAATTTATTTGTGTAATGGATATTTTAATTAAGCCAGTAAAACTATAAAAATAAATATCAAATTAATTTTTAATCAAAGACTACATAGCTTCGACAAGAAACAATTATTTTCCAATTACATGTTTATAGTCTAAATGTTTTATCTACTTTAAAAAACACTATGACGCAAAGTACCTATATACTTAAATTATTTCAAAAACTTGAACTTGCAACGAGCAACAAATTAATTTACTTTAAAGTCTGTGTTTTTTGTAAAAAATGTATGTAGGTATTAATTATTATTATGGATGTATAGAAAATTACAACTGTATGGTTAGGTTAAAATGTTTAAATATTTAATCGTGAAGTCAGCACTATTCCGCAAGCTGCGTTAATGATACCGAGAAGGCCGCAATTAGTTATCATAAGGGTATGCAGTATTCACGCGCTTGTCTGCACGATGGAGGGGCTATGAATTATTCACCACTACCCTAAACTCGCGGTTGGCCCAAAATATAACCGCAAATAACTAGTGAACCCGCCCTCGCTTCGCTTCGTGAAAGTTATTTTCTACTTTTACGAATATAACGTGTAAAAGGGCAAATTAATACACGAGCTCCATTTTACAATACATTTCTATTCAATGACAATATTGACATAATTCCTTTGTTCTTCATAATCATCCGTTTATTCTTGAAGATGGCCTGTTCGCCGGCCAGTAACATTTTGCTAGAATACCTGAAACCTATGAAAGACTACCAACTGAATATCTCTCCTCTCCGCTCCTCAATCTACTCTCCACTCCTCAAGCCTGCTCCTCACCACTCCACACCTCGCCTCACCAGCTCACCACACCTCACCTCTGGTCCCCACACCTCATATGACTATTTCCTGCTGATCCTGCTCCTCGCAGTTGTTTTAGTAGAGGTACAAAATTCCTCTGTAACAGTCGGCCATCCTGAAACAATTGCGGCCCGCAATTGGCACGCATAAAAAAGTATCAACACTCAAGAAAATCGACATCAAATTGTACAATGTAATTACTCGTCAAGGCATACATCACCCTTTTTATGCTGAAATATACTCCTCTATACCTCCTCTAGATTATTTTATAACTCTGAAAACACACACTTAGGTCTGCTTATATATTATATTTCGTCTATACTCAGATTGGTATAAATTCCAGGTAATTTCAATAGATGCTTCACAAAAATATTCATCCAGGGAATGCCAATTTATTGCAATAAAATCAATCTGCACTCATCGTCTATTCTTCATTTGTTTCACGTCTTTTGTCTTTCCCACTGACACGTTTATCTGACATTTTATATATTTTCTGCATCACAAAATAATGTTATTTCTTTGCTTTACATAATATCTCCAGGACGAAACTCTTTCTAAAGCGGAATGATACACCATTACCGGCCAATAATATAAGACGAGCGCCACTAAGAACTTTTCATATATTTCCTCGGAACTCATGAACTCTTAATTACAACGGCACAATTCACAATTTTCTGAACTCTTCATCAAATTGATAAATCCACATTTATCTTTTTGTATCGAGAGAACATTCATTTATAATCCATCTGACACATAGCCTTAATGTCACATATTAGGTACTTTGAAATCTTACACTCCTTTTAATCGAGAAATCTTTCAATTCCGGTCATTGCTTTATATTCTCTCCATTGTTAACACGTGGGTTTTATGTTTTACAACATAAATATGCCACTTCTGAATGTAAAAGGGCAAATTAATACACGAGCTCCATTTTACAATACATTTCTATTCAATGACAATATTGACATAATTCCTTTGTTCTTCATAATCATCCGTTTATTCTTGAAGATGGCCTGTTCGCCGGCCAGTAACATTTTGCTAGAATACCTGAAACCTATGAAAGACTACCAACTGAATATCTCTCCTCTCCGCTCCTCAATCTACTCTCCACTCCTCAAGCCTGCTCCTCACCACTCCACACCTCGCCTCACCAGCTCACCACACCTCACCTCTGGTCCCCACACCTCATATGACTATTTCCTGCTGATCCTGCTCCTCGCAGTTGTTTTAGTAGAGGTACAAAATTCCTCCGTAACAAACGTGTTAAGCGGCGTATTTATATGAAATTTCAAATTAGTTAAAATAGGAGAAAGTCCCAGTCCTCATACTTACTTACTTACAAACTAACCAACTAATGTTCTAACACCGTCATCTAACAGGACTAACTATCCTAGTCCCCATTTTAGTCCTTGGTTTCCAGTTGTCATGGGTAGCTGCGGAACGCTGGTGGTGTTGGATGCTCGTTTGCTACCTTAATACCATAAAAAAGTATTTGCTACACGTATTAATATAAAAATAGGAGCATATTAATATGAGCAGTGATAGCCGTGTGGTTGAACGTTGGACTTCCGTACCGGCGGGCCCTGGTTCAAACCCCGCACGCACCTCTAGTTTTCAAAAAATATGTCCGTGTCAGAATTTTAAATATCACTTGCTTTGATACCTGAGAGTTCTCCATAATGTTCTCAAAGGTGTATAAAGTCCGCCAATCTGCACACGGACTATTGCTTGTAGGAGGAGATCCGTTCCCAGCAGCGGGACAGTTAAAGGTTGTGATGATGATGATCATGATTAATATATAAATCCAAGGATCATTACGCAATCTTCTGTGTCTTGTCCAGGCGACACAGAATAAAGCCACCAAATCCTAGAGGTCGGATTTGTGTATAATATTTATTGGTGCGTAAATTCGTCCCTTATTATGTTACGTCTGTCCTTGAAAGTTGATTCATGAATTATTTGGGAAACTAATTATCGTTGAGGTGCCCACAGGTTCTAAGCATCATCAATAAGAGTCTCTGAACAATATTTGGTTTGTTAGTAATGACTGAATTCGAAAACCCAGTGAATAATGAAAATAGAACGAGGTAAGAATATTATTATCATCATCGGAATAACATTCCCACACCTGGGCTCAGATCTCCTCACATGATGTGAGGGGTACAGTACCCAGTCCATACACAGTATGGAGGGACTGTAGAGCTGATCTTTAGACTTTTGGCTACAAGGGATAAATATAATCTTTTTAGATTCCTATATATATATATTCCTATATAGATAGACAATGTTTTTGTTTACAAAAATAACAACCCTTTATTCCTTATTTTTATTACAAGTAAACATGTTTTCATTGTGTTTTTCTCTCCAATAAGATATTTATTTGAGCGTTAACAGTTTTTATTCCGGCGTAAACAGTTTTTAACCAATGTTCAGTACATGAATGTCTCTTGAATTCAAACCCTCCACCAATCACTATTTACTAAGCTAGACATTAACTGAGGATTGTGATGACTAAGTACATTCGTGAATAGAAAATTTATATAAATGATTTCACTAAAATTCCGCGCCGTTCTCGGAACTGTTCAGTCACCCGAAATTTGATGTCTCTGACATCTCCGATGAATTATTTATTTCCGTCGAAGCTCGGCTAGTGATGTCTAGGTTAATATTTTTCGAAGCCTCAGTGAACGAGAAAAAGTTTTTTATAAGCCAATAGACTTGTTTTTGTTTACAAATTCTGTCAAAACCTTCATTTATCTAACATTTTTTAAGTATATTACGACTATGTACAAGCTTTTAGTTAACTGGCAATATTTGTATGGTAATATGTTAAGATTAGTAGATAACTAGTAATACTACGATATCAATGCAATACTCGTATATTGTACTGAGACGTGATCCATGCACCGAGATGCATCTCTTCATACTAATTTATCTTCTACTGATCTACATAGGTAATAATATTTAATCTGTTTCGTGTATAATATCCATGCAGGTTTCGCTTGTTGGTCTAAAAGTGGCTTCAAGCAGTCAAATTCAGTTACATTAAATGAGTGTATCTTCAATAGTGTGTACAACAATACTACAATATTTTAAATGTCACATTAAACTCAATAATAATTACATTTTATTTACATAGATAGCTATTACGTAAATGAACGTAAGCTTGGCATTTTTTTTAATATAATGATATGAAAAACTTGAGAGGTGTCAAGGGACACCCGGATGGAACGAAGTTTCTTTCGATTAATTAGTGAAGAAACTGTAAAAAAAAAATTGTTAAAAAAAATTAATATTTAGATTATATATATAAATACATATACATATATATATATATAACTATTATATATGTTATACTAATAATATAAAACATGCGCACGCCGCACGGCTTACAATAGCTTACTATAGCAAAAAGTGTCGTGACAACTTTTCGTAAGAATTTTTTCCGTCTAGCCCCCTTTCACAACGCGCGATAAGGAACTTCGTTCCAAAAAAATTCTATGTAAAACATCACTATGCGTCGCAACTAATGTGTGAAATGAAAACTAAACAATCGTTCGTATAAACAATACTGGTAAAGCACCGTACATTATGTTGATGAAATCTCTTTTTACATAAAACAAGTTAATGCTTGACAACAATTCCACCTGAATATAAGTAGCGCTCAAGTTCCTATGTTGAGCGCACTAAGTTAGTAAAAACCAAGTAAAAACCTATTCACGATCTTCTTGAAGACTGCCATCGGCTAACATGACGCTATTACTCCCAATTTGAATATCAAACCTTACTTCCGAATTAATTTGAATCTAAAATCATGAATCTATTCTGGTTGATGTCAAACGAAAGTTTTTTGTCTTCAAAATTACATTAATTACCATTTACTTATCATATTACGGTTACATTTAAATTACTTATGTAAAATATATGCAACAATGTAACTCACATAATTTCAATTATTTGAAGGGCCAATCCCAACTGTAGGATAGTACTCGTAGAATATTATAAATGGGTATTATCGTAACGTCAATAACTATACGCCCTTACACCAGTCTAATTGTAAGTTCACGCCTTACAAATAAACTGACGTAAGTGGAATGGCAGGTAAACATTTGTAAGGATCATTACATTCGTCTTTGAGAGATTAGTATGGTTGAAACAGTGGCAAAACAATATCTTCACTAAACAAGCGCAGTGTATAAAACAAGTGGCATCCAACTTTTCATCGATTTCCCAAACTTCTCCATTTTTCAAGTTGTTTTTCGTTTGTTCTGTGACTTTTTTTAACTATGGACTCTTTTTCCATGCTTTCTCCTTCAAAAATGGTAGGTAGAAGAGGTTGTATATGAAAAAATAGATGACTTTAAACAAAAAATATTATAGCAAAGCTTGAAAAGGATGCAAGATTTTAAATAATCCAGCAAAAAGCGCTTTAAATTTTGCATTTATTAGCTTTCAAAATGCTTTGTACTATACGAATAAAAATTTGAAGCGCAATTAAAAAATATCAGCAAAATAGTTTGTAAATCACACATATTTTAACAAACGCCAAATTAAAGCTGGTTTGAGATCTCACATTATAAATTAATCACTAATTTTAAATATATCACGTTTTTTTAACACTGGATATAAAGATCACGTTTTTAAATTACGATATAGTTTTAGATTTAGTAATAACACGCATTTAGAACAATAACAATAGCGTAAATAGCACTCATTCACGAAATAGAAATAATAGAAATATTAGAGGTATAATTAATTATGAATAACAAAAACATAAATTAGGTGTAGTGCGGTACAGGATAGTGTATACAAGGAATCACAAATGTATATGTATAATATGTCTATGATACATGTTTTACGTTTTCATGAATGTATGCATGCTGCATCCTTATATATTGACAAAAAAGCCGTATTAAATTTCGAGTTAGTAATGGATGAAAAAATACCAAAGAATTAAAGAAAAACATTAAATGTTTACAATCTGCACTTGATTAGATAAATAATTATCACATTTTAGAGAAATATCTAAATTACTTTTTCTCGTTTTGGAAATACTAGTGATTTAATTTCTATTACATTAAATGTTCGAACTACATTGAATAACTCATAGATTTCAACAACAAACATAATTTTTTATAGCTCTGATAACAGAAAATCTCTACTAGAAATTGTGGAAAGCAACAACTTTGAAACTCAATGTCTTAACAAAACAGTTTGTGAGCACAAAGTTTGTATTTTATCTACAACAATATGGCGAATGTTTGACAATATACAAGGAGATACTCACCAAACTTTATTGTATCATAAAAATATCTTGTGTCGCACTTTAGTGGAGTTTTCCTAGCTTATGACATTTTAGTTTATGTAATAGAATCTGTATCGATAAAACTCTTCGAGTAAACCGCGTCTTTTGTATTCATTATAACTTTCATTGTAATACAATAAATCTGTCTTTAATTATTAGTAGTACTTTTATTAATTTATTATGTGACACCTTATACAAAAGTGTTTAAGCTCAAAAATATTTTTATCGCTACAGAATCAGATGCATGTAAGCACATCACTATCACCGCAATCACTTAGTTTATAGAATGGTGAAATAACAAAATGTGTCTTTATAATATTATTTATATACCTAGTCCGGCCATAAGTTCTGTTACAAATGAAAATGCATTTTTTTTCAAATGAAGTAATGTAATATTATGAAAATTAAAACCTACATATTTATTAGTCCCAGCAAAAAATAAAAAAATAAATTTTATTCGAAATGGCCACCTTTGGCTTTTATACAGGCCTTTAATCTGTTTGGCCACGAACCTATGGATTTAGGGAAATTTCGCCACTGCTTGCTCCAAAGATTTTTAAGAGACTCAATGTCACTGTGTCATTTAGAGCAGGCCATGTCCTCTAAAACTGACCATAATTTGAAGTCTAAAGGGTTGAGGTCTGGGCTAGATGAGGGCCAGTCTTCAGCTCTTATAAAGTCCGGAACGTTGGTTTCAAGCCAGGCTTGGGTAGTTCGTGCCTTAGGACCAGGCAGAGTCCTGCTGGAAAGTCCACGGTATATTTTTAAAAAGTGTATTGCTCAGAGGTTTCACAACATGATCCAAGACTGTATCTTGATACACTTTGGCTGAAGTTTTCACCCCTTTTTCACAAAAATTTACTTTTGTGACTCCTTGATAAGACACGCCCCACCAAACCATCACTGACGCAGGATGATGACTACTTTGTACCTTTCCGACCACTTGAGCAGGTTCTTTAGAACTGTGAGCATACACTTTATCGTTTTGCTTATTGTAGTGTTCTTCAATCGTGAAAATTTTTTCATCGGTAAAGAGGATATTTCTGTGCCTTTCACCTGCGTATCGCGACAGAAGGTGTTTTGATAAATTCACTCTCTCTAATTGTAAAGATTGATTTAGGGCATGTCCTGTATATCGACGATTAGCATCGTGCTTCAGATCTTGTTTTATAATACGCGAGAGAGTCCTAGCGGGAATCTTCATTTCTCGCGATAAGATTTTTTGCTTCCTAATGGGGTTTCGATGAATTCTGGCTTTAACAGCATTAATAGCCTTTGTAGTTCTAACAGCACGCGGCCGCCCCGATCTTTTCTGGTCTTCGACAGAGAAAGTGTTGTTGTATCTGTTGATAGTACGATATACGAACATTCGGCCAATACCAAGCTTTTGAAGTGTCTGGAATATGACCGACGGCTCCATACCCACTTTGTGCAAGGCGATCACTGCAATTCTATTTTCTTTAACATCCCATTCCATATTGTAATTTGATAAAATGAACAAGAAAAATATGTGAAATGGCGCAAAATTTAAAGAAGTTTTTAAAATAATATAGGTGTTCCAAATAAAAAATAATTAAAAAGTTGAAAAAAAGAAATTATTTTATGTAACAGTATTTATGGCCAGACTAGTTATAATATTAACTTATAGTACTATGATGATTTAGTAACATTCTTGTAGTATTAACATGATAACTATTATCGAAAAAAAACAGTTCATTTCAGAAGCATAATTCACCTAAACTAAACGATGTAATCTAACGTCATGTTTCATAGTAATATTTTCTTTACCTTATTGACGTATTACATTAGCAATGTATGACGTCACAATGTCTAGGGTTTGCTTGACATAGATCCTATTCATTTTAAGAATAGTATAATACGAGTAGTATAACTGAAATAGGTTCCTTTTTAGATTCTATGAATATAGGTAATGAATTATTCTAATACTCTTCCATTTCACAAATTTGAACGTGTCACTCGTAAAAGCAGTTAATCAGAATGTATTCACAAATAAGAACAATTTGATACTGGTGTGTTTGTAAAATAAAACTTGTAGTCGCCTAGTCGAAGCGAAACATATAAAATACATCACATTCGGCGTGTCACGAACCACGATATTTGCTACTAAAAGCCGCGGAAATTTTTCAGCTTCCAAAGAAACATTTTCCGAACAAAATATTGAAACATGTTCCTACATTTTTCTACAAAAGACGTCATTTTATTTCAAATGCTACGCTCCGAGAACTTTGTAAGGAGTAATTCTAAAACATTTATGTCATGGATTTTTTAGTTAACAGTTTTGAAACTTAGTAAGTAGCCATTAAAGTTGTAATGTAAATATCTGAGTTTATTATAACAACATATAAGGAAACTGCTCACCTCAACTCGGTCCAGTACATTTTGGCGCAGTTGAAATTTGGATGGATGACCGCTTAGGCAAAATTTCAAGAACATCTTCTGACGCTCAGGTAGACTACTAACCCTTCCAATAAGCCAACAGGATTGCCGCAATATAAGTCTCCAATCCTCCATCACGAGACCTACAACCATATTTAACCATAATTATAATCCCAAATTTTCACCCGGATACGCTTTCCATTTTCATCCCTGTTTAAATTTACGGTTATTTAAATTTGTGGCTTAATGGTTGTTAAGTTAATGAAACTTTATGCGACTTTGCGAACCATTAAACTCAAAGTACTCGTATACCTTTTGTATTGTAATCTGCCGTCTAAGCCTAAAGATGTAATAATACTGTATGTTTACATTATGCGGCTTTGCACATGCTTAAAACAATACAGCATAATCATATTAAACCAAAAGATACAATGTTACAGCTCGTTATAAAATATAACCGATTAAAACATGAATTAATAAAGAAAATAACGAGTTAAACTTGAACAAATAAGGAAAATTTTCAAAGCAGATAATTGCTATTTTATCCCTTATAACCGGAACCATCCGCAAGCAATTATTTACGTGAGATTTCCTGCGATTGTATTTACGATTTTAATCCCGTATTTGTAATTTAAAGCAGCCATTTTGAGAGATAAACGTTAATTGAATTAAGTTAAAGGAAGGAAAAATGTTTTTTACATTTTAAAACAATGTAACTTGTGAAGAGCTTAATAAAACTGAATTTGCATAAAAAATCTATTAAAGAAAAAAAGAGTAGGTACTTTTTATACTGTTAAACTGATGTAATTTAAACTTGATTATAAAAGGTATTAAATCATCATAGTACTTACTACTTTAAGTTAGACGTTCTTAATTCCATGAGCAATATATTTATGTCTTTTACGTCTTTTCCGCATTCTGACGCTATAGCTCACATCGTAGTTTATTAGTATTGTTCAAACTTCATTCATCCTATTGAGAGTGCTGGCAAACTTACTTCCAGCTTTTACCGAGACGGCGAAACTTAAATTAAATCCTGACCATATTTTGCGTAGTTATCTTTGCAAGATCTTCGTGTAGTAGAAAACTATTTTTGCACAAATTAAAATGTATCTATTTATAACGGAATGTATAAATTTGTAAGTAAGGAATTAAAGAAAAAGACATTATAAAATTAGATCAGGTAGGTAATAATTATATGTATAAAATATATTTATTTCTATAAAAGCATATTTTTCATTTGCATGTAAATATTCTGAGAAATATACAAGTAGAAGTATTATTTATATTTCGATATAAAAATGGTAGAACTATGCTTCTGTTATTATTATGCTTCTGCTATTAGTAAATAAACAATAGGTTAATAATACGTATATTATGTAAATTATAAAATGTACGTTCACTAAAATATGCAAACTGAAATCGATGGAGTAAACAATTCTAATATGACTAACATCGCTATTTTTGAATATGATGGCAAAATTTACATGACATTATAGCAGGCTAAAGGTATAAAGGTTTCGGCTTATTCAGCCGTTGTTTTGTTAAAGGGTTTTAGCACTTCTGAGTCTATTATCGCAACAAAGTACCATGACAGTTGAAACGACGCGTTTCAGCCACGTAACTGCGTAGATATTGTTGTTAGGGTTGCCAACCGTACGATATAATATAGTATTGTACTATATTTCAGGAGTACCTACGTTCTATATACCTACTATTGCATATGATTTTAAATAAATATATTGCTTATATAATCGCGGACACTAAACATTTAACTAAATTTAAAATATCTACTATTGAAAAAATATACAGTACGCAGAAATACTAATTTAATGTATACATACAGAGTCTTTTTTACTAAAATCAATGACAAGTATCTTCGTACACAATAAAGCTGTTTTGGACTTTTGGAATAACGTAAAAAGCATTGCATGCCGTAATCAAACAGATCTTTCGGCGCGTATTTTCAGTATTATTTTTACTATAAGTAATTATCTATTGCAATATAATTATTTATTACACTATAATTTAGTTAAAATTATCGTATTTAGGCTCGTTCACACATAGGTACATCCACTAAATATTGACGTTCCGTGACAAATGCCGAGAACCTATGACGTATTTACATAATAATATTTTGAAGTAATCGATATTTTTTTCGATGTAATGATTAATACGTCACTGAAAGAATCGTTTTATCGGTAATGAAACCGGAACAATAACGATTCGTCCAAATGTTAATGAGCCTTTACGATTAATTAAGATACTTACCTATATTTTTCTCTCTTCATCTTTCTTAATGACTAATATAATTTAATATAATATATAAGTTTATATAGTAGTATATAGTATAGTTTCCTATCTCTGTTAATTTATTTTCCGTTTCGTAATTAATACCGCTCTTCGCGTCTTTTCTGTTTGGCCTAATGGTTAGCTGGTAGAGAATGCATTTAGCATTAAGCTCGCCATTTGTACCGTAATATTGTATTGTGGACAATAAAGTTTAAATAAATAAATAAATAAGTTTATTTACTATTTCTATGATACTTCTTAATATTTAAAATAAAACTTCTCTTTCCTATCCTATACAAGTCTATAATATAGCTTTGCATGTGTATAGATTTATTAATATGTAATTCATTAGCTTTTCATACCTGCTAAGACCATCAAAGTAAGTAGAATTTTATCGCTTTTATTATAAAATTACATATCTAGGAAAAAATAATATCGGTATGTACACAAGTATTTCAATCCCTGTCAATTAATATATCAGTATATATACTTAGTTTTAGTGACATAGCACATATATTTATTGAAATTAAATACATTTAATTCGAATATAGGTACGTATGTAGTAAAGACAAATTGTAGAATTTGTTATACATTTTTCATAGCCTAAATTACATACTTACATAAATTACGTATAGGTACTATATCTAATAAAATAGTAAGGCACACATAATATCCGATATTTCGAATACGTAAATGTACATATACATACTATATACATCGCATAATAGGTACGTACGTAGCATTTCTAATTGATTATAATAAATATTAGGTAACTCACACTCACTTCATACTACGTTATTCGGACATTTATTGTGTTTTCTCATTTTGTACCCATAACAGATATCGTATTATTCATAACACATTGCGTATTACGTTTTACTCGTTGCGTTCTACTTATCATATCGTTTACCATTGTGTTCTGCGTACCAACCACAACGCAAGTTAAGTCTGCGTTCTGGGCTAACAGATGGCGTTCCTGCAGAACCGCTCGATTTCGCTGGTGGATATGTACATCGACAACTCGGAGCCGTCTGAGAACGTCGGTCAGATACACTTCTCGCTGGAATACGACTTCCAGAACACAACGCTCATATTGAGGATCATTCAGGTATAAAATTCATGATTTTATAGGTACCAGAAACTACGTATGATTTGTGGAAGGAAGTACCTAAATACGTTTGATTTAAGCATACAAATTAAGTCAATAAAGTAATGTTGGAGTGTTTCTTTGTTCCTTTAAGTAGTGGAATATGTTACACATATAACCAAAGTGTAATACAGGGTAATGGATGTTTGAAGTTAGCTTGAACGCAGAAAAGACAGTAGGTATAATTTGTGGTCTTCATTGTTTAGATTAGACTGTCTCCTGTCTCATAATCAAGGGCCATTATTTAAATTCAGTTTCATTTTTTTAAATGTTACAAAACATTAAAATTATTATATTACAGGCCTGGATTTACCAGCGTCATCTATTCTTCTTGTTGAATTTGATTCATGATCTAATAATAGTTCTATTTTATGGCTAAAATTGACGTTATTTATACAGTTTCAAGGCTTTTATATAAGGCAATACCTCAAAGTTACTAAGTTTTTACCTGAAAATGTTTGTAATATTTCTGAACCAATTTTCTGTACTTACCTAATCCTCTTTAGACCTTATTATCGCCCGGTACCTCGTGATTGCGATAATCCCTTGTATAAATACACAGAAAAATAAATGTATTATACAAAGTTTACAGAAATAATTCACGTCCATTCAGTCCTTTGAACGTTCAACTGCCATTATTTTATATTTACCGTAAAAGTTATAGCATCGAGGATGCGCGTTCAAAATACATAAAAGAGATGTAATCCTAAAGATTTTCGTATTTATGAACGCGAAAAACTTAAAGACGATGACCGATAAAAAAATACTAAAATGCGATATAAAAATAGGTACATGATAAACCTTACAATATTTAATAAAAACAAAAATGCAAAAAATTGTTTACATTTTTGTTCCATCCATTCAAAAGACAGGATTTAAAAGTCTGCATGCTCACAGAAACTGTTAATGCGTTTATTTAATTAACGCCATCTATTGCCAAAATAGAAAAAAAAATAGTTTTTGTCTTATACATTAACCAAAATAAATAAGTTTAGTTTCACTTAAACTGCTTATGGAAATAGTTATGAGTATAATGCTTATTAAAATACACATTAAATACCTACAATAAACGTAGCAAATCATATTTTTTGTGTTCAAGAAGATATTCACATAGTATTCAAAATAATAATATAATTGCGACTTTCAATTTTATTTACGTAAGTTCAAAGGCACTTGACAAGGAATATTGTTCCATTTGAATCTCACCTGCAATACATTGACGATTTAAAGGAATGTTAATTCTTCAAAACTCACAGGGCAAGGAACTGCCTGCCAAGGATCTGAGCGGGACCTCGGACCCCTACGTGAGGGTGACGCTCCTGCCGGACAAGAAGCATCGCCTGGAGACGAAGATCAAGCGTAGAACCCTAAACCCTCGCTGGAACGAAACCTTCTACTTCGAAGGGTTCCCGATCCAGAAACTGCAGAGTCGGGTAAGCTTTACAAACTGCGTTTCACGCAGATCATCTTAGGTAGAGACAAAGTATCTACCTAATTGTTGAGTATTTACTCCACATTAAATTGGGTTCTCCTACAACAAACATGATATTTTGGTATAAATTCTGCACGCGTGGTACGGAATCGTTGCAACTCTGTCGTTACAATGCTTGGTATAAATACCAAGTAAGTAAAGCTTCATGTGTGCATTTGCAGGTTGGCTCACGATCAGGGGCGCCGACTCCGTGGGTGTTCGAGCACCCATGAGAAATAAACAGTGGGTGCCGAGCACCCCTGAGAATAGACATCAAGAAACAGATCAGTAATTGTTGTGTTCAACCTAAGAGCTGACCGACACATCATTTTTATTTCATACCGCTATTATTAAGTACGCAGTATGTAAGTGGGACATTTATTTATTTGTCGGTCGATCAGTGTGCATTTCTCTTCTCACACTTCGCCAATTTTCGAGTCATCAAATGAGCATCAGTTGAGCACCCATGAGGTTTTCTAAAAGCCGGCGCTCCTGCTCACGATGTTTTCCTTCGTATTTTTCCTCATGGTACACATAAACACCGTACGTTACCTGTACATACTTACAAAGGTGGATTTAATGTGTTTCAGGTACTTCATCTACATGTATTCGACTACGATCGTTTCTCCAGAGATGACTCTATTGGCGAGGTGTTCCTTCCACTATGTCAGGTACCTAAATGATATAAAGATTAAAGTAGAACGCACACAAACTAATATAATCATCAAATCATCCACAGGACGCCAACTCAAATCTCTCTATGTAAATATTGAATAGGTAGGCATATAAAGTTGAGTGGATTATTCTCGATCATATTCGTGCACGAATTATTCGGCGAACTGTTTGCTGATAATCTAAATGAGGCGTAAGGGCAGCTTTAGACAAGTTAGATGTCAATGTTTAAATTTCTCCATATTATAGAGAAATTAAGGTTGTTCAGAGAACTCAGTATTATCAACATTTGCATGGAAATTTCGTTGATCGGCGCCTGTTCAAATTTACATACCGTTACGCCCGGCGCAAATACTGTAGGTACAATGTAAGTAATCTAAAGAGCAAATTTTGTAGCAAAGAATGAAACATTTGGTTATTTAACACGTTCACTGCGTCACTATTTTTGATGGACTTTCAGCCAGTGCGGATGAGGTCTTTTCGAGGCAAAGTTGAACTTCTTTCCAGTGCGTTTGAGGGCTTTTCGACCTCACAAAATATTGTTTCTAAAAAACGCCTTAAATATAGCTCAAAATTGAAAATATTTGCTTGAAACTTTACCATTATAAACTTAAATAGTTTTTCAAGTTGAATCTAGCTTCGTACGTAGGTGTGACATTTCGGTATTGAATAAATGAAAAAAAGAATTATGCCATCGATTCTGCCTCACAACGCACTGAAAAGAAGTTCGATTTGTGTCTCTACTAGTGATGGGAATAAAATACAAATGCAGGTGATATAACATTTATTTACTTAAATTAGGATTCTAAAGTACCATACACCTACCACACATACCAATTTTAGTTTTAAAGTATGTAAGTCAGTTTATGTGTGTGTATATGTGTATGAATGGATGTGTGCGTATTTGTGTGAATGGGTGGGTAATTGTGTGTGTTGTGTGTGTGTGTTTGTGTTGTGTGTTTGTATGGTAATTAGTGGGTAGATAGATTTGTGTGTTTGTATGTACTCTTACTCATTGAGTATAACAGCTATGACCACTGCAGACACGAACAAAAGAGAAGATATACTTCCTCAACTAAAGGAATCTGGTATTGTAAACCGGAAATATAAACTATACAGAAGTTAAAAATACGAGTAGCTATTTATCAAATATTTCAAACCACATTCATGTTGTAGCAATATACATTTGAAAACACCCACACCTAGGGTAGGAAAAAAATAATAATATTTAGAGTATTAAATTGATTTTCCTCTTTTGAAATATATTTATCATTATTTGAGTATTGTGTAGATTATAAAAGCAAAATAGGATTTGCGACGATTAGGGATTTGTTAGTGTAAGCAGCATGCGTATAAATGATGAGTGTTAAAAAATCGTGCTAAAAAAATTATCTTGAGTACAATTAGTTTAGTTGTCAACTAGCTAGCTGTAGCTTGGCTATTAGTAGGGGTCATTTTGGTTAAGAGGGTGAAACGAGGTCCGCCAAAGTGGTACCAGACTGTACAGTAATCAATTTTATATTTTATATGAGTCATCTTATACGCTTTATTATGATACAAAACTTAAAATTGTAGCTAGTGTGATTTTTTTTATTGAATTTTACAATTTACTATCCTTACTCTTCGCCGTAATACTTTACGTGAAAAGGAACGTAACCAAGTGCAGTAGTGAAATTATTAAGTAAAAAAATCGATGTTAATAAATCCAATAAAAATACTTTTACTTTTAAATGGCTATTTACCGAAAGATTTTAAATGCAGTATATTATGAAAATCGATATTACTTGATGGCTGTTGGTTCTTTCTATTCTAATGTCAATGTCAATCTGTCAAAGTACTCAAATCAAAGTCACAAATAATAAGTCAATGACGAACAATAACAAAAATACTTAAAAAATAAGGCGAGTCGCGCGGACAAGAAGTGCGCTTCCGTATCGAAACTTGTCGCATCACTACGCGCCGCCCGCGCCCCCCGCGCTTCACTCCGTGCGTTTATGAGGCCTACAACTTTTGAGGCAGATTAGACCTCACTTCGCACTGGCGTATATTTTTTTCTATTCAGTGCGTTTGAGGGCTTTTCGACCTCATATCTTATTAAATAAGCCATTAGGCTCTACTTCGCAAGAGAAACAATTTTATGTATTTGTCTCTGTCATACTCAAAGAAATGTTAAAATTGTAGCCTCCCGCACGGAGTGAAAGAACGCGATTTTGATTGCCGCACCAGCGGGAAGTCGTGCTTGAGACATTTCGACCTCATAACGCACTGAACGTGTTAAATCGGTAAGGCGTTGCTTTAGAATCCGTTTTCAATGCTATTTCGTTTACTTTGATAAACTCCGATGGAAGTTTTAAATATACTTTAAACCCCTGCTGAGGCTTGTTGGGATGTATTTAGTGTTACAAATGTCTATTGGTGGCATTGATAACTTATTAAGGTACTACCATTTAACTCTAGATGACAAAATGAGTAAGTTAGGCCTCCATACATTAAAAACGAAAATTTACTGATGTAGAATGCCTTAAGAATTCAGTTCGCTATCATTACGTCTTTCTGAGGTGATAATGAATTTTAAATGAAGTGTCGAGGCTAATTCTAATTTCACCGTTTGTTATAGATTACGTAACTTTAATTCGATAATTTATTTAACTTGACTAGATGTTTACGTAAATAGCCGACACAACAGACGTCACGACAGACCAGCCCTGTGATATGTGGTCGCCGTTACCCGTCGATGAAGTCTCTGTTATACCAGTAACAGACACAGTGTTACTAATATGGACATCAGTCCATATCGGTAACAGAGGATTTATCGATGTCACCCAACAAGATGCCAACATCAGTCCATCGAGTAAAAACCGCATTATCATGCGTCCCAATTGTCAGGTTTAAACTTTAGCACAGTCCAGGGACAGGGTCAGTTGGGATCTGACGCCGTGAGTCCGTTCAGAGAGGGGACTTGGACTCAATATGGGCTACCTACACTTACATCCCAAATTATAATTGGTTGCTAATTTGCAGGTGGATCTAAGCGAGAAGCCATCCTTTTGGAAGGCCCTGAAGCCACCAGCCAAGGACAAGTGTGGCGAGCTGCTGACGTCACTGTGCTACCATCCAAGCAACAGTGTCCTGACCCTCACGCTGCTGAAGGCGAGGAATCTTAAAGCCAAGGATATTAACGGGAAATCAGGTATGTGAAGTATTACTTTATATTCAAACTTACCTTGTTCAGTTGTGATGCTGTTGTATGGTGATGGTGATGAAGTGAAATAATTTAATCGCTGAGTGAACGATTTGGTGTGAAGAATTTTGTAAGATAACTTGGAGTACCTAAGTACTAAAACACCTTTATAGCGATCTTTTAATGTCTGATTACTCCAACTTTTTGGTTATGAACTCAAAATATCATTCAAAATCATTTCGAAACCAATGATATTAAATATTCTTTGTTTATAAGAATAAAAATACTTATAATCAGGACAAAGACAGCGGGCAGGTAAATCTATAGATTATAAAATTAATAATTAAAACTATAGGTACAATTTCACAATATTTTATCACGTATACGTATTCAGTCTCTTTTGAAACGTGTGTACGTGTTTGCACAGATTAAAAAAGAGGCTTCGACATGTCCCGCCATTTTGAAAGGATCAAAAAGATCATTGGAAACATTTCAAGGATTGTGATCGTGTTTGAATAAAAGATTTATCGAAATATGCGAAGTAACTTTTCGTGTTGAGCCAAGCGCGAGGGGGGCTTTTTTATTAGACAGAATCTTTATTAAACGATAACAAACAGGGAAATAGGTCAGAGGCCCCTTTTTAATGTTAAAAATTTATAATAATAAGATTGACTGGGTTTTTAAATAGATACCTACATCTTTGGCATTTGACAGGTTTTCAATGATTTTTTTGTTTTAATTACATTCGATGCATCGCTGCAAAGAAATCTAAGTTTTCAACTGTGGATATTCTTAATGTTTTTTTCTCGGAAAATAAATAAGTATTTCAGAATAGAAAAACAAAGAAATTAGGTAGGTTCCCGTAATCATACTTAAGTTTTTAAATATTTCCAATAAAGAAAAAATATCGTGACAGACAATGAATTGAAGTAAACAAAAGTAATTGTTGGGCATGGTAATAAGATTATATAACGTATAGGTACACTTTCGTAAAATTGTTATTAAACAAGCAATTTAAAATAACAGTATCGTCTTTCACCAACTTCTCCCCAACTTCATAAATCAAGATCGCAGCTGATGGCCGCCTTCCAATTTGGAGTTTTCTGGCTACCAGCTTTAGGGTTGTGTAAAATGTAAAAATGTTTTGTAACTATTATTTTATCTTACTATTATTTTTTACGTTGACCGATAGTAAGTAGGACAGTAAAATGTACAATCCATATTATGCGTTTGTAATTCTTGTTAGTATTCTAGTATGGTATTACTATAGTTCTCAGGTTCTAAACGGCGGGCGTATTGAGATGAAACATACGCCTATTTTTAAGTTACAACATTGACCGCATCACATTTAGTAGTTTTTGCTTGATGCGCATAAAAATATACAGGCAAAATTCAAAAATTAATCATTTTTACTTTTATTGACCCTATACAGAATGTGTAATAGACCAATTACAGACTTATTATAGGTATGGTGTTACAATGCCCGCGTTGGTGTTTAAGTAAGCGTCTTCAAGTCATATGTGAATAGGAATATTCTACAAGGCGTTTTATCACTGAAGGTTTTGCTGCTACTTATCTTCAGATAGGATTGTAGTCAATGTAATGCTTGACTACGAATTTGTATTCAATTGGGCTTTCCGAAGTCCAGTGATATCCAACAAGATTAATCTAGGCCCCAGGTCTTGTTTTACGTAATAATAAGCAAAGTTCACCGCTAGGAGCAAAGTTTGTTTTGGATCCGAAGACGTTTAAGGAGATTTTCGATTTATCGAATTTACTGGACTAATAAGTCATTCGACTCAATCGAATTATTAACAGAGTTATAATAGGTACGCGTTATTGTCTTGAATCGATTCCACACATCACAGTGATTAGTTGCGAACAATTCATTCATAATTAATTCCATACGGTCAATGAACAAGCCAGTCAATTACCAGTAAGGTAATAATTAATTAATATCGTCATTCGAGTATGAATATTAGTCTATAATTAATATTCAACGCTAATGATTTGAATAGTCCGATTATTCGCAGTCACGCATCTTTACCAGTTAATTAATTAATAAAAACAGATAAATTCAAAGAAGGTCATGTTAAAATTCGACCCCGATAAATTTCCATCTGTACAGGTTTTAATTCATTACAAATAAAAAAAATAGTAGTGATACTAGACGACCGTAGCCTCGTTGATAGAGGCCCTGCCTAAGCGAGGTGTCCCGGGTTCAATTGCCGACCGGGCAGATATTTATGTGACGGATAAATATTTGTTTTCGGGTCGTGGGTGAAAGTAATATTTTATTTGTGTTGTCCACCGGCGACACAGGGAATCATTGTGCAGGGGCATGAGAGTGAGCGTTTGTGTTTTAAATGCTCATACGTTCATACCCTTTTGCACTTTAATTTAATTGATAATTGAAACGGACACACAAATAGGATAGGATTGTGATATTTATCACATACTTAGACCCAAATACATGCAGTCTGCCCGTAAGAGGCAATCCTTGAGAGAGAGAGAGAGAGAGAGAGAGAGAGAGAGAGAGAGAGGATGTCCTTTCCAAACGGACTGAATTGTAACTATAACGTCATAAAAATATTTTTTCACTCAGGGCAACATAAAATTTTGACAACCCTATACACGCCTGGGGAATAGAGGAAAAGTGGACCGGTTGAAATATAGCCGGATTTTATGGATTAATGATCGTTTGCTAGATTATTTATCTCGGACCAGTTGACACTAATCTCGTCTTTTTACGGCTTTCAGGGGCCTTTTCAAAGCATTTTGCTAAAGTTTATCATGAAGCCTAACTCTATTGGTAGGGGTTTTTAATGAAATGTTTTGCAAAAAATGGCTCAGAAGATTTTTAATTTCCCAGGAGATTAGCTAATCTCTTTAGGGTAATTGAGCATGACTTATTAAAAATGGTGTAAGATTGTGTTGGTCGTGTAACTTGAATGCTTATTATGAGTCGTTTCAATTTTGAATGTATTAAAATTAAATTTTGATAGGCTTATTTAAAATTAAAACTTTGCGTAATATGTCGTTTTAAATCTTAAATGCAATACAAATACCATTTTGATGACCTTATTTAATAAAATTGCCGTTGCACAAATAACACATCTCAAACACCCATGACCCTAGAACAAATATTTATCTGCCACATAAATGTCTGCCCCGGCCGGGAATCGAACCCGGGTGCCCTCGCTTCGCAGGCAAGGTCACTACCAACCAGGCTACGAGATCGTCAAATTGCTAGTGACCCATCACGGAATCTTTATGCCATGTGACGGTAGCTACATCTTTTGAAGCAATCTATTATGTATGGTCATTGACTTATTATTACTATGGACATCTAGTCTCATACTAAAATCGCCATAAAAATGTCCCAGTCAGTTATGTCATGTCATGTTATGCAGTTAACAAGGTAATTTAAACACTAAAATCATTCTGTCACGGTTTAATTTTGATTGCAGTCGTGAACGCGGAATTGTTTCTCTCCTTGCGTTTTGTTACTCATTTGGCTCGGACATTTTTCAGCGCGGACCCGACGTCCATAGTAATAATAAGTCAATGTGTATGGTTCATCAATCCTTTAGCGTAAACCTCCAATCCTTCCAGATCCCTACGTGAAAGTGTGGCTGCAGTTTGGGGACAAGCGCATAGAGAAACGCAAGACAGCGATATTCAAGTGCACCCTGAACCCCGTGTTCAACGACTCGTTCTCCTTCAACGTACCCTGGGAGAAGATCAGGGAATGCTCCTTGGACGTCCAAGTGATGGACTTTGACAACATCGGGCGGAATGAGCTGATTGGAAGAATATTGCTTGCCGGTGAGTAGGACTTAACGTTTTATTAAAACTGTATTGCCTGACGTAGAACAGGGTTCCAACAAAGAGCACATCATCTAGTGGCATTTTTCATCAGTCAGTTCTTGGTCGTAGTAAGTAATACAAAGTTTGGAAATAAAATTAAATGAACGCTTAGGTGTCGTCCTAATTGGCAGCGATCGTACGATGGCGCGATGCATTCTCGTCTTGCAATGGGTTCAAACATACTGTTTCATTACAATTACTTGCGAGGTTAAAATAGGACACTCTGATGAAATCTGTATGTTTGAACCGATCGCACGACGAGAACGCATCGCGCCATCGTACGATCGCTGCCAATTAAGACGACGCCTTAACACAATTATACTTCAGCAGTAGGATTCCCTGTGTCGCGGATGGCATGGACAACACAAATAACACGTCACTAACCCACGATCTAAAATGCAATATGTCTCCTTGTAATGTACATTTTTTTAATATTTTTTTTTTATTTATTTCCAGGAAAAAACGGTTCTGGAGCCACTGAAACAAAACACTGGCAGGACATGATAACCAAGCCACGACAGACCATCGTCCAGTGGCATCGCCTCAAACCCGAGTAAACATATTGTTTTTAAAGTTATAAACAAAAGGAGTTATTAACAAAAACGTCATAAGACTGAGCGGTTAAAAGTTAAAGGCACAGATTAAATCTTCTATCCTTCTTCTTACGATCTTCGGCGCTGTGCACCTTTGGAATGGACTCTTCTGTTAAATAAGACTTTTTTTAACAGTAACAAGAGTTTTATACCGATAAATGTTTATATTTCTACACATGTTTCTAAAAGTTTTGAGGTGTGGTCACCCATGATGGTATTGTAAAGACCAGTTAAGTTAACTCTTAAAGAGTATCAGTTTGAAAAGATCATAATTATTATGATGTACCATATTTTTCGAGAAAGTAATTGATTTGCAACGGTTATATTTTAGATTGCGTACATAAATTACCGTTCACTTCTTGATTTAAATCAATATAATTTTTTTGGGTCATTTAATCCCCCTTATAACAATTATAGCGGTGTTTCGAAAGTTTGTTATGGCGAGAAAACCGACGATAAAATTCACCTCAGGTATGATAAATATTTATACCTTGTGAGAGAAGGACGGGCTACTCGTTCTACGTCTCTGTCTCACAACTCAAACTCTTTGGCAATTATATTTTTTAATTGGTAATCGCAGTTAACACGTTCTAGAATAGATGTAATTAGCATCTATATAATAATAGTGTTTATGTGTAGTACAGGTTTAGAAGTCTACGGAATTGCATGTCATACTATTTATTATAAAATCATTGTCTATTTGTATCCAAATCTATCTAAAATATTTAAAAAAATGGTGCGCTTGAAAGTGTGGTTGAAATGGAAAATAATTTTCGACAATCTGTGGAACTGTCAGTTTGACAGATATTTTTTCGGAAACGTTTTCCCGCAAAAATAAAGAACATGGCGCCATTCTTTCAAACTGTAATCAATCATTGACGTTTTATTATAAGAGTTGGAAATCGATGTTAAGAGATTTAATGAATTGTTAGACGTATAAATTAATAAGGAATTATTGTTAAATGTAGAAATCGTAAAGAGTCGAGTTCACATCGCACAAAGAGAGTAGAAAATTTGGTTTTATTAGCCTTTTCGTTGAAATTTTGAGCGTTTAATATTAAGATTTTATCCATCATTATCAATCACTCATATTGCTCAATGAATTGTTAAAGATGTCAGTGTATTTATTCTGGTAATGGAATTACAAGTTTTATAAAATTTGTACAGACGACAAGCTTAGCAAAAACTTATAAAACTGCCAAAAAGTATAATGTTTGACACGACATGTTGAGTTTGAATTTTTTTTAATTAAATTTCTTCTAAATCTTAAGAATGTTCGAAAATTCTAAATTAAAAATAAATTTATGGAATAGGAGAAATGGTTGGTCAATTTTAGGGGTGTATATTATGGATCAGAAAAGGACAGAATAAATTATAATAATTCAATTGAAATGAAATAAATGAACTGTTTTGCTTAATACATGGATCGAACATGTTATTAATAAAATTAACAATAAATTAGAAATTAACGCTTATTGTTAAATGTTATTGCTTACATTCCATGAAGTACTTATTTCGATGTTGACAGTTTAATCATCAAAATTCAAAATGAAATTGTATACATTTATAAGAGTTTTATAGAGGAACGTAGGATATTTATAGAGATAAAATAGCTTGTTGTTATAGATTTTAGGCAGATCAGTGTCTATTTAAAAATAAGTTTCAGAACGTGTACTCGAAAAGAAAAAAAGCAAATTTTGAAATGAAACTTTGTTTTTAATCCGATAACCGAGCTTGGTAACCCGATTTTAGATCATAATGCCAACAAATATTTTAGAAACTTAGATCGTCTGTTAAGATACTAATAGTTATCTTAGACATAGATTATTATCCGACTCCTTTCTCGCTTATCTGTCGATATTCGTCGATTCTAAGTCCCAAAATGCTATGGTTTTTTATACGTCAACGCATGAATTTTAATGCTTAATTTAACCATTATGGTATGTAGTTGATTAAATGGTTCAATTAAACAATAGATAATGCGGATCTGTCGCCTGCATCGAAAATCAGATGAACATTTAATTTATAGGAATAAAATAGCTTAAAACCTTCCTAGATTCACTTTTAGCAACCATCTTCTCTAAGCTATCTGAATGAAAGAGTGCCAAATTAATTTTCAAAAAGCTATATACAAAACGCAAGTATTTTTTCTGACTTCATAACAATCACATCATCGTTGCATATATGTATTTACGTAAGAGCTTTATAAATAATACTCTTATGCCTTCTCTAAATCTATCTATTGGGAAAGTTGGATGAAAATCAGTGCAGTCATTTTAAAAATTATAGCGTTTAGACAGAGACTTGTTTTTTAATGTGACGTTTATACGGACGACGATTACATTTCCAAATAGACTCGACGAATATAGACAGATTGGTCACCACAATCAAAGTACTTTGATGCGGCCATCTTTAAATTATAGACGACAATACCAAAGGTAGGTATCGTAAAATAGTAATATTCATAATTATTAATGATCAGAGATATATTATACTTATATTAACATTATAACAACCTCAATATCATATATGTATTATATATGTATTATATATTATTATATATTATATGTATTACATTATAATATAAAGATTCAGATTAAATCAGGAATTATAAAAATACAAAACCTATAGGGTACCTACTATCTACTCATTGAAATTGACCGCGAGCAAAAAATACACCTTTACAATGAATAACACTTTCCAACACAAATTGAAAACCTTACAAAATAGAAATCAATAAGATTTTATCACATAAAAGGTTTTTTGTTTGAAAAACATGTTTAAATATTTAACCAAGAATAGTATTGTAACGCTTAAAATATATTTAGTTTAAACTAACTCGTAGCTTTTCCGTACTAAACACCAAATGGTGTTCAATCTTGTGAATTTCCACTTATTTCTTGCTTACTATACATCACCGACCACACAGCCACTAGACTCCTAATAACAGGCGAATGGTTTCAAACAACACATCTGGCTTATAGTACTGATATAAATTCGTGCCGTCTCGTTCTTTCCCGTTGCTTAAATTAATCTATTTCTTTCCAACATTTCGTGTGGCCTTGAATTAGCCAGTCCCCCTGCTCGACTTACCTCAGCTAGTTGTCTGAATGTTCTCCATACGGAAAATCAAACATTATTAGTCTAGTGGCTGTGTGGTTGGTGCTTAACATACACCAATATTAATACAAGTACATTTATAATGATGTTATCTTAATAGTAGTTATAAAATTAACGAAATCCACACTTGTCGTAGTTTCGGCATTTACTTCGACGACATCATGAACACGACATAAACCGAAACTTTGGTTAGTTACGTCTATATAAGCTAGCACAATTTGTCTATTTTGTTTCACCTATGACAGGCGTTACAGTGTAACTTAAAGTAGAAGGAAGCAAGTTGGTGCCACGCACCTATTAACTAGTTTGGCAATGAAATACACGCCCCACGTGGCTTTTAAAGGTAATTTGTAGAAATTGTATGTTATTAGAACACTCATTTCTGGTTAATTCCGGTTACTGCCAAAATCAATAAAATATATCCCCTACCTATAATATAGTACAATAAAAACAAAAATACACGATTTTAGAGATGGCCCCTGCAAAGTTTTAGCATAAGAATTACGGCTCAGACGTTGATGTTGTACGTTGTATAGAATCAGTGTTTTAAAATTAAAATGTGAAGATTATTAACCATCGTAGCGAAAGGCTAAAACTATATTTTTTACTCTTGAATTTAAAATGCAAGGATAGATGTACATTTATCCAAATGATCTCGACAGATCACTGCTTTTCAAATTATTTTTGCTACGCATTTTAATAGTAATTTAACTTAATATGCTAGCTTGAATGTAAGTTTGTTATGGCGTACCAACTAAAAATGTCAGCAATGTGAAATATTAAAGCTCTTCCATCCTTACAAAAAAAAGTCACACAGATAAGATGCTACTTTCTCCATAATTCTGCTCTGTGTATTTTATCAATAAACCTTGACCAAAAAATGCGTCATATACATTACAACATTTGGCTGCAGAAATTACCTTGATGTATCTCGTATTTTGCAATGCATTATGCAAATTAATTTAGATGGACGACCAACAAGCGAAGCAACAAAAATTATATGAAAAAATTGTTGTATGTAAAGTCGGTTTACGGACGATAATTTTACGTGATAACGTCATAATATAAGAACCGATGTTCATCGATTTATAAGACGTCAAAATTCCGTGTTTCCGTCTGCTTATGATGTTGCAGTATATAAGAGGACAAGCCTACACGCGCAGCTTCGCCCGCCAAAACTCCCTAAATATATAAAAGTTGATAAAATCAGAGAACTTTCATACTAACTTTGCGCCCCCCATTTTACCCGCTTAAGGGATGATTTTTGGATAATAATTTTATACGTGTTTCATAACATTTAATGAAATACCTTCATTCTGAATTTCATTCGAATACCCTCAAAAATGACAAGTTTCATACTAACTTTGCACCCCCGTTATACCCCCTTAGGGGGTGAATTTTCAAAAATCCTTTCTTAGTGCTCCTCTACATTATATAACGAACCCCTGTGCAAAATTTCAAATTTCTTACCCTTATAGTTTAGGCCCTGCGTTGATATGTCAGTCAGTCAGCTTCTCCTTTTATATACATATATAGAGATAGGCGTTTACAAGTGAGTGCGCTCGATATCAAGTACTCTGTCGCCTCTTGCCATCAGGTGTCCAACTTTCCATCTACCCATCCAACTTTTAGAAAGAGAAGAAGTAACTGGAACTACTGTAGGTACAAATATTATATACGAAAACTATTTGTGTAAAAACACAATTGATTATACAATATGCAAATTAATCATGCACGGTGCTTGCCAAAATAAAATGTTGTTATGAAAAGGTACTCGCCAGGAAAGTTAAACCACATCAGAGAAATCAAATTCAGACATGCTGGTTGATTCATCCCTACCCCCTTCTTCTCGTAATGCTCATAATATAGCTATTTCCTTACTTGTACCCACCGAATGAGAGCTTTAAAATTTCTCTTGAAGACATTTTTAGTACCAATGTGTAAACCAAATGTCATCTTTTGGAAAGCATATCCAGAATATATATTGGTAGTGAATAAAATATTGTAAGTATAAAAAGAAAGGTCAAAATGAGAGGAATTAATCTAAATGTACATAGAAATAGAAATATTTACTTGCGTCGTTGTGCAATGTTCGAGTCTAAAGAAAGCTTAGTTGTAAACTTTTTAAATTATTCCCAAACTTCCAGTGTACTTACCTTTACTACCTCTATTTTGCTTTTAAATCGTTTTTAAAAAAAACATTGCCGGAGCACAATGGATTTTATAATGTTTCATTTGTTAGAAAATATCTTCTAAAAATACGCTTTTTAATCATTTTTAATCAATAAATAACATTCATGTTGATGTACAATGTTAGAACATATCAAACGTTTTCGTTCTAAAACGCCTTGAAAAGATATATTTTCATGAAACATAAATAAAGAAAAGAGATGACTATTTTTCGCTGCATACTGTAAATTATTTTTACTATCATAAAAAAATAGAATATAATAATATGTATATATTCTTCATAGCACGACTTTCTAGCATTCTATAGTGTGTAATATTTTATTGACGTTACAAATTACTTTAGTTTTATTACAAAGGCAAGTTATTACTACTATTAATGGAAATATATTATTTATTTTGTGTATACATTGTTGTTCAATAAATTTTCCCGCGTTTTCACAAGTGACATAAGTCCGCCATTTTGAATTAAATTGACTTGGATTCGACTAATGGCTCCAAATAAATTTATAACGCCTCTTTTGCACTATGCTAGCATCAGTGGACTAAGCTATGAGCTAAGATTTGTATTTTATCGGTTAAAATAATAAATGTTAACCTAGTATGTGATAACCAAATATTTATTTTTAATTGCCAATTAATATTATGTTTTTAAAGGATCAAAGAAATTGTTGATATGGCATTAACACAATGAAATATTCGCAAAACATAATTTGGTAACCTTAATGAGTATTCATTGATTGCTAGGCTGGATTTATTCATAGACATAAATTAAATTTGCGAGTAACGTTATAGTTTCATTACAATGCCGTATATTCAAATTTTAATAATGACTACTTATAACTAAATATTTTATTTTGTTATTGGTACCTACTTAATAATACTCATAGTGAAATTAGATTTCTGTTCAGAAGTATGTAAAAATCACATTGGGATTGTTAAATTAAATAATTGAGTTTTATAACATGGCGTCGTTATTTATCTGATAAATTAAGTTTTGCCATAAACGGTTTTAGATCCCTCGAGTATCCGAACGCATTACAGCCAGTATTCTGATTTTAGCATTATGAATAGAGGTGAAACTCATATAATATCATATAATATCATGTAATGTTAAGATCAGTGTTAGATTAGAGTTAAACGTTGAAATGTGTTATAGATTGTTGCGTTACATTTGTCTGGAATTCAGTAATTTCTCATTTTTATTATTGTATTTCTGCTGGAACAATGAAACAAATTCTTTACTACGAATCTTTTTCTAGTATTATAGTGTTTTAGTTTAATTATAATTAGATGTATGATTATATACGTATTTTAAAGTGTTGATGATTATAATGTATTGTGTATTTATTATACTTATAAAACTAATTATTCCCAATAAAATATTGAGTTAAATTTCGCGTTTTTGTTTATAGTATAAAGTTTAGCGTAAGGGGCAATTCGTCATTACATTTTATTCGGAGAACAAGATAGGCACTTTATACGAAATTATAACCTATGTGAGTATTGGAAATTAATTTTTACCTGCTTCCATAATGTTATCAATGAGAGTGCACCATAATGTTCTTCAAGTTAAGGGTTTAAATGTGTATGAAGTCTACCTATCCCTATATATCCTACCTTTACTCTTGGCCAGGGGTGAAAATAAAGCCAGTTCCGGCTGTTTCCCGTCACATAGTGAACGTAGATTAAAGTAACTTTAATTTAATTTCTATTTGTTTATAATATACTTACATACTTTAAAAATATAAAAAAAAACTACTTTTATCAACCAAATTTTAATTGAAGTAATAATATAGTTATTTGTAACATGTTTGCATAAAACAGTTACATTAATACGCAAGGGATAAAATAAAATTCACGTGTAGAAATTTTGTATTTTTTATTGAATAACTTTTCTATTATTAATGTATCAATATCACAAACCTTACAATAGGCAGGTATTCAAGTAAAAAAGGTGATAAACTTCTAAAAAATCGACAATCACATATAAATATTTTTTGTTGATTTTTAAAAACTATTTCACTTCATCTCTTCGAAAAAGACTCGACAGAAATTTGTCATAGTTAACTTTTATTTGAATAAAGAACCGGAAATGGGAAGTGGCTTTGAATTTGGAGCCATTGTGTTCTCATTGTTGTTAGTCAGTATAACGGTATTTTTGAAAATAGAATATTCACAACGAATGATTGTATCATGACTAATATTTGTGTTATTCGTCGGTGATTTATAAATAAAGCATTTAAGTTTTTATTCTATAGACACTTCCTGGATTTCAATAAAAACAAATTTGTTAGACGGCATGTCAATTGCGTGTGAACGATTTAAATTTGGAACTGTCATTTGCCGCGCTTTCTAATGGCCGCGTTCAGGAACCGTTCACTGGTTTTGAAATATGAACTAATTGTATTTTTTAAATTAAATTAGGCCTTCTTCTCTTCTTCCTTCGCATCTTCTGCGGGAGGGGTAGGGAGTTCAGGGTACTCTAACTTGACTCCATCCTCGCAGGTGAAGATCGGACAGCAACCAGGGAAAGGAGCGGTCTTGTTGGTCTTGTCTGTAAAGAATAAGAAGAAATATATGAATTAAAACGACTTGAACATCCGTGACGTTTCCACTGAGCAGTAAATAACAAGGGCATATTTAAATAAAATATCAATATTCAAACGAAACTAAAACTAAAAACATTTTAATACTAAACTTATTTGCAAACGTAGTAAAATATATGTTTTGTAATGATTATAATTCTAATGACCATTGACATTTCGATAAAGATTTTGACGTAACGTAAGCTAAAGTAGATCAATCGATTCCATCTCATTTAAATGCCACATATAAAACAACGGCTGTGATGCATTATTGCGTAACTTATTCCAATCAAGTTGTTCGAAAAGCGTCCAACTATAAAAGCCTCGATTCCATCAAATAATTTATTACAAAGAAATAAAGTAGAAAATCGATTAAATCTCGATTCTTTACCAGAGTTAATATAACCCTGAGAATATGCGAGAAAACTTGTTTTAAAGTGGTTACATTCACTTTGATTATATCGTAGTGTTAACACTTGAACAGTTATATAAGGTAAAATAGGTAGGTACTTGATGATCACTACATGGTGCAAAATGAAGTCAGTGTGTTTGTCTGCGATAATCTCGAAAAATACTTCACCGATTATAACGAGACTTTAACCCATAGATAAAACTATTTATGAAGAAGGTTCAAATGAATTACTTGAATGCGACAAATTTATAAAACACCCACACAAATGATAGAACGAGAAATAATCGTTAAGGGTATCTACTATTTTGAGAACGTAAGGATCACACTTCTAACATCAGAATATTTATTTGTAACAGATCCATAATTTGTCTCAAATTAAATAATTAGGAAGCACTTGAAGATTCATATCAATATAGATATTTTACAAGTTTTTTTAACCAAAAATGGTTTTAAAATTTAAATCGACATTCATTCAAAGTCAATTTCGTGATACTTTACATAATATTTCACCGTATGATCGCTTTTATTTTCCTGGGTAAGACAGCAGCTAATATGGTCAAAAAATGTATTGTAGGGTCTGGCATTGAATAAGTTGTAGATAAGGTAAGGAAATCGCACCCACATAGCCTCTAGCAATGAGATTAGTGACATTATTTCAGGCACGTCTAGTGTTGCTTTAGAAGAAATATATGAATAATCCTCACAACCTCACATTTCAATTTGAAAAGGTCTACCATTGTTAAATTTGGAATATACGAGAATTCATGTCGACGTAAAAAACGGAAACTTTGTAACCCACCTATGACATTTTTTATTGCAGATTCGAATCAGATCGTCCAAGTCTCGTGGCTCTACGCGTAATAGAAAATTTTGTACAGCGTTGAAATTACTTATTATTATCTTCTAAAATCTCAAAAGTTTATCGGCTCTGGTGAACATTTTCTATTTTGTGGATTCAGCGTTTTCGGTTTTTGTCGATATATATTTAAAACCAAGCCAACTTTCCTATAATTTGATGACATTTCCCTAATGACATTATCGACGTCACACTTATTTATACTGTTACAATTATTGCTATAAGAGCCGTGTGAGCAGATTTGAAACATAGATGAAGAAGTTAAAACCTTGGACGCTTTTCAAATGTCAGCATAATTCCCAAACTTACCAGTATCAAGCTTGCACTTGGGGTTGGCAAGAGGCAGAGGGCCGCAGTCTTCGACCAGCTCGAGGAGCCTGGGAGGCTTGTCCTCGCTGACCACGCAGGTGCTGCGGCCGCAGAAGGGAGCCAGGTCCCAGGTGTTGCCAGGCTCTACTGTGGCGCAACGGGTTGACGCGAAGCACATGCCAGGGAAATCTGTGGAAAAGGAATACAGATTGAGTATCGAAGATGATGATGATTGTTGATGATGGTCTACTGTCAAGAACATGCTTTCAAATAAAGCTCATGAGTTCATTAAACAAGAAAGAATAAAAATAAATAAATATTATTTTTAGGTATGTTAATAAATAGATGAAAAATGTTGTGTCAACATCATGATTATTAACACAAAAAGGTGGATATATTATTCGGTCAATTTGATAGATTTTTACGAAATAATGAATTCTTGTTGACTGAGCTAGTTTATATCCGCAGCGGTTCACATAACTAAATTACCATAATCTATCGATGACCACGACCGTATAATAGAGTTCCTAGTAAATTGTTTTGCATAATAAATTGTGGGAATAGTAGTAGCATAAAATTATAGCGAAATAGGTTCATTTAATAATTTGACCGTAAATATTTTATTTAAGTACATTCCTTGCCGACCAACGTGCAGACGAGCCATCTGATTGTAAATAGTCAATGACATTTGTAACACCAAAGGCAACACCCTTTGATTAAAGGCAACACCGTTGCGTTGGCAGCCGAGAAAGTAGGAAGACGAAAGAGAGAAAACAATAAACAATTAAATGGAAAACTAATGAATAAAGTAAGAATATACTACCTAATATGATTTTAAAGTTTATGTAACTTGCATTCTAAGATTGCGTTGTAAATCTAAACTATCACTTCACGTCGGTTAATACATATTTCATCAATATCCAGACATAAAATAATTCCTAAAGCAATGTGTATTGGCTAACTCTTACTTTCTAAACGTCAGCCGGTATGCGTCAATAATTTCTAATTGCAGTTCTTGTACTGCAAATATTTGCCGTGTATGCGTGCTCAGAAATTCTTGGCATCGGCGTACTAAACCTAATTTGTAATTAAAATTTAACGTGGGCTTTTAACTAAACAAATTCATTTCGTCAGCCTTTCTGAGTTCACTGCTGAACATTGGTCTCCCCAAAATTGTGCAACACTGACCGTTCCCGAGCCTTCTGAATCTAATCATTTTCTGGTCGTCACTACATCTGGTTGGAAGTAGCTATATTAAACTATTGAAATTAATCGTCCCATTAAAATTATATTCCACCACATATTTATAATAAATCCCCGTCTAAATGTTACTCGTAATTTATAGTTACAAACTGACACAAAATCGACGACGTAAATCGTGATACCATAATTCACCTGTTACGCGCGCTTCGTACAGTACGCGAATAAATATACAGCTATCAAGTTTGCCTTCTTGGATTCTTCATCCCTCATCCTTGTGTGATGTTATTATTAAAAAATCCACGCTGTTTAAACTACGAATTGACAAAAGATAACTAGATCAGTCAGAATGTCAGAAGGTTTTATGTCGCCTTCGGTTAGAATTAACGAAATATGCTGGAAAGGGACAGATGATTTGGTGTCTTCCAAACAACAGAAGATAACAACACATCGATACACATCCGAAATTCTCCTTTCTCTCTCTCTTCTTAAGCAGATTGACTTGATACGACAATAATTTTCATGTTGAGATTTTATAATTTTTCTAGGTACACACTTCGGTATTAACGTTGAAAAAGAAAGATTTTTTCTTTAATGACCCCTCAGTCGCAACGCTACTTTATTGTCTGCTAGACCTTATGCTTTGTAAGCTTCCATTCTAAACTTTAAATTTAGCTCATGGTCGACTACACAAAACCTATTCACGATCTAGGTAACCTATAGTGCAGTATTGTACGTGATTGCAGTAATACGGATAAGTAATGCTTAACAGATGGCTTGTTTCTAACTAGTTCAAAAGCGCTTAAAATTTGAAATTTTAGTCGAAGAAGTAAAAAGCAAACGGTTAGACAAATGTTGATAAATTACACGAAGAAGTTCAGCTGTACATGCGTAAAGTACTAGCCATATTTTCAATTCAAATTTTAAAATGAAGAGAGGGATAGGTACTAGTAATTCGAAAATTCGTGCACAATATTACTCGAGATTTCTATAGGTAATTAATGCGCTTTTACCCAATTAAATTACTGAGCATTGCCGTAACAAACACTTGGTACGTTCTAAATAATTCAGTAACTCCTAATTGCGTACTTGTTTCCTTCAAACGCCTTTAGCATCAAAATACAATTACTCAACCAATTATAAATTACGATTTAAATTGTTAGCATGTTTATTTCTAATACCGGTATAAATCAATCAAAATGAATAGAATGAATTAATTCTCCTGTTGTATGACGTTATTTATTCATTAGGTTGGTAAACCATTACGGGATATTACAAGGGTGACGCCTGGGTTCTCATTTATTCTTGTTATTTGGAAAACCTGTTTTAATAATAAATTTGGTTAATAACGGTTTGGTTTGGTTAATAATGGTTAATAACCTATATAAGATTACAGTCTCAGCCATAGTGGTTATGATATAACATCTCGTTACTACTTTATCGTCTTATTCATCCTATGACCCAATTCCGGCGACAAACTCACGTAGGACGAACGTGGGTTGAATAACTGAGCGGCTGCAATTATAACATTTACTGAGTTTTCAACACCGTGTTGTGTAAGTACCTTGTTTACAAAAAACAAATGTGTACATTTACCAACAAAAGATGTTATAACATACATCAAAGGATGTGTATATTGTGAAGTAATTATTTTAGTATTGTATGGGATGGGGTTATTAATTTTTTTTTAACAAATTACGAATGCTGACAATAAGTTGAAATCTAAAGGAGAAGTATTTTTGTATGCCATATTACCTGTTCTTAGCTTAGAATATCTTTTTCAAAACTAGGAAACTGTCTGGAAATCAGGATAACAGAAGAGACAGATTGATTAAAGTCATCTTTATTTTATGATAATTCTAATTGGAAATATAAACTGAATTCAAGCTACAGGAATAAACAGGAATAAAAATAATACTATGACAATTAAACGCGTTCGTGTGGTCGTTAGGAAATCGATATGCCTTCGGATAAGGTACTAGCTCACCTACATTTGATTAATACTGTTCTAAAGTAACTTTCACTTAAGCCTTCCGCGTGCTTCTAGATTTTGTAACGGATACTTTTTAAGGACTTGCTCGAATGATGGCGGTAGGTACTTATTGTAATAACAGTCAATATTTTTTTAAATAATTCTTGGATAGTTAATTACTGAACGTGTACATGTTAATAAATAACGTGTTAAACACATATAATAAAACTACGCAAATTAAGCAAAATACATTGTATTATAATAATAACCTTAATTGCAAATATAGTCAAAATAATAAACTATGATTTAATCAAAAACCTAATGAACAATAATTCACACGTGTTGCAACTCTTCCTTGAAAATAGACAATAGTCCATAGTAACTGAATTTACTCACCGAGCAACAATTAAGTTAAATTGGTTGGCAATTACCAAAACATTTGAACCTTGAATCGAGGTTACTGACACACTGTAAGATGAGAAATCTACTCCTTCCATATGTCGTGGGAAAATTTTGGTACTGTTCAAAATAATATAAAAAACAATTCAACCGTTACAAGAAAACATCGTGAGGAAACACCGTGAGGAAAGTTCTCCATAATGTACTCAAAGGCATGTCATTATCAAGTCTACCAATCCGCACTTGGCCGGCCAGGCGGACTACCCCTCACGCTGTGAGAGGAGAGCCGAGTCCAACAGGCGCAGTAATGGGTTCTGATGAACCAATGCATGAGGATCCATTTAATACCAGCCAGCATTGTAATGGCTTTATGTTTCCAAATATACGAATTATTGGACGTCTCAAATTTGACTAACTCTATTAATTAATTAATTAATAGAGTAGGTCGAATCGAATGGAAGTAGTTGGATTGTAAAATTAAAAATGAACAATAATTCCCGTTTAACAAAAAGAAAATAGCACGAAAACCTCTGTTTCTTTACCTGTCCTAAAGTAAATTGGATCTAATAGTATTGTCAATGTCGAATGTCTCGATTTGCGTGGGACGTCCCGTTTGCCCGTCGCCCGCCGTTTGTCCCGTGGCGAGGGACACGTCACGTTCTACGAATCGCCTTTTTAGAACTTCTTTCCTCTCAAATCGATCCTTGTCAATTAAAGTAAGGTTACGTCAACTCTAAATGTCATTTCCGTGGATTTGTGGCGACCAGAAGTGGGCAAACTTTCACGTCAGGAAGCTGTGAACGCATACAAAGATTAATGTACAGTTAAGATTGTTTATTCAAGGAAACCGGCCTACAGTATATGGAAACTCATTCACAACTCGATCATGTCGAGAGCCAGCCCCATACGAATTTCGAACGCCGGACCCATCGGCCATCGCCTGGCTTCCAGAAGGTTCCAAGGTTACAGTAACTCGATCGACTAGCCGTTCACTGCAATCGATTAAACCGCATTTAGCACCTTGTCTGACCGCACAAGAGAGACGAGTAGCGAGCACAGTAAAAACAATGTAGCAAGGAAAAAGTATGTAATATTTGTCGGTAGGTAAAAAGGAGTTTTTTTATATTTCTACATTAAGTACCTACTTTAGAAATAGTAGCAATAAAACTTCAATAGACAAAATAAGTGCATCAGGTCGCAGGGATTACGTTACCTGGTAAATTCAGTTTGTAGTAAATATATTTAAAAAAATATTTATAACTCAATAGAGTTTTGGATTTTTCTCTATTTGGGCCATTTAATAATTCCTAAAGTGTTCAATAAAATATAACACCGTGCAAAAAAAGAGTAATTTTGTTTATTTATGATCATAATCTATATTGCTACAAACATTTGGTTCTTGTTTTACCTACATATTTATTGAACAAGCTAAGCGGTGCGCGTGAAAGGCACACGAAAGGTTACGTTTATCGCTTGACTGCCGTAAGTGAGACGTCGTTACACATATTATTTATTTAATTACAATGAGTCATTATACCTTGTCATTTTAATGCCTCTTACTGGTAAGGACACCAGGAAGTGATATAGTACAGTTGACCATAAAAAGTAAAATCGCTTTGAACGGATTAGAATGTAAGAAATAAATACTAAAATGATACCTACTTTTTATTTCAGAACATTCTGAACACAATATTTATAAATTACTTATAATAAAAGGGCACTGTATAAAAAAATCGTTGCTGTTATTATAAAATATAAGTCTTTAAAAGAATCGCATCTACAAAAAGCAACGAAAAAACACTTAAAGGAATTGTACTTTCCAACATGTTTATTACTATAATAATGAATACAGAATTTTTATGTGCACATGTAGCTTAAACCCATCCTGGCGAAATTCGAAACATCATCCGTTTACATGAGTACAAAAAGCGCGCCAAACCCGCCAAATGGATACAGACGTCAAATAAAAAAGAATTTAAATGATTTCCATTAAAAAGACTGCACGTAAACGTTACGCAAGGATAATCGCTCCACACAGCCAGCGACCGATGTTATCGATTGCGAATCATTGCGAAGTTGCAACATTTCCGAGTGTGTTGCCAGTTGCGACAACTAATGTGCCCTATTATATCCGTGAAAGTGAATGCACTGATTGGTGCACTGACTACTTCTATGATTATAGTTCGCTAGGTTCACTGTGCAAGTACTTACTTCTTAGGAGTGTATTTTTAGACCACAAAAAATTACCAAATCAATTCAGTTTTTAAAATAGTGACAAGTGATTGTAATACTTTTTATGTTTGTCGTTAAATTAAATAATTTTGGGCACAAGGTTGTCTGAAAGAGTTTGTTGTTAACAATAAACCGCCTTTTGGCATATCCATATGAAAAATATTGAGATATTAAGGTGTTATATTTTTCTGCTGTCTAAAATTTAATAAAAAATAAATTATTGTAGTACCTGCCCATAATGCTCAAGAAACTCAGTGACAAAATTCATCTTTCTTTTATTATACTCGCAATGGATTTTACGCAATTTACACTTAATTCGGTCAACGCACAAGACGATTACTTGTCAAGTAGGAAAAAATGTAAAACGATCATTTTACGAGCGAGAGGTACTTCAAAATTGCGAAACCATCCATCGACAGGTCCGTTATTTGCGGCACGATATGGCAGATGCATTCATGCAGTAACTGACTGTAATATAAGGCAATCAACGAGAGGATATTGTGCAATTAAAGATTTGTGTTTTTTTGAACTGAATACTTCTTTAGTATCGTTGTGATTTGGAATTCGTTGAAACGGAAATGACGCGAATGAAGCATTAGCAAAATGGCGGCTGACGTAAGCTAAGCAAAACATCATTATTTGGACTGACAGTATTCGTTGTTATGAAGTTTCACTTCTAGCACGTGTGAATTTCACACATTTTGATTTTATTTTTATGCCAACTTTTATATATTATTGATGTTATTCGATTGAGTATTCCGTCAGTTAAACTAGTGTGAATGAGTAGTATTTCTGTGGCTATCTGGATACTGCCTAAAGAGCAATCGGTATGATTTAGGGCTATCACATTTAAATTATGTGACAGTCTTGAAGTCGTGCATCATGTAAATCATCCTTTCATTAAGATAATCTCTATTGCATATCCTTGATAACGGAATTGAACAAGACTGGTGTTTAAACAGGGTCTTATCGCTAAACTGCAATTTCGTGGGAGCTATATAGAAGCTATATAGAGGAAGAAAAGAGAATGAGCTGGAGGCGCATCAAGACTCATAAAATGGAAATAAAGTAATAGATTTATAGACCACGTAAAGCAATGAATGATTAAATCAAGAAGAAATAAAGAAAATGTGGTTAACTTAGTTCTTAAGAGATGGCAAGAAATTTTCGTGACTTGAAGAGTTTCGCGAGAAGAAAGGATTGTAGAAGGTCTAAGGAGTAAGGCTGAGGGAGATATCGGAAAGTACAGTGTAAGATAGACAAATTAAATAGCACGGAATTTATCAGACAATATTAGCAATCCAGAGCAGGCTATTATAATCCTCGTACAGGACGAAATTCTGATGCATGACCAATTTCCGAATGACCATGTTTCATTCAATTCTTCAATGAAACATTGCTTATCCAGCAAAAAGTGTTAGCTGTTGCTAGGTAAAAAATCTTATTAATCTGTATCATGCTACAGAAAACCGAATTTGACGGCCAAGGTCAAGGTTACCCGGAGGCGATTACAATCATTCATCGTTTTATATCGAAATTAGATCTTTGGAACAAGATACTTCTAGTTAAAACCAGTTTTATATAACAAGTATTGAATATTAAAAACTTGTTATTAGATATGAATAACAAAATGCATCTGAATACTTAATTACATTATAAATGTTCTTAGTAAGAGGTTAGTGCGCATATTCACCCACTGCACTCGTTGCAAGAACTGCATTGCAAAATAATTAGCATTTCATAGTCCATAACAATGCGACAAGCACATCACATCCTATTATAATTACCAAATGAAAGTTTCTATAAAATGTAATCCAAAACCAAAGTGGTCGATACGCGCTATTAGCCCATAATCTGCACAATAAAATTCATCACTTCTCTGGACAATGTATCAACACTACCTTAATTTTATTGCAGCGAATAAGATAAGTGATAGTGAAGTTAAGTGAAGTATTAAAACCAATTGTATAGTCATAAAATATTGATGCGTAGATTCATCTGTTGACAAATTACGACGTGAATTACAGAGAGAAAATGTGCAAACAGGATAAAAATTTATAAATAGAATTTCTGGAATGTATTATTTAAATTGATAAGCGAAGCGAGGGCGGGTTTACTAGTTTAAAATAATTCAAAAGAAAATAACAAGAAACAATGCAGAGAGAAATATATAAAGAGTTAGTCAAGATACAAATGGATTGAAGACCAGATCACCAACACTTCGGATATGTAGGTAATCTTACGAGATTACCTATGTCTCTGAATACGTTTAGAGACATACATAACATGAACGAACGAATTATATAATTTACTGAGAAACCTGATTTCCATCGAGGACGTAGTTAGGATTGGCTGGTCTAGTCTAGATATTCCAAACTAGTTCAGTTGGATTTTACATAACGATCTCGTTAAGCTAGACTAACTACTTATTACAAAATAGTACCTAAGTATTTGATTACATCGACATTATTCCGATTGATGTTATAATGTATTTAGGATGTGTCGTGTTGCCACGTTATGTGAAGTCGTGTCTGTATTTAGAAGCTAAACTACGGATGGATTACAAATGTCCCTCAAAAGATACCGAAACAATCGTAACGATTAAAACGCCAAGTCTCCAAACGCCGTCATTTTCCAAATATTTTATTATGCGATTATAATAAGTGAAGAACGTGTTTCGGCTATTACTCTTATTCCTGCGTTTAATGTATGTTTAAATGAATGTTTAATTGGGTAATTTACCTATACATACGATTACGAATCACTTTTCTAAGCACACGTGATACGAGGAAATTAGTAAAATATCCATCCATCTAAGTGGTCATTGTTGCACTTGGACATTAGAAACACCGAAGACATTGCCGGCTAAAAAAGAAGTGACGGATATCGCACTACTCTAATACACGTATAAAATAATATTTTAATAATATTCACAAGTTTTCGTATTCAATTTTTCGTTTCATGCAGGATAGAGGAAAGTAGGTACCTACTACAGGAACCTAATTATTTAAAATTAGTTAAAAAATTGTAAACACAAGTTCATTTAAAATGTCTCAGCACAATCCAAACAACAGATTACATAAATAGAATTTTCTAATTCAATCTACGTTTTATTTAATCTGTATAACAAATAATTCAGAATGGCGGCAAAAACTTTGTAACTAGTTATGTAAGGCGATTTCCACGTTCATAATTTAAAATCCAGTGTAGCTTGTATTGATAAGAAAAAAACGAAGTGATTGTACACTGTCATTATTTAACTTTTTTGAATGATCAGGTTTAGTCACGCACCTAACGATATTGTAATATATCAAGCTTGTTGTAAAATTACGGCTACAACCCTATTTACTGATATAATTGTACATACTGTTGTAATTAACAAATACATACAAAAAAAGATGAGTAAGTAAATAATAATCTCGACCAAACTTTTATGTGTAGATTCATAAATAAAATTACAAAATACACTAAAAAGACCAAAAAATAATCCTCAAGCGACAAACTCTACTTTTGAAAAGTTATTACTTAAATATGATACATATTATTTTAGGAAATAAAAACAAACTTCGTCATTTTTAAATCTACCAGAATTGCATAGACGGAAAGTTATACTGACGCAGTCTATATAAATCATTGAAAACCGCAAAACAGAATCATGTAGTTTTATTATAACGGGAGTCTAGGCTGATTTGACAGAAAGAATCTGAGGTTTATGGATTAATTTATGTTTGCCTAAAATTAAATTAAGTAGGATTTCCTTTATATCACGGAATACTTGCTTACTTGTTATTCTTATCAGAATAGTAGAGTATCCGTTTTTAATAATACAGCTTTACAGATTTTTTATTAATCAGTGCTATTAAAATCCATTTCAATTCGCAATTTTGATATTTTTTTAAATGCATGTGTAGCATACAAAAATTTATTTTTTATTTAAAACTGCTCATTTAAATCTTTGAATGGTGCTGATTTAAAATTCAAAATACATTCAGAATTTTATTATAAAAAATATTGGTCAATTTTAATTGAGTAGGTAAAATGTAAATTAACTTCAATATTTTTTTTATTTCCTCACAACTCAACCGCACTGACCTCTTAAAACATCAGCTGGGATCAGCCGTCTGTAAGTTTTCGCCTTGTCATCTTCTTTCGCCTCCTCAGCAGCCAAGGCGATGGCAAGTACGGCAAAAGCTACCAGGAACTTCATTTTTCAAACACCTTACGAGTGCCGATTTAGAGAAAAATAAAAAACCAAAAAGCGCGCGCGTTTTGACAGCTCCGTGATCCGTTCGTGAAACACGACTGAATTGGACTTTCGGTTTTCGCGCTAATTTATCCGAATGTGACAGGCGGGGAGTGAGCGGACAAGCAAAATGGCCGATGCCACAGACTAATACGTTAAAGTAGGGGAACATGTCACAAAAAATCTAAACTCATGGAAAGAACCTAGATTTTCAGAATACGTGATATTATTTTAAAGTTTAGGCTTTAACAGGGAAACGAACGTGTTTATTTCTAAGTTTATACACTCGTGTTAAATGAAGTTTTAACGTGACTTCATTAGTACTTAGTTTAGAAGTTATTTACAGAGGAAAGTTTTTTGAGAGCGTCTGTGTGACTGTCCTTGTAAATGATGAGGTATTCACCATTACAGCGTAGGTTGTGCAGGTCAATTACATGAAAGTTTAGATAGCTGAATTTGTAATTACTTGCTAAAGAGAACTTTAGATAAGACCCTAACGTTCACTTTGTCATTAGTAGATATTAAAAAAATTAAAACGAGTGTGCTTTAGACCACACGACTGAAGTAAAACTTCTTTAGCTCCATCCATATGTATGTATATTTTCTTCAAATATTTTACTTCAAAATATAAAACTTACTATAATATATTATTATATTGGACGACCCCGAAACCTAGTTGGTAGTGACCCTGCCTGCGAAGCGAGGGGTCCCGGGTTGAATTCCCGGCAGGGGCAGATGTTTGATCTCGAGTCATGGGTGTTAGCGATGTGTATTTTGCCTTGTTCATGCCACCCGCGACACAGGGAATCCTAGTGCGGGAATATGAGTGTGTTAACATTTTAATACTTAACAAACCTACCACTTACTTCATCGGCAAAGATAACCATTTACTTTTTACATTTTTTAAATGTAAATAAACTACGAACCCGAGGACGAGCCATCTGGTGGTAAGTGGTCACTGTAGCTCACGGACGTCAGTAACGGTAGAAGCTACACTGATGCGTTACCGGCCAAGAAAGAAACAAGAAAGAAATTACAAACAAAGTAAGAAAGAACATTCACCTGTTTTTTTATTAAAATATCCTATCCTATTAATATAATAAAATATATAACTAAATCTTTGCAAACCGAAGGAATAAGTTTCCCGAAGCGAAGTGAGGGCGGGTCGCTAGTATTAAATAATCAATTTAATTGTACCTATATAATTATAAATGTATCAATTTAAAGAGTTCCTAAAAAATCTAGAGTGTTACCAACACTAGAAATTTTTCACATAATTAGGTTACCCGAAGCCCAGTGAGGGCGGTTATAGTGGTCAAATGTTTTAACATAAAACAGCAGGAAAAACAATGAGACAGTGAAATTCAAATTATAAAAAAATCATTAGTGGCAGGTTTTATTATATTTTTATTAGTAGTTATAAGTTTTAATTATCTTGATTAAATTTATATTAAGTAATAAAAAGTAGTTTACATATTTATGTCAATAACTCAGGAGTGAATAAACAACTTTAGTTGATTTAATTTAGATATTTACTTAATAATGACTTATTAACTTATTGATGATAATATAAGTGAATAGAATAGTACCTATTTTTATAATGTCACTCTTCCTTTACTTTCTAACACAATATTAATAACGTTTGTAAGAAATGAATTGTCAGTTTATCATACTAAAAGGTTCTACAATTTCTGGCGATAAAAACTATACAATTATAATACCTACTGCTACTTTTTGACCAAAACAAATGTTAGTAACAGAATGACGTCATAATGATAAAAAGAACTGAATGTCATTAAAGTGGTTCAGAATTAAAATGACTCAACGTGCCAAACTCGTTCTGTTAATGTCACTGAGGTGTGACCAGTTCAACTGGCCGGTAACTCATAGATAGCGTAAACGTAATAGCGTAATCAAAACATTGTTAGAAAACCAATATAAATGGATGTAAAAAAAAAGTAATAAAAAAATGGATTTTTATCAAGTTTAAGCCGGTCTCAGTATTAAGTAGTAAGTCAGTAGAAAGTCAAAAGTCAACATTTTTAGTGTTATATCTAATTCTAATACAAGTACGTGAAACAAACACTTTGTACCTACCCTCTTTTTACGAACTTGGTCATTTGGCCACATAAAATTAATTGTATGTGGGCAAATGATTCCTCACAACTTTGAGACGATTTTGGAGGACTCACGTGTGCGATGTTTTTGGAAAGTAAAAAAATATATATTTTACTGCGGCATTTTCTATGAATTTAAATACTTTTACACATAACAGTTAAGTTAATAATCTCATAGATCTTAACTATTTGGGTTAAATTACGCTATGAACACAATTTTGCATACTTGGCTAATGCTACAGAATTTGTTAAGTAACCAGGTATGGGTAGTACTCCGTGACGGTTTTCGATGGTGGAAAGTTGCGCTCATAGCTCAATGTAACATAGAGACAACATCCGTAGTGTAGTTGTGCGCGTGTTAATAAAGGAGTGCGCACATTACAACGACTCCACGACCGACCGACGCCAACGCGACTAAAACCTTGACAAAGCTAACATTCAATTATGAGCCTTATATCTTTGAAGGTAAGGTTGAATTTCGAACTTATACTTAAAAGCCCTGTACGGCTCGCCCTACACCCATAGCCGTTCCGTTTCGAGACCAACGCGTCGACGTTGCGTTGACGACTCACCGTAGACGAGTAGTCCACGCGTCGACCGACACAATGACGTAATGTAACTAGCGTCGGAGTTGAAACGGAGTGGAGACGGAGTCGAGTTGACGTCGATGAAGCGTTGATCGCGGAACGGAACGTCGGAGTTGAAACGGAGTGGAGTCGGAGTGGAGTTGACGTCGAGTTGGTGTAATGTGCGCACTCCTTAAGACTGTAGAATCTTAGTTCGTTTATGACGATGTAGAGACCATGGGCCTATTTTGATGATTATTTTTACCATCTGGTTAACTCGTAATTAAGCCATCAAAATCTATTATATATTAACAACGCACTTCGCTTCGATTTAAGTCATGGGAATAGTAATTATTTGCCCGCGTCGGTGTGTCAATTAGAATGTAGATGACTTCAAGACATAAATTGTCCAAGTTTGGTCGCGTTACCATTTAAAACATTACTTAGCACTGGGTTATAGTTTGTAAATATTTTTACAACTACTTTATTTATATTTAACTATTGTTACGAGACGAAACGATACGAAAAAGCCACTCAAATCCTTTGCATAATAAAATTAATAAAACCAATTGTCAGTAAATGCCAAAACACTCATGCATATGCAACATTAATTGCCTGTTCATTGTTGTAATACCAATTTCAGTTGCCTCATCATATAACGCAATGCGTGTTTACCTGTGTGAATAATAATTATTATGTCTTTACTTATTTACTGATAACAAGACCAGGGTTACTGGTATGGGGAATTACGGTACACGATAATTGGCAACTCATTTAATGAATATCATAATTACAAGTATATCGATGATACTGATATATTGTTTACCTATAGTGTTTTTTTTTTCATTCAGATTTTTTTGGTTAATGTTTCATTTCAAGATTTTAATTTGAGACACAATTGCACAATTTATATTAAGGATGCGTAGCATTTTTTCAGGCAATAAAAAAGTTCACAATTGTCTTATAAATATTAAGATCCAAAATCTTTTTGAGTCATCCTTAGCCGAGAAAAAGTTCTCGAATTCGGTTCATCTCTACATTACTGTCTTTGTTTCTGTTTGTTATGTATCTATTCAATGAATTTATAAATTCTTGTCAAAGACTAACCTTCTGTTGACAACAAATCTATCTATTAAGAAAGTACTTGATATTTTATAAATCAGGGTAAACTCAGTTAGTCTTCCACAATTTTATTACATTTTATACAAAAACAGTCATAAAATTTAAAAATGTTTAAGTAATTTTATATTATTTACTATAAATAGTATTAATTAAAATGTGTCACTAATTAAAGAAAACATCAATAGTTAACAGCAGGTGCATAATATATGACACTGTTTTACAAAAATATAACGAAAACGCATGAATCAACCAGACCGCCAAAGTTGCAACCTGATCTAGGCACAAAATATCGCCAAAATTCCCAGGTATAAAAAAGATAGCCTTAAAAGTAGCCTTTTAGTAAGAATTTCGCCCAAATGAATCAGTTTATTTTTATTGAACGTGAAATAACAGAACGTAAAACGAAAAGTAAAAATTCTAAACTATATGATCCCAACTTACTCACAAACTGAACTAAAGTATAATTTCACAGCTAAATCTACGACCATCGTGCAAAATAACCTAACATTTTGCTTATTTATTACCACAGAGTGAAATAAAAGATAGAAATGGCATGCGTGGATACAAACTGTACCTCAGTTGGAAACTTCTTGCTGTTAGTGCTATACTTGTAGGGAGAGCGAGTAATTGTAAGATCGATATCCGAGGAAAACATGAATGTGGCGTATGAATATTTGTTTTTAGGAAGATGTTTGCGTGGTTACATTTTAATCTTAATGCCTTAATTATGACGGACAAGTAATACTAATAACGGAGTATAAGTGGAAGAGATGTTACTATGTTTTATAAAGCTAAACTATAGTAGTGAAAGGGTAGTATCGACGTATTTAGATTATGTAGAGTCTACAAAACAATATTATCATAAGTTTTTTTTTATTCTGTGTCCTTATTTCGCGATGCTTTTATTAATATTTTTTGTGTTTTGTGAACCAATTAATAAATAATAACTAAAACCTAAATTAAAGGTTGAAACACTACCTATCCTGAAACGGTGGTAGCATAAAAAAAAACATACATTAGTGTATTATACGGTTGTATAGTCAACGTTGAATTGTTCCATTTCTAGACATTGGTCACTCTGTGGTAACAGTTTACAAATATTGGTCACTGTACAACCTTTCTCTCGTGAGATCACGTTTCTGTTTTTATTGGCTCCTCCAGTCGTTATTGGATGCAGTTTTGAAAGTAACAATTATTAGACATGACATCTACATAATATACTTACCTAAATACTAGAAGTTAGTAGGTAGGCAAGGTACTTGTGGTGGGAAAACCTTTCATAATATTTAGGAAAATTGATCTTTGGTGGTTTGCAATCGGCGGAATTTCAAACAAACTTTTTACCTCTATTTTACCTCTATTTTTATAGTGGTGGAATATGACGAAATCAGTTCTTAGCTGCCTTCTACAAACTATAAACTACGTCTCTGTCAAAATTTATCTTTACTTTCTATCTTTTCTTTTTGAACTTTGTACAGGAACAGAAACAGTACAGGGAAACAGTGTGAAAGGAGTTTTGAAAATTCATTCCTGACAGAGGAAAAATCGTAGGTAAAAGATTTTTTAGGTACAAACATAATAATTATACACGTCGCGTGTACCAGGCGGCTCACAGCCCGGCAGTTGTCGATCCTAGATGATCGGCCGGGTTAAGTGACAGGGGCGCGGTCAGTAGGTGGATGGGTGACCGCTAGTGAGAAAATTTTTAGCAGGCACCAGCAGATTGGCCACTAATTTCCAGCAGTCCGCACTGGAGCGTGGAGTATGCTCTAGGCCCAGGTTATGAGAGATCCGTGCTCACTAGAGGGCCATTAATGGGTTGAAGCCATGCACCAGGCGTAAGATAAGCTAAAACAATATGACAATACCATCTGTCATGAGATTTCACACCATTTGATGAAGTGATATCAGAATTTAATTATACTCTCTAATAGAACTCAAAATGATTGCATCTGACCTTTGTTCGGCAGTAAATCTAGATTGGAAGAGAAAGTACTACGGACTGAGTTTCATCATGAAAAAATCAAGATTCTCCGATAATAAAATGCATTTTGTTGAAAGCTTTTTGTTTAAATGTGCAATCGAGATTACATCCTACCTACCATGCCTCTATTATATCTATTATTAAACGATATAATGTATTATTACCTATGTAGGTGATAATGCAAAAATATATGTTACAGATTTCCCGAAAACGTAACGATTTCGATGAAAATGCAACTTAGGGGTATTTAGCGGCACGGAATCTTTATTAAAGTTTTACTTTCAGTCTCATGCATTTTAAAAATTGGTTTAATATGCCGAAGCGGCATTCTAAGGGATGGCAAGACATTCGGAAGAAAGCTTGATTTAAAACCTGCCGCAGCTTTGCTTTACTGCCTAAAGGAGTGCGCACATTACACCAACTCGACGTCAACTCCACTCCGACTCCACTCCGTTTCAACTCCGACGCTAGTTACATTACGTCATTGTGTCGGTCGACGCGTGGACTACTCGTCTACGGTGAGTCGTCAACGCAACGTCGACGCGTTGGTCTCGAAACGGAACGGCTATGGGTGTAGGGCGAGCCGTACAGGGCTTTTAAGTATAAGTTCGAAATTCAACCTTACCTTCAAAGATATAAGGCTCATAATAGAATGTTAGCTTTGTCAAGGTTTTAGTCGCGTTGGCGTCGGTCGGTCGTGGAGTCGTTGTAATGTGCGCACTCCTTAAGATTACACTATATAGTTATATTTCTAACAGTTGGTGCAAGGACTCTCGATGTTAGACGTTACGTTAAACGGGTGTTAGCGTGATTCGGCGTTCCATGTTGTAGGAATGCGTGATTACTAAATAGATTAGTACTGTACGCAAGTAACCATACCTTTCAGTCATTGTAGCTACTCTGCTCAAAAGCGATCGCATGTACAATTGTACTTCTAACAAAACATTGCCGTCCCGGGCAGTTATTGTGCCTTTAAGAGCACGGAAGCGCTCAACCTTAGCGGTCGCCCATCCAACTGTAGTCAGCTGTGGTCTACCGCGCCCGCAGTTACTTAACTCAATTGATCACTTGATCCAATCCACACAAACCGTCAGGTTAAGTATGTTAAGTACTTGATATTTACATAACACACACTTCTTCGCGTGTAAACATTGTGTTACGTACATTTTAATTCTTTGACTGTTTAACTGTCGAATATTTTAAGTTTCTGTAATGTTTATAATACCTTTGGAAAGCTTCCTACCGTGACCTCACGTTACGAAGATAATGTTGGGTTACCACTTAAAATGGCTGGTAGTTATGGTTTTGGGAGGTGAGGTTGGGAGACAAGGTGAGGAGTTTTAGTTGGCACTAGTTAAAAGTTTATATGACGTAGGAACATTATATCTACGTATGATACCCATGTTCCTATAATTATCTGTCGGTTAAATAGTTAATGTTATTATAATGGAGAAATAGCCACTAAAATGATGATCTCTCATCGACAGTAAGGATATAAAAATTGGCCACTCGTGCAGTAAGTGCACCTTACACTACCTACCTACACTTCTTGCACTTGACATTTAAAACTAGAACAATCTTAAAAGTCAACAGTCTAATCAATGCAACATTTCATAAAAGTCAATCAAAATTGTTTTTAAGACTAGCCTTCAGGTTAGTAGAAAGATACCGATAATAATATCAACCGATAGAAGATATCAGCTATCTTGGCAATATAAGTGGTAATAATTTACTAATATCCACATCGCATGCATCCAATTGCGTGCTGAGTACCTACACACCCGATTTTCCGTCATAGGCCTATTAGAAAACCATATTTTCTCTGTCAACTGTCTGTATGTATCTATGTACCTATTACCTACTAAGTATTCTCACTGGCGCCTTTAACCATAAAAACATTATTGTTTTTTTCAATAAAATGTGCTTTTTAATGTTTTTAATAGTCTTTTTTATTTATAATGTTTTTTTTAAGGCAAATGGTCAGCGTGGCCCATGGACATCTACTGATACTTAATGCGTTGCCGACCACGAATTTTCGTTGTAACTACTGATAAAATGTAAAAAAGCAAACAAAAATATAGTAGGTATCTCTACTATTCTTCTTTTTTCTTCATTCACCACATAGGGCGTAACCGACTCGTTGCCTGCCAAGAACGAAAAGTTGAACCCGCTTTTAACTGGCTCTCCGACAACCGAAATAACACATTGAACTATTTTGGACTTCCCTAGTAGGTACAATTAAGTATCGCAATTTATAGTTTATATTGTCGCGTAAATTAAAAATTAAATAAAATAAAAGAAAAAGAAAATTTGAAAATAGAATTTCTAAAATGTTTTCGATGATAAATTAAAAAATTACGTTTGATTTTGGAATGGTTGAAATAAGGCGATTCCGGCCAAGGCAGAGTCAGTCGAGTCTAGGTAGCGAGTCGGGAAGCGCGCCAGTGGGAAGAAGAAATAGAAATAGTGAAGTGCCGTTTCACAGTACAGTTTCGCGAGTGTGAAGTGAATTGTGAAGGGAAGTAAAGTGTACAGTAAAGTGTATAGTACCGTGTCGCGTGTGTTACCCTTTTACAGTGAAAATAAAACATCATCTATTGAAGCCGGCCTTATTTCTTCCCATCCCCTACCCACGGCTGTGACAATATGTACAATCAACAAAAAGTTGTTATAAGAACACAGAAGTCGACCTCACGCGTACGTGTGAACTGTACCATGAAACCTGTCATTCTTTGGTACGCGGTGACGAAACTTCAGGGTTTTGTTGTCGTTTAATTTTTCTAGTACTAAATCAATGATTTTATGGACCTTCGTAACCGTAATTATCGCATATCCGAAATTAAAATCTATCCGTAACCGTAACCAAATCCGTTATACGAGTTTCGGTTAACTTCGGATAGGGGCGTAACCTAAATGAGACATACAATGACAGGTTGATGCACCTCGAGTACGGGAAGTCGACTTGGTCTCAAAGATATTGGAGCCGCTTTACACCCCAAGATATTGTTTTCATACTCACATATCTATTCCAACACTTCTATCTCCTTATAATATCTATGGCTGCGAACATTACAATAATCCTGATTACACTTTAGGTATTATAATAGATAGCTGCTGCATGACCGTGGGCGAGCAAGGCTAACAGCTCAATTAAATGGAATCTCTTACAAAGCTTATCGCATAATTTGTCTGAGGAATTCCAGTGTCTCTGGTAGTGGGAAGTCTTTCTGTTTCTCCACAACTATAGCGTTCATTACGCCAGCCTATGCCTATGCTTGCTGGTAGTGCTTGGCGTAAGGATTACCCTCAACCTCTTATTGGTCCACTACTGAGCACGGTTCTCTCCTCTTACTGAGGAGCTCTGACGCATACTCCACCGCGCACCTCCATTGGTGATTAGTGGTGGAGTTAGTATCGGCGTTTTTATGCCGCCTGAAGGCCTCCAATAAGGCTCATGGCATATTAGTTACGCCGAATTAAGGAATTCTACAAAACGCGCTTTTGAATAATGCACAATTCTATAATTTTTAAATTTGCAAACGAAATCAAATCTGTACTGGATTTCATTGTACAATGGGACTATATGGTCAGCAAGAATGCAATAAAAAGGGTATTAATAAAGCAATTACGATTCATAAACAAGCATGCAAAGCAATATTTGCATGAAAAGCAATAATCGAAACGATGTTGATTGTTACAGAATTTCCTGTTTTATGACATTGCCTTGCCAAAGGTAAGTTGAATAACAACAATACAGGTAAAGGGATATTAATGTTTTTAAAAAGGCCCAGGCATGGTATCTAGCAGAGTCAGAGTGGACAAAATATAATCATGATTAGAGACTACAATTACATCTGGAGACCTAGAAATGCCCCCACGCGCGCCTCTCTAGAAAAGGTAGTTGGAGCGTTCTTGGCGGGGCATTTCCATCCGTTGCCATCCATCCATTTCCATCCATTGCAGATTGCGATTACATCAGGAGGATGTAAGCAATCATCAATGCAATTGAACAATTGCATTGATTTTCAAGCTTTATAATCCTCATCGCTTACAAACACCAGTCGGTATAGAAGTATAGATCTTCTGACGTACCTAATCTATGCAGTATCTAGAGCGAGCAATGACTAGACCATTGTATGACGGTGTTGCAAGCCCAGGGCCTTCACACCTATCGGCATTGTTCTTATTGTTGATATTACCACACCACCTGTGACTGATAGCGCCGATGGATCGGAGATTTGGTTTTTGTTCAAGGCTGCTCGTATTTCTATCTTTCTAACACATGGAGCCTTTTTAAAGCCTTCATACACCACCAATTTTCGAAGTTATGTGGGTTTCAACCCATGAATTGCCCACAAGTCTTATACAGGCAGGAGTATCCTCGCAAGGCAGTAACGACTCGCTAGGCAGACTTTCTAGTAAATCTTATTCCATCTACCTTCCTTCATCACGCGGCTCCAGAGTGGATTGGTGGAAGGGTTAGTGGTCAAAGCAATGGACGTTTTAATGCCGCCTGAAGGCCTTTCATATGGCTTAACGACTGCTGTCTAACGATAACAGTCGCGACCAACATCTTTACGTGCACTCTAGTTATGTAAGTACACCTTTGGGAAAAGGACACATCGTGCAGAAACCAGCGCATCTGAGAGTTCTTCATAATGTTCTCAAAGGTGTGTGAAGTCAAACAGTCCCCACTTGGCCAGCGTCACATTATGTTAGGAGAACCGAACCAATTAGTGGAACAGTTATGGGTTGCGATCAATGTAAAGTATCTAACGTATAGTTCTTCCATCTTTTTTTGACTTTCCTTTCAGCTTGTACGCTACCGTGACATAACTTATTCTAATTAAGATGAATTGTTCTGTAGTAATTTATGATGTAAACTAAACAATGATATGCAGTAATTAAGGTGCTATAGGAAGTAATTACGCCTTCGTCATTAGAACTAGAGGTCAGATGAGACGGTTATCAGCTTGTAATATTGTTTTAGGAGTCCTTCGTGGTTTAGGGGTGTAATTGGCCCCATCAATGACCCTGCGAAACTTCCAGTTAGTTCTGGTACAGTTCATCAGTAGCAGGATAATTCGTTGAGTTTGTCCAATTCTGGTTATTCTTGGCCAGTACCCAGTATGCGGTTCACTTAAGCTCTAGGTTACATCAACTCAACTTCAGTGGAAAGCATTGAAATATGTGTTTTACTTACCTGCTATTTAAACTTAAGACTTCCCTTTCCCTAGATCTTTGGAGATTGGATATTTTTCAACAGTCTGATCTTGAAAACCTTTCATACTTTTAAGAACCTAAAATATATTACGGAATCCTTACTTAAAATATGTACAAAAATAGCTATGTTATACAGGAAGCTCTGTCTATATTACATTTATTATCCACAAAATCAGTATTTTTTACGACCTCTGAGGCTCTGAAACATTACGTTGTTTTATATCGACCGTGACGAGCCACAACGCATCGTACGCGATGAACGATGAAAGATAAGATAGACTTATTTTAATAACGGACCAGTGGCACCTTTTTTATATAAATAGCTGAAAATTTGGTCATCCCTTTCGAATAACAGGGTCCAGCAATAGTTTCTTTTTATTTTGTATACTGAAAGATGAAAAAAAATACTGTAAAGACTTGAATTTTTCCGTCTGTAGCATCCTGTGTCCATATGAAATGTAAAAAAAATAACCAGAGCTAGTTGGCTCTTTTTAACTAATGTAAATTGTATCGATCTTCGCTCTTTCTCCGTAAACGTATCGTTGTTAGTGTTAATTAGAATAAAATCAATCGGTCCTGTTAATTATAATCACAATTATGATAATACGACTGCTCGCACGCAATTTCAATTTAATTTAATTTCAATGCTCAAATTAAGTTATAATTAATTTAAAACGAAAAAGACTGTCTAGACTGCCACCGTCTGCTGCCAATGCCATTTCATTTCATGTGATTTCGTTTCATTTTACTTACCCACCTCGTACCATCTTTTCAGTCACCTCTTACTATCAGTTAACTATGCTGTTATAATTTTTCAACAATCCACATAATTACCTCATTTCCCTGTTTACTATTTTATCTTTCCTCGATATTACTAAAACAGGTGCCTTAAATTAGGAACCATGAAATAACTTAACGCGGTAAGAATAAAAACTTCATTACTGCAAACATTCGATAGAAAAGTGTTTCAGGTTACGTTAGCAAAAACAGAATTAAATTTTTAATCTCGGGTTAAAATTAACTATTCGGCTCTAGCTTAATTTAAAATAAACGAAAGTCGTGAAACGTTATATAAAAATATATAATAGGCATTGAAAGTAACAATTATAACAAATATTTCAACTATAAAACGGAATTATCGTAGTTTTTGAGAAGGATTTGAACTGTTTAGTCGCATATTTGATAATTTATGACGACTAGTTTAATTAATTCGCAGATTTTTATTTATTACTCCATGTATTGCAAACCTTAGATTTTGAAACGGTACTAGTAGAGCTACGTAGAGCTAGAGCTTGAGGATTTTACCCCAAAAATAAACAAATAGCACTAAAATTTCTGTTCCATAAGAGGTTAGATATTTTTATTGCCTTTGAGGGGGTTTGATGATTTTGGTACCTATTAAGGGTAAGACACTTTTTATTCTCGTTATAGGTACGATACTCGAATCCGGATCTTTTTCGACAAAGTCGACTACAAGGCTAAGCTGTAATGGTAATCAAATGTTAAATAAATTTAGTCATATGCTTTATGTTAAAGCATTAATTAGTGAGACTCGAATGTCCAAATTGTGGTCACACACAAAACAATAACTGCACATTCAAAGGACAATGACACATTGAACCAACTGAATTCAAACCCGGATTCGTGAGATTTGTTTGAAATAACACAAAGCTTTATGAGTTTCTATTCAATCGTACGTACATGTGATATCCCGTGACTTTAGGTATAAGTGTACTTTTTATTATTATATATTATTATTTTGTATCTCTAAACTTAAAATTTCACGGGTCCTAGATGTAAGTGGACCCGGTCATTTGGAAGGCGTGCGTGGGGACACAGGTCCAACACGTAGAGGCAGGCCCCTTTGAGACACTTTGATGTTGTGCATGTATTATTTTTATTATTATATATATTATTTATTATTAATTTTATCCCTCTATTATGTCCTCTGCCCAAACATTGTCTAGAAGAGATCACTCTATACCGATAAGGCCTTTTGATTATTTTATGTAATTTTTAATGTTATTCTTATCTGCCTGGAGAGCACAATAAAAAGTATTATACTCTATCATATATTGACTTATAAATACAATGGACGTCGGGTCTCATACTAAAATCGGAAAGAAAAAGTCCTAGTCACAGCCATCGCAAGATAAGAAAGGTTAACAATGTAATTTAAACACTAAAATCATCATCACGGTTTAATTTCTACTGCATTCGTGAACGCGGAATTGTAGCTCGTTTTGTATTTTGTAGCTTATTTGGCTCGGACATTTTTTAGCGCGGTCCCGTCGTCCATAGTAATAATAAGTCAATGTATTCTATTCTACTTCTTCATGTTATTGAGGAGGGTTAAAAGCCTACTCCACCAGCTTAGTGGTAGTGAAATTGTAGATGTTTTATTGAGTTTTATTCTTTATTGTAACAACCTTAAACTAGGTTTACAAGGAGCGGACTTAATGCCTGGGCAGTCTCTTCCAGTCCTCCCATGGTGATGAGAACGTGGCGTATTATTATATACAAACAAACAATCATTTTTTATATCACTATAGATATTTGCCAGTATTTGTGTTGCGTGAAACAATACGCCTAACCTTACTAAAATGGAAATGAGTGAGTTGAATTGTCATGTCATGAACAGCACTGAAAATATTCCCAGAATTTTAATTCATTGTCATTTGGAAACACGACTTTTAAGCGGGAACTTCACGTGCGTCTGTAAGTGAATGATATTTGAGGAAAACTATATATAGAGGTTATTTGGTTCCGCAATAGATCCCATAACAATATTGTAATATGACATCATCGACGTGGTCGAAGACAATTAAATTCGCATTATTGAGTATAACTGAAATACTACGAGTAAGTCAGGTCTAGCTCAAATTTAAATGGAGGGACATGACAAGCACCAGCTTACGAATATAAATATTTATAATCATTAAAAAAGTTACAAACAGTAAAAAGTTATGACACATAAACACACAAAAACACACACATAAACACACATAAACACATAAACACACACATAGACACACACATAGAAACACACACATAAACACACACATAAACACACACATAAACACACACATAAACAAACACATAAACACACACATAAACACACATAAACACACATAAACACACACAGTCGAATTGAGAACCTCCTGTTTCCGGTTCCGGTTCCGGTTTCCGGTTTCCTGATACAAATGTTGCCAAAATATATGTACTTTACGTACTACCCGGACAAACAGCTCAAAATGTAATTCTTTATTTCCATTCAGTGTCCAGTAACATCCTTGACCATTTGACAGTGCGAAACAAAACGTCAACTAAAAATGTGATATCTATCATGAAGGCTACGGTCGCCGGCCGTAACAAAAAGATTAAAATCTCCATTACGTTACCGAAAATACAATTGTTTCCGCCTTTCTAAACACAAGTGTCATGCATGCATATGCACTTTGCATTTAGTAATGCTCAATGCTGCCGCGAATCTAATTTGCATCATATCATTTCACTTCTGACATGCGTTATGTAATGGACGGCATCACGTTTAAACGTTGCGGTCCGTTAGCACGTTACACACACCATAATCCATAAGAATAAAAAAAAAACTTGAGAGGTGTCAAGGGACACCCGGATGGAACGAAGTTCCTTTCGATTAATTAGTGAAGGTTGAAGGAATTGCAATAAAATGTTATTTTTTTAAGTTATAATTATTTCCCACTGGTAGCGTTATCTATCGTCAGTGACACTAAAGCTAAACCTACAAATCTGAAAATGTCAAGTGTGGCACACTGCTGCCATCTAACAAAAACAACAAAAACTAATGACAATACTACGCATTTGCTTATTACAAAAACGCTCCACGAGATGGCGCTGTACACAAAAAGTGTCGTGACAACTTTTCGTAAGAATTAAAAGTGCCGTGACAACTTTTCGTAAGAATTTTTTCCGTCTAGCCCCCTTTCACAACGCGCGATAAGGAACTTCGTTCCAAAAGTTCGATTTTCCAATGTCGGTCGCCAAATTCCCGAAGCCCATTTGGTTATTTAAACGACCCCGTAGCCGTTGGCAGTGGCCCTGCGAAGCGAGGGGTCCCGGGTTCAATTCCCAGCCAGGACAGATATTTATGTGACGGTTAATGTTTGTTCTAGGTCGTGGGTGTTAGTGATGCGTTATTGGTGTTGTCCATGCCACCCGCGACACAGGGAATCCTAGTGTGCACGTGTTTATTTAATTATTTATTTATTTGATGTCCTTTATAGCTAAGCATGCAATGATCCATTGCGTATGATACAATTCGCTTACATTGCTAATAATGGCGTACTATCAAGTTCAGAGAATAATCTCTGAACTTTTTTTACGACAACACAACTTTCTGAGGGTTTATCGACCGATTTGATTAGTCTGTCTTATGGACAGACTAACACACTAACTACGGACAGTTTGTCTTATGGACTAGTCTGTCCTTAGATAGACTAATCAAAACGGTCGATAAACGCTGATGAGTGAGGATGACCCCCGAATTACAGTCAGCTATTTTTAAATTGCATGATATGGGCAATAAAATAATTCCTCGCGAGACGCGTGATCATCACACATTGTGCTTACAATCAATCAATAAAACTAGAGAAGAGAGAAACGAGAAAACGAAGAATAAAAGCAAGAAATGATTTTATTTTCGAACAGTGTCAATACTTTTTCACAATAATTATAGAATTATATAATAATAGGAGTACTGTAGAATTAGATAGTTGAAATAGTTCAACTATCTAAGTAATTCCACAGTACTCCTTCAGTTCAGTGTATTGTAGATTATTGTTAACGAGAGCAGTCTGTCTTTCATATTCTTAAAAAAAATGACAATGCGAAATGCCCTGGCGAATCCCTCCCAAGGAAATGTGATATGTAAATATCTCCCAAAGGAGCAGCCGAGTCTCCTCCAGCCAGATGTGGTCTGAAATATCATGATATTGGAGACCACATGTGTCATCACAGTACGACCGAAACTCATAAAATTATTTCACCGTCGATTTTAGGAGAGTGTTAGGTAGCCGGCCAGATAAATGATCATACCGTCAAGTTATACGTTGAAATGAGCATCGTTGAACCGCATCCAGCGGCATTCTTCAGAGCTCAGTTACAACCAGGCTCCCCTTACCTTCCTTAAGTTAGCCATACACACTAGCTAGGGTATATCTGATTTCGTGATACACGATTTGTCCTAGGACAAAAGGTTCAGCCTAACATCGGGTTTGCTCGATAACGTGCTCATAGATATTACGCAAGAGACAGGACGCGAGCAGTTCATGCAACTATTGACCCAATCATACCGGAACACGACATACACATAACCAAACATCAACTGTTCAGGAGTGAACTGGTCAAGCCTGAAGTTACTCAATAATCCTGAACGTTACACAATCCGATACCCGATACGGTTAGGTCATAGTCCTGGATGCGAGAGCCCGTTTTCGATGCAGACCAAACTTGTTCGGTGAATTGTTGCTTTTGTGGAAGATTTTATGGTTATTGCTTAATACAGGCGTGATCTGCAGCGGTCTGTTTGGCTAGTGAAACAGCGAATTATCAAATACATATAAGGTAAGTATGTGTAGGAAGTGCTCATAGCGATGTTGCTGTTTTTTATCTGCAAAGTTAGGTTAGGTAAACTTTCTAGCTTTCAAATGATACTTTAAAGAAAATGCTCAGCTTCCAATGAAAGAGACAAAAAAAATGAAAGGGCTAGATTTTCAGTAAAAAAATTAAGTGCGTTTATTTTTGAGACCGCTTAAAAACCGAGATTAAAGAATACAAAATGTGCACACATTCACACGTGCTAGAAGTGAAACTTCATAACATCGAATACTGTCAATCCAAACATTGATGTTTTACTTTGCTTACGTCAGCCGCCATTTTGCCGACGCTTCATTCGCGTCATTTCCGTTTCAACGAATTCCAAATCACAACGATACTAAAGAAGTATTCACTTCAAAAATCTTGTTTACGTCGATAGTTTTTTGTCCTGCATCCGCACATTTCGTTTGACAAGGGTAAGTAAAACACATTGTACTCGTATACTATGATCGTCCCGAACAAATAGAAAGAAAGAAAAATGTTTATTCCCAGTCCAAATTTTTAAACACAGTAAAAACAATCCACTCGATAAATGTCCATGCTGCAGCATAACGACCTACGAATGGGCCCATGTTCAGCCATGAACACATCGCTGATATTTCAGTCTACACCCCGACATCCGCGACGGTTACCCGGTCAGTTGTTTTGGCTTGGTTCTTTTAATTAAGCGATTAAATTAGGACTTAATTGTTGCAGCAGTTCGCGTGTAATCGCCGTTTTAGTAGCCCATCGCGGTGTCAGTGACTCACTGGTAGAAAGTATCAGCGCTGACGTCACCGTACACGGCGATCCGCTCGAATGCAGATGACCTGGCGGCTGGCCACTGAGGTTTACATAGAATGTTTGCCTACTATGTAATATTATATCTTATACCGTTATAAGAGCAATTCTTTTTAAAGTGAAAAGTTTGTATCGATGTACCTTCCTGAAATTTTGTAATAAAACAAAAATATTCATCATTTAATATGTTTCGTTACATTAAATATTATAATATGTCTCTGTATGTTGTTCTACAAATTAGAATCACAGAATTCACTAGTAATCGCTGCTCGAATCGTAAAGTATTCACGGCATAAGCAATACCATTTGTTTGGAAACAGATTTTGTTAAAGGTTAAGTTAATTTTATGTTTAGACTACTATTGCAAAATGAATGTGCTTGAAATTTAAAGTACATAATTATAAACGTGACTCAAAAGTGGTAAAATAATGTAGCATGACATATTGTATTTATAGTGCCTGTTAAAAAGTATGTTTAATTGTATTGGATACAAGGAGAAACTTTTCCAGAAGCCAAGATAGCCGAGGACTAGTTCACAAATACATTGAAAATGATGCTACACATCAACGAAGAGAAGAAGGTGAGAAGCTTTGGAAATTCGCAAACGAGATGGTTCTAAACACAAAATGAAAGACACGATAGTGCCCTCTCGCTCTGGCGTCATGTTATCAAATTATATCCCTGCATGTTTCTGATATCCTAGTACTTCAGCCTCTCGGGAGTCAAATGATCAGTAGGACAGGTGGAATTCCATAGTTTTTTAGTTGCCGGATCCGATAAGATGTTTCGCCCCGTATTTTATCAAAGAAATAAAATAATTTCAATGAACGGATTCGAAAATTTGCTTTAGTTTGACGCGTGGTTTGACGTGATCTGCTGTGTGACCTCAACTGCGCCGCGCATGCGTTGTGTAACGTTTGAGAAGGAAGCATGATATGCGACATCCCGTTCTTACCTGACGTCACGTATTTCATCAAACCCATTTTGATTTCTGTTGCCCTAGTACAGCGTTGCCAACTTAACGGATTTCCCGTCATATCTAGCGGATTTGGGTACGTTGAGAACGGGAAAATCTAACGTATCTTCTAACGTCTGACGGGATATTTAACGAAAATAATAACTACATAATTATTTTCATCAAAAAATGTCTATTACCATTGATTTTTTACATCAATGTCTATGATAGGCACAGGTAGGTATATTTAATGAACAGGCCACACTCAAACAATGTCCTAACAATATTCGGCCGCTACAGCGCAGTGGGCATCCATGCCAAGGCCTGGCCTGCTCGTCAGTGCAGCCGGCGTGAAGGCGTTGTGACAGAGGACTGCCAAATTATCGAGGCCTTTTTATTAGGGTTCCGAAGTTCCAATATATTAATATCTTTATTAAACACTTTATGTGTTAAAAAGTGATAGCCAAATGGTTTGAACGTGGAACTCCCGAATCGGGGGGCACGAGTTCAAACCAGCACCTCTAATTTTCAAATATTATGTGCGTTTGGTTTCAACTGGCCCACTACTGAGCACAGGTCTCTCCTCATGCATGAGGCCTAGTGCCCTAGAGCCTAGCTGCACGCTGCTCCAGTGCGGATTGGTGGAGGGGGCAGCAACCCAAGTGTCGGAATTTTATTACTATACTAGGTGAGTATATTATAAATTCGTTATATTTGTATTGTCTATATGACATCCGCCCGCCACACGCGGGGTTTGGGTAAGGTAAGCTAAGTACTCGTAAGTATTTATGTATACGGTAGCAAAGGAAAAAATATTGTGAAATATTTTGTTTTTTGAATACATAAGCAAAAGGGTAGATCGCATAGACCTTGATTTTTGTCCATACTTTAGCAGCCAATAAAATTACTCATCGTGACTACGGACATCATTGAATAGATCAATTGCGCTAGCGCGTTTTTATTTAAAACTGTTTTATTTCTTTAAATTCACTAGCCGCTAGCCCACTTCACTGAAGCTTTCACTGCCTACTTTCGTTTAATCTAAACTGCATACAACTGTCATTTGTTTTACTTTTAGTGTAGGTACTAGGTAGGTATAATCTAGTTAAATTCTGGTTGATAGCCGACAAACCCACCTGATGGTATGTGATCACGGTAACATTCTGGCGTCATAAGGAAAAAGAGCACAACTAACATTTTTCTCGAAGGAAAAAGGTAACAACTAACTTTGAAAAAAATGTTAGTTGTGCCCTTTTTCCTTCGAGAAAAATGTTAGTTGTGCCCTTTTTCCTTCGAGAAAAATGTTAGTTGTGCCCTTTTTCCTTCGAGAAAAATGTTAGTTGTGCCCTTTTTCCTTATGACGGAAGCATTAAGGACGTCACCGATGCGTTGCTGCGAAATCAATTTTTAACTGACTCTACGTTATATCGTAGGTTAAAGTACAGCGGAAACAGATATGAGATACCCGTCAAATGGGAGTTGGACTCGCTCACGTAAGCTGTATGTGCCTTATGTACCACCGAGCGAAATTAACTCTAATTCTATAATCAATAAGGATGTAGGGCAACATAGTTATAAGTTACCATGGTATCATAAAATAACAAGTCTGTCACATTCATTTTCCTTTAGAATCTTTTCGTTTGTACATTTTATTATTAATATAGATAATATCTCAATTTGAAGTCTTTATTTGTATACATAAAATATTATAAAATCATCAATCCTACACCGCTTGCTATAAGGAGTATAGTGTTCTGTGATAAAACCAATGTTATTTTATTAAACAAGAAAGGTGACACGGTGTACGAGACTGCCACGATAAGATAATGCCATCTAGTGAGCAATCACTACAACAAACAACAACCTAAGACAACAACATTATAATTCATTCTTCACAAAATGACTTCGGATTTTCGAAATGATGATCGAATGTTTATGCTTGATGCTTCGCAGCTTCGATAGGAGTTTAAATTATAAATCTTTATATTGTTCCGTGGTCTGATGTCGTCACAGACTAGTTTTAGGTAGGGATGACGTAAACAAGACATTTAGAATAGAAAAGAAAATCAACTTTAATGTAGGTAACTTTATTTTACTCTGTGGTCTGAATGTCAAAATATTTTTGACTTATCTGATGTCAGATGTGTTAGATCCATAGAATTATGAAACCTATGGAAGCGACATGTCAACAAAAAATGCGTGCCACTGTTATGTCATCTGGACACAAAACATGGCGGCTTTAGTGCTGACCTATAAGTCATGTCAACTACTCATGACCTATAACTGCACATAAGAACCATGCTAATTATAATGTAAATCTGCCTTTATTTTCCCGGCAGCATTAACAAGAACCAATATTTGTAATGTTATTTATAGCGTATAGTATGGTTAAAGATGGCTGATTTGACTCGGCTGAACTGACTGACAATGTCATCTGGACACAAAACAGGGCGGATTTTCGGCCTCATTTGACAGTAGCATTTGTAGTACTAAAAGAACAATATGTCGTGTCCCCATTATATAGGTCAATGGTCAGATCTAAGATCAACAGATTGTATATTTTGATTCGTGCTTCACGTCCACAGGTCCACATTTTTGAACGATTTATAATGTATGCCATGCCAAAGCGTAGTGATGACTGTCTAACACACACTAGGTAAAAGAATAGCTGTCTAATGATCTAATCTTTTCAGAGTTGATAAAGTGTGCACAGCTTGTACTGTATTGTATACTCTATGGAATATAAAGTTATAATTTATTTTAACGTGTGGTTTCTGAACGCCATTGGATTGGCGTTGGCGTTCATCAGTTGGCAAAATTGGAGAATTCAGAATTTCAGACAGACTTCAGTTCAGTTCAGTACAGTGGAGTGAAGATTTGTCTTATGTGTGTTCGTATTTAGATAAATTTACAACTTTTGGTCGGGAATTTCACGTGTGTATTTTTTAAAATAAACGTCCTAATTTAAGGACGTGTGTGTATGTGAATAAAATTCCGTGATATTGTGTAAACTCTGTGTTAAACTTCGTTTAGTGTAACTAACTAATAAAACATAACAGAAGCTTTGATACAAAACCACAAGATGAGTAATTTTTCAAGAACTCCAAAAACTACCCCGATTACGGATGATTACGATATTTCTAACACTGTCCTCGGCCTTGGAATCAACGGCAAGGTAAGTCATTAACGTTCAAACGAATATAAACGAGTTTCAAAAGTTTGTGTATTGTTTACATGTATGACGTAAAAGACAAAATTAGCTTCCGTCCTGGGTTTTTCTTTTTTATCCAAGATTGTGCTGTTATGTGTGACGATCTGACGACGATTATTTTTTATTGAAGGCGAAGGTATGTACTTATTGCTCGCGAATTCAATGTCGTTTCGCCAAATTTATGAGAAAAACGTAGTAATTATGAGTGTACATTTTTTTATCATTGATTCATCAAAGTGCACGGCCACAAAGCGTTCTAAAAGTGTGCGTATTGACTGAAAATAACAGTCACATAATATTTAAAATTAAACATTGGTGAGTAATCTTATGGTTTAGTAGGAAAACTTACTCTCAGTCTATTAAACTTACTTTCACACTCTGAATTTGGTTGTAGTAACTTATAGTAAATCCTAAATTTGAAGTTACTGAAGTACAAACTAGCAGCCATCACCCTCCATCATCCATCTGGTGATCCTCTTTATTTATTTATTTATTTAGGACAACCAACAAAACTTACACTAATACATGTACATTGGAGAATTATCATAATTATAAGCTAAGTGTAGTCTTAATAATAGGTTGCCACGGCATGCATTGTGGACGAGTGTGTTTATAGTTGTGCGTTTATAACTTAAAGTTAAAATTAATATAAGAATTTATACATAAAAATTATTACTACATAAACAGATTATCCAGCTCTTCATCCAGCTGGTGGCTTTTTTTATACGATGCTAAGTTAATCGTTGACAACAATTCCACCTGATGTTAAGTAGCGATGATGTCCAAAGATGGTAAGAGCATTAACTTAGTAAAAACCTATTCACTCTTTGACAGGCAGCACTTCCCTTAACTTCCTACTTGTCTGACAATACACCTGTTTGGTGTTGTTAACACCCAAAAGAGCGTGTTGAACATTTACTCATTGATGAAACTATAATTCTATGTGGCACTAGAAAAGTTCCTCGGCTAGCTGTCAAATTTGCTTATGTAACTGTGCTTTCCTTGAAAACAACCAGCACGCAACAAAGTTGAAACAAAACATATTATCATTCCGTCTCGTTTTTTTCGTGTCCTTGTACGATAGATGGGTTTATACTCTTCTCCGTCTACTCGTCTACAACTAAAACCTATAGATAATACAAAAATTATAAAACGATTGTGAAGACTTTGAAAGGAATTATACAGATATGAGATAACCATAGTATCCATGTATTATGTATTACATAATACCCATACATCAAAATATTTAATAGCACATTTGCAGTTAATGGACGTATAAATAACGTGAAGATAATGGGCTTACTGTGTACTCTAACACTTCACAGCAGTGTAACGCAAATCATTGTAGCTATAATATCCACTGATAATGATGATATATAATCTCTTATCATAAATTTGTCTTATCATAGTGTTCAGACAGCTTTTGGCGTTTTACCTTGAAATTTATAATTATGGTAAGGTAAATGTATCTTTATTGATTATTATTTATTGATCTTTTTTTGTAAAATGACTGTAAAACTTATTGGTGGGCAATATAATAAGTGGTCATTGCTGGCTAAATGAAACACCATATAACCCATTACTCTTTGGTGACCAAAGATGAAGATAAGTACGCCATATTTTAAAATACCTCCTTTGTCAATGTAATGGCATAATATTTAGCGATTTAAATCTATGTTTTTCCCTTTATGGTAGCTTTATGAAGGGTAATGCATGTAGTTATTTAAACTGTTTGATAGCGAGTAACAAACAATTCTGTTTACTCTGACACCTAAGTCTGTACATAATGTTTATTCTCGTATTGCCACAGAGTTGATTATGTGACGAAATCACTACCTTGGTTACAAAGTAATGTAAGCAAGTGTCTACAATTTGTGGTGATCGTGTTAACATAAATATTAAAGTGATATATGCTCTTAGTATTTAAATATATGTGTGGCATTTTAAACAATTGCTTGAACATTATAAATAAATGTTTCATTTTCAATAGCAAAATCATTTTGTCAAACACGAATATTATAAGAAGCGTCTTATTGGTCCATCGGATTATCTTGAAATAAATAAATGAAAAAGATTTACATATGTACCTAAATAGTTAACATATATTATTGTTGCTCGTATTGTCTAGTTTAATGAATTGAATACTTGAATGCAATATCATGAGGTTATTATTTTATTGTGCGTGATCAACCGTGAGAATTTTAGACGGAATTGTAGGTAGGTACAGGATATTCTACTTAGACACACGTTTGTAAATTTTGTTGTGTGCACTTGTGTGCCACAGGACACTTTTGGGATGGGCAAAAATGACTGAACTCGTGTGACCGTCACGCTCCGATACAAGATATTTGCATACATTTGAATCAAAATGTTCGTTTCTTATTGTACGATAGTTAAACAAACCTATAGTATCATTTTTTGTATATGATAATAATAATGAGAGAATCAGGGGCGCCGACTCCGTGGGTGCTCGGGGGCTCGAGCACCCACGAGAAGTAAACAGTGGGTGCCGAGCACCCCTGAGAATAGACATCAAGAAACAGATCAGTAATTGTTGTGTTCAACCTAAGAGCTGACCGACACATCATTTTTATTTCATACCGCTATTATTAAGTACGCAGTATGTAAGTGGGACATTTATTTCTTTGTCGGTCGATCAGTGTGCATTTCTCCTCTCACACTTCGCCACTTTTTAGAGTCATCAAATGAGCATGAGCACCCATCAGGTTATCTAAAAGCCGGCGCCCCTGGAGAGAATTGTTGTGATTATGGATGAAAAATTATAAAAGTAGGTATCTAATGTTGAAAATCTAATCTATTGAATTTTGTTAAATTTATCATTCTTTTTCTTTCTTATTTGTATTGATACTCATTTTCAATTAGGCAGGTCAGTCAAAGTAAGTACGTACACGCTAATCAGTATTCATTCGTTTTGGTTTTCTGCATTAAAAAAAAAAAAAAAAAACGATCTCGAAAATGTCGAAACATAAAAGATCGAAATTTCTGTTTCCGTAATATTTCGAACCTGTGATCTCTTTTCTGCCCTCAAGTTATCGCTACTATAGTATAGTAGCGCGGAACATTAACTTTACTAAATATTATGAATCTTAAATCAAAGTAGGTATAACGTAGAAAGAAAGATAAACAAAAATCCAATCCCAATGAAGCGGAACCCGATTCGTGTCACACTTCATCCGCGCCGAGGTCGTCAGAGCTATTGTGTTCGAAGACGGGATATACAAACTATTTGATTCATCTCAGATCGGTTCGATCGGTTTGATAATCGAAAGTGTTAAGTCTCTGTAAGTTAAAGTAAAAAAATATATATATTAGTATTCAACTATTCAGTGAGCGCGTTTGTGTGAGAGAGAATGGGCACGCGCGCGTTTAATCAACAGTTGGTATGGTAATAGTATCATACAGAATTTTGACTCCGCCCTGTCCTTGAAATAAATGCCTACAGCCCCGCGCGCTAGGGCCGCCTCTTTCTAGTTGTAGTGAATGTTAGTGGGTAGGCAATACGCACGCTTCCTGATTAAAAACCCACACGTTCGATCGTCCCTACGGCGCTTCTGTGGCTGTTGTGTACTTAGTGTACTAAACTCCGAGGCGCGTAGGTATGATTCGCGTTCCGACCGTTTGTATGAAGATGGAATACTGTATGATACTATTACCGTGGTATTGTTGATCGAAGGTAGTAAGTACAGTCGAGTCCGCCCTAAAATATCCGAGCCAAATGAGCTCAATACGCAAAAAGAGCTACAATCAACTGCAATCGAAATTGAACCGTGATGTTATAATTTTAGTGTGTAAATTACCTACCTTGTTAACATTTCTATTCTCGCGATGGCTCAGACTAGGACAATTTTTTCGCGATTTTAGTATGAGACCCAACGTCCATGGTAATAACCGTAATAAGTCAATGAAGTATGTATACATGAATGAAATTATTTTGAAATCTTTCATGATTGGGGCACACCGGAATCATGATTCAGTGTTGACGTTCCTCATTGTTGATAATGTTTTGTGAATCATTTCCCACAATACGTATTTCCGTGAAGTACGATTTCGAACACTTTCACATGCGTTTCGTAATGTGTACTAAGAATAAAGGGAGATGAATATTTCAGTCTGTACATGTTTATGATTGACATGTAGCGTGCCCTTTTTATGGTAAAACCAGCATGAACGGAAGGGTGTTCCTTCCGTTGCCGCCCATGACAACTGTGGCCGACACCGACTCAAATGTCACCAAGCTAACAATAGATTAATTAATACCGCATCCAAATTAGTTAAGCCTTTGCTGAGATCAGCGAGAAGAAACTCACAGGCTAAAATTTTAATTAATTGTTAAAGGAATCTACTGCGTTGATAAATACCAGCTGTAGTAGATGTTCTCCAATATCTTCCATGTAATAGCATCGATCAGTTTTATTATGTATAAATAATATTAAAACAGCTACCGATACTCATTCTGTCTGTCTGTTTGTGCACTTAGTCCTCTCAAGTATATTTTCGTGACTTGACATGACGTCAGCATTTTACTCTTAAGCGGTAAATGACCCTCCCGGCCGATACTTGGTTCATTGATAACGCAATGAATCATACATTTATTATTCTATTAGTCAGCTTAAAGGCCTCTGGCAAAACATCTGAGTTTTTGTGTAAGTACAGGATAATGGTTATGACACGATTTATCTTGCAATAGTAAATTTGCTCGTGACCATTGAGCCCTACTTACTAACTTCTGATAAACTTCTCAATACAATGTATGTGGCCGGCAACGCATCGGTGATGCTTTTGGTGGTACTGATGTCCATGAACGACGTCATTTGTTAAGTCGCCAGTCAGTCCGGCGTGTCGCATGTGGCCCAGCTCGTTTGTCGACTATTTACATAACAAGTCTAAAACTTACCACTATCCTAAGAAGTCGCTACTGCCAATTTGCCGCCCAATATCAGTATGTGTCCGTAAACTGGATGTGGGAGAGTCCCGGAGCTCGCTCGATACGAGGTCACTAAGCATTAACGGATAAAGGAGTACGCACATTACACCAACTCGACGTCAACTCCACTCGGACTCCACTCCGTTTCAACTCCGACGTTCCGTTCCGCGATCAACGCTTCATCGACGTCAACTCGACTCCGTCTCCACTCCATTTCAACTCCGACGTTCCGTTCTAGGTACATTACATCATTGTGTCGGTCGACGCGTGGACTACTCGTCTACGGTGAGTCGTCAACGCAACGTCGACGCGGTGGTCTCGAAACGGAACGGTTATGGGTGTAGGGCGAGCAGTACAGGGCTTTTAAGTATAAGTTCGAAATTCAACCTTACCTTCAAAGATATAAAGCTCATAATTGAATATTAGCTTTGTCAAGGTTTTAGTCGCGTTGGCGTCGGTCGGTCGTGGAGTCGTTGTAATGTGCGCACTCCTTTAAAGGGGTTATCGAAAATGTTCTGATTGGAATTCAATATAATTTAATAACAATTTAGGTATATCAAAACATTTATAAGCAGCGATATTATGAGAAAATAGATAAATGTCACTAGCGTGCGAAAAGTGGGACAGTCAAATTTTGCTAATTGTACTACTTTTCATGTATTTACTCATGAGACAGAAAGAGATACTTTCATCTCATGGGGTTCGTAATTTAATTATCTGTCACATCCATAGTTACATGTCATCGAAGCGGATCAAAAAGTTCAACATGTATGAACGGAAAGTAGTTTTTTTTTTAATATCTTTGTTTATAGCAGGGGTTCTCAAACTTATTTCATCTACCGCTCACTTTGAAAGTCAATTATTTTTCAGCGCCCCCCAAATTACAAATCAGAAACGGCCCATCCCACGCGTCACTTTATAACTTCCCACTTTTTTGGGGTCCTTATCGTCCTCTAGTTAGGCCTTCAGCGCCCTCAAGGGGAACGACTGGTTTATAAGCTCGTATTTTTTCCCTCATACTTACGTGTCAAAATCATAAATGCCTGCCACGGACGGTAATCCTCCAAGATTGGTCGATGTCACATGGGTTACCGCCACAATGAATGCCAATTTCCTTGCGTCATCAATTATAGTAAACACGAGGAAATGCCGTGGACAGCTGTTTTATATCACTGCTCACTGATAACAGTGATAACCCGCGAGTCATATCGTTTAAGGCTAGCTTTAATCATTAACTTCGATCATGATCTATTCAAAAATTACCCTTAGAGTCTTAGAGAGATAGATTAGATTTTCTTAAAGAAAAATATAAAGTATCTATACAAAATAATATTCCCTCCAAAGTTCGAATTTCATTGTAGCTTTTAGCCTAAAGAAACTGAAAGTAAGTTTTACAAATTATTTCTAAGAAACAAATATTATTTCGACAACTTTCTAAATCTAGAGCAAACTATTTCTAAGGAGCCCGTTTTAAAGTGACGCTGCCTGCTGAGTGAACTTTCCTGGGTTCAAATTCCGCAACCATTCCACCTATCTATTAAGTATAGGTATATAAGTTTATAGTACACAGAAATTAAAACCAAACGAGGAAATGTTTATTTAAGCGGTTTTTTGATAACTAAACGGTAATTTTATTAGTTCTAATGGGCACTGTGCAGTCCAAATTCGACCATAATTCACTTTTTCAAAGAGTTACTTTTACTTCACAGTGAATTGTCAGTGATACATGGAATCATGGAAGTAAAGAATTAATGATGTAATTCTAAAATGTGCATAAAGTTTTAGCTATTCTAGTATGTGGGGTGAACCGATGTTCACGTCCGGATGTGTATTATTGATCGGTTAACGGTTTTACGCCAACCATACGTAATCGGTAATCACCCTAAATTTAGAAAGGGCGATAAGTAAATCCCAAGTGATAACATAACAGATGAGTCATGCATTCACAACATTGTTTAAACATTACGCCCAAATGTCGCCCACGTTATATTAAAAATAGTAATAGTTTAACATTCATAAATCAGTGAGGGGAGAGTAGGTTAAGATCTGTTGGCTTTTGGCAGCTGTCTTGCCAGTGGACAGGCAGGTGCTTCATATTTTGTCAGCGTGTAGCGCAAATAATTAGATATTGTTTGAGGGGGTAAAGCTAGTACATTGACTAACCTAACCATAAAAAATTGTAATATTGTCAATGCATTTAAGAAAGAACTTGGAGAAAATGCACAAACTCTAGAGCTCTAGACTAACCTTCTAATCGAAGTATGTTCTTATTTATTACAAGCTATGCCCGCGACTTCTTCCGCGTGAAATTTAACAAAAAAATCCAAAATAAAAGTAGCCTAAGTTACTCCTTATGACATCAGCAACCTGCCAGTGAAAGTCCCGTCAAAATCGGTCCAGCCATTTCAGAGATTAGCTGGAACAAACAGACAGACAGACAGACAAAAATTGTAAAAAATGTTATTTTGGTGTATGTACCGTATTCATATACATATAGTAAAAAACGGTTATTTCAATATTACAAACAGACACTCCAGTTTTATTTATTTGTATGGATTAATGCACCAGAACAAATTTCTTGACTTTTAATTTCTTATTTTATGAATCCCCATTGTAAATGAAACTTTGTTTTGTATGAGAATAATTTCTTTAAACCAATTCAAGACGCCTTCGTTACCAGAAATGTTGTTGTAATTTGAAAATCGGATACATAATGTTCCAATACAATAAAGCGCAATAGAGAATTAGCGGTGGAAATAATTTTATACTGTGTCATATTTATATAATTTTTATCTGAATTTCGTTCGATACTGCATAATTAAGTATGTACCGGTGACAAACTTAAAGCCTGGCGGAGGTTTAATGTTGGAACGATATTGACCCTCGTTGACTAAAATATGTCACGGTCCACAGATATAGGTCACGGACACAGACCTCAAATTGAGGTAGAGAAATATGCAGTCTATATAGGTCACCAAGGTGATGTCCCCGCGAATGGAGGTCGGATAAGAGAAGTCAAGGACTTTATTTTACGCTTTGTTACTCTTTATATTGTTTAGGGTTGTTCTGTTATAGCTTTATATATTTGCCAGATTACTAACCGGTGCTAAAGGCGAATAATAATATCTTATATCTTTAAATAATAAATAAATAAACAACATTAGATCCGTGGAAAGTTTTCCCGGGCAGGTAGGCATTTACACACAGAGTTATTTATAGAAATTAATATGTAGTACACCTCTCATACACAGCAAATAATAAAGGAATTTCTGAGAAAAATAAATGCCTCAGTAATCAAATAAAACATTCGGCAAGACGCAATAATCACATTATTGCTCGTTTATAAATAAATCGTGGAAAACGATAAGGGCGTATGATTAGACGAGGGTTTTCACGCTGGTAATAGGAAATAAAATAATAAGGCGGACTCTTGTTATTTTCAGAATTCCAATGATTTGGGTTCCGTATCCAAAGGGTAACACGAATCCCTAGTATGTCTTCGCTGTCTGTTTCAGAGATCTGTCTCTTGAACGGAAATAGGTAGACACCTGAAATTTTCACAGAATAAGTGTTACTGTGACCGCTAGCCCAACAAATGATAAAAAACTTAGAATTTTCGAAATTCAGGTCGCCATACAACCTTAAAAAATCGGGGGTTTCTACATTATATTATATTATATTATTGACCAAATAATATGAGTCAATATCGCTCGGTGGTATGGAACCGTTCGTATGTGAGTCCGATTCGCACATGACGGTTTTTTTTATAACAGGACTTTAGTTAAGCTCGTTATGATGAAAATAAGAGCTTTACCGAAACTGATATATTTTGGTTGGTCCTTCGATACTACTGCGAAGATCATATTTTCTTTTTTTTTCGGTAAATTAAATTCTGTGTTACGTCTTGTTTGGTGATAGATGCGGATTGTTTTGATGAAAAATTTAATTCCCAGGAGTTAATTGAACAGCGGGCGCAGTCGGTAGTTGGATGGGTGACCGCTAGTGGGAGAAATTCTTGTATGATTCCGTGCTTCGGAGGTCGTATCGTTAGATAGCAGTCGTTAAGCCATGTCGGAGGCCTTCAGGCCATTGTATCGAACCTTCCATCCATCCATGTGCAAAAACTAGGGTAAAGCGAATGTGTAAAATGCTTTAAACGCGCTTATTTTAGTTCCAAAAGCAGCCGTTAAAGGGTTAAGATAGGTACAGACTCATACAAATATTTGCAAATATCGAAGATGTTTACGCCTACGACAGCATCCGGAACAGTGTACACAAGAAGTTTTCTCCGTTGACAAAATATTTGCAAGAGATCGCGTTATCTTTGGGAAGCATTGTACTTTAAGCCGATGTTATATTCCTTTACCTATATTCCTCTCGTACGAGAGGCCTTGGTGTGTACTTGGAAATTGAAAACAAAGTTGGTACCTAGTTTTCCTCAAGTATGAAGAACCCAAAAGGAGAGTTACCTCCCTACATAATATATCTGTTCACGCAGAACTTTAATGTTCACGGAATCACGCAGAAGTTTTAACTCTCTGGAAATACTCGCATAAACAAATTGCTCATGAAGTATCAGGCTATCATGATTTAACAAGAAGTCGTACCAAAAAGTGTTTATAAACAAATCTCGGTTTTATTGATTGTAATATTAGACGCTGAAATTCCGTGAACATGTTTGTTTGGAATGAGTTAGCGATTTATTGTTTTATGGGCAATTAACGTTTCCGATTTAACACGCACTACACGGAACTAACTACACGGAAATAGTGTTTACCGGGTAAATCGATGGGTTTCAATTTCAATTCGAATTCGATTTAGTTTTATGAGGTCTGTTTTGTGTTTCTTTGGTTATCAAAGTTACAGTTACCCCTAGTTAGAGATGGGGAAACTGTTATCATGATTACAGATTACGTTTACACCTGGGAGCTCGAAAATGCTCCTTGTACACATTTGGCGTTCTGAAGCGTTTTGATGACGCGCGTTTTCAGAATAAGTGTAGGTATAGTGAAAGCGCTCTCTACTCAGTTCTAGAAATGGGCGTTTCTAAAACGCGAAATGTGTCCCAGCTGTTATCGTCACATTTTTAGCTATTGTTGACTCACTTATGGGCTAGAATAAGACCTTCTGTACAGTACAGTTACTGAACGGGTATAACATTTCTGAAGGTTACTATAGTCGATTCGCAGGATGATAATTAATGTTCGGGCGAATCAACACCTTCAAAATACTTCGTAGAATCAGCTATGGTAAGTATGTACAGTTAGGTGTAAAAGTGATAGGAAGTTTTTTAAAGTTATAGTTATGTCGCCTTTGGGAAAACAGATCATTTTCCTATTTTTACAGTATCAGTAGATGCGTGCTATCTTACACAAAATTCCAATATAAATAAATACTTTTGACAGAAACTTCGTATACCTACATTTATGTTGTACACATTTTGAAACGTTTACCAGCGCAGCGGACAAGGATAAATTTAAGAGCAAACTTACGTAATTAGCGTAGATTTTGCCGCCATTGTCGTTCCAATTACGGAGTCCTATAATATGACTGCAATAAGTTTATTTTCGTATTAAGTAGTACGTATAGATATACAATTAATTGATTATGCAAAGTTATTTGCAAAGAAGGCTTCAAAGAAAAAATATCAGATAGGGAGAACAAACGCTTCTGGCAAATGGATAAAAATTCTAAAAATCATTGTTATAGAATTATAATATGTTATTCGTTACATATATTATTATATTTTATTATAATTATGAGTGCGCTCAAAGCTTGCACGTAACTACAGATTTGGAGTCGGTTTTGTGCAGTCAATAGTACACAAGTATTAAGTTAAATAATGCTGTGGGCAGGTCTGAAACATGAGATCACCGCAGACTAATAACCGCTAGGCTCTCGCAACGAGATCGCTTAGTGGTTTGAAATGCAGCCTCTTAATTATTAGTTCCGTATACGAAATCTATACGGGTATCAATATTACTAAGTTATCATACCAATGTGACCGCTAACGGCTAAAATTGGTTGCGCGTTTCCGTGCTTCGGGGGGCACGTAAAGCCGTTGATCCCGGTTGTTATCCTCAGGTAGCAGTCCGATACTTGTGTTGGCCACTAACCACTCACCAATCCGCATTAGAGCACTATAGTAGAGTATGCTGTTTGCCTCCTCAATAATTAGGAGAGGCCCGTGTGGTTTGAAGCCACTTATTAAATTCCTTCTTTACTTTATAAAGAAGGAATTTAAGAAGGCAAGCAACTAAACATTACCTCCTCAACATTGTCATCGACCTTTGTAGTACCAGCATCACTGAGTTAGGGAAAATTTAAGCCAGGACTATTTTAAATCACATTTAAATTAAAATAATTTGTACCTAATTGTAATTCGTAATTTCTAAGTACCACTAGATTTACCGTATTCAACTACCTATATACCTATGAAAACTTTTAATTGGCCTTCTACTTCACATTGAACTATCTTTATTTTTAACTGTAATTTTCTTAAATAATATAATGAATAAATAGGTAATGACGCGGTTCAAAGCAGTAACGTGGACACGCACATCGTGCACTTATGCCACAGTTGCTCAAACTTTTCGCTTCACAGACATATTTATACATTTAACAGACAAATGCAAACCACTTTCTTGCCTGAACAACCCCTCCGCCACTACGCTGATTTGGTTACTATAGAAATCGTGCGATAGTTTATTACATAAATTAAATAATGAAACTAAATAAATATGTAGGATATTTCTTTAATTTCGTTAGTTCGATAGTTAGGTACGTGTGTATATTACTGTAGGTACTTATGGTAGTAATTGATGAGTTATCGCAAACCCCTATGACTTACTTGGCGATCCCCTGGGGGTTATTGAACTACACTTTGAGTAGCACTGACGCATGCTAATAAATATTATTGTCGTAGCTAAGTAACCTTGTAGTTACAGTTACTGATAAGGGAATTTAATTCCGTTGATTTATTTTCCTCTAGGTTATTTAGACATCGGGTAGTGTATTGATGAACTTTTAAATGTATACCTTAGTGCGATATTAATAAGACATCATTAGTCAATTACCTCACCGCTACATATTTTGAAGTTTTTGAATGTCGTTGAACAAAGTTTTACGATATTTAAGGGGTTCCCCCTGATGTTACACAGATTAATTACAATTATCACCAATTATTTGATGTTCTTGTTGTTAGACTATTGATAAACGGTATTGTATTTTTTATTCAAACGTCGATTTAAATGGTCTCATTGACACCCCCGGAACAAGAGTCCCTATATTTTTACGGGTATTGACCAAAATATCTCATTTCAGTCATAAGCACTAACGTCCAGAAACCAACATTATTCTCACATATAAGTACGTTGGATCCCGGCAGAACTGGTATCCGGAACTCCCGCTGAATAAGCACAACTAATTAGGCTAAAGAGACGTACGACTAGGTATCATCAAACGTCTCTTTAGTCTAATTGGTAGACGTGGTAACGTCTATCAAACGTCTCATATCACAGTTTAACGGTTCCATAACGTTGTGTGTTGTCTCCAGGTGGTGGAATGCAAGGAGAAGCGGACTGGAATGAAGCGAGCGCTGAAGGTTCTACACGACAGTGCCAAAGCCAGACGAGAGGTGGAGCTGCATTGGCGAGCCAGTGGGTGCATACACATCGTTGAGGTACGTCTGAAAATGAACGCTCTGACACATCTGTAGAGAGTTAGAGACACATCACACACATCTGGATTTTACTGATGGGTTTTACTGATCTCATACCGGTGAACCAGTAAGTTGTAAGAGGCGACAGGAGCCGACCATTGTGGGAGTCTTCAAGAGGAGAGTGGCGTCAGGAGGTGGCTTTTATAAGTTAGTGCGTTCAACACCTTGGACTTGATCGCCACTTTCTCGGTTTCTTGGTGGAGAGGCGGACCCCGCTGTGGAACGGGGAATCCTATCGTTTCCGTATATAACATGCTGATGTCGCAACGCAATCCGTCCGCTTGGTGGGGGGGTCTAAAACCCTCCACGTCTTTTGTTAGGAAAGATTACCAAGCAGACTCTTTAAAACAAAAGGAAATATTTTATGAATTTGTCGACGCCACTAGTAAAATACCCTGTATCTTATCCCAGCTTGTTCCGTCTCATCAGGTTTTTTTTTCAATAGAGCGTATTTACTTGTCCGTCGGGATGTCCCAGTCTTTGTGACAATAAGAACCGCTTATCATACTTTATTGTCTTCATGTAACCGATAAAACCTTGACACATCACATCACTGCATTTTATCTTTTACGCGAATGACTAATAAATGCAATCCATGTTCGATCAAGGATGCAGATTTCCCCAGAACTAGTTGGTCTTGTTTAGACGTCACCCGTTAATTTGTCGTTCTATAACGAGAATTACCGGGGTTTAACGTTTACAACAATGTGACGCAATGTTGTCGCGTCGGCCTTGTGACGCTGAACTGTCGTAATGTCGTGTTGTTACGAACGAAACGTCGACTTTTGGACGAGACAGACGTGGGCGTGACTAGTATCAAGCTCGATCATTTATAACTCATTGATCGCCGATGATGATCGAAAGCATTGAAATAAAAGCTTTATTTGTGTTTGTTTATGATTGAATTAGGGGAGGCCTATGTATAGAAGTGGACGCACAAAGGCTGGGGGATGGATGATGGTTGATTGATGGTTGAATTTTCGGTCGGATTGCAGTTGGCCGCAGCTTCATACAAACGTACTCCTCTAAATTCTTTCAAGTATGGAAATTCCACGATTTAAAGCTCATGTTTGTTTACCTATGAATTGAGTCTGTGTCGAGTTGGAGGTGATTTAACGTAAAATGGGGGAGGAGGAGGAGAGCTCAATATTACTCAAAATGAGGCGTGTGGACCACAAGTCCTACCACCTAATTTTATTATACGGCCCAGTAAATGCTAATAGTACCTCTTATTTACCTACTTACCCAGCTTACCCTTGTTATTACTTAATTTAAAAGTAAGTAATTAATTATGTAGTAAGTAATTTAGTTACTTTTTTTTGCTACTTATTAAGTTAGTTAGCAAGTTACGCCGAGCACAGAAGGTTGAGTAAGGTTGCTCTACTATTAGAGTATATTCGAGGGTGATCGTCTATAATCGCCGATTGCGAAAAGGGCCATAATATTTTTCCGTATTTCAAGCATTCTATTTTACGGACTGGTTTTTTCCGTCCATACAGTATTAAAACGTGATATGGTATTTCAAAAGAAAAAGTAAATTGGCCCGCCCACGTTGTTGGAAAACTTGAAGAAGTTAGTCTGGGGAATAACAAATGCGGGGTTATAATGGAAATGGGCGAGATGACCTAATTCCAGGGCTTCTTGGAAATTTCTTATAAAAAACAAATGGAATCTTTCCAAGTTTTGGCTTTATATGGGCATTAGTTATGCAGTTTCTTTGTGTAATATTTTAGTGAAACTAATTATCTAATAATCTTTGTTTCTTATTATCTTATCTTTTAAGATACTAAATGCGATAAGAAAGAAATATTGAAAAGACCGTACTAGTACAATTAATACGTACGTATTAATTCATAATCATAAGAGTAAGAGTAATTGAATCCTAATTAATGTAGATGTTGCAGTCACAACTTTTAATGCAGTAAAAACCTGTTCAGTTAAAACTAATTTTGCCTGCTATTCAGTTGACCTTAGACCGATTAAGCATTTTGACCGTAACATAAACATAATAGGCGAAGGTTTCAATATTAATTTTAGTCTAGGCCTGTCCAATAATAAAACGTCATTATCTCCCACGTAGCATCTCACCTCTTTCAGATGAAGCGTAACGGATCGGTACTCGATTACGTCACTTGTTTACGTAACCGTTGAATAACCTTTCTCTCAACTCATGCTCGTCATTTCCACACAATAACATAGCTGCCTAGTACATAATCTTTCCCCGGTCTCCTCTCGAATATGATAAATTAATACTACCAGTTTTCTATTTTTTGACAAAAAAGAATTTTGCTGACCATCTTAGTCCCGAATCTTGTTATATCAGCCACACTTGTCATGTTGTCAGCCACAGTTGTTAGCGGCAGCAGAAGGTTGGTCAAAAAATCTTATTTATCTAATTTGAAGCAATATTAATTAAAGCATTTAATTCTTTACTTATCTAAGAACATAATTATAATCTAGACTAGTTATAAATGTAATCAGTAATTGATAAAGGGCTACGTCATGGAAATCCGTGATATCTTCAAGGTTAGGTTAAAATTAAGCTTCTTATCTTAGGTTAGACCTATCCAAGACGCGTTTTGGTAAGGGACACTGGCGCGTTCTCACGATATCCCATGGGATAATTTAAAAGATATTTTAACTTAACTCTAGATGTGTCTCGTTCATACGAAGCGAACTGCACTTTTGGATCCGCTCCGATGACATTATTATAACTATGGATGCGAAAGATAATTATGAAGCGTGTGAAACAGAAAGAGATGACACTACATACATGATTTAGTGTCATCTCTTTCACATTTCTCTTTCTTCTTCTTCTTTCTTTCTTTTTTTTCTTCTTTTTTTCTTTCTTTTTCTTCTTTCTTCTTTTTTTTTTTTTTTTTTTTTTTAATTGTTGTTTTGACTTAATTTTTATATTATGACATGATGATTTTAAATGACATTGAATGTAATATTATATAGTTATTTTATTTATTATGACATGATGATTATTTTATTATTGTACTATTGAATTATTATATTGATGATTTTTACCAACTATGGCTAATTTAGCAACTTGTGTAGGTACATAATTTTATTGTAATAATGAGATGTAATAATGATTTAATTCACATTCATGTATATTATGATAATATGAAATAACTAACGCATTAGGTTAAGCCTGTTATGTTAGTTGTAAATTATGGAATAAATAAATAAATAAATAAATAAATGAAGACTACATGAAAAGAAGACCAATTAGCCAAAGTGACTGCCCCGCGACCAATTAGCCAAACTTGACTGCCCCGCTTTTCAAGCATTAGTGACATAATCTACTTCTATTTTACTTATAATATCATTGATTACAAACGTTAACAGCTCGAAAATCTTACAAAAAGAACACCTAATACAACACTTTGTCGTAAACCTTTGTACCTAATACTCCAAAATACGCACCACGTCAAAAAAAAGTAAAAACGTTTTTTCCATAAGGTACCAGGAGTACATAAGAAGACAGAGCTTTAAATCACCTCGCAATGTCAATGACATTCTTGAACTACAGACAGTGCAAATACGGTTGTAACTTGTAACGCAATAAATGCAAAATGTTGACGTAATCTCTCATCTACGTTACTTGAACTGTTGATGTGTCATGTCATGCGTCAATCGAAATAGATTATATTGTAGACTTTGAAACTTCCGTAATTCTATGGTAATTCTAGGTAAGCATTAACTATCAGTAAAGTATAAATAAAGGTAAATTTCAACTTCAACTCGTCTCCGGCACAACTCATTGTACTCACTTGGAAAGCATTGAAATATGAGCTTTATATTTTGTTTTTTTACGGTTGAATTTTCAACATTATGTGAGAGAACTGATCCACGTGATTGAGGCATCGTACGGCCAACTCTAATCCGACCGAAAATTCCAGCTCATATTTAATGTTGTGCCATGAGATGAATCGGAGTCGAGTAGGAGTTGAGTTGGTATAATGTGCGCAGACTATTGGAGATGCTTCTCATCGCAACCAGTAACTAACCCACTGCTGGTCGCAGGTCTCCTCCCACAATGTGAATACAAGCCATAGCCCATCACAGACTTGAAGCACCTATGAGAACATTATGGAGAACTCCCTGGTGTGCAGTTTCCTTACCATGTTTTCTTTCACCGATGCAAGTGATAATTAATTTCGAATAACACGCAACGCATATTATTAAAAAAAGAGCGTTCAGGATGCACCATGGTATAAGTGTACCACAAAATATAATTCGTTTTATATAAATAACATTACAGTAACAGGTGCCTAAAAGATAATGACGTCACCTGATACCGTTTGGTAACTTACCGTGAAGTAACTCGCTTCCATCTTTGTTTTGTTTGGTTGTGAGGTTATTGGCTTGCGGGCAGAAGATATTTATTTTATTTTAAAAGTAGTTATCCGACAATTAAACAACGTTACCACGGTAATAGTATTACCGTGACGTTACAAATATTTCACGGTCAAGCCTACGATTATTTAATTTTAAACGTTACGGCAACCTTTAAATATACGTGACGGCGTGTTGATATAACATCAGCACACGCGATATTGGTTTAGTATTTGAACACTATTTACTTTAGGTGTTTGAATTTAAGTTGATTATTGCGACTTGAAATACATAGGTTATTTAAAAGTGACATTTGTTTTATAGGTACGTATATATTATTGTTATGACATTAAATACGTGGGTGTATTTGAAGACATTAGACCATTATAATAAGACAGTGAAAATTCGACAATGTCTTCAAATGTTACGACGGAATTTTGGAAAATCACAGCACTTTTTTTATCTGTGAACATCATTTCTGTTGGGAGACAAAAAAGATGGCAAATCACCAGTCGCTTCAATAAAAAACATCGTATGAGAATATGTGCATAACGTACCTAATTCTGGATAATTAATGTTCGTAGACGTAGAGATATGTGGACATTCCGCAATTGACGTGCCACGTGGATCACTATGGGCCCATAACTAGGATGTGTGATGATGAATGAATTAATGAATGAGTAATAAATAACACTTAAACTAGAAAAATCTCCATTACGTTCAGCAAAGTGAGCGACTTAGTCCATAATTAATATTATAATGCGAAACTCTGTCTGTCCGACTGCTGCGTTTTCACACTAAATCCGCTAAACCGATATAGATGATATTTGGTAAATATATAGATAGATAAAATCCTGGAAAGCTTTTATCCCGGAAATCATCCGCTAAGGAGATGAAAAAGTTAGTGGGAATTTGTATGGATAATAAACTATTTCTCAAATACATGATATATTTATCCTTATATCCTTAAATTTTGGCACATGGGTAAACCATAACCTGGATTGGACTATTCGTTATTAGTAACTAACGGCATTTTGGCGCATCCCAAGTCCCAGGCGAATGAAGCTGCGAGAAAAATCTAGTGAAGAATAATAAATCATAAATAGGTAGTTAATTGATACAAAACATTACTATTAACGTCATAGACTAGACAGGGTAAAAACTTACAGCGGCCCACCGCCTCTGTGGTCGGATTAAAAGCCGTCTCGACGATAATTGCGTCATATCGACATGGTATGCATGATATAAAATAATATGTATTATGTATATAAAACCAGTAACTATGGTAATAAGTATTATTTACTATGAACTTTGGGTCGGCTGTGGTAACACTATGAGAGTATAAACCTGTGCACACGGTGGAGAAATTTGTGCTGTTTTTTGAATTCCTACCCAGGCACTAGTACTAGCTCTAAAGCCCCAGCCAGAACATGAGTTTGGCATCTGACTCAGTTTGTTGTAATAGACTTTCACATTTTGGCATTCGAAGGCCCTTTCTTTACATCAATCGTGTTCGACGTGTGAATAGACGAAAAAATATCAATTATCTGTACACAATGCGGTGTTATTGTATTGTCGTGCCAATCGCTTGAATGCCTATTGATGTGTAATGGGTAAATTGATTTCTTTTACTGTATTGTTCGGTGGTTATGATGTAGTTAACGCGCGTTCTGCTATGGCACAACCCTATATTGCGCAGTATATGCGATGTGTGCGGCCTCATGAATATTGAGGTACCTTTTTGATAAGAACATTATAGACTTTAAGACGAAGAACATTAAGACTATTATGAGAACATTATAATTTATTATTGATGCACCCTATAGTTAGGTACTGTGCCGGACTGCCGCTTGATGGTCCTCGGTTCAATTCGCAGCGAGTCGGAAATTTGAACGATGAGTTGAAATTTCTGTTTTTGGTTTGGATGTGTCCAAGTCCAATCCTAATGTTGGAAGGGGTCGTCCAACGTCGTTTATTATTTATTTACTATAGAATAGAGAACTCTTAAGGCGGATTTATTCACGAGATTACTCTACACCGTAACAAATGATAATCAATTTCGCCGATCACTTTGTTTTTAGGTAATGTAGGAATGCTTACACAGTTGATGCCACGTTATAAATGTCACGAACACATCTGTTACAGATAATAGACGTATACGACAACACATACGGCGGCAAGCGGTGTCTCCTGGTGGTGATGGAGTGCATGGACGGCGGGGAGCTGTTCCAACGGATCCAGGATAACAGAGAGGGAGCGTTCACTGAGAGACAGGCTGCCGAGGTATGTTACACGGGTCAGGTCAATGGTTTCATGTAAAAAGCTGGTCAAACTAGCAGACGAGACTCCTGTTAGTAAGTGGTCACTCGCCCATGGTAATCAGTTAAAGCAAAGGTATACCGATGCGTCGTGGGCCAAGAAAGAAGGCAGAGGAAAGAAGGCCTCCAGCCTTCAGCCAGGACAGTCCAGCCAGGACAAGACAACTTGTTTAGCGACGGACTCGAGCAAGAGAGTGGTTGCTGACCAGTCTTCAGCTCTACCGCCAAGCCTAGAGCACCTTCGGAATTCGACTGGATAGTACGAACTTCAGCGAACTCTGAAAAGAGTAACCGGACGCCGTAACATCCTGCGTTGTTCGGAAGTCGACTTGGAGTCAAAAATAGAAGGAGCCCCTTACATCCCAAATACTTACAAATACCAAGCAATCAATTCAGTCAATCTAGTTGTTAAAACAACTTCTGCTCCTCATACTAATTATTTTTGAGGAAAGAGGTCGAAATTTGCCATTTTTGCTCCTCTGGATCAATATTTAGCCGCCAAGATTTACTTTGCAACTGCACTAAACATTCTAATAAATCTATAATTGATTCGAGAAATCTCCTCTTCCAGATAATGCACTCAATTTGCGTAGCAGTCCGCCATCTTCACGACACCAACATCGCTCACCGCGACATCAAGCCGGAGAATCTGTTGTACACAAGCATGGAGCCCAATGCCGTATTGAAGCTGACCGACTTTGGATTCGCTAAAGAGACCCTCACTCCCGCCGACACGCTACAGACGCCCTGCTACACGCCCTATTATGTTGCGCCTGAGGTAAGTTGAGGCCGGTGGTAATTGTCCTTGTTCAAACTCTAAACTAAAATCATTTATTTCACGTAGGTATTTTTAAATACACTTATGATAACGAACGTCATTTAAATTTGGTTTGTTAATTTGGTAATTTCTCGATAATGTTCAAGTATCAAACTAATTTTCAATGCTGTGTGACCACGTAGAATGGCAATGTATTAAATATTTGAAAATAGCTGCACTGTAGGTGTGGGTAGGTATGTAATCACGGTGTGTTTTAGAAGAACAAAGACTCCGTTTCTGACCTGACTCCGACTTTAACTTTTAAGTTTAACCGTAGCGTAGTAGTAGTATCATAACCAACCCCACCCGACGTTACTTTCTGTTGCTGTGGTAAATTCTTCAGCCGTGCGCCGTGACTATTTCAAATAAGAACACGTTAATAGCGTAATGTGTTCACAGTACGCTATTAACTGTTTATAAAATGTATTACGCATCCTCCGTTTCAAAATAAAAGTGACGATTTTTTTGTTTTACCACCTACAATAGTTTAGAAGACATCGATGTATGAGTTTCGCTTCAATAGTACATTACGATACGTGTGCGTAAAGTAGCTTATTATTGCACGGTGTGAAGTTAGCGCACGAGCGGAGCGAGTGCGCTAAACACTGTACAAATAATATAGGTACTTAACGCACGAGTATCGTATACTATTTTATAGCACGAGTGACATAAACCCGCCTATACTCAAACATATAATTATTTACAGGGAAATAAAAGAAAGGAAATGTTTACGAACCTGTTGATGTTCATTTGATCACTGACTTTAGACGTTTGAGTTTTGACATTAATTTGTCTGCTTTACCGACATGTCAAACGTCATTCAAAAGTATTATTAATTTGTCTGCTTTACCGACATGTCAAACGTCATTCAAAAGTATTGTTTAAAATGTATTAAAAGAATATATTATAAAACTATATATCTCAAAACATTTTTGCATTGATTCCAGAGCATCAATAATTAAATTAAAGGCATACATTTACTGAAATTATATTATGAAACATTTGTAATTAAGGATGACTAAAATGCAGGTTTAGGTTACCTAGCAACCTAAAGGATGTGTTCCGATATACACTAAATTACACTGCGAGTTCACTGTCCACTTGTCCAGTGCTCTTACTGGTGAGAAATTCGTTCCGTTATGGATTTACAATATACTGACGCAGTATCCTTGGTGAATATTATGACGTCATAAACGTTGCCATTTTTGTACTCGTAGGTAAGCACTGGTGTTTTCGAGGTAAGATGCTTTCAGTGCTTTGATCACATGATTAAAAGTGTCCAGAAATTTAAAAAAATGCTATTGATTATTATTATTAAATATTGTTTTACAAAGCGGCCGTTTTATTATGCGATTAATTCATTAACAAATTATTATACTGGACTGCGTTCCTTTTTAAACGTAACCAGTATAGTTAACTATAAAGGAACGGCTTCGTAGTGTACTAAATTGACGTCACACCTTACAGTGCTCGCAGTGTATATCGGAACACACCTTAAATATCCGTACCCTCCATTGAGTTATTTATTACTAGTACCCTCCATAAATATTTGTTATAAATTTGTCTGCTACCAGATTTTAAGTGTCAATAGTGTAAGTGTCATCTTGTGCACGGTGTGAAGTTAGCATCATATCCCGTGCTATAATCGACTACTTTACGCACGGAAAAGCGTGGCATAAATGCGGGTTTAGGTCACAGTGTGCTATAAAAATACTTACAAGTGTTTTCATTTACTTATTGCATTTGCATGCAGTGGTTACATTGCACAATAAATGACGTCACTTCGGACCTCAAACGCGCTTTCGATTTTTTTTTCTTTTCGCTTTTGCTTGCAACTCTAAGTTAACTGTTGATATATGTTCACCAGGTGTTAGGTCCAGAGAAATACGACAAGTCGTGCGATATATGGTCGCTGGGCGTCGTCATGTACATACTCCTGTGCGGCTTCCCTCCGTTCTACTCCAACCATGGGCTGGCCATATCGCCTGGCATGAAAAAGGTTAGTTTTTTTGTGTATCTCAACAGTAAATGTGGTAGGTATGGTCAGCTATAGCGACGACGGGACTTCCTTTTTGGTCGGCAACGCATCGGCGATCCATCGCCACTAATTCCACTTAGTGTTAAGGGAGTAAGTGGGATGTGCCCAAATTTAAACAATAGCAAGTAATTCTATCTCTTTCTCCCGCAGCGCATAAGACTGGGACAGTACGACTTCCCCGACCCCGAATGGTCCAATGTGTCTGCGGATGCCAAGAACCTCATCAAAGGAATGCTCTCCGTCGATCCAGCTAAGCGTTTGACTATACATCAGGTAAGGGCTACTTCGAAAAATATTTAACCATTTATTTGATTTAAATTATTTAAAATAACTGTCATGTAATATTAATAATTAAGTCAGTATTTCAAACTCCAATAAAATACAAATTTGGATCCATCTATACAGAATACAAAGAAATTAATTAAAAAATACAAATCATACAACACAAACAAAATGAATCAAATAATATTTCATTATATTGTAGTCAACAAGCATACATACAACATGACTTACTACGATAGTCACTGACATCACATCCTTGTATGATGTTCATCCTGGTACACCCAGTCACCCAGAGTCTTAAACTAAAATGGTCTTTATTCATTTAAACATAGGCTCTTATATCATTCAACTTTACAAATCTATCCGCAAATAAACGGAAGTTTAGGTGTTATGTCCTAAGATAAGAATTTGAATTGTTAAAATGCCTAAGTACGGAGAATGTCACGTGACAATGACACAAAAAAGTATTGTAGGACTATTGCACAATGTCGTCATTTATTGCGCAATATGTTTCCGTTGAACATTGACGTATACGATCCTTGAAAGAACGAATTTCTGACAATGTTGTCAATGTCAAACATGATATTACGCAATATTATTAGTCTATGGTCAAACAGTTGCACAAATTAAACAATCAGGGAGGACATCAGATCATTGACCTTACTTTAAATATTATTATAAAATATTATTATAATGAAATATTATTATATTATTATCATTGACCTTACTTGAAATATTAGTTTAATCTATTACTTAACTTTAATTATTGTATTCTGTTAACTTTTGTATAATAAGGTGTATGTGTACGTTGATATCAATCGTCCGAACTGCACGACCGTGAATGGGTCACTATGAAAACCAGCGGCCGCGGTTCCCCCGCGACCATATACTGATCGTGAACCCTTTTCACCTATTTACATTACGCATATGCCTATTACGTTATAGATTTAAAGTTTTATAACTAATAATTTTACACCATGTATAAACTACCTTACAACGGCTGCACGTACAGTCTACTACACACCCACGTTTAGAGACACACCCACATATTCACACTCCCATCAACATTCACCCAAGCACACACTACCCTCTCAAATACATGCATACATTTAATTTGACTTTAGTGCGGGTAATTTATGTTATATTATACAATACTTTAATGAAAAGCTGTTAATTTAAGTAATAAATAAATAAATAACAATGTAATACGGTGAAATGATTATTTGTTTCTTATTCCTAACGTAACGGTTCCCCCAGGTGATGGCGAGCCCGTGGGTGCGCGTGTACACGCAGGTGCCGCAGACGCCGCTGTACACGAACACGTTGCTGCGCGACGCGGGCGACGCGTGGGCGGACGTGCAGGACGAGATGACGCGCTCGCTGGCCACCATGCGCGTCGACTACGACCAGGTATTGTGCCTTATATCCTTACTAATATTGTAAATGCGAAAATAACTCTGTCTGGTCTGTTGCATTATCACGCTTGAGCTGCTGAACCGATTTAGATGAAATTTGGTATGGAGATAGTTAGAGACCCGGGAGAGGACGTCCCCGAAAATACGTTTCCTTGAGAAGATTTTAAGGATATTCTGTCGTTTTTCAATTAGCACGCGGACGAAGTTGCGATCGAAAACTAGTTTAATGTATCGTCTTTGTAAGGTTATTACAGTGATAGTGTGTTATTATCACTTGTTTCGGTGAAGGAAAACATCGTGAAAGGGAAAAGTCATACTTTTTCGTACGTGCAGCCGGCGTTAAAAAATAAAAGAACATATTATAGACATTTATGTACTCTTAACGGCCGCAATAAAACGCTATCTAATAAAAATGTTTTTATATCTCCAGGTCCAAATCAAAGCCCTTGAACAAAGCAACAACTCCCTGCTGAACAAGAGACGGAACAAAGTCGGCGCTTGAGGAGACGGCGGTACTTATGATTGTATTGTATTGTATTGTATTCTTATGACTTACGTAGAGGAATGTATGTCGTGTGAATTGTACAAACATTATTGGCGTGTTAGAGAAACATTTGGGCCATCGATAATAGATGGCGTTGGTTGTCATCAAGATTTAACGGGATATCGAAAAAAATTTAAGTCACAAAGGCCTTCTTGAGGTCACTTAAAAATATTTAGTGCCTTTGTCATTGGCTTATTATTACTGTGGATGTCGGGTACACGCTAAAAAATGTCCGAGCATAATGAGCTACAAAACGTAAATAGAACTACAATTGACTGCAATCGAAATTGAACCCTGTTGTAATGTTTTAGTGTTTAAATTACCTTGTTAACATTTCTATTCTCGCGATGGCTGTGACTGGGACATTTTTTTCGCAATTGTAGTATGAGTCCCGATGACCATGGTAAAAATAAGTCAATGGCGTTTGTACAAATTTTATAGCACAATTATTTTCTGATATATGACCATTTTCTGTTGTATTACTAATTCTACATTTCAATAGTGATTGATTAGTGTTTTTTACGTCGATGTCGTAGATATATTGTAAGGAACCCAGGTATAAGACCCACACAAGAGTTCTTTGTGCCTTCGAAGGTTTGGGAGTCAACGTGCATTTGAATTTTCCTTTCGAGGCCAGTGATGGGAACTTTTATGGGTTTTAAATTGCTCGTCATAATTATATTCCACGTCATATTTAACATGCGACAGTAGTGATGTAGTAAAAAGTCAATGACGTCATACACTAATCGTATCTTGTAATTTTTTTCAACACCAGCCAATAGTATGACTATGTACTACCAGGCTAAATTGCTGATAATGTTTGTATTTACATTTAACGTTTCGTATTACAATTGAATAGTGACGTAAGTGCGTTTAAGTCGTTGTCGATTTAAGACAAAAATGGTATATAAATACATAATATATACATAACCTCCTACCAATCTGTTGCTGGTGGTATGTATACACAAATTAACTCATCACAAATATAAAAGACTCGAAAAGGAATATTAACTTATCATTTTTATGTTTTCTCCAATCGGTTATCAAATTAGGAAATCGTTGTTCAGTTAAATATAATATAATAGTCCTTAGTCCTGTGAACAAATTATTTCATAAATTATTCGAGGAATTAAGGAGGGATATGTGTTGTAAATATGACCTTATTATATCTTAAAATGTCGCCTTTTACTTAAACGTAAAGCGACTGCGTGATATTGTTTGGTTGCTTATAATGATTCACATTGTAATTTTTATTATTTCAATAATAAAATTAAAAAAAAAACTTAGTACAACAATGACACCTTTTAAAATAATAATATGCTGTTAAGATTTCATATTAATATATGTACCAGTTAATTGTAGTAGTCAATAGTAAAAACGAGTCGAAGAGATCAGTTTTTTATATCTAAGTTATGACTTTTCACTAACTAAATAAATGATACAATTTCAATAGAAGACTCGTTAAAATATATAAAAGAAATACTTATATGCTTAGTCAAATATAAATAAACTAGGGCACTGTAGTGTTACTGTCGACAATACCAAGTTGTGACTAAATTTAATTTAATATTCAACATCTAAGCCGTCTCAGATTGGAATTCGTTTCGACGGGATATTAGTGTAAAAAATAACAAAAAAAAAATTATGGATTACAAATTTTTCATTATTTGAAATGATTACGCATTAAACATCTCGCTTTGCATATAACATCTTGGTAGGTGCTTGGTTGAGAGTCGATGTTAAATAGTTTTCTTGAATAAAGGATAGGCTTAATGAAATTAGAATATGGAGGTGCGGCAGTGATAGCGATTAATTAAGTTCAAACAAATGTACAAAAAAAACTATTTTATACGAATAATTTTCAAAACAAAATACCTTTTCGTTTGATCAATTCCTTAATATATGTTAATTAAATGATGAATTATTCATGTCTGAGTCGTTTGGCACAAAATTAACATATCGTTGTGATGATCTTGCGCATTATTTTCTCCAAATGTTGACATTTTGATTTATGTCTATCGTAATATTTGTATCTAACCAATGTAATGTGTTAGATGTTGCATAATATATTGTCGGTTGTAACAAATATATCTATTTTGGATAAATATATATTGTTTTCATGTACTTTAAAGTATAGTAGAAAATAGTAAAAACGTGACTTAAATTAAATAGAACATTGGATATTTTTTATTGTATTTTTCAAGTTTTTTTTTACCGTTATAATAAGCTTTTTGTATATTGCGATCGTATATTGATGTTGTCAATTACAATAATTGACACCTTCGTAATAAATTATGTATTGTATTAATTAGTTTTATGAATAATATTTAATTTACTGCAATTAAACAATGTAAACTCAAAAACTAGATGTGCTAAACTGCATTTAATATTAAAATAATTTAACATACATTTAAATATATAATGTAAAATAGAAATAATTTTCTATAGTAAATTGCTATCTGTACTAATGGTGCAATTTTAATTTAGTTATTTTGTTCCTAACTGGTCAGTATATAATTATGTAATGTGTTAAAGTTTAGGCTTTTGAAATTAAATTATTAAGCACCAAAATATACTTTCTTTATAAAATTCTTATTACTATTTTTTGTTAATATATTTCTATTAAACCGGTATTATGAGTTATTACATTACACAGCCATGGAAAAGTTATGGGATGCCATGATGATGAAAAATGTATTAGGATTATTTATGTCCATGTACAAAAACATCAGTGATATCAAGTATTTAGTTGTCGTAAATACATAGTGTAATTATGTATGTAGTATATATATATTTTTATTTGTGTTACAATTATTTTTATATCATTTTCCTAGTATATTATTGAATTGTCATAAATAATGTAACATATATTATTACTTAGAATTACTTAAGCTCATTAAGAAAACATTTTTCTGTAAGCGCATGTGTAGCTTAGTCATAGTTGTATGCAAATATTTTTGATATAACGATGACACTTCACAGTTATTCATATAATTTAGAGGAAATGTATATTGTTTGTATATCAATTTAATAAAGTCATATTAATAGAGGTGCTGTTTTAAAGTATTATTAAAATATTTAAATGCTTGTATATCTTTCAATGAAATTTTGACTAAATTTGCATTCGAGGTAAAGTTAAAGTGAAGAGATAACAAAAACAGTAACATTCATACTAAAAATAATATACAAGGTGGATACTATCATACGACATTAAATTTAACTGCATGTACCTATCCATCTTCCAAGTCTACAAACAAATTTTCAATCAAATATCTTCAATACTTTAGGCACAGGAATTTTTCTTCACTTTTGAAATTTTCTACACGCTGTGTCTAAAATCAGTCTATCATAAAAGTTTAATGACCCCAGACGGAACAAGCAAATTTATCAAATTAAATACATAATGCACATTGAACCTTATAACAAAGTCATAAGAATCACATTGCGTCAATCAAAACAACAATCAAAAGATCACGTGACGAAAGTGCGCTGTTGCCGCTCTTATCAAAGGTTAGTGAACAGTGTTTACAAATGATGTTCTATTTTTTACCCCATTTTTTGCTATTAAGTTTGTTTGAAAATTTGTTTTTTTTTTTAATTTGATGTTAACAGTTTTTTAATTGATGCAACATGTTCCTAGGAGGGAGTAGGGCTTGTGTTTTCATTTAATGTCGTATGATGGTATCCACCTTGTATAATATGTACCACAAATCGAAAATAATTATAGCTGGCTAGCTGGTCATTTGACAAGAATGTATGGAGTCCTTTGTATGGCTTTCTACCACACTGCATCAGACTACTTTTCTCCTAACAGTATATTTATACTCAACATTGAGATGAGATATTTTAAGTAGCAACATTCTCAGCCGACGGTATCTGATATTGCCATTTAATCTTTGGCTCCACAAAACCACTAACGGCCGTTCGCAACATTATTTCCATAATTTTTGGTAAAGTAAAGTTGAAAGTAAGTTTGGTAAAGTTTGGTAAAGTGACAGGCTGCGGCCGAATACTGCTGACTTTTTGCCAGTTGCCAACTAACTTACGGGTTTTGGCATTGACGTATTATTACTATGGACGTCGGAGCTTCAAAACGCAAAAAGAACTACAATTCCGCATTCATTTCCCCACGTTAGGGTTTCCTGTATCGTGGGCAGCATCAATAACATATAAGAGAAGAACTCATAACAGGAAATTAGTCATCATTGAAATTATCGCCTCACTAGGAATCGAACCAAGGACCCTTTGAACGGCAGTCTGTCATGGTGACCATTGCGACATACTGATCATTTTTTATATTTAAGGTAATTTAGCAAATTTCAAGTAGGTATAATAATGATGTTTAGGTATGTGTGCTCGAATTAAAAATAGAACTGTAAAGATGCCATGTTAAATGTTTAAATATTATCACGCGCTAATTCACTAATGACTATTATATATTTTTTTAAATTTTATTCTGCTATCGCATCCAATTGCTATACTAGCTTTATTTGTTAAATGTCAAACAAAAACCAGTCACAGATTATTTATTAAAAAAAATGTAGTTTTTTATATTGAACTAATTATTCTCCGAACCGGGAAGATAGGATTAAAACAGCAAATGCTATTTTGGAGGATAACGATGCATTTTACTGTAACATATGTTTACAATAAATAAATAAGCTATTGTGTAAATAGCCACGAACGTCACATTACCACGTTACGATAACTAAGGTAATTACAACAGTTAATTATTTTGTTTATTTTAAAGCGTTTGTTGCTAATGTTGCCAATTTGTGTACCTATTATTTTGATGTCTGTATTAAAGCATCAAATATTTTTTAATGCAACGGGTACTCATGATTACATATATTATAAGTCTTACATTTGCATTATTTTGAAATCGGTTTTTTTACTTGTAAGATGATAGCCAATACATCCAGTTATAATTATGTTATAAAGATTCTGACTCTTTATATTTAACAATGTCAAGATGTTAGTTTTAAATAATAATTTATATTTAAGGTTGAGTAGGAATAAAACAGTGACAAAATTAATTGAAGTTTTATTTTAATGAAATCACTATTATTTATTTAGGTATTTTGTTTTACATTTATAGGTAGGTACTGATGTAATAAACCTGAAGTTTATTTGGTTTCCATGAACGCATTGATCTCTGAAACAGCTGGTCGGATTTTAAATATTTTTGTATATGACAGCCACTCATGAAAATGGTTTTTCAGGCTATCTATAATTAGGCTATTTATAATTAAATTTTAGTTAGCCTTAAATATTGATTTTACCGAAGCGAAGCGTGAGATGTGGGGGTTTGTTAGTATGGAATAAAAGACGAATATATCAAAATATATTTTATTACCCTAAAAATAAGTTCACCGTTTACACCGCATTACAAAATGATTACCTACATAACTTACTTATTAATAAGCGTTGATTAAATACAAAATTAACAACTACATGAAAATATTTGGAAATGTTATTACATCCCTCTAATCCCCTAATTATTACCAAGTCAAGAACATAAATTAATTTCCGAATTATAATCCGCTATAAGCAAAGTATAGGATAGGAGGTGCCCACGCCGACTGCATCATTGAGACGCCCATGAGCGCTGCCAGAGCGTACCAGATGAGGGCTATGATCATGGCTTGCCAGAGTACGTGCACGACGAACAGACTGGAACATATAAGACATTTTATTTATACATAGGTATAGGCTAGGTTTGACGACTGACTTAATAATATCTATGCAGGTATGTAGACAGTGTAGGTACTTCAAAACCTTGAAACCTTCCCACCAGCCCAAAGCACCTTCGGAACGATACAGAATCCAGTGACTTCTGACCTGACCATCGGATGACAAAAACTTCAACAATACAGGCTTTACAGTACTCAGTGGTACATTTTCAAACAAATAGTATCAAAATACTTACATGTTGTTTTTAGTTTTAGCGGCTTTCAAAGTTTTCTCAGATTCCCTGTTGAGGTACTTCCTCACCCCGACGTGCAGTTGCGTGAAGTAATCTATCCACTAGAAATCAAAGTATGGGTTAGTTACATAGTGCAAAAATCTGAATGATTTTATAATACACATTCTGAGACCTGATTCTGAGCGTGAGTCTTTACGCTGGTACCTGTTTTACTCTTGAATTTAAGGACATTTTATACATACACCCAGTATGTATAGTCCTGGCCTTAATGCACCTCTAATTTTGAAAGATTATATAAGTAATATAATTATCATTTGCTTCGAACGCAAAACATTGGGACACCTACACACTAAGGTGAAGTCTACCAATGCTCTTGGCCAGCGTGGACTGTGGCCGCTGACACACCGAGACGGGCTCGGTAGTGCAATCACGTGTATAGTACGGCCGACGGTTCTAGGCCGCTCTGAAGTTAGGCTTTCGGATATAGTGCGCAGGTATTGTACTTTAGAGAGAGATAGCGATACGAACACTGAGTGCGTGAATGACAAACAATGCTCAAAGTGACACCGCGCTCACCCCGCGCGTCTTGCCACCACTTTGACCCTAAAATTGACTTCTGCGCAGCTATCTGAACAAAGTTCAGACCGGCCTAGAACCGCCGACCGTACTATAGCCAAGTTACAAAATCTCACCACTATCTTAGATACGTCGAAGTAATATGTCTCCTGGTCGGCCTTGTTCAGCTTCTCATACAGCTCCTTTGTATTCTTGTTGTAGAACTTCCACTCGGTAAATATGAACTTCTCTAGACGATTTAAGGAGTTCCACACGTTTTTATGTAGGCGGAACAATCTGGAAAAAACAGTTTTTTTATCAGGCGTCTTATATTTTTTTATGTTACGTTTTTGAGATTGTTAGTTCTGATTACCTACAGGTTACATTTTTTGTAATAAAGTAGCGCTAATTATTATTTATTTATTTATTATAGACTGTATCATAATTAATAAATAAATAATTGTACCTGTATTATAAAAATAAATAGTTATTCTTGCTTACACTTAGTCAAACTATACAATAAATGACCTAATCTACTAACAATTTTATTGGGCATATTAATAATGTTCCGTTGGTCACCCTTTGGATACGGAATCCTAAAATACATTTCTATGAAAAAGGTATTTATAATACTTTTTTTATAAATAAAATACCTTTTTGAAAACAAACTTTTTTTTGTTACAATAATTTTGTTAAAATACCTTTTTTGAAAACAAACTTTTTTGTTTTCAAAAAAGTATTTTATCAACAACAAAAAGTTATTATTGTTTTCAAAAAGGTATTTTCCTGTATTGAATTGAGTATAACTCACATGGGTTTCCCCCCGGCCACCCTGAGCACCATGTCCAGCAGCAGCGCCGGCAGGAAGTGCACGAAGATGGCCGACAGCCTGAACAGCCACAGCGAGGGTACGAACGCGAGGTACGGATACCTGGTGAGTCGAATTGGGTTGCTTCAAGCGAGGTTATTTCTTTTGTGCTTAATATTATTATTGACGGCCCGGATGGCGCAATGGTTAACACGCCGGATCGCCGTTCCGAGGGTTCTGGGTTCGATTCGTAACGAGGCGGAAATTTGAATAATGAATTTAAATTGAATAATGAAAAAAAATCACCTGGTATACGTTAAGATATCTATTCCTTACCAAACAGCACTCTTCAGCGGATAGTCGCGGAGGATCCCGTTGATGGCGTTCTCCACCATCACCCAGCGGAACGGGTTCTGTGTGGACGACGAGCAGTGGTACACCGGGACCGTCTTCGAACTGGAACGATATGGAATTACAATGTTACTCCCCTTTACCACCCAGGACTATGCCACCGCTTGCCATGAGGATTAAAATCTAACATTAATTGAATTTATGATGAATGAACTTTGAGTTCTATTGAGTAAGCATAAGGTTTCACTTTGAAAATGCAACGAGTAAAAGAAAAAAGTTTATGTAGCGTCATTAGTATTATAGGTATAGCATCTAACTATTTGGTCAATAACAAGATAGAATAAGAAATAACCTACTTCTTTAAGGCTCCTTGTAACAGGACCCCCTTTGGAAACCAACATTTTTATTAATTGTTGTGATAGCGGCCGCAATTACCGTTCAACAGATAGAGCGCTATGACAGACAGACAGACATCGGAGGCATATTAATAGGGTTCCGCTTGTTACCCTTTTTGCACTGAATCCTGAAAACCATTGTATTCGTAGATATATATAATTTTAAACTCTTGTCATCGCGGGCACAAAACATTTTAACTGTAACGGGTACTCACGATGTTTATTATTTATACCGATATTTGTACCCAATACATGGAGATTATCACATATTTAGCCACCGCAGTCTCGTCGTGACCATGATCCATGCAATAAGGTCGAAATATCGGTATAAATAATAAAAATCGTGAGTACCCGTGCAAAGGTCCACTCACTTCGTCTTCGCCGCGTCCCAGCCGGCTACCAGCAGCTCGTTGACCACCATGTCGACGGGGATGTAGTCCGCTATGATCTGCTTGCACATCGGGAGACGGCGCACCACGCCTGCAACGTACAACCGGCATCGAGATTAAATATGGCTGGGGCATATTTAATATTGTATGAAATAGTGAATAAGTACCTACATTATCTAATCAATATTATAAAACTCTTGCGTTACTGAGTGACTGACAGACGACGCACAACCGAAACTACTGGACGCAAGAAGCTGAAATTTGGCATGTATGTTCGTTGGTGAGTGTAGGTGAGCACTGAGAGAGGATTTTTGTAAATTCCCCCCTTAAGGGGATAAAAAAGGGGATACACTGAAACTTTTTATTCCTTCAATGGATTTACTGGAAAAAATTGATTTTTGGAAATTATGGATTGCACGCGGGCGATGCGATGTGTTTTAAAATAAAACGCGAGCAATAGCAAACAATATTTAAACATTTATGAAATATGTATAAGCGCTTTCCTTTGATACCCAACGGTAACAAGCTCGAAGCGGTAGCTTAGAAGTTATGAGGGAACAGATACACATACATACATACATACATACATAAGTAATGTATTATGTAAATGAGTAAAAAAGTATTATGGGCATTTCCTATTATAAATATAGACCTTCCTAACGTGCATTGAATATTTGAATATCAATCAATATTTCACAGTGTCAACACCTGCGTACAGCGCAGTTTATTTGCATACAAACTAGCCGTAAATTCCTATTCCGTAGCATTTAATAAGAGTGGACGTGGTTTGCATACGAACTAAGAAAACTGTATTATTTTACAGATAAACTTGGCTTCAACCCAATAATGGCCCAGTACAGAGCACGGATCTCTCCTAACTGAGGAAGCCTTGAGCATACTCCACCATGCTCATGCTGGTCCAGGGTGGATTGATGGGGTTAGGGGCAAATCCAAATGTCGGAAGGTTTTCGCTGCCCGTACGCCACCATGGCTTAACGATAATAAATGAGACCGACGGCTTTACGAGCGCTCCGGAGCACGAAAGCGTGCAAGAATTTTAGCCACTAGCGGTCACCCATACAACTTAACACGGTCTTTCACTTTGGATCGACACAAGCCGCCGGACTACAAGCTCTCCGCCTCGCTGAGAATCGAACCCAGGACGCTTCGAACGTTAATTCGGCATGGTCACAGTCGTCATGGGCGGCAGCGGAAGGGTAAAGCTGCATGCCGTTTGTTACCTTAATTCCATAAAAAAACCATTGTGCTATACGGTCTGTCTGTTTCAACTGACCTTTGGCAGCACCCATGAGGAACCCTTGCGGCCCGACCTTGGAGCACGTCCACCCAGGCACCGGCTCCTTGAACGACGCTACAACTGGAAACATTTGGACACGTTATAACATGCAACATGATGTCGATAATGTACCACCAACGTACGTAAACAATAGTACCGGTCATCTTAAAGGTATTCAAAATAATGAATAAATAAAACAATATACACACACTAATATAAGGTACTCTATTCACACTGCCATACGACGTACTATTGACACGACGTTTGAATGTGTCATAGGGTCATCATAGAGTCAATGTGAAGTAACCCTTTGACACAAAGAAATATGGTCGATTTTCGACCGCAGAGCGGGTAACTAGTGAATATACGTGAAATAGTGGTAGATCCACTTACTCATAGTAGGTCTGACGATGGTGCACGGGAACTGGCCGGCACACCTCAACACCTCGTGCTCAGCCAGGTGTTTGGTGAACGTATACGTATTCGGGTGGTCCTTCAAGATTCTGGGGAAGAACGATACACATATACAATAGACACCTAGTTGTGTCCCACTGCCACCAAGTCAAGATCTGACGATGGAATCCCATGGAAATCGAGGGAAACCCTCAATTTCTTTTATCAATAGTCGATTTTGAATTCGGTTTTTTTGGTTTTTTATTAAGATAGAATGTATTTAAAGTACAAAAATTTCCAAAAACTCCAGCTAATTAAAAGTACACCGAGTGCTGCATTACATAAGCTAAAGAAGGTGCCTTACAAATTACCGTAATGCCAACAACTATTATGAATAGAGAAAGAGAGAAGAGAAGAGATCCGTGCCCAGAAGCAAAGACAGGAAATACCACAAAGATCTTACTCCGGTTCCATTTCATTCAGTGCCTGATCAGTGAGGCTGTTGACTAAGTCGATGATTTTCTCTGTATCAGCAGGCGGGTCATAAACCTTCTCCTGAGCTTCTGTCAGGTAGGAGTTCACATACGCCGAGGAGACATGGACCATAACCTAGTAGTGGGAAAATATAGACTTCAGGTATAATAACTCCATCAACTTTCACTCGCTTCTCACTGTCTTCTCTCGTTCATAAAGTCTTCCAATCTGAAGTTAGATATCGGTGAACAACGACCTTCTTGACCTCCCTCCTCGAGACCCGAGTCCAACTGTCCCAGCAGTGGGATAGTTATGGCTTGTGATGATTCGTTTGAATTTTTTAAATTTCGACATCGCTATCAAAAATTTTGCTCAAAGTTTAAGAGGCGAGTGTCATTGCCCAATCAATGGCTAGTTGTGTATTGACAGTCTTTCCATCTGTCAGTAGACTCGTCAATCCCTCATTCAGTCTGTTCGTCACACAGAACAGAGAGATGAGGGTTTATCGTGGTTCATCAATCCTTTAGCCGGCCAGTCCGTCATTGCCTATACCCCTAGACCAGATATTCCATGCCTCATGAGTTAACCATCCTAAAGTATTAGGGAAAGAGAAATCGGCTTAGATCCAAAAAACTCCATTTTCGTCAGTCTATTAACCCTAAACCTGCAATCCATACCTCATACGTTAACCATCCTAAAGTATTAAGGACAAGAGAATTTAACTCAGACTCAAAAAAACCCCGTTAACCCCAAAGCTCTAGTAAACTCACCTTCAAACCCTTAATTTCCTTGCAGAGCTCCATCACGCGCCGGGTTCCCAATAGGTTGATGTTGACAGTGACTTTGAGGTTATCCTCGAAGTCCAATGTAGCCGCCGAGTGGATGACCACATGGACATTCTCCACCAGCGTCTGTCGGTCCTGGCTGCTCAGACCCAGACCCTCCTGCCCAACGTCTCCCGCTATAGGAATGATCTTGTTGAAGACGTCGGTGCTGGCAGTTTCTAGAAGCTTCTCGAAGACCTGAAAAGTGATTGCTTAAGTAAACAAAAGTTGAATCACATTCTCGTAAAGACCTGTTCAAATATGGGTGGTGTCCTCTACCCCAGCGCCACTGCAGCGGTATGCGGTATAGTTTTCAACATAATTATATCTTGTAACTTACCGAATTTTTAGGGAACTCTTGTAATCTCTCAGATATATCTTTCCCTTTCTTCGGCCGCATCAACAGATACAGTTTACCCGATTCTGGTATCGTTCTTAAAATCTTCTCAATGAGGCATAATCCGACGAATCCAGTGCCTCCGGTTATGAAAAAATTTTTGCCCGTGTAAAAGGCGCGCACTTCCGATTCCGCCATCTTTGTTTCTTATTTAATCTGTAACAAAATGTATATATTTCTTAATAGTTAAAAGTATAGCAACGTACATAGGTAATATATATTAGGAAATTTTCACTCGTTGCTATTGAAGCTTCATTTTGTGCGCGCCTACATACGCACCGTGGAACGCACACAAACGAAAAGTATCGTAAGCAAGCAAGTACTTAGTACACCATACCATAGCACGGTAATATACTATTACCGTGACCATAGTAAGTACCTACATTATTTTTTGTTTCTTCCAATAATATAGTTCTATTATTGGAAGAAACAAAAAATAATGTAGGTAACTAACATCTGATAAAGTATTGTAGGTAATTACGTAGTGTTTTTAATCATGGCCTTGATGTCTATTATGGATTTCGGTCTAGTTATCTCACTAACTTCAACCCATTAATGGCCCACTAGAACACGGGTCTCTCCTCATAACTAAAGAGGCCTAACATACTTCCCTAAGGCATACAGTCCCCAATGCTGCTTCAGTGCGGATTGGTGGAGGGGTTAGTGGCTAATCCAAGTGTCGGAAGTTTTTATGCCACCCGAATTCCTCCGATACGGCTTAACCACTTTTATCTAATGATAACAAAATGGCCGGCCTTTATGAGGTGAGAATACTGGGTTGAAACCAACCATATTATATTTGCATTTATTAACTACATACATACCTACTGTTAATTAAGTATCCTAAACACGACATTACTAATGACCCGTAAAATCAAGATGATTATATTATTTTACGAATAACAATGCTGTTTTCCCATTAGCGGACTTTGACCAGCGTAATGAGAAAACATCACAACCTTTTCAGGACGAGGTCAACATGGCTACATTACAGAGCCGGTGACGTGGGAACATCGCGACAAACATTATGTAGGTTTTGTTAAATACTTATTAAGCTTTTTTTAAATAAAGACGTTAAGGAGCTCCGTTACCATGAACGAAACCCGATATCGTATACCTACATACCTACATACATATAAATTTTATCATGGATCAACATTTGGATAGTTTAAATCCCGAGAAAATTAAATGCAAAGAGATAAAGTCTCTCATCAGATAGTGTGAAATTGTTTATTTGGTAATTGATTAAATTGATTAATTTCCATCCAAACAGACAAGACTCAAAGCAGTTTTAAAACGTAGTGAAACCAGCCATCAACCTATGGGCCCCATTAGGGCGCACGGGCTAATCAGTTATCTACATTACAATATAGGTAGGTATCTACTGTAATTTATTTAACTCATCATGCCTCATCATTACTATTCAGTGAATAATCGGATTACACAGTTAGGTATATACAGTAATTTTTATTTACATCTCTACTAATATAATAACGATAATAAAAATACTATAACGAGTCTTACTAACAACTACAGTACTAATATAAGTAGTGAGGACTGGTAGGGTAAGCAGGGGGAATGGCACCCACCGGGTAATGGCGCGCACCTCTATAAGTCTATGAAAATGGTACATAACAACGTGCCTCCATACGTAAAACGGAAGAGGGTTAGGGCCTCTAACACGTAGCGATGCACAGGGGCGGCCAGCTCGTGGCAAGCGACGGTGAAGTGCGTTTGTTTGTATGCGGCTGCGCAGAACTAATTTTAGTCGTGATCTTTTTTTCAGTAAGATCAGAATTAAGATATTTATTAAATTGTTAATATAGATTTCCTAGGTGCTTATTCATTCCTTTTTATGATGAATTATTAAATTTTCAACAATTGCTTCTCAATGTCTGTTTAATTTAAAGTGAAATTCAAAACGACCGTTTGGGGTTATCCCGCTCACATGAGCGCGATTACCCCTAAGTGACTTTATTTTTTGTTGTGTATTATATACTTATTATAGATTGTTATAGACAAGCCCAGAAATCGCCAAAAAACAAACCCCAAAGCGGCTCGGAAAGAAGAAAACCAAGTGGATTGCTTAAACTGCGATTGAAAAAGGATGTCCAAGAGTCAAGCCGCAAAACAATATAACATCCCATTCACTACTTTATGATTATAGACTGTACTTTAATTATACACTTACTTTAATTAATTATCATAATTGGAAGGAAACAGGTTTGGGCATCGTTATCCCTTCGCCTGAGCGGCATTACCCAATGGCAGGGGCAATGCCGCTCAAACCTTCTTTTTTTTTAAATGTTTACTACGGCTGGTTATTCTAAGATAAATACGATTCATATTAAAAATTTGATAATTTAATTGTTAAAGTTTATGTTAATGTTCTTAATTTTAAAATAAGACCAATAATATAAAAAATATAGCATGTTTCCCTTAAGTGAACGCCATTCCCCCTACTTACCCTACTAATATAATAGTAGTACCAGTTCTCATACTAACCAGCTAATGTTCTAACACCATCTCATAACACACAGTTGTCACAGTTGTCATGGGGGGCAGCCGAAGGTGGCAGCTGCATGCTCGTTTTTAAAACGTTTTTGTTTGTTTGAACACGCTAATCTCTGGAACGGTGAGTCGAATTTGAAAAATAATTTGTGTATGATACTTAGTCACATTTACGAGAAAAGCTATAGGCTACATGTTATATTGATTTTACGGAAGCGAACCGAGAGGAGGAGTAGTCTTCAATAAATATTCGTATATCGCAAATAACATAACATTGTAAAGTGCGTACATGTGTGTACACCTGTGCGAAATGTCACACTCCACGTTCTTTATGTTAACAGCTGACAAGTGTACTAACGAGCCATGTTATGTCCAACGAGTTATGGTCAAGTGGTCTTCGTAATCTTAAGCGTCTGACAAAAGTTTTGGCCAATGGAAAGTGTCTGACACTTATGAATAATATTCTACAAAACATACCTATATAAAAATCAGCTACGTGTAAATAAGTGAAGTAGCTCTTATTTTTAGCTGCCTTTCTTACCTGGTACCTGCCCAGGTGTCACGAGGTGAGATTCCACAAGCACGCAGGTATTCAAAGATCATGGACGCTACTGAGAAATTAAGGTTTCATCCATGTGAAAATAAATTATGTCAGATCGCTCTGGGCTCTTGGACTACATAGTCAATAAAATAACAGTTTCCGATATTCGTATTAATAGACACTTCGATCTAAAATAGTCAGTCCACTCATACGACTAGACGTACGAATACAAATATTTATTATACGATTGTCGGATTAATAGACACCGTTTTTTATCTCGAATTCTATTTCGGAATTAAGGTTTCTTTTCATAGTCATCACCATTATGGTTTTTTTTTGTAGGATATGCAAAAAATGTGTATTCATATTACTTTAGTACTTAATTACATCTACCTAATTCATAAGTCCTCGTACGTTATGGATCCGCTCCGATGACATTAGATAACTATGGTGGTATGAGGGAACGTATGAGACAGAAAGAGATGCATAGCTAAATGAAAATGACACTTAGGTATCCGAATTTAACTGCCACTCATAATACATAGACATAATAATTATATCTACTTCTTTTTATATACCATACGCAAAGAATGGACTAATTACCGCAAGAAAAATTGCGCGTTTTTCATCTTTTTAACTTCAATGTCAGTCAAACCACGACAGTGGATTGCGGGGGAGTTATTACGATTTCTTAAGACGCACAGAGACAGACCAACCAACAACATTACGAAACCAAGTTTCTTCCACGCGGTTTGCTTACGAGAAATTTCCATGCGGTGTTGTGGGAGTGTCGGTTGATGACCGCTTTACGGCTTATTTGTAACTAGCGACCCGCCCTCGCTTCGCTTCGGGAAACTTATTATCAAGTGCTTAAATATAAAGTTTCATGGTTCTTTAAGAGATGGCGCTAGGCGTTCTTATTCTTTAAGTAAGGAAGGTTCACCCTAGATGGCGCTGTGCTTAAAACCCGAAGAAATCCCATACAAACTTTCAACCTTTATTTCAACCTCTTCATCCCTTTTTGTCGCAATAAAAGGTAGCCTATGTCCTTTCTCAGGGTCTAAAGATTGTCTGTGTCAAATTTCATCAAAATCGGTTGAGAGGTTTAAGCGGGAAAGCGACACAGACAGACAGACAGACAGACAGAGTTACTTTCGCATTTATAATATTAGTAGGGATGTCGGGCCGGCCAGCGGCTGCGGATGGTAGTGGAACAGTACACGCAAAAGTAACGATCTATCGGTAGTTTAAAAATAGTCATTCTGTTCTTGGATCCATATCTTAAGGTATCAGGAACATCTTGAAAAAAGGCCAGGTCAGGAGTACCCTAAACCGAAGAGCATGTATGAAGGGAATAATGAAAGTGGACGAAGCGAAACGAGTATGTAAGGATCGTAGCAAGTGGAAAGAAGTGGTCTCTGCCTACCCCTACGGGAGAGAGGCGTGATTATATGTATGTATGTATGTATGTATGTATGTATGTATGTATGTATGTATGTATGTATGAAAGAGATCGCTGTGTAGCGATAAGACCGCCATTTGTACTTTATAAATGTTCTTTAATACATATATATTGTTAATGTCTTGTTCTCGGTGTACAAAAAACAAAATATGTCGGTATTACAGACACTCCAATTTTAAACCTACCCAACCTGACTGCTTGCGGGTAACGCCAATATAATAATAATATGTATGTATGTATTACGTTCATAGAACGCAAGTGCACGTTTTAATCCGCTGCGACGACAGTTATTTACTGTAACTTTAATATCAATGGCGAAATATAATAATTATAGAACGCATGACACAACATTTGACTACATCTTTTCGCGTGCTAGTGACATAATCATTATATCTCCTTCAATAATCGCTTCCGGTTTCTAACCAGATTTCGTCCATTCAGTCTAGCATATTACAATTCTATTGTACCTAATAATTAACTGAATATAATCATGTTACCTAACAATTATGTAATTGCATTTAATTATTCGGTACAGGTATAATGTGTTAATTAATTCTTTAAAATTATATCTAACCTGACATCTACATATTTATACGTGAAGCGATATCTTTGTACTTACCCCTTTTTACAAAAATTAGTAAAATTACGCAGACGGAAGGGTATGAGTAGTTTATAATTTATATGGAGAAGGAGTTTAAAGAAAGCTAATATTTTTATGCAATACGACATTAGAAATACAGTAAATTAATAAATAAAACACTATAAACTACACACTGATATAAGTTACTCTATGCAAGATTAATTACGGTCGCATTTCGAGCGCAGATCGAAACTCTAGTAATAAAAAGTACGAAGTGTGTATAATATGTATAGTACGGCCAGCGGTTCTAGGCCGGTCTGAACTTTGTTGGGACCCGTCTTATCAATAGGTCCTTTTTTATTACCTCATCGCCGCTATTGTGGTATTATTTAGTTACCCGTCAGCCTTTGTAGCAAAATGTATAATTAATAAACAAGTCATTCTTGTCCCGACCCTAAAAACCTGTTAAAATAAAGCTCTTTCTTGACCTGTATTACCGCTTCGCTTCGTCCGGTAACCTGTCCCTTTGTACAACACTCTAACTTGGTCGATCTGATTCTTTAAATTAAACTCGCATAACTGTTTTATTTATTATTTTTGATTTAAATCAAATAACACTATTTTTATTTGAAGCTACCCACCTCAGATCTGTGGCTCGAGTGTGAGTTTCAAACATAAAACAGCCAAACGCAACTAACGCGTTAATCGAGAAAACTCATACATTTTAGTACACGTTTAATGTGCGAGTGTAAGTTCCATAAACGTCAACGAAAAAGTTAATCGTTTGCTCACTTCGTTAAAAGTATGTTGTGTTCCTCATGTTGCCAACTTGAGCGAAAGGTCAGATATCGTCCCTACAACTCAACCTATTTTAAAAGTTCACTATTTCTAAGCATCCACTTAGACTAATGGTGAAACTTATTTTAAGCGCATTATATTTTTTATGAATGAGCTATCGCTGTTCCGCTTTTACCTATAAGAACAAATGAGATAAAACTATAGCATCATGTTGCTATGACGCCAAGCAAACATTTGATTTGACGCTTGTCGCCAGTGATAGGTATCCTAATTCCTATTAATATGATAAATGCGAAAGTTTGTATGGATGTATGAATGTTTGTTACTCTTTCATGCAAAAACTACCGAATGGACTTTGCTGAATCTCTACAATAATATAGCTTACACATCAGAATAACACATCATCATCATCACAACCCATAACTGTCCCACTGCTGGGCACGGGTTTCCCCTCACAGTGTGAGAGGTATAGGCCATAGTCCCCCATGCTGGCCAAGTGCGGATTGGTGGACTTCACACACCTTTGAGAACATTATGGAGAACTCCCAGGTGTGCAGGTTTCCTCACGATGTTTTCCTTCATCGAAGCAAGTGATAATTAAATATCAGAACACTTTCTCCGGTCTGATGAAGAGTGGAGAATGTTTCTGATAAAGAAACATGACGACGAGTGCAGGATAAGGGAGATGGAATTGCAGACAGAGCAAAGATGGCAGGATATTTCTATGCTGGCTGTGGATGCAATTCAAGAAGTAGTCAACAAATTTTGTAAAGATAAATATGTATTACAATATCATTTTATTCTATAAAGCAATAAATAAGTTTTTTGTTTTGTATGTTGTAATATTTTTATTATATTATTAGATTATTTAGTAAACAAAGAGTTTGTTGTCAGAAAAGAAAGAACGCATAAGCAACGCCAACGATTTTTGAGTCTCCCAAAAGTATTTTCAATAAGGACCCTTGCTGTACTTATTAAAAAATACTTCGGGAGAGTTATCAATGATATTTAAAAATGGTGTCATCAGCCATGGACGCAGTGGATATCCAGAGTCCCCTGTAATAAAAGAAAAATATAAATGGTCAATCTATAGGATATTATTTTTCATATTATACTTAATTGATTACTATCAATGATATGAAGTGGATGTCACATTGATTTAATATTTATGGAATATGAGTACCACCGTACCATTTGGACATTTATTGAATGATAATGTTTCCTACAGTAGTAGAGGTGTTCCTCATCACTTGGTGGTCCAAATATGCGAAAATGGCTACCACCAATACAACCAAATGATCAATATACAAAACAATGTTATTTAATACTTGCCTTTGTTTGAACATCAATGCGCTGCGTAGGCTTTAAATTACTCAATTGTTCAAGCTCTTCACATAAAGATATGAAAGCTTCCTTGCTCAGGCGATATCTATTTCAGTTTCACTTAAGTCATCTATTGCATTAAAAGAGGCTCGGAATATAGCCCGTTGTTTCCGCTGATGGTTGCGCATATCTTCAGCCTGGGCTTCCGCCATCATCCTCCAAGCAAAGTAATTACGCGCTGCTCCATGCCACATACTTACTGCATGCTCAATTTTCACGTAATAAGAATAACAACAAATAAACTAATAACTAAAATGCGTTTCACATGTCAAACATCAAGTGAGTCACTCTACTACTGCGTTTGCGTAAGTTTTCAATAGTTAACTACAAAATGGCAACTTACACTCGCGCACACGTCAAAAATGTCAAAATACTTCCACTCGAACGTTAAATTACATTCAAGGTTGACGAAAAAGTTAACGTAAACGATATTTTGAAACTTACACTCGCAGTATTAGTTGTCTTAACCATCCGCTAGAGGCGCTGACAATAACTCTATACATTTTGATAGTTTAAACGCAAACGCGTTGGTGAAGTAAATCCTTGCAAAAACTCACACTCGAGCTACTGTTCTCACCATAATACCCACGATAGCGCATGTAATTTTGAGATTAACGCCTACAAACGCACAGACAGACAAAAATTCCAATAATCATATTTTAGGGTTGTATTGCGTTAATAAATACTTACCCCTAATAATCGTAATAGTTTTTTTTCACGTCAGACATCGATCGGTTAATTACAATTTCATTAAATTAATTATGTAATGAAAATATCATATATCTAACAATGTATCTATAAATAGTCTAAGTATAGTTAAACTTTCGAATTTTTAGCATAATTTTATCATAACGATGTTATGGCTTTGATGGCAATAAAAATGTAAGTGAAAGTAAGAACCTAATTATAGTATCAGCACAAAACGAAGGCCCCTATGACATTTACTTGACGTCTGTCCGATCATCAAGTTTCGTATAAATTATTACATAAATTTGAAGGAGCAAATTGCTGTTCTTCATTGTCAATAGTGATGTGCAAAAAGTCATAAAATGTATCGAATGCATAACTTAGGACCCAAAGTTAATTAATTACATGGATATTGAAACAATATATATATTTAAATATTATGGACTAATGCGGGACCATATAAACAAAGTATATGGTACCGCGAACAAATTCCTTCACGTTTTTACTAACAAAATACACATACAGTGCCACCTTTAATAAAGTAAGTAAGTCAATTACATAAATGAATATACTATAAATCATCTCAACCCAACAAGGCCCACTACTGAGCTCAAAGTCGAGGAGATGATTCGTAAGACTCTTGTGATATTAATAGGGGCTACTCAGTATTCGATTCTCATTCCAAATATGAAATTAAAAAGGGTGCTTAAATTTTTTATTCCAAAAATGTATCGATGCCACTCGCACTTGACCATATTTTTTCGATTCTAAATTAACATTTTTCACGTCACTATTTTAATGTGTCAAAGGGGCCTTAATTTTGTGCCGCTACTGTAGTCTGTCTGTTTATATTTCAATACCGATATCCAGACTGCAGCGCAAATTTAGGTACCTACCTCTACGAATCAACGACATTTCGCTGACCTACTTTAATTTAATTTTTTCTTCATCAGAAGTACCTAATAACAATCTCTTCATTGCGGAAAAACACAACTGTCTAGTAACTAATGCAACGAAATAACCCTTGTACTTAACCGTACACCGTGAACCAAATCCATTCATAACATTAAAAATGCAGAAGTGTTTGTTTATTTGTTTTTCTTTCACCTCAAAAGGGGCCAACGGATCGATGTAATTTTTGGTATGGAGATAGTTGAAGGGCTGGAGAGTGACATGGATCCTATAAAAAAAAATATCTCACTTAAATGGGAAAACATGTTTCAATCATAATTATGTTTCTAGTGTAAAATGCTCCTGGACTACCAATTAGTGTAGTTAGTTAAGTAGCAAAAACTGTGTAAACTACAATGAAAATCAAGTTATACACATACAAAAACTTCGTATCCGTGTTTGAATTGTTCCATGCAACAAGTACGAAGTAAGTACCTACTCAAACTTACACAAAACTACATTATTAATAATATTAATATCTCGTTACGGATTTATAACCCTATGTATGTTCATCAATCTGTTTCATAACCTCTACAATCGTTCATAACTAGGTTATAGCAGAACATATTATAATTATAATATTAAGGTAATACTGTTAACATACCTCTATAATTGAAGAACCTGTAATTTTCGATGTTATTGACACAATTATTAAGCACGCGCACAATACAGTTACAACAAACAACACGTCCAAACTCAACGCGAAATCGCGGTTCACTCACTCACTCACTCACAGAAGTCACACAAAACGTCACACTCACTGTTACTCATTCATTACTCATACCGAATTAAATTACCGAGTCATACCTACCGGAGCGTTCACTTCACTGTTCACTCAGAATCCACAGATTAAGTAGTTACTACGTAGTACATAGCTCACTCACGCTATTAAGTCAATAAAACCACATTCATTCAGTCAGTCAGTCGCACTCGTCGACATTAAGTGGCCTTTACACTACCAAAATTAGGATTTCTGTCGCAATGTGCCGGCAGCTGCGTGTTTGTGCTGACCTTGTACTACGTCAATAATTCATTAAAAGATCCAACCTGATCAATTATATTGCAGTCTTGCTACCAAATAAGTAGATCATTAGCTTATAACCTGCATTTACAGAGTACCATTAAACATTCTAAGTGTGATCGATCTCAGTGTTCTGCAGATTGGATCAGATAATGTAATGGCATTGTAATCGTTTATTAAGCTTTTTATTTTGTACACTAGCTGCTGTTGTTGTGTTGCTGTTGTGCTCTAGCTCAGTTAGTGCTCTACAGATTGGATAATGTAATAGCCGCTTTATTAATTTACTATCACTTATTCATTCGCTCATCAGTTCATTCACTTCCCTCACTGCGCAAGCGGAGCGGACCCCAACCAACCAATCCAACCATCCAAAGAGTAAAATTAAATTAATTGAGATTTGAGTTGACGTTGAGCGTAGAGCCGTTGAGTGAGTGAGTATTCGACTGAGCCGAGACTGGACGTGGACGGACCGACAGACCGATTTCGCGACTTCGTGCCAACACTGCCAAATGCCAACGCAGGCAGACAGTCGTTTACTTTATTATATTATATGACAGAACAGACAGACGGTGACGACATAATAGTAATACCAGTAAATACTGGCCGCCCTGTAGTACACAATGCGTGTTCCACATTATTCTAATATGGTTCTCAGCGTATGCATAACTGAGCGAGTCAATAAGAATGGAATGTTTTACCGTTGCTCAGACGCATTTAGCACGGAAATTTTACCGCACATTCACAACTCTGAACGCTGTACCTACCCTACGTACAATACGTAAATTTAAAAATCTTTAACGTACAGTAATTTTTTTACTTAGGTACCTATTTGTACATACTTAACCGATGTAATTGCCGCCAATCCGCACTTGGCCAGCGTAGTGGACTAGGGCCTGTAGTGCCTGTACCCTTCACATTGTGAGAGGAGACCCCTGCCCAGCAGTGGGACAGCTTTGGGTTGCGATGATGAACCGATGTAAAAATAATTATAATAATATTCGAAGCGGTTCTGTTTTTTGTCGTATTTAACATACTTAGCGCATAAATAATTGCTTGATAAAATATTAGGAATTGTTAATTGTTATTTTAACCATTCCAACCATTGACTTATTATTACTAATAATAAGTCATAATCATATTCTTCATAGAACTTTAATCAAACCTTGTGACACAAAATAGTTCAGCAGCCAACAAAGACAAAAAAGTGAAGATATTAGAAACAATTAAGTGTTAAAATAAATATTATAATATAAGTCTTCTCAGGTATACTTTTAAAAAGTTAACCTCATCGCTCTGTACTTGCAAAAGTGAAAGAATAAATAATTTGTCGGCTCGAAGGACCAGGCCAGACCCAATCAATTAAAGAGAAGAATCAATAAAAGGGTTTCGTAAACTTCTACATTTTAATTCTTACTTATACCTACAATACAAATTTGTGGGTACTTAAATTAAACTAGATAATTTCATAATTAATTAGTATTATTACTAATGATCTTACATAGTTATAACTTCAATTCACTAATATAATTTAAACAAATTATTGTAATTATGTTGTAACAGTTACTAAAACATTGTAATTTATCTTTGTTAATAACGCAAAGTTACAAATGAAATGTTTAAGATATAATTAATTTTTTCAAGTTATATGCAAATGTCAAAGTTACTGAAGAAACATTTCAAGTTACATTTTATTTTAGTTTAGTTTTAAAAAGGAACAATGCAAAACAATGCCACACTAGAAAAACATTACAATATATGGAAAGTATTGAACAAAGGCCTAAATTAACAGTTCTAAAAGTTTGAACGTAAAGTTTAAGGTTAATATGGGTTTAACTTGGCAGTATCAGTAAAGATGACAAGAATGAATGTGATTTTATTGACTTTAATAGAATGAGTGAGCTACGTAGTAACTAATCTGTGGACTGTAGACTGTAAAGATAATGACAAGTTAAAACCATATTTCTTTAGTTAAGTAACCAACAAACGAGCCACCTGATGTTAAGTGGTCACCATCGCCAAGGGATATCAGTCCAAAGGCATCACCGATTAGTTACTGGTCAAAAACAGAAGCGGGCAATTAATATTATTGGTACACGCACATTTGCACTTGTATGATAATGAACAATACAGCCCTTTATGTAACAGAAAAGCCCTACTAGCGAATCGAACAAACGCATCTTGATTTTGATTTAAATTTTATTGAAAAAAACGAAAAATCAAAATGTGTGCAATTTACACGTGCTTGAAGTGAAACTTCATAACAACGAATAGTTCATAACAATGTCAGTCCAAATATTGATGTTTTGCTTTGCTTACGTCAGCCGCCATTTCTTCTGCTGCTGCCGATACTTCATTCGCGTCATTTCCGTTTCAAAGAATTCTAAATCACAACGATACTAAAGAAGTATTCACTTCAAAAAACGTAACGGTATTTTTTAATTGTAAATGTTTTGGCATTGCGGAATTCTGGTGATGGGCTAGTTCGAATAGCAGACTATGTTATTCAAATTAAGATAATGCAAAGATGTAAATTTTAAAATTTAGCGTCCATTTTAATGTTGCTAATAACCGACAATTGTTTGTCGAAATTATCAATTCATTATCAATAACTAAAGCACAAAATGAAAACAGTTAAGTATTGTTTTACGACATTCTGACTGATGTAAAATCTATGAGATAAACACAGGTGTAAAGCTTATGAAGTATCATTATATTAAATAATCAAATTCACCGTCAAAATATTGTGATAGAAAAAGCACCAGCTGAATAAAACAAAAGTATATTTATTAAAAAATCCTTTCAGCAATCCTGAACTCGGTTGCTTTACATTTCCCACTGTTGGGCTTAAGTTTCGCTTGATTAGCATCACTTAATTACCTACTATAAAAACGTAAATAAAAGTATTGAGATTACTAAAATAACATACTATTCTTACGTAATTATACTATAAGGTACATACAAATTCAATAAATACATTTATTGATATGAAAAAGTACCATTTATAAATAGTTTTGAGATTCGAGAAGGAAGATCCGTCAAAGAGACATATTAATTTTTTAACATAATTTTTATCACCAACCATTATCGGAATACAGTACGCGTCAAATAACTATGCCGCTCTGAAGCTAGGCTTTCCTAACAACGGCGCAGGTACTATCGCGTAAAAAGTGTTCACTGACGTAGGTAGTACGGTAGGTAATAATTATACGCGTAGCACTTTTCGCATCGTCGACCGTACGGTACTGTGCGAGCGGAACACAAGCTGGTATCGGACGTATACGAGCGACTGAGATAGAAACATAACACTGAGATTCGTCTATTGCATCGTTAGCCGCGCATGCGCAGTGCTGTCTTTTTTCGTAAAATTGATTACTGCGCAGTGATTTGTAGCCAACTTCAGAGCGGCAAAGTTAGTTGAAGAGAACTGTACATTTATTAAATTGCTGACAAAATTAAACTTTTAGCTGATATTTTGTTTGATGTTTTCCCTGTCTTTACAAAATACATAAACCTTTTTAGATTCATAAATAAAGTTTTGTATACATCAAGTTATTGATTTGATTTGTATAAATCAAAGTTTTGACTTATACAAAATAAGTTTAGTGTATAAGTTACAATATTTTAATTTATAACAAAAAAAATGTAATTCATTGAGATATCTAAATATGGCAAGACATTAATCTAATTAATCTACGTACAATAAGCTTACTATTAAAATCCTTATTAAGAAAGCCATAAGGGCAATTTTAAAATTGTGATTTCAAAGGGATGTTCAAATTTTCTACACGTGCTTATATCAAATTTTACTTATTTTATACTACATACAACATTATTGCTATTAGAAGTATAGATACCACCTCCTGCCCGCGACTTCGTTTGTGTGGACTCCAGGATTGAATTCAGAGAGAAATGAAGTGTGATATTCAAAAAAGTTGAGTTGCAAACAACCCAAAATGAGTTTCGTATGCAAAGGAAAATATTACGTATAAATGTCAAATGATATTAATATCAAAATTACAAAGCCAAACTTCGACTGGCTTGATTTTCACTGGAAAATTTGTATAAGGCTTAAAATTTTCCATATTTTACGTAGTGTCAGCTACCGTTAGTAACAATCAAATTTGGAATGCATTTATGCATTTTTTTTATTATGGAGTATTTCTTAAAATTGTTTGACTAACAAAATAAACGCGTATTTGGTTTTTAAATTGTTATTTATTATTGACACCTAAATAGACATAATTGTGGTCACTGGGCAGCAGATTATAACGTTAATTTTATTTTAACTGTTAATTTTATTCATTTTCAATTGTAATTTTTAGATAATTAAACATAACCCCGAAGTTAAACCTGAAAAATACTAAAACTAATTAAGTACAGACTTGGAATGTATAACCTATAATTGTATAAGTATAATATAATTTCATTATGGAATTTATTTAAAATTCACTGGATTTTTTTAACCGATTCCAAAATACTTCAGTGCCATGAATCTAAAATTATGAATATGAGTATTATACTTATATTTTATACTACAAAAATAATATTTTACGACAAATATATATAAAAACGTAAAACACAAGTTCATAACAATAGTTTTCTACTTAGATATCATAATTCAATGTAAAGGCAAAATTGTAAAACGGAATATTTACAGCAAATTAATACTAAAACAACTTACATAACGTAAAAAAGCCAAAATAGCTACCACCAACAATAAGAAATATAAAAAATCCTATATTTTGTCATTTTTCATGAGATAAATTGCAGGCATCTCTAAGAAAACCTTATTAAAGCTGACATAGGAATGAATATTGAAAAATCAAAGTGTAAATTACAAAAATATTTTTTTTGAGGACGGACACGGATGTATAATTGCACTTTTGGAATGTATATTATGTATTATTTCTACAAATACAAAACTACTTTAATTATACGTATTCATTTAATGTGTTGGCAACACTGTACCTACCGATGGTTGCCAGTTTCAATTGCAGAAAGACAAGAATATTGCACGTTTTAATCTTAGTTATTCATATTATACCACAAATTACTTTGAACCTCCGCTGAAAATTAGTAATCTACAGTTTTCCTGAATGCACTGGGCAACCCCAATACAAGTTATATGACAAGATGCTGTTTAATAAATAAACAATCAATTATGACAATCTCTGTAGATGTGTATGTTGTATTCAACAAATGGCCGCTTATGGTCCGCAGTGAGATGGCACAGGTCCTGGAAAATGGAAAATAAATAAACTTTAGTCAGTTTCAACCTGTTAGTGTCACTGCAAAATGTATTAAACCAACGAGATATAAAGTATAGAGGACGCCCTTCCATACAAACAGTAAAGAGTCATTCGAAAATGGTACCAAATCACCCACGTGACTTAAACCGCTAAACGTTCACAATTGGTTCTTATTTTATGCCGCATTACACAAGGCCAGCCGTGATTGGCTAATTTCAATGTCAGTAAAAAACAAAAAACGGAACGACGAATGGGCTGACGTTGCCTACCAGGCCGCAGCCTAGTATTCATTACGCTATTTTTGATCGGTAGTTACACTTCTAGATATTATTTTTCACTGTATTCAACTAGGTAACGTAAGTAAGTAAGTATGTAACTCCTACTAACTTAAAAAGTAAAAAAGGTCACTACAAAGTCCCATAAATTGAACAGCTGTTGTCCATACATACCGAGTACATTTAGATAATTTTGATCGCCATTTTTGAAATCATTATCGTGTAGAATTTTGACTTTATATTTTTAATCATTACCTATGACCATATTCTTTCATGCACTCGAGTATGTCAAGTGAATTAAAAATCACCCAGTATACTCCACCGCATTGCTGCAGTTCGCAACGGCCACGGGGTCGTCGGACCACGTACCTTCAAGGGCACGAACGCGGCGCGCAGCTTGAGCCGCCGGTCCATGTTGCACTCGAGCGTCATCTTGGAGGTCCAGTGGTCCCCGGCGGGCACCGGTCGCGCCAGCTCCCGGTTCAGCTGGCAGCCCTTCGCCGTGTCGTGTTTGCAGCGCAGCTCGCACAGGCGAATCTCCTTCAGCTTTGATGATCTGGGCGAGGAAATTAATTTATACTAATCAAATCAATACCATTATACATAGGTAGGTAATCTATAGAAATAAATAAAATTGGAGTGTCTGTTTGTAATATTAAAATAACCGCTTTTTACTAAATGCATAATAATATGGATATAAGTACCTATACATGGTGCATATACCTACCAAACTAACATTTTTAACAAATTTTGTCTGTTTGAGCTAATCTGGAACAGCTGGACCGAATTTGACGGAACTTTCACTGGCAGATTGCAGATGTCATAAGGAGTAACTTAGGCTACTTTTATTTTACTTTTTTTGTTAAATTCCATGCGGACGAAGTAGCGGGCACAACTCGTTACAAGTAAAAACAGACTTGAAAATAATGCAAATTTAAGGCTTAAGTATATGGTTTTCTCACGGATACACTGGACCAAATAAAAAAAGAATCATCCAAATTGTTTCACCCAGTCAAAAGTTCCGAGGTAACAAACATAAAAAAATACAGTCGAATTGAGAAGCTCCTATTTTTTTGGAGTCTGTTAAAAAAGAATTACCCACACACAGCATAGGAAATAAAATAAGAGCTTGTTGACACTGACCTAAAGGTAATGTCCAAGTGTTTGTGGTGCAGGCAGTGCGAGAGCGGGATGCTGTAGGTGTAGTTGTGCACGGCGCGCGCGCACACCCGCTCCGAGAACAGGGAGCCGTTCGTCATCGACTTGCTCACTATACCGATCTTCATTGTGTCGCAATCTGCGCAACACATACAAAAGTTTAAAAAAATCGCTTGTCTGTAAAGTCCGTTTACGGAAGATAATTTTACGTGATAACGCCATAAGAAAATAAGTAGAAATAAACACAAAAACACAAAACACGTTGTCGCGTATTCAACATTTGTTATAAACAGTAGCAGCACTATTTTAACTCCTAGCTCTGACGTCACGCTCTGATGTCATCAGAACGGGTAACTTTCCGTGCGCGCTATCAATTTATAAGACGTTATCATGTCAAAAAGTTGTTGAGTTACTTTCGTCCCTTGGGGCCATCCATAAATTACTTCACACGTTAAGGGGGGGAGGGGGTCAAATGTCAAATTGTGTGACAAGTATCGAAAATTTTGTAACGTCACAGTAAAACTAAAATACTAAAAGGGTTCCACAAATGTGACCACCTGTTACAATTTTATTTAAGGTCCGTGTTTATCTTTTTGATTTCTAGAGTACTTAATCCAGTAATCTTCTGAAAAGCTTAACTGGTTAAAATGAGACTTTTACGAGATAACAGAGTGTGGAGGTTTTGCCATAAAATAGGAGACATTTTCGTCCGCATTCATTTCTTTATAACGCGTCCAAAAACCATCACCACCTTACCTTGTACACTGCTCTCATCGGAGTGGTCAGTGAGGGTCATTTCTTCGGAGCTACTCCTCAACAAGGGCTCGTGAGGATCCCGAACTTCCCTTTTCAACCTAATCCCGCTCTCAGTAACATTCCCCTTCGCCGGATCCAGCAGATTCGACACAGGGTCAATGATCAACTCCTGTGGTTTTAGAGAGTCTTGGTCCACCTTCGAAGGCTCTGAGGTATTCTTCTCCGGGATCACAGGTATCATTGGTTTCTCCTTGGGCATGGACTCCAGGGATCTTGAGAAGGTTTCGTTGATGTCTTTGTCAAGTTGACGTTCTAATGGCTCTTGGTTTTCGAAGGTTTGCGGTGGATCCAGACCACATGATGTCTGAAATGGTTGACACGGGAAGTAATAAAAAATGCAACCTGTCGTAAATCTTGATTTAGATTTACAATGTATTTTGAAGTTCGAAGTTTACGCATGATGTGTGATAACTTAGTGTCAGGAGCGTCTCCATTTCATAGAAAATATAAAAGGAACAGGACTTTTGTTTAAATACTTTACACTCTTCAATTGTCTACTAACCCCATCATTTATATACATCCTAAGCTGGATCATGCAGTAATTACAAGCCTTGTTCAGCCAAACTTAGAGACATTGCAGAGGTATAAATAAGCAAAATAAATTAATCAAAACATCGTTACACATTGAGTAGGCAAACCGTTTGGTTAACTGATGATACATTATGTCGCTATTACAAAAACATACAAACAGAAACTCACTCTGACCAAAGCAGCCACCAACCATATGGAGACTAGCTTTCCAAAGTCCTTAAATAGCAGCATGTAAAAATGTACATAGCGAATATGTAATATATGCTGAGCTGGATATTAGTGATGAAATGTAATTATTATATTTATTAGTTAATTAATTAATACGAATAATCGCAATACTAAGAGTCATTTAAATGAATAATGTATCAAATGACCCTTAGTTCCTCTATAAAAAATGTCCCGGCTCCAGCCATCTTGAAAACAACGAATAATTAAAGGTCGTCCAACTGAACGCTTGTTCAATCATTACTTCTTGAATACGCCAATATTTATTTATTTATTTGTTCACAAACACATCTATAACAGGACAACCCAATACAATAGAGTGGCCATATAAATATGGATGAACGCACCTGGCAATCCGCATCCAGTTCGTTATCAGCGTTGGCCGCGAAGGTGCAGCCGCCCCCGACCAGCTCGGCCACCCTGGACGCGACGACGGCTTGCGCGAGCGACAACGACGGTTGCTCCATTGCTGAACCAAGTTTGGAACATGTTTAGTATTGACAGCCTCTTGATTGTTAATAATAATACAAATACATTTTTATTTCCGAGCTAGTCTGTAGATGGGCGGCAGCGGAAGGTGGTGCTGCATGCTCGTTTGCTACCTTAATTCCATAAAAAAAGTAAAGATACCAACTCACCATGTGCCTTTACATAATTCTTGGATGGATGGACGGTCGTGGTGGCGTGCGACGAGGGGTCCGGCGCTGTTGTGGCGTACTCTGGAGTCGTTTTACCTTTGTCTGTGGAAAAAATACGGTCATTCATGTCGTCGAGATCTCCGGCCGGGCAAGACGACATGCTCGAGAGATGGTGATGCCCCGAGCCCCCGACTGACGAGTTGTCGGAATCTCGGAACTTTTATATATGCGAGCGGTGTAGAAAACTTCGATAGCGTGATTCAGGCTTTGTGACGTCACCGTGTGACGTGTTTGCAATATCGCCACGTCAGTTTTGTTTAAATAAAATTGAGGTAGTAATTAGAATGATGATGATAATTTCAATAAAGTTGTAAATTCGCACTAATCGGTATTTGGAAAGAAGTTTTGTAGATTTTAAACTACTTTTTGTCAAAACTTATATTGAAATTGAAATAATTTTATACTTCTCGTTCTCTTTTTGTTGAGTGTCAATTTTGTTGTAGTTAAATTTGTAATTGTTATTAAAAGTTTCTTATGATTATTTTCTATTTCTCACCTTTACTAGATTTTTTCGCGGCAACAGATTTTAGATTCTGAAAAGATAAAGTTATGAAAATTATATTTTATTAGGTACATTTTGTTAATAATATTATTGATTACATTCACATCATTGTGTTCTTGTCACTGTTCATTTAACTTTCTATGTCTACCTTCTTATTTTTTCTAATTGTACCGCCTTAAACCATTCTTTGCACATCCAGAAGGTCGACTGTTAGAGAATGCTATTTATTTTGGGGTTCAATAAAGATTAACTATCCAAGTTCCTACCTGTATCTGGTTCTGATCCGGTGGCGGTCTATGCGTGGGCACACTATTCACGTTAAACTTCCCATAGTGCGGGTAGTTTGAAAACTTCTCGTGCATCCGAATCTCTTTCATTGAGATCAACTCCTGGTGCTCGCGGAAGTATAGCGCCGACATCACCACTAGGCTGGATGAGCAGAGGAAAGAATAATTTCAAACTAGTTTTACGTATAAAAATATAGTTAAAATTGCCTTATTTTGATAAGTTGAATAATAACAGTTGTTGTTTTTCGGAAATTCGATAGTACTACAATTATGAGTTTAATTACCTACTGTTCGTTGCAAATGACACCTGGTCTATTACAAAGGGCAAAATTGATTTGGGATATTTTTCCGGAATTTTTACGAATAAATCGAATTAAATTACGCATAACAAATTCAATCAAAACCAAATCTACTGTACTTAATAACCACGAATAACTTAGTACAGTGAAACTTGGTTAAGTGGGACCTGGATAAGTGAGAAACCTCTATAACTGGAACTCCTGCTGAGGTCCCAACACTTTGGCACTGAATTACCTCTGTTAGTGGGACGAGGTAAACCTCTATATCTGGGATTTGTTCTTTCGATTTATCATCATAGTTACCTCTATAACTGAGACAGCGAGTAAATTTTATATGCATAAACCTCTGTAACTGAGATAACATTGTTTGTTTACTCATTCTTATTCTACCCACAAATTCCACACGTAATTCCAAGTACGTAAGTACAAATTTTGAGCTTCAATTACCTTCAGTTTTAGTTTCGCTTTACTATCATACAGATGTTTATTTGAAAAATGTCAAAACGAAAGCTACAATCGTTATCATTACGTGAAAAACTGAAGTTAATATCCGTTTATGAAAGTGGGAAGACACGCGAAGAAGTTAACATTTGTATGATTACCTTTAAGTACATACTATATTTTTATTATTAAAACTCATTTACATACATAACACGTTATTTTATTTAATGATCGCGACTGTATAACTGAAATAACCTGTATTCTCACCTCTATTAATGGAACCCTCTGTAAATGAGACAGATATTTATTTATACCTGTATATCTGAGACACTGGGTAAGTGGAATACCTCTATAAGTGAAACGACATTGCAGGTCCCTTGATGTCTCACTTAACCAGGTTTCACTGTATATATAATTTTCAAGATAAAAACTTCATATCATATTATTATGTCCAGCGTAAAATGATTATTTAATTATTTACTCACCATACAGCCATTATGAATATCAAAATAGTTATCACGATTTGCAGAAACTTATTGGAAATCAGTTCGCTACTAGCGTCGCCATACTTATATTTCCTCCGACAACAAAAAGGTAATTTACTGCCATAGCCAAAACTGTCATCATCTTTCAACCACAGACAAGAATCCTTCTTCTTCGATATGGTGCTGAAGTTTTCCTCAGGCAAATGTTGTACTGGATTCGATTCTAACGTACTGACGTAAGTCGGAAAACTGCTTTCCTGATTATCAACCTTTTCAGTTTTATTTGAATGGTATCGAACGCAAGTTTTGTTATAATTGTAGTACTTCCCATATTTAGAGTAGTTCCCGTGACAGTTTTTGCATTGTTTTCGCGTGTACTTCGGGGAATTGTGGCTTAGTTTGTGGCAACACTCGTGCCGTTTAATATTCCGGGCGATATCTCTGATCTGGTCTATTGAAATGTTGCCGTCGCTGTACAAAGACTTTGATGAGTTAGATACGCCTGAAAAACGGGAGTCTGAAACAAAACAATAAAAAAAATTGTCACCCTCGCTTCGTACAACCCACACTTTTAAGTACACGTGCGCGAAACTTTAAATAATTATGTTTTGGGGGGCGTCCATTACTTACGTGAGGCATTTAGGGGAGCTGTGGTCAAGAAGAATCTCACACTATCTCATTTGAGGGAGAGTGGGGGGTCTCAGCAAATATTAGGTAATTGTTTTCAGCAAGAAATTTCGAGGAAACTGGGTTAAGTAAAACATGTTTTCCACTGAAATAAAGCTAATCCTACGCAATGATGTTTTTCTAAATCCAATGCTATTAAGCACTGATTAACTATTTCATCAGTAATATATTGTGGAAGACCTCACCATTGCTCACACTGGACCGACTGCTGTCTCTTCTCTGGAGGATGCTCATCTTGCAAAGTTTCTTGTTGATCCTCTCGAGCTGATCGATCCTCGACTCCAGGTTGCCCGTCACCTTGCACAGCTCCTTCACCGCGCCGAGGTTCTCCATGAAGATACGGTCCTGGTTACGAGATATGATGAAGGTGGAAATTAACATGGATTCAGTTGATGTTACGGGTACGCGTATTTAGAAATAGTACCTTGCTTTGCTTCGGGTAACCTATACCTTATTTAATATGCACACTCGAAAGAATTGCGTTTAACAATTTAAACGAAAGAATTGCGTTTAACAATTTAAACGAAAGAATTGCGTTTAACAATTTAAACGAAAGAATTGCGTTTAACAATTTAAACGAAAGAATTGCGTTTAACAATTTAAACGAAAGAATTGCGTTTAACAATTTAAACGAAAGAATTGCGTTTAACAATTTAAACGAAAGAATTGCGTTTAACAATTTAAACGCAATCTTTAAATTAACATATCGTTTTTATGTGTGAACTGATAGAAATAAAACATATAAATAATAAATATTGCAGAAATTTTACTACTATCATGAAAAAGACCCAATCATAATCTTAAAAATAATCGTAATAGAATCTACTACGTTAAAAAAACTTTCATGCAGAGACAACGATCAGTTACAATTTTATTTTATATGTATAGATACTCACCTTATTAACAACTAAGAACTTCTGGATCGTATCGCCATTGGGCAGTGTGACGTCACCGGCCTCTTTCACCGCCTCGGGAATCACTCGCCTGACTTCCTGAGCTATCACGCCGGTGTCGCACTGAGGAGTGGAGGAGGATGGGTCGAAGCCCAGTAGACCGGAGTGTTCCGCGAACGATGGGTCATAGTTGAACCTAAAGTGAAAGAAAGAATTAAAAAATCCGTAGAAAACTCTTATGAACCTCAGTCTCTTATTGAGTAGACCACATAATAAAATTATGAGTTATGTTATAATGACGGCTACTTCGTTCTTATATTGAAGTTATTTTAGTAGAAGATAGTGTATTCAGTAATAGACTTTAACAATTTTTAATAGACTCTTGAAAGACGGTCCTTATAATCCAATTAATTCCTTAATAAAATCAATCTGAAAAGAACACAATAGACCTTACTAAAGTATTGGTATTTTCGAGTAGACCAAAGTATATTTAATAAGCTCAATAGACTTACTTCACAACTCGAATACTTTGAACATTTTTCAGTTGCTGTGCGGTATCTAGCTCCTCGATATTATGTTTCGCTCGAGCATCGGATGGATGTACTATGTGACCCATTACTTTGAGGTTACCTGGAATCAAAAAATATTACGTATGACTTTGAAAGAACTTGGGTATCCCGCTCCGTATCACTTCTTTTATTAGGGATCCTAAAACTTATCTGGCAAAATTCTTTTTAAGAACTTTCTTTCACATTAATGTTTTTGATGGAATAAATGTTAACGTCAATAAACCTATAATTATATCAAGAAAAGCTCTTACTGAATAGAAAAGAGTTGGCTCGTGGAATTTCTAAACCTTTTGATATGACATCGAATACGGCCAGCCAAAATCCATCTGAAGAGATGAAGGTAGCCGATTTAGAACAAAGTAACTCACCATTAATAACACAGGACTCGTCCGGTCTGTCCGTGTTGATACCGACGCGTCCGTTGAAGTGGACGCTGTTCTCAGACACCCCGCGTTGCCACCAGTTCTCTGTGCAGTCTGATTCGAACTGGCCCGGATTCGAAGCCTGTCGATCAGATCAGAAAAACGAAGGTTTTAGAACTGTGAGATTGCAAAAATGAATGTTCAGGTATTTTACAAGACCTGAACCATACTCCAATATACTGGGTGATTTTCATTTCACTTGACATACTCGAGAACATGAAAGAACATGTCATCAAGAAGCTTCCAAATTGATATTAGGTTGTCATAGCCCTGATCATTCCAGAATACTGTGAACTCGTGAAATCTTTCTCCTTATGTCTCTTCTGTCTCATTGGACGTAAACAGGAAGGGATCTCGTTCCCCCGTCCATCTCCTAATCTCGTCTCCTCCATTCCCCCGCTATATCCACTCACCCTAACAATAATCCTGTCACTGGCGTGCGCGGCGATCATGAAGTCGCTGTGCGCGGTGTGCGCTCGCAGCGCGACCACCAGCTGGAAGTGGCGCTGGTCGGGGTTGGGGCGGCCCTTCTTCCTCATGTTGTTGTTCGTCGTCTCCGCGAAGTGGAGTCGACCGACTGTCACCTTGGCTCCCTCGCGACGGAGTTCCACTCTGGAAGGGGATGTAGAATGTGAAAAAGAGAGAAAACACCTACGCCTCCTCGCCGGTAGTATAAACAGCGATCAACTATTAATATATGCATCTCTTTTGTTTACACGGAATGTATATCTTATTGTACCTTTCTTGGGCGACAAAATAGGCGAAAGTTACTCGCTTATGTACTTACCTACTCACCGGTGGTGGGGTGGAAATAAACTCGAAAACTATTGAGGACACCCCAATAAAGTGTATACAAAGTATACAGTGCTTGTATATTAAGATACAAAATACAATAAAGCAATTGCAATTTTATTTATAAAAGCAATTTTTTAACTATTCTAAATCTTATAGCAAGTATAAACTATTATAATTCTAATAGCAAGAATTTAACATACGAATTCATTTACTAGTATTGGTGATTGGTTTCGTTGGCTGTTGACCGTTATAGATTAATTGGCCCTGTATCACCCGCGTTACTTAATATACAATATAATACCTACTGCATGGGAAAACAATCGATTTCATAACCTTCGTTACTTTCGCTAATTAAATTTAACATAAAACTTTATCAAATCAACCATGTTTATTTCATTATAGTTTTTATGTTATTTATACCTTTTTCTATCATTTTTTCAAGGTTACTTGTCCACATAAGTAATCATAAGTGACCCCCATTGTAGATCCTACTTAGTCTTTTTTAATTTTTTAATGTTTGTGACGATATTTAGCGGCAACAGTAACACGAATTACGTGACAATTTCAGCTGTCTGCCTGTTTCCGTTCATGGCATAGACCGATCTAGGGTCCTGTGTGTCACTGTTGGCTACGGAACCCTAATAATTTAAAATTTTATAGTTTAGTATTTAAATTTATAGTTAGGTATATATTTTGTCTACCCCGGTTGAGTATCGAATTCAAATCAACTCAACAGTCAAGGTTTGCATTATCTTGCCCTAGGTTCAGGGCTGACCAACAAGATATAAATGTTATCTATTTAAATCCGGGCAAGGTTAAAACATATTTGAACTTGAAACTATTCTTTATTAATTAATAATAGTGCTTGACTTAAGTCTAGAACCCATTCTGATAATAAGTTGCAATTTGAGGTATACTAACTTGATAAGAACCTTTATACATCTTTACCTATGCTTTCAGCTCAGGCGAACTACATCGATATTTTGGTAATGATATGGAACTCGAATCGAACGCAGCCGCGCTGTCTAAATTTCACACTGAACCTTAATGACCTTGAATAAAGTTGCAAAGATCCAGTCCACTTCACAGGATGATCAAACAATACATTTTATATCGTTCAAAATCACTTCGCCTAATCACTTCCAACACACGCGCGTTTTGTACAATATTCCGGTGAAAATACGCGTTTGTACCGCGGAACATTGTCGAGTTTTGTGTTAACTGTTGCGTGTCTTGATGGTAATGTTGGCGAAAGTGTGTGTTACGACTTACACCGTAAAGTTACGCTACATCATTAGTTCTAATTGATTACGCCAATTAAACTGGTATGGTGCACAGTTGGTATTACAAGGCAAGTCTAGCGTGAAGCGAATTGGTACCAGTTCGAGTGTACCAGCGACACTTATGAAATTACGGTCTGGAATGGTAACTTCAAACAACAATAGTAAATTACTAATTTTGATCAGTAAATACACGTCTCTTTTGACAAAGAACGAGAGGTAAAGCAGAACGATAGGGACTTTAAAAGAGCAGTTAATATTAAAATTGAAATTAAAACATGTATCTCTACACCTCACAATATTCACGAAGATTTGTGAGGTTGTCAATGTGAACACCACACTAACAGAGAAAACTCGAGCCAAGCCGTGAGACAATAATTATGATTAGTGATTATTAAAATAATGATGATGAAGATAAATTATGATAGCGAAAGAATAACAAAATGTACGTGTTATTGTGAGGGCAGTTCAATGCAAGAGTAGGTATAGCCTCGTTATTGTACAAAAATTAAACTCACGGCACTGGATGAAATGGCTTTTTCGTCCTATCCGATTGACTCTGTTCCACTCTGACTTCTTGACTCGGATCCTCAGCCTGCAACAAATAACGTTACACGTCATTATTTCTCAAAGATATTTGTATCAAGTTCGTTATATTTGTGTTTGTCCGTGTCACCCGTGACACAGGTAATCCTGGTGTTGGGACTACTAGTGATACACTCTTATGTGTGTGCAAACATAATTTTAAAATGTTCTCATGGTTTATGCCTAAATATATTGACATTATATCCTTATAATCGAAATTATACAACTACACACATGAGAAGATTACAGAAAATTCAGTAGCATCAAAAAGCTTAACATACAAAACTTACCTTAACCCCGTAGAAATGTAAGCAGAAGTTATTGATCTTCTTATACCCATCAGGGGCTTTCACGTAATGCGCATCTCCTTGCATGTGTATCTGGCAAGTGACCTGGAAGTGGTTCTTCTTTTGACACACAAAGGCCTCGTCAATTTGGGAGAAGTTAAACCCTTTGTCTGCACCAACCACATACGACGGGGAGGGTCTGAAAATGTATACGTAGATTATCTCAGAAGATTGGTGATGTGTAAGTAGAATTTTCAGAATCATGTAGTTTCTATATCAAAAAAGGCTTATTAAGTTTATATTTCTCTCACTTATGTTTTTAGGAGACGAGAGTTGACAAAATATTTAATAACTTTACAGCAAGGAGTGTCGCTGTCATGTGAAATGTCCCCGGCATTCTTTTTTAAGTCAAATAATTACATAAAAAACTTCTGGACTTCCTTAACGGCTGAAACTGTACACAAATATTTTAGCACTTACTCTGCCTTTCCTAAACAATACTTAAACCAAACATACTCACAATAATTTAAGGTTGCAGTCGTATAGAGAATGCCAAATTGGCTGTTGAAAAGCCGCGAATCTGATGCACTGAAGAGGAGCGTCATCTCCAGCCTCCGAGCCGTCTACTGATGGTGGTGGTCGGGCTATTACGCTTTCTGGAGACAAGGCCGCTGTGAAAAAATAATAGTTATAAAATGTGGGATTAGAGTGGAAAGTAAGGGACTTCGTTCAAAAGTCGAAGCCAACCTTCTCTGTACATTACGTTACCTGATAACAACATGAAGCTGCTAACACGTGGCTCATTAATGCCCAGTTAACTATCATTCACCTTATAAAAACTGTTTCTATCATAGCCGTACCAGCTAGAATTCAAGTAAGGGCAATTTCATCTTAATCTTTACAATAAGTGACATAATCACCTCTATTAATTATTAAAGAATATGCGGAGTGTCTATAAAAACGAAATGGATAAGTAGTTATTCGTTAATAATTATGGAATTCAATGTTTATGTAATTACCTGGTTCGCATTTTACTTGCGAATTGATATCTTGCGAGTGCTTTCGCTTCTTTCCACTCGGTTCTTGGAGATTCGTGTACACTGGCGTTAGCGTCTCATGCCCTATCGCAACGAGTTGAGGGTTTATCATCCCTTGCTCGAGTTCTGGCATATCCACCCTCATCTGATTGTACCTATTCTGGTAAATTGGGTCCAGCCCCAAATCATGTCTAACTGTCCTAATTCCAAGCTCGACAATATTAGGATCTTGGGGTAAGACGACAACATCGTTAAGGTTGTTCCTTAAAACTTCATGGTCTATGTTATCGGATTTTAGTTCCTCGTAGATGTAATCTCCGTTTTGTTGCAGGATTTCATGGGTTGGAATGTGGTCGTGGACGAGCATATAATCTGGACCCAACACGGTCTGGGACACAGCTATCGTGTGGGACACTTGGTTCTCTGACGGACTGTATGGATTCTCTGAGCCCGAGTCTGGTGGACTTTCTGGTAATTGATGGCCCCTGGGGAGGTGGAAAATATAAAGACTTTATTTTACTGTATAAAAAAATTTAAAAGATTTGCAAGATTTTATACAAGAATTGCCCGTTTAAAGGTATTAGATATCCTCGATATAACTACTCCGAGTACTACTCCGAGTAGAACTACTTACCCAATCCGGCGCGCGTCCAGCGGCTGCGGCGCGTAGCAGCTCTCGCCGACGGGGGCCATGAACGCTTCCAGCTCGTCTATCAGACCCGCGCCTGGAGCAATACAACCAACACCTTATTATCATAATCAGCAACACAGACTTACACTTTTACTTTACACTTTTTAGAGGCGACAATCTCAGTCCTCAAGGGTAGCAACACACCTGCGACCGAATTAGTACGAGACTTTTACTAACTATTAACAGGCCTAACTATCACTAACAGTCCCTGTCCCGGTCCTAATCAACTAAATCGGTCCTAAATTATTATTTTTAGAATTTTTGTTTGTCAGTCTGTATGTCTGTCCGTGCAGGACACAAAGTATTGAATGAAATTCGATGGTTTTAGCATTTGCATTGCTGGAGGTCTAACTTATAAACTGGTGCATGTTTCAATTGTTTCATATTAAGACACCGCTTAGAATCTGAGATAAGTACCTAATATATTATGTATGTTGCAGTAATATACGTCTGCCGGGTCAGCTAGTGTAAGAATAAATAAATAGTTTAAAAATCTAAAAACACGCTTTTATAATGCTAAGTGCCGAACAATAAGGACCATGCTATACAAATCGGTTGAGCCGTTTTCGATAGAGTAACAAACATACAAACACCAAAAATCAAAACAGTATTTCACCAGCTTGGTTTCCAACTTCCTCATGGTGGCACAATGTGGACGGAATTATAAAATCACTTCTATTTGTCTTCAACGATCACTTTTATATTTATTCTTCACTAGATTACTATCACTAGACTACTACTCCAAATAGATTTCCAAATCCAGTAGATAAATAAATGTATCCAATAGATAATCCAATAAATTTCCAAATTTAAAATACAACTATGGTCATAAAATTCGAATCCCTCAAGTAACGCACTAACGCGGACACAGTCAGTTCAGAACTGGTTCAACGTCTCACAATAGCTCCGAATAGTGAAATTTCTCTCGGTGCGTTATTCACTTCAATTACCTATTAAACAGTCATCTTCATCTAAATTTCAAATGATCACATCGAGGATTAATGCTGTCTCACCACCAGAGCTAAGCGGTTAACTCAAAAGATTAACTTAAAAAACAAAGTCTCAGACCACTTCGTGGGTCCAAATGTGCCTACAGTTACACGAATACATGAAACAACGCAAAGTCCCAAGACCAGAGAAATCAGAAAACATCTTTCATATATGTTTGTCCCGACTGGCAATCAAATCTGGGACCCCTAGTTCAGGAGGCAGGGTATAAAGTCTTCCTCGTTACGGACATTGACATTGAATTTCATTGCTGCTGAAATATGATATGTCCGACTCTGCGAGAGATCAAATCTACTTGTAAAACCTTTTAACGTTTATAACCTCTAGTTACATAAATTCTTTAAGTCAGTTTTTGACGTGACAACGTCTTATAATTCGGTGGCACGCATGAAAAAAAATGACTCATGCGTTACCGTAACGGCGTAGCAATCGGCCTTTGCGTTCGGCAGCGTTCGGCAGCGTCCGACATCCGTCTCTCTCCTACTTGCGATGCGTCTGCGTGGACAGCTGCTATACTATAGTACATTTATATGTTTTGATCGAGTATCAAGTGCAGTGAAAAGTGAATGTGGTGTCAATTGTTTATAGCAACGATAATTACAGCGATAAAGGTAATGATTCTTTCGATATTAATTATATATTCAGTGATATATTGTCGAATAGGTATTCGTGCTTTCATCATTAAAATGAATAGCATCAGTCCGCTAGTGCAGCGATTGTAGATTATGCTTTATTTGACATTGACAAATCTATTAAACAAATGAAATTAAAATTTTCTTTTGAAAAATGCTACCATTCCATCAGTATTTTCTTAAGACGTTGTCACGTTCAACTATCGTCAGTAAACCGACTTTACAGACAAGCAATTTTTTTAATTACCTATTCTATATTTTTCCATTAAATTTTAACCGCCGTGGTATTTTTAATTTTGCTTTTTATATTGTATAGATACCGATAATAGGTATCTTTTAGTTTGTTCTTGAATAGTTACCCTCTAACGATGGAACACAGCTATTACACTTTACAGAGATAGTAATTTTCACACAATCTTACACATGTTAACGTACGAAACAAGCTGAGCACTTATGTTAACGATTAGTGGTGACTGACCAGCGTGACGGTGGAAAATGACCAGCTGAAGTTACGTGAGCATTACAGCATCTCCAGTTACAAGTATGACATAGTTATCTTGTAGGAGTAGTACAATAGTGGATATAGCATTAGTAAGTAGTATCAGTAGAGTAGTGTATTGCTAGGTGTAGCATAGTGTAGTGCCCTATAGCCAGACTCAGGAACCTAATCATTTTGAAAAGAGTAGAGGTCTTGTTCCAAATAAAAGATAACATTACAAAAGAGAAGACATTAAAAGAGATCAGAAAAAATATGTAGCCGAAAAGAACAACCGATCAAATCTTGCAAATACTTCCACTTATCCAGTTAAGCAGCGATTTGGAATACTTGGAATCCTTACCATACCTTTGATAATAATGACACATATGGACTCCCTACCTGGGTAGCCTGTTATTCTACTAACAATAATTTTAATTATAAAAACATCACGAGAATAGCACACACGCCATTTTATGGATTCGTGACGCGCTCGGAAATTCCAATGCGCACAAAGGAAAATTTAGCAATTTTGCAGCAAAAAGGTAAAAAAAGTTAATTTTATCACAAGGATTTAATCTTGATAACTGATTAATGTTATAAAAGCAAATTATCTCCCATTGCAACACATGTGCACCACGTTTGCGCAAATATTTGAAGACATTTTCATGTTAGTTTGCTTTGTATCAATTTGTGGTCATCTTCAGGGCATGGTTTGCATAAATCAGGGGCACTTAATAACGAGATGGAACTTAAAAACAATTTTTATTTATTGATTGTTTTTTGTCTATATTATCTTTCTGGGCGTCATATTAAATCGTCAATAAACGACATTACAACAAACTTATTAGTTGTACTCCAGATTAAAAATACTCTTTTCCCGAAAAGAATAAAGAAGTTTCTTTGAGATTTCGGATGAATTTGTATATTGTATACTCACTAGTACAACGAATGAACTAATCGGCTGCTGTTGTGCGAACGAACGCTTTAATCACGATGATCCAATAAAGCTATTAACGTTTTAAAACTATTGTCTCAGATACTTGTAATTGTGTGATTATGTAAAACAATTTATGTTTTAAATACAACGCTGGACCATATAGACTACCCTGTGGGACCCCAAGAGTTTGCTGACATAATATTCAGTTACACAAGCCATATCGTACCGTATAGTTTTCAGGTGGTACTGAAATTGATAAAGTTCACTATCTATGGAACATTTAAAATCGAGCAGTTATTTTTTTATGTTTTTTTTAAATTTAATAATGAATACCGTTATTATGAGGGTTGGGTAACAGCTGCACCACCTGACGTAAACGTAAACGAAACATAACAATAAACATAAAAATAAATGCTAAGAGTTCTGTGTCTTGATAAAAGTAGTAGTATTTGTGATAAAATGTTTAACGTGAATAAAACGACCCTCAAACAATCATGACGACACAGTAAGTAAACAAATTGAATATCTCAACAAAGCCAATAATAATAATTATGTTTAACGGACTGTAACTTCGTTAAAGTTCCGGCAAAATATTACTTTGACCAATTTTGTGATGTTACGCCAAAAAATAGATAACATGATCTAGTATCTATAGTTAATAGTTAGAACAAATCTCTAACCGAAACATATTGTAAGAAATATTATTCTGTTGATTTTAGATTGTCAGTAATTAGCCACAACTTTGTAAACACTTTTTTATGGATATAAAATTGCAAACGACCTTGCAGCACCACCTTCTGCTGCCGCCCATGATAACTGTGACCGACCCAGGACAAAACTTAAATCGGGACTAGTATTATTACGGCAGAAGGTATTATTGAGAACGTTAGTTGGTCAGATCTTTAGTTGTAATGAGGACTGGGGCAGAGAATGTTAGTGATAGTTAGTTCACTTAATTATTGTTTGTAATAGTCTTTAGTTATAATTGTACTAGTAAGAGACACATTATAATTCGGTCATAGATGTAATGCGACCCTTGAGTACCTTTTACTGCGTACATACGTAATAATATATGCTCTGCGTACTGTGGGAATTGACCTCGATGGTGCAGAAGAGACCTAACGCCGATCGGTCTCTCTGGGTCCTTTATAATGGCGTATACGAGTTAAAATAGTAGAGACTTGATCTAGACTCAAGCCTGAATGAAGAACCAATGTCTGTCCCTGTCGAGGAATTTTCAGTCAACAACAAATATTTACACCGGTAAAGCACACCCCAAGAATTGGCAGATGTATTTCACGGATCAACAGCTAAAACAACAGGGGTAGAGGGCACTACCGTTTCACACGATAATGCTAACGAATTAGCAATATCGGGGGTGATAAACTGCTTGCTCAGTCAACCATGTGATTTGTCAATAATGAAAGCGATATTTTTGGGGTAACAAGCAGGTGGCAGTGAGGGAAAAAGAAAAGTACTTCGTGCGTTAAAAATATTTCTGGAACGTTCAAAAATAATGTTTTAGATTTATCAAAAGCATTAGTAATTGTAACGTTTTCAGGTGTATGAATAAAATATGATTTTCAATTTTGGAGGAATGAAAATTTCAAAGCTCTACGTAATTTTTCAGGATCAGCCATATATAACCCCACACGGTAGTATTATATTACTAAAAACATATTGTATTTTTAGACCACTCATGCTATTGTTTGTCGTAATGCTTATAGTCTCCGACTAATATTGTTTTTATAAGTAGACTACACCCATAACTCACATAAGACATGTAAGTATTAAATACCTACTCATAAGTCTTCTTAAGATCGTAATATTTATAAAGATTTTTTGACTTAATAAAGAAAATAAGCAAATAAACACAAACTTTTTGATTTTGCTCAACCCGTTTACCTAGAAAACTGTAAAAACTTAGTGTGAAGTATGAAACATTCCACTGATGTATTTACATAATAATGTGTTACAATGAATAGCTATAATAATAATCTTGCAATTAAAGTTAATTAGATAGCTAATTAAATTGCGCGTTCCGCGAATCATCATATACCAATAGGTATGTAGGTACGAGTTTCATTCCATATTATTGTTCATGTGTTACAGTTAGCTTAGGGCGCGTTCACATAGAACGTTCGTTTTACTGGATCCGTAGTACTGGATTCTGTGTGACATCGCTCATACACCTACACACGCTAATAACATATCCGTTTAAATGGATCCTGTAGAACGGATTGCTGTTTATTTTGTTGGATCGGTATTTTTTACTGGATCCGGAATACTGGATTCTGTGTGAAATCGCTCATACAACAACATACGCTAATAACATATCCGTTTAAACGGACCAGTAAAACGGACGTTCTATGTGAACGAGCCGTTACATGGAAATATTATTATCACAATAATATTGGAAAGTTTATCATTATCCTTTTCATCAAGGTATTTTTCTAGCACTACGAATGAATGAACGCGTTCAAATTAACAGGTTATTATTAGAAACACTTAAAACAATTTTCAGGATATTACGAATTCCCACTAGATAAGGAATAAAGAGTTTATGATTGTGTTTTCAAGTTTCCTTATTTCCGTAACTACAAGTATATTGGGGTAATTTCCAAATCAATGGAAAAATTGCCGCGAGCAGCTACAAATGAATGCACATTTCCTCTGCACAATCAAACTACATTATCTTATCAATACAACCAAATAATGTCCAAGTTTTGTTTGTAAGATGCAAATTAGTAAATGCTTTTAAATTTTTGCACACTTTTTGTTTGAAACAGCTGAATATTCTCGAAGTTTTAACAACACTTACAATGTATAAATATTATTTTCAGTGGATACCTACGGCGCGGAGTTTCCAAAAACACATTAAGAGATTATACTCAACTGAAAGATTTAATAAGATGACCCATGCGAATAGTACCTAATAATTTACGTACTAATAATCAATATTTATAAAACTTTTGCATTTTACTTTACTGTACCACTGACAGATAACGCACAACCGAAACTACTGAACGCAAGAAGCTGAAATTTGGCATGTACCTACATACATATATTATGTTCCTTGGAGAGTATTGGGGAGCACTAAGAGAGGATTTTTGGAAATTTCCTCCCTAAGGGAAGTAAAAAGGGGAATTGAAAATTTTATTTTTTCAGTGGATCCACTTGAAACTTTGTATTATGTTCCTCAAGTGACGCAAGCGACCACTAAGCAAGGATTTTTGGAAATTGGCGGGCGAAACCGCGGGGGAAAGCTAGTGAGTTATACAATAACAAACAAACAAACAAACAACACTGACTACTACTGACAAGTGACAGGCTGACTATCAATAGCAGTCTGTGCAGTGCAGGGTCCCAGTTCCCATACGTACTAATAACTGGCCAAAAACATTCATAACAATTGCTAACCGGACTAACCATCCTAGTCCTGATTTAAGTCTTGTTCCGGATCAGTCGCAGTTGTCGTAGGCAGCAGCGGAAGGTTGATGCTGCATGTTCGTTTGCTATCTTATCCATAAGAAAATATATTATTTCATTGATTTCTGTGATAGATGACGTTCTGCGTATTTTACCGTAGGTAATTGAAATGTAAACTATTTCGATAAATTAAATCTGGCTCTCTTCGCCATAGGCACAGCTAACGTTTGACGTCATTATACGTCAATGTAAAACGATCTGTTTGTTATCTGTGAAATTCCAAAAAGTGATTGTGGCAGCGAAGCGTACAATTTACGATTAAATCGTAACATTTATAAAACAAAGTCTCTCGACGCGTCTGTCTGTCTGTTCGCGATAAACTCAAGAAGTACTGAACGTATTTTCATGCGGTTTTCACCAATAGAAAGAGGGATTTATGAGGAAGGTTTAGGTATATAATTTATTAAAGTTAAGTTTAAATTGGTTGAAATATTACGATAACTGTTGCGAAAGTCAGAAAAATCAGGCCACTTGGAAGCTTTCAGCGAAAACGGTGGAATATTAATTTTATATAGGTCTACAACAAAGTCCGCGTTAGCCTATGCTTATCTTTTAAGGGTAGCTTACTACATACTTATATCCATTGTAAGTTTTAAAAAATGTTCACGTGCAAAGCCGTAATTAGAAAGCTATTTAGACGGATTTACCTAGTATTAATCCATATCGACTTAAATACGTTTGTCACCTAAAGGTTTTTAGGCACATAATAAGCCCTTACACCATGTACTTAATTTAAATAAATATCTCAGGGGTTATCGCGAAACTAACGGGCGTGAAAATAAATTAGATCGCAGGTCTAAAGGAACAGGTTTCCCGAAGCGAAGCGAGGGCGGGTTTACTAGTTGATAATATCATATGATGACAAAAGATTTATGTTAAGAGAATACCTACTGGGAAAGTTAGGTATATTTTCAGGATATTATGATTAAGCCTACAAGGGGGAGTTACGATGAATATAGCCACGAATATAGCCGATTTTAGTATAAGATTGGGGAGTCGGGGTTTTAAGTTTTAAACTTATGTCTTTTAGGTAAATAGGGAACAATACCTAACTTTGTGTCGAAAAGTTTGTCTACTACTAACTTTACTAGACTCATCCGGGAACAACATTCTATTGCGGAATGTTTTTAAAACAGATCGACGGTACCGATCGCTAATTGGTTATTCGTATGAATATATCGATTATAATTCAACCTTACATAATTGGGAATCGTTTTTAACACTTTAACACTTACCTTGGTTCCTCCCCTGTATTCTACCACTCCTGGCACTGTCTTGACTCCCAGCCTCCTCCATATGCCATGAATATTCCATCTTAGGTCTAAATCATACTTCAGTCCTTACGTAGCGTCCAAAACAAAACCACAGTGACACATTTCGAATAAAAAAAAATAAAGAATCCGTTGAACACTTTTTTTTGGTTTGAATTAAGAACGGATTTTTGAAGAGAAACCGGTTACAGATAATGTTCAATGAGATATTTGTTTTTATTAGGATAAATGCGGATTACTTAAACAGTTAGAACAGTTCTGTTAGTGCACTAATTAGTTATTTTCACTTTTGTTCACATTGCACAGTGAATTGTATTGGTCATCGAACCGTAGTTATGAGTCTTTGGTATTCTATTGATTGGATTTAAACATTGTTTTGTTCTTTATTTGAATTTTTTATTTAATGACTTTTATATTTCATACTTATTTAATTTTTTTGTACTGATTTGAATGTAAGTATTATAAAAAAAATATATTCGGCCAATAAACGTCCGTCAATAGTTTAAACTTGGAAGGCACTGACAATATACGTAACGTTGTTCCATTTCACCCTTGACGTGCGAAAGAGGTAGCCAATAGAGCATGAAATAAGTTAGAAAGAGACAACTACAGTTGTCTAACGGTTTTCATGAAATACAGTGGTGGTTTTCATTACTGGCCAATAGCGTGTTCAGGGATTTTCGTGACGAACTTTTCTTTAGGGGGCTGGACCGTTCCTAATTTGAATAAGGTGCAAAATTTTACCTGGAAAATATTTCAGCGTTTTCGGATAATTTAACTATACAGAGTTTGGCTTGACAACTATTTTAATGATTAGCGTGATTTGATTAGGAAGATTTTTTGTGTTATTCATTAACTTTGGCTACGTAAATAATACGTAAATAGGTACCTGATGGGAAGTTCTCACCGATGCTTGGCCGGCCGAGAAAGGAAGAGGGAAAAAATACTGGCTCCTAGCCGGAATACTAGCAAGTTTGGCGGATGATTAGCAAGAGGGTGGTAGACGGGTTTAAAACCCTACCAACGTGTTAAAGTACCTTGGGGATAAAAGTGGATGATTCTCTGAAAAGAGCGATCGGGCACCGTAACCTCGTCCGTTCCTTAGTGCACTACTAAAAGATCGGTTTGGACTCGGAGATTGGCGGAGCCCTTTACGATCCAGAGATCCTTCTAACCACGTGTGACATGGGGGAGGGGGAGAGGGGAGCTCTTAATCATGAAATGCACGTGATATATTTTATGGGCCCTAAGAGAGTGCGCGCACGGGGGACTTTTGTCGCCGTGACTGTTTCGTCGCTCTTATCAAGTCCTTGGATATGTATGGAGGTGCGCGCACGTTACGACGCGACAACTGGGTGACTTTTATGTACGCCGACCGGCGTCGGTGACAAAATTGTCACTCTCCGTTCACATTGACGAGCCGGACGGCGCAATGGTTAACGCTTTCATATCAAAAAAGTTTTGTCACTGTCGCCCTCGTGAGCCCACCCCACTTTAGAAACGCAACGCGACGAAGACAAAACTTCACGCAGACATACGAGTATGTCCTCCGTGCGCGCACTCTCTTATGGTTTGCGAAACATGAATCAGAAAAGAAAAAACCGACAATCGTACAAAAAGCTAATATCAAACGTTGAATACCCAAACAAGCGGGCTGAAGCGTGACGCACGTGCACTATTACCGGTGCAATCGAGCGTGGAGCGTAGGTTTCCGTCAGGTGCTGATCCGGCCGATGGTGTGTGACCGAGGGTGGGCTTCAGCTGTTTTGGTGAGTTTGATATTTTCATAGATAGACAGGTACGGGAACGCGGAAGTTTGTCCGGTATTGTCTACTCCAACTCTCCAATACAAGAGTATCAATTTATTACGTAACTGTAAAGGTCTATTTGTCAAATTACCAGTCTCTCTGTCCAATCCATGCTCCTCCTATTTATTATTGATTATAAGCGAATGCTTGACGACAATCGTACCTAATGGTAAGTGGCGACGTAGTCATGTTTGGAAAGAGCACTGTCCAATGTAACTTCTATCTTCGGAGAGTGGTGTAATGATGGAAGGATAAGGTAGCACCATGTTGATCTATTCCTCGGAGCACTCACCGCTATAAATTCAGTACACCATCCAATGTCTCCCGTAAGACTTAGGTGTTCTAACCTGTGAGAGACGCGTGGGTTGTTTACAATTCGTACTGCGCTCTTTTGTACGACGTCAAATAGGTTCAACTAGTATTGTGGCGCCCCTGCCCAGAGATAGGAACAGTAGAGCTCCATGTGAGGCTCCTGATCTATATAAAGCATCAGCAGGTGCCCCGCAGTGAAGTACTGTTTCGCTCGGTTCAGGAAGCCAAACTTTTTGGAGGCCAACTTGGCCTTAGCTTCCAAGCGACACCGATACTCCACATCCCTCGAGATGTAAAGTTTTCAACATTTGCCTCATGCAATTTGTCCCTTACAATTTACAATAAATGCTTCGATCAAACTGAAAATTATTATATTATGATCGCAATGCACCCTCGCCCTCGCACCGATTAGTAATTATCACGGTAAACGCGTAAACATTCGTATTAAAGGGGCGGAGGTCATCGTGGGTGCTCACCACTAATTGCTACCGTGGGATTTATTGTATGTCTACCATCAAACGCCAGGTGCAAGGTGGTAAACCGTGTAAGGTGGTTATCATGTTAAATGCTAAATGCTACCACGCTCATATCCTCGCACTACGATTTTCTGTATCGCGTGAGGCATGGACAGCACAAATGTTGGTGTCTTCGAAACGAGAGTGAATAGGCTTTATCATCCAAGACTACATCATTGTTTACCATCAGGTGGAAAATAACAAATTAACACCCACGTCCCGAGAATAAACATTTCCCTGTCACATAAATACCTGCCCAGGTCGGGATTCGAACCCTGGTCCCCTCGCTTCACAAGCAGGGTCACTATACTCACTACCAACTAGGCTACACATTAGCTGGTACAAATTTAACAATTTGTGCAGCAAAGGGTGGGCGAGTAATGAAACAACCCCCGATCATGCGGATGTCACGCATTACCGAGGGTCGTGTGACCAACCTGTATACATTAAATTAATTGTTGTAATCGTGTGTAATGAAAAGTGATAGAATAGTTGTTCAGAAATTACGAGTATAATTCCGGTTATGGACTCGAGTCGAATCCTGCACTAGAATTTTGGAGGAACTAGCAAAACTACCGAGAAATGTTTTACGTCAGAGAGCCACAAATAATGTGCTCCTCTCTAGTGTTTTGGTCGGCAACACATTGGTAGCTAGCCAGCCGGACTACCGCCCTCCACCAAGCCTACCTTCAGGATTAAACTGAATGGTACAAAGCCCAGCGACCTCTGAAAAGAGAAACCGGGCGCCATAACCTGGTCTGTTGTTCAGATGGGTGGACCACGAGCAGAAGAGATCATCTTGGACTCCAAAATGGCTGGAGCCCTTACACCTCGAAAAATACCAGCAGGTTCTCTACTTTTATCATCAAAATAATGTCTCCAGTTGTAATAATAATATCTCTATTTAACGACACTGTGGAGGCACACGACAGAATCTAAATCAATACTCATGACAACCAAGTTACTGGAGCCATGATCCGCCACGTCACGACATTCGGTTGCCGTGCGACCGTTGCCGTTGGTTCGATTCCCCGGCTGAACCTTCGTTTCATGAATAATGATTGGACATCTATAACCGCGACCATTAAAGGAATAAATCTAAACGCACCCTCTTTTCAATGTTGATACTTTGATAGGCGATTCGTGTTCACGCAAGTTGCCAGTGTTTTTTCCTTTTTTTGTTTCGTCGACAAAGGAGCCGAGGAGGCACTTTATGGTCGTCTGCATTGCCCATGGACATCACACCAAAGGCAGCATCATCCAAAAACAGCATCAGTACTGAGGTGTTGATACAGAAGCAAGAAAATACTGGTTCTCTAGTTTCCGCAACACGAAGAGACCAGTATCTTACCAGATCAGTACCAGACCAGACCTTAACAGTTTTACTTTCATACACATCAATCGATATATTGTAGTGCCGCACCCAAATTGATATTAGCATTACATCCTTTTCAAGGCTTACTGTTATATCAACGTACCTAATTTGTGTTTTGTGTAATGATATCGATAAAACATTACATAGCAACCTGTATATTAGAAATGGGCGGTCCCTCCCCACCGCTTGCTGACGCGGACCAATCCAAACGGAGATTAAATTAGCGTGCGCTGACTGCTGACGCGTCACTGGCTTGTAATGTCAAATTTGACGTATCTTCAACATCAAAACAATACTATACATCATGTTTTTCTAAGCATTCTTATAATGAAAAGTTAAAAACTTATTATTTTCAGGGGAAGTTTACTTGGAGATGATTTTAATATAGGTAGTAATAGGTTCTATCTGTATTGTGAATAGGAAAAAACTCCTTTGGAGCCTTCATCTTCCGGAACCAGTCAGCATAGGGGTTCATATTGAAAATCAGATCGGTAAAGCCGGTTTTATGTTACCAAATCACTCTCGTGACTTAAACCGCTAAACGTTCACAATTGGTTCTTATTTTATGCCGCCTTACACAGGGCCAGCCGTGATTGGCTAATTTCAATGTCAGTAAAAAACTACTAGGTACTACTGTCTACTAGGCCGCAGCCTAGTATTCATTACGCTATTTTTGATCGGTAGTTACACTTCTAGATATTATTTTTCGTTGAAAATAGTATTTATAAAATATTTCATGTGGAATAGTTACATTTAGGAAAAAAATATAAATACAAGTACCGAAACGAGCTATAAAGTAGTCAAAATAGCGTTGTGTTGTTGTCACAATGTTAAGAACAAATCTAACAAGTAAAAGGTGAGGTTCGTGTGGTGAATGAACGAAATGTCAAGGACTTCCGATGCCGTTTGAATAATAAAAGGCTTCTGCGACAAACTTGAATATTATCCAAGTTTAACTGTCTTTGTACCTTATTACTACTCTAAAGCTTTGTACACTTAGGGCCGATTTTTCAATCCTCAGATAAACAGAGGGATACACTATCTATCTGTTTATTCGACAGATAGCAAAATATTGCATTTTTCAATCGGCAGTTAAGCTTTATTCGGCGAATAACGCTCTTAACCGAAGAATAAATCTATCTGCCGCTTTGACGGCTAGATAAACGTCTATTCCATAGTTACGAGTATCGTTGACGTTTCTGAGGTTGTCAATCTAGTGTTTCTAATATTCTACAAAATTATGGATATTTTCGATACTATTGATGACGTGGCAATTGAAGAAGAGGCTTTAATATATGAATATTTAAATCCTGAGAGAAAAGAAAGAATTATTAGACCAAGTCCCGATCACTTTGCCATGTGGACTTCTGCAGTGTTGAAATTTACAGCACGTTCTCTCTTCTTTGATTCCATAATTAACAAATTACTTAGCCATTATTAAAACCGAAAAACACGGGTGAAACGAGAAATGAATGATCGTTTGATCGTAATTCGTAAATAGAGACAATAGAGATTATGTTTAAATGTCAATGTGTCAAATAAGCGAATGTCAAAACATTTTCTGTCTTCTTCTAATAGACTTAGAAATATATGCGTATCTCTCGCTCGTACAGGATTATCGTGAAGTTGGCGACTAAAACCCACAGATAACTATTGGCTTGATTTCTGGATATTGAAAAATGCAAAAATTTTATTCGTCCGATAAAACAGTCAGATAAGTTATTTGCTAGTTAGTTATTCGTGGGTTTATTCGATGATTGAAAAATCAGCCCTTAAACTTGTAAGTAGATTTGTTCTGTATTACAGTGACTTTACTGTCTTGTGAACTTCAGTGAGTGGCAAATAAAAAGTGTAGGTAACATTGCAGCCAGCGTTTTGGGTATAATGCCCCAATTAGAGTTTTTAGATATTAAATAGAATAGAATAGAAAATATTTATTTCGTCAGTTCTCACAACAAAAATACTATGACTAAATTAGGTACTACAACTAACTTAACTAATAATAATTAAAATGAATTGATGTTGCCGAAGATGACGAAACATGGTCACATTCAGCTTTAGTTGTGGCGTTATGTAGGTGCTATTTTTTGTAAATAGGTCTGTAGTAATTTTACTTTATGTATTGTTTTTGATGAATTGTAGGTTTCTTAATTTACATGTAACAAGGCAAATTATAAGAGATATGCTTAATTTATTGCTGAAAATACTAATCCGCCAGTCATGGATTCCATCATCAGAACTGGATAAAAAATAGGACCAAACAAGAAGTGTCACCCAGCCAAAAAGAACTCTCAAATCCACTAATAAAATATAGACTTCTCAGGTTAAAACATGACAAAAACAACCGCATTGACAACCTCCTCTTTTTTCAATTTGTTAAAAAAAATAACCACCCTGTACAAGTTTCGGGTTCAAGTCGCGTGCGGCGCTCACCGCGATCCGCATTAGTAAACTGCACATTCACACTGAAACGGTAAGGGGAGCGCTGGTACATAACACAGGTCGTTCGTACACATAACGACGACAAATGGAGAGATAACATTGTGACGGACTGTATTAAATCTTCCGGATTATAGTACCTTTGTTTAGTTCTGTAGTGCGTATAAGGGCTTACAGGATTTTTGGCGAGAAGCCTAATTGCAAGTACTTATCCTGTCGCCTAATACTTGCTACTTATTTCGAAATAAGAGAAGAAAGATACGTAGACAGGACACGACGAGTCATTTGGCATCTGACTCAGGGAAGAAGGTATTAGATAATAAAATTAATAATCTTTCATAAAAACTCTTACACTAGGGCTGAAGTTACCACGCACATATTAAAGAGATATGAAACACGCTTATGATTCAAGCGCGTCATCCATGTCGCGGGTGGCGTGGACAACACAAATTACACATCACTAACAATTACCCGAAAAGAAACATTTATCTGTGAAATAAATATCTGCCCTAGCCGAGGATCGAACCCGTTACCGTTCCATTCAAAGGCAGGGTCACTAACAACTAGGATAGGGCACGTAACATACTATATGTCTCACATACACGAATGTCTGCCCCATGGAAGTCGAATCCGATACCTCTCGCAAAACAAGCAGGCCGCAGTCATTACGAACAGAGATAGAGGATGATATGATACCATGGATGTTGGATAATACCATAACACATTATACTCAAACACATACAATAATACTAATAATATGTAATACAAATAATAAAAAATAATATAATAATAAACAAAAATAATAAATTCCATAACAATTGAACAAAGGCCTTGTTAAACTCCAACCTTAAACGCGACCACGATGACTTTGGACTTGGCCAAGCGAACAATACTCAATCACAGTTTAATAAGCAGTAATGCAGAAAAATATTTTTTTTAATCGTTACTTTACCTTGTCGTTAATTGTACTGAAGTCAAGCGTGCCCTGTGAGACCCTCGGAGTTATTAATTAATGTTTAAAAGAGATATCTCTTGCCGAGTGAAAATAACAGAATGATCGATTAAGTCCCATTGAACTAACATCGTTCATCCTAAATCGTGGGATAGTAATAGAAGCAAATAAAAAAGAACTGTGTGACTAAATTATAATTCAATTATATGTGTTAAATTTTATAAGTGCATCAGTTCACACTTTATTAAGTATGTAGCGTGCAGTTGATTTGTAGTACTAAAATATTAAAGATGATGAGTTCACCATAATGTTCTCAATGATGTGAGAAGTATACTAATCTGCATTTCGCCAGCTTGGTTTTGCCCCTCACACCATGAGACGTGAACCCAGTAATGGGACAGTTATGGGTTGCGATGATGATGAATTCTAAGTGTGGCCCCATTATGTTGTAGGTATTTGTTATTCTAAACAGCTATGTTTAATGATTTCAATTGGGTCAGTTATACGTCATATACAAAAATATTAAAATTTAAACCTGCTCAAACTAGAAAATTTCTGTTATTAATATACGTGCATAATATTGCGTGGTTTAAAAGTGAGGCAGTTCATTTATAATAGTTAAGTCAAAAAAGGAAGGAAAAAGGTTGAATGTAATTCTCACTTCCGACTATTCAATATTTTTTTTAACTTATAAGAAGATAGCAAATGAGTAATATAAAAAACAGGAAATCGAACAAAACAGAGAATTACAACTAAAGTCAATCCCACAGTCCTTACAAACTCAAACAGCATTGAAAAACTAATTACTCACTGAAGATATAAAAAATGAATGAAATCTTGGAATCTATGAACGGAACTAATCGATAACCTTTCACAGTCGGCTAAACGTCGTGACTTCGGAGTTTTAGTGGTCATCCACAAGTGTTATGGAACTCTATGGAATTCTTTACTTTAATTAATTCTCAGTAAATATGCCAGAGACTAAAAAAATGCATTTATGCAAGACGCAAAGCAACGCGTTGATATGTCAGTCAGTCAGTCAGTCAGCTTCTCCTTTATATAGATAGATTGAATACTCTGTTATTTTAATTGAATAGAAGTGTTAAGAGTCCTCAAACCTGGTATGAAAACTGTCAGTCAAGTACATCATTATTAGTCATGCAATATGATGAAGTAAGGATCAGGCCCCACAAGTTAACGGAAGAGCCGTGCCCTATAGGGACCGTTTACCATCAACAATCCTTACAACTACTTGTCTTCAAATAGTTGTGTCTTCAACACTTGAGCTAAAATATAATACCTGCAATTAAGCATGACAGAGACAGTAAATACAAAACAAATAAGCACAAAAGAGACAAACACAACAACAGGTACTAAACGTTGCCTAAGTCTTAACAATTAGAAATAGCTAGGTCTTTCCCACGGCTGAGAAAAATTCTAGCAAGACAATAGCCCTTACATGACTGTTGTATAACGTTACCACTAAACCTTATCACCTACGTATACAGTTCATTTTACAATGAATTTAATTCCGAATCAATTGAATGCAGTCACGGTTGTCCTACAAATCAATGGGTAGCTCGTATTACAACGGATTAGGGTTGATTATAAGCAGTTTGATTAACTCTGGATAACGCAGAGGTGATAATTCTGTGAACACCTGTGCAAATGGTATTTGTGACAAACAATCGGGGTCACAGCACTGAAGAAATAGTGTTTTCTGATTGTGAAGAACAAGTCTCTCAGTCAGCGTCGGATGTGATGTTCTACTATTGGTGATATGGATATAAATAATAGCTTGATCACAAGTCGGTTTTCGCGTAATTTCCCCCCCAGGTACGTATAAACTGTGGCAACTGTGGTAAACATGGATCATGGCAATGCGTTGGTAACGCCACTGGTGTTGTATGAGGTTCTTTGCCGGCTATTAACTTATGAAAGGCGTAGCGATAGGGCTTGAGGATGGACGGATTCCCTTACACTCCAAGGTCTTAGAAAGGTAAAATTTACCAGCAACCAAAAATTCTAACCATGTAATCCTCAGGAGAGAGGTCATCATTCCTTGGTCTCGTCCCAGTCTGTGATAATTATAACCGGTTCGCATTGACCCGTAGTCTGGATCTACAACCGGGTTTATCAGATATATTCTGGATCTACTATAAGCGGTATAACGAAAGTGACGCTAATAACAATAGTTACGGGACTTTACAAAATAGTGATTTATATCCGTGCTTTAAATAGGTATTACGTAACACATTAAAATATTTTTAAATAAATACATTTTTATAGAAAACCATTTAGTTAAGTATAACGTAAGTATATAATTATAATTATATTCTTTTATTTCTTTGCTTCAATTACTTAGTTTAGAAATAGTTTTCTAATTTTGTCTGTCATGTTTCAGTAATCAATTTTGTGAAATTATCCTCTCGACAAGCTTGCAACGTTGGTAGGTGTGTAAGTATTGTTGTATTGTAATTTGTATGTGTGTATGTTCGAGTCCAATCTTTCAAGCTGAATTAGAACTACTTCCTCTTACTCAACGGACTTGACATTTTATACTTATATTGATTTAATTCTGACGTCAATGCAATTTTTAAACAGGAATGACCGGATACTACCCTCAAGATTGGTTCCGGTGTTGACCGGACCGAACTCAACGGTTAACAGCACAGTGACTATAGTACGGCCGACGGTTCTAGGCTGGTCTGAAGTTAGGCTTTTGGATATTGTGCGCAGGTACAGTACTTTAGAGCGAGATAGCGACACAAACACTGAGCGCATGACTGAAACAAACAATGCCTATAGTGACACCCCGCGCGTCTTGCCACCATTTCGACCCTAAAATTGACTTCTGAAACGATCCGAACAAAGTTCAGACCGGCCTGGAACCGCCGGCCGTACTATAAATTTATTATTTTGGATTAATTCACAGCATTATACAAGCGCGTTTTAATTTTTCAAACTATTCATTTATTTATAATCTATTAAATTTAATACATAATAAGAATGAAAAAGTAATAAAATCTTACGATAACAACGGAAATGCCCTGTATCTTATTATCTGTTCGTAGAAGGAAGCAACTGCGCAAAATGATTATAATAGTTCCACCACGTGTAGACATTTAACATATTGATTTAAACATTGTAAAAGACCTAAAGTAATTTAATTTGTTTATAACGCGTGGTGGAAAACACGTTATTAAGTTATTGGAACGAAGTTCCTTATCGCGCGTTGTGAAAGGGGGCTAGACGGAAAAAATGCTTACGAAAAGTTGTCACGACACTTTTTGCTATAGTAAGCTATTGTAAGCCGTGCGGCGTGCGCATGTTTCATATTATTAGTATAACATATATAATAGTTATATATATATATGTATGTGTATTTATATACATAATCTAAATATTATATTTTTTTTTACAATTTCTTCACTAACCTTGACACCTCTCAAGTTTTTTTTACGAAGTAGTTTACCTATATACATTATACAATTTTTTTCACGACTCCGCCCGCGTTGCTTGGAGTCGTAAAACGACACAGTACTATTAATATTACTCTAGAGGAACGTATTTTCAGCATAAGAACTATACTATGTCCTTTCCAAGGTCCCCAACTACTTATCTCCATGTGAAATTTGAAATGACATTTGTGTTTGATAATAAAAGTGTGCAATGCTACTCTGCTACATGGAAGATCGTGGAAATTCCGTTCCGTTTACCTTTTTGGTGTACAGCGATAGCGTATTTTAAATACATTTTTCGTCACTATTCCGAAATAAAGAAAAAAAATTGATTTAAAATAAGTTAATATTGCTGCACTATTATAGGGATACTTGCCAGAAATACATTCCTAACTATCGATATCGATATTTTTAATGTACATACGTTACTATTCGTCCTAATTTATAACGATACATAGAGATCCGCTTTCTAGGGCTGAATCTTTGTTGTATGAATAAAGAAATAGGTGGAATTTTTATTGAATGAACGTTTCACGAATCGAATGGTGACTGATAGTTAATCGGCGAATCGTGTTTAGACAGAATGTTTTATCTAAAATAACGTTTTTTACCTACAAGTTCACTTACTTATTATTGGCTTCAACCCATTAATGGCCCACTACTGAGCACGGGTCTCCTCCTACCTGAGGAGGCCTAGAGCATACTCCAGCATGCTGCTTCAGTGTCGATTGCTGGAGAGTACTTATTTTTATTATATATTAGTTTATATTCGTTTATTTATATTAGTTTATATTAGTATATTACTTTATTTATTATTATATAAGTATTATTATCCGAACAAGTGAATTTCGGACAAAAATATCATACCCAATAAAATTTGGTTTGCTCTCTCAGAATACGACTGTAAGAATCTCTGCAAGCTTTAGGATATTTGGAGTTTCGTTTTGGCAAAGCATATATTAAGTGGCGATTTTACAACACCCGACATTGGCGCGTCTACCGAATTCACTCTTAATCTAATCTCTCTCGATACAATGAATCAAACGGGAGTAAGGTCTATTACGACATCGACAGCCCTCACCACTCGCATGTAGCACCGGATGACCGTATCAAAGATATTACCATTATTGTATTCCCATCCGAAGACGGACAAACGCGTCCCTTGACACACTTCACGGATTATTACACTATATACCAGCTAGTCCTGCTGAGTTATGCCATACATCTATTTAAATACGAATGATCGATCATAGAATTTATTACTGACATAGACACATCCCCACCTAACAGATTCAACAAAGATATTAAGGACTGTTTTGACAATGGAAGTATATTTTGTAAATATGACCTCCAATTGTTATGTTGAAAAGAAACAAAATCGCAAAAAGGTAACTCAAGGTCTATAAAGATGATTGACGGAGGGTAAAAAACAATATGGTACAATAATAAATACAACTGAGGAATCCTGGAGCGCGCCCCATTTTATTTTACACACAAGCAGCAGAACCACCTTTTGGTAAGTGGTTGCTGACACTCATGGATATCAGTAGTAACGCTTAAAGCATTATCTATACGGTATTAGATAAGAGAAATAGGGAAGAAAAAAGTTCAGCCTAGATTAGCAAAGGAATAATTCAAGTACCAGCAGTTTTAATACCACCTAAAGATCCTCACTAGATTAAACTATGTCGAACAATTTGGAATTTTAAAATTGAAACTTATGCACAATAATCGATTTCTTGTGTAATTCTTTCTTTGTGTTTTAATTTATCTGTGTCATATAGTTATAATTATAGTCATAATGTTTGTGTTGATAAGAGTGTTATACTAGAATCGTGATCATTGCATTGATTTATGTCAAGGTTAATTAACCATACAATGGATGAAACTAATTAATCTGAGTCTATTTCTATTAAAAAATAAATTGTTACCAGTGATATTTATAAATTAAATAATACACATTTTAAACGTTGGGACTATTGAATAAAGCCTATATTAAAGGCTTTAAACTAATCACCAAGAAAGTATTTCCTTTTTAATGGGTTATACCATTGAATATGCATTGAATATTTTTTAAAAGATGTGCCGAGGAGATTCTTTCGCCATTTCTTTTTCTCCTCAAAGATTTAAAAAATTCAATTTTTAAAGGCACCTTAGCGAAACGGTGGTAAATGGAAAAATTGACGTTCATAAGTGTATGCATCATACCTACATGTCCTAGTCCTCATACCTACTCACGAACTAACGTTCGGACACCGTTTGCTAACTGACTAACCATCCTAGTCCGATTTGAGTCTTATTCTATACCAGTCACCGTTATCATGGGCGGCAGCGGAAGTGTTGTGCTGCATGCTCGTTTGCTATCTTAATTTTATTAAAAATAAAATCATTTCATAAACTTCACCTTCACATCAAACTCCCTTAAAATACTTTTGAATACCCCATAGCCTAGTATATAGGTGAAGCTATTAGCGTTTATTTATTGATATATTTTATTTACTAGTTTTTTAACGTAAATAGAAACAATCTACAATTTATTAGAAAGCTTTATACGAAAACAATTGATTGAAAAGCTTCTGTAAAATCCATAAACTTATCCTTCGCACGAAAGGGCCATGCTTGATTCTCAAATCGATCATCTGACCTTCTATAGTAAAAATACGTGTACTCCGCCGGCGACCGGATGAGAACATTATCGCTATTGTATACCCATTAGGAGTGAGAAGGGAATTGAATGTGGGACCGTTGGCCGTCTTCCTCAACTATTACTGATTGTTGCTCAATATTAATGAAGACAGAACTGGCATCAATCGTCTGTGAACGTGAGTAAAGAGAATATTTATTCATGAGACTAGTTGTGTCAGTTATTTCGGATGTCTGATTTAGATCTCAAGTCTATTGTTAAAAAACCGGGTCCCAAAACAGTCAAATTAGTAAGGTTATTACCTCTCTCCGCTTAGTCATAACCCTCTTATTACTGGATAGTCACTATTGGCACTATTACCCGACCTTTTTTTTTCTTGGTCTAGGTGAGTATTCTTATTTTTGTGTGTTATCCATGGCGGCCATGACACAGGAAACTCTAGAGTGGGTCTTTGACTGTGTAACGTTAGAAAAAACCATCGTCATAACTATGTTATTTATACACAATTTATAATAGTGATAGGCTTTAAGTAGGTATTACACGTAAATGGACATTCCTTAGTCTTTGATATTCACAATTGCGTAATATTGGAGAAACTAAACCAAATATTTGTCGAGAAAGGACGGAGAACAGTAGAAAAGCACATTCGAATACAATAAAATCATTGGCCGAGAATGTTCTCGAGTTCATTTAAGTCTGGAAGTCAAAAGCCAGTTTTAGACGACCTTTTCTAGTCCACACTCAATTTTTATCCAATGAGTCACACACAAAGCACACTATACAAAGTGTATAGTGTGCTTTGTGTGTTGACTTGACTCTTCGTCTTTTTTTCTCGATCCACCATCTTTATCCCAACCTTGTCTAGTGTGTAATGAGCGTGATATCATTCTAGCAATTTCGTCTTTTAAACCAGGTTCTGCAGCTGGTTTGGACGGCATTTCTCCACAGCATCTGAAAGATCTGACTTCACCTTCATTAGGTGATGCGGCGAAACGCCTCTTAAGTTCCATTTTAAAAATTTCAAATTTTATGTTGTCAGGTAATGTTAATAATGAAATTACACCAATTTTATATGGAGCCCGCCTTATTGCGCTTACAAAAAAAGATGGCGGCGTACGGCCAATAGCTGTTGGTTGTACTTTTCGACGCCTCGTTTCGAAGATTTGTGCGCGTAAAATTTTGCCCAAATTGAAAAGCAAGTTTGAACCAGTTCAACTAGGGTTTGGTTCGAAAGGTGGATGTGAAGCAGCAGTACATGCATTACGCAGTTTTCTGACACAAGACCCAAATTTTGAAGTTTTGGTCAAAATTGATGTTAAAAATGCATTTAATTCTATAAAAAGAGACATCTTTCTTAGTGAAGTTTATAAAAATATTCCTGAAACTTACTCATATCTTTTAGACTGCTATCATCATCCTTCAAAATTAGTTTATAATAAAAACGAGATTAATTCATCAACTGGTTGTCAGCAAGGTGATCCTCTTGGTCCAGCAATTTTCAGTCTTGCGATTAACCCAATTATTCAAAATTTAAATTCAAAATTTAATGTTTGGTATTTAGATGATGGAACTTTAGCAGGTAAAGCTGATTCAGTTCTTTCAGATATATCCAAAATTATAAAGGAATTCAAAAGTATTGGATTGCAATTAAATTTTAATAAATGTGAAATATATGTTTCTTCGGACGTTAATAATGCTTCAGATATAATACAAAAATTTATGAATTTGGCACCAGAAATAAAAATTTTGAACAAATCTTCTCTTTACCTTCTAGGTTCTCCTATTTATGATGACGGTGTGATAAATTTTATTCGTAATTCGATTGTAAAGTTTTCTTCGTATTCAGACAGCCTTTTGAAAATAAACAACCATTTTTCTTTTATAATTTTGAAATATTGTCTTTTTTTACCTAAATTCGTTTATTTTTTAAGATGTTCTCAGTTTTGGAAATTTTCCAAACTTTTACTCGATGTCGATAATTTAATTAAAATTGAATTAGAAAAAATTCTAAATTTAAAATTTACAGATGATTCTTGGACTCAAGCATCATTACCTATTAGATATGGCGGTCTTGGTATTAGAAAAGTTTCTAACGTCGCTCTTTCAGCATTTTTGTCTTCAATCCATAGTACTTCAACACTTGTAGGTAATATTTTATGTCATAATGACCAAAACTACGGTGTTGCGTGCTTGGAGGATGGCATGAATGAATGGAAGACGGCTTCTCTAAATTTGCCATCAAAGTTACATTCGCAAAGAGCTTGGGATGACTTGCTTTGTAAACAAACTTTTAATTATTTATTAAATAATAATAATTCAGATGTCGATAAGGCCAGATTAAAAGCTGTGTCAAGTTGGGAGTCTGGTCAGTGGTTACACGCACTTCCATCTGCTTCCATTGGCACTCTTTTAGATCCTGAGACCTTACGATTATCTGCTGGTCTTCGTTTGGGTGTCAAGGTTTGCACGCCTCATATTTGCTCCTGTGGTGCAGATGTTGATGCATTAGGTCTCCACGGTCTCTCTTGTCGAAAAAGCGCGGGTCGTTTTTCCCGCCATGCCGCTTTGAACGACATTATTAGAAGGTCTCTTGTCACAATAAATATTCCATGCACTCTCGAGCCAAACGGAATATTTAGAAAAGATGGCAAGAGACCTGACGGTATGTCGATCGTGCCATGGACTATGGGACGGCCACTAGTTTGGGATGCTACCTGTGTAGATACACTGGCTCCGTCTCATATTCATGGTACCAAAATTAGAGCGGGTGCTGCGGCAGAGGCGGCAGAGAATAATAAGCATTTGAAATATGATAATATTTCAAATGCTTATTATTTTTTTAAAGCTTTTGGAGTGGAGACTCTTGGTCCGTGGGGTCCTGATGCTCATTATCTTTTCGGACAAATTAAAAATAAAATAAAACACAAAACTGGCGACTCCAGAGCTGGCAGTTTTCTCGCTCAGCGTATTAGCATTGCTATACAGAGAGGAAATGCTGCCAGCATCTTGGGTACTGCACCGCAGGGGCCCAGCTTTATAAATTTATTTTAATTTTAGTTTAAATTTTAGTCTAATTTATATGTTAATTATAAGTATTTATTATATTATTAGTATTATTATTTTTATTATTATTTAAGTTTTCATCAATTATATTTTCCACGGAATAAATAATTATGATTTTATTTACATTAATATAAAGTTTTAAATAGTCGATTTAAATGTTAGATCATTAATGGACCAGGCAAACGAATTTTTTATACAAAGTTAGGGACAGGTTTGACTTACTGCATACTCTTAGAAATCATAATTGGTACACATGTATAGACAGTGATATTTTAATATCTATTTTTAATTAGCTTTGTATTAATTTTGTAATGTCTTTTATATTTAGAATAAAAGAAATTCTTTTTTAGAAAGTTACACTGTTCTTGAGTTTATACTACACTCTTCGAGTTTAGTTCATTTGTTGTTTTACTTACTTTGCGAGGTATGTATGCACTTTGAAATTATCCACCACGAGATTAATTATTATTACTTTTTTAATACGCCCCATCTTAATACTTTTTGTAACATTTAAAAAATCATCTAAAGTGTTACGAACAAACTTTGTCTTAAGTTAAACAACACTAAGATTCCGGGCTCAGGAATATCTAAGGATATTTACCTCCATGATAACAAGCTACTTAATCTTCTTGGAAGAGATAATAGGATAATGACGTTGGTAGATACTGTTATTGTGCATCAAGACAATATTAGGATACTTTTTAAAGACACTTTGAGTGGATCCTGATTGGTATATGGACTGTCTCTTACATAATTGGTCGTTATTATTGAATTCCTAGTCTTGTTGGTATTATTACCCTGAGAATGAGATTATGAAAGTAAAAATGAAGTATGAACACATGGCTTCAACCCATTAATGGCCCACTACTGAGCACGGGTTTCTCCTCACATAAACGCATACTTACATCAAATCATCGAATCCTTCAAATTGTGTCGCTATCTCATGTTAGTTCGCAATAACCTTTTTTGAATAAAACATATTTTCATAATTATTATCATCAAAAAATTATAATTAGCAATAATTTAAATTGTAAATTACCTGCTCTTATAGAAAATAATGAGGTAATATTCGATGCGTGTGGATTTAAAAATCAGCTATAAATGTGAGTAATAAAACCTTAAAAATAATTTATTTTTACTATGACCTTAATTCAAGGCTTATTTTTAAATATTGATTTTCGTTTTTATTTTAGCCAACAACTGGTTTTTAAAAAGGGCTTATTAATTGCATAGTCGTATTCCTCGACCAGTCTGCCATTATGTGAAAATTATCATCTACTCGTATTAGTAATGACAATGTAATGTGCCTCGTCTGTGCATGTAAATGATGCGTAAATATCAGTTTGTGTACCTAGGTCAGTAACTTTTTATACTTTATTAACATCTGCTTAATGTTATAGAGGTAGTTATAATATACAATTTCATTCGCTTTTATATTTTAAAATTGTTAATTCGTCCCTTGTCATTGCTCGAGTGATCTTGTAATCCTAAACACGTTGAGCGATTGCCAACATATTCCACAGTTATATTATTATGTCCATTGACGCATTGATAGTTGGTGGCTCTAGAGAGCTAAGAGAACAACCAATTTCATGTAAAATTTGGTGATTCTAGCATATTAGACTTTAAGATATTTTCAAATAAACCCAAGCCCTTACGTTAGTGCCCGCTGAACGGTAAAATCTGAGGGAAAGTACTTTCAGGTGTTGATTTATTTTATGAAAATGAGCAATTTTATACCTGACATCCTGACAAATCACCTTCATACTCTGTTTAAATCTAAAGTCGTGGAAATAAAAATTACCTAAAGCAGTGGTTAATTAATTATGTACCTAAATAACAAAAACAGTCCCGCTGATTTTTTGCCAGTTTTTCCTCATAAAGTTCCAAGTATGTCTTTGACCGTCTTCGCTACAAAACAGCCGAAAACATTAACGATTTCATTAGGAGTAATGAATTTATTGGAACCATTTCATACTAAGTAAGCTCATGGATGCTAAGAACATTATCGTTCTTATTAAATAATAAAAACAATTAACATTACTGTTATACGTAATATAACATTTATAACATAACGACAACTTTAATAACAGATCAAGTTTTCTAGAAAGTCGTTTCTATTTCCTGTTGATCAGTAAAGGTTTCTGTCGCCATAAAATAATTATTTACCATGATTATATTATAATTACATCGATACAAGAACTTATCGTTTTATTATTAGTTTTTATGGTTGTCCTATTTCAGTGTACAGACTTCCGGAATTAAGTAATTACTAAACTTAGATTATAATTATAATTAATTAATTGAGTAATTACTTCTAAATTCAGAGTTACACAATCTATAAATTAAGCATTATCATTTTATTTAAACCAAGGAAACCTAACAAGCATTGCACATTTAAGGAATTATTTGTACGTTTTTAAATTGTTACAATTCCTTTGACTATCATCCCATCCATGGCTACAGGAAGGTTCAGGGTGTTCGCGACAGGGTATTGTTTCTCTCAAGATCTATCTCATGTCTCTTTCTGGAAGACTCTGGACTGGTATTAGCTTTAACAAGCGAAGCTCAAGAAGCGCTATAACAAGCGCTTGTTGATACCATAAACCATAAGGTCTTCCTGAAATCGTTATAATTTCGGCGAGCAACAATGAGGCAGGTGTTATGATATGAATGAATGTTTTGGAGAACATAGTTAATAAAAATCAAAAAGGCGCTAGGTATATTATGATATTATAAAGAATAAACAGAAAATTACGGAATTTTTGTATGGACAATTTATATTACATTACATAAAAATTTGTATATTACACACAGTAACTTTAAAAAAGTGGGATAATTAAAACAACAGGTTAAAAATAGTTTAGGTATATTGTTTTTGTATAATAAATGGTCGGTAAGTAGGTATATTCTTCAGGTTGGATAGCCCAGTTATGACGTCGCGCTTCTAACAGGTTTGAAGCTCCTATAAGAAAATAGATAGCTATGTATGCTGTCAACTAATTCACGCTGGAACAGCGTGGTGGTTCAAGAACTTTTACAAAGGAAAAATATCTTTATCCATCTAGGAATTGTACTCATAAGTAGCTATTTAAATATCTACCAGGCATCTATCTACATTGTCAAGCGAAATGTTTTTTGTGATCACTATAGATCATCAGGAAATAAAAAATATCTATCGACAACTCCGTCACATCACTAAACGTAAGGACGAACCAAAACCATTAAAATTAAAATGCTATAATTCTACTTATTTTAATTTCTAAACACTACAATATACTTACTCAGAGGGGATAGTTCCGAAATCATTAAATCCATTTTTCAATATAACACTCAGGCACACAAATACAAGTTTTTTTCACTTTAAATGGATGTTTCAACCTGTCACCCATTTCTCTAACACTTTAAAAGTACACAAACACATTTAGTACACAGAAACATTATAAAATTGATTGCTAAATCAACTAGTGTCACCGACTGCACATTTTCCGTGTTATATTTTGTATTCGATGCGATATGATCGTGCTACGTCTGTTTCATTCACCGAAATACCTAGTTCTCGAATGACAGACAACTGACAATACACACACAACTCTGTTATTCCTACACTCCGACACTTTAATAATTTCCTAAAAGCGTATAAATAACAGATGAATGTATTTTTTGTGGTTATACCTACACGAAGTTATCACGAATACGAATTCTTCGTCTACAACGCGCACGACATAAAAACACCAATACGTCACGGTAACAAACAGGTTTGTGTTTTTTTCTCTGCGCCGCAGACTCGAGTGGACCACGTGATCGATTTCCAGCACGTAGTTCCACGGTGTCTCCCTAGATGGCGTTACTTGTTGCGTTACGATATGAGACATTATTTAATTAGGTAAGTATTTATTTTTCGATCATTTAATTTTTTAAGTGTTTTAAATATTATTTTATAGATAACAGAAGAGCAGGAGAGCTTTCGTTGGACATAAGAATCTAGGTATATCTCTTATTATTAATGGGGCTTATACGACCGAGTACTTAGGTAGGTACTATTAAATTTTATTTAAATTACTTAAGTAATTTTTTTATACATCTACAGGGTTACTGGTAACTGGTGGTATTCCTGTTAGTAGGAATTTGATAAAGAGCCTAAAATACAACATTTTTGATATAGGAAATGTTTAAACCGAAATAAATCTTGCTAGATCTCAAGACAATTAATTACAAATTAATACCAGTTACTCTGTAGAGTATAAACGTAATTAATGCCATAAAACAATGCTCTCTTATATCCATTATTACACTAAATACTAAACATGAAATAACATTATTGGGTTAGAAAATATAAAAAACAAAACAGATCGAACATTTGAAATTGGAATTCTTAAATCCACATTCCATAGTATAGTCCGTTAGAAATTAGCGAGAAGGTAATTAAAACGCAGTCTTAATTTTCATTTCGTTAAACTAAGCGTAAAATATTTTACTGTGAATTCCTGCAGCATTCGTTTTATGTTCATAAACTATGCTAGTATTTTACGAGAGAATATATTTATGTTAACAGCTGGCTAACTATACAGGACATCCATCCATTACAGTAGCGGCACAAAATTAAGGCCCCTTTGACACATTAAAATAGTGACGTGAAAAATGTTAATTTAGTATCGAAAAAATATGGTCAAGTGCGAGTCGCATCGATACATTTTTGGAATAAAAATTTTAAGCACCCTTTTTAATTACATATTTGGAATGAGAATCGAATACTGAGTACCCCCTATTAATATCACAAGAGTCTTACGAATCACCTTATATTTAAGGTCTCCTCGGCTTTGAGCTCAGTAGTGCGCCTTGTTGGGTTGAGATGATTTATAGTATATTCATTTATGTAATTGACTTACTTACTTTATTAAAGGTGGCACTGTATTTTGTTAGTAAAAACGTGAAGGAATTTGTTCGCGGTACCATATACCTACTTTGTTTATATTATGATCCCGCATTAGTCCATAATATTTAAATATATATACTGTTTCAATATCCATGTAATTAATTAACTTTGGGTCCTAAGTTATACATTCGATAAATTTTATGACTTTTTGCACATCACTATTGACAATGAAGAACAGCAATTTGCTCCTTCAAATTTATGTAATAATTTATACGAAACTTGATGATCGGACAGACGTCAAGTAAACGTCATAGGGGCCTTCGATTTGTGCTGGTACTATAGAAGTCAAATTCTAGACTTAGGTTTCCCCTAATCGTTTTGAGACTTAGGAATCCGACGGTACTCACACTTTCTACAGGTCGTAATTTAACGTGAATACGAGTACCTAAGCGTAATAAGTAATACAAAGCAAAGTAGCTACTCTGGACTCGGGTCTCCTTCCATAATGTGAGGGGTAGGTATTAGACCACCTCGCTTGACAAATGCGCATCGGCAGTCTTTCAACATCTTGAGAGCATTATGGAGAACTCTCTGATGTGCACGGCAGGTTTCCTCACGATGTTTTCCTTCACCGAAGCAAGTGATAATTAATTTCTAATAAGCATATAATTTTTGAAAATTGGAGTTGCTTGCAGGATTCGAACCCAGGCCTCCCTGTTCGTGTTGAGGAGTCCAAAGTTTCAGCCTTTCGGCTATCACTGAAGGCTTCATATTTATTGTTTCTGAAAATTCGTCTTTTAAAGAGGTATAAAAATAAATTTTGTCCGGTTTGTTAGAAACTTGGAATGTTGGTGCAATCCTTATCTGAATCCATTGAATTATACAGAAGTTTTGTTTCATCCCTTAAAACGATAAATACTTAGATATTAAAAGAACAAAATTTAGGAGGGTAAATATTTTGTGAAAAAGGTTTTAAGAAGTCCAGACTCCAAGTACCTTTTCTTAAAATGTTTAATTCGTTTGAGATTTATAGGTAAACTATCATTGGGTAAACTCACGGTGGGTAAACTCATCAGACGTTCCAGTCAACCGTTGCTATGACTACGGCTAACAGTAAACAAAAAGTGAATCTCGTGTAAAAACGTCCACAAAAACGTGTTAAATTAAAACAGGAAAAGGTATGTACAAGTATTATTTTATTGTAAACAAAATATTTGATTTGATCATAAAAACATGCAATGTTTTCCGTATTTGGGTAAGTAGTAGCGCTGAAAACTTTGTACGCAAAGACCGCTTAGTCGCTTTCTTCTGAGCTGCCAAAGATCATCCAGGTACCACGAACTTAATTAGCTACTATCTTTACTTTTTAAAATCAACGATGAAATGAAATGGTTTAAAGCAGTAACTAATATATTTCGTTGATGGAACCGTTTTAAAAAAAATATAGTTCTTATTATTAGGTACTTACCTTTTAAATTATCCAGAGATAATGGATAGGTTTACTGAAAATGGTCGTGAATTGATCGATACCAGTCACCGCGCTGGGCTTTGATCGCTTGAAGTCTACACCCATAACATTGTAACTGATAACTTTATAGTTAACTTGTTACAGATCAAATAAAGACATTAAAAATGCCGGAGTTGATTGAGCAGATGTACTGCTCTCAGCAGATCGTCATACCACCCAAATTCCCGTACATCTTGAAGAGATACTGCAAAGGTGAGTAAGTTTGGAATGCCTTCATTGGAGAAAGATGATAATATCGTTGAGAACATGATTGTGAAAATATCATATTCCCAAAATTTTGAATTCATCGGTAATTTAATCAATTCAATTAAATGAAAGCAAGGATTTGACCAGCCAAATGTTTTTCAGCGGCCATAAAGACCCAGCCTTACGATCTTCTGCGCTGGTCATTCGAGTACTTTAAAGCTTTGGCTCAAAACCGCCCACCACCAGTGAAGCTCAGGCTGGAGTACCCCATCTACAGCACTGAAGGAGGACTCACCAGAGGATGCCTGAAGGTTCTTGCTCAGCAGGTAAATTCTTTTAGAAGATGAGAACAAATTTTAGAATTCAGAGTTATCCTTACAGGGTTTTACTTACGTATTGGGGTTGAATGGATTTCATACGTATTTCAGCCTTTAACGGACGTGGTTATAGCTCCAAATCCACCCTGTTGGAGATCCGTGAGGTCTATACCACCCAGAACAGTGTTTCTGGGTTTTTAACCCGCCTGGCTCCACCCTCCTGCTAAAATTAATCCATGTTTGATTTGTCCATGTCTGAGAGCCAGTAATTATACGAGTCCATACGTTGGCGATGTCTTTAATCTGACTGTTGGTTGGGGGTGACCGTGACAACTTGCTATGAAGTGGATCATGTGCTCTTTTTGCGTTAGTTTACATAAAAAGCATCACAACTGACCGATTTGAAACCCTACCATCTCTTTCAGCTTTCGAGCATGGCAGAAATACCACTTCAGACAGTGCGCGCAGCATGGCAGGGCTTCTGTCTGGACCAGCACGAATTGAGAAGAGTCTTGTGCCTCTGTCAGGTGTACACGAGAAGTGAAGTGGTTCCGTTCTTGCACTTTATCGCCGTCGCTGGCGGGTTATTGACTAAGGTTTGTTCAAGTCAGACACCCGCTATCTGCTCACGTGTAGGATTTTCCCTAGCCATTCAGCAAATTATACATGCTTGAATACGAAGAACAGCCACATTTTGGATTCTACATAATTACTAGTGGTCCCAGCGTACTTCGTACCGCTTTATAATTAAAAAATGTTTTAGTGATATATCGACAGCAACGCCACCTACCGGGTCCAATTGTGAATCTAAACCATTCTCGGATCCACCTGAAGACACACAAAAAATTTCAACCAAATCGGTCAAGCCGTTTAGGAGGAGTTCAGTCACATACACACGAACACAAGAAATATATATATTAAGATATGTTGCTTGTCGCTAGGCATGGACTTCAACATTCACGTAAAAATCTGTTTACAACTAATTTATCTGCTACTTTAAATTTGACGGATTTGTATTTCGGAAGTTTACCCCCAAGTCTCTTTTCCTCTAGAATTTAACCCACACAATGATACTGCTCTGCGAGACGCTGACGAAGGAGCCTGATGGGGGGTCAGCGGCCATCCCGGTCCAGGACTTTCTCACCATGTACAAGTTCCTTGCCTGGCTGGACGCTTCCAAAGACGTCAAGTACTACAACGGATTTAAAGAAGGTTTATTATGTTTTCTGTATCAGAGGGCTGATGGGATAGCGATTATAGGAGTTTGAAGTTTCTCTTAGTAGTGTAGAGTGTATATACGTATTGCAACGAAATGGACCGGAATAGAGTGGACTGGACCGGAGTAAAATGGAGAATATATAATATTAATTTTTGTCTGTTTGTTATTTTGTCTGTGCGCTAGTTCTTGCTAGCGCAGAAATGGCATAACCCAGCGGTTTTCGTTAATTTATTGTAGGTAATACGTTTGAGGTAATACCTATTATCTTCTATTTATAAATAAATATAATATGCCAGTTTCAAGAATCCAATCTTATTTTTTTTTTGTCTCGGCACTATGGCATAGGTAACCCAAAGCGAAACTAGGGCAAAAAAAGTGTAAAAGTTCTTCAAAAAAAGTGTAAAAAGAGTTCTCCTTCAGGTTCGGCGTTGCACTGGCGACTCCCCTGGTGTTGCTCGTGTCCAGGCGACGATGACCACTTACCATCAGGTGGCTCGTCTGCTTTTACGTCAGCCCTTCAACCTATAAAATAAAAGCCATTTACTTGGTACTAATATAATTTGCAGGGGAATCACCGCCTCCTGGTACAATAGAAGAGGAGACAGAGTCAATGAATTCCATTGCGGAGTCGTCAACGGAGGTATGGTCCTTATATCGCAATCATAGTTTAAATTTATTTCAGTTGCAGTTGCTAAAGTGGTCTAGTAGAAGGTATCTGTTCCTCTAAATGGCAAAGAAATTCCTTGGGACTTGAAATTTTGAGAGCGATGGGGTAGGGGAGTTTTACTTCCGAAAAGTGTTTGTAAAAACCAACTTCGAATAAAACTATACTTCGGATAAAGTTTCGTTATAACTTTACCTAGTAGCTAATCCACAAATGATGGATGGATAGATTAATTATTAAAAACGGCTGAAAGGAGGTGTTTTAAACTCGGCTTTGTTTAGATTATCTATTTATTTTATAATATCGACAACAACCAGTGATCACGAGCAGCGTTCATAACAATGCCATTTTCTTTTGGAAGAATGGTTAATAGAAATAATAAAAGCTCCCTTTCAGAATAACATCGACCTTATCCTCATCTGGCTTCTGCCAAGCAAGTCCAGCATAAACTTAACAAACATTTTGTCCTCTAGAACTCTTCAGACGAATTCTGGCCAGATTGTCGCGAATTTCGTGAGCTGACAGTAATAGACTCGACAGTTCCTCGCACGACCAGACTCAGTCTGAAGCTGAACATGCCAGTCCTGGGCAAGATAGAGAGGTCTCCGTCGATAGAAAGAGCTAGTCAAATCGAGAGGGAAAATTACATGAGAGAAAGAAAAGGTTATGTTGTATAATTGATACAAAAAACCGACTTCAAAAATTGTTCATCGACAAGAAATACGAGTAAAATGTGCTCATCATCTGCATAGTCAAAGTCATTAAATACGCATTATTAGGGTAGGGATAATTCAAAAACGACTTGCCAGATCCCATGACAGTCACCAACTTTCGAATATAAAAAGAATCATCAAAATCGGTAATACACCCAGTAAAAAGTTAGGTACAGTCAAATTGAGAACCTCCTCCTTTATGAAGTCGGTTAAAATGCGGATAATTTTATACTAAGTACTTGATAGTAATTTTTTTTTTTGAAAAGTATTCATAAAAAATTCGTAGAAAATTGTGTCAATGGATTCATTAATTTAGGTGTCATTTTCAGTAATAACTATTAGATTTCATTTAGTTTAGGAGATTATGTCGTATCATCCATTCATTTTAGAGTATAAAAACTGTTTGGGCTATAGATTTGGTTGATTAATATATTATAAGATCAGTATTATTACGAAAATTTCTTAAAATACTACCTTACCGAATATAGAAGGTTGTGTTTAATACTTGATTATAGTCCATTGAGGTAGGTAATTGTAGAAACTTTAAATTAATTTGACTACAAGATCCTACCTGTTTGGATTAAAGGTATTAAAGATATTTATTAATTTGCAGGAAGAGCGGTACCAAACGAAGAAGTAGAAGTTAGTTGACTATAATAACAGTTACTTATTTATTACAAAGAACCATATTAAAACCGTTTTAATTACGAAAACTTAACGATATGTCTGAAATTAAGTTTGAAGATGGTTACGTTTAATGCTTGTATTTATCATAGAAAATGAATTTTCAATAACGTAATTAAGTTTTCATATTATTATAAAAAGTAAATAAATATGCACTATGTGCGCATATTTTAAGTGAAACTTCTCAACGTTTGGATAGTTAAATTCACATTCTATTCACTTATTTTGATAAGCATTAAAGTTAAGTGAAGAATGACATACAATACTATGTAAATATATTGTGTAATATAATCTACGAAGTACCGCGTAAGGTGGAGAAAAAAACGTAACAGGTTCAACGCCCTAACTCGTGTGTCACGAACTTGAATTTTTACTCTCAGCGCGGCTAAAGAAGTTTCACTTCCAAAAATGAATACATTTTGAATTTAAAATCAACTCATTAACTCATATTGATATTTAATCGTAAAAATCATACTCAAATGCTTATCACACAACAAGAAAGTACTAAAACACTTAAAATTAGCAACCTTCAACAAGAGGGACCTGGTATCATGATCTGATACATTGTCCAGTAGAGTATACGGCGAGCAGGAGAGTTACCTCGGAGCTCAGGATCGATTAATCACTATACACGCCAGTTAGCTATTAAAAATATTTATTTAACAAACTAATTCTTGTTTTTTTCCTCTAGCAAAAACTCCGAGACATGAGTAATGCAAAATTGGCATCGCAGAATGTGACGAAAGAAGGTGAGTGTTACTATTTACTGTTGTATACAAGTATAACAGGATCGAATCCTGGTCATACAAGTACGTCAAAGTTATACGCATATTAGAAACTAGTGGACCCGCCCTCGCTTCGCTTCGGGAAACATGTCTAATGGGCTCCGTATATTAAATATTCATAGCTTACTTCCATGACATATACATTGAACGAAGAAACCACTGAAAGGGTTTATATTTTTGGTTTGTTCCTTGCTCTATACACCTTTTTTTGTTCTATACACCTTTTTCCACAAAACACGGCCTGCTAACAGCTATGAGGTACTATAATTGGAGTTATGGTGGGAAATAATATCCATAACCTAACCTAATTTCTACATTCTTTCATGGCGCAGATGAACCTAACAAAGAAGAAAAAGTAGAGAAAAAGAAAGAAGGAGTTAAAATAATAGTTCTAGACGAAGATGATAATGAAATACCTTACGAATTTTATGGTTACATTTACCGTTATACGTTATACGCTGTAGATTTGTAGTAGAGGTTAAATTAAGTCGTAGAAGTAGAATTATGAACCCACAAAATTTGCCAAGTACATGACGATTGACGACCCCGTAGCCTAGTTGGTCGTGACCCTGCCTGCGGGGCGAAGAGTCCCAGGTTTGATTCCCGTCCTTTCTCGGGTTAACAGCTCTTGGGTTGTGCACAAGCGGCAAGGGGGATCAAAAACTTTGTGACGTCTCATAGAAAATGTAAAATAATAAAAGACAAAAAAAAATTTACTATCGTTTAGCGTTCCTTTAATTGGTATTTTTCCTCTGTCAATTATATAAAACATCCGAAAATGTGTGTCACGTAGCTTATGGATGACCTCTTAAATGTTTGTTATCGTGTTTGTAATACGTCCAATCCATGCTGCCCTCTAAGATGCTGCCCTTAACACTCCTAATGCGAAGATTTCAATGAGTGTATTTAATTAAATTTTGCGTCAGAGTTGAATATCCCCATGCGTTGCATTAACATGCACGCCACCAATAGATACTATGTTAAAACTGACAGCTGACGGTCACAACGCACTTCTGTTATTGATTGTACCTGATAATATGTGATTGTTTTTCTTTAGACTAACGGCTTTTTAGGTATTAAAATTAACAGTAGTACAGTATTCTTAAACGTTCCATTAATTTTGATGTCGGTAGATACGTCGATATCGTTTGGTCATTCCGTCATTTCGCTAGGGTTGCCTCATAGTACATAATAATTCTGTAATAAAATTAATAAAATAAAATAACTGCATAATTATAGTCTAGGGGGGGGGGGGGGGGGTAACTTTCGTGTTTGTGACGCTAATCCTACGCTTAGTATGAGAACGCGTAAAGCAATTGAAATATCTTAATGTCTTCGCGTGTAATGTAAGGTAGTTTAGTTTAGATAGTAGATATTATCCAGTTGCCGGTAGGCACAGTCGAAACGAGATACAAAAAATGTAACGAAATTTAAAAACATGAAAATAATAGGTGAACCGGAACCGGTAATTGTCGAAGAAGAACTAGAGGAAGAATCTCCAGATGCTTTGGCGAAATCCACGACCATGGAAGAACAAGTAAAAGAGGACGAACAACAGCAAGAGTGGGACAGAATACAAGAGTTTGTCAATGAAGTAACTTCACTTCTATTATTTATTTGAATTTCTTTTGAAAAGAGGTTTATTCAATGTTGAATAATTCATTGTATCATGCGTTACCTTGCGGAATTCCATTATTAGAAACTGAAAATCGATCTACTTTGCAACAATCCGCGACGTATGATGGTGTATACTTTATGCAAACAGCCCTCTCACATAGGAACATGCATCGAAACAACGGAAATATACACCAACAACGTACCACCACCCAGGTGGTTGATGTTGAATTTAATGATCAAGGCTTAATGATAAGGATATTAATTATTCTGTAATGAATTAAAATTTTAATTCGAAACATTTGTTTCATATATCATTGTAATTAATGCATCTATGTAGTAAGCATCTTCATGCATCATCTCCGCCTGAAATGTTTACTCTTTACAGTTGTAACGATTTAATTATAATGTCTAATTGGTTGTAGTAATATAGTCTAGTCGACAAGTTGAAAATGGTACAAAATAGAGATACTGCTCTTAAAATTACGTGCGATAGCTCATTGGATCCGGAATGACGTCTAGAAAAATGTGCTAAAAGCGTGTATTAGCACATAAAAAATTGCAAAAGTTATAAACAATTAAAGATGAAAAAAAAATGGCATTTCGTTTTTTGCCAATATTTCATAAACTATTAATATTTAAGAAATTTAAAAAAAAGATTCTGAAAGGGGAGGAAATTTCCAATAAAAAACTCCTAACTCCCGGAACTCTATCTCCATTATTTATAATTTTAATTTAACGCTGAAAATAGGTCTGCGCGAGACATTTTTAGGATGCGCGCGTGGCGTCAAAAGCGAGTACGGCGCATTAATTAATTTATTTAAAGTATTAAATATTTTTTTTTTAGTTTGAAAAAATTATGGTGTGTTCTGAACACTATAAATAATTTATTCCCGTTGGAAATTTTGCTTAAAGTTAATTTTTCAACGAGTTAAACAATTGTTAACTAACGAAATTTTCTCGAACTATCGTCTTAATTATAAGTGAAAAAAAATGTTTAAATAATGGTCGTAAAAAATTTTCGCTTCGTAGAGCCTTTCTTACATACATACTTAACAACATCGTGCCATAAAAGTTAAAAAAATATTGATACTTTGTTTATAACAATTTTTTTACTTGAACAAAAACTTAAAAATCCAAGTAATGTTGCTAAAAATTTTTTTTTTTTATAAATCATCATATTATCGTTTTTTTATTAATACAAGATATTAATTGATTTGCAAAAAAAATTTTTCCCGGCATTTGTTGATAAATTTTTTATAAACAAATTGATTAAATCAATATTTTTAAAAAAAAAATTTTCACAACTTTATTACATTATAAATATTATGATTTAAAAAAAAAAAATTTCCTTAATAACAATTTTTAATTGTTTATAATCGTTTTTTTTATATTTCTATTGTTTAAATAATTAGTTAAGAAATTATTTTTTTTCTAAAAATCATAATTGACAGTCCTCTATAAAGCAACTAAAAAAAAAAATTTTTATCAACAATTCTATTGTTTATTAACTTACCAATTTGTTAAACAAATTTTCAACTTTTTTTTATTTTTTTTCTAAAACTTCTAAAATTAACAAAAACAACCATATATAACAAAGTATAGAAAAAATTTTTTTTCAATTTTTTATTGCACTTTTTCAAAAAAAATTTTTTCTATACTTTGTTATATATAGTTGTTTTTGTTAATTTTAGAAGTTTTAGAAAAAAAATAAAAAAAAGTTGTAAATTTGTTTATAACAAATTGGTAAGTTAATTAACAATAGAATTGTTGATAAAAAAATTTTTTTTTTTTGTTACTTAATAGAGGACTGTCAATTATGATTTTTAGAAAAAAAAAAATTTCTTAACTAATTATTTAAACAATAGAAATATAAAAAAAACGATTATAAACAATTAAAAATTGTTATTAAGGAATTTTTTTTTTTTTAAATCATAATATTTATAATGTAATAAAGTTGTGAAAATTTTTTTTTTAAAAATATTGATTTAATCAATTTGTTTATAAAAAATTTATCAAAAAATGCCGGGAAAAATTTTTTTTGCAAATCAATTAATATCTTGTATTAATAAAAAAACGATAATATGATGATTTATAAAAAAAAAAATTTTTAACAACATTACTTGGATTTTTAAGTTTTTGTTCAAGTAAAAAAATTGTTATAAACAAAGTATCAATATTTTTTTAACTTTTATGGCACGATGTTGTTAAGTATGTATGTAAGAAAGGCTCTACGAAGCGAAAATTTTTTACGACCATTATTTAAACATTTTTTTTCACTTATAATTAAGACGATAGTTCGAGAAAATTTCGTTAGTTAACAATTGTTTAACTCGTTGAAAAATTAACTTTAAGCAAAATTTCCAACGGGAATAAATTATTTATAGTGTTCAGAACACACCATAATTTTTTCAAATTAAAAAAAAAATATTTAATACTTTAAATAAATTAATTAATGCGCCGTACTCGCTTTTGACGCCACGCGCGCATCCTAAAAATGTCTCGCGCAGACCTATTTTCAGCGTTAAATTAAAATTATAAATAATGGAGATAGAGTTCCGGGAGTTAGGAGTTTCTTATTGGAAATTTCCTCCTCTTTCAGAATCTTTTTTTTAAATTTCTTAAATATTAATAGTTTATGAAATATTGGCAAAAAACGAAATACCATTTTTTTTTCATCTTTAATTGTTTATAACTTTTGCAATTTTTTATGTGCTAATACACGCTTTTAGCACATTTTTCTAGACGTCATTCCGGATCCAATGAGCTATCGCACGTAATTTTAAGAGCAGTATCTCTATTTTGTACCATTTTCAACTTGTCGACTAGACTAATATGGATCAACTCCAGATTGCTACAAAGCCTCCCTCTCCGTCCGTGTAACCGTGTACTTAATCCTAGGATTAAGGTTGTCAATGGCGGATTACAGAACTACTGTTGTCGTAATCTGTTGTGTATGTTGTTGTAATCGTAATATATTAGAATAAATATTTTTTATACTTAGCGTTACGAAAGATATTACCAATAAACCGTATTAAGAAGTAAGTCGTATTGTTATTAGGAGGGAAAGACCCGGAGTCTATTTTTGAGAGCTGTTAACATCGAAGAAGGACTTGATTTAAGGGTTAAACAAGTAGGGCCAACGTTACTTAAGAAACCTATAAATAGAATCGAGAATTTCAGTAATATTATTTTCAGATATTCGCAATTCATTCACTGTTATGAAATATAGGTACCTCATTTTAAAAACAAATTGAAATCTGAAGACCCCAAGCAAAACCCACATTAATGTCTCTAATTTACCTACCTTTCCAGTCCTAATCCTTAATCCTTTCGTTTGGCAGTGCTACCAGGACCGAGAGGAGCGCCGTGAAGACCTGGAACGAACCTTCGAGGAGATTGTCGCCATTGTGGATCGATTTAAATCTGCTAGTTACGATCTTGGTTAGATTTTGCAGTTTAATTTAACTAAACTAACATTATTTGAATTATGCTCTTTCACCATGTGATTGTCGGAAATAGTTCCTAACTAGCTGATCAATGTTAAGAGCTAATCTGGCGTTTGTCTTTCGTGTTGTAGTCGTTTTCTTCGAGTCGATTTCGAAATTTTATAAAAAATCTACAATCTCTCCCTCTTTCCCTCCTTCTCAACCCCCTGTTAAGGTGCTACGATTCTAATCAAAAGACATTTTTTCCGTCTTTTCCAGGTATGGTAGCCGGTCGGCAAATGTCGACAACGAGTGGTGAGTTCATCGTTGGCCGCATCGAAAAGGAAATGATGGATTACATCAATGAGCAGATTGCCATCCTACCTGATCCCGATTTAAAAAAGAAGAAGGTATGAGAACCCCTATCAAGTCCTACATACCTTCCTTGCTTAGTTTCATCATTCATCATCCTCACGACTAACTTGGCTTGGCTTGAATCTCTCCTCCCGATATAAACAATAAGGTTATAGTTTAAAGTATTGGTTGGCAGATTAAAATACCTCTGACTACATAATGTTTTCGTCTTTTGTTTTGTGTTTACCTTATTTAACTATTTTATAGTTCATCTTCATAAATAAATTTTATTGCAAAGATCAGTCATCATCATCATCATCATCACAACCCATAACTGTCCCACTGCTGGGCACGGGTCTCCTCTCACAGTGTGAGGGGTATAGGCCATAGTCCACCACGCTGGCCAAGTGCGGAGTGGCGGACTTCACACACCTTTGAGAACATTATGGAGAACTCTCAGGTGTGCAGGTTTCCTCACGATGTTTTCCTTCACCGAAGCAAGTGATAATTAAATTTTAATACGCACATAATTTTTGAAAATTAGTGGTGCGTGCGGGGTTTGAACCCGGAACCTCCGGTTCGGCAGTCCAACGTTCAACCACACGGCTATCACTGCTTAGTGCTTAGCCACCGGCTAGCAAAGATCAGTATTGTATATATAATTTTTTGTTTTCAAGGCTAAGCCAGAAGAAGTAGCTATGATTCGTGACATTCTGGAGAACTTTCTCGACGAGAATATGGACATCATAGTGCCTGAAGTTGAAAAAGTCGAGGAAGAGGAACTACCTATACCAGAAGTAAGTAAGCAGCCAAAGATGGTAGGAAACGTTCGGAATAACTGTTTCCATTTTTTTAATATCCTGAAGGGTTGAGGAGCGATGTAATTATAAATACGCCAAAAGAAAGCCTTAAATAAGAGAGAAATAACCCCTTGCCATAGCGCGTCGGTAAATTTTCACTCCCAATGTTAGTAAAAGAACAAACTCGTATGAGTTTGTGCCACTTTCCCCGTTTTTGTAATATTCTTAACGACAGTTCGATGTTTATTTCTTACATTGGTGTCGACGGGCGGAGGCTACACACAAGTTTAGTTAAGGTGTCCAATAGCTATAGTTGAAACGATTTACTAACACTTGGCTACTTTTAGATCAAACAGAAGCCGGTTAAACTTTTTTAAAGGCGACCTTCTCAGTCCTCAAGGGAAGGAACACATCTGCGACCAAATTAGAACGAGACTCTTACTAACAATTACTAACTGGCTTTTACTAAGAACAAGTAACAGGTCTAACTATTAACAGTCCCTGTCCCAGTCCTCATACTTACTAACAAACTAACCAACTAATGTTCTTAACCGTCTCCAAATCAGACTAGCTATCCTAGTCTCCGTTTGAGTCTTGTCTTAGATCGGTTACAGTGCTGCATGCTCGTTTGGTCTGGTATGTTATTTTTCATCATACTTTCAGATAACAGTAGTCTATGCAGTGCCGGGTATAGGACCACCTGTGGAGGAGGAAATTATGCGGGAGTTCATAGACTACGCCCTGGACGTCTGCAAGGTGCAGGCTGACTTGTTCATGCCCAGGAATGTTCGCCACTTCATGTGCCCACCGTTGGAGAAGTGAGTGCTTATGGTTTACGTATGCTTACGTACGCAGTGATAGCCGTGTGGTTGAACGTTGGACTGCCGAACCGGAGGGTCCGGGTTCAAACCCCGCACGCACCACTAATTTTCAAAAAATTATGTGCGTAATTAATATTTAATTATCACTTGCTTCGGTGAAGGAAAACATCGTGAGGAAACCTGCACTCCTGAGAGTTCTCCATAATGTTCTCAAAGGTGTGTGAAGTCCACCAATCCGCATTTGGCCAGCGTGGTGGACTATGGCCTATACCCCTCACACTGTGAGAGGAGACCCGTGCACAGCAGTGGGACAGATATGGGTTGTGATGATGATGATGATGATGACGTATGCTTGGTATCTACGTATAAGACGTATAAGATAAGACTTGAGGGACGCTTTTTAAAGTTCATCCATCGATCTCTCAGCAGCTTAGCTCCAGAGATTCTTAGTATTAGAAAGTTATAATTTGACATCTCTCTTACACACGAAGCGGGGTTCTTTTAGTCGTCCACACGGCACGTCGTCCACAGCGGTGATTCTTTTAGTCGTCCACTCAATGATTACTAGTATTGTACCAATAGTTAATTTTGATTTCCAGGTTTACAGAATATCAGTATGACAAAGCAGACAAAAATGAAGAGGTCCCAATGGCTGGTGTAATTACTGACTAAATACGCTAATGAACTAGGTACTCTACTCAGCATCAGGTCTCACCACCTTAGGTTTATAACTTTTTAGGGAGTTGCTTAACAGAATAACCACAATCAATAGGTTTATTGTAAGAAATTTTCATTTATGTATGTATAACGCCACGTAGGCCAGCCCTAAACAGATCCATAAAATGTAATTTGAATTTGCCAGTTTCGTGTAGGTAGTTACTTTATTTTGATAGGTAGGTATGTACAATTTTATATTTTCGCGAGTTTCTTCATTATGCGAATAAACCCACGCATCCATTCTAGGGTTTTATTAGTGGTAAATGGATGGTAATTAATATAATAATACGTAATGTTATTGCACTTTAATAATCTTCTTGTACTGTTTATTATATTGTTATACATAGCTAACTTCTTAATAAAATATTGTAATTTCTATCAAATATTTTCCTTTAAGCGATCCGAAATATCTACATTGTTAGTTTATGATTTTCAATTGGTTAATTGTAATGTGGCCAACTCAAGTAAGAAGGTGGCAGCAAGCTGGCTGGGCTTCGGCCCTACCACCAACCCTAAAGTACTTTCGGAGTGTTAAATTATTGGTGGGTCTTAATATAATGGTAGGGGAGCCCAAGAGGGGATTTCGGGATTTACAGAAGCGCGGCAGATTAATATACAGGGCGATACCCTGTACCCGGTTAAGTAACTCCACCAAAAATGAGCCTCATATATAAGGCCGCACGTGAAGGATACAGGATCAGATTAGTAAAAAAAAATTGATCATCAGACATTCTCGAGCGCGTCAGATTAAGGTAGGGTGAGTTAATTACCTCCTAAAAAGTGTATATTCCACTAATCTGACAATTTGAGAGTGACGTAAAGAAAGGGGAGGGCAGCAAAGTTGTAAAAAAAAAACGTCATCTTGACATTCTCGAGCGTAGTTAATTTTTTTTTTATTTTGAAGGAAATAATTCAAGAATAACGAAAAATATATAATCTGACGATTTCCGCAAGCCGAAATAACAAAAAAAATCGTCGATAAAGTTAAATGCGTGCAGCTGCGTGATGCCTATATTTCCTTCTCCGCGTTTCTATTCCTCTCTCACTCTTTCTCTATCTATTACTCTCTCACTCCGTCCCCACTCCAGTTTCTGCTGTCATGACGCCATCACCATATTCCAGCAAAATTTTTTTTGAAAGTGGTTTTTTTGGAATAACTTTTAAACGGCTTTATCGATCAACTTCAAAAACTAATCCGCCCTTGAGCTTGAAAAACCACGTCGATCGCCACCAAGTTGGTCAAAATCGGTTGATTCATTCGAGAGATATCGTGAACGAAAGAAACCCGAAAAAGTGTTTTTTCGGGATTACTCCGAAATTTATGGTTCGATTAATTAAAACTTTTAAATTACTTATGAGGATGATAAAACTGCGTCGAATGCCGCCAACCGCGTGAAAATTGGTTGATCCATTCAAAAGTTATTGCAGTTTGAAAATTCCAAAAATAGTGTTTTATGAAACTTCTATCAGACTTTTGAGCTGGGAGAGCTCAAATGCATAGAAATATTATTTCTTTGAACTCCGCGAGCTCAAAATAAATGTCATAAGTACAATTTTAAGCGCCCAGGAATGGAATTAGCGGGAAATTGCAGGGATGGCCTTTAGGGTGAACCGTTTTTTTGTCAGATTAGGCGAATCCCTCTAGATAATCGTCAGATTATGAGACAGTACGTTTAGAACATAAAGATGAACCATATATATCTTAATCTGACGCGCTTGAGTATGTCAAAATGGCGAATTTTTTTTGCATATTATGAGAATGGCCACGAGTTTGCGTCCCATCGAAATCGTCAGATTAGTGAATGAGAGCTTGTTTTTGGTGCACTTAACACTCCCTTAGAAAATCTGACGCGCTCGATTAAATTTTTTTTTTTTCATTTTCAACCCTTACATACAACCACCCCCACCATGCAAACGGTCAGATTAACATACGTACATTATTAAAAATACGTAGGGCATTGATGCTATCAATATCTGACGCGCTCGAGGATGTCCATGCATCAGTTTTTTTTTACATATTTAAAAATCTATAGCCGCTTCCCCCACCGATGAAACGGTATATATCATATAACATTTTTTTCTTCTTATCATCTAAGCTTTGCAACCCAATAGGTCTCTGTGACGCTCGAGTAAATCCCCATTTAGCACCACGGGCTCCCCTACCATAAACCCCCCTCTGATGGTACGAGGTGATAGAATTCCAGGTATTCACAAACACAGGTATTACATTGGCTCCAACTTTTTATGGCCACAGGTCACGGCGTCTATAGCTCAGTATCAATTATAGGGATAATAGAAGGGTTAGAGTTGTAAGTTTCATGGTTGGAACTTCCAACCGCACTTGGGCAGCGCGGTGGACTATGGCCTGTACCCACCTCACACTGTGAGAGAAGACGTGTGCCCAGCAGTGGAACAGTTATGGGTTGCGATGATGAAATATAGGATTTATTGTTTGTTAATAAAACAGCTAAAACTTTACATTGTTTTTATTTTAATATATATGGAATAATAAATTAACCCCCCTATGTATATACCGTCCTATCACCAAACACGTTGGCAGCCTACGCACCATCTCTGTCTCGTCTAGCTAGGCTATCTGTATCACTCACTCTCACGCCACAGTGTTGCCATGTAGTTGAATACGGAAGCAATATTTAGATTACGTGATTTTATTTTAAGATAGTACATAGTCGTTATAAAGTTAATTACAGTTATTAAAGACAGAAGTGTAATTACAAAGAAGTAATTCGAACCACACGACAACACCAGTTACATGTTGTGTAATGTCATGTTTATACATAGATTTAAAGTGAAAACAACTGGAAATTTATTTCAAATTATCATGAATTTTAGTTGAAAGTAAGTATACATATTTTGTAATCTACGATTTCAAATAATGCGTATCAGATGAATAACAAGGTGGAGTTCCACAGGATACTTAATTAAATTTCAAAAACATTTTCATAATAGTTTCAGTGATGTAGATGGTAGAAAATGTAAACTTGTTTCATTATAACAACAAAATGTTTCACTTTACGTACCAAAATATGCCCATTATCACGCGGTACAAGGGTCAGTAAATTTTATATATTTATGCCACTAAAATCAAACTTGATTCCTCAAAATTATATTGCAGCAGACATCGGTAATCCAATCACACGATCCATATCAGAGCATTATTACATAACCACATCAATGTTTTTTACATTAAAAATGTTTTAATCTTTGTACATCAATTTATTATAAATGATGGACGCAGTTAATTTTAATACACTATATGCGCTACTTCTACCATAGCCCAGCTATGTCGAGCAAGAGACTATCAAACGTTGAGCATTTTTTACCAGCACACGTCATTATTATAACATTCCACCAAGATTTTACGGATTTATCACCATAGCTATAACCGCTGGCATCTAAGCGAAAATAATAAAATCAAGCATTTTCCCGCGCGGTTTTCGAACGAACGACAGTGCTGCCATCTTGTAAAAAACGCGGAATTACAACCTACATGTAACATGGCAACATTGAATAGTTTGTACCTAAATTACTTTAGAGCCTTTTATGTATATTTTGTTATTTTAGTATCGTTTAATGTCTAAAATGGCGCTCAGTAACAATTTCGTTTGTTCGGACTCCGCCCCACAACCACAACACACTCGCAATGTCTACATCCTACACCGGAAATAATAATGAAAACATTGTCTCGCATCAAATGTATTTGGATTTAACTTTGGGTAACTAAATTCTATTTACACAATAATATAAAGTCCCGCACAAACTTTTTATGACCATTTCAGACGACAATTAAATACAAAAAGCATAGTCAAACGCAATAACTTTACAAGCTCGCTAAAATAAATTGAAACACCGAAGATTTTTGTTCAAAATGTACATATATACTTACAAGCGAAAAAACAAATTGCTACTCACATATCGCATTCCGTTCAAGAATCGAGTCACAAACTCACTAAAATTAACTTAAAATTATTTGAAACACTGGAAGAAAACGAAGTCGATTTTTGACGTCAAGCTCTGTTTTTTTACTGGTTATTTCCAATTTTATAATAATTATTAATGTATTAACTTATTCGTTAATACCTTAATAACTGATTAGTTATAAATATTTGGACCTATTGATACTCAAATATGTTTTCTTTTAGTGTGATTAGTAATCTGTATAACAATTCTTTTTAAATACAGACTTACTCTGTGACGTGTCTCAGATATAAAACTTGACGTTAAAAATCGGTAACGAATGAATGAACAATTTCGGTGACATATCCGAACACGTGACAGCGTAAGCATCATGCATTAGACTTATTATTATGAAAAATGCTAACAAATAACACTTCGTATAAACTTAGGCAATACTTAACAAGTACAACTTATACCGAATATTGTTTGGGTATTAGAGGCATACGCATAGTTGTTAACATTGTGAATCTTTTTAAGTATTTATATCAGTTGATATATTCGAACATCTAATGTGCAACATTTCAGTAAATAAATATTGCTTATCGCTTTTTAATGTCTTTAGATTGTCTTACCATTGTGGTTTGTTATTTACTAAAGGTCCTTTTTTTCTCGTTTTATAAAAATGCTGCTTAGAATATTTCGCTTAGTGACAATTGTACAAGCGTTTATTTCACATATTTATAAGCGACATTTTGCCCTGAGCTTTTGTAACGCAAACTTAGCTCTTGGTGTGTTGAAAATACAAGCTTTTCCAGATTTAGAAAGATATTAGAAACTATATCCTTCAAAATCGTTACCATTTTCTCTTTTAATAATTAGGTACTAATAAATTACGAAACGTATAATATTTTAATTATATTTAGTGGAATTCTGCCGCTTCTGGGTCAGAGGAAGACTACCGTCAATTTTTTTATTGGAACCTTACATCATTACCTTCTAACAGTCATACCTATTGAGGTATTTTTTCGCAGAACGGACGAAAATGTCAATTATTTGTTACAAACGCTCTTTGGGCGGCCCGTAAAAGATTAACGATGAAAAATTACATAATTAAACATAACATTCAATATTCACTATAAACGCAGTGCGCTTGTCCGTTCTGTTCCTCACGTAAACATTCTATCACCCCATCGTACTGGAAGTAAAACTAGTTTTATTTAATAGGAAAAATTAACCGAATTAGGTAAACAAATAAATTACCTTACAGGTTAATCACTATGGAAGCGTCGTAAGGTGGAATATATTATTATATTAAAAATATATGTAACAAGAAATAATTGTAGAGTGAAAATCGAAAATACTTTTAAAAAACGCCCCGTCCAACTATATCCACCTTTTTTGACTAAACTACTTAAATATTGGCGTATTTAAGATGTAGCATAAGATACATAAATTATATTCAATATCAAGCATGGCATGGAATTCATATGCTCCGTTTGAATTATGTAAGTTTGATTGATGAGATTATTTGAATTGCAACTGAATGAGGAAACTTTTATTAAGCTGCTTAATTAAAAAACTGTTTTTGAATCGAGCATTAAACTTTAAAATACTCAGATTGAAATGTGTTAATAATTTTGTGTTAATCATGCATGCATAATTGCACGCGTTTACTACATTATGCAAACTACTCATATAAATGCAAGTAGTAGGTATCATTGTATAACCAGTAACCACCATTTTGATTTGTAACTACCGCTTTGTTGTAACAATCATTTTGATTTGTTGTAATCGGCAGTGTAAGTAGCGGCTAATTTAACTACGTTGACCGTTTTAAATTTTTCATTGACTTATTTTTTTTATTTATTATGGCCACTTCAACCATTCTTATAAAAGAACTCCAAATTTACTAATGGCTTAAAAGAACTATAACATTGTTCCTAGAATATTTTTTTAACTAACTAATGAGTTAAATTTTACAATGAAATGTCTAAATCTTTTGCTTTAATTATTTCATCTAAAATTTTATTTAAAAAATCAAATGGACAGTTTATTAAATAATTCATACATTTTATTAAATCAAATATCAGCTTAATTTAAATTTTGAGCTTTCACACCTAATTAATAGTATTGAAATTAATAAGTTTTGTAACAAAAACGGATGAATTTTGCTATAATTCTCATTAAAGTTAATTATTTCTCACAGTCATCATCTAGTAATAATCAAATAAATTAACTCTAGCCAGTTATTTTAACTTTCAACAAACGTATTCCAACTAGATACACAGAAAGTAACACGCCTACCCTACAAAATGTTGCCATTTTAAAAAACATCAACGTATGAAAAATCTAACATATTTTGGAGCGTATAAATCTTAACATAGCACACTGTTTAATTTCATGCCTACTGCACTTAAAATATAATCCTAAATCACACAAATCACATATTACAAAGTTTTTATATCAAACAACACATTTAGGTATAAAGGAAGATCAAATTTCATTCATACAACCTTATAAATAAAACTACCAAATGGTACAAAAAATCTACCAAATATTTGTTTAGAATTTTTGCATAGTAGTATATTGTGCAAATAAAAAAATGGAAGAGTCTAGATATCGAACACATAATTTCTTTGTATCTAGTTGAAGCACCTACACATTTTAAGACGTATTTAATAAATATACGTATTTATTATAACCAGATGTTGTATTGTATTAGCATTAAAACTATTGTTAATTATATTATCCTATATTTTAACAGATTTGCTTGAACTTAACGCAATTATTTTATTTATTCGTAATTCAGCTTTTATTTAATCACTGAGCTGTTATTTTGTTATGAAAATTATTAATTTGAAATGTAATTATGATAAACTGTTATTAAACTCAACGCTTAGCGATTATAAGAAACCGTGCGACTCATAGAAGTAAATTCCATTTCAAATGTGGAAATTAAATGTAATTACATTTAGAACAGGTCATACGGTCTATCCTTCTGAGAATGGTTAAACTGTCCAAGCCCAGTCCTTTTTAACCCAGTTCGATTTTAGCAAATCCTATTACAATACCCACGTTAATCCCCGACTTAAACCCAAAACTAAAACCTGTAAACCTTTCGCACGTCATTTCGAAAAGCAATGAACCATAGCCTTCGAAAGCTTTAAGAGGAAAATGTACCTAAAATTATTTTAATTCCCTTTAACCTCTATTGGTGTTAAGATGCCATCTCGTCAGCGTGAAAGTAACGTCAAAAAATTAACGATAATTTTGTCGCAAGCTTTTTCATTAATTACCCAGTTTCTAATGCGATATTACTTAATCCTGTGATGGCGTAAGGAGTATTATTTAACCGTTGATTTTAAACACACCAACAAGATCAAGTAAGATAAAGAACTATTATTTCATCAAAGAAAACCTTTACTAACTAACTTGGCTCATGTATGGCTCATGTATGTAACATTAATAGATCTCTTTCCGGTCTACCGTCAAAAGTCAAGAGTTTTCGACTACCCCCACATCTGGAGTTATCGCTTTAGAAACCCGATTATTATCTGTACGGGTTGTTAATGTGTTATTATCATTTGTTGCGCACAAACGAAGCCGAAGATCAGGCGATAGCAAGCAAACGCGCGGCTCGCGTTAAAAAGTCCAAGATTCGATGCCACAAGTTTCTCAATGAATTGGAGCGGTTAAACAAAAATCGCCAAAGAAAGACCACGGCCGCAACTTGAGTGATGATGTGTACTATATATAACCTGTAAAGAAAGAGAAGGATATAATTAAGGTAAGGAGCTTCCCCAATAATTTTACTCGCTGCTAATATAGGTAATTAATATTGAAATAGTTCGTAAGTAAAAATAAATGACAGTACAATTAAGCCTGCTCATACAATAAGCTCAAAATTTCTTATTGAAAAGTTCGTTTACGACAAAAAAATTACTACCGACATCCATCACAGTACAGTTGCAGTTCCCTGCAACCATTCAATCCATGCTCTCCTCACATTGACCTTGATGAGCTTAATCGGCCTAGCAATAAGTGCTTTGCAATTTTCGGCTTTAGCATATACTAACGCAATGAGGTACACATAAATCAATACATAAATAATCTTTTAAAATACGACATTTCTTCAAAAAATCAGATAACCACGCAAGACAAGTAATGGCATTCATTCCTATCATTTGATTCATCTTTAGATTTCAAACTCCCGAGTTCTTCACCATGGTGACGAAAATAAACATTTCCTGACACTTTTCACTTAAAGTAACACTTGGCTTCAATCAAGTATTCTATTTCTGCATTGTCATGTTTAAAGATAAGTTTAAGGAATTAAATCAGCCCTTACCTACGTAGCACTTTTCTAGAACCAGGCAACGTATTGGGGCTCTCCTTGAAGAGGAACCTCCGAATGCCCAAAACGTATGACTCTATATACGCGTCCCAGTCGATATTGGTCACGTCAAAGTCGAATGTGTTACGATCCTCTGGCGAGAGGAAAGTACACAACGCCTTCACGTTGTCGTCTGCGAACGCCCATTGGCGGGTCGTGAAATACTCTAGACAAGCTGAGGCTTTTTCTAGCTTGTTTTGGACTCTTAACATCCTGGAATTGTAAAATAAAACTCATTGACAAAGTGTGTCTTATGTTAAGGGGGAAAGTAAAGTGAAAATTTGGTTTTTAAAAATGTTACGAAGGATTTAAACACTAAAATATATGACGATGACCAGAAAAGGACAACAGATATCGAAAAAAAGGTGAATGGGATAGTTTTTACGAATGTAAAAGGATGAAAAGAATCATTGTAACCTCAAGTTGATATGGATGCCGTAAGAATTTTAGGCGCCATTAAGAATACGTCATATTTCATTAGCATAAGAATAGACGCACTTTTAGAAATATACCAGAAATACTCACATAGGTTTCTTCCCAGTAAGCCAAGAAATGAAGTCCATAACGTTAGCTGGCGCCCGATGCTGTAGCAGCGATAAGGCACCATGTTTGAGACGGTTGCTGGTAATGTCCCCTCCGGGGTACCAAACAACCTCGCCTGTAATGTAGAAAGTTTTCCCGTATGGCAAGTCGTCTATGTCGTCTTTAATTATTGCGCTTAATTAAGGCGAGTCCCTTAAGATTGATAGTCTTGATAGCAACGAGGTGTTAATAATCCGTAATACGAATATTTATACATAAAGCTGCTAAAACAAATGAGTTTTAAGTAAATCGGACACAAATTATTCCACTCACTGAACGGATGTTTTCGCATATATTTAAAGCTGGTCTTGACGAATCGTTGCCACGTTATTGGATTCTGTTGCCCTGTGCAGCAGTTATATACGACGACACCCTCTCCTCTGAAAAAGAATAATTTGGGGGTGTAAAGGGCTCCATTCTAATCCTTGAGTCTAAGCCAAACCCTGCTCGTGGTGCATCCTGCTGAAAGACGAATGAGGATATGCCAGGTATTGGAGGTCGATGTATTCTCCACGGCCTATAGTACTCATGCATAGACTATGGCAGTCGTGTCTTTTAGTCGCCTGACTGATTACCACTATATAGTCCACCACGTTGGCCAGGTGCTGATTCGCAGACTTTTTTTAGCTTTTTTCACCGTAGCAGATAATAAAATAAATATTCATTACGCATGCAACTTTCAAAAAATTGTTGCGTGGTGTACAGGATTTGAACCCCCTTGGGTGAAATGTTCTAACCACAAGGTCATTACAGCGTAGTTTCAATAGGTATCAATAATTATAGAGCAACAGAAATACATAAGTTGAATTACCCACCTTCTAATATGAGTTCGCCATGCGCATACAATCATCAGATTGATGACAGTGTCGACTGGCACCAAATCTGCGACTCTAGTGCCAGTGCCTAGCATCGTGCGGAAGATGCCCTTGCCCACGGCAGCTATGATGCCATTGGGGCCGTTCCAGTTATCCACCCAGCCCTTGACCGGCTCTCGTACTGATGAAAGTACTGTAGGATTAAGTTACATTATAATTGCTAAAGCCTTCTAATTTGCAATGATACCAACCAATGTTCACGTAAATCTTAGGCCATCCCGGGTTTCAGCACCAATTTGTGGAAATGCTCATTATTGTATTGAATATCCTTGAGTAGGTACTTAAGTGTGAGCATCCAAGTGTGAAGATGAAAATCTCTGTACAGTAACTGCTTCAAAATACTTACCAATAGACGGTCTCACAATAGCGACAGGCAGGTTACCACACTCCTTTATCAACATGTCTTCAGCGAGCGCCTTTGTAAATGTGTATGTGTTAGGCCTGTCACCTGAAAAGTGAAAAAAATCATCGAGGTTAATGCAGGCAGTTATGAATAAAGGCCTCTAAAGCTTGTGTAGTTCAATTTGGATGAGCTCACATTACGCACGTCAATTCTGCTTTATAATAAATTGTTTAAAGTCTTAAGTATATTAAATTGGTAGGATGGTACAAGCTTTCACAAAATCACGGATATGCTTTCAATGTGCCTAACATTAGGAAACATATTTTGGGATTTTATAGGGTATGAATCCCATAAGAACTTCGAGAACGGAAACACAATAAAAAAGATACTCCGATATCATGGATGATTAACGACACTTAACATTACGACTCATTTATAAGTGCCGCTATCAAAAAACCATCTACAAGGGCTAAATTCCTTTGAAGCCAACAAGGCACCGCTGTTCTAAGAACCTGTGAAACCTGTCAGAGCTAGTTGACCTTTTATCTTTCAACCAATAAAACTATGTGGCTGAATTGGGGCTGATTAAAATACAGAACCCTAAGCTGGCACACTAGAATATTGTAAGAGGTAACACAAGCCGGCACCTAAGCGAGGTAGGGTTCTATATAAACAAAAGCACAGACAAAGAGACAAAAATTACATAGATACTATATCGAAATTGCATGGTTAACAACTCATATATTATTCCAGCTATTAGGGGCAGCCATTAGAGGTTTGAGATCCAGTACTTTCTTTCTTAGCTTTCAACGTATCGGGGATGCCTCTAATGTTACTGATGCCCAAATGCCCATGGGCGACGGACCTCACGAACCACTTAAAATGACATACGAGCAAACGGCTCGTTTTAAATAATCGACATTACATTATCACTCGGTGGAGAATGACCTTTCCATTTCGGCTCTTCCAATCAAGAAAACATCACTCACCAACTAGATCTGGTGTAATTCTATCGACGAGCTCGTCCGGCAGGGTCTGGACCAGCGTGACCACGTGCTCGGGGTATGCTGGTGGTGCATACACCGTCTCTTCCACTCGCTCCCTCTCGCAGTTGCAGTATGCCGTGGAAACATGCACTAAAGCCTAGAACGGTTACAAAAGGACGATAAATTAGTATAAAGCTCAAGTATAAAGTACTAACTTTGCGCCCCCCTTTCACCCGCTTGAGGGATGATTAAACGTTATCATAACGTTCAATGAAATACTAACAAAAAATCCCTTCTTAGCGCTCCCTTACTTTATAAAAGGAACCCCTGTGCAAAATTTCAAGTTTCTAACCCTTACAGTTTAGGCCCTGCGTTGATTTGTCAGTTAGTATTTATGTCAATGGTTTAACATAATTATTACGTTTACAACGATTACTTTAAGTCTTGTGACCATAGCTCATCTAGTGCGTCAATTTTTAAGCGCTTTACTGAATTTGAGAGGAGTAAACATAATTAATTATTATATAATCAAATATTAATTTTGAAGATGGCTAAACAAGCGGTGCCTCGAAAACATTACGTGATTAGTCTGCTTGCTTGTCGACTGTTGACATAACAAATAGATACACAAACTATCAACTAGGTGCAAATTCATTAGTAGGTGTAAAGCCATTAGAAGTGTAATCATCACTGCGTCAATATTTTTTTAAGTTCATATTTGCATGATATTTTGTTCTTAATGAAACAAGTCATAATATTGTACGTGTACATTGTCAATTGCAATTATGTATAATTATGTTTCTGTTCCGCTCAATGAAGAAGCACAAACCGTTTGATAAATGGATATTTAATGTTAACTTCATGTCAATAAAAACTTTGTACGTTTCGTCTTTCATACGACATTCATGCATCAATCTCTTTACTAATAGATTTGAATGTTAAAGCCAGTAACGTTTAGAAATAAATGTACCGTCAGAAAATTTACGGACAGCCTTCCAATAGAACCAACACTGCTTTTTAGCTTAAATTTTGGCTAGAGCCCGTACTTCTTTCATCTCTAATGGTCGAAGAATAGGTGAATTTTTTGGTGTTTCTAATGTCTATAATTGAATATGACCACTTACGTCATCGCCGAGTGGCTCGTCTGTTCTTTTGTCGGCTATTTTTCGTTGGCTAGAACCCTTTTTTGTGATGCGATTCCATAATATCAGAAAATATTTTTACCTCCAAGCCAAGCATTCGATGACAAAGCTGAACAAGCTGCTGTGTGCCCAGCATATTGATGGTGACAGATAGCTTCAGTTTTTCGTCAAATTTCACCGTCGCAGCAGAATGGAATACTACTGACACCTGTTGAATTTTAAACAGAGTAAAAATATTATTTTGAGGAAAACATCTAAGGAGTGTATAAAGGTAAAATTTTTGGCCCACTCTTTTTCTTTATTGGTGACAAATTAGAGTATTTAAACAGAAATTGCCAAAAGCGCTCGTTGCGTTACTTTTAAATTAATCGTTTTATTTGAATTGATTTGTGATAAAAACTAAGAATAAAATTACTAAAATACATTTTTTCTTTAATTTTCCTGCAAAATACGTTTCATTATTCAAATATACAGGTCATAAAATTGCGTTCGTACCACAATACACGTTTTGTTGTATTCTATATAAATTGATAAGAAATATATTTTCCCACCTTTTGACAAAGCATCGCCTGGTCTGCTGAACTGATTCCCAACTCTGGTTCTGTGATGTCTCCTACAATTGGCACTATCTTGTTCAACTCCTGTGGCCTTTCTTTTCTCAGTGTCTCGAATAACTGGAGAAAAAGAAATAAATACATAGATTCCACCTTATATTAAATGAAGATCTAGTCTTAGAAGACTAATTGTTAACCTAGCAAGTACCTATTCATTCTTTTCTTGAAAACTTAAATTGCATTATAATCGGACGGTAACGCGCGGGAAAGCAATTCTAGATATTATACTAGATAGATTTATTATATCTGTAAAGTCCTGAGTAACTGATATGTATCAACACAAAGATAGACTTAAAGCTGAACGAGCGACAGATTTCCTGAAGTATTTGTGGCCAAATGTGAAGGCCGGATTTACCGAAACTCCGATGAAATAAGCAAAAGTGGATAATATTTTCCGCTTTTAAATTGCCTTATGTCGGTAACCTTAATTTATTAGACTTCTAATGTGACATAAAAGAAGGCCATCACTAAAAATATTTTCAGGATCTTCGTAAATTTCCTCCCTATGAGGATTAAAGTAAAATTTATGTTTTCAAAGTCTCACGGAATATTTCAAATTTTATTAGTATGTGTGTATTATGTGTAAGTAAATAAAATCATGAGTGTGTAAGTGAACTGTATTGTTATCGTAATAAATATTTATCGTAGATTGATCAATCTATGATTGATCATATTCCTGGTATCTTAATCCGTGGTCATTTTAATTATCGAAACTTATTATCAGGCCAGACAAACTGATAGCTACGTTATACAATATAGGTGCAACTTAGATAATAGTGCCAGATATTTATAGTCAAAACTATGGGTTTCCTGAAGCGAGTTCATAGCAGTTACTATAATATATTGCTAGTAGGTAATATTAAAATTGACTATACCGGCACCAAGACTTATTCCACCCAGAAATCATCAGGGTAAGAAGCCGAATGCTTTCATCAAAGCAGCCGTATAAAATAAAGCCCCTTTTAGACTGAAGCACGCAGATGTGCTACCAGGCCTGCAAGATCATCGAAGACTAACCTAATTCCTCGAGAAATTCAGTCCCTAAGTTCTAAGAACCTGAATAATTTAGGGGTACACTTCTCTGTCATTGTGAGTGGTCTCTTACCGGTGACTGTGTGATTTCAGCTAGTCTTGAGGCGACATCCTGTCCACGCTTCGGTCGCATCAGCAGGTATATTTTCTTAATTTTCGGACAACTCCTCAGCAGTTTCTCCACCAGAACCTGGCAATTCATCAGCGCGAACTCTAAATATCATTCTTTAAGACGCATGGAGTCAACATGACCAGTGAAAGATTTCATTCTGAGACCTTAACATAAAAGTAAGATAGTAATGGACCTGCAATGACCTAAATGATTTATTCTTAAAGTTTTTATTCTTCAACCAGCACGAAATTCAGCTAAAACTTACAATTTCGCGTTTTTTGTGCCACTGACACACATTTCGAATGGGAAAATAAAAGAAAGTTTGTTATTGTTTTGTTACAACTACTCGCAGGGAGCTCTACATTCTGATGTCATGATAATTTAACATGGAGAACATGGAATTTTTTTGTTAATTACAAAAATAATTAAAATAAATCTAATATTAATAACTCTTCCGTGGCATAGAAACGCTGAACAAACTTTGCCACTAGCGCCAATACTAACCTTCCCCATAAATCCGGTTCCACCAGTAACAAACACCGACTTATCCGCGTAGAACTCTGCCACAGGGACATAATCTGGACTTGCGGCCCCGTAATGGCTTCCCAAACATGACGCCATGTCTCCTCGTGTCAGTGTCTCGTGTCTCAATCCGCCGCGACTGCTGAAGGCATCAATACGTCTGCCGCCTCCTGGGTGTGATGCATGGGTTTAATGGTAATCAAATGTTTACAGCTGTCGTGCTTTTTCTCAACATGGCTGTGTTATCTCATCTGGAACAAGAGATGGATAAGTTTAGATCGACTTCCAAAGAAATAAGCGAGAAGTTATGAAACTCACTGAAAATTCTAGGATTTATAAAAACACTGGAAATTTAAAATATAATTAAATCCTTTGTATTCAACCGTGTGATATAATTATCAAACCTAATTAGAGATGATTGTCGCAAAAAATTCAGTAACAAATACAAAAGTCATCAATTTTTTCATTTTAAATTGCTAAATTTATGACTTTATTTATAGATTTTGATGCATTTTATAATGCATTGTATTATAGTAGATAGCTATACTATTATATCTTTATATATTTATGCATTGTATCGAATAACAGGAAGTGAAAACACTTCCTACACCCTTTCGATCCAAAGTTTACGGCATGTCATCCCGTGTCAGATATAGACTTTCCATAATTTTCATACCTGGTGTCACACACATTAACGATAAAGAAAAGTACAAAATTCATCATGACAGTTTTGTGGGGAAAATGAAGAATAAAAGGAATAAAATAGGTATGAGGTCTACTAAAGAAAATAAGTGACAATTGCTTTAGATAACCCAGAACAATGGAACAGAAATTAAAAGAACAAGATACATAGAGACATGGAAAGGCTGATTAAGTGAAAGCTAAATTTAATCCATTGGCTGGCGCACATTTATAAATTACACACGCGACTACGTATTTCATGGCATGGTCTGAACTGTTCCTTAAATACCTTCTCAATATACCACGCCTAAGACGCCAAAAAAAGAAGATTCAAATAAACTATGAACCTTAAATTGTGATCGAACTGATCATGCCGTTTGTAAATGTGAACTTGAAATGAACAACACTTACTAGAAAACCGATTCGTATAAATATCCACTTTGAAAAATCACTGAAAACCGGTAATCTGACAGTTGAAACTCTTACACTCTTCAATCGTATCTCTTACGATAATGTACATGAATATTTCGGTTGTGAGCTCATGCGTGCTGATTCATTTCGATTAACGTGGAAGATAGAATCAATACAAGGTCCGTCTTATCACTTTTATCATACAATCATTATTTTATTGATAAATTCAAGATAGATGACTTAATTCTTCAGTGACATACTATCTTACATAATGTCAAATGTGATCTTATTTGTTTTTCTAACGATTCAGCAACCAGTAGAATCGGAATAGGTTTAAAGCCTTAGCTAAATCATGAATAAGATATTATATCAGGCAATTGGGACAAATTGTTCGACCCTCCTATAAGTTGAATAAGGTTTTCATTGAGTCCCGAACCCTTTATGTTACGTTAAAACCCTCGTTTTCATAAGTTTCTACGTAGAACATTTGTTCGATGTGAACATTAGTCCAGCTGTACCATTAATTGAGGGTCTATCAAATTATTTGTGTGAGTTTATAATTATGCCCAATGTATCCCTATGAAAACATGATAAGATAAGCTTATCATGATAAGATAAGGAAATGACATCGTAATAGGTTCGTTGTACTTTTTTTCCCGAAGCCGTCAGTCCCGGTTGTTACCATTTGGTAGCAGTCGTTAAGCCATGTCGGATGCTTTCGGGCGGCATAAAAAAGGCCCGACACTTGGGTTGGTCAATAACCCCTCCACCAATCCGCACTGGAGCAGCGTGGTGGAGTATGCTGTAAGCCTCCCCGGGTAAGGCCTGAGCCTTACCCGGGGAGGCTTACGTAGTGGGTCATAAATGGATTGAAGCCACTCGTACTCGTACTCGTACAACATCTTCTTCTAACGCTTTTTGAAGAATTGCATCACCCATTTCATTGGTTTGGTTTCCATCCACCTTGGTACAGTACAGGTTAAGTATGTGTGAGTCTGTGTGAATTCTTGACACTGACGGTTAAGGCAAGGTGGTTTATTGTTTTTTTTTTAATGAAAAATAAATGCTTCAGAAAAATAAATGGTCAGTGAAGATGAAGTTCAGATTGTACAAACACGAATGCACATTCATAGACCACTTACTGTGGAAAAAAGTTAGTACTTTTTAAAAATTTAACTTTTATCGATTTTTTATATATTTCAATCCTGGTGTATTACGTGAACTTAAAGCGATTTACAAATACATTTTTAATACAAATTAAAGTAATTAAATCTATTGACCAAACCACGCGAACACTGTTTTAAGAACCCGCTGTTATTCTTAGAAAACGAACAAGTATGAGCCCCAAGGGTGTCACTACCCGCATGAAACTGTAACGACCGTTAGGACAAACAGCGCATTTAGAAAAAAAGATACCCAAAGGCTTCGCCTTAAGCAGAATTACCGTGGTGACGGCATGTCGGTCGCGTTCGCGACCCGCTATTTATAAAATGGTCGATTCAATTCAAGTTCATTCCTCATAATTCGTGGCCCACCCAAACAAAGCTTTACGACACAGTTTTACTATGACACGGATACTCGATATGTGTTTTATATGCTGATATACCCACTGATCTCAGTGGGTACCTACATAATTATGTATATCGAGTATAAAAACTATTGACAGATGACAGTTCCTATGTACCATCGCCCACACACACTACGCAGTCCCACAGAATATCAACTATGTTTTGTGATAGTCCGTTGAAATGTTAAATTTTTTTGGGCTTAGCGTGTATTTGTCAGAGAACGCAATTTCATTTTTGAGATGTCAAGAGGGAGTTAGTGTAAAGTTAAATCTAATAGAGAATTTAATTTGCGACAAAAAATGTTTTAACAGATTTTATGTGAAGCCAATAGTAAAAATATGGACAATTGATATAGTTTTTTTTTTTGGTTTTTTTGAGTTTTTTTTTGAGTCGTATCGTAAGTACTCTGATCGTGACTACTCATATCGTAAGTACTATTATTGTGAGTAGTCGTATTGTGTGTGCTTTATCATGAGTACCCGTATCTCAGTAAAATGTGTACAATTCATGATGAGTTAAGTTTTAATAATAAACTACACATTTTGTAAGCCTAACATTTCACAATGGAAACGGATGTAGGCGCCCCATTAATCTCTGAATTCAAGCCATTAATTCAAGTTCATTCGTCATAATTCGCCAACCACCCTACATTACCGTTAGGGAACATTTGGTCTTGCATATTAGAATCCGAAGGGGAGTAAAGACCTCCAGTTGTACTTATATTCAAGCTACCCACAGTGCTCCCTTCTGAGATAATAACAGCACTTAAATCCCTCTGAAAGTGGCCGGGTTCTGTTTGCATTTCTCTCGGATCTTTCGGCTCGACCCATCCTTGAATCAAAGCTAATCTTTAAGCAGTGGGCCCTACACAGACATACTGAAATGTAACTAATTGTCTTGTCTCAAAATTCAAAATCATTTGATATCTATAATAGGTACGTTTACTCACGTCTTACGCATATTTGTTCTTAGTACCGCGCTTTAACAAGAAGAAGATACGATGAAAGAAATCCTCAGCATATAAAAAACCCAATTATTCACGGGACTACTCACTAATTATAAATGTGAATGTAAATTTTGCAGTGTTGTGATTTTATGATTAATTGAAATAACACTTTATTGTAATACGGGTACCTACTCACGATCTGTATTTTGTACGCTGATATTTTGACTCGGTTGCATGGATCATGGTAACTGTCACACACACATGGTAGCCTGCAATTCAAAATCGTGAGCACCGGTTTGCTATTGTTCGTGATGTTTGTGTAAAAGTAGCTAGAATTGCGAAATAAGGCCTAGGAATGTAAAGAGTGCGTTTTCAGTTCACAGATAATTATTGTAAATACGGCTTATCTATAGTAAATACCGGTTATCTTTACTTCAAATTGATCGCTGCCTAAAATTTTATTTATCAGTGACATCATTTAATATATTATACATATAAACTTTCCTCTTGAATCATTCTATCTATTAAAAAAAACCCATCAAAATCCGTTGCGTAGTTTTAAAGATCTAAGCATACATAGGGACAGAGAAAGCGACTTTGTTTTATACTATGTAGTGAAGCGTTCAACACTCGTTTTGAATGAGAAAACAGTTTTTTGTTTTTAAGAACTCGTATCGACTTCCAAAGTTTCTTTTATTATCATTGACTTATAAAGCAATGGTTATTAGGGCAATTTTACAAAATTTAATGTATTTTTTATTTAAATTAATAAGTTGCAGATAAAAATTTGATTTAAGTAGTTCTTTATTTTTCTCTTTTTATTTTAGGCTAATTTTGTATTTTTTAAGCTTTAACTTTTTATAAATATTACTTATGATGTATGTAACTGTAACACTGATTATTTGTTTTCATTTAATCTGTACTGACACTTATAAATTCTTTAATTACGTGTATATTTTGAAGTATAAACCTTTACACACTCATACCCCTAGGATTCCCTGTGTCGCGGGTGGCATGGACAACACAAATAACACCTACGACCCGAGAAAAACATTTGTCTGTCACAGTCACATAAACGTCTGCCTCGGCCGGGAATCGAACCCGGGACCCCTTGCTTCGCAGGCAGGGTCACTACCGACTAGGCTACAGACTCGTCGTATAATCCGAAATCAATAATCTCATATTATGTGTTCTCAAAATTACAAAAGCGAAACAAATGATAATTTTTTATGTTAATAGACGACAATTTTATGTTAGTTATCAGACTTACCATCTAATGGTAAGTGGTCACTGGTCACCGTCGCTCATGGACATCTGCAACACCAAAGGAATCACCGATGCGTTGCCGGCCAACAAACGGTGAGAAGAGGTAAGAAGAAGTTAACAAAGATCTTTCAGTACTAAAGCAAGATCTTCAAGTAAAAATATATTATCGCATTATTAAGTTCTTTAATTTAACTTTCAGTTTCTTTGTTTCTTACATTTTTAGTTTGGGTCTAATCTTGCGAGCTGAATTATAACTTCCTTTCATCTTGGAATTCTTTAGTTCCGATGACAATACATTTTTATGGTAAGCATGACCTCTCATGCGTAGAGTCGGCTTCAGACAGCGGAACTCTTCAACGATTAACAGCGCAGTCACTAAACCTTTCTTTATCTTTCCATTCAGTAATGACAGCAATGAAAATAAAACCTTGTTTTAGTCTTTCAACTATAAAGCGTGTAGCTTTATTACTTACTACCAAACCCTCTACCAGTAATATCGCTAAATTTATAACATGCAGTGACTGTCGTAAATGTACCTGAAGATTACTTAATTACAAATGATATGAACGATCGATACAATTTAATAAAAACCGTATCAGTGACCTAATTTAGTTTTAAAATACTCACAAATCACACTTTCCATAAAGTTTGTCGTAATCTTGGATAAGATAACAGATAGACAGGAGTCACGTAAAATCGAACATCCATCAAGCTCCCTTAAATTACGTACTACGATTTCAGAATTATTGCATGAATAAACAGCGTTATAAGAATCCCGCGTTCGATTCCCGCCCGGGGCACGATGACACTTTTACGGGACTGATAAATATTTGTTTTCGGTTCTTGTGTGTTTGTGTTTTCTCATTTCCATTCATCTGAGATAGCAGCTACACATTATATAACACACACATACACCCACACACATATTATACTCATACATATAACACATACATACATCCAAGCGCGAGAAATCGTCTGGAAGCGTTCGAGCGTTGCAATTATTTACACAAAAAGTAAAAGTAGGCAACCCTACGTAAAAATAAATTTGTTTACGTTCAGGTTTAGGTAAGAAGTATATTAACTGTGATAATGTTATCACACCGATTACGTGGAATGGGTGTGTCACCTGATAAAATCAACCAATTCCAAAAATATTATCATTAACATCGTTAAGATAATGTTTGTTTTCAATTATTGTTTTCAATAATGTATTTTCATTCCCGGCATACGAGTAGACAGCATCCGATGGTAAGTGGTTGTAGGAGTGTAGTGTGTGAATAGTGTAGTAGTGGTGTATCGATGCGTTGTCGGATAAGAATAAAGAGGAAGGAAAGGAGATACTGCCCCTCACGCCCCCAGCCGAGATACAAGTCGTCTGGCGGCTGACTCCAGCGAGAGGGTGGCCTCACCACCCAGCCAGCCGCCTGCAACGTTTGCCGCCTGCAGGCAGTACTTGCAACATTATTAGATGGTACAAATTCCAGTGATCTCTAAAAAGTGAGACAAAACATACGTATCATTCTGTCTCGTTTTTTTTCGTGTCATTGGCGTAAGTTGTTCCTTTTCTTGTGTGAGTGCAAGTGGCATCCACAGGACTATACTCTACAGGCTACGGCAAAAAGGGTTTAGCATAAAATATTTTCGCTAGCTACTCTGTGTCGGGGCCTCTGTTTACAGCTGCTCTGCGTTACTTTCTCTCAGGCGGATCAATAGCCGGGGTCAGGGTCGGACAACAGCCCGGATTCCCGCCACTTTTACTAAGGTAGGGTAAATGAATCAGGGTAAACTTGTGCTATACAGGTCACCTGGTTTTCTTGGTGCGTTTACCCTAAAACAAATGCCACACTTTATTTTTCACTAGTAAACCCGCCATGGCTTCGCTTAGGTAAATAATTATGTTCCTTTGTGCCCACTTTCGGAAATTGTTAGGCGTGATTCTTAAATCCGACATAACTTTTTTTACTTGGAAAGCTATTTAGAGGGATACAGTATTAAATCCTTATCGACTTAAATATGTATGTTAGCCACCTTAAGCCTTCCAGGTACTTTACACCATGCAATTTTAAATGAATAAAATGAAATAATAAATGAAAACTAACGCGCGTGAATATAAATTCGTGCGCGTGTAACGTTTAACAATTTTGGAGTGGGAGTACCAAGGGACAGGTTTCCCGAAGCGAGAGCGGGTTTACTAGTAAATAATAAATAAATATACGCTGACACACTCATACCTACACTAGGATTCCCTGGAACAAACATAATATCTGTCATATAAATATCTGCCCCGGCCGGAATTCGAACCCGGGACCCCTCGCTTCGCAGGCAGGGTCTCTACCAACTAGGCTACGGGGTCGTCAAAACACGTCACGGAATGACAAAGGAACCCTAGGATTTCCGAAGCCCATCAATAAATTAGACGCACCATATACACTTGTCAATCATATCCATATAGGAACAATGCGGCTGGTGACCGTCGGTGGCGGTGACTTTCACCACAACTAACGGTCATCGATAACAATGCTCGTACTCGATCTACATTACCGTTGTGGTGTTAGTAGGGTGGTGGTTCCAGTGCTGGACAACACGCGACGTAATTTTGATGTTTCAAAAGAAAAATCTGGTGCGTGGAGTCTCTACACATCATAATAAAATGTATAATTTTTTTATCGATGTACAATTGTACATGCATCACTATGGGACCGATTCAACAATATCGTCTCAAACTTTCGCTAAAATTGTCCATTACTGGTACATGCACCTTATATTTATTTCTTGAATCATGACTTGTCAATACATATAACGACGCCATAAAATTAAATGGCCTTCGGGCTACTTTACTATAAATAACTTTGAAATGAGGAAATAACATTAACATCTCTTTAGAGTGACTGAAAATTTTGCTATTAATAGAATGTAATTTACATACCTACGTCACGATTCATTAAATGGCAAAAAATGTCATTTACATACGTCACGGTTCATGAAATGGCAAAAATAAGCTATTTCGCTGGCAAAAATGTAGTCATTATCGGGGTGGAGATTAGTGATGCCTATCCTCGTTAAATATCGATACCAGCAACAAAATTAATAAAATAAGAATAATAAATAATTACGTAACTCCGCAAAAATACTAACATGCTCAAATAAAAAATGCTACTTAAAATATTTGTTTTTCCGATTTGTATTTCAATTACTAACTAATGACAATGACTAGCTTTCGCTTGACTTTAGGAAACGTATGCCTCCCGCTCTCGATACAATAGGAAACAAATAAATACACACTAGTACCAAACAAATAAATACACATTAGCAGAATGCACCACGATCAGAGATCGATTTGGACTTGAACTTCTGTATTTTACACCTCAGAGCCTGAGACCAAAAGTAATCTAGATAAAGTCCTGGTGTTATAAGTTACGAATATGTCAAATGTCATACACATCGGCTCAGTAGTTTGCGTGTGAACAAGACGGATCTTTTTTTTATAGCCTAAAGGGCTGACGTAAAAGTAGACGAGCCACCTGATGGTAAGTGGTCATCGTCGCCTGGACACGAGCAACACCAGGGGAGTCGCCAGTGCAACGCCGACCCTGAAGCAGAACTCTTTTTACACCTTTTTTGAAGATCTAAATCACTATTTACGTTTCATTGTTATAGATAGTGGATAGTGGCGTAAATAGATAGGTACTTATTTACATCACTTTACATTAACGTACTTTGCAGAAGACGCAAAAGACGTTTAACGCAAGTTAAAATTATTTGGGCGCACTTTTTCTGTGTGACACGACTTATTTAGAACATAATTATATCAAATGTTTGTTGGTATACTTATTCCTATTTCATTGTGACGTTAAGTTGTAAACCCGCCCTAGCTTCGCTTCAGGAAACATGAGGCCTTAGGACTCTTTAATAAATACCCCCGATAATAGCTTTTACAAGCTTTTCTTTAACTTGCAATATTTGTATGGAAAATTACGTGTGTATGTTCGGATCAAATCAAAATACAACTACATATAAACTTCCTTTTACTCTACGCAATTTTATGACCAGCATGAGTGGATTCTTCGCTTAGGATTATGCAGCGGGTATAAGAGATGATTTCAGTATGCATTCATATACTTATGTATAGTTCATAATGATGTTCATAATTCACACAGGTTTTAAATATTCCAATCGACAATTGACTAATTTAAATAAATTTGGCAAAAGTTTGTTTATCTAGCTAGTTAGTTTTACAAAGAGCAGTTTGACCTTTGTATTTGCTCCGTGAGTTTGACAGACATTTGAAATATTTCTTGCGTACAATTATCTTGAAAGCCATTAACTTTTATAATGTTATCAGTGTATCAAATCAATTGAAGGTACATAGTCTTACCTACATAATAATTATAAATTTTACTAAGCACGTTTTTAATGCACGAGTTTCAGAGCAATAAACTGCTTATAATTTTATCTGATTGCGTGATTTAATTATGAGGGTAGGTAGGTTATTCACCGGTGATGTTTCTATTGTGATGGATATGGATCTTGTATCACAGTTGGTAGTAATCGTAGCTGCTTGGCTAGGAGTCCCGGGTACAATCTCAAAGGGGACCAATTTTTTAGCAAAAATCCTCACTTAGTGCTCCCCTACACTCCCCAAGGAACATACCTTTCAGCTTCTTGCATCCAGTATTTTCGGCTGTACGTCGTCTGTCAGTCACTCAGTAACGAAAGAGTTTTATTTATACAGATTATTAAGTAGATATTACACAAAAGGCATCACCATGTTATAAAAATGTTTTCTAGTATTTTACCTGTTTTTCGGTTAGTCTACACATATATTAGTTAAAGTATTTGTCTCGGCGTTTGTTCCCGCTTATCCCAGAAACGGCATCACGTATTGAATGTGTTTCTGATGTGTTGTTGTTCTGGTAACAATAATAAATTTATAGTTTTTTGATTTAAATACAAGTATACTACTAGTCCTACTAATATTATAAATACGACAGTTTAAGAGGATGTATGAATGTTTGTTACTATTTCACGCAAAAACTACTGAATGGATTTTGGTGAAACTTTACAATAATATAGCTTAAACATCAGAATAACATACAGGCTATAATTAATAAAGATATAGTGTGAATTATCCGAAATATATAACTAAATCTTTGCAAACGGAAGGAATAAGTTTCCCGAAGCGAAGCGAGGGCGGGGCACTAGTAAAGTATAAATACTGCAAACATGCTTTTATTTTTTTTAAGTGAATTGATGCAAAGCAATCAATTTAGTCAATGTGCTGTTAACCATTGAGGAACTTGCCTGTTGCCTGGACACAACCTCACAGTTCCAGGCCAGCCCGCCCAGTCCTGACCCAGTCCTCATACTTACTAACAAAATGACCAACCAATGTTCTAACACCGTCTCCTAACCGGACTAACTATCCCAGTCCCCATATGAGTCTTGTTCTGTGTCGATCGCAGTTGTCATGGGCGGCAGCGGAAGGCGGTGCTGCATGCTCGTTTGCTACCTTACTATAACAAACCTTACTATAAAAAAAGCGAAGCGCTCATAGCCCGGCGGCTTGCGTTGATCTCACGTGATCGACAAAGTTAAGCAACAGCGGGCGCGGTCGGTAGTTGGATGGGTGACCGCTAGTGGTAAAAATTTCTTGAGCGCTTCCGTGCTTCGGAGGGCACGTAAAGCCGTCGGTCCCGGTTGTTATCACTTGGTAGCAGTCGTTAAGCCATGTCGGATACCTTCGGGCGGCTTAAAATTTCCGACACTTGGGTTGGCCACTACACCCTCCACCAATCCGCACTGGAGCGTGGTGGAGTATGCTTTAGGCCTCCTCAGGTATGAGGAGAGACCCGTGCTCAGTAGTGGGCCATTAATGGGTTGTAGCCACTATAAAAAAATGACAATTTAAAAAATCCCGACTAAATATTGTTTCGAGTACTAACGCATAGGTTTCCTAAGGCGAAGTGGGCAGTTACTAGTTATATTGGTTGAGCTGAGTCATCAGATCCTACAGCGGATTGAGGGCAGAGCATTGAGTCTCACTTTCTGCGTGAGTAATACAGATTTACCATGCTTTCACTCTCTCTGTCGTTATAACGTATACATACGTAGGTACGCGCAAACTTTTTATATTACGTTTAAGTGTAGAGTATTGGTACCGTAATATACTGATTTTATTTATAAGGTTGTTGCCGGAAATGTTACTTGTTGAAAGACAGAAAGAAAGCATTTATGGGATGGGCTGCGGAGTTTCTTTTGTTTCTTCCTCGATGTTAAAGCTTTTTTTGTAACGCAAAGATAAATATTACGCACTTGCTTGCAAAATTAATTAAATACGTAGGTATAATGATTTAAATTTTAAATTCTCTTACGCAAGAAAGAGTAGCAAAAATATATTTTCTTTTACTGAAACACAATAACAATTTAGCACCTTGCTATTACATCATACCGTACTATTTCAATTGATAAAAATAAAAAAAATTATAAACATCCTCGCTTGTTTGCGATTATCACGATGAGATTTATTTAAATTCAAATTTATTTTTAAATTTGAAGCGACTGATAACTATGAAATAAATACTTACCTAATATTGCCTACCACAAGCTGACTACAATACAACGTGTGAAAACTGCACCCAAAACAGTCAATCCGTTTCTGTGATTAGCAGACAAACAAACGCACGTACAAACTGACAAAACCTCTAAAATCATTGAGATTGGCTCCCCTACATGAGGAGGCCTAGAGCATATTCCACCACGTTGCTCCATAGCGGATTAGTGGAGGGGTTAAAGCTGTCTGAACATCAGTGTATCAATCCATATAGCGATTATAGATAAATAACACTATAAATAAAATAAATAAAGTCTGTTGCTAATGATACGACTAGTCGTACGAATAAGAAAAAAATGATTAATACGATTGTCGTATTAATAGACACAATAAATGATAAAATTGTTATGATATTCAAATTAGGTAAGACTTGTTATGAATATGTTGAACTGAATAACGAAAAAATATCACATAACGCGTTGTGGCATCATAAGAACGTCAGATTGCGAAATATCATCGTGATATTAAAAACGAAAAGGACGTGTTGCATGCAAAAACATGTTACATGCGAAATTCATCTCGAAGCTTTCACGCTATCCGATCGCGAAGCTTGCAGTAATTAATAAGCCATACCGCATTCAGACGCAGACTTAACTTTCATTAAAATCAATATTCAAAATCTATCTACAGCTTTGTATGATCTGCCCTATTTTCCCACTGTAATTGACAAATATTATAACACCCCTGCAGAAATATAAATAAAATTAAAACACTTTAAATGACAAGAATTTTATTAACCCAACAAACATTTATGAATTTAAAAAAATACATACCTGTATCTCATAACGTTATAACGTCACACTGTTATTTAATAACGATAACTTCGCACGACGCAAATCGATATTAATTCTCGTAATTACAATCGTAAGACTCAAAGGAACAGTAATGCGCGCGCGCACGGTGAGGTGTTCCGCCGGACTGAGAGAGAGTGGATTTCTCGTTCGAAGACTTCGAAGATAAGGCATTGGTTCTATTACTTCTATTGCGGGACCTTATCTTTATCGGAACGTCATGCAACTAACGTAAGTTTTTACCAAGGTACCTTTATTATTATGTAGGTACTAGCTTTCCCCCGCGGCTTCGCCCACCAATTTCCAAAAAACCTTTCGTAGTGCTCACTGGCGTCACTTGAGGAACCTATACCTATACAAAGTTTCAAGTGACTCCATTGAATATCATATGTCAATGAATAAAATATAAATTTTCAGTTTATCCCTTATTGCGCATTGCCTTCTAGAGTGGACGATAATCAACAATTTTCGCTATCAATATTCGCTTAGACGTGAACAGTGGGAATAACGATAACCCACTCGGATACCGGTACCCATAGCACGGATATCGCGTACAAGCTCTTAACATTCCCAAAAAATAGCCAATGTGCAGGGTTAACCCTGTTACAGTTTTATTATTATACATTTTATTTTATTTTTTTGATCTTCACAGTTTTGGTTGAGATTGCCGGTAAGTGTATATTGTAGTTTATTGACCCGAACCTCATGAAAATAACTTTGAATTTATTAACAATTATTATGTAGGTAAGTACACGTATAACAATTTTTTTTTTTAAGTTTTTTTTTGTTAGTTTTTTTGGTTTTGTACCTATAACCTGAATTTATAACTTCTTCGTCTTATCTTGTTTCACGTAGTTGAATGACCAGAACGTCAAGGAAATTAATTTGACTTTATGGATATTAATAAATATTAAGTACCTACTAGCTGTGCCCGCGACTACATTCTAACTTCTAATCTAAAACAACGCTCACATACATTTAGGAAAGAAATACGTTAACTTAAGCATATCATGCACATGATAATAGTAACTAAGTATACCTACTATAATATTAATTAAACTTTAATCTTAGGTGATATCGCATAATAAAAACTGACACGCGCGAAAATAAATTCAAGCGCGGGTCTCACATCCACATAATTATTCAACGCAACAAGCTGATGCAACCATACGACGGAAAAAATGTGTAGGCATAATGCTCTATCCTTGCAAAGCCAGGGAGAGACAGTTAAATAACTCTTTTCCGAAACTCGAAGCCCTCAATTTCTATACGAAGTTCATTGACCGAATGGATATTCCATTCAGAGTAAAACTTTTTTTACAATTATATTTATTACTATTGTATTTGATAAAAACATTTACTAATTTCTTAACATGTTTACAAAAACATCTTTAAATATTCATAGGCTTTTTGCTATCTAAATTATTGTACTTATAGAGTTAGGAGTACAATACACAATAATAGACAGCAAAATATTATATGTTTAGGTATAGTACCTATAGTATAAGGTATTTGACGTAGCATATTCATTGCAAAACAATATATTTTTTCAAAAACCGTCAATAACCGCCCTAAGTTATCCCTTACGCCGGTTTAGGGCAAGGGATTTTTATTCCTCGAAAACATTAATAACGTGTGATAAAGCACAGAGACAAGGTATAAACATTAACCCCAGTTTGGTAAATAATCATTATCAAGTAGCCACATTCGAAAAACACGCGATTCATCGAAATGACATAACGTTTTTATGATCGGAAATGAAACAAAACACTTAATTTTAAGTGAAGCTTTCTACAATACATTAATGAAAACCGCACCCAAATCAGTTTCGCAATTTTATTTTTATCAGTTTTTCTTCCGAGAATGCACATACAAACAGACAAAATTGTAACAAATCGTATTAGCTTCTATTGCGTTAACAAAGGGTAGTTTACTAATAATAGTGTTTTTCACATGTTCCAAGTATATCCAACAATCAGAAAACACATTAGCCATAATTAGCACGCAACCAGGACTTAACGTTTTCATGTAGAGTAAACACGGACGCACTTTATAAGACAACATATTGTTATGATGATGTGATAGTATGGATTTAATACAGCCATGCTCAAAGTTTGTTTCGCGGAAAATATAAAAAACCAGTAAATTGTGTCGTGGGACACCAGGTAGGAACGAAGTTCCTTCGGCTACTGTCGCGCCTGCTCATTTAACGGTTTTATTCCACGCACTTTTTTCCACGCTTACGGTTTTACTATCACATATTTTTCAGTTCGGTCGCGCAGCAAAATCCCTATCCCCTCCAAGCCTGCCGTGATTGCCTGCAAAAAACAACGGATTGCACTGTCCGTAAAATGCCGTTTATTAATTAATTGTGATTAGGAAATGTACACATTGATTTAAACATTTAATTAATTTAAATTATTACCTCGATTTAAAGTTAATAATTTAAATTGAATTAAATTATTAAAGTATCTTAGTCCTATGGCCCTTTTCATCTTGAAAATAGATCTTAACAATAATATATTTGTGATAAAATTAATATGCGAGTCATACTGCACATAAAATAGTATTGTCGTAACGCTAAAAGATAATAAGATAAAAGATATAAGACACGTTCTAATCGCATTGTATCGAATGTTAGATAAGGTGGAAAAGTTTTGTGTTTACAAATTGTACAAAATAGGAAAAACTAATGTATAATAGTAAAGCAGTGATAGGCAAATGATTTGAACGTGGGACTCCCAGATCGGGGCGGCGCGGCGGGCCTGGGTTCAATCTCGCGCGCTAACATTTAGGCAAATTAAATATATTTTCTATCTGGGTTCAATCTTGCGCGCGAACATTTTGGCAAATTAAATATATTTTCTATCCGAACCAAAATTAATTGTTATAACTTTAACCCACCGTTGGTCACCTGGGGTCTTTAAACGCCCTGCGAAACTTAATTTTGAAAATATTTCCAAAATTATGGATGTTACAGTGTTACAGTGTTGACTCTCTGGGTCATAGAAAAAAAATTACTGTTAATTTTTTATGGTTTAACTTTGGTTAATTATCAATTTAATTAGCAGCCTAAAAGTTCCTAATTTTGTTTTCATTGTGTCAAAAGTAAAATAAACATACTTTTTCATTTATTTTGTGTTGTGTGTGTGTTTTTCGCGAGTAAGATAATATAATAAATAATTACGAATATTAACAACAAAAGTTGAATTTCGTCGTACTTTTATGGGGGCATTGAAAGACCCCAGGTGACCAATCACGTAACAAAACTTGGAGGTGACCTACATTAGTTTGTAATTACGCGTGTTCCAGTTGCGCGTCTGAATTACTGAGCCGATTTTGATAAATAAATAATAAGTATTTGTGAATTGAGGGTACCTACCTACTTGGCAAACTTCTCCGATTTCCATACTAACGGCGAGTAACGGCGATATAAAACAACTATAAAAAAGGAGTTTATTCAAACAGCTAAAGTCGCAGGCATTTGCTAGTCTCACAAATACGTCAAACCCATAAAATATACTCCATCAATTGTGCTTTTATCAACTGATGCCCTACAAATGGAAGGGATATCCTCAATTTAGCACATTTGATGTCGTTAGTTATGCTGTGGTGTAATGCATTCCATGTCCTACGCAGGGGATACTATCTCGGGTGACAGTACGAATCTCTGCTACTGCTAGGGTTGTCAACATTATTTCAAATATTTTTATTATGCTATAAAAATATAATAGTAGTTAGAAAATTTGAAAAAATGTAATATTAAAGAAATATTAAAAAGGCAAAAATCATTGATTGGCTTTATGAAAATACTTTGTTTTGCAATTTTTGTATAAAAAATGATGACACGCTTTATTAAATAAAAAAACATTCTTTTCATTGATTTTAGGAAAAAAAATCTGTTATTTAAATAGAGTACATATTTCTGCGTATTATAATTATATTTTTTCAACAGTGTAAGTAATATAGTTTACAACAGTACCTGCTCCCGAAATATAGTACAAAACAATATAGATCGGTTGGCAACCCTAGCTAATGTAGCCAGGTGACTAAACGAATTGGACGGGCCATAAAGGAGTTGGAGAAAAGCTTAATTCAAATGAAATATTGTTACAAAAAACATATTATCATTATAGGTACTTAGTTCCAAATATTTTACAACTATACATAGGTACGTCACGTTTATATAACCCAACCCGCCCGATGACATTACTGTAAGACTGAACTATGGATGTGTCAGATAATTGCGGAACGCATGAGACAGAAAGAGATACCTAGCTACATCAAATTAGGACAATTAACAAAATTTGACTCTCCCATTTTTTGCACGCTAGGGACATAATACCTACTTCTGTTTTACAATCTCATTGAACAGTTTAGTGTTTTTTATCAAATAGACCACGGCGTTTGATAAAATTAGCACTAGTTCGGTCAATGGGAACAACCGAAGTATGCTAATAGACGGAATTTGTGACCGTTAGAGCCCTACCGAGACGCCACCACGGCGACGTCACCGGCTACGTAGCCATGGTTACCTCTGGCTACCTTCGGTTGCCGAATGGAGTAGCCACTGGCGACCATCTGTCACTAAGTGCAAATGTTGAATTGTTACTAACATCGAAACATACAATCTTTCATATTACTAATATTAGTAGAAACAAGGATAAAATATTTATTGACGCAAAAATTGACGTACTTACAATGCCGTGTTATAAAATTTAAGTAAAAAGTACCCACCTTTAACACGACTTTTTGCATTGACACTACGCATATGTTAAACAATGGCTAAACAGAAGTTTGTCTTTGACGTCTCTGTGAAGTGTATTGGACAATAATCTTAATAACTATAAATATAATTAAACTATTTTTATGCCTTGGCCTAGTTCTAAAAAATGTTAGTCACCAACAACAGTTTGTTAATTGTTTTTACAACAACCCAACCGATTGTTTACAAAAATTAAGAACACGATGACTGCAACAGCCATTTATGAAGGCGGCTGTATCATTCTATAACAATGACTCATAATTTCATCTTGTGCATCGCACACACGTCATGCGGTGACGTCATGACAAGCCTGAAACACGCTATCTATGTTTTCATTGTTTTCTACACCGCGCGGCGCCGCGCGTATTACAAGTTCCGACTTCCCACCGAGATCAGGCGGACTTGGCCGTTCCATGCATGACGTCTCGCCTAGCGGGAGATCACCCTTTGCTAAAAATCAAATCTAAAAATTTACTCGCAATGGAGCAGAGTGATGGAGTATGCTCTAACCCTTCTCGGTTATGAGTTTATGAGGACCTGTAGTGGGCCATTAGCCTGTGGAAGACATAATTTTAGTCTATGCTGGCTACCGCTAAAATATGTCCTAAAGGTCCTATTCAAATCCGTTCGATTCTAATGTAATTTCTTAGGTTTTTTCTTAATTAACACGCTTTACCATCTAAGGGCTACGTTGTCACTTACGATCAGGTGGGATCGTAGTGAAGCGTCAACTTCAACCACAAGATAAAAATACTACTTAATACTAATACTAGTAACACGACCCAGATGGTGCAATGGTTAACACGCCGGTTCGCCGTTCCGAGGGTCCTGGGTTCGATTCCCAGCGAGGCGGAAATTTGAATGACGAATTTAAATTTCCATTCTTGGTCTGGGTGTGTGTTCTTGTCTTGTCCATGGCACCCTCGACACAGGGAATCCTAGTGTGGGGCTATGAGGGTGTAGCGTTATTTATTTATTTATTTATTTACTACTAATACCTACTAGTGATAGATGTCCTTTTTTCTATAAAACAGCACTAAAATTTATGTGTATAAGAATCCTGAATACCTTTTGGTTTTAACTATAATTCTCCTTAGATACACATACGTACATACCAAATACATTCCGTGCAGTTGTCCGACTCAGTATTCAGTTAGGGTCCAACCCATAAAAGGAATTTATGATATTGGCTGCTTTTTATCGCGAGGAAATACTGAGATCCTTTGAAAACGACGACACTCTAACGGCTGAATGTTGTGGATATCCCTGTAATACTATATGGATTTGCACGCGAGCTTTATTAATATAGCTTTATTTAGATTTATAATATCTCTATATTTATAAAATTCTCGTGTCACAATGTTAGTTACCATACTCCTCCGAAACGGCTCGACCGAAATTTTGTGTGCTTATCGAGTAGATATGAGAATCGAGCAACATCTATTTTTCATTGCTCTAAATGTTAAGGGTTGTTCACCCTGAATTTTTTTTTTTCATTTTTTGTACACTTGTTTTATGGTTATTTTTTATGGTGTGGCATAAAAAAATACACATGATCCCAAATTTTCACCCCCACCCATCAAGTATAAATCAATATAAATCGCGCTTTTTGTATCTACATGTATATGGCGGAACAACGTTCGCGGGGTCAGCTAGTAGCTCTTTATATTACATATTTATTAATAGGTATACATATATTATGACACATTTGTAACTGATCGATGTCTGTATATGAGAAAAAACATTATAGGGGGTACTGACACTGAGGGACACGTTTCCCGAAGCGAAGCGAGAGCGGGCATACTATTATACAGTAATAATAATAATAAACGCTAACACAGTATTTAATAATAATAATATACGCCCGCACTAGGACTCCTTATCACGGGTGGCATGGACACATCACTAAAACCCATGACCCGAGAACAAACATTCATCTGTCACATAAATATCTGCCAGGAATCAAACTCCTCGCTTTGCAGATTTTTACGTACAAATTTTTACGTACTGCGATTACATATAGGCACAAAAATGCCCCGCCGAGAACGCTCTAACTGCCTTTTCCCGAGAGGCGCTCGTAGAGGCATTTCCGGGGCTCCAGCGCCTCCAGCTGTAATTGTAATCATGATTACATTTTCCCAATCTCTGCTGCATAATCATAATCATAATTATAATAATTTTATCGCATCATGCTTACATACAATGAGATCTAAAAGTATATCTACAATATAAATAGTCTGAGCATAAACCCTGTTAGGTAGTAGGTAGGTATAAAATTCTAATTAATTCAATTTTTTTTTAACTGAATTTAACCGCTTGGCTACGGTCCCACCTGATGGTAAGTGGCGACGTAGCCTTTAGATGGTGAAGCGCGGTAACTTAGAAAAACCCCATTCACTCTTGACTTGAAGACATCCACATTATAATTGACTGGGAATACCGATTGTTAATTATTTACATTATTCTAATTAAAATGATGTTAACTATTTAAATCATTCTTATTACATAATTAATGTCAACGTGTGTATACATGTCTGATCTATGTCCTGCTCGATACACTTGTCTTATCCAGGATACGAACGAACACAGACTAGACTAGCCTGTCACTGAAACCACACCCCACGGTCCGAGTTCTCTGAATGTTAATTACGTCACGCAACATTACATTTACATAATATTAATATTAAAAGTACTTACGAAGTGACATGACAGCTGGTAATTAATGTAGTACGTATATTATTATGTTGTTAATTTTTAATTACGCCATTTGAGTCATAATTATTTTATCATATCGCACAATTATAATAAAACAAGTTTTTGCCCGCGACTTCGCCTGTGTGAGAGACGGAAAGCGACAATAATGATAATATGACCCCATGGAAACATATGACAGAGAATAAAGTATCTTTTGTCTCATTCCAGGTCATGGGTATCGCAATCTGATATGAATAATTATGATAAGTTTTTTATCCCTTCCACGCTCCATTTACCCCCTTAAGAGGAAATACCACGCGAACCCTTTTTCAAATTTGGGATTTTTTCACTCAATATCTCTGTCGCGCTTGCGAGCGGCGTGTATGTCAGTGCGATAGGGACAACTGCAGCTCCGTGTAAAAACCCGAGGCAAAAATCATCAAAATCGAGGTTCCGTTCTCGACTAATCCCCCCGCCAAAACTAAAGCAATCTTAACGAAATTTTGGAAATTGGAGGGGAAGGAGATATTCTGTGTCGGACCGTTTAGCTTTTTGTGCTAATTATTATACAATTTGTGTACTAGGCGTTTGTTTGCGGCATATTTATTTGGCCGTTTTTAGCGCTGTTTGAAGTAGCCTAAAACTTTTGAAAACAAAAATATCAAAAAAATCAAAACGTACCGACATAGATAATGATGATATTATTCTTGTGTGAAAAAATTATTGATCTAGAGTCAAAAACCAGCGAGGGATTAGTCGAGAACGTTTGTATGGAAAAATGACCCGTAGCATTTCCTCTTAAGGGACTTCAGAGATAGATCCTATGTCCTTTCCCAGATCACAAACTATCTCCATACCAATTTTCATCTAAATCGGTTCAGCGGAGTAAACGTGAAAAGGTAGCAGACATACAGACGGATACTTTCGCATTTATAATAATAAGACAAAACACCCTTATCCTAAGGCGTCGTCTTAATTGGCAGCGATCGTACGATGGCGCGATGCGTTTTCGTCGTGCGATGGGTTCAAACGTACAGATTTCATCAGAGTGTCCTATTTTAACCTCGCAAGTAATTGTATTGGAATACCCATCGCAAGACGAAAACGCATCGCGCCATCGTACGATCGCTGCCAATTAAGACGACGCCTTAGAGTCCCGAACTAGAGTTGCCTGTTTTTTGACAAACAAACAAATATTATAAATAATCAAAACCCGGGGAAAATATTTATTTGCCTTTAAATAATCGATTGGAGTCTCCAAATAAAAATAAAAATTATTTTGATAATTATGAATATTTTGTCAATACACCTACACCTCACTTTGTGATTGCACCATCGTATCGCAAACGTGATTTTACTTCGAGGACAAGAAACAGCGAAAGAAACTCCTAAGCCCATCTTTTAAATTAATACGCAAGTAACAATACAATTTCTAACCTTGACAAGACATTTCTAAATTGACAAGTCATTACCATATTCGTTTATGTAAGGCCAGAAATGAACCTGGTACCGCGCTCGTCATGCAAAATCAACTGGACAACTGAGACTTGCGGTCTGATGATGAACTTTATATTTCAGCATCACATCACACATACTCCAATTCACCATACCTAGTTATCTAATGTCATCGCTCCACGCCATTGCGGTATGGCGTGTCACCGTTCATACAACGCATCCCACAGTAATCTAAAGCTAAACTACACAAGGGTTATTGCAACGCATAAAGGTATGCGCACATTAGGTGCTTCAACTCAACTCCGACTCGACTTGAATTCAACTCATAGGAAAGCATTTAAATATATGAGTTGAATTTTCAACATTTACTTAAAAGGACTGATCCTCGCGCGGTTGAGGTATTGTGTAAAAATCGACCTTAAATGATACGAACTTAAGCTCGTATTTCAATGCTTTCTTATGATTTGAATCCGAGTCGAGTTGGAGTTGAGTCGGTGTAATGTACCTACGTTTTTAACTGTTTCTAACCTCAAACTAAAATTTTCTTTCTTTTCTTTCTTGGCTATCAACAACCACTACTTACCATCTACCACATACCATCGGGTCTGCTCATTTGTCGGTTATTCACGTAAAAAGCAGAAAGATGCGGTTTTAACCAGTGCAGGCTGCCTTACCTAGTAATTGACGTTAGCCTACAGCCTACAGCCTACGTGACCACAGAATCAGTTGTCAAAGTGACAGAACTCATAAAACCGGGTTTAACTACTTAACGTGCCCTGCAGAGCACCAACACACATAAAATTGTGCTAATTGCAACCAAAGATCTTCACTCAGTCATTACACCACTACTGTATTTGACAGTACTTATACTACGGATTAAAACCGTACAAATGATGAATAATTGAAAAATATAACGACGTTCAAAACGGCCTATAAAATAAAACAAAATAGGTACAGGGTGATCTTATAACGTGCAATTACGTTATAAAATATTTAACTGCAGCTTATTGAAAGTTACTAATCGCATGTAAATTTTTTAGGTCGCTCAAAAATTACATGAAAAAGAAAAAACCAAGATCTACCGCGCATGCTTAACGGTCCATTCAGCAGACCTTGAGAGGGAGATGTGACTACGAGTGCGAGGGAGACGCGCAGAGGAGTCCCGAATTTCAGGGAGACCTCCGTACCTACCAATCACAGCATTTGACATGGATAACCAAAGTTATGTCACTAATCACATTCGGTGAATCAGATCACCATCGACAAGCATGATATCATTTCATTTATAATTCATAATATTTAAAACAAGAACAAAAAGCGACAAAACGCCGGAGCATCGCTAACTGCATTAAGACTAGATTTTTAGGTCACTGTAACTGAACTAAACTAGACTTAATTAATGGGGCTGCACTTACCTAAACCACTCGACGGACTCTCCTGCACCGTTTTACACACAAAACCATAGCCCTGTAGCCGTTTCGAACGAAATATTGTGAGAAACTTAGACAGATCGCGAGACTGAATGCAGGTTATAATTGTAAACTGTTATATTTAAACCCGACTGCACTGTTGCTCCGTGATTTATTTTCGTCTTTGCGTTTGCTTGAGATTTTGGTGCTAACGTTACGAGTACGATGTGAATAAAAAATCAATTGGATGTCGGGACGCGCTAGTTAGTCAGAGGCCATCTTGTCTTGGGTCGCTGGTCCGACAGGAGCGCGCATGCGTGGGCTGTCCCCAGACAAGTAGACGGGCTCTGGTTAATCAGATATAATTCCTACCACTTAACCATAGCTTCAATTAACCCAATTTATGAAAAAACAAAAAAGATCCAACCTATATATACTCTGTAATTCAAATTTGGTGGGTATGTTCTAAATTTGAAAACTAAATGTGCCGGAAAATTATTTCAAACAAAGATTGCCTTTAATAAAAATTGACGTTTGTATCCAGGGTTGCCAGAACAAAAAATGATAATAAGACACATTTTTTTTTTAAGATAATTATACTGTTTATTTTCAGGGTCAATACTAATTGCTATTTTTACAAACAGGCACACCTACTGTTCCTGGATGTCTCATTAGTTATTTATTACAAATCGTTGCATTAAATCTCACTAAAGGGTAAGATTTGTGGTAACAGCTGTGCAATGTGCAGCGATAGCAGTGATAGCCGTGTGGTTGAACGTTGGACTGCCGAACCGGAGGTTCCGGGTTCAAACCCCGCACGCACCACTAATTTTCAAAAAATATGTGCGTATTAAAATTTAATTATCACTTGCTTCGGTGAAGGAAAACATCGCGAGGAAACCTGCACACCTGAGAGTTCTCCATAATATTCTCAAAGGTGTGTGAAGTCCGCCTATCTACACTTGGCCAGCGTGGTGGACTATGGCCTATACCCCTCTCATTGTGAGAGGAGACCCGTGCCCAGCAGTGGGACAGTTATGGGTTGTGATGATGATGAACTCAACATTAAGAAAATGACTTTTATAGATGGAACGACTCATAAACATGTTTATAATAATAGAATATTATGTTTATAGTATAAATACGTCGAAATGATTCTTAAAGATGGAGCAGTCACTTTCTTAAAATTTAAGGTGGGATGTGGCTCTTGTGTATGTTATTACACAGCGAATCCCAGAGCGATTGTGTGTGTGGTATACCGTGAAGAAAATTAGTTCACTAAAAGCTGTTCCATTCATCTATACGTCGTATGGTATTAGGGTGACCAGATAAATTATATCTTCGCAAAAATTCCTACGAAGATTGCTAAGGTCAGGATAATTTGAATCTAAGGCAGATTTTCGCTATCGTCCAATATATTTTTGGGATCATCGCAAAGCCGGTCCTTTGCATTCAACCTAGGATATTTGCCAAGATCCAATTTATCTGAATATTACCGCATCCTACATAATACATTGATAAAGAATTCAACTTCTTTACGTTTGTGGCCACAAAAGTCGATAAGTTGTGGATGGATTGAAATCAATTTATTATACCTAATATTTTTGGGTGTAAGGGTCTCCATCCTGGAATCCGAGCCAACCTTGCTCGTGGACCCCACTGAAAAACAGACGAGTTGCCATGGTAACCGTTACTGCATAAATATCAGACTGAGCCAACGCCAGATTCAACTACTGCAGGGCTACTCAAAGGTTGGTTCGCGATCCCCTAGGGGTTCGTGAGTAAAATTGTAAGATCCATACTAATATTAGATAATTTTTAGGTAAGTTTGAAGGTAAGTGTCGGCTACCTTTTGCACGCTAAGCGGATTAAGATAAATATGAATCGTTTCATGTGTTTGGTCATTCAAAATAATGATAACAGAAACCGTAACATGATTTTCAAATACCTGTTTAACAATTCCGTTTAATATAGTTCAATGACTTTCGTTTTTAATCCAATAAAGGACTTAATATGGATGTATTTTTTAAAATGTTTGTTACCTCAGAACACCGTCATTTTTATCAAGCAATTTGAATTTTTTGGTTGGTTTATACTTCTGATTTAGTCATGTTTTTATTGAATTCTGATGATGGAAACCATGAGTCATTATGGAAAACTAATAAAATATAACAACAACTAGGTAACAGGACTATCACTAGTTCCTGCCCCACATACTGACCAAATAACATTCTTAATAACAACTAACAAAGGTTTTAGTAGCCCTAGCTATAAAACGCTAACACTCTAATCCCCCCCCCCCCCTTGCACTAGGATTCCCGGTTTCGCGGGTGGCATGGACATCACAAATAACATAAATTTCTACTCCGGACGGGAATCGAAACCCGGGACCCCTCGATTCGTAGGCAAAATCACTACCTACTAGGTTGTCTACATGAACATACTGACGTTATTTTAGTAATCACTTTTTCCAATTACTAACCATTAATATTATAAAGTAATCATATTATTTCATTATCCCGTAAACAACAGATTAATTTCAATAGTTTAGTGGATTTCATTATAATTAATAATAAAAACCAAATACAATTTATCCTGTGTTACGCATGTAGGGATTACTCATAAATATGTAGGATAACCATGGACGAGATATGGTTGACGTACGAGTACTTTATTTTACTTTTGTACCTGTATAATACAGTACCAATATGTACTTAACCAATTGTTAAACCGATCGTCATCGAGTTCCTATCCGCTCCTAATAATCTTTTCTTATAAGAACACTTTTTAGTTACGACTCGTGGATAGTTGTACTATCCGAAAACGAATCGTATTTCGAATAAAGGAACAGCTGAGAGGAGCAGGATAAGCAGAAAGTGTGGAGATGAACTGAGGTGGTTGTATGCCAATCCGAAGCCCATGGCATGCGTTGGCAGCAAATCTCCGCACCCTGCACTAACGAACGCTCAATGAAATTTGAATTGAATGCCTTTATAATTATTTTTACTCGCTTTTATTTAACTTGCTATGTTTGTATTTATATTCGGGTTAACTACGTTACCCAAAGGTTGTCTGAAAGAAATCGCTGTTAAGCGATAAGACCGCCTTTTGTGTAATATATGTATACTCAATAAGTTACTTATAAATTTGTAATTTCCTGTATTGCACAATAAAGAATATTTCTATTCTATTCTACGTTATCTCGAATTAGACTACGTCCACTTACTCTACGGACCTGAAATTTTGCATATTGCTTTAGTTCCGAAGACAATGTAATTTTATGACCAGCATGAAAGAATAGTTCGTTCAGAATTGGCTCCGGACAAGGCAACTCCTTAACGTTTAACATCGCAGGGACTAAATTTATTGCTTTGCATTTATAATTCACAAAGCATTATAAAAGCGTAGTTTTGGTTGTTCAAACTATTAACTTGTGTAACTATTAATATTAAGTTATTAACTAGTGGTTGTGCTACGTACGAATAGGCATTAACAAATAAAATTATCTGAACGCAGAAAGTCTCTGTCTACCAAGCAATATTGTCACCGTACCAATACCTATTTAATTTACCGGGTGTCACAAACAATTCGCAAACAGAATTGTCGTAGACGTAATGGTGACCATTATTGTGTCGGTGGTATGTGACCATCAGTAATATTGTGCAGTGTTGTGTGTGCATCATGAGGAGATTGTTACCGTATATTTTTATTTTGTTAATACCTATTGATAGTCAAGAGTGGGATCCGAGCGTCCTGCCTATTACAACGCCAGCACCATCTGGTAATTACTACAAATCATTGCCGACTTTGTTATTAGAATTTAATTATCACTTGCTTCGGTGAAGGAAAACATCGTGAGGAAACCTGCACACCTTTGAGTTCTCCATAATGTTCTCAAAGGTGTGTGAAGTCCGCCAATCCGCACTTAGCCAGCGTGGCGGACTATGGCCTGTACTACAGTTATGGATTGCAATAATGACGATGATGGTGATTTTAGGCTTCCCTTTTTTCGTAAATAGCCGACAAAGTAAAGTGTAAGTGAAGAAGTAAGTGGTCTGGTTGCCCACAGATATCGGCCACACCGAAGGTGTGACCACGGTAATAGTATCATACAGTATTCTATCTTCATACTAACTGTCGGAACGCGAATCATACCTACGCGCCTCGGAGTTTAGTACACATTAAGCAAACAACAGCAATAAGTTAGATATAACATCATTGAACAACAGCCACAGAAACGCAATAGGGACGATCGAACGTGTGGGTTTGTATTTGTAATCAGGAAGCGTGCGTATTGCCTACCCACTTACATTCACTACAACAAGAAAGAGGCGGCCCTAGCACGCGGGGCAGTAGGCATTTATTTCAAGAACAGGGCACAGTCACACTACTGTATCTTATTACTGTATCTTATTATTTACTTATAAGTATAACAATTTTCAGTAAAGTTTTCACGAAAGTTTCCACTATTGCTCGGTCAAGCAAGATTGACATACCGTTCACTTTCACAGTCTTGATTATACTTTGGCGTAAAGGTTTTTACATATAAAGCAATCAATCATGATGGAATATTACGAATTATTTGCCCGACAAAATCTTTTGTGTGGTTTGTAACCTACGTAAATGTCGGGCCAGCGGCGCAAACATTCAAGCGTCGCGTCGCTTGGTACGTTTGTTCGAAGAATAAGTACTCGCAGATTAAGACAAGTAGATTGACGTAAGAACGATCAAAATCTGCCCACGCAATTGGTCTCTAGAGTGACACAGAGTCCGCTAAACAGGGGGTCCAGAAGCTAAAAGTGTGTGACTATGAAAAATTTGACTAGCCCTTGTGTTGATATCAGTATAACTGTTCTATTTTTTTCAGATTATAATGTTTACTTTAATGACACTCGTTGTATAATCTCCCACATAAATGATGAGGTAAAACCACCTAAACCCTATTTTTCCGTGAAGATACAACAAAAGTAAGTAGAAAATCATAATTCACTTTTAATAATAATTTACAACCAATTAATGGCGCTTAGGTACAACACTACCTCAATCATGATTATCGTTGCAAGGTGTATCGTCCCAATAACAAGGATCCCGGGACATACCATATAAGTACCTAAGCAATAACAGGGGGTTCCGGGTTCAAACCCCGCACGCACCACTAATTTTCAAAAATTAGGTATGTGCGTATTATAATACAATTTTATTATCACTTGCTTCGGTGAAGGAAAACATCGTGAGGAAACCTGCACATCAGAGAGTTCTCCATAGTGTTCTCAAAGGTGTGTGAAGTCCACCAATCCGCACTTGGCCAGCGTGGTGGACTATGGCCTGTACCCCTCACACTGTGAGACGAGACCCGTGCCCAGCAGTGGGACAGTTATGGGTTGTGATGATGATGATGAAGCAAAACCTAAAAACGGGATGTAATTTAAAACAAAAGTAATTTGCGCGTGAATTTTAAAACTTACGTGTTAACGCTAGGATTATTTCACAGCCTAGCCAACTTATGATTGCCTGCGTAGCGAGGGATCCCGGGTTCGATTCCCGGCCGGGGCAGATGTTTATGTGACAGATAAATGATTGTTCTCGGATCATGGTATACCTGGTGTGTAGTTCGTGTTGTCCATGCCACCCGCGACACAGGGAATCCTGGTGTGGGGGTATGAGTGTGTTAGCGTTTATTTACTAAATAATTAAAAGAAAATAAAATAATATGTTGCACATTTTTTGTTTACAGCGTTTGTAATATTAGTCAAATTTTGACACTGACTGTTCCTCATTATGTAAGTATGTAAATTATGTAAGTTTCTGTGTTCCTAATCTTATAATATAAAACTAGCTGACCCCGCGAACGTTGTTCCGCCATAAAGATTATTTTCATACAAAAATCAAAAAGCGTGATTTAAATTTGATGGGTGGGGAAGTGAAAATTTGTGATCATGTGTATTTTTTATGCCACACCATAAAAAAATAACCATAAAATTATAATACGTGAGGTAAGCCGTGATATACTCGTAGAATGTTTTCTTTGTGAAGAACCAGCTATCTCCAATATAAAGAATACTTACCCTTCAGATGTGATTTCTTCATGTTAATTTTCCATTATTATGAAAAATATACCTAACTAGTGTACCCGGATTTGTTTATTTATCTATTTATTTATTTATTCTTTATTGAACCTTACATAAGTAATGGAACAAAAGGTGGACTTAATGCTAAGAGCATTCTCTGCCAGTCAACCTTTTACATTATATTTCCTCCTTTTGGTTCCAGCGTGATGATGGTATAGCACAGGGTTTCCCAACCTTTTTTCGCCAAGCCCCCCCCAAACCAAAAATAATATTTTCATGCTCCCCCTTACATGATTTGCGTGCGGGTCAAACGTCGTGTTGTGACTTGTTAAAGCTACATACGAGTTAAATATAATTTTCAGAAATGATAACGTACCTAGTATGCCCCCCCTGAAATTCCTCTACGCCCCCCTGGGGGAGCGTGCCCCACCGGTTGGAAAGTCCTGGTATAGCATATACCCTTCCCCGATAAATGGACTATCCAACACAACAACATTTTTTCAAATCGAACCAGTATTTCCCGAGATTAGCGCGTTCAAACAAAAAATCAAACTCTTCAGCTTTACAATATTAGTGTAGATAAAGCATACCTAATTATTATATTTTTCGTGTTTTGCAGATAATGAGCAATTTCAACAATACATTCCTTAACAATCCGATTAAGTTTCAAAATCGGAAGTGCGATTTAATACACCAATGTTACGTGCTTGTCAATTTCATCGGTGAGTAATTTGAAATTTTACTGAGTAACATAAACACATATATCTACCCAAATAAGACATTACTAACACCCACGACCCGAGAACTTTATCCATCCGTCACATAGATAAGGGTCGAGAGTCGTACCCGGGAACCTTGCTTCGAAGACACCACTGACCAGTGCTAGGTTCGGGTGATCGGATCTCTTCATGACTACCAAGCTGGACTATTGTGTATAGAGAACATCATGCAATATAATTATAAATAACTAGCGACCCGCCCTCGCTTCGCTTCGGGAAACTTATTCCTTCGGTTTGCAAAGATTTAGTTATATATTTTGGATAATTCGCACTGTATCTTTATAATTTATAGCCTGTGTTATTCAATGTGTAAGCTGTATTAATGTAAAGTTTCAGCAAAATCCATTCGTTAGTTTTTGCGTGAAAGAGCAACAAGCATTCATACATGCATACAAACTTTCGCATTTATAATATTAATAGGATAGTTATATAAAATATAATTTCATAACTAATACATTTTTTTAGAGGCGACCATCTCAGTCCTCAAGGGTCACTAACAGTAATAAACCATTACTAACAACAACTAACAGGACTAACTATCACTAGCAATCCCTGTCCCAGTCCTCATATCACTACTAAAGTAAGCAACTAATACCATAATAAAATCAAAGTTTATCCGAATACTTGTTTATTGTAAAGTTTTTATGCACTTTTTATATCCGGACAAGTCATAAAGTTGCACAGGAAGTTGTAAGTTCGCGTGGAAGTTTCTACCTGAGGCTAGATACAATACTAGTATCTACTTACTCCATATAATCCTTACTAATATTATAAATGTGAAAGTAACTCTGTGTGTCTGTTACCTTTTCACGCAAAAACTACCGAATGGATTTTGCTGAAACTTAACAATAATATAGCTTACACATCAGAATAGTGTGAATTATTCAAAATATCTATCTAAATCTTAGCAAACCGAAGGAATAAGTTTCCCGAAGCGAAGCGAGGGCGGGTCGCTAGTAATTTTATAAACTTTTATTTAATTCGTTAGTTAATTAGTATGGGTCAAATCTTAAAAGCGACTTATCAGTGTCCGATTGAGCTGAAATTTGAAATACGCCTTAAATTCATATGACAATACTATTTTATATGGCCGAGACATTGCTCTCAGTATTGGCTCCAGACTTTATCGCTTTGCATAATTAAACTAATAATTCATTATTGTGATGTAATTCTTCTAATTTAACATTACAATTTTCGAATATGAATAATAGGAGAAACAACTACAACTACAACAACTACACAGGCGGCAATACCCGAAACATCCACCGCAATACAAACGTCGCAAGAGAATAAATCAAATACGGGTAAGTAAATCAACTTTTTTATGTTAATTTTTTTTTCTTTATACAAGAGCCAACCAGGCATACAGCCCACCTGGTGGTAAATGGCCGTCGGTATATCGTGATGTGATCGACGGCCGCCCTACGATCATGCGTGTCATATAAACGTGCCCTAAGTCTTTGTTTAGTGCACAAAGACTTAGGGCGCGTTTATTGTGTAAGCGAACCACCTCGAATAGCAGTCAGATCGACTGATCGACAGAATGCACTCGACTAAGTATGGTCACATAACTTAATACTAGCTTGGGAACATTATAATCCATAACCGTCCCACTGCTGCTAAACTTATCTTATCGAATGCTTATTTCGTTTCAACGTTTTATTCAGCTTTTGAAGTGAAAACGTATTTTTCAGACCTTTACATATACATTGGTGCTGGAGTAGCCGTTGTGGTGCTGATTGTGGCTCAGACAGCATGCATTGTATCATACAGACGAAAAGGTAACGTAGCCTACGTTTTATTGTATTAGCCGATGAATTGAAGGACTGCGTGGTGGTAAGAGGAGCCGGTAACAAGTCCTCAAGGGTTCCACGCAACACGTCTGTGACCGAATAAGAACGAGAACACGAGAGACCGAATAACAACATTAACAGGACTAACTATCACTAACAGTCTCTGTTCCAGACCTCATATTTACTAATAAACTAACCAACTAATATTCTGGCACCGTCCCCTAACCGGACTAACTAACCTAGTCGCCATTTGAGTCTTGTTCAGTGTCGTTCACAGTTGTCATGGGCGGCACCGAAAAGGTGGTGATGCATGCTCGTTTGCTATCTTAATTCCTTAAAAAAGTAGTCCACACCCTTGTAGCATAAGGGACGTTGAACCGTGTGTTTTATTGTGGCTTCCTGAGTTCCTAACACTAAACCTAGTTAAGGAGATGTCTGAATATAAATCCTTCACACCTGATTAACACCACATCTCTCACCGCAACTGCCGGCCTTGTCCCGATAAATATATCAACAGGACATGGTTATAAAAGTTAAGTATTAGTAATACTCTACCTAGCCCAGCCCAGGAGAGATCTTCCACCTTATAGGCTTCCAGCTGTCTTTTAGCTCATCAGTCCACCTGGTCGGCAGGCGATCTGTCCATCACCCAGGCGTTGTTGCCATTCAGAACTCTTCCCCATCAATTGTTTGTTTGAACGATGTGGTGCCCACTGGCACTTCAGCCGGCTAACGCTACGACAGCTACGAGCTATGTCGGTAACTTTGGTTCGTCTACGAATTTCATCGTTACAAAACTAGTATCGTAACTGTTATGAAACGATTAGTTCACCTAGTTCATCTTAGCGCGATTAAATCATATTGCTAAAAAGTGCAGTTGAACTGTTAAATGATTTCACCCACTTTATGTTCCCAGCGGAAAACACGCGGCGTGCTCTACAAAATATATTACAGACCAGAGAAGAAGCGAAGGAAGAGAATGGTAATCATACTTTTGACATATAGTCGACATTGACCGCTAGTGGCAAAGATTTCTTGAGCGTTTACGTGGTTTAGAGGGCACGTAGCCGTCAGTCCCGGTGATCGTTAGATAGATATTAGATAGAGATAGCAACCGTTAAGCCATGTTGGAGGCCTTCGGGTGGCATAAAAACTTCCGACACTTGGAATAAAACTAACCTTTCCACCAATCCGCACTAGAGCGGCGTGGTGGAGTATGCTATAGGCCTCTTTAGGTATGAGGAAAGACCCGCGCTCAGTAGTGGACCATTAATGAGTTGTAGCCAAGATTTGACTGACCTAAATCAACAATGCGTTACTGCTCAAGTGGAAAACGAAAAAAATACTCGTTACTGGGTCTCCGACTTTAAAATATTTCACCATTGACTCTGGAAGGAATGTGGTGTTAGTAGGTGAACAATTCAACCACACCACGGTTAAGATGTTTCGATACAACCATCAAACAGTCATGCTTCCTTCTATGACGATGTGAACAAGAAAAGCCCACAAATGGGTACGTAGTTTGATTCATACCTTTGTATGATGTAGGTTTACTAGGTATAATTATGAGGATAAAGTAATATAATACCAGTTGGTTCATCTCTACACAAGCTAATAATAACAATCATGAAATTTCAGTGAATAACAACCTGATTTCAATTGCAATAATTTCATATACTCGTATATTTATTATTATATTTTGAGAACAACTATTTTATTAGTAACTAGCTGACCCGACAGACGTAGCCCTGTCTTAACTATGAATATTGATAATATTGGTATAGTTAAAAGAATAAAAATTGCAAAGAAAAGTGTTTATTATTGCTTCGTCTAATGCTTTATGATATAAAATTAGCGAAATCAGTCCATACAAAAAACAGAATTTAGCCGAAGCGAAGACGTTCAATTTACTAGTTTCTTACCCTTAGTTATAACTGAAAATTAGGTGCGCGGATTCAAACCCGTACAACCCAATGTTCAAATAAAGGTCTACGTACATTAGCTACATAAACTCGACTCCAACTCGACTTCGATTCAACTAATTACAGCATTGAAATATGAACTTTGTATCGTGTTAGATACGGTTTAATTCGCATATCAACGACCTACTCCGATCCGACCCAAATTGTACCGTAACCACTTACTTCAATGCTTCCTTAATAAGTTGATTCGGAACCGTGAGTTGAGTTGGTATAATGCAATCGCCCCCTACACGCTAGGATGTACCTGATAGGTTTGCCTGCACAGTTAAACTTGAGCTACGTAGGGAATTCATGCACAGTAGTGCAGCAAACATGTTGTAGTTTACCTGAGGTACGGTTGAACTATATAGATCGACTTTTCAAAGTCAAAGTCATAAATATTTATTGTGAACATAAGGTAGAGGTACAGAAAGGTAACAATCATTTTACAAGATCTTCGCTTAAAGGAGTGCGCACATTACACCAACTCGACGTCAACTCCACTCCGACTCCACTCCGTTTCAACTCCGACGTTCCGTTCCGCGATCAACGCTTCATCGACGTCAACTCGACTCCGTCTCCACTCCGTTTCAACTCCGACGCTATTTACATTACGTCATTGTGTCGGTCGACGCGTGGACTACTCGTCTACGGTGAGTCGTCAACGCAACGTCGACGCGTTGGTCTCGAAACGGAACGGCTATGGGTGTAGGACGAGCCGTACAGGGCTTTTAAGTATAAGTTTGAAATTCAACCTTACCTTCAAAGATATAAGGCTCATAATTGAATGTTAGCTTTGTCAAGGTTTTAGTCGCGTTGGCGTCGGTCGGTCGTGGAGTCGTTGTACTGTGCGCACTCCTTAAGTCCTGCCGTTTAACGGCGTACAATAAAACTCATCAGGTAAAACCTAGCGTGTACGCTGTCACTGTTCACTGTACTTCGGAGGACATTTCAGAGAGATACAGCCATGGACCGGTAGCGAAGAAGTCTATTCCAGAAGGAGATGATGACTTGTATGAGTCATTGGATAAATATATCGCGGCCGCTGCTGAAGGTGAGTCATACCATGCACAATTGGCAAGAAGTTGGCGATGGCGCTGTTTCTTGAAGGATTCCACTATGGGAATGTGTTTATGTGATTACATTTTGATGACTTATCTTACTTATATCTATGTTGACTTATTAGGCTTCGCAGAAGACCTTCCAACATATCTCATTGCCGAACCTAGATTAACGGACGCACTGTCGCTTATGAAAAGCATCACGCATCATGATATCGCAAGATTTACCAAGAAGATTATAACCCTAGGCCCGGGGTCCGTCCATCTTTGATTATGACAATGAAATTAATTAATTTTATTTATTTTAGATGATACCGGTACAATTAAATCAGTTGATATTAGAAAACGACCTCCGCTGCCACTCCCGCATGAGATGTCTTCAGGATGGGAAGGTAAATTGCTCCGTCGGTCGCGTTCTGCGGAATCGCACCTATAAACAGAAATGCTATAAAATGATTGTCAACTGTGAAGTCGTAGATGATATTGTGATGATATATTATTTTTATTTTAAAGATTTTGGCACGATCAGATCGAGGGAATTCACAAGGCCTCCAATGCCACTACCTCATCAACATCCACACTCAGAATTTAATGGTAAGATAGTAGTTTTTTTTTTACTCATTTATTTACTCGTAAACGCGCCTTATGGGGACGGCGAGGTACATTTTTTTTACTTGATTACTATATTTTTTTTTATTTAGAATTTTTTGAACCATACAAAGTATAAGAACAAAAGGCGGAATTAATGCTAAAAGCATTCTCTGCCAGTCAACCTTTGGGCATTGGGAAAAATTTATTACTAACTGGTTTTTTTTTTTTAATCTCAAGACTATGTCTAAATTACTTGAAAAAATATTTGTCCTGTATGGTAAATGAAAATGTATGGTCTGATCGAAGAGTCCCCCGCTTCCAACATGTATCGATAACGAGGTCAAAAAAAAATTAAAAAATTCGACTCATTATTTTTTTTTCAGCAAAAACACTGCCACATAAGACCAATACACAGAAGGAGTTTCTTGAAAGGCTTCCAGAACCGCAAGTGAATGGCACTTTAAAATCAAGGGTGAAACCAAACGTGATGCAGAGTGAGTATATTAAAAAAGACCTAGGGAACGTCCCCATTCTACGTGACCCGTCTAGGGGGGAGGGGGTCTATAATACCACGAATGGTCACAGGAGGGGATTTATTTTCGTAGCGGTACAATAATGTAGAAAAATATATTATATTTTAGGTGGTCCAGGAGTTACCCTACAAAGAAATTTCTCCCAACGAGGCCCGCGTGACAATCTCCCAGACCCACCGACAAATGCCATCACGCGACCTCAATTTGGATCAAGTGCACTATTAAGTAAGCAATACTACATTAGTATATAAACATATATTTAAACTAAGTAGTTTAAATATGCGAATTATAACTATAATGATGAACAGAAATACATATAACTAACTAACAAATAACATAATTATAAATATAAATAAAAACTATTAGGTACCTATGTATAAATGTCGTGTTCACAATTTATATATTTCCACCACTGACTTATTATAGATAATAAGTCAATGATTTCCACCTTAACATTCATCATCCTAATAAGAACAAGTATTGTTATATTTTTTGTTATTATAACACTAATATGGAATATAATTAATGTAGGTAATTTTGTAAATTATCTATAATATTTTATGTAGTTGCTTACACCAGTCGCCATATTAGTGTCAGTTTTGTACCACTACATTTAAACTCGAATGTGTATTTGAATTTCAACGTATAAACTTAAAAACTACTTCACCGAATTTAAAAATTCTTTCACTATTAGAATGCTACATTATTTGTGAATACCATAGGCTATATTTATTATTGTACTAGCGACCCGCCCTCGCTTCGCTTCGGGAAACTAATTCCTTCGGTTTGCAAAATTTTGGATAATTCACACTATATCTTTATAAACTACTAGCGACCCGCCCTCGCTTCGCTTCGGGAAACTTATTATCAAGTGCTTAAATATAAAGTTTCATGGTTCTTTAAGAGATGGCGCTAGGCCGATGGCGTTCTTATTCTTTAAGTTAGGAAGGTTCACCCCTAGATGGCGCTGTGCTTAAAACCCGAAGAAATCCCATACAAACTTTCAACCTCTATTTCAACCTCTTCATCCCTTTTTGTCGCAATAAAAGGTAGCCTATGTCCTTTCTCAGGGTCTAAAGATTGTCTGTGTCAAATTTCATCAAAATCGGTTGAGAGGTTTAAGCGGGAAAGCGACACAGACAGACAGACAGACAGACAGACAGACAGACAGACAGAGTTACTTTCGCATTTATAATATTAGTAGGGATAGTAGGGATATCTACATTGCATCCGTGCGAAGCCGGGGCGTCTCGCTTGAATTAATTATAAAGGTAACTTTAATATGTTTACAGAGAATCCTTTATCCGGCCCGACAGGAAAACCACCATGTAAGTTCTGCTAATATTATACCACGTTAGTTTTAATTACCATACCGCGTTAGGTACCAGTAAAAATCGGTCGAGTACGATTCGGACGAGCACAAGTACCTACCGTTCCGTGGCACAGAGATTCATTATATTTTGTTGTGATAGCAGCCATAGTAAGTAACACGCTGTAAAAAATCTGGTGTCAACCTATTTCCGTTCACGAGAGTTCTGTGACAGACAGACACAGATTGTGGATTAATAGATTTCCATTCGATACCATTAATTTGGGTAGTAGGTATACTATGGAACTCTAAAAACCGAATTAAAATTTAACTAAAATACAAATATTTTACATTTAGGGGAAAGTGGTCACCCTTCGTACGCGGGGCACATTCATACAGTGAGTTTAAAAGAAAAACTAAACGACAAACAAACACGCCTTTGCTTGTGTGCATAGACATACCGGCCACCATGTTGCTAGCGGAGTGTCGTGACAGTCGCATTATGGTGTATCAGCTGACAAGACATAAAGTGTTTTCGCGCGTGGTGAGTAAATTTTTTACCTAAGTTTAGTACGTAATTGTAAGTAAAAATTATTATGTTTTTGACAAAATGGTGTTGTTTGATTAATGTTAAGTTAGTTTATTTTGAGCTTTAATTGTTATATTTCGCATACTAAATAAGACTTTGTATAAAGTTGTATTTTAATTTTGTGCAAAGGCATGGGGTGCATTCGGACAGCCACACAGGGGGCACATTCGTACGCGTACGAATGCTTCCCTTTTGATTTTATTAACAACCAGTATATCAAAATACAATTTTTATGAAGTACAATATAGTACAAGACAAAAGAAAAAGAAAACTAAGAAAATAGGAAGCGTTGAAGATTCAGAGGAATCTGAAGGATCGGATTTTAGTGTGAGAAGTGGAACTAAGGATAAACGGTGTTATTTTTTGTTATTTTTCTAAAGATTTATCGACTATGAGTCAAGTCACATGTTAGTTATTTGAAAAATAAATATTTTAATAATATTTAATAAAAACTTAATGACTTTAATTGGCTTTTTAATTACCCTGTATGACTGTACGAACGTACCCCATGCGTGGGGTACGTTCGTACAAATATCTTGTCGTAGGAAAATAGCTGTAACTCTTTAAACTTCTGACATAATAGTTTCGGACTTTTTTGTAACAAACTACAATATATTTGTTACACTCAGGTACATAAACTAAATAAATTTGACAATTAATCATAAAGTAAAAAAATAAATTCTAAAAAGTGTACGAAGGGTAACCACTTTCCCTATGTATGTGTATGTGTGTGTATTAGTATGATTGTGTTATGCGTGCATTACAAGTAATACCAACCACACTAAAAACTAAATTTGTTAGTAATAGTCCAGTTAGTAAATGTTAGTAAAAGTCTCATTGTAAGTCTACCTATGCAAGCAGGTGATATTATTAGATATAATTTAACGGGTTATTATTGTATTATCTACCATGAATGTACCGGTACGAACTCTCGTTGACTTGCTTAACGATTTCTCTGCACTGTAAAAAGCGCGACATTTCTTTATAGTCTAGAGTTCTAGAGGATATTAACTACGTGACGAAAATCGAAGATCCGAAAGTACAACTTGCGTTGCATGAACGTAAACTATCTATACGTTTAATAGCTTTGATATCAAATATTTTTTAAGGTTATCCAGCAAACGCGTTGCAACTGCGGAACGCCTCCCAACAAGGGTCCCAGGAGAGAGTCCTCGAGTCTCCGGTCAAAGGCACCGCGCCGCCGCCGCCATTGCGAGTGCCACACGTAGTTTCAAGTAAGTAGTAGGTACTACTATATACTAATATATACTACTTGTTACCTAACCTTTCCTCCACTTCCTAAAACCTTTGCCTTAAACGATGAGTTTAATGATTTAAGGCTTAAATCATTATGGCTTAAATCATTAAACTCTAGCCTTCATATCACATGAAGTGGTCATAGCCCGGCGGCTGACGTCGAAATCGATGGTCATAGCCCAGCAACAGCGGGCGCGGTCGGTAGTTGGACTACTTGCGTTGCATGAACGTAAAGTATCTATACGTTTAATAGCTTTGATATAAAATATTTTTTAAGGTTATCCAGCAAACGCATTGCAACTGCGGAACGCCTCCCAAAAAGGGTCCCACGAGAGAGTGCTCGAGCCTCCGGTCAAAGGCACCGCGCCGCCGCCGCCACTGCGAGTGCCACACGTAGTTTCAAGTAGTAGGTACTACCATATACTATTATACATATACCTACTACTTGTTACCTTCACTGTTTTTGAACGCGCTACTACACTACACGCACTAGAGCAGCGTGGTGGAGTATGTTCTAGACCCGTGCTTAATAGTGGGACCTTAATGTGTTGAAATATACATTTTTTTCTATTCTTTTTGAGAGAAAAAATCCATTTTCAAATAAATACCAGAAAGTATATGGCACAAATCAAATAATACAAATACTTATTGACATTTTTCAGAAAAACAAGCGCCAGAGAACGTTGTCAACGAACTAAGTAAAGTGTTTGCCAAGATCAATCGTAAGTACCTCCTACAACTATTTGTATTGTTTTTACAAGCTTTGATGTCCGGTTCAAATCTAGAATACTGAATAGAACTACCTATGTACGTCCTCTTACTCTACAGACTTTAAATATTGCATATTACTTTAATTCCGATGACAATGCGATGATTCCGATGATATGGCTCCAGACAAGGTAACTCCTCACCGGTGAACAGCACAGTAACTTTTATGGGTCACATTACAACCCTATCCGTATATCCTACCAATGTTATTTTTTCCTATAAATCTCAAATGGTTAGACCCTGTAAAAATTGCAAAATATGTGACGTCACACCCTTGTTACCATGTGACAAGGAGGGAAGGAGACTGCAGAAATCATAAAATTCTCGTGACGTAATTTAAGAATAGCCCTTTTGAGGGTGAATAAATGAATAATTCTTGTATAATAATAATAAAGGCTAATACTCACACCCCCGCACTCCCTGTGTCACGGGGGGCATGGACAACACATCACTAACACCCATGACACGAGAAAAAAACAATTGTCTGTCACAAACTTCTGCTCCCGCTAGGAATCGAACCCGGGACCCATCGCTTCACATGCAGTGTCTCTATAATTATGTCTGTCTAATTTGGTTTAGTGTGTTATCAGTTAATTATTCATGAAACCCTTTCGGCTCCAGTGAAACCAACGCACGAACGGCATAACTCATCAGATGACGAGTGGACTTACGAGACCCTACCGCCGACGAATAAGTATTTGTAATAGAAGAGCCTGAAACTGAAACTTACACCATAATAAGTATACCCATCGCTGTAGGGGATATTAAACTGGCTAGAGGGTACAGCCAGTTAATATATCAAGTGTAAATACGTATTCATTTCGGTTGTCAAAGAGCTAGTAAAAAGCGAATCCCCTTAAGCCTTGGGTACCTAATGCTGGAGTTCATGGACGACAAACATCACCTCATACCAGGTGGTGCATCGTAGCAAAGGGCAGAAAACCCAAATTCGAAGCTGGGATCGGCTTTGTAGTACGCCATAATCTACGAATGTATATTAGGTTCAAATAATAAAATCGGTTTAAGTGTGTTCTTGTCAGTATTGGCACCCGCCACACAGAGTATGAGTGTAAATAAATAATAAATAAACGCTAACAGATACCCGGTCATTAAAATTACTGTGTAGTGAAATTAAATAGAATATGAATGCAGACGGGACGCGACAGGTAACTTATGTTCAATTTATTGATTAATTATTATTTATATGTTGGTATTAAGAACGAAAATAAATAAATTTATGTTTTATTAGTCTTGGCTTTTTCTTTAGGTTGGTCTAATGCAGTTTCCGCAAACTTTTTTTTGTGTTCAAGTTACATTTAGGAAAAAGAAAAATTTTGAAGGAACACCACAAAATTAAACGCAAAAAAACGCGAAAAACGCGCCAAATAAACCACAGAATATAAACCTAGACTATATAAATCTAGACTTATGTAACTTAATAAATGAAAAACAAATAAGTAAATTAACATTTTATTTAACAACAATAATTCATTTAAAACCTAACTACACAGCTAAATGACTAGTCTTTTTGTAGTGATGGTGAAACATTTCTGCCTAGAACATTTTCTTTATATTTCAATTTTTCTACATTTGTTGGATCTTTAAGCATTTCATCTTCTAATCTTTCCAATCTTTGATCCTGTATTGGTTCTGTAATAGACAATATATTTGTTAAACATGATTGTTCTAGAAAAACCGGTCAAATACGAGTCACAGAGTCAAACTTGCACACCTAGGGTTCCATCCCACGGGGTGATAATAACTATTAATACATTATTTAGTTAATATTAAGATACATATTAATGAGGTTCTGTTGGTCACCCTTCGGGTAGGGAACCCTTAAAAAGAACAATATTCAAAAACATAATGAAAAGTCTGCATTGTCTTAGGATTCACTTAACCAGGTTAATAAAATAATATAACAACCATCCTAATGAAGAACTACATCAAACAAAAGAATGATATGTCAGGACAATAAATTAAAGTTATTTTTTGAAGTAAAAACTTCTTTTGGCGCACCATATACAGATTTTTTCATAGGCTTGAATTGAGGCGGATCCGTCACATTCTGAGGTAAAAGACTCGATCGGGTGAACTCGGGACCACTGAGTGTACCAGAGCGAGAAGCAAGGCATACACATTTTACGGTAGGATGTGAGCGAGGCGAATCCGTCACACTCTGTCTGTTTATATTAATACATTATGATTGCCAATGAAGTTTTAACCTCTGCCTTGCAGTCTTAAACACACACATATTTTTTTTACGTCTATAGCCGGCAAACAAGCAGACGAGCCACCCTACAGCAAGTGTTCCCCGTCACCCGATGCATTGTGGGGCAATAAAGAAGGGAGAGGAAATAAATAAATATAACATTAAAAACTTACTATTATATGGAGTATATCTATCTGATAACCAACTTTCTAAATTATATCCTACGACGCCAACAACTGCGGCAAATGGCAGAGTTATGTATGGAGCATTGGACCTTAGAAATCGGAGCAATATAGGCCACATCTGGAATAAAAGATAAATTACAATAAGAACATATTATAGACAAAAATAAATGAAATGTATTATTATATTTTGTTTAAAAGATACCTAATGAAAACAATACATAATTATAATATTATTTTAGAATTTACTTTCATTAGCACTTACCATAACTTTTTTATTTAGAAATAAATAATTAATATACTGAAAACTATTACGTAATGTATTCAGTGTAACTTGGAAATCATATAGAATTTTATCAATTTTCCGGTAAAAAATTAATAAACTATAAGGTTAACTTCTACGTTTGTTTGTCTATCTTTATCTTTGCTTTGACGTTCTATCAGTGAAACAGAAATGACAGTAAGTTGACAGTATCGACATTGACATTAAAATTTTATTTTTAAAATAAATAATGGAGCACACATCAACTGGAAATGAATCGGCATTCCTAGAGCCACATAGCGTATACTTATGGCTCCTGAAATCCTAAGGCGAAATGATACCTAGTGCGTGTTCTTGTATGATATAATATAAAGTTTCAAACATTCTTTGTATTTACAAAACCGCTTGCAATCGTTTTATAGTAAACTAAAATCAAGAATGTATGAGGAATGATGAATGAATGAATGAGGTACCATAGATTATAAACTTGATAGGTACCATAAAAAAACAATCAGGCTGTCACTGCCAGTAATTGAAGTCACTGACAGTTGTCAGTTAAGTCAAAGTTAAAGTCAAAGTCTTTAGGAGGTAGGAATTTGAAAAACGTAAATAGAAAGTGGAAAAGTAACCTTAGAAAAACAATATTAATATTTAGTATATTTACTTACATTCAAGTATCTTGAATGCATTACAAATTTACAATTAAGTTAGACTATAAAACCTAAAGAATGCCCCAATCATCACTTTTGAATACGCTGCCAAAAATGTGTTTAATTCAAAAAGTTGTAAGTCCGATTTTTTTACGTAATACAAATATAATTATTATTAATCGAAACCAAAGTACAAATACGACGAAAAAGAAAACTGCTAGCTCTGTATTTCGCACTATGAATATATTTGATAGAACGGCAAAGAAACTACAAAGAGAAAGATCAGCTCAAAGGGAAGATTATTATTCAGCCGAATATATAAAGGAAGAAATTGGGTGGCGAACGGCTGACCGTGTTTTCGATATTAAACGAACATTCAAAGATGCAGTGGAACTCGGTAAGATGCTTAAATTTTTTTCCAAAATATCCTTAGCAGCAGCAGATTCACTGCCACCTGAGTAATTGTTTGTTCTCAAATGTTTTTGACCCTAGAATGGTACTTTCACACTAGTGACTTCTCGTTTGAGATTAAACCCTACATTTACGTGAAGTGAAACCATAGACAGGTGCAGAAGACAATTTGTACCCTGATTTCGAATAGGCTAGAACTGGTGCTGACAATTGAATTAACCTAAATTTACTCATCAGGTGCAGGCCGGGGATATGTGTCAAGACACTTTCTCCCCGACAGTGTGGAGAGAGTAACACTATGTGACACATCTCAAACACACCTGGACAAAGCAATTGTTGGCGATGGCGTCCAGGTGGAGAAAATTGTGATGGATGAGGAGAATATTGATGTATGTATGTATGGTGTTCCAGTGTTTTGATTTCTTTCTATATGTATAGTACTTCCTTTCTTTTCTATTCTTTCTTGTCCGATAACGCATTGGTGTTCCTAATGTCCATGGGTGATGGTAACCACTTACCATCCGGGAGCTCATCAACTTGTTTGTTAGCGTTTTGCGTCAGAAAGTATTTCTGTGTATAAATTTAAAAAAAACGGTGTAAAAAGATTTCTCCTTCAAGGCCAGCGTTGCAGTGGCGAATCTATCTTTAATGAAAGACTATCTTTAATGAATTTGACAAAATTACCTTTTTGTGTGCCACTTAAATATTCCTAAATCAAAGAACATCTAGTTGAGACATGTTACATTGCTGTAATAATAGTCAAAAAAGGTACCAAACTTAATATTGTCATGGTTTTTTTTTCAGTTTCCACCAAACAGCAAGGATCTGATAGTGTCATCACTCTCCCTCCACTGGGTGAATGACTTACCTGGCTGTCTGGACAGAATAATGAATTGTTTGAAGCCTGATGGGGTGAGTACATGGATTGTCAAACCTCAGTGACCCAACACACTTGTAATCTTTTTTTATTCTAGATATGTATCTACAAATTGAGGAATAACTTTTAAGGCACTCTTCTCTTCTTCTTGATAAGCTTTGTCCTTTCCTGAGCAGATCGCACTACATAATGCATCGGCGAGGCCTGTGAGACAAGGCAATCGCAAACGGGTGTTTTCGTGACGTCGCATAGCTCTTGTGGCATAGCTATCTGATCAATACAATCCATTACTATTACGCGAAACGCACTGATCACAAAGAAAGAAATAGGGGAACTGCTAATTATAGTGTTCTTGCCTGCCTGCAAAGCAAGGGGCCCGGGATCAATTCCCGGCCCGGGGCAGATATTTATGTGACAGATAAATATTTGGTTACTTGGAATCATAGTACAGGGGCATGAGTGTGTTAGCGTTTATTTGTTTTTTATAAATGTCAGCTAATTTAGTCATTGGTAGTTAGTTAGGGATTAATAAACCAAAGGACGTTGAACAATATTCAATATTTATTAACAAATAATGAATTTTCTTCTTAAAGGTCCTAATGGCGTGTGTATTCGGTGGTGACACACTAATGGAGTTGCGTCAAGCCCTTCAATTAGCAGAAAATGAAAGGCTGGGTGGCGTGTGGCCCCACATCTCGCCGTTCACGCGTGTACGAGACATAGGAGGTTTGCTGAATGCGTGAGTTTCAAATTGTTATACTTATGAACAACAAAATGGTCAGACATTTAAATCTTTAAATAACAATCTCTAATATAAGTGGATGTAAATTAGGAAGCCTTTAGCTTACTCAAGATTTAATGAAACCATTTAGTAAAGGTATACGGTTAGGCCTATGCCTGTTATAGAACATTTCTAAATCATACACCATCCGTAGGAGATTCGTCGCATGAACTTTTCCGCTTTATTCAAAAGCTAAAAATAAATTGAGTCCAAAAATAGATCCAGAAAATGTTAATAGATGGCGTTGTTCTCATATTTTCCGCAGCGCCGGTTTCACGCTACAAACGGTGGATGTAGACTCGCTGTGCCTGTGGTATCCGAGTGCGTGGCATGTCATGAGCGATCTGCGAGCGCTGGGAGAGTCTAATGCCGCGCACAACCGCCCGCTACGGCTCAACCGTGATGTGCAGTTCGCTGCAGCTGCCATTTATGACGAAATGTATGGCAAGGTGAGTTGTATATTTGAATGTTTGTATTTAGTCTATGGCAGTCTTTTTCCAAGTTCCAACAGTTACCAAGCAAGGACCGATTTAAAAAAAATTGTAATACACTACTACTAGTGATAGTTAGTTTACTTAATATTTATTTAAAAGCTACACTAACTAAGTTTCTGATCCTGGGATAATTAGGAATCATCAAACATCCAAATAATGTAATTTTAAACATTCTATTGCAGGATTTCCCCAAACACGAATCCCGTGGCGTGCCTGCGACGTATCAAATCATCAATTTCCTAGGATGGAAGCCTGACCCCTCCCAACCCAAACCGATGGAAAGAGGCACGGGAGATTTGTCCCTCAAAGACCTCCATCGCATTGACGAGGTCATAAAGGATACTAAGAAAATTGAACTTACTGATGAAGATAAGAAATAAATGAATTTTATAAAGTACTGCATTTATTTTATTGACGACTTTCTAACATATATTAATAATAAATACTATTGATATATTTTGTAGTGATTTTTTAGTATACCTAGTTATTATTTTCTAATTTATGAAGAAAGTTAAATAAAAAGTTATAAGAACAACAAGCCTAATCGTATAGTAATAGTTTAAATTAAGGGTTCATAATTTATAGTTTTAACACCGTTAACGCCATTGTTTAGTGTTTTTTATAAGCCACCTGAAGGTGAGTGGTCGCCGTCGCCCATGGGTATAGCAACACCATAGGCATTACGGATGCGTTCCGGTCATAAAATAAAGCTCATCCAGAATCCAGATCACGATAAGTCGTCAGGCGGCTGACTCAAGCAAGAGGGTGGTAGCTAGCCAGCCGGGTTCCAAACTCTACCACTAGCTTAAAGTACTTTCGGGATTAAACTGGATTGTAGAGTCCAGCAACCTTTGTGACGAGACCGTTCAACGTAAACTCAACCGTTGTTCAGCAGGGCGCATCATAAGCAGAACAGATCGGCTAATGTTTAGTGGATTGCAAATATTGTGTTCGCACTAAACTTGGACACTGCGTCGTAGAACTCGTAGAAATCTATGTAATACCGGTAATTCATTTAAAATAGGTATAATTTAAACGAAATGAGAGTTCATGAAGAGTTATTTTTTTGATAATTTTTTTTTTCTCTTTTAATGCTAAATATATTAAGTGAAAATTCTTTGTTTATATATAATAATGAATGCTAAAAATTAAATTAATTATTCCATTTTACAACTGACCTGCTTGTCATTGATTAAAATTAAATTTTTTATTTTTGCAACTGGTAATTTTATAGCCGTCAAACTTGAAAAGTTATCGCTGTCATTAGCCGTATGAAAAAAAACCAACGCGCTTCGCTTCTCTTTTGGAATTTATGGTACTGTAACAAGGCTCGCTTTTGTGTTTCACGAGAGAAAACTTCTAAATTTTGGGGTGCAATCATGTCAACAATGCGTTAATTGCGCCTACGATTATAATAACGGGAAGTTAATAACGTTTTGTGGAAGTTAGGTAAAGATTTACGGATCAATATCGAGGAGCGTTCGTAATGATTCCGTAGCGTCACTTCTGCAAATGGAGACGAAGTCTGGGGTGGGCATAACTGATCACTGGATGAAAAGTATAATGGAACCGGCCGGCAGTGACAAACAAGTTCAAAACGATAACAGGTCTTCTGTGAAACGCGAAAAAATGGCAGAAGCTTACAACGGTCAAGACAACAACACTTACGATATGAACAAACACCAGAATACCGCTAGATATAGATGTGACGTCTGCGACTTGACTTTCGAAGGTATGGATTATCTGATTTTGCATAAAAAGTTTCATGGGAATGATAAGGACGGTCCACCGCTGGAGCCCGAACCGCCAGTGTCTCATAAAGAGGGTCCTAAGAAGAGGAGAAAGTTTAAATGCGATCAGTGTGATGTTAAAGTGAACTCCCAGTATCATTTGGATATCCATCGTAGCAAACATGAAGGTAACGCGTCAAAGAAATTTCTTTGCCAAGTGTGTGACCGTAGTTTCGTGGCCCCACAATTCCTTAAGAGTCACATGCAAACTCATTCGTCAACAAGCACAATAAACTGTGAGATATGTAACAAAAGTTTCACGGGACAAGCTTACCTCAAACTACACATGCAGCTACACAACGATATAAAAAAGTTTAAGTGTTCAAAATGCGATGATATGTTTCCTACTAAGAACTGCCTTAAAATACACATGAAAAAGCATACAAAAGTCAAAAACTTTAAATGTGACTTCTGTCAGAAACTTTTTGTCTCTAAGATAACGATGGAGAAACATAGACAAACGCACGAGGGCCAGCCTATTGACTGTCACGTGAAATGTTCTCAGTGTGATCGTACTATGCATTCGTCGTTGCTCAGAACACACATTGCTCGAGCACATCCAGCCACTGCTGACGATGATGTCAAAAGACCGCATAAATGTTCAACTTGTGGAAAATGCTTCATCGTTAAAATAAATCTCAATCTCCATATACGAGTGTGTCATCCTGATTTAGCAGAACCTGAAGATGAGGATGAAGACGTTATGACGGACAACTCTTAGCCTTAAGCCAATATCTAACATGTATTATTATGGATAATTATACTTTTTTACGATAAACATATCTGTTGTTTTCATTTAAAATGTCCCTGTTTTAACAATTAGGTGCATATGTATTGTACATATTTTAAGAAGATTTATTGAAATGATATAGTAGAGGATAGGCGTGTCATTAATAGCTATAGTCAATATTATTAATTTCAGATTCTAGCATTCTTCATTATAATCACCCATGTTGTAAGTAACCATTTGTTATATGATTTCGTTTAATCGGACACATATGTTGGACTACTTAAAGTACGTACAATTTACTTTAAATAGTACCGTAGTCCCATTATATTATAAAGAACTTCACTGTACACTATATCATCTAGTCGTTTATATTCATTAATAGTTGTTAGCAGACTATGTACTCCTCATAAACTACCTTCCTGCATTAAAGTAATAAATTTTACGTAAATAGGAGAGGAGGAATTGTTTTTGTTTTACATGATAATTTATGTTTGCTTTAGGTAAATTGAATGAGTCCTACATCCATCCTATAAAAGTATTCAACAGAATAAAAACAGTTTCCATACCCTTAGCAGTTAGCACTCTTCTACATTTTCCAAAAACCATCCTTAAAATAGAAAATATTAATGGTTACTACTTAATTTACCCGAATATGGTACACTTACTTTACCTCTACATGGTTTCTTTTATCCCATATGTTAATCACTCAAAAAAAATTAGAAAAAATTATGAACATCTAAACGGTGCTTGGATGCATGTTGAGAGTTCAAATATAACAGCAGGGAGGCAGGTTGAAAATAAATGGTATTAAAATTTTATCAAGTTTATTACGGCATAAATAATGTTAACTAGACTCTAAATGTAACCAAACTACATTATTCCTCTGTTTTGGTTTCCTCTTGCACGACTGCGTCTTCTTTAACATCCTTTTTTTCCTCTGCTACAGTTTTGGCTTCTTTAGCCTGCTGTTATACAAAAAATAATAAGTTATTAACCGTATAATAAACGATGAATAATAATTTTAACAAACAAATATTATCACGTTCTGGTTCGAAGTCTAGTCAAATCGGCCAATTGCCAGTCTGACTCGCCCACGAAGGTTTCCGTAAAACCGTATAATTTTCTTAAATATTTATTTTAAAAGTTGTGGAAAAGTACGGTTAGAAGCGTGGGTTCGTTACTAGAATAGAACTCAGCGTTTAGCTATTACTAGTGACATCTAGGGGTTGAAGGTGTTTAGTGGAAACAAGTTTTTTATTCGAGGATGACTATTAGTTTTGACGTGATAACGTCTTATAAATAGATGAACACCGGCAGCGCGCACAAAAAAGTGTCCCGTTCCGCCTGAGCCTGTGCGAGTGTGCGTGCAATGTGTAAGTATCTATCATCTCTCTTCCAAGCACTCCATCAAAGTATGCAATTTGTCTTCAATGTTTTCATAAGACGTTATGACTTACAATTATCGTTCGTAAACCGACTTTACAGACAACCATTTTTTATCATTTTTTGTAGGGGTCATTCAAGTATTACGCAAAAACGTAAACTTAGAAAAAACCTATTCACTCTTGACTTAAAGGTACTCAAAATATAATCGAATGGGTAAACTGGCGCAGGCAAGTTATGCCAGTCCTTCGCGGTATGCATCATAAAAGACGAAGCAAACTCGTTCATACCGGAGAAAATTATGTTCACGACGAAAGGATGGATACTCGAAGTGCGTTGCTTGTTCGATGGTAGAATGGAGATGGGGGAATTAAGTCATGTAATTCTTACGAAAATCAAAATATTTTTTTTTTTTTGATAAAAAACAAAACTGTTATTTACCTATAGTTTTATTTTTAATTTATGATGTATGTAGATAAAGATATTTGAAGGTAGGAAATAATATGTAATTAGGAAATTCATTGTTAAGAATTCGATAGAATAAAGGTAATTTTGTTTTATTTTATTTATTCTTATTTAAGTAATTCGCACACTCTCCAAATGTGCCCTAAACATCCTGAAAGTCCGTAACGTCTTTAGAATGTTAGGGTTAGCTGGCTAGTATTAGTTTAATAGGTACACATCGATTGATCTGATCTAAGACTGAAGGATGTCAGTCTGTACATCGAAGATATTTGAGAATGATAATTACGTATTCAGGGAATTTGTTAACGGAATAAGTAGATCCCATTACAAAGGTTGTTAGAATTTTTGTCTCTGTATTTGTTCCTGCCCTAAAGAAAAAAGACGGATATTCATGCGACATATTTTGACGCTTCCAAGGTGTTTAAAACTATAGGGCGCTTCCTGTTGACCTGGAAGGCCAAGAAGTGATAAATTATTTTCTATAATTTTAGCCTCACTTTTTAGTCAAAGTATTCTAATTGAAAAGCATAAAAAATTGTAACTTACTGTCGCCTTCTTCAAATCATCTTCTTTCTTCGACTGGAGTTGTTGGCTCACTTCCCTGATGAGCACCAGCTCTTCAAGCTGTTTAGCAGTCAGGGGGTTGTACACCATTACTGGTTCCTGGCTAGGATCGTTGGCGACGTCAATGAACTGCTTATACCTGGCTAAGACGGCTTCATAACGACTTTGCGATATATGCGACTGCTGGAACATTTTTGGTCTGTGGCATAAAAATATAATTGGGTATTAAAATAAAAAAATATCGGAGGCAGTCATGATAACTGCCCGCAGAAGTGAAAGCTTAAAAACTTAAAAGTTATTTTTAAAAGTTATTTTCAACTTTTTTAAGTTATTTTCAACTTAGTACAATATTCCGGGCCAGTAGATAATGCCAGTACATTATGTAGTAACATTTTGTTTTTTGTCGCAAAATAAGAAACCAGTTAGCAAAATCATGATTTTATACGATACCACAACAACTACTTATATAAAAAATCAAAATACCACAATTTGAGATGGTTGGATTTAAGATGGAACAGTATTTTTTTTTTAATTTTTAGTTATGTCATTTCAATTCTAAAGGTGCGATAAGTTGGTTAGCCTGTAAGGTAATTATTAAATTATTATTTAATTATTAGTAACAGCCTCGTTCTAATTCGGTCGCAGATGTGTTGCTTTGCTACCCTTGAGGACTGAGATGTCAATGCCAACCTTACGACAAACGTACCTAACCACACGACACGAGCAACGAGACGGCCAAATCATGTTTAAACCCAGTCAAAGCCGGGGCGGATAACTATAGTAATAAACTAGTAGCTAAAGTAACAAAAAGTATAAAAGAGTACATAACCCGAAAAATATATTTCCTGCGGTCTAGGTACTTAGGGTAACTATAATAGGTATACCATACCTACTTTATTATAATACCTACCTAATTTTTTTGTCCGAATTTTTATAGCCTTACCTAGATGTGAGCTCCGTTGAAAGAATAATACGACTGAAGAATTAAAAGTCAACTATTTAATTTTTCCCTTCGACTTCAATCTGACAGGTATTGTAAACCTTTTGTACGAATATAAATTTAAAATATTTGATTTTAATCATTTAATTAAGAAGGATTTAATGAATTACGTAGAAGTTCACAATGAAATAGAATAATGATGTTAAAACTAATACATGAATGTATTTTTTATTGTAATGTTAGGATTTCTAATACTTACACTTATTGTACGACGAATTAGGGTATACGTACTTGTCTATGATACCCGTCAAATAAGGAATCCTAATAAGGGATGTGATTGTGTGTTTTAACCGGCTATTATTATTATTTAAAATTAAATATCCATAGCGGGCGTTAATACCCAAGGACAACAATAATAAATTATATTACTTACTCGATTTATGTTTTAATTAACCAAAGGTTTAGAGAACATGATGTCAAAGGTTTAAAGTAGTAAATAAAACATTATAACGATATCCATTTGCATACAGTCGAAACTGTTTTTCAATGCCTAGAATTTTTCAATAGTGTATTATTTTAAAGTGAAATACACTTAATCTTAACGGGTATTTTAATTGGAGTAACATTGTGTTCATATGTAATTATTAAGTAGTTATAGTAGATACAGTTAATGGATTTGTATGATATAATGATTTTATCATTTTGACAAGTGACCCACGGGCCCGTCTTCATCATCGAAGAGGCCTGGGGTATAGTCTTCCATGCTGCTCTAGTGCGGGTTGCTTGGTGGAGGGGTTAGTGGTCAACCCAAGTATCGGAAGTTTTTAAGTGACCCGAAGGCCTCCGACGTGGCTTAACGAGTGCTACGACTGACAGCTTTACGTGCCCTCCAAAGCACGGAAGCGCTCGAGAATTTATCCCAATAACAGTCACCCATCCAACTACCGACCGCGCCCGCTGTTGCTTATCTCGGCCTTTCATTTAAAATCGACGCAAACCGCCAGACTGTAAGCGCTCTGAACGAATCTGTTTTTTTTAGAATATTTATTATTTGTAGGTATACCTACCTAATTTGGCTTTACTTATTATTTTTAGGATTAATTTTTCCATGATTTTTGTATCTCCTGCTAGTGTTAAGGCATACCGCCATCTTTCCATTAAAGAAGGAACTATAAGCTCAACTACGATACGACATTCAAACCCTAATCTTCACCCTTTCCTTTCCTACCCTTATCACGAATATTAGATATATAAATAAATATATTATATTATTTAATCACCTGTTGTTACATATTTTATGCAACAACAAAGTCAACTTTGTAATAAAAATTAACCAAGTTAAATTTTTTACAAACCTTTTTACGCGAGTAAAACGGAACGTAAATCCACCCCTCTAAGGCTAATGACTCACAGTCTCACCCCTAGTCGAAAATGCGCGAATCGCCCCGACCGAGCACGATTCGTGCGCGTACGAAAACGCTCCAAAAACACTACAATTCATCTAGAATTATGTAACGAGTTAATTTTTTTACAAATTGTACACGTTAAGTTAAAGTTAAAATGTTGAGAAAAGCAACTGTTTGTGGTTTAAACGGTTTTATTCGTGCAATACTAAATGCGAGCGTGATATGAAAATATTGATTTTCTTGTGACGACAGTGAAACGGTTTGCAGAAGTGTTATTTTTACGCGTGTTGTGCTTACATTTTTATCACGAGTGTGCTTTATACACGGTAAATTGTTTTTTCCTAAGAAATTATTAAACTGTGTACCTAATCTATTTGAACAGGATTTCAGTGCCTCGTTTAAAAATTCCATGTTCACAAAATATTTTTATCAGGTAAAAAGATATTAATTAATTAATGGATTTAATTATTTTGAGTATGCTTAATATTTTTTTATTTTACTGTATAGTATAGTACATATTTCCCTTTATTTACATAAGGACGCCATATTTACGAAAATCATGTTTTCCTATTTCCCTGAATTTATCCTTTTTCGTAAATCACTAGTACATAGCTCCGAAATATTTATTTAATGCGTAAGTTTAATAATTTGACAGTATTAAAATATAGGTAGTAGGTATATCCAGATAATAAATGCGTTAGTTAAGATAACAGGGATTTATTATCAAAATCTTAAGAATATTCGCAATATAATTAAGTATTTCGTTTTATTATAATTTTTCTTAACATTATCTTCCTAACCATATTTTCTTATGCCTTAAAAAATAAAAAAAAATATGAATAGGTAATAATACAATAGAAATCTATGAATACCAGAATAGGTACTATACTATACAGACAAAAAATCCTTTTTTAACAGTCAGTATTAGAATCGAATGTCGGAAATGTCAATTCAATTTCTTGGAATGGACGACATAATGCCACCGAGCGCAATACACTGCAATGAAGCATTCATTATTTATTGGGTCTCTACCGACGTGATTCTAGAGTATCGAATTTACAAGGAACTGTTGCCACTATTTTTAGATTTATACCAGTCGGTATTGGAAATAACCTTTCCTATCGACGATTAGTTTAAAAGCTTTTAAATTGTTCTCTATATTCGACGAAACTAAAGTTACAGCGTACTTTATTTAATATTACTTAAATAAATACAATTTCATTATCAACATTAAATACGTTAAGAAATTTAGGCGTCAAGGTTTTTGTTGCAATTGTAATTGTTTAATTTATTCATCATCATATGAGTCCACTCAGTCCACTGCGAAGTATGTATTAAGTAGGTAATTACGTAGTATTTTAACAGAATCGTCTCCTCCCAATACAACTATCCCGGCTTCAGGCTATATTCTCTGTCAGTTAATAATGTTGCAAAATGATTTCATCCGATCCTCAAAATGTTACTTTCCGCACGTGTGCATCAGAGTCCACTCCAAGGTAGAATTGTGATGATTCCTCGTTGTAATCCTATTAAGACAATCACAGATAGGTACAGTCTAGCCTTAAGTACTTGTCTTAAGGACAGTGTCACACAACTACGTAGATAAGAAACTGTAGTCTTATTTGATGTTGTTTATCCAAGATCACTGCGTGTTTACTCAATAACTACTTACTTCACTACAATTTAAATGCCCTTTACCATTTAGTAAACGTGCAGTACCGATATTCGCGGCCCACTGCACAGTATCGAATTTTGCTTTTAGCGGAGGCTGTATTAAACCTTTTTCTTTTTACAGCCTGCGGTATATAAAACACCAGTCTTTGCTCGCGGTTTCACCCATGTGGGAGTCAGAAACCGACAATATCGTTAAAAATATCCCAAGAGAATGAATTATCGGGATAACAACTATTTTATGTCCTATCGAGGGTTTCAAACTATCTGCCAAATTTCATCTGAAACGGTTCAGTGGTACAAGCGTAAAAAAATAGCAGACAGACAGATTTACTTTAGCATTTATAAAATTAGTTTGAATTATACAAAATTCTAATGTAAATATTCCATTAAAGCGCCGTACTAACTAGACACGAACCACCTATATAACTAAGGTTCTACTTTAGTCGTAGTTTATCGTGCTAAGGTAATTTCGTTGAAATATAATAAATTACATTAGCGTCTAACCTTGAAGAACTAAAAAACTTAAATAAATCATTAGGACTGACAGGCATTTGGATGTAACGTTTACGCGATTTGGTGATTAACTTTGTAATTTGGTAATTTGTACGGCTAAGACAAGTCAGCTTTGGTTGTAAGTTGTAAGTGTAACGTTAGATCAAAGTTTGTAAGCCAACTCGCCCCAATAATGTTTTAGCGCCTAGGGACAATTGATATATCAGAAAGCTAATTGGGATGAGCAGTGATAGCCGTGTGGTTGAACGTTGGACTCCCGAACCAGGAAGCCCGGGTTCAAACCCCGCACGCACCTCTGGTTTTCAAAAAATATTTGCGTATTAGAATTTAATTATCACTTGTTGATGAGACCCGTATCAATCAGTGGGACAGTTATTGGTGATGATGATGATTTGGGAAGATCTTATAACTTACGTTCTTAAAGATTCTGTTTGTGGCTGGATTAAATTTATCATAACTGGAATAAAGTCCAGTATTGAAAATTCATATCACTAGAGTATGTTCTAGGCCACCTTGCCCTTGTCCACTAACCTTTCCACCAATCCGCACTAGAGCGGCGTGGTGGAGTATGCTCTAGGCCTCTTTAGGTATGAGGAGAAACCCGTGCTCAGTAGTGGGCCAATAGTGGGTTGAAGCCCATTAATAAGGAATAAGAAACGGGTGCGAGGTGCTAGTGAGGTATAAGTTAAGACTTAGATATGTCTAGATTGTTAATCCAAGCAGACAATTCAGTTCATTCAATAGAAAGTCATTAGTTATTATTTCCCTTAGGATCTCCTTTGTTTTCATTCCAGAGTCTTTTTGCGCAAACCCAGCTTGCTCGAAAGCCGTTATTTCGCGGGATCTAAAATTCTGTTTTAGATGTCCTTAGTTGGGAGGAATGAACGAGCTTGAGACACAAAGTACAGAATTAAATTCGTATAGAATAATATTTTTTGTTTACATATTTTGTTTTTAAGATGTTACGGACATGGGCAAAGAGAGAAACAATCTAAATGCGGTAAAATTAAGGGTCTTCGGTCATTGTTGTAATGATCGAAGAGGGTTTGTTATACTTTTAGGTATTTTATCAGATAAAACTACTCGTCTGCGATATTTTTGTTGCTATTTATTCACCGAATATCTCAAATCTTGATTTAGACTTGGCATGCTATGCAACGTTATGGATAACATTGTAGTTCATTTCTACGTCGTCTACCTCAGTATATTGCTAGTCTAGGGGTATGATTATTTGTGTTAACTGCGCATTGTCATTGATATTATTACCGGTATAATTATCTTCCCGGCTAGGCCCTGTCCGGATAGCTCCACCACCACCATTTTACTGGAAATCTTTAAGTTTTGTATCGCTACGTGAAATAAACAACTGAATAAAAAAACATATACTTATTCTTATAACTCTTTTCTTACTTATTAATTTAGACTTAAAATTAACGTCTAATAATGACAAAAAATACAGTTAAGCAAGTTTTTATTTAGGTACTTTTTAGCTTAATTTAAGAGAATTTATTAACATTTTTTCTACAAGTAAATTAGTACTTTTGGCCAAACTATACAAACTTTGCCCATTGACACCACACATTATCGAATTTCACTTCCTAATTGACCATTGAAGCGGACACCCTAGCGATGAATATTCCCTTTCCTCATGTTTTAATGGAGCTTACTAGTAGGTACTACTCATATTACACGCCCCACTTATTATAGATCAAGTAGTCTGATCTAAAAACACTTGTCTAGTATTACGAACCTTTCTCCATTACAATAGTTTTCAAGTAGATTCTTGATTTCACTTCAGTTTCGTCTGAATAGCCTATAAAGAATATCGCTAACTAAGAAGACAAGCGCTTAAATTACTAAGTAGTCGACGAATGAAGAACCCCGATTAACATGAATAACCCAAAAATATCACCAATGTGTTGCCGGCCAAAACGGAATCCGGAACCCGGAATCCGGAAATACTTGCTATCACGACTGCATGTTTTTCATTGTAAGAAGTTTTTTGGCATGACCGACTGACGTTTGAGTGTGGAATGGGTTGACCCTTGACATCAAGCCAACCTCTTGTGTATTCTGGTAAACGTACAAGTCAATGGAATCGGTTCCCCTCCATTAAATGGTTTGTTACCACCCAATGTAATCGGGGCGAAACGTGGCGAGAGGCAGGGTGATTTTTTTTACCGCCTAATCACTTTCCAACCAAAAGAAGAATTTTCATGGGCTGCCCTTTTCTCTCGGCTCAAATTTCCCCAGTGCCACAATTGTTCTTTATTTATTTTCACCGACGTCTAGAGATCAAAATCAATATTTTCAACCGGGGATTTTATGCAAGAAGTAGGTAATAATAAATAAGCAATAATAATCGATTTTATTTTTCGCTATCATAACATAAGTGCTCCATCTCTTTATTTACATTGAAATAAATACGATGAATGGAGTTGTCATTTATTAGGCGAACGAATGTATCATACATAAATATTGTTTGAACCCAGGTTTTCCTTTCAAAGTACTAACATAAATACGTAGTTTTATTACAAAAGATGTTTAGGTTCTGATACCATTGTGCCCATGGTCCCATACATCAATGATCATTGTCCTCTAATGTAATTTTAAGTTTTTCGTTACATAAATAACGTATAAAGTCATTATTAACTACCTACTTATTAAAATTAATTGAATAGGTACCATTAAAATAAACTGCCAACCAACATTCAATTCACTTAAACAGCAAATCAATTTGCTCAAATTTTTAATATTGTTAAGTGAACACTGTTTGCATAGCGCCGTCCATTCGTTAAATGAACACTCGTGGTTTACCACCCGCCTGCAAACAAGGGTTGGCACTTGTAATATACATCAGGGTTGTATTACCATTACCACTTAATACTGAATGGGTTTAAGAAATACGATTGCAGTTTGTAGCTTATGACTTGGCTTCAATAATGACCCACTACTGGGTACGTGTCTCTTCACATCATTGAGGAAACCTAGAGCGTACCTACTCCTCCACGTTGCTCCAGTACCGGGTGGTGGTGGGGTTAGGTGCCAACCCAAGTCCAAGTGCCGAAAGTTTTGATGCCTTGATGCAGTTTTATTACCATTTGGTATTAAAACTGCTTCAAAATCAATGTAGGTAACAGTGAAAAATAGCAAGTGTGTACTATGTACTTTTAGATTTAAAACTACGAATGAAACTAGAAATGTATGGCAGCTGTGCCCTCAAGACGTATCTACGGTACCTAATCGTAACTCAGTAAGGTAAAATCAGCACAGTATAAGACAATACATATAACATTATTGTGGAGCACATTCTTTGATAGTTGACGATCCCGTAACCTAGTTGATAGTGATTCTTGCGAAGCGAGGGCTCCCGGGTTCAATTCCTGGTGATGCAGACACATCACAGATAAATGTATGATCTCGGGTCATGGGTATTAGTGATGCGATATTTGTGTTGTCCATGATACCCGCGACCCACAGAACCTTAGCGCGGGGGTATGTATGTAATCGTTTATTATTATTATTTTTGATGGAAACCCAAAATCGCAAGCATTGTGTGGTTGTAAATTCAAAGTGAAAATCATTTTTGTATTATGATGATAAGATTATATATCATTTTGTTATTTATATCGTACGATGATCAAACAGAATGGAGCCTTACATAAATCCTAGAAAGATTGCGGAGGTTCGGAAAATTTGAATCATAGCATATTTTCGCTATCTTCCTTTCTATTTTTAGGTTCGTCGCAAAAATATTACCAAGTAACTTGTCTTTTTTTTCGCTTTAGAAAACCTACGCGTTATGGTTACAAATAGCACTGACAGGCGAAAATAGCGTTATTCATCTTATTTGTTATCAGACACGGGTTCCTCGCATGTCAAAGACTAATATTAAAGGTAGTAGAGCCTAGAGTTCACCCGGGGTAGTACTACCGCCCGCCACAGTACGTAGTACCATTTCTACCGTGTGATATTTGTTTTAACAGCAATTATGTATGTTCCGGCTAGAAAAAGCGGTGCCTGTAACACAGAGGCAACCACCTCAGTCTTCAAGAATAGCACATTGTATTACAACAAGACTCTTTCTAACAACTACTACAAACAATAAAAAAACTAAAAAGATAAGTTTTGGTTTCGATTATAGTTAACGGAGCCTACTAACGTAACGACCCCTACCTACTTAAATTTTACATTCTACCTTCAACGCTCTTCCCCAATTGCTGTTAGATATCTGGGAACTTGTCCCAACTCGCAGCCCCGCTCTATCAACACGTCTAGACGTCTGTTGGCAGTCTGTACAAAAGAGGTCGGTAGGCTATGCCAATGCCCTGGACCTCTGCCAACGTTTTAACATTAATCTAAGCTCCGATAACCGATAACTACGACTACGAACAATGCAGCAACCATGACACTCTGTCGTAAACATGAATCGATAATTACAAATTGTGTTATATCATGCGTTTCTATGCCTATCATTTTTTAGTGTTTGAATAACTATTTTCAATCGTATCGTGACACAAGGTATAAGTTTAAACTTACTTTTTTTATATTCTTCCAAGTAAAAATAGCGCTCTCAAAAGTAAGCAACATCATGATATTTATTTGTACCTACTCTTAATGTGCTAATTAAGCCCTTTCTTATGTTGCTCATACCAATGTTATGTCCTCTGAAGGGCGTCATATTGAATTAAGTGTAACGTCACATACTTATGTACCTTTTACTGATAGATGGACTAGTAATATTCTTATCTTGACTAAATTGAAACAATTTTTCTCCATCTACCTACTCGCTATCAGGTCAAGGTGGCCCATCCAATGTCTACTACTCTGTTCGCTGTTTACATATAAAAATATGTTGAAGGATAGAAGGTCCTTGCAAAATGAGTGAAGACGTACAAATTACAGGAAAACCTAATTGAACGTAGACCTTTAATTTTCCACGAGATACGAAGAACGAGATGTGAATTTATATTACGATCAGTATGGCTTCCTATCCAATCAAGACTGATCCGGTCTTAACTAAGTAGTTTTTATCTGAAAAAAGTGGTTAAGCCCGGCATATTTACGACGCCCACCCTACACCCTAACCTATGTTGTTATACTGTATTTACTTGAATATTTGAGTGTACATACAGTTTTGGATTTTGAATAGTTAAGTACATAAGTTTTGTTTATATTTATTTATGATTATGACTAAAACTATTGAAAACTGAGAAGGCACCTTTGGATACCTTAGAATTTACTCGACAATAAAATCACTTTAACCTAATGACTTTTTTATTTAATGAAATTTAATGTATGAATATTAATATTATTTCTAGATATATAAACGAGGCACTGAAATACAAACTGGAAAAAACATTAATTACATTAATATATATTATATAATATATATGTATAATAATATATATATAATATAATACCTGATCAATAATGTTATAGTTAATCTAAAATCGGAATGACCGTCCATATTACTCGAAGCAAGCTAAAATATACAAGTCATGTATGACCCGCGCGCCTGTGTCCTGACTGTGTCGATATGACCCTGTGTTATGACGTGTTCTGTATCTGACCGGGTCGCGTGATCATGGAGGCGGGGGGTACCACTACGGCCTCCGAGGCCTACCAGTATGTCGGCCCTTTCAGATTGGAGAAAACCCTGGGGAAAGGCCAAACAGGTAAGCAATTTTATTTATTATTTTCATTTTCTAGCGAAGAAGAAGCGAAGCGAGGGCGGGTCGCTAGTAATTTTATTTACTAGCGACCCGCCCTCGCTTCGCTTCGGGAAACTTATTCCTTCGATTTGCAAAGATTTAGTTACATATTTTGGACAATTCACACTATATCTTTGTAAATTATAGCCTATGTGTTATTCTGATGTGTAAGAGCTATATTGTTGTAAAGTTTCAGCAAAATCCATTTGGTAGTTTTTGCGTGAAAGAGTAACAAACATTCATACATCCATACAAACTTTGGCATTTATAATATTAATAGGATTATTCATTATTTACTCTAACATAATATGAACGTGGCACTGCGAGTTTATCGATATAGCAATAATAGCAAGGCAGTCACACTCACACGAAAGATCTCAGACGAATCTCTCTATCACGAATAGGTATTCCATACTTTTCCTATAAGATAAATAAATACTTGCTTAAGATTATGAACAACAACATACTAACTAAGATAAGAAGAAATTAGAAGAATAGGTCCCTACATTAAACGAATTAACTTGAAAAATTAAGCAAATGTGTACAAAGATTTCGCGAGCTGGATACAAATTGTAAACATCATCATTAAACTTGGAGGGAACCCTGCAGTGCCCTAATTAAGCCATTTAGGTAAATAGCTACTTGAACTTTGAGCCGGCAACGTTTTTTAATTTAAACGTGTTATGAAAATAATTTAGTTAAGTAATATTTTTATAAAATACTTCTTACCTTTCTGTCGAGCTGACCATCGGATCAATACTTTGATTATGTTCAAAACCTTAACGATTCGAAACAGAGTAGGTATCTGATGGAATATAAATAAAAACAATAGTGGTTTTAAATAAAACTGCCAGATTAAATTTTGCTGATTTATTTATTCTTCGATGGTTATATATCTCTGTATCTCTGCACTCTCTTCTTACTGTCAGATTCTTCTAGAAGAACGTTGAAAAGAGGATTTGTTTGAAGTGGACCTAGAAAAAACGAGGGTTGCAAAATTACAAGACGAAAAAGCTTAGTTACTTATACATAAGTAGGTACTTAAATTTAAATGATTAAACTCCTAAAATAAGGTATAAAATAACCTATTTTTAAACAAAAACAGAACGAACATAAGTATAAAAAGTATACTTAATACATACATAGTTAAGATTTAATTTGGTTTGACGGTAACCGTACTATTTGGTGGGTCTACTGCCAGTTTGTTGGCCTTATTAGGTACAAAAATATCAACAAGACCAATGTAATTCAGGCTACACCGGTACCATGAGAATTTGGACCCAGACATACATGGTTGTTCCACCCCAGATGCCGTAACACGACCAATGCTGGTTTACGTGTCATACATTCCATTGCTCGGTTTATAATTGCATTCAAAACAAATTGCGAACAATCCCAGCGAAGCCACACTCGTAAACAACAATTTAATTAGAAATTCAGACATTACTGCGTATATTATGTATACCTCTTTTCGGGTGCCCGAGGCGCCTTCCATCTTTGAGTCCAAGTCCAAGCCTACCTCCCCTGCCGGCACCCCGCTCAACGGACGAGAATACGGCACCCGGTCCGCCTTTTCAGGTCACTGGCCTTTACTCCAGTATTATTCCGAAGGTACTTTAGATTTGGTGACACGGTTGTAGCCCGGCTGACCAGCAACCACCCTCTTGTTTGAGTTAGCCGAACGGTCTCTACTATTAAAAGCCCCTGGACTCTACCCTCATTCTAATTACTGCAGTACTCATGTACGGTGGTAGGGTTTTTGAGGGTAGGATAGTTCTGTAACCGATAAGGATAGGGGAGGGTAGTTCTAAAACTACCGTGAATAACTCTTTCTTTTTTCGACAATGCATCGGTCGAGTCCTTAAAAAGTTCCTAAAGAATATAAAAGACAGAAAATTATACTAACTCATATTAAGGGGACTTCCGTCAGAGATTTGCTTCACAACTCCCGGCGACAAGGACACGCTTGGAGGCATCGCCTGGAGCGAACCTCGCTCTAAGTCCGGGTTGCACATTGCCATTGATATTGTTAACAGAAGTACGCTGAAAAAAATTAATAAATCTATAGGTACATACCTAAGTAAGTAGGTATAATATTACGAGTATTAACGCAACAGAACCCAAAACTTTATTTTTAGATTTTTTTGTGTTGTACGTGATCTGAACGCTGCTTGTATCTCTCTCTCTGTGTTTGTATCGGTAGAGGAGAGAAAGATAATTGCTAATCTTAGTCATAGTTATGAACGATATTTTATACTAACCTAACGACTTTTCTCTACGAAATCTTACTCCACTCAGAAAGGTGGTAGATATATCTATAGGTACCTAAATCTTAAAAAAGCTATCAATATTGGATACAGAAAGTTATGGTTTGATTTCAAACTTGCTAAAAATTGGTAAGTAGGTACTTACTTTTTATATTATATGGATAGGTATACGCGAATAGACAATAATTATACTTTAGCTAAGTACTTACTTGTACACTAAAATCATTTTAACTTGCCCTGTAGGTCGATATCTTCAACAAATAACTTAAGTATCCTCAGCTAAAAATCGTTTCTACAAGTGAAAGAGCGGTGATACAATGAGCAAAGTAGATTGCGACAGATTTCTCGAGATTTCTTACAAGGAATTGACGGAGTTGATATTACCACCTTGAGTTTTTTGTAAATTTGGAACAATATTGCCAAAACGGTTATTTACCTCCAGAAAACAACCACCGTCGTACAACATGTATCCAGTTATATATGGATAACGAATCTTTACATTAATAAATAAACGCTTGGAGAATCTTGCCTTCAGTAGGATTTTAACCGTTAGATATTTAACAAAGGAAATCTATCTAGGATTGCGTCAATTACGTGGCCATTCTACTGCAATCAAGGAGCATCTAAAATCAATTATAATAATAGACGACTATTATTAAAAGCATTGCGATAGTAAGACAAGCGTCCTCAAATATTTCTCATTTTCATACCCTAAAATACAAGTTAAACCAAGTTTGTAGACACAGTTTTGCATAATTTGAGGTCTAAGGTTGGCTCCGCTGCCAACTTATCCGCGAAAAACTCATTAGTTAACATAAGCTTGGCCGTCTACCCGCAACTAAGTCGTTTAAAATTCAAATACCTGAAAGTATCATGTCGTTAGCTATTACTTACTACTTTTTATACCACGAAAGTGGCTAAAAAGAAGAGTGGGACGATGTTTTTTAACTAAAACTTCTTGAGGTAATTATCACTTATTTTTTATGGATTTAAAGATATTTATGTAGGCAGTCTTATTAGTTGTTTATTGTTTTGTTAGTAAGAGTCTCGTTCTAGTTCGGTCACACTTACAGATGTATTGCTCTCAAGGACTAAGATGGTCGTGTCTAAAAAAGTGTATACATATACCACCCACCACCACACCTTTCTAACCGGGACACAATTGCTGTTAAAACAATTATTACATGGTAGAAATGGTACTTGGTACAGTAGCGGGCGGTGGTACTGCCCCAGAAGGTGCTACTCACCCATAGAAGTATGCAGAAATTAATATTACAATTACAATTCTTATCTTTTATGAAAAAATAAGAATTGTAATTGTAATATTAATTTCTCAAACAAACATTATTATTATATTAAATATTCTAAGATTCTAACATAAAAATTCAAATAGTAACTTCATTATTATGGTACGAAATACTGATATTTACCTACTGCCGTATCAATAAAAAATTAAAAACATCAATGTTTAATGTATTCGCAATATGAGCCAAACTAAAGAAGTTGAAATATCGTGTTTGCGCCTTTCCCTTTTGTCTGGTAATTCGTCTGGTATGTCATTTACCGATTTTTACCATAAAAACAGTAATAAACAAGGTTGTTGCTGGTAATAACTACTCCATATTTGTCCAATACATTCAGAAAGTTTGTATTACAAGTTCATTATTTTCCTTCTCAAGAATTTTCATTATGGTTTCCTTCTTTGTAAGAAGAAATTTTCATGATTGCAACATTCAATAAATCTTTCTAAGGAACGACATTATAGAAAGCTATTGCACGTATTTTTTCGTAGCTGTGTAACCCAAGGGTGTAATATCTCCCATTCTTGAGTCTAATCTAACTTCTTTAAGTTAATAGCTGATAAATGACAGTCTGTCATTATCAAGCAACCCGATGGTAAGTGGTCACCATAGCCCCACAACATCAAAGGCATCACCGATGCGTTGCCGACTAAAAAATAATGAAGATGTAAGAAAATATGACTCTCAAGCCCCTACTCGAAACATGTTGTCATTGTTGTCGTTAGATGACAATTGTATACAAAAAATAACAAATTAAAACTTTTTAACTAAGTACTAACCGATCCTCGTTTCGGTTCAAGTAACATAATATCGTTACATATATAACTGGTACCTGCGCCAAAAAATTGATATTTATTTTTGGAAGGCGCTTCAAGTTTATAACACAGATGATTAGACTTAGAGATGATTAGATTAGATAGACATTATAGATTGCATCTCATTAGTGGAATACTGTGCCAGTGAACAATTTGAATATTACATTAATTTTTATATGTTTTTATTTCCAGGTCTGGTGAAGCTAGGAGTACACTGCGTGACAGGGAAAAAGGTGGCCATCAAAATTATAAACAGGGAAAAACTGAGCGAGTCTGTTCTTATGAAAGTAAGTACCTGCACGACAGTTATGATGTTTCATCATCATCATCACAACCCATAACTGTCCCACTGCTGGGCACCGGTCTCCTCTCACAGAGTGAGGTGCGGATTGGTGGACTTCACACACCTTTGAGAACATTATGGAGAACTGGAGAGCAAATGATAATTAAATATATTAATACGCACATAATTAATAAAATTAGTGGTGCGTGCGGGGTTTGAACCTGGACCCTCCGGTTCGGCAGTCCAACGTTCAACCATACGGCTATCACTGCAGCTATTATGATGTTTAATATCATTAGACAAATGTCCTAACTAATCTAAGCTTGCATGCATTAAGTAGCTTACGCACACAAGCTTATTATTATTGATGGAGACTTTGTCTTAGGCTCGCGTTACGTCATTTAGAGGCTAACAGTTAGTGACATTTTTTTCGTACATTTTTACTGGTAACTCTATCCAAAGAGTACATAATTATGACCCAAACACCAATGACCCAAACATGTAATCAACTAACAACGTAGAGCATGGAGAGCTCCAATCTACAAAAACAAGATAAAGTTTTTATTTCGCGGTACGCAACATTGAAAGAATCACATGAAGTTGAACGTGGCCTGAATCAATGAGCTATATTTTATAAGATAATAGCGAGCCTATAGCACCACCTGCACCACCCTTCCGCTGCCGCCCATGACATCTGTGACCGACACAGAACAAGACTACTAGAACTATCAACTAGGTTAGATTTACCTACTATCATAGTTTATAAAGATGTTCAAGAAAATTCGTGAGAAGAATATACTCCTTAAATCCTCTCTCTTTGATCCTTTTTACACGCTTTTTATTAGCTTCACCTGTATGTTTGTATGTTTGTTTGTAACCGACTTCTTTGGGCGCGATTTTGACCCACTTTAAACGGCCAGATTTCGTTCAAACTTTGTAGATTTATTGAGGACCGATGACAATACACTAATTTGATAAAATTATTATTCACTTAGCACTATAAAGCGTGTTTTTAGTTTTTATAACTATTCATTTATTATATAACAATATGCCTAAAAACCAAAATCTAAAAAAGATTAAAGATTCCTGTTAAAGCAAGACAGATCGAAGTACTATCTGCTGGATTAGGGAGCGTGTTCTTGAGAAAGTTTCCAGCTGTACTCGTAATCCAGGCGTTTGTGGCAAGAATATTTATGCTCTCTGCAGTCTAGTTGTGTAAGAGCGATGCGGTCGGGCCCAAATGGTCATAGGACGAAGAGGGGTTGTATCATAGAATATACACTTATATACGAGAGGTTGTATCTTGAATACGAAGTACATCTACACCTGCCATCAATAGATAGCTATAACGAACGTGAATCAGATCATTTTGTAATTTTTGTTTTGGGAATTTTAATCTAGGCTTGGCTGTCGAAATAACGGCCAAACATATTTTTTGAAGTTTTTGTTTGTCTATCAAGTCATTGCAGGCTTTGATTATATATTGCACGTATTTAGAAACAGCCCACGCAATAACCGCAATAAGTTTGCAAGTATAATTCAGACTAGCTAGACTATTCAGACTATTACAATAACGAGTCAAAATTTTAATTTTTATCCAATAGGTTTTGTAATGCTTAGTGATTAATTAGGAATACCTACTACGTATTTTTAATAACGTAAGCGCTAAATAATTAAGTGTCTGATTTAAACTAAAATGGAATTCCCAAGGTTGCAAGTGCCTTGGAAATATTCAAAAGACATGACAGACGCGTACTGAGCTAAACATTTTTATCCGTCACATAAATGATTGCCGGATTCAGTCGGCAATCAGGGACAATTTCTTAGCCGTGAGGTAGTCTCGTATAAATTAATCTTTATCCTTACATACTTAGGTATACTTTACGTAACTCATATAAAAATACTGTAAAGAAATACTGTAAAAATATAGAAGCCAAAACTAAACCGTTCTTTATTCTCTAGAATAGCGTGATACGAATCTCGTCTCTCGGTAATGTAATGAAAATTGTGAGCATCTTCAAGGTAAGAGTGAATAGGCTCTTACAAGATTAGTGCATTTTATCATCCTAGACCTAGACTATCTTCATCTAACCTTACCATCAGATGGAATTGTAGCCAAGTAGGTACCTAGTGCTTATCAAAAGTGGCTATTCTATTCTATCTTTAAAATAGCATTATTAATAAGACCGCGTGGCCTAGTTGATAGTGATCCCGGCTGCCTAAGAACGGAAGGGTCTCGAGTTCGATTCCCGGACGGCGCAGATGGCGGGGATTATAAAATTAATGACAGATACATATTTTTGACTGGGTCAAGGGTGATAGCAGGTAATTTCTTATTTGAATTGTCTACGCCACCCGCAACACAGATAATATACTAATGCAAGAGTATGATTTATATGAGTGTGTAAAAAGATAAAATAATCAATCACAATCAACCACCACCACGGGTAACAATATAATATTGTCTTATATTACATATCTTTGTATTTTAACCCTTAATGGCTTGTATAATTTTCAGGTGGAGAGAGAGATAGCCATCATGAAACTAATAGAGCATCCACACGTTTTGGGTCTTTCGGATGTCTACGAGAACAAGAAATATTTGTGAGTACCCACCATACCTATGAGCCCGGGTGCGAATCATGTATTTTGGAAATTATCATTACTTGCACGAAGATATTTATCATGTTCTTCATTATTAAATATACACTTAAGTACAAGACATCAACTGTAACATCAACTAACAACTGGTCTCATTACTGTACGTAATTGCATAACTTTATAATGAGATATTAACTAAGTAATTATTATTCTATCATTCATAGAATAGATTTATTAACGAATCCAACTTCGAAACAAGACAATGTATAAATTAATACGAAACCTGGATGGCGCCATAATTTATATCAGGTATTAATGAAGAACCGGGTGTCATGCCTCATTAATTTCATTCTCTAAGTTTGGTACGATGGAGCTTTTTCCGTAATAAGGTGCTTGTAGACGTAAATTACTAGATTAAACAAAAGAAAGAAAAATGTATAAAAGATGCATTACTCCAGTCGTATAATTAGATACCTAACTAAGTAGGTAGGTACAGTTTGCGTGATGATATGACAAATATTTTTTAATGCTTGGTCACGATTATCTGGTACCTACATAACTCATAAGTTTATTACATATTATATTTTGGGGGGTGGGACGGGAGCCATCCACATCCAAGACTTTACGACCTCCCCTGCTCGCGGACCCTGCTGAACAACGAGGTCACAGCGCCCGAACCGCCTTTTCAGAGGTCGCTGGACTTCGTACCACCAGTTTAATGCAGAGTACATTTGGCTGGTGTTAGGGTTTGGAACCCGGTTGCCTAATTACCACTCTCTTGCTTGAGGTAGCCGCCAAACGGCTTGTGTTCCTGCCCAGGGCTTGAGATCCAGTCTTCGAAGCGGTCGAACACCCCTGATTCAATTCCCCGCCGAGGCAGCTAGTGGTCCAATAATAAACAATTACGTTAAATTTCAATTAGGTCAAGGCTTCATACCATCCAGTAAAGCCACAGGCATGAATTTATCTACCATGGCTCTGTTTACAGGTATCTGGTCCTAGAACACGTAAGCGGTGGAGAACTATTCGACTATCTGGTGAAGAAAGGTCGACTCACGCCGAAGGAAGCGAGAAGGTTCTTCAGACAAATCATATCGGCGCTAGATTTTTGTCATAGTCACTCCATATGGTGAGTTAGCCACACTGTACTTGTTTACCAAAGTTTATAGGCGCCAAGAATCAATCTGGTGAAAAGTTTTTAGACCGATGCACAGTGGTTCGAATAGAACAAGCTAGCTAGACAAAATTATTTATTGGGTTTATTTGCTTGGTACGGCTTTCTGATGATGTTTTATGTAAGTTTAAGTGCAAAATAAACTAAAAAAAGGACGGTAGGATCACGGGTTCCAAGAAAATAAAAATAAACAATAGATATTTTTTATAATTGAGATACTTAAAAAATAACAAAAGAAAAAGATTAACAACAGTCATAAAATACTTTAAAATGAATGACGTAGCTACGAATTCACAGTGGGACATCATTATTTACCTGTTAACAATGTTTTCTTACTTAAATAACAAGGAGACAAAACTTACTTAATATTTACCAAATTCTTATATTTACAACTTATAATAAAGTTAGTATGATACACAGCTTAGAAATAGGTAAATTAGTTCAACATATTTACAGCTCTTATTTATCCTACCTCACTAAATTCTTCGTCTGATGAATCTTGTACATCATAGTTTGACAAACTGACATTTTGGCAACTAACACTTACACTAGACTTTATATTTACAGTAGGGGGAATTATTAATTCTAAAACTTCAGAAGGAAGTTTACTCGTAGGCTTTTTGGGAGATTCTCTATACTATTAATTACAGGATCAGACGTGATTAGTAATTTATTAAGTAAATCTCTATTCGTGGCAGTACGTGAGTGTTTTCGAGTATTGTGCTCTCGGAATCTTTGATGCTCAATTTTCTTGTTTATAAGAGTGGCTTGTAGATTTGGCGTCTACATATTACGCTAAAGCCTTCTCTTTTGACAAACATCTTGGTTTTTCGTGAACACCGACACTTCTTGTCATCACTTGACACTGACTGGCTTCACTAATCACTGAAGCCAAGTTCCGATGTCCGAACAATCGCGCCGATAATTCAGCTGCTTAACATCATAAACATTGACCAACTGGTTAACATCCCGTGAACGTCATCCACGCGCCTCCTTTTCGTTTTGTCACCAGCCTCATCCTATCATATCCTTTGATGGACGCCCAGGAATCGAAGCTCTTCCTAATGTTGATGGTACTGAGTAGTGGACGGATACTTTGAACCTAAAATAACCAGCCAACCACTCAGAGTTCTTAGTCAGGAAGCGATCGCGGTTCCTCGCAGAATTTTGACATTTTTCTGCTAAAATCGATGATATTTTTGAAATTTTCATTTTAATTTCTCTCGCAGATTCATCCGTAATATTTCCAAAATCATTTTTCAGTGATAGAAAGTCATAGAGTCTACTAATACGGTTATGTTTCTGCCATTCATAGAAAAACTCGGTTTACGAAACCGAGAATTCAAATTCGAAAACAGACAAAAAAAACAAAGTTGTACTCGAGTGTGCAAGCTAAAATGGGCATCAATTGAAAGCTAACATATATGGCTATGACATATATAATTTCCAGCCCGGGTACAAGAGGGTACAAGTACTTTCTAGTCCAATGAAAACAAATAACCGTCAAAAAACTGCATATCTTTTTAAAGTTGAGGTGTTATAAAAAAACTGGGGATAAATATATTTATATATTAATTATAAATAAAAAGTACATACCTTTAACTTGAAGATCCATCACTAATATTATTCAAAAAACTTAAAACTCACTGACATTAATGTTACTTCGGTAATCGCAAAAATGCAACTGATTTGTAACTTTTTCACCGTTTCTTTGTATACTGCCCTAATTATCTAATTAGTGGTTGACATTAGGGCAAAATAATTCTTGGATTTGGGATAGTTGGGGTATTGGTTAGGGGCTCAGATATAAAATTCCGGGAAATTCAACAATGACTTTTGTCTAGCTAGCTTGTTCGACTCGAAATACAGTGCGATGGTTTGTCAATCGTGACTGTCACTAATGATCGTTGAGTAACTTCGAACGTAGCTGGTAGTATGGATGTTTATTTATTTAAACTTTATTGACCACAATGAAATATTACGGGACAAATGGCGAGCTTAATGCTAATTGCATTCTCTACCAGCTAACCCTTGGGCCAAACAGAAATACGCGAAGTTAGTGGCAAAATTCTTGAATAGTGACATGTTTAGGCCACATCGTTACCCATTATGCCGTGTCGGGGGCATTCGTGTGGCATAACACCATCTGGGAGGTTGTCCACTTATTGCGATTGATAATGACGAGCAATGTGATTTGTGAAGTAGTTTGCAGGCCTTTTGAATTACGTCTAAACTTTTGCCTTAGCGTGGTTACCAATGAAGTTGTTCAAACTTTAACATAACCTTACACAGTCAGTCATATTATTGTAATTCAACACATTCCTCGTGTTTTTGAAACTTTTCTAGTGAATTAACAACCATAAAACCAAAAAAATAATTTGCGAAACTTTAAAAACTAAATATAAGTAAATATTCATTTATTTAATTTGGGATCTGTAACTTTTAAATTATTTTTTACAGCCATCGCGACCTCAAACCTGAAAATTTGTTGTTGGACGAACGAAATAATATCAAAATAGCAGATTTCGGCATGGCGTCTCTACAACCCGCTGGATCCTTGCTGGAAACGTCCTGTGGTAGCCCACACTACGCCTGTCCAGAAGTTATAAGGGTAAGTCGATGCGGCTCGAAGGACCACTCAAGCACGAATTATTTTATTTAGTCGTTAATTTATTTTTCAATAAAATTTTATTTTCTGTTGCGTTTTGGTTTTTCTTTTTTATTTATGCACCTATCATGCTTCATCGCACCTTTTTTAGATTTCCTATTATTTTTACATTAGCCTATCTTTTACCTACCGCTATGTTCCCTTCTGTTTTTAAAAAAGTCACCATCCACATACAAATCTTATTAGATAGAGCAAAATTTAAAAAACGGAATAAATAGCAAACAATTGAAAGACAATTTTTTAATGTATTTAAAAAAATGAAAATCAATACATAGGTTTACTTTTACAATATTTATAATAATCAATTGCAACATACAATTACTTGTGTTATCAATTACATTATCATTATCACGCATTTAATGTGATGTAAAATAGTAGCCAAATAATGTGAATGAACCCTGGGTAAATAATTATTTTACAATAGCGAAGATTTTAAATTAAACTTTATCAAACATTTTTTTAATAGCAATAATTATAGCGTCAGTAAAGAGGAGAGAAGACATTACAAACTCCTGAACAACAGTCACGTTAAAGAATATAGAAAATTAAAGATGATAAATATGCACTATGCTATACAATCTTTAAACTATTGCTCCCCATACTAAAATAAACCTTAACTTTTTAAAGACATAACTGCCGACCTAAACTTTAAACCAGTTATTACACGCGGGAGTACCATTTATATAAATCATAAAACAAGATTTCTTGTAAACTACATTCAGGAGTATCGCAAAATTATATCATCAGATTTAGAAACGAGTGCACAGATATTAGTGATACAAACAAAAATATACACAAATTTTATTCTAATTAAGTACTTTATTAAATTAATATAAGCAAATTAATCTCGAAAATAGATGACGCCCAATTAAATTATTCCATTAATTAACTAAAGATGTCCTTACTATTCATAAAACTAAAATAATGTTATTCAATTAATAATAAATGAAACTTGAAATATTTTTGAAGTAATGAGATTCATCAATTAATAATAACATAGTATATAAGTAATAATATACACCATTACACACAACATACATATAATTTAATGAAAAAAAAACATTTCTCAAATTACTATTGAGCCAATTTGGTAAGTACAAGTATGTCTTAGGAAAAAATAATCACAAGAGAAACAATTCAGTTGCGGTAATCGTAAATTAACACTAGATGAAAATTGAGCAAGCTATGAAAAAGTTCTACTAATGTTCCATAAAGAAAATGTTAAATTATTTAATACAACATGGTTGAAAATGTTCAAGACAAAAGTAATGAGGCATTAATAAATATATACAGAATATGTCACAGCTTACACAAATATCAAAATTGATTTACAAAATATACAAGATAACAATTATGTGAATGATATGTGAATAATGTAACATAACTTTATAAATTACATGAATGAAGTTACAAATACTGTTTATAAACAATTAATAATATGGAACTTCCAACTAATTAATTTGGTAACTTACTAAATATCAACTAGATACACACATAATTATATTGTACTTGTAAGAAATCAAATAACTCATAATAATATAACAGCAGCAATTACACTAGGCAAGACACTGAGGTATTGTTTATATAACATCTAATACACACAAGAACTCTAAAGTTCAAATAATCAGATAAATCAAATTATTGTACAAAGAAAAAATCAATTCAAAAACTCCTGACAATATTTCATAATAAAGAAAATCACCCTGATTTTGGAATTATGAGAACTGATAACCATAAAAAATTCATACAGCCCTGATATTTAAATGAAAAGATCTAAAAAATCAGCTAAAGATTACTACAAAGATCTGAATTGGTGAGGACGACACCCATAGTAATTGTTTCCACCAAATTATGGAGAAAATACCATTGAAGTCTCACTTCATCAAAGATATATTTAGTCATCATCTACTCTTTGTTTCTTACTCGTATTTGATGGAGTTTGAGGAGGAGAATGCCCAGTGTCCCGTCTTTTTCCCGAATGCCTCGCACAAGTTGATCCCGACCGGCGATGGGACTGCGATTCCCTGGTAGGCGAAAACTGTTTCAACATTTCTACATCATTGAAAATGACTTGAGCACCTCCACCACACGTTGGTACCACATCCGCTTTATACAGCTTTGTCTCCAACTCTCCGTCAGTGTCCTGTTCTTGGGAAATCAAACAGTATTTTGAAGTCTTTGAATTCGCGATGTCTTTTACGTTTGTAAGTTTATTAACGAATTTACTATTCGTGATTTGAGGCTTTAGAACTGTGCCCATTGGGACTAGTTTATTTGGAGCATGTTCCACCCAACCGCGTCCGTCGGCAGACAAAGAACGTCGGTGTCGGGGATTGGCGATGGCTACCCCACGGCGTGACGAAGCCGGGGTATCCCTACTCTCCCTAGTCTGTGGTACAGAACTAAATGGTGTTAATAAATGTGCTGGTAATGCTCGAGGTGTTGACCCAGGAGTGAAGTCCCTAACACTCGTTTGAGCTCCCATGTCTCCAGTTTGTCTGGAAACAATATCCTTATTATCTCCTCTATCATTCAGAGCCTCTGCAATAATTCTCAACCTATTTTCTTTTTCTTCGATTGCATTTTTCAGTCGTTCTTTTTCGGAATTAATTTCCTTAGCCTTCTCATGTTCGGCCGCCATTTTGTGATGATACTTTCGTTCGAGAATCTTCTTCTGCTTTTCTTTGTCCAACTTGTTTTGACTTAACAGTAACTCTTTTTCTTGCAACTGTCGTTTTATCGAAGCCGTGTAATCTGTCATTTCGGCGAGCTTGCGTTGATGTGAAAGAGACGCTGTTTCCGTTGCCGTGAGACGTTCTTCCAAAGCTTTTACTCTCCGTTCTGCAGCAGCCAACTGACCACGTAGAGAAGCATTTTCGCTTCTCACTTCCAAGGAATCTTTCTCCAAATCCAGTAGAGCTGATCTAAGCCTCTCGTCCTTAATTGCTTTGCTTCTTTTCAAAGTTTCCCTGCGACTTATTCGCATCTCTAGATGTGCCATCAGTTCCTTAATAATATGAGATGCTTGTGAACTATTTAGTTCCAAGCTTGGAAAATCAGGTCCTAGGCTGTAAACTAATCCCAAATCAAGTTCCAAGTCTTTAGCTTCTGGTCTGACCAAGTTGTCTCTTGCAGTAGTGAATAACCTGTTAGCTTTACGCCTACCAGACATAAGCCCTATGGTAGCAGCAACATCGGTAATTTGGGGTTTAGCTACTTCAACTTCTGCTGCCATTTCAGCAAATCTCATAACTTGGAGGGTCTCATCATAGTCTTCAGCTCTAGGATTAGCGCAGACTATCATCCTGATCTGGCCTTCTCCTTCAAAGAAGTTTTTGAAGAGTAATGTTATTTTTGAATCTCTGTATGGTACCATATTGTTGGTGCCATTAACTTGATTTTCTCTCAGTGCTTCCATGCAAGTTCGCAATGTCATCAGTGATTTATTAATGTTACCTGCTTCTCTAAGCCGTTGGCCAGTATTTTTTGTCCTGTTCGTCCGTTCACTACCAGCTAAATCAACAAGACTAAGTTGACTGATGGATAAGAACTTCTTATTTTGTATAACAGCTTCTCCCATTTCATCAACTGGTGCCTGCACCAGCCTAATTGTAAAGACAGAGTGACTTCTACTCGACTCTGCATTGAGAGTGGTGTGAGCCATCCGTTTACGCTTCAAACCCAAATAAAATGCATCAAAAGCATCTTCTGCTGATTTGATCTCAACTTCAGTGACACCATGCACATACATATTGTGTGCAGCATCTTCTCTTATAATTTTAACAGGCAAATTCTTGCAAATCGGTGGACCATCTTCGAGTAAATCAAAAACACTGTTATTGTAGATTTCTACATAAGTCACAAATATTGCATACTGATTATCTTCATTAATGCCTTCGATCTTAGTCAGATCAGAGTCTGACATAGCCAAGTCAGGATTAGAGTTATTTTTTTTACCAGTTTTGAATTTGTGTAGTTCCTGCTGACGTTCTAACATAGCCTCGGCCTCAGTTTGAATATCGAACATATTCATTTTGTCCGGTTTGAAGACATACTTATGGGCTTGAAGTTCGTTAATCGTTTTGAATATTACATTGAGGCAACGGGGAAGGATGCCACAATTTTGCTGTTCCCCGGTCATTGTAAACGTTTTCCCGCTCCCTGTGACTCCATACGTAAATAATAAACCATTTTTACCTTTGATTAATCCTTCTACTAGCGGTAAAGCCACTTTATCGAACACTTCTTGCTGATTTGCTTCTGGCGGGAAGACTTCTTTGAAAGTATACTTCATAGTCTTGGCAACCTCATTTCTATAGCTGATAGCCGTAGCGGGAGGCGTCATTAAAATCGTTGTGGGTGATATGATTTTAACGCAGGCGCTATCGGAGTCCCTTTGCATGGGCCGTAGTCGGCAATATACATGAACTGGATCCTTTTCACCGGTAGCCAAGTTTTGCTTACTCCTGGCTGGCGTACGCATTTCATTTAGTCTCTGTTTCGACTTTGCTGACTTCATGTTGAAACACTTATCACAAATTCACCATAAAACGAACTTCCACACAAATTGTTTTACAACGGTTTGATAAATCAAAGCAACGGTCGTTCTTTCCGTTGAATAGTAACTACAATTAAAATGTTCGTATCGGTAAGCATTCAAATATAATATTTCTCCCTCGTACTGGAACTATTTGTATAGTGCTATTTCATGTCGTACAATAATGTTTGACAGCACCATGCATTTTAAAACTTGTCGGATAATAGATATTGGAAAATAATGTGACATTGAATTTTCAAGCTGTGTTGCCATAATAATAATCAAGCAATAGCAATGGTAACATGGAATAGGACTGTACTTACGACAAAAACATACGACTTAACGATGTTTACAATAATTAAGTAACTATTAAAATAAACATTGACGTATTCAAGATGATAAAATATAATTAAAAATTAGTATTTACGTAACAATTAGAAATTAATATTACCTAAATTATTTTAGCAGACCTAAATAGTACCCACCTATCGATTTAACGAAATAATATAATAATATAATAATATAATAAAATTCATCTTTTGACGTGATAACGTCTTATAAATTGATAGACGCGCACGGAAAAGTTTAAGTTACCCGTTCCGATGACGTCAGAGCTAACAGTTAGAATAGTTCTGTAACTACTGTTTTTATCAAATGTTGAATACGCGACAACGTGTTTTGTTTTTGTGTTTGTTTCTACTTATTTTCATATGACGAAAATTATCGTCCGGAAACCGACTTCACAGACAACCATTATTTTTTTTTAATTAAACTTTGAGCAGACTCATCTGTTGTCATTTGTGATACTTGAGTATGTAGTGTATATAAATTCAATATTTATTTAAATATTATTATTAGTGTTTTTACTTTTAACTCCAACTATTCATTTCCAAAAGCACTTTTTGTTGTTTTTTATGCATGCAATTACATTTTTATCATTGTGATTGAATTAAACCAACGTAATAAACGTATAATACTGTGCTATTTAATATTAATTTTTTGAGGTTCTCCATATCCTCCGTATCCTCCATAAAGTAGGCAATTTCAATTTAATGGCAACTTACTGAAAATTACGTTCCAATAGTCGCATATATCGCTGCTTTAATTCAAAACTACCACAAATCCGAAAATTGCAAAAACGTTTTTATTCCAAAAATACATCTGTAATCCTTCATATTTTTATATTTAGACAAGACACCCATTGATTTCCCATTTTAAGTTACAGAAATAACGCAACCGTTACTTTTGAATTTAACGTTTTGAACGCGCGAAATATGATCTAAACTGCCATATTTTCAGTTGTGCGAATTTTAATTATTTTAAGCACGTTTCTTTTGTGCAAAAGTGCCATATCTCGAAATTTAATCTTTGTTACTCATTCATTTTATACAGAAGACGACCATATTTCGAAAAACTTCAGTATTTGAATAAAGGATTCATGTAAGTAGGACATTATTTTTAAATCAAAAGAACCATATTTCAAAAAGGGGTAGTTTTGCAGAGAAAATATACCTAAATTAACTTAATTTTTTTGATCAAAATAAACTAATGAACCAAAGTGTTCGTTTTGCATTTAAGTTGTTTAATATGAAGTACGGTATTTAAAAATAGTTTTATTTTGAATATAAAAAACTACTTTCTATTATTAATATTTAAAAATTAAAAGGGCCTTATTCTGGAATACACTAGTTTTGCTTTTATTTAAACGGAGTTGTTTTAATACATAAGTTCATGTTTTGAGATACATTACTTGAGCATTTTTTGTGCAAAAACTATTGTTATCGTTGTAATTATAAAATTGTATTGTAGTTATAAAATGTTTCTACGGGTAATACGTAAACCATACATAATATATTATTGTAGGTATGTTTTTACGTATTAGGTATACGTAGAAAGTTAGAACCATAGGTATCTACTATTTCCGTAGGTTTAATAAATTAAGTTTAATTTAAGGTGATTCAGTATTTATTTTTGTTTACTAGGTATTTAAACTGATTTATGAAGTTAAGTCATTTTAAAAATGCCAGGCTCCTTTTGAACCATCATGTCATCATGATTTCAAAAGGAGCCTTTAAAAGAGAAAGATACCTGTTTCGCTTACATACTTATTTCGCTTCGTCCACTTTCATTATTCCCTTCATACATGCTCTTCGGTTTAGGGTACCTACTCTTGACCTGGCCTTTTTTCAAGATGTCCCTGATTTGGTCACGTCCGCCTAGGTCTACCCCCTACCCCTTCCAACACTTTCATTCACACTCGCCTTATACACTTTTTCGAAAATCGTTCTTCATTCATTCTCTCGACATGGCCAAACCATCTCAGCATACCTTTCTCAATTTTTGTCACTACATTTTCCGTTTCCTTATCTCACTATTTCTTATCCTGTTACTGTCCACTCAGTTTAACTCCTATGATACTTGTCTTGTTAACGCTCTCATCTCAACTAAATTTATTCTACTTTCATGTTTCTTCTGCCATACCCAACTTTTACTTCGGTACATGAGTGTCGGAATCAACACCCGCTCATGTACAGCCAAAAGAACCTTGTTAGACACCTTCCGACTGTTTCTAAAGGAGTGCAAAGCTCACTGCAAATATCACTCTCGAACTTTCCATTAATCTTGTTAATAAAAATATTATTCCAAAATATTAAGAATCGTTCTTTACAAATCTGTGGGTACCTAACACTGATAAATAATTAAATTAAGAGAAACGTAGAGAGCAGTTTAGTGGGTGTGTGGTACACCCACGTAAGTAACTTTAAAGTACTCATACGTGTTAAAAAGTTTCTATTTTAAATATGGTTCTTTTGTGATCTCAGGTGTTCCTAATTGCATTTAAGAAACTATTTTAGCTATAAGGTAACATTTTAATAGTTATTTTTGATTTAAAAGTTAAGAGTAGGAATGATAAAGAAGATTTCTCAAAAGTTTTGAATGTTTTCTTAATGTTTATAAAGTCTTTGTTTTATTTTGAGTTTTGAAAAACTTACGTTAGTTTTGATAATTAGTTTAGCTAATTTTATTAGTTTACTTTTATGTTTTCATTGTTTCAATAGAACTTAAACAATAATTGATGATTATTTTACAATAAATTTAACTTCTTACCGGTCTATGATTACTTAACAAATTTGGTGACATATCGACAGCAGCGCCACCTACCGGGTCCAATTGTGAATCTAAACCATTCTGGGATCCACCTGAAGACACACAAAAAATTTCAACCAAATCGGAACAGCCGTTTAGGAGTTCAGACCATTTGATACCAATAATAGTGTTACATTTTTCAAGTTAACATGTTTCAACCCCCGTATCTTTTACACCCTTACAACTATCGACTTGCAACCACCATAGTGCACGATGGGAGACTTGTACCTATTGCCACATACAAACAGTAGTCGTCTGCGATGCGTAGTTTTGGTTGTAAACTGAAATATAGGGACACACACCTCCAATTTTATATATATAATAGATAGATTTTGAGGGAAATTTTGATTTGTTTTGGATATCATTTTACACAGATGAAGCATTTTAGTTACTTTATTAAATTGCATGGCGATTTTTATTGTGTTCCTAAAAAAAATTATGGGCAAACATGATTAATACAATATTTTTTTTGACTTATGGTTGTTTTATTCCATATTTAGAATATTTCGCAAATATTTTTTATATTCAAAAGTAACTTATATGCTTATATCTCCGCTAGCATTCAGTTTATTATAAAATTACTTAGAACATTTAATGCAGTTTAAAAATGCGCTTCTAATGATGTATAATATGCATATATTTTATGTAAAATAAAAAAGCATCAGACAAAAAATACTTTTTTTTTTCTTTGTTTGGCTCTCCTGTAAAAAAGTATAATTTTGATTTGTGGTAGTTTTGAATTTAAGCAGCGATATGCATAGATAAAGTTTGTTTAAATAGATTTTATAACGTTTATTTTTATTGGTTGATTATTTTTATTCGCTTTATCAAAATAGACAATCATGCAATACTGTAATAAATAATGTTATAAATAGACTGTAACTTAAAAAATATTCACAGAAACAAAGTCAAAACAACGTATTTAGTACACCGTAATGGTGAAATGGATTAATTTTTCAATGTCAAACGTCAATGTCAATGTAATTTATCACTAATGACTGCAGTAAAAGTGCGTTGGTTTGAGAATTACCGTCACTAATCAAAACAAAACAAACAAAAACAACTTTAATTAGATATTTAAAAGGGCAAGGTGTCAATTTAGTGATAGTGTATAGTGTGTTACATTATAATTTGTTGTAAAATGATAATGTTGATTGTCAGGGGGAGAAATACGACGGCCGGCGCGCAGATGTCTGGTCCTGTGGTGTTATCTTATACGCTTTGCTTGTCGGCGCGTTGCCCTTTGACGACGATAACTTACGCCAACTACTCGAAAAGGTAAAATATATTATATTATATATTTTTATATTGTTGCTATAAACTAGCAGTATAATGTGTGTCTGACAAGAGGAAAGTAAATATACATAATTATATGTAAGTTAGCGCGTTCAACATCTTGGACCCTCATGTGGGATTGTTGCCAAGTATTATTGTAATGAAAACAGTATAATATGTAGATTCACCCCTGCCACTCAAGCTACGATTCCATCCCAAGTCCTCAAAGCACTTCTTCATGGGTTTGGTTTCAAAATCCTTTTTATGGATGCCAACTAAAGTAAATTAAAAATATCCAGAACATATTGTATTGCACTATATTAGATGTACCGACTAGTTGTTGATTAATCGGTAAAGCCGACTATCGGGCCACTATCGTACTTGGCGATTGACTGGCAAAGCGGCTGACTACCTGGTTTCTTACTTAGTATTATCTTCAATAAATATTCATAATTATTTGTTCATAATCAAATAAAAGAGTAGGAATAATTGGCTTGCCCGACTAGCCGTCCAATTAGTCGGCCTCTTTACAAGCACCTAAACGGTTAGTCAACCAAAGTCATGTTCTACACATCTGTACGCAATAATATACTTAGGATTCTATAAACACGATTGGTCTACTCTGTAGTGTTCTTGCTGACTTGTTTATGCTGTAAAATCCAATGCTTTATATAAAAATTTCAGGTGAAGAGAGGAGTGTTCCATGTGCCCCACTTTGTGCCACCGGACTGCCAGCAACTTCTCAGAGGAATGATTGAAGTCAACCCTGAGAAGAGGATGACTGTAAGAATTTTTTTTTATGGCCAAAACAGGCAAACGAGCATACAGGTCACCTAATGTTAAGTGATCAATTTTGCTCATGGACGTAAGCCTCCAGGGGCGTCTTTTGGCGCGGGCGGACTTTATTTATTTATTGTTTTGAACCTTACATAAGTAATGGAACAATAGGCGATCTTAACGCTAAGAGCATTCTCTGCCAGTCAACCTTAGGGCATTGAGTGAATGAAGTGTGCAGTAGCAACAAAGAGATAACAAATACTGGGTGATTTTTTTTTGTGGAGTAGTTTAAACCGCGTGCGCTCAGTTTGTCCACACTATGGGTTTGTCTTTGTAATGGATAATTATGTCAATTTTTAAGCGCTCTTTTTAAATATATTTGGAATGTGAATCGAATAATGAGTTAATATGTCAACTATAAAATCACCAAGTATAATGACAAAATAATGAATTTTAAATAAATGTATAATTCCCAGCTGGCCGAGATCACCCGACACCCCTGGGTGACGGCGGGCGGGCGCGGCGAGCTGGAGCAAGAGCTGCCGATGATGGAGGTGGTGCAGACCAGGGTGCTGCCGTCAGCGGAGGCAATCGACCCCGACGTGCTCCAGGCGATTTGCAGTTTGGGATGCTTCAAGCAACGGGATAAGCTTATACAGGAGCTGTTGAGCCCACAGTGAGTTTGGTTTCCTAGTTATGGTTACATAAATTTACGTCGCGAAACGAACGAACTAATAAACGAATAAATGAACGTTACGAAAACTTACCTAAATGAACGTCACTATACTATTCCGTAATAAAATGACGATGATATTTCGAAAGCATCTCAAAATATTGACCATTATATTGCTTCCTTCGTGCTTTCTTCGTCTTCAAAAAAGTGACAAATATTCCAAAAAGAAGCTAACCCCACAGGGTATTAAAGCATTTGTTTCTTGAGAGATTTTTATATGCGATCCCCCACCAAACCATAACCTATACTCACTCGCTATAAGCCCCTGTCAATTGCAGCCACAACACAGAGAAAGTGATCTACTTCCTACTCCTGGAGAGGAAGCGGCGCCGGCCGGCGCGGGACGACGAGCCGCGCCCCCCCGCGCCCGCCACCCCGGCCGACCCCCCCAGGAAGAGGCTGGACACTTGCCGGGTAAAGGTTTGAGTAGCTCGCCTCATTATTATTTAATACGACCATTTTAGGAGCGAGATATTTAACGTGACGTCACCACAAGCCTGAATCACGCTAACGAAGTTTTCTACACCGCTTGCATATATACGTAGACAGAGAAGGATATAGACATCTGGTGAGATAGCACGAGATAGTACGATTGTATGTGGCGCAAGAACAATTCGGTCAGCTGTCTAATTTGCTTGTAACAAACTGTGCTTTTTTTGAAAAAAACCGGCACGCAAAAAGAGATAAAACGTAGTATCATTCGGTCTCGTTTTTTTTCCTTGTGTGAGATAGATGGCATCCTGAAGTCTATAATCTTCTCCGTCACATACATACCAGTTCCGACCGTGAACACTCTGAGCACGGCCACTCTCCAGGCATGACGCCTCACCTGGCGGGAGTCCCCCTTTTGCTAATATGCTTGCGGTAGGAGCGTTGAATGGTAGAAACCCTCTATATACTTTACCGATGATTGAACCGGAAATATGTCATCAATGTTGGCCGTAAGGTGTCAGTCTGGCAGCGTTACAGTGCTTGTATAACCATGGAGGATATTCACAAAATTAGATATCACATTCATTTTATTTATTTTTATTTAACATCAATTTTTGATTTGAAACATTTAGCGGTTAGTCTGTATTAAAATGTAATAAATTTCAGGTGAATGGCCAATCGGCGCACTTCGGGCAGATAAGCGAGGGGTCGCCGATCACGCCCAGGAGGTCACAGTTCAGGTATGATTTTTAAATATTAATCTACAAAAATGTTTAATTCAATTTAATTTATTCACTTGACCATTTCATTTTATCGACTTAAGAAGTGCAATTATGTCGATTTCATTACTAATTAACTTAAAGTCAATTTAATAACTCATCGCTTAATTGTAATATTGTAATTTTAAATGGGTACTCACGATTTTGATATTTTATACACTACGTTTATCTATGAAATGTGGTTGAAATAGCGGTATGGAATACAGAAATCGTGAATACCATTGCATTTCTAGTATTGAAATACGTGCGTAAATTTAGTTAGCTTGTATAAATATCGATAAGGTATATCCAGTAGTGTGTGAATAAATATGGAGAACTGAGTCAGGATTGGTCGTAGCAGGTCGTCGTCAGGCCGCAGGAGCGACGGCCGGGCTTCGCCGCAGCTCTCCGCCAGTCCGCCAGGTGAGCCCCAATAGCCCACCGCTGGGCCCACGACCTGTAGCCTCGTTGACGCGTGGACTTAGAGTGTACTTCACGCTAAAGTACAGTTTAGAGGGGTCATGTTGTATGGTTAACTTAAATGTTTGAAGTTTATATGCGACCTAAAGATCTCTGATATGATTTACGATTGATATCTAACGATAATAAACAGGTTGTATTAAATAAACACTACATGTGTCACGGGTGGCATGACAGACTTCACCTATGAGAACTTTATGGAGAACTCTAATAATATGTACAGATTTCCTCACGATTATTTCCCTCACCGAAATGATAATTAATTTTTAATACGCACATAATTATGTTGAACAGTTATTGAATGTCACCTTAAGCTTGTAAGATGGATATAAAATTTTATTAACACCTGATGTAATTCTAGGTCACACGCCCCACCGGGTGTCTTCCTTGAGTGGTACCCCGGCGACTCCCGGCTCACCGTTGGGTATGTTTCATAACTATACTTCATTTATTTATTCGATATATTCTTAGAGAAATTAACGGTAAATTACGGTCTGTGTGTTTCCAGCGTCTCCGTCAGTTCGTGAACATCATCACCAGAGAGCTAATTCTACCGGCCCTACCATTAGTCTCAATATAAGTAAGTACATTATATACGTTATCTATATACTAACAGACGACAGTAAGGAATGATGGATGCCGTTATGTGACTAACTCCACATGTTTAAAAGAAATTATTTTGTAGCAATATATAAGCGGATTTCACATACTTAATGTCATATTATGTAATTCAATTCAACCAATTTTTTAACCAACCAACCCATTCAATTTTAATGAAAAATCTAAATGGTCCTTCGAGCTGATTTTTTTTTAACTTATAAACGTAGCTAAGTGCTGTGGTTGACATCAAAAAGATTATAGGATATACGCATTTAATTATGTTGTGATTGTTTTCCAGGCGGGGAGCCAGGGGAAGCTGTGATAATTATAAACGAATCGCCTCTGATTGGATCCTCAGTGGCAGTCAGGCCGCACAGCCCCTCACAGTCCCACAGAGGTTGGTTACCAATAGAATCTGAACTCCTCATTTTCAGCTTATTCCACCACACTGCCCCGATGACCAGTTGAAAATGTGTTGTCCACTCTTCTCTCTTCTTTCCTGGCCGGCATGGGTGATGCCTTTGGTGTTAAATGTTAATGACGTTCATGTGATCACTTATCAGCAGGCCTAATCATTCGGACCCATGACCCGAGAACAAACATCCGTCACATAAACATCCGCCCCGGCCGGGAATCGAACCCGGGACCCCTCGCTTCGCAGGCAGGGCCACCAACTAGGCTAGGGGGTCGTCGAATTAAATTAAAATTAAATGTTTGTTTCTATTTCCAGTCCGCGAGCGGTCCTCCCTGCCGGGCCCGCCGTCGACGCAGCCGCCGGCGCAGCCCTCGTTATTCCCCAATTTGCAGACTATCGCCGGTCAGTGGATTATAATTTACCCCTGTTATACAGATAACGGTGATAGTAGTCCGTGCCTCGGAAGGCACGTAAAGCCGTCGGTCCCGGTTGTTACCACTTGGTAGCAGTCAGCCATGTCGGAGGCTATCGGGTGGCAAAAAACACTTCCAACACTTGGGTTGGCCACTGACCCCTCCACCAATTCACACTGGAGAAGCGTGGCGGAGTATGCTCGAGAACCCCTCAGGTATGAGGAGAGACCCGTGCTCAGTAGTGGGCCATTAATGGGTTCAAGCCAAAAATGAAACTAGTTGTAAGCAGGTGGCTTATAACTTACCACTTACTGTGCCTTATAGTTTCAGAAGTGTGGACGTTCTAGCCGTATCCTTTGAAATGTCGCGTCTGTTCCAATCGAGTATCGAACTTGGGACCAGTTATCGGGCAAGGGTCCCTACCAACCGGGCTCCAGACGGACATTAAATTAAATTTGTAATGAAACAGCTGGTGAAATAAAAAATAAGTCAATACTATTGTCAATGCCATCGTATGATGATGTGGTTACGTCCCCAGGAGTGCCCGCGGGGAGCTCCGGGTCGGGCGCGGCGGCCCCGTGGCGCGCGCGGCTGGCCACCATCAAGAACTCCTTCCTCGGATCGCCCAGGTTCCATCGCAGGAAAATGCAAGGTACTTTGCACAGACACCCTGTCTATTTTTTTCGCATTTATTCATTCACACACTCTGGACGTCGGGTCCGCGCTGAAAATGTCCGAGCTTAATGAGCTACAAAACGCAAACAGAGCTACAATTCCGCGTTCACGACTGCAATCGAAATTGAACCGTGATCTAATGATTTTAGTGTTTAAATTACCTTGTTAACATTTCTATTCTTGCGATGGTTGTGAACTTGTGACTGGGACATTTTTTTCGCGATTTTAGTATGAGACCCGAGGTCCATAGTAATAATAAGTCAATGCATTAATTATATAATTTTGAAATGTGCATTATTTACCCCTTCATTTTGATACCCATATTGAAATATTTGAAGTTACTTTTGAAATTGACGCCACATAGCTGCCATATTTATTTCTTTTTTTGACGGTCGTGTAATATAGTCGAGTTGATTAACTTCCACCTCCCCAGCGTCCTCGGAGGAGGTCCACCTGACGCCCGAGTCGTCCCCCGAGCTGACGAAGAGGTCCTGGTTCGGCTCCCTGCTGCTGTCCGCCGACAAGGAGGAGACCTTCACCGCTCTGGTGAAGGGCAAGCCGCTGGCCACCGTCAAGGCTGACCTGATACACGCGTTTCTTAGTGTGGGTATTGTGAGCGCAGACACGGACAACGTGTACACACGCACGTACACACACACACACACACACACACACACACACACACACACACACGCACGCACACACTTGCACATACTTTACTTACGCGCACACGTAGATAAACACATAGTTACTTTACTCAAAGAGTGTGTGACCTTGTTAATTTGCTATCCACGATTGCAGATAGCGGAGCTGTCGCACAGCGTGCTGAGCCCGATGTCGTTCCGGGTGGAGTACAAGCGCGGGACCAACGCGCCCGCCATGTTCCAGCGGCACGTGCGCTTCCAGGTCGGTCTACTGAGTTATTTGTGTGACAATAATACTGTTAAACTACTGTTAAACTAAATAGTGTAAAATTTATTCCGGACGCAGTTTAAACCAAGTCTACACTTGAACATAGTCTTGGTCATACATGCATCTGGAATATATGTTAACAATATATTCCGGATGGTTGGTTTGGTTGGTGTCGCCAGCACGTAACAAGCAGGTGTATTAAACTTTTTATTGTGTTATCGGTAGGTTGATATTTTTGTATGCTTTTTTTCTTAATCTTTAAAAAATATTTGTCAGTTGGTAAAAGACCCTACAGAATTATTTTATGGTTTGTTTGCGACATTATTTTCAGTATGATTTTAAACTTAACTCATTGCGGATTGTACTCATTTTATTATGATACGGGTACTCACGATATGTATTATGAAACGCCGATATTTCGACCCAGTTGCATGGATTGTGGTCACGGCTGAACTGCGGTGGCGCGGAGAAACTTTTCCGCTCCATGCAACTGGGTCGATATATCGGCGTTTCAAAATACATATCGTGAGTACCCGTATCATAATAAAATGATTATTTTCAGTATCAGTAAATTTCGTAAATAAAGATATCTTAGCAGCTGTTTGTGTCGTGACGTGTGTGTGTGTGTATGTGTGTGCGTATGTGCGATTTACGGCGTTTAATATTTATTAATTTTACGTTGTTATACTTTCAGGTCGACATTTCTACGATCACGAAAGCGCCCGGCGAGAACGGCAAGGAATATTTGTATGCTATCACGTTTACGCTAATATCCGGTAAGTTTATGGTTTAACAAATCTTCTTGTCTACGTCCCAACTTAACAAATCTTCGTGTCTACTTAAATTACACAAAAACATCAAAGGCACTAAAAACGAGACAGAATGATACTATGTTGTGTCTCACTTTGCGTGCCGGTTTTTCAAAGAAAGCACAGTCACAAGCACATTTGACAGCTGACCGTCGAATTTTTCTAGTGCTACCATTGTGCTACATACAATTCTATAATATTCACATACTAAATATTCACATTCTCGTGCTATGTTCACCATATGTCCATATTCTTTCTCTGTCTCGAGAGTTGGCGGAATAGATATTGTCTATTATATTTTATCGTCCATGTTATTCTATTATTCATCTATGTTATAACACGTCGGCAGGCAACATCCGTCGGTTCCGGCGCGTGTGCGAGGTGGTGCAGGCGGCGGTGTGCCGCGCGCCGGGCGCCGGCCGCGCGCCCGCGCTGCACCCGCCCTCGCCGCGCGCGCACCGCCGGAACATACACGCGCACGGTAACGAACAAACAACCCTACGCTAATATTATAAAGCTGAAGAGTTTTAGAGTCTAGTCTCTAGTTTAGTCTAGCGAAATCTATGTCTTAGCATCGGCAGACATATTTTAAGATGGGATTTGTGACGACATTGCACACACGTCACACGGTGACGTCATGACAAGCCTGAATCACGCTATCGAAGTTTTCTACACCGCTCGCATATATAAAAGTTCCAACAGAGTTACCTTGGGCCTTGGGTTACCATCAGTTGGGCCTGGGCCGCCCCCAGGCATGTCGTCTCGCCCAGCGGGTGATCTCCCTTTGCCAAAGAATCCTTAAATATTGCTCAAATGTTTGGGAAGTTATAATCAATGAATAAGTCTAACTATAAACTGATTGTACCAAATGTCTGACTCGGTAAAACCAGTGGCTCGTTCATAGGTAGACCATATGTTACCAGCAAGATGTACAATGAATTATTTGAATGTATTCCAGCAGCGAACGAGATCCCGGACAGTCCGGAGACGCCCCAGCAGCAGTCGGACCACGACAGCGACTCCTCGGTGCTGGACACGGTCAAGAGCCCCACCAACACGAGCCACACGTCCATCGACCAGCTCGACCAGGTATGCCAACTGAATTTATGGCACAAACTTAAGGGGCGTCCGTTAATTACGTGAGGTATTTAAGGGGGGTCGAGAAGAATCTGGGAAAGGGAAAGAAGGGGGGGGGGGGGAGTCGGCAAATATCACATGATATTTTTAAAAAAATTGCGAGGAAACTGGGTTTACTATACTTTGTTTTTCCACTGACATTTGGCTAATTTCACGTGAAATTAAGGGGGGAGGGTTGAAAAATAATATTAATGGGGTAATTTTCAATTAATAATTAAAAAAATGTAGTTAATGGACGCCATCTTTTCGCACGTTGTGAGTTACTTAGTTTAGGCATTAAGTCCGCCCATTGTAATTCCTAGCTTTAGGGTTTTGAATAGAGTGAAATAAATAAATCAAAATGTATGCAATTCACACGTGCTTGAAGTGAAAGCTTTAAAAAACGAATACTTTCAGTCCAATTAATATTTTTGCTTTGCTTACGTAAGCCGCCATTTTGTCTATGCTTCCTACCTCATTTTCTCCCCCCTTAAAATGTGTCTTATGTTTTTCGTTTCCGTTTCATTTCATTTGCGCGTCATTTCCGTTTCATCGAATTCCAAATCGCAACGATACTATAGAAGCTTTCACTACAATAAATAAATTTAAGAATAATTTTACAATTACCGCGTATCATCGACCACGCAACCAATAGACTCCTAATAACAGGCGAATGGCTTCTGTCAACACATCTGGCTTGTAGTACCGATATAAATCCGCGCCGTCTCATTCTTTCTCGTTGCTTAACCCTTAGTTAGTCGCGCCAAAAAAATTACATAAGTACTCGCGCGGGGTGCCACACACCCCAATTTGTTTTAAGGAATAAAAAACTATTATACATACAAAATCAGACTTTTATTGTTGAGATCTTTGAACTTACAAATACTTATTCAATTTTATAAATCAAAAAAGTTATAATAACATTTGAAACAAGTTTTTTTTAATATCAAATATTTGTATCACAACTTTGACAGACAACAATCATGTGGTCATTGCCCACATGTCCATGGCATTTGGAGCACGAAGTCTTGGTTTTTCGGTCCTTGGTTCTTTAACACATATAACATCTTCTATATGAACGCGATTGGTTAGCCTCAATAGACGAAGCATGACCCTCAACCTGCTGAATCCGTTTCAGTCGCTTTTACAACGGTTTGGGCACAGTGGCTCTTGATATTTGGTGAGGTTTTACCAGATCCACAGCCAGCTGCTTCAGAAATTCTCTTCTAGATATATTGGCGTTAACTTTGACCTTATAGATAACATACGACTTGATTCCTCTTCCTTTTCTAAATCGCTTGCAATTTCTCGATCGTTCAGTGCACGTGCCATTGTAAAACTAACCTAAAACAATTGCAAAATCTGTCAAACGTGCGAAAAAACGAAGATAAGTATAAATCTAGTGTCAAACGAAAAATATATTTAAAACACGATATTATTTTGCATTATAACTAAGACAACAATTCAGTACTTACTCAAAATTTGAACTACCTAAACAATCGCGTGGGGTGTCACACACCCCAAATGCGCTCTCCAGACACAACTGCTCACAATCGAGCACAGCTAGCGAATGATTTAGAAAGATCACGCGAAATTACGAAGCTACTATGAAAACAATCGCAATAAATTTGAATTTCAAAAAGTTATACACTTCCAAACACTGTCTGGGGTGCGTGGCACCCCGCGCGACTAATTAAGGGTTAAATCAATCTGTTTCTTTCCAACGTTTCGTGTGGTCTTGAATTAGCCAATGACAGCGTTGAATCAGCCAGTCACCCCGCTTCGGGTTACCTCGGCTAGTTGCCAGAATGCATTCAATACGGAAAATCAAACATTAGGTGTCTATTGGTTGGGTGGTCGGTGCCGCGTATGCATTGCAAACGATGAGAGTATGAGTGTAGTTTCAGAACGGCACGCACCCCCTGGGCTCCAGCTCGTCCGTGACGAGCGGCTCCAGCGGGTACAAAGTAAGTATTATGTTATTATTTTACTCAGTTGTTTGCCGAATCTCATTGAACATATTCTTGTTATTTGGCTTTGTAAATGTAACTGCGTCGTGATTTTTATTTGTTGTTAATTGGCGCAGTGGCCAAGTTAGTGCGCTTGACGCTTCTTTGGACATCGCCGCCACTGACATCAGGTGGGATTGTTGTCGAGAATTAACTTCGTTAATTAACATCGTATAAAATAAACTTGTAAGATCCCATCGCAACCCTTACCATCAGGCGGGATCGTAGTCGAGCCCAAACTGATAATTAAAAAAAAAGTTCATAAGAATGTGCATACTCGGGCGCTAAGAGATTTTCAATCAGAATATTACAAAATACTGTTTTTATTAATTTAAACTAAAAAATTCCATTATATTCGACAGATCAAGAAAATGTTCAACTTAAAGTCAAACAAACGTATGAAATTGTAGGGCGGGAATACATAAACGCTAATACACTCGTACCCCGTACTAGGATTACCTGCGGCGATATTTTACACCGCAAATATATATCACTAACACCCAAGATAATATATTGATCTGTCACATCTACGCCGGCCTCGAACTCGAGACAAGGCCCGCCACCGACTGCGCTACGGGATCGTAAGCTTTACTGTTGTGTTGTTTATTGTTCTGATTAGTTATTGAACATGTTTAACGTTGAGCGGGCGTCGGCCGACGTTCATATCGGTCGGTGGTCGGTACGTAGATGGTACGCGACGGTGGAGATGTCAACGATGGTATGTAGTATGTGATCAGTCGTGCGATTGCAGCAGGGGGTCCGCGGGCGGCGCGCCGCCGAGCCGGCCTCCGCCTCGCTCGACCACGAGATCATGCGATGCACCCGCGACCTGCCCGGTGAGTCACCGACCACACACCGACATACACCGACACATAATATGCACACTACACGCATATAAATGCACGCACGCGTACAGACTGATGCGTACGTGATTGCGTACGCACGCACGTATACATATGTAGTAGGTTGTATATAATATTTATGTGTGCAGACACATATATAATATGCACATGAGATGCATTGAGATACATAATGAATGCAAGCACGCGTACAGACAGATGTGCACGTGATTACGTACACACGCACGCAAAAACGTACGTAGACATATTTAGTAGGTTCTATATTATGTGTGCAGTTAGGTATGTTTAAGCGATCGCTTGAAACATTTATTTATTAGGTACACCAACAGCATTACGTACAAAAACATCACTATCAACCATAGAAATAAATATACATAAATTATAAAAACATTAAAAAAATATAGACAATCTTATCAATAGTGACTTATTTATTTTCACCTTGTAACTAACACAACAAGGTTCTCCTTAACTCACTAGTTAAGTGACCCCCCCCACTGCGTACCGCCAGGCACCCACACAAAGCGATCGTCCTCCGAGTGCCGGGACGCGGGCTCCCCCCGGCGGCCCGCCTCCCGGGACGCCTCGCTGAAGGACGAGCTGCGGCGCAACAACTCGCTGCGCGAGACCCGCCGGGACACGCTCACGCCGGCCACCTCCATCGCGTGATCGCCGGCGGGTCCTCACGATGGCGACACCGCTGCGAATGCGACCCTCTTCTGGATCAACGATACAATCGGTGTGAGCGACGTTCCTAACGGATGTCTGATGTGTCTCTGCAGCCTCGCTTTTTCCGACATAGCAACGCGTATACGTTCGTTAAATACATATTTTAATCAATAATAACTGTACCGGTTTAGAATAACTTCACAGTGTCGTAATTGCTACACCCATGGGTAAATAAAACCTTTCGAAACTCGAGTTATTAAAAGAAGTCAATTGGATGAAACAAGTGGAAAGTTAAGTATTGGAGGGAATTACGTAATAACGGTAAACTTAATTAATTGACTTTGTACTTAAAAATGACACTTTCAATGAACTCGTGGTCGCCATTTTAGTTGTTGGGGGAGGGGATGCACAGATTGTACAGTGTGGGCAAGTTTACTAACTTTTGAATGACCGCGGGAAATGACAACGACAGCAATTTTATGTGCTAAGGAAAAAATGTATCGCACATAAATATTACCCGTTACATGGATGGTGTTATAAAAATTAGACTGTCCCGACTCTTTCTATAAACCCAGTCGGTTATAGGCGAATTTGTAAAACGTAAACACAACACAAAAAGAAGACGCGGTCACTTACATTTGAGACTTCTATTTGCCGTCTATGCCAAACTATTATAATTCTTTCGGCGAAAGATAAAACAAAATGGCTGCCGGGCGCCATTTTGCGAAGCCCAGACATTTTTATAAAAATGGACTCACGCAGCTGTACCTAGTAGCTTAATTATTACGTGTTTATTTTAAATTTAAATTAAAGGATAAATTTTTAAAAATCGTACATAAAGTGTTGAAACCGGCCATGTATTTAAAAAAAAAGTGTTAAAATTTTACGCTATACCCGTAACGTACTGAATAAATGCTAATGTTTTTTATTTTAAGGCCTCTGAAATTTTTTGTAGTATATGAAAGCGCTGTATTTTTGCAAATGTGGATGATTAAATAAAATGTTAAACAATTTATTCTATAAAAGTACCCTTTACCTACTGCCGTTGATTATAGCCTAAAATTAAATATAGTTCGTACGTTTTAAGATATAAATACCAAATATACACGAACTTTGATTTGACTACCGTAACAGACAGTTTTTAAAATATAAAAGCGTTATATTTGTATTTGTGACGTTATATTTTTACTTGTGACTCTTTTTCATTTAATATGTAACAAATATATTTCATTTCATTAAATTTCTTATTTCAAATCTCGCTTTATGAAGTGTGGAGTATGTGTATGTGTTAAAATATATACACACACATTGTGTGTGTATATATTTTAATGTATTATGTTGTACGTCATTATCTTACTGTGTACGAACTATACCGTGTACAAATAGTTTGCACTTTAAATATGTAGAAAAACAGTCCATGTTTAACACTACGCTAAGTAATTAAGCCATGTGTCACCGAATTGTATCAAGTATAAAAGTATATCCATTTCAAAACGTAGATGTGACATTTTATTGCGGACGAAATAGATTAATGATTATTTTGATGCGACAAATATTTTACTTTATTGTGTTGTCGTTAGCGTTTAAAGTGGTAGTGATTGTTTGTTGTATATCATCAAAAATGAATACTCAATAATCGTCTTAATGTTATATAGTTGCAAATTGTAGTAAATACATTGTATAGGAGGAAATACTTGTCTATCGAACGCACGCTTATTCCGACCATCACTAGATATAGTTGTAATACAGGCCATATAGCGCAATGGATCCCTTAGGCGCTTTTTATACGGTTAGCAGTCACAGGTAAGTGGAGATATGTAGGGTTAGCCGAAAAACGAGCACCACGCAAATAGTCACTTACGCCAATAAATATCAGCAACACCAAAGCACTAAAAAAATGATGGTTGTCTGTGTCATAAGAAAATAAGTAGAAATAAACAAAAAAACACAAAACACGTTGTCGCGTATTCAACATGTGTTATAAACAGTAGCAGAACTATTCTAACTGCTAGCTCTGACGTCCGCTCTTACATCACGCTCTGGCGTCACGCTCTTACGTCACGCTCTGAAGTCTTCGGAACGGGTAACTTTTCCGTGCACGCCTATCAATTTATAAGACATAACGTCTTAGTCGAGAGCTTGAGAGTTTTGACGTGACAACGTCTTAAATTAGGTTAGCTGGGAGTCACTTATGAAAAATAGTAACGCTCGGTAACGTTACGATGAGTCACCGAACGAGAGAGAGGCCCGCCGAATGCCTTGCGTCTCTCTCCCACTCAACTATGATCGGTCTGTCGCGCGCGCAGCACTAGAGAATTAGGCGCATTGAATCGGCGCGTTAAGTTTAAGTTTACATGTACAATGTTTTAGTAAACAAAATATATTTCTATAGTTAAAATTTGTGCAATTCTTATTTTCATTCAATTCCTTGTTCCTATTGCGCAATTTAATTATATTCATATCAATAAATATTCTACCGAGAAAAAGACGTTGTCACGTAAAATCTTCGCCCGTAAAACCGACTTTACAGGCAACCATTTTTTTTTTTCTTTTCCTTTCCTTCTTTCTCAGCCGACAAAGCGTTGGTGACGCCTGTGGTGTTACTGATATCCGTGGGCGGTGGTGACCACTTGCCGTCGGGTGGCTTGTCTGCTCCTTTGTCGGTACTAACGAGTATTCATAACTGTATACAAAATACATGGTGAGTATTCCTCTAGTGAAGTGCACTATTCACGATGAGTTTATTTTAAAATCATGTATTTCGTGCCTATTTATCATGAAGCGGTTTTGTATTTTACATGGAACCTAGTCTTCAAGTATCCGACTGGCAAGAAGTCATGGAAATAGTGATATAGTTAAATTTATTTTAATATCATGTGAAACAGTCCGGAGAAAAATGTCGTAAGTGATGATAAATGTGTACGAAATTATTGCGTGTTCAAAAAACTGACTAATGATTGTGTGTGATTGTGTATATTATTTGTCCATGACGTGTTGTTTTGAATCTAAAATTGATAAATGTATTTTTTTATTAAGATCTTAATCTCAACTAAAATGTTCTGTATGTTTTTGCTGCTATTATATAACAGGGTTTAACAGGACCAACGCAATGATTTTTTCATGAAAACTGACGCGTGACATGCCGTCAAACCAATTTATTAATATAATATTAACCCGGCCTCGCTTCATTGCGGTAAATAAATATTTAAGGCCAACTAAAAATTATAGCCTAAAAGCTTCATGAATAAGGCTAGCATACATAAAAATATTTTTTCAAACCCGACTGGCAGGTCCAGAGATTAACGCGTCAAATAAACAAAATTCTTCAGCTTTATTATATTAGTATAGATATGTGCTTTTAAAACTAAACTAAATTTATATTATTCTATTTGACTATTTGAGCTATATGGTCTGCGATTAAAATATAGATAAAAAACAGGAATACAAAACGATATTCTATACAAAAAGGGGTGTATTTGGACTTAGGACGTTTTTATCCTACAATTGCCATTAATCATCGTAGTCAAGCATAACTTATGAATAAGAAAAAAATGTTTTGACTTTTTTATTAATTTTTTTATGGTCCATATGTATAAAAATGATATGATGATTATGATGAAGAGTATCACCGATTAGATAGCGGCCTATCTATAACTATCTTAAGGGATAAAAGTTAATCTACGTCTAAATTGGAATGCCCCACTGTTTTAAACATACGCGCTTAGATATGGACATTGCTGAAATCAGTGACCGATAAATGTTATTTCAAATACGATTTTTCACTAGTACATACATACATACATAATGTAATTTTAACAAAAAGGAATCATTTTTCCAATGAAAATGTAAATGATGGTCAGTGACCACATTGAAAGTAGCGTGACGGTGGAATGATAGAGTATTTGTTGTTGTGCTGCGTTGGGACGTGTCGTTTTGTTTGGATCCAATTTTAAAATTTTCAATTTTTTCGTCTAGAACTTTGTGATGAATTTTTCTTTTTAATTTTTTACATGTAAATCAATAAAATAATAATTATATTTTATTTTGCATGCGCCATCGTGTATATGTAATTGTTTAGATGTTTTTAATGTTATTTTCGCAGTTATTCCAACGGAATATACTTAAATGTATATCATAAATGCAAGCTAATTAAGTTATTAAAAATCGAAAATTTATCAAAAAAATGTATATATATTTTAAAAAGTAAGTTGCGTGTTACGAGAATTTTCGATTTTTTTTAAAGAGCGTGATTATTATATTTTCTTACAATATTTAAATTATATATTTATTTTAAGTAATTTGTGGACTTATTGTAAATTAATAATGAAATTTGTTAGAAGAAAATTTTGGCAAAGTTCTGTTATTTGTGTGGACTATGCCAAAGTGATATTTGAGGAGGTGCGATGCGACTTATTTTGAAGATGTTTGTCGTTCGATCGCAACCTATAAGTTATTAGTTGTTTTCTTTTGTTCTATAAATACTTACGTTAAGTTTTATTTAATAAACTGTATGGATTTGTATGTATTACCCCATATTTAATGTTATATTAACGTCATTTAATACCTGTTTCACATATCAGACTTATTTCAATAACCAAATATTAATTATATTATAAAGTGATTATGGTAAATGTCATTATGTGTCTTGAATTGCGATTGACTGAATTTAACTGTTTGTTTGAGTGAATATGTGGAACTGTTTGTCGAAAATGTTGGCGATATTTTGTATAAGTGGTTCAAATTTTTGATTTTAGTATACCATCCGGTGACTGTTTTAGTTGTTTATCGCCTATTTTTGTAGAAAAATAACTCGTAATTGATTAATTCGAATATCCTTAAATACAATAACTACAGATGCGACACCACTTGATTTTGTTTTTATACAGCAATATTTTGATAGAAACAAGTCATCATTACCGAATTATAATTGTAATGTTTGATAACTTGTTTCTTTTCAAATTTTGTTATAATATTATAGCATTTTCGACAAACACGTTAAAGGGAATTAATGTATTGTTAATGCAATTAATTTATTAAGTAATCACATGTAGATAATCCCAAAATGTTAGCTAATTTATTATTAATTAAATAAATAATTTCGGTAGTTAGTACGGAGAATGTTCAGTCGCATACGTTATGCATTTGGTATATGATTTTTATTGTAAAAATGCCTTGAATGTAACTGTATGATTAGAGAGACGTCGGAAAATAATCATATTAATAATATATTTTACATTTACAGAGTGAAAAAGTGTAATTTTGTACTCCGTTAATTAATAAGTGATCGAGAGCTGCTTCCTCTTTTCTTTGGTTCGTGTTTACGCGAGAAAAGGCAGTTGTCGGAAGGTATTTTTGTCATTTGACACTGACAGCTGTCAAACTAGACGCCATCTTGTTTTCGTACTTTCGTTACGTATTCAATTGTTTTTTTTTTCAAACTATTTAAGGAGGAGCGAATACGTCCAGAATAGATTGTAAAGATTTAAGAATCATTGAGCTCCATATTATAAGCACTGCACTTTCTGTATTTCGATAGTTTTGTCGTCTTTGCTTCTTAAATACATTTCATGTATATCTTTCAAAAATCTCCCATTAATAAAAACTTCAATTGAAGAGTTATCATTTAAATTAATTTAAACTTATCGGAATAAAGATGGCGTGCACGTGTTAAAACACGAACTATTTAATCTCCTCGATGATATACATATTATAATGTGTTCGTAAATCGTTTGTAATATACATAATTATAATCTTTCTTTGGTGTTTGCGAACGGGTTCAAATTTTGTCGGTTCAAAATGGCGGTAATATGTTCGCAACACAATACCTTCACTAACTGTACATTGTAATGAACTAAGGTTATCTACGCTATGCTCTACTGTAACTGCTTAAGGATCAATCATTGGTTAATATTGAAAAAATAATAAATCGAAAATATAAACTTTGTTTTTTTATTATGAACCAACCCTATTACATTGCCATGTGCCAGCACGGCTGGCGGTAGGATTTCAGATATAAATCGTGTATTGTGTGTGGGACGGAAATATGTCACAAATTAATATAAAAATGTTCATTAACAGTAATCACATCCAAAATAATAATTCATATGGTATGAAGTTGCCTTCTAAACTTATCATTTAAATACGTCACACGTTACTTTATGTTATTTTAAATTTTATAATAAAGTCACAGAGCGAAAGCAACTTGTTTCCAACTGGGTGTCCAAATAACCTTTTTTAAATTACTCATCGCTTGCCTGTAACGGAACTAAAAAAATTGCAAATATTTTCAAATATTTAAAGATGTGATCTAATAGCAAGCGAAGTCAGGCCCTCCTATTAACGAGCCACGAGTGTAAAATGTCAAGTAATTTTGACACCTAACGATGATCACTATTATTAGTAAGTTATTAGATTATTACGTGGTCTGTGATTATTACATATCCTCATCTAGACGTCAGCCTTGACTATAACCAAGCTCCATACATGTTAGTGTCGATAAATTCTATCAGGTTAGGCACTGTAAGGTAAAAATAAAACAAAATATGATTTTCAAATATATTTCAGTAATCAAAATATAATAATAGGCTTACACGTTAATAGTTACAATCGTATCCCACGGCGTTTGATCGTTCACTAAACGAAAAAGCGAAGAAAAAAATCTTATCAGCTATACAAAATGGAGTCGATAAGCCAAAAGGAAACAATATCACAAACCCAGAAAGATTTTTCGTAGTAGAAACAATAACAAACGTATTTACAAGCTGATAAATTAGAGTATTATCATATTTTTTTACACAAATCAGTGCATTTTATTCACATTGTGAAGTTTCGCTTAAATTATTTATATTTTTTTATCAATAAATAAAATTAAAAAAGCTGCCTTACACACTACGTGACGTTACATTTTAAACATCTTGTGCAGATAAACACATTTACTTGAAAATGTGAACAAAAATACTTTTGTATTTTTCTAAAATGGCTGTCTTCATATATTTTCATCCGATATAACTAACACTATTTTATATTTATTATCTTCAGATATATTAAAAATTAATACTTTCGTCCTGTATTTAATATTTTAAAAAAAGTGTTTACGCTTACAAAATATCGACTGTATATATAAATTATCCAGCTAAGTTATGTACAATAGTCTCTTCGGCTACAATTTTATATTTTCCGTTTAAAAAATAATAATAGATTTATAGGCAAGCATTGACAATATCAATTCTCTTAGTCGCTACCATCAGGAAACTTAATCGTATCACGAAAACAAACAAAGTATACAGAGAAGAGAAAGTAACTGTATGTACGTCAGGAACTCGATTCTAGTGAGTATGTACATAAGTTAATTATTTTATTTTTTATTCCTTAAAGTAATTTCTATATCACAAATAAAATTTCCAACTATTTTTTATGAGCAATTATAATTTTACAACTACTATTGGTCAAGATTTACGAGTAGCACTGTGTGTGTGTGTATTAATTTTTTTTCATTAAATGCTTAAAAGCGTTGGAAAAAATTAAACTACTTAAAACGAAAAAAAAAAAACTCGACAGGCAACAAATCTACACGTCCTGTGTTTCGGCGGCCTTATTTAAAAACTGTTTCCAAACATTTAAGTCATTGCAAAGCCGTAGACTTTGCGTTTATGTAAAAAAAAAAACTAAAAAATAGTATCAGAACATGTTCCCTATTGCCTATCTATCTAAAAAAACATAACCAATGGAACGGTACAAAAGCTGAACTCCGTAACATGTTAATACGTTTCATATAAAAAGTTGGCATCATATTCGTTTAAATAACATTCTCCTCGAACCTCGTCTCGTTCCACTGCATACAAAAACAATAAAAAAAAGCATTTGTAAATCGTAAATACAAAAGAAAAAGTGAAAAAATTCTTGGACGTCTTCAAAAGTAAAATGCTCAGCACAATTTTCCTACATTAAATCTATCTACATATTTTAATTTTAAGACTTATTTTTAATCTGTATAATATTGCATACAGTATAAATGTATAATATATACTTGAGAAGCGTTTTTCACTATAAATAATATTTGAATCGATCGAAGGTATATTGTACTATCCCAGTCCCCGGGCGTGACGGTGAACTTTAAAAATATTAAAATGACGTCACCGGCTGTTAAGGGGACTTTGCACTGACTACCGTTTCAAAAAAAATGGAGCGTCGCTTATTTTAAGAGTCCCTTTATAAAATAATATGCATTTTATTAATTTTTGATGCTTTATTTAATAGCATAATTAACGGTTATTACTTAATTTGATTTATTGAATTTTAATATAAATACTACTTATTGAATTTTGTGTTTTTCTATTATTATGTAATATGCATTGAACGTTTAGATGAGAATACTCGGTGAGTATTTAACACATTGCAAGCTATTATGTAATCAAACAACAGACTGTCACACATTCCATTATATAAAAGGGCTCTTACATTATCTTAATGTCCATTTTTATACCTTCTTTCACTAATATATAGGTATATTTATATGTACAAGTGATCACGTTTCTTCGTTCCAATATAACATTGTTTAGTTCCGATACTAACCTATAGCTGTACGCTGTGGACCAAATGCTAACAATTATATTAACTGAATTATAAAACTGTAAATAACATTGAAAATTAACTGCAAAATTATTTTCAATTACCATCAATAACTTGAATTATGTTATGGACTATTGTTGTATAATTCCATGATATTAGAGTCTCAATACGAAATTATGCACTAATTGATTAGCAGTTAAATCCACATTCAATGTCATCCGTCTTGTACATTAATTATAAAAAAAATCCTACAAAAAATGCACTCAAAATGTCTTAAAAAATATACTTACATACACATTACAATACTATACAATACACAAAACAATTGAAAATGTAGTTTGTTTTTCAACCACGAACACAAGACTGTCAGTAAAACTTGAAAGAAGGAATTTCACATACAAGACGGTTACACTAATTGTACAATAAAATGTTTCACAATAAATATTAAGTGTAATAAGTAAGTTACGTTCTAACAACGAAAAAGCATTAAAAATCACAACATAAAGACTCCGAAAATGCCCAAAAACGTTTTGGCAAACACTGGTTTTGGAGAAAAAAAAAAGAGAAATGTTTTATGCGCCATTCAATCAAAAACATTCTATAGTAACATTTATGTATAATTGTATTTTATATCTAATGGTACGATACGAATTGGATAGGGCTTCGTGGAACACGTAACTTAATACAAGACAGTATTGAAATTTTGATTTCATGAAAGAGTTGATTTTTTGCAAAGTGCCATTTTTAATTTTTAAGGTCAAAATCCACATGAATGCAAGAAATGTCAAACGGTGTATACATGTCATATGGACCTTACAAATGACATATTTTTCACTTATTTCCAGTAAAAACTCTTTTTATGAAGTTGATGTCAATACAAGTCAAGTTGATACAATGCGGTCCGGACCGGTTGGTGGTAAGTGGTCATCGCTCTAATGCATTAATCAATTGCAAATATAATATACTTAGGTATGTGTGATTTGGTTGTGGTAGCCGTTTCAATCATCATCACATCACCACATACAGAACAGAAATGTACTAAATTCACCAAAAAGTATGAGTTCAAAAATGTCTTCTATCGCTGGGATTACAATTTATAATTTGAATAATACGGTTCGAACATTGAAACACAACTGCAAAATAAAGTAAATGTAAATAAAATCTAAATGTTAAAGTAATCTGAACGTGACGTCCTTTAATTTTTGGGATAAAAATTCAAATTTCCAGCTAATCGATTCCATTTAAAGAAATCCAAGTCCTTAAAGTTTTAAATTGTTAATTAATCAATTAACTTATGAATTATTGTGATAAAATTAATTTGTTTTCGCAAAAAAGTAAGAAACTGCAATACTGTTATTTCAATTGTTGTTTAAATTTTGTTTTTATAGCATATGATTAATCTTACAATATACGATAGTTAAAAGAAAATAAATTTTCTGAGCAATTTTCCTGACCTTTTCCAACAAAAACTTGAAAATATCATCATAATTCTAGTGCACAAAAAATTTGGTAAACAAGACTTTCTTTTTATTGACATGTCATTGTAATAGAATGAAAAATAACCCAAAACTTTATTATATATTTTATAGCCATTTCATTTTTAGACGAGAAACACAATTCTTTGAACATTCTTTATTTTGAATAACGCATTTTTAGTGTTAAAAGAAAAAACTACATACCACTCATATTTTTTATTCACGTTAATTATTGTTTCAATATATTTTTTATGTACTATTAACGGCTAGTTATTGACAATTACTGCCGTTTTTACTTTGACGTCATAGGCCGATTTGTTCAAAAGTTATAACGATTTATTCATGTCAGTACCTTATTTAATAATAAAAATTGAAAATTTTCTCAATTCTCTGTTTTCTCAATTCTGGCGATAAAAAACAGTGTAGTGTATATAATTATTTAATATTTATGTGCACTATTGATGTCAAGACTAACTAACAATTTATTGGAATCTACTATGGGAATGGTCGAAGTTTCATTATTCCGGGGGATGGGCAACAGTTTACTGTTTATATTTGTTATTAATAATATTTATTGTTATACTAATGGATCCTTCGAAAAAATGCCTTTTTTCTATCTTCCTATTTCATGGCCATATTAAACAGCGCCATACTAAAGAAAATATCCAATGAATGAAGCCACTATCCAAACCGTTCGTGCGTCCCCTCTACCCGCGTCGGATTGTACCCCCGGGGGGCCGGTTTAAACGCGTCGGTATCATCTGTACCCCACGAGGGCCGCTAGCAGGGCGGGCAGCACGGGCAGCATGAAGGGCAGTCGCGGGGGGTGGGGGGCGAGGCTGTTATACTTGCTGCTCTGCTCGCACGTGCCTGGAGAGAATATATATATTTTTTTAGCTTGCATTGTATGCATCGGCTAGATAGAATATTGAAACCGGCCATATTTATTTATTTATGCTTTATTGCAACAACCATAAATCTAAGTACAACGGGCGGACCTAATGCCAACCGTGGGAGCTGGGGAGAGGCTGTTGCAATACAGGATTAGAGGGTTGCCACGTCGCTTCAGTAGGTGGTGGTCACTGCTGACCATCAGATGGCGTTGGACCCCCGATCCGGGGAACCCGAGTTCGAATCCAGCACGCCTCCACCTCTAATTTTCAAAAATTATTTGCGTATTACAATGTAATTATCACATGCATCAGTGACGGAAAATATGTGAATAGTCCGCTAATCCGCATTGACCAGGGTAGTGGACAATGGCCTGTATCCCTCACATTGTGAGAGGAGACCCGTGCCCAGCAGTGGGACAGTTATGGGTTATGGGTATACATAATAATGGGTTATGACATAAAAAAGTATGGTACTCACCGTTGCTGGTAAGGTTGTACGCCTTGTCCCCGGCGCGGCCCGGGGTCACCGCCCGGTCGCACGAGTGCGCCACCGCGCTCAGCGACAGCGCGCCCGTGTTGTGAGTACCTGACGATGTGACGACAACGACACGTGTCAAACTACACTCGTATACAACATACCTAATAATGGTTTTCGAAACCATTTTTAGTACAATCTATACAAATAAATAAAATTGAAGTGTCTGTTTGTAATATTAAATTAACCGCCTTTTCCTAAATGCATATAGATGTATACACGGTACATATACCAAAATAACATTTTTTACAATTTTTGTCTGTCTGTCTGTTCGTCTGTCGTTCTATCTGTCTGTCTGTTTGTTTTGGCCAATCTCAAACGTCCGGACCGATTATGACGAGACTCTCACGGGGAAGATAGCTGATGTAATAAGGAGTAACTTGGGCCACTTTTATTTTAGAAATGTAAAAACTTCTTTGTTAATATCAACGCGGACATAGTCGCGGGCACGCCAGTCAAAAAAAATGGTATCGCACAAAACTGACCGTTGGCGTGCGCGTGCTCGTACATGAAGCAGAAGGTGCGCGGGTGCGTGGAGCCGCGCGCGACCGGCGCCGCGATCAGGTACCAGCGCTCGCCCTCCTTCCAGCTGCCGTGGCACGTGTACACTGCGCACACACATATTGTATTATAAACAGCGAAAAATAATAAAAAATACCTAGAAGTGTGTATGTGTGTGTAGGTACCGACCCGTGGCCTTGCAGGAGGACTTGAATTCGATGGTGTCCTGCGCGGCGCCGCAGCCGATGCTGGCGCTGTCGTACTCGCCCGCGTAGCACTCCGCCGCGCGCTGCAGCTCGCCCGACTCCGTCTCGCCTGACGAACACCCCACATTCAATTATTTCTAACTTTATTATACCCCATACAAGTGTTATAAAATGGGCTCCAACGACCACGTACCAACCGAGAAGCTATACAAATGTGTATTCATTCGCTTTGCAAGAGAATATTTATGTGATAACGTCCACTGCAACCCATGAATATGCTACGCAAGAAAGGTCAAATAACATTAGTTGACCTTAGGCCTACGACGCGTTCAAAGCGCGTCGCCCACTTCCTTCAAGAAGACATTGAAAATTCAACCATACCTTACACGACATAAAGCTCAAATTTAATTCAAACAAATTTAAACTCGAGGGAGAAGTCGAGTTGGTCTAACGCGCTAATAACCGTACTCACCGATAGTAATTTGCTGCCGCCTCCTGCGCCGGTCCGCCAGCGAGTTGACGATGGAGTATCTACCGAAGATGGGACACCGCATCGGCGTCGGCGACGTTGCTGTAACACACAAACGTACAACATGACTGATCTGAATGTCTATACAAGCGTGCATAACACTAGAAATTAATTTTGAAATGCGACTCGAAGGACCAAATATTTATCACTGATCTATTATCATGGCAATAACAAGTTATGCAAGTGAATAACTTCTCGTGGAACGTAACAAGGTATCACTTGCATTGATCGAACCCAATTGCATTATCACAATATTCTGTTGTCTCAAATAGTGTTGACTGGCCACATTAAAGCCCTAACACAAAGGTGGTGTAATGCAGTGCACGTAGTATGTAATTTGTATGTTTATGACAAGAATACAAGAGAATTTTAGTGCGAATATCTTCATTTTGACTGTCCAGTTACCACAACACAACAATACCTGCCAGGATTCGATCCTGAAATACTGTGACAAAAAGCCGAAGTTCGGGAATCCAAAGTTGAACCACATAGGTATCACTGCTCCACGCACGAGCACGCCGCTATCAACACAACAAGGGTACTCACTGATAAGCGTGATGTAGGGCGGCGTGGTGGTCTCCGCGCACGCGTCCTCGGGCACCTCCCACAGCCCGGCGCCCTGCTGCAACTCTAACACGTTGCCCTCCCGCCGGTGGAACTTCAGGCACACGTGGCCCGACTCACTGGAGAATATGTGATGTTTAAATATGGAGAATAAATGATATGCATATAGATATGGAGAATATTTGAAATTTAGATATGGAGAATGTTTGCAATATGAAGAATTTACGAATAATACCAACGAACGTATGAAAATATACCAAAATATTCAATACGGTCTGCTGATGGCTGGCTTCAACCCATTAATAGCCAACTAATGAGAACTGCTCTGTCCTCATCAATAAGGCCTAGAGCATACTCCACCACGCTATTCCAGTGGGAATCGGTGCAGGGGATAGTGGCCAACCCGGATGTTTTTACGCCATCCGAAAGCCTCCTCCTCCTTGTACATTACCTACGCTCATGACAAATAAATGATCAGAACTGAAGCCGTCAACTGACCATCCCATAGTGACGTGCGCCACCAGCTTGATGTGTTTCTTGTTCTTCTGCTCCAGGATCGAGTGGCACACCAGCCGCTTCTCGTCGAACGACCCGTCCTCGTTCATTATCTGCAATGTTACATCGTTATTTGTTTAGCCGACGTGCAACTTTAACAACTTACCTTAGTCATGTGGCGAATAAGAGCGAGTTAAACCCTATTTTTTTTAAATTAGTGAATATTCGGGACGTAACACGGTAACGTGTAACAATTGTTTTAATAGCAATTGTGTCCCGGATAGAAAGGTGTGGAGCCGGTTACCAGGACTAACTACCCCTAACAGTCCCTGTTCCAGTTCTGATACTTACTAACAGACTAACCAAGTAATGTTCTAACACCGTCCGCTAACAGGAATAACTATCCCAGTCTCTATTTGAGTCTTGTCCTAGGTCGGTCGCAGCTGTCATGGGCGGCAGCAGCGGTGGTGGCTTAATTCCATAAAAAGTCTACTGTTCGGGGCTCACTGGGCTCTGTACCACACAGTTTAATCATGATGGTACGTGCAAAATGGTAGAATTTTCGATTGATGATCCTTCTAAAATCGACCGTGAAACTGAAATCGTGTATGCACGTAAGAATACAAAGGATATACAACACAATTATGACAGCACAAATTTAGTGAAAACGTCATATGTTCAAAACTGTCGTCTAAATCCTCCAGGGTGTATCACATGAATCCCGGCGTGCCATGGGGTTGGTTGCAGTCCGTACCTTGAGCGTGGCGTTCTTGGTGGTGAACCGGTACTGGTGCGTGTGGTCCAGGCTGAACCACTTGTGGTGCTCCACGATCCAGTCCGGGAAGTGACAGCGGTTGTGCTCGTCGTCGCCTGGGAACATTATGTATCAATTATTATACGTATATTAGTTGCATGGAACTAGGCATGGCATCATAAAATGAACCTTAACTTAGTAGTGCCAAGGCTCACAGGTTCGAACTCCAGGCCATGGCCTATTGATATTTCTTTAGCAAAGGAAGATCTCCCGCCAGGCGGGGCCTCATGCCTGGGGAGTGGCCGAGCTCCGCTCGTTTACATTACTTGTTGTTGGATGGACAAAATGTAATCACAATTACATAATTATGGAGGCACGGAAGTGTCCCCCCCAACCATGCTTTAACTACCTTTTCTGGAATCATTTTGATTATTCCGAATCAGGTGTAATTAGCAGATTAATAACTTTCTGGCTTTTATACTGTAGAATTTGTTAACACCTAAAAGAAATTTGTCACCAACTTACTCATCTACTAAAACCTCTAAGTTACTCCCCGACGTCCTATAAAGCTGACATTTGTTAAGCAGAAAATTTGAACCCCTCTGGCACTATCCAGGCCTAAACTAAGAATAAGGGTTTGAAAATACAACAAAATGATTTGTGAAAAGATAGATGGAGTGCGGTCTTGGCGGGGGCATATTCGTGCCCCCAGACCCAGATGTGATCATGATCACATTTTGCTTATCTATGCTGCCAGCTTACTTGTAGCTAAAGCGATGGTCAATAAAAGTTGCCAGTGTAGTCAAACCACCGACCACACAGCCAATAGACACCTAATGTTCGATTTTCCGTATTGAATGCATTCTGGCAACTAGCTGAGGTAAGACGAAGCGGGAAGACCGGCTGATTCAACGCTGTGATTGGCCAACTCAAGGCCACACGAAACGTTGGAAAGAAATAGATTAATTTAAGCAACGGGAAAGAATGAGACGGCACTAATTTATATCGTTACTATAAGCCAGATGTGTTGACAGAAGCCATTCGCCTTTATCTTTTCGTTATTTGAAGTCTATTGGCTGTGTGGTCGGTGGGTCAAAATAATAAAGTGTAACGTATGCTAACTGTTGGTCAGTTTCATGGTGCGGCTGCCGTCGGTGGGCGAGGAGAGGCCGTTGCAGGTGGCGTCCCCCGACTGCGCTATGATGTACGACATGCTCTTGTCGCTGTGCTGCCCCTTGTAGATGAAACACCTGGAACCGTAACGTGTTCAGCTCAAGGACACAACCGATAGTTGTAAAAGGATGTACCAGGAAGTCGTTAAGTAGTTAATTTTAAGAACTACAATTATTATTTTCAGTAACTATGTGCAATTTATGACAGATTTTTGGAGAAAGGTTCATAATTACAAAATTTAAACAATATCGTACAGGTAGACAGAGTTCGCATTAAGGTTTTAATTATTATCAGTATTAATTATTTTAAAACAACCGTTAAAAATAAGAATATTTCAGGAACACACCATAGTTAAGCCACATTGCAATACAATTTTTGACGGCTATTATGGCTATATGATCACTTTTAGATTCACAGATAGTCCAAGAATATGCCATAGTATAAGCAATATTTACCACGCTACGAGTTTATACCTGTAGGTGTCTTCGTCCGAAGCTATGGAATTTCTCCTGGCGACCTGGGAGATCTGCCCCACCAGGTACCTCGTGGAACCCTCCTTCCAGGTGGCGAGACACACCAGCTCCTCCACTTGAAATTTACAGAAACCCTATATAGTTTTGAGCCTAAAGTAAACCGTTACTAGATAAAGAATTAACACCGAGAAGTCTCGGGAAGTAAAACCATGTCAGGTTCCCTCTATTTTGCCTTTTATTTTGCTTCTATTTTGCTATACTGAACACTTACCATTACTCTCGGTCCCGGGAACGTCGGGACAGGCCATGTACCGTAGCAGCAGTCTGGAGTCGTCCGTACACGACTCCGCCCTTGAGAGAGGGAAGGCGCAGTCTCCAGATCCTCTGGAAACCACAAACATCACCTTTTCATCCTAGCTTAACTTCATCGTCTGTTTACACAAAACATACGAGCGCATCGCTGGCGAGCTCTCGCCACGGATGGCTGGTAGTAAAGGAACTCAAAATGGCTAAAACGTCGAACGAAACCGATATAATAATACGTGAAGTAAGCCGCGGTATACACGTAAAATACGTAAATTGTATAACTGCTGAAAATACCGACATCAAAACTATACACCAAAACAAAATAAAATTTGTTTTTGTTCATTTTACATCGACAACTAATAAAAATGGGACCACATGTCAAGCGCCAGCTTTCCAATATAAAAAGAATCATCAAAATCGGTACACCCCAATAGAAATTATGAGGTAACCCTAAAAAAATAGTCGAATTGAGAACCTCCTCCTTTTTTGCGGTCGGTTAAATACGAGTTGATCGCCCACCTGCTATACGTGAAGGTGAACGGCGGCGGGTGGAAGGGGCACGGCTGCGGCACCGGCCGCGGCTCCTTGCGGAACATCGAGTACAGGGGCGCGTCGCCGCTGATCTCGTCGCATATCGACGACAGGGTGTCCTTCTGGCTGCAGAACGCTGGGGAGCAAGACAATTTCGTGTTGCGTGAACGTTTCTAGTTTGGAGTGGCTCCACTCCAACCGTAGACAGAGTACGATATAAGATAGCACGAGGAAGTACGATTATATGTGGCAAAAGCAAAATTCGACGGTTAGGTGTCAAAATGCACGCAATGTGAGACAAAACATAATATCATTCTGTTTCGTCTTTTTTCGTGTCATTGGCGTAAGTTGTTCCTTTTCTTGTGAGAGTGCGATAGATAGATAGATAGACGGACGGAAAGACGGACAGACAGATACGGCGGGGGACTTTGTTTTATATAACAAACTTAACTTTTGTTTTATATAACATATCATATTATGTTAAGATTTATGTTAGTTTACTTACTTTCCTTGTATTGTAGTACAGATTTGTGCTTTTCGTGAATGACCATACATCGGTAGCAGTCGAAGGTCCTGAAACGATACAACGACAATATTTATTTATCTAATCTATTTTATCTATAAATCTATTCATCAAAAAAATCTAATTTATATGACTTTATATTAGTAATGTTTAATTAATTTGTTACGTGACCAAACCTATAGTATAATTAAACATCAGAACACATCGAAATTACATAGTTACTGTACTGTTTCAATTATAGCCACATGTAGGGCAAACAGGTTGCAAGTTCGATCTGCCAGCCGGGTGGTCTGAATTTGAATACCGCCCGCACCTGTATTCCTTCGTCATTACGTATTGAAAGTACATAATTACGCGAGGAAACAGAAACACTAACAATCAAAACCCAAAACGTTCTCGAAACTACTGAACTACCGATTATATTACAGACTTGGCCGGTGTCTTGCGAATTGAAGGCTCCCCGCTTCGATTCCCGGCCGGGGAAGACATTTATGTGACAGATAAATATTTGTTTTTCGGCCATACGTGTTGTTTAATGCTGTGCAGTGACCATCGCTCGAGAACCTCAGCAACACCAAATACATCCCCGATCCAAATGTCGGCCGCGAAAGAAACACACTCACTTGTCATAGAGCAGGAACTTGTCCGTGGACTCAGTCTCCGAGCACTCTCCCTTGGACTGGATGTGAGTGGAGTTGATCGCGATCAGACCCTGGATGCCCGACTGGAACCAGCTGCCGGTCCAGTCGGCCGGGAATGTGCAGCCGCCGCCTGGAGACAAACAGGACGTCACGTCATTGATTGTCAGAAATTACAGGTGCTAGACACGTAATGGGGACAGACAAATTTAGCTAATAGTTTTGGTAGATATAATTAATACAGCTGCGACCATATTTTGTCAATAGATCTTACAGAGGCTGGTACTGTTAAGTGTCGAATGTCATCTGTCAACCTGTTAAATTTGTTGTCCCTACAACATAGCAGGTTCTGAGGCTATAAATAAAATTATAAACGTAAACATACTCGATCTAAGAACTGTCAAATAAACTGACAGAGCCGGGAACCCAATGGCCTAGCTAGATGGTAGTACCCTGCTTACCAAGCGAGGGTTCCCGTATTCGATTCCCGCCCAGGGCAGATATTTATTTGACATTTATGTGTTAACAGATTTGGGTGTAAAGTAAATCTTATATGTGTTGTCCATGCCACCCGCGACACAGGCTAACTACTAAGTAATGGGTTGGGTAATATTATATTAGTAGACCAATTTCATAACGGAAAATTTGTTGCACATGTTAAACAATCATAATATCTTGATTGTTAAACATGTGCAACAAATCGTTTTATTTAAATATGTCAGTGGATATTATGTACCTAAATGAAGTAATGTATGTTTGATATTATGTTTGTAAGTGAACTTTGAAAAGGGCACATTTTCCTTTGAAATAAAAACCAAACCCCTTAAAAGACCTAGAAATGTCTTTTGTTTGATGTATTGAAAATCATCTCGCTCCCCCACAGACCTAGATTTAATAGTCCCCCTTTAGGGGTCGAACGGTGTTCGCTTTCAAAGGCACTCGCGTGTTCCCCGAGTGGAGTGGTTCAGCGTTATGGGGTAGGCTCTCCAACGGGGGCAATGACCTACTGATGTCAACCGCGCTTTTTTAATTTGTATAGATACTTTAGTGTTCTTGTAAGGTTGCGTGCGCATGGTGCGTAAAGAATATTTGTTCGTATTTTTAATTATGTAAATAGTTATGTGTAAAATGGATGGAGTGTTAAGTGAGACTAATGGTATAATGGTAATCTCTAGCGTAAGTTCAGGACAATAGTGAGTTGCTCAGAGTTAAGTAAAGATCCCTAAACGCGCGAGAGGCAGAAGTCTTGTCGGTTTAATTTAAAATCTTCAACACTTCATAAACATGGTATTGTCAGAAAACATATTTTTTATAAGACCGTCTAACACACAAATCTCGGTTCCTTAAAATCATCTAGTGGACCATGATGAGTAATGGTTGGCGCACACTTATCATTTCGACAATAAACAATTCGGTATCATGTACAGCTACAGTCAAAGTAATAAAAATTACATTACGACATTTCATACGGACGAGACCGCGGGATAGGGAGACGCATAAATTAACGTTATGAAGTTTACCGTCAGAATTCCTAGTTGTGATGTCACTCGCACTGTGCTATGGCCATTTCTACTGTAATTACCATACTTAAAATGCATTGTAACTTTTTTCTTAATTAATCTTCGACAATTTTCGTGTCAATAAATAATGGGCACCATATCTGTGGATGAGGTCATGTTTGGTTCGATACCAAAGGCATCACCAACGACCAGCGACTGGAAGACATCCATGAAGCAGCCGCGAACAGCATTTTTGTCACAATTAGGATTTTTCTTAATTAGAACATGTTTAATTAAATGTTTTCATGGGTAAGAAGATATTAATTAACAACAAACATTCTACGTTTCATTAATTAAGACAAAACAGATCAGGTAATTCTCTACCAGTCAACCATTTGTCCAAATAAATACATATTTCAAGAGGACTGAAGGAAAAAATTAAAATAGCCTTTTATTCTACTACTTCTTACATTGTTCTCAATTCGTCCACAAAATCTAATTTATTATTACTATTTACGACGACCTCGTAGCTTAGGTGGTTGCTTGCTAGGCGGGGGCTCCCGGGTTCAATTCCCGGCTGGGGCAGTCATGTTTGTGATGTGTTATTTTTATTGTCCATGCCACACGCCACACAGGGAATCTTAGTACGAATGTGTTTAACGTTAATCTATCTGTCGGAGCGTAAACACGTAGCGCCATCTATTAGTGAATAATGGAAGCGTCAAGTAGTTCACTTGAGCGAAGTCGGTATCACGTGGTCACACTTTGAGTTTGACTTTGACAGTAAGACAGTGTGGACGGTAGCCATTGCGGCGATTGGGCATTCAGATTCGGAACGTCGTTGAGAACGGTCGTGTCCACGTGATATCGAAGGGCGTGTCCACGTGATATCGAAATCGCTGCGTTTCCAATATTGTTTCGTTAATTTGTAATCCGAGTATATCAGTGCAATCAATTGTGATTTTGCGAAAGTAACTTGATAGGTAATTTGTAATCCGCGTGTATCTGTGCGATCCGTTCTTATTTTGCGAGAAGGTTATGTACACGAGTTATTAAAAGGCTTAGTTGAACCTGAGTGGTATTATTTTGGATCCTACGCCATGACTGACCATTCTGACAGCGAGACACGCCCCAACCTACCCTCGAGATATCAATATTATTAATTAATAACAAATTTTAATTTGATACTTATAACAAATTAAATAAGTTAAATCAAACCGATGCAACATAAACATGTAAGTATCCAAACACATTCCAGTAAATGTACAAATAGCTTAACCGTGTGGAATCTAGACCAATTAGGGAGGGGGTACGGGTTCGATGACCCCGCGAGGGTACAGGGTACACTGTTGAGAGATCGCAAACTTATCGAGATGTGGGGAACTGGAGATAGGTACGTAACAAAAAGCTTCGCGTACCGCGGTACGTTGCCGCGGGTTCTGTACACACCGCATTATTATGTAGGTATATTTTTGTTATTATCTATTTCAAAACCGTAATATCCAGGCGGAAGATAATTATTTAATTACAGGGAGATATGATGAGAATTGAGATATGTAACGTCAGACTTAAATATGTCAATATACAGTGTCCCATTAGTTGTATGACAAACTTAAATGGAATATAGCTTTAGGATAGACAATAAAATGGACCTACTGTCTATGGATGTCAAAAAATCACTTGGGTAAAAGTGTCGCCGTCTTCGAGATTATGGCCTTTTTGAGATTTTGTTTTATTTTTCGGAAATTCGGTTCTCTTACACTAGATACTTTTATTTGCTAAGTCCCTAATCAAGCAGATAATTGTAATATATGAAAAAGTAGGTTCTGTTTATGACCTTTTTTATATTTGATTTTCTTCTATTCAGTTTCGAAGGCGGTTGGTGAAAAAAAAGACAAATTTACAGATTAGTTACTTTATAGTTTGTGTGCCAACCCTAAACGAAGTGTAAGGAGTAAGCACAGAATAAATGCATCCTTCAAAAGGGGTTTCCAAGTCATTTAATCTTCAGGTCTCCGACCTCTACAAAAAGCGCTGGCAAGACCTAGGGTAAAGTACTAAAAGGTCGTTAGGCTTCATCGACAAAAACTCTTAATACAAAATCTATAATGTTCGCAACCTAGGGTTACACTTCTTAACTATACCTACATATATTAAAGTACCTTTATATTAAAACGGTAACTGATCGAAGTGGAAGATGGACATGGGAGATATTTGAACAGTACGAGGATTTGTTGACGGTTTTTTGTGCATTTCTGCTGCTTAAACTAGGAAAAGGCTGAGCGATGACACTGCTACACACTACATCACCTATAAATTTTTCGACTGAAATTACTAATTATAGTTCTCCATAGCGAATCCCCTATTGTAAATGTAAGTAAGTAGGTAAGTATAAAGTACGACGTAATGACGTGCGTTTCCAATATCCGCTGACTTTAAATAGGACGCTTGAAGTATAATAACTCTTTGTACCTACTTACAAATAATAATTTCATTTAAAAACTATAAGCGGTGTTACCGATGAAAAAATAATAAAGTTTTTGTGGTGCAAGTCATAAGAAGAGCGTTTAGAGTCGATTGTCTATGGATCGTTATGGATTTCGACTACAGTTAATTCGTATATGCTGTGATAGCAGGGGTAGCCCAGTGGATTGATCATTGGACCCCCGACCTCAAATTATGTGCGTATTAGAAACGAATTAATTATAACATGCTTCGGCGATACATCGTGAGGAAACATGCACCTTGTCCGCGTCGACTTTCCCGCCCGCTTCTAATGCGGAAGTCTTCAAGAAAAAAATGGAAAACATTTTTCTAACTTACTGCGCTTACCATCTTAAGACATCATCGCCACTTAATATCAGGTGGGATTGATGTCAAGCAGAAATAATTTTGGTTAACAGCATTACAAAAATAATTAATATACCTATTTACACTATCTTTATAAAACATAGAGTTTTAACACAGATTAATAAGGATTACTCTATGTCGATCCGCTCCTCCCTATCAGTACGACTAACCCCGAACAACCCTCCCCGCTCCCGCTCGTCGCTCGCGCCGGCTAATGTTTTAGTAATGAAGGCATTGTGAATGCGCCCATTGTTTCAACGCGCACACCTGGCCCCGCGCGCTGCCCTACCCAGGATACCTGGGCCATGTAGCAGGATACCTAACTTTATGTACCGACTGTATTTACTTGGTACCTGTTTGTATGCGAAACGGAATGCTTCCGTAGAAAACTTAACTTGGATGACATTTTTATTTGAACCCGCCATTCGAAATATTTTTTTTTCTTCCAAATAAAATATTGAATAGACATTTCAGTCGGCTGATAAGTTCCCAGTGACATTAACTGTCAGATCTCTATTCGATTCAAAGAAGCCGTAAGTTACAGTCATATAGTTCTGGTAAGTTCCAAACAGGCTGTCTGGGACTTTATTAGCGAATAGTGCAGTACCTACTGCATGCCAGATGTATTATTATGTATTTTTACTAAAAAATTAGATACCCGCACCGAAACGGGGGCGGGTCACTAGTATTGTAGAAAACAATGTACCGTACGTTATTATCACAGCTAATCACATCCTCGAGAGTCGTCAGAGCGAACGTAATCGCGTTGCGGACGGACAATACGAGAGGACACAAGCTAATTTAATTATTTTAAAATATCCGCCTCGCTGCACGCGCCCGGCGCGACGCGGTGACACCCTCACTGTGTAAATGAGTCGATTTTCTTTTTAAAATTCAATTTAAGATTTTTTTATTTTAGGTTACAAAAATTACATGGAATGCGAGACTGCAATGCTTACAGTCCGGTATACGATGAAGCCGGTACCATATCGTACTGGTATTATGGAGAGTATGAACTACTGGAAAGAAAATTAAATGTTTTAGTTGTCTCATCGGATACTATGATAATTTCACATTGTATTTGACTGACCGTAGTAACTAGTTAACACGACTGGTAAGCGTTAGTGGCAAAATTTCATGAGCATTTCCATGCATTGGAACGTCTATGAAGCTTATAGTTCCAGTTTCCGAATCAGTTTTATTTCATTAGAAAGCAGTATCGCACACCTTCGGATGTCATGAGCAGTGCCGAAACTCGCGTTGGTCACTAGTATGAAACCATTTATATTTACCCTCGATTGAAGTCAGCATATATATTTGTTTACAATAAAATTAATTATTTATTTCGCCTTCTTCTTATTCTTTCGCGGGCGGCAATGCGTTGGTGATGCCTTTGCTGTTGCTCATGTGAACGTGCGATGATGACAACTTAGTTCAACTTATCATCAGGCGGCTCATTCGTCATTTGTTAAACCACATTTAACCTTATCATTCGACGTTAGGTCGACGTTCATCATCCGCATTGCGAAGGACTGGAATAGCTTGCCTGCTTCGGTGTTCCCACCTGCGTATAATTTGGGAGTCTTCAAGAGGAGAGTGAATAGGCTTTTAATAAGTTAGTGCCTCCAACATCCTCGACTTCATCGCCACTTACCATCAGGTGGCATTGTTGTCAAGCATTAAGCAAAAAAACGTTCCAACGACTAAATAACTTCATCTTCCACACAATTAATCCAATCATCACAACTTCCATCATCTTTTTCCTCATAAACCCTAAAACTGATTGTGATATCTGAAAAAATCGAGTGCAATATTTGAACCGAGACCACTCGATTTGAGGGTTGCATTTCAAACCTTCGTTCTGTCAAAGGTGTACGCCGCCGACGGTATTCGACGGTAATGATAGTTATTATTCTCTCGAGACTCAAACACTGCATCGTGTCCGCTCCGTCGCGGTCCCGTTGCAGTCCCGTCAGTCCCGCCGAGCCGAACGATTGACGCGGCAATAACCGGGGTAACTGATTAGGTAACTGACACGGTAGTTAGGTATTGTTTATCATTCTAAATATTTTCTAATTGAGGTTCAAGTGTATCCGATCACTTGCGTCTAATAAATAAGCGTAATCGATCGATTAAATGTCTTCTTTAGATTCGGACGGTAGTTGGATGCGCGTTAGTAAAACCTCCCTGTGCGACGTCGGACCCGATGGTTTAGGGTTCTTAACTGAGAAGCAGAAATTAAGCTATTGCGCAGCATAGGCAGGACTAAGCATTACGAGTACAGGACACTGGTCTCTCCTCGCAATTTTGTTCTAAAATTAAACCGTACTTCAACACGATTTGACGTCTCTCATTGTATTTTAGACTGCAAATTAATAATGTTTATACTATGTCTACACAACCTGGTGTTTCCATTTACCTGCTGAAATTAGTTTATTTAACGTTCAAAGCAATTTGGCCAAGTTCCGCGGTTCACTCTTGCATACAGCCTGCAGGTGAGTGGGTAGTTGGGTACTCGCGGCATAAAGCGCTCCTCCTAAACGTCGGGGAATAATATGATTGAGTTTCATTCTCTGAATGTCTAATGAACTTCGCTTTCATTCAGCCATATCCGCCCACCTCCTCGCACCCATTACCCGGCGCACGCGACTGATAGAGACAGATGTATATTAAACGTTCAAATTCAAAATTTTCCATTAATTTCCGCACTTGGCACTCTGCAATTTGGGTCTGTATGTTGTAGCGATAAGGTCGCAAAATTTAACATAAAACGGTTTGCGATATGTAATTAATTTTCTATTTAATGAAGTGCTATAAAATTGCACAGCAAAATTATTTCTATAACCGGAGTGCTTTCACGTTGAAGGTTATTCGATGGAAATGACCTTAATACAACACCACTTATAGCGTATAAATGATGTCGATATATTATCTGTGTTCACATAAATAGAAGAAGACAAAAGACGAAAAAGGACGCTGGTTATGTTAACTATACTTTATATTTATACCTACATGCAAAAAAATGGTGAAGGAAAACATCGTGATGAAACCTGTTCACCTGGAAATTCATCATAATGTCCTCAAAAGTTTGCCAAAGCGACTTGGTAAATTACCTACAAACCAAGCCCAGCAGTGAGTTAGCTATGTGTGGCGATGAAATATCAGGCATCCAAAATTAATATGCTTACGGAAATCCACATACGGAAACGTGAAGGTTAAATTCAAGCTTGTAAAAAAAGGATCCTTTCATATTTGATTCGAACCGACGATTAAGGGATTATATAAATCGGCTTAGCGGGTTAAACGGAAATTAGATAAAGAAAGCCAAAATATATAGGCTACCTGTGGAAGGTTCGACCGGGTATTTATATTTTATTTTCACTTACATACCGGTAATATTAAAAAAAAACGACTTCAAATATTGTTCATTTTACATCGTCAAGTTAAAATGATAACGTCATCAACGTAGTCGAATTCATGCATGCAGCACCACCCCTCCGCCGCCGCCCATGACAACTGTGACCGATCTAGGAACAAGACTCAAATGGGGACTAGGATGGTTGGTTAGTCCGGTTAGCAGACGGTGTTAGAACATTATTTGGTTAGTTTGTTAGTACGTATGAGGACTGGGACAGGGACGGTTAGTGATAGTAATATAGTCAGTTAGTAGTTGTTGGTAAGAGTCTTGTTCTAATTCGGTCACATGTGTTGATACCCTTGAGGATTGAGGTTGAGGATTTATGTCAATAAAACCCAGTATTAAGTAACACCTCCACAAAAAGGAAGATCTCGTTAAACAAGTTGTATGGGAGACTAAAACATATTATCATAGATAGATGATATCACATTACTTTGTTTACGAAACTATTAAACACCTGTTTTTCAAAATGGCGGAATGTTTTCCATCATTAGAGGCGTAATAACGGGGATTTTCTTCACAACTGTTTACCGAATTCTAAAAATTAATTATTTTCAGAAGGAAAAGGCTTTGAAAACGGGACAATTGGGTTGTTTGTGTAAACATTATGGAGAAATTATAAATAAAATTCTTCTTTTGACCTTTGTTTTAAGATTATTAAGAAAAAGTAAATGGCTTATTGTTTATAAAAGAATAAAGTAGATTCATTAATTTAGATGTAGTTTTCGTCTGTTGTATTGTAAGCTAGGGGTTACCCTATAAATGTTCATTTAGGCCTGATAAATACACCGCTGCTTTTTATGTTTTTTCGAATTATAAGAAAAAATTGTCCGCGTATTTAAATCATATCTATAGTTATAATGTTTGTTATACTTAATATTAGTCCGACATAAATGTAATCTATCTTGAAAGGTGAAATTTTTGGAAGTGGACAAGGCAGAATGTTGTCGTACGAAATGTGGACCTGTACAAAATGAAACTTGTTTTTAACTTAAAGCTGTCTTACCTGTATTACTTTTTAACTTTGTCTTAGAATTCGAATCCGATTCCGGTTCCGGATTAGTCTCTGGCTTCACTTTAATTGTCACTTTAACTTCAAAATCAACTTTAACTACAACTTCACTACTACCCTACCGTACCGTACCGTACCGTACCCTACTTTAATTTGTTGTTGCTGTTGTAAATTCTTCAACTTCATGGCTTAATATAAGAAAACGTAAACACAGTACACAACTTCCTGTTACAAACGTGTGACGTAACTTCCGTTTAAAAAAAAGTGACGTGATGAAAAAATAATGAGTGTTACCTGTTACAAAATTATATCTTAAATATTAATAATTTAAATTATATCTTCAATAAAATTGTTAAATCAAATTCAAAAAATTTATTCATGTAGGCGTATCACTGATACAATTATATTGGATACCTACTAGAAATTTAAGTTTAATTAGTCTGTCTTGTGTTACATAATACTACTGCGCGGTAACCCGAGACATTTTATAATTATAATCATCTAAAACAACCGTTGCAAGCAAATCCCGACGGCGGCGGCCATCTTGCTGTTGCCGTAAACAACGTGCCGAGTGTTTTGAGGCATTAGCTCTGGAGGCTGTAATGGGGCGAAGCCCGATAACTCCTTGTTGTTTTCGCTGGCTTTCCGCTACCATTTTTCCTTTTTAGGGTTCCGTAGTCTAATCGGAATGCCGGACCTTGGCATGGGTTATCTATTAGGTAATGTAATAATGAATACGTTATTTTATTACATTGACAGAATGGTAGAGATTAATTATTTTTTGTGTAGAATAAGTGTATAGTCCAGTTATATGTCTCTGAAGGTTTAACTTCTTTTCAAATTTCCTCTTTTCTAAGATCGTTGAAAAGCAAACCTAAAATTGTCCCGCGCGGGACATAGATATAATTTTGAGCCACAAATCAGAACGTTCACGCGTCCCGCCAAAAAATAATATCTAATAAGATTACAATAAAATACATACTTACCTGCACTAAAATAAATAATAAAAGTAAAGTAAATTATTGTAAATCTGTACAAGACCACTGTAAGGGTTAGGTATGTGTGGCTGTTGTGATAATTTTCTCATTTTTGGTACCTATACAGCAAATTATGGAATGATAGATACACAGGGGCCGCCTTGTGACGTGTGACATGTTTATTTATACATTTTCTTTAATAGACAACACATCAGTAACTGCGGCATTAGTACAATCATTGACAAAATCAAAATGGCGTCAACAAGATGGCGCATGGCGTGAGGGAACACGCCATCGCGACATTAGGTGCCTACAGCTTAAGTAACTTGGGTGCTTCTGTATCGGATGTGAACCTTGCTATTTTTGAATGATTAATGGCTGGTTAACTAATGTCAACGATGGAAAATTTCTTTGGAAATTTGGACGGTATTTGACTCTTTATCCTAATTGGTTATGACCTTGCTAAGGGTCCGGATTAGAGTTCAATCCCATTCGAAACAGACATAATGAAGGTTAAGTGACGAGTTACCGAAATTCATAACAACTCTCATATTTTGTTTTTAGGGTTCTGTACCCAAAGGGTGAAAACGGAACCCTATTAACGGGGCATGTTATAAAAGTATGTCTGTCTTTCTATCTCTTGTTATTAGAACGACCACAGTTCTTTTCACAAATTCTGTGAAAATTTCAGATGTCTCCCTATTTCCCTTCAAGAGATAAGAGCTCTATGACATATAGACAGACAACGGAGACTTATTGATATAGTTCCGTTGTTTACCGTTATATATTCCGTGTTTTTAGTTTAAATTTAATAACAGTTTATCCCTAACAACAGCAATGGTCTTCTACACAACGATACCTCATTACTAATGACATACTAATGAATAATTAATAACGTAAAAGGTTAAGCTACCACCCATAATGAACCTTCTAATGTACCACTACGATTACCACCACCCACCATTTAGGTACCAAACGTACCAATCCCTCATTCCACTGTCCGATCATACCATCGCCAACTCGAACGAGCCCGTTCCAATTATTAAAACTTAATGATTGAATCGACAAACTACTACACAAGCGTATAGATTAATATCTATTGAAACTACGGTCGCAGGACTCGTAGGTCATTAGCGCGTATGTCTATTGACAAAACAGTCGTACGTCCGTCGGTGCACACGCACGTAATTGCCGATCGGACACATAGATACGAGTAATATCCCCTCTGGGGACGATTGTCGTGATCCAATAGCATTATACATCGTACCAAAGTGACCTCGAACGGTCAAATCGTTCAAAAGTTCGTAAGAGACGTTTCTAACAATATATTAAAGTGTTTTTTTTATATGTTTACTTGTACCTAACATATAACCAGCAAAATAAAAAAATCCTTTTTTTATAAAAGTTGTAGCAATTCCGATTCTAAAAAAGTGTAACCGGATCGACACCTTTCTAATCGGAACACAATTACTGTTAAAACAATTACATATAAGTATAGTAGACCATTATAAATGTATAGTAGACACTACTATCGCGGGCGAACTCTAGGCTCTTGGCTTCAACCCATTAATGGCCCACTACTGAGCACGGGTCTCTCCTCATAATAATATCTGGCGAGGCCTGGAGGCCTCCACCACGCTGCTCCAGTGCGAATTGGTGGAGGCGTTAGTGGCCAACCCAAGTGTCGGAAGATTTTTTTATGCCGCCCGAAGACATCCGACATTGCTTAACGACTGCTACCGTAACAACAACAACAATGGTAACAACCGGGACTGACGGCTTTACGTGCCCTCCGAAGCACGGAACCGCCCAAGAATTTTTTGCCACTAGCGGTCACCCATCCAACTACCGACCGCGCCCGCTGTTGCTTAATTTTGTCGACGCAAGCCGCCGGGCTATGAGCGCTTCGACTCTTAGGCTCTACCATCCATTAAATGGAAGGATTCATCTTTTTATTCCCGTTTTATTTCCCCAAGGCATAAATAGTTTAATCAATATATTATACACCAATTTAATATCATCGTTTTAACATCAATTCAATGTACCAAATAAAGTTATTACATTATCAAGAACGATCTACAAGATTTGTAAACTATACGTGGCTACTTGAGTAGTAGGCACTACATAAAGCTATCCATGTCGTATGATTTAGGGGGGTGTGTCAAGGAGCTATTACGGGTCCGAAGTCGACGTGGGACCGCATTATTCAATTGTAACTGTCAAATACAATTGTTGGTAGTTTAAAATGCGTTCAAATCTCAACAGTTTTGTGCTAATTCGGCGTGAATATAAGCAAAGGATGTATATCTAATCATACTTGAGATTTATCGAAGCTGATCCGATTAGCAATTGGAACTGTGTTTTTTAAGAAAATTGTTGAAGATACAAGAGTCTAGTAGTCTAGAGTTCATCTGATCTTTCAGTGGCCTTCAACAGAGGGCACCTGACAGCTTTTCTCTTTCTCAGGGAAGGGTATGAGCAGGTGTGGTTGACTTGACGTTAATGCTGTATGAAACCTCTACCTTACTCAACTCATACCCCCAAATGATTATAAAATGAAATGTCCTTGTCACAGTCAATTTTATCCACTTGCAATCCAATTTTTTATACGAACAATGTAAAATCATGCATGCCTGATTTTAACTTTTTAAAAATTAAATTATCCAAATACTATAGCATACTCTACACAGCAAATTACATAGGTACAACCTAAAACCATCCCTATGAACAAGATACGAAACCGTCGTGATAATTTACATTACATTATTTAATATTAAATTTTAATAAATAACCCAAAAAATTGTCCTTTATTGCATAAAATCGCCCTGAAAAAAAAAACAGTGCTACATGAGCGCATAAAGCCATCCAAGAAGTTGTCTCGCAGGCCCAGTGACGTGGGACAGTATTATCCAATTGTGGATGTCAAATACAATTGCGGTGCGGAGCTGATAGCTCGATACCTACTTCAAGTTAACTGTCTCGTAGTTTGCTCGTTGATGGATGAGGGAATATTTTAAATTTAGTTAAAGTTGTATCTTGTGAGTAGTGTTGTCAGGTGTCCCGATTTGCGCGGGACGTCCCGCTGTCCAGGGGTTTGTTTTGTTGGCAGATACCGGTTTACTCTTAATCGGGATTTGTTGTCCCGATTTTTCGCTAACAGTTTTTCATCGACGATCTTAACAGAGAAAGAAATACCAGTAAGCGTTTGTTTATTATGTATAAATTCTCCACAAACTCAATAAATACTTATAATTATGATGATGTTGTGCTGATGTTCCGATAATGAAAACTAAAATTCTTTTCAAAATTTGACACAGGCAACCTGCAACACTAAGTGCCATAAAAAATCTCAAAAAGGATATAACTCACTGTAAAAACATTGGAATACAGATAAAACATCATCAGATATTCGGTAACATTAATAGGGAGCAAGGAACGTTTCACAAGGAAAGAAAAATTCAAAGGGTTTAAATTGCCCTTCAAATAAATCTTGCCCTAAAAACATTTGAATATTCGTGACCGCCTACATTGAGTTAGCGTTAAAGGGTGTTCCCTAAATGGAAGATACATAAATAAGGAAATAAACTCATCCTGTTTATGTCTAAATTCGAATTAATATGTAGGTAATTGTTTTGGATGTACTGAGGACACCTGCTCAGAGGTAGATAGTACGATCAAAACGTTTTGATACTTTTCTAATATATTTTTGTAATTAATTACAATTATGTATATGAAAAAACAGACCCAGAAATGTATTTTCATTGTCTGATTCAAAACATTTTATTGTGAAATTTGGACAAACAGCATATTATGTATGTTTGGGATACATTTAAAAGGTGTCACATCCTATAATTGGTACAAAGACGAGCTTATTTCTAACATAGCAAAAGATCTGATGTTGGAAATGTATAAGCTAGTGTTATAGGAATATGCACTATTCCTACGGTAGTTTTTCATAGAAAGACAATAATAAATACCTACATTAATAAATGTATGTATTTATTATTGTTATTATTGTATTTACTAATCAAACAATGCGATGATGATGAGGTGACAACGAATTTATGAAGGAAATAATCATATCTTTTGTTGTTATATTCATTAAAATATATAAAAAAACATAATTATAACAATCTATTTGCAATTACACATTGACAAATACTATACAAATTGGCAAAATACGAATTAATAAACCTTATTATTTACCTTACGAGAAATGTATGCTTTAATCTTTCGCAGTTTTATATACTTTTAAAAAAATCTCCTTAAAGTTTGTATAACAAAAGTACAGGAAAAACGTATACAAAATATAAAACGCAACAAAAATATCGATATTCCGCACCTTGTACATTTTTAAATCCCACTGCTAGTAAAGTTATCAAAGGAGAGCAACTGATATATCATACTCGATAAAATGACATCGCCGCGGATAGAAAGCGTGGTGCCATTTCGACAATAATTCACTCAGAATCTCAACTTTATATCAAAGGGATAGAGCTTAATATATTTCTGCGCTGGGACAGTATTAATGATTAATAGGGAAGACTGGAGCTAGCCAGACGGGCCGCATATGGTGTCTCAGGCTGCCACAAAGTACACTCAGTTTATAACCAACTTCCGCGCGTTGGTGTTTAAGATATTTGCAATTTATTTATCGTGAAATATAGTCTGAATGGATTTATATCAAATTTATGGCATATAAATTCCTGTTCCCTCAGTCTGTCTCTACTAAATTGCGGCCTAAGAACTCCCTTACATTTTGCAGAGAATCCTTTGCCTTATTAAAATGCGGAGGATACGCATAAGCTTCAGTATAATATGATTTATGGAGCAGGTGCAGCGGAACGAATCATACATTTCTTTTTAATGTTTCTTATGATCGTACGTCGCTTCCATAGGATCATTCGCGTGTCTGTCTGTCACGTGAATTGTATCCAAAATTGATCCGTTGATTATCCAAAGTTAAAATTTGATTCTAATACAAATATTTAGTCACACCTTTACTAATAAAAGAAATAAATACGCACAAAAAATATTTAAATCTTAACACAAAACGAAACTATGCATTTCTAAATTCGCTAAACGTAAGTTACATGCGACACTAATGTGTAACAATTTAAAAACTTAACTTCACAATTTGCGGTAAATATATTCGAGTAATAATAATAGCAACTGGCAGCGGACAGCGGACTCTTTGAAATTAATTAATAAAAATAATGTTCTTACAAGTATCTAGACTAACAAATCGCGCTACAAAGCCAGGTGTGTTTAGAAGATCTTTTTCTTAAAACAAAATATAGTTATAGTCAGACGTTTAAAATGTTTTAATTAAGATTCCGCTGTGGTTTTAAAATTACCGTGCAACTATTAAGAAGGGTTTTATTCGTTGAGAACTTTTCTTATACCTTAGTCCATCGTTTTTTGTCTTGACAAAGAGGTTTTGAGTGCAGTGTAATTACTTTACTATTTCGAGTTAAAAGCATAATTAAATATTTCTTTAAGAGGAAAGTTGGAACTAACAAAGGGACATTCACTGCGGGAGAAATGTTTGTAATGAGCTATGATATTGTGATTTCATTATAGTAATCGTCAGTCATTATTTTTGTTAAGGAAAGAAGTTTTGATAAGTTATACCTATATCACACCATAAGAATAAGAAAAGGCTTCAACCCATTAATGGCCCACTACAGGACACTGATCAGTATACTCTAAGCAGTCTAAGCCTCCTCCGAGCATACTCCACGGGGAGGAAGTATTACAGGAGGGGAAGTCTGACCCTTCGGTTGGCCACTGCCTACCGAAGTGTAAGAAGTTTTTACACCGCCTCCAACATGACTTAACGTCTGCTATCTAGTGATAACAACCGAGGCCTGATATTATGTGCTTATCCTCGACCAACCTATTAGTGCATGCTACATTAGTTCTCTTCAATCCTCTTTTCATTTCTAGGACAGCTAAAAGCTAATTGCTGTTATAAAAAAAAGTACCTATAAATCTACTTCATTTGAGATACCGTTCCACAAAACTCCTATTAATTGAAAATTTTGTGTAAAAATGTAATGTGAAAAAAATTGTAAATCCAGACATTCAGATAGTGACTTTCATTTGTATTAATATTCTCTATTTAATATATTCAAGTTTCATACCCCGTTTACGAATAACCCATAGAAGTACTAAAAAAAATAATAATATCAAAACAAGTATCTAAACCAGCGGATCGCAGTACAGTCCGTTAAATAGATGTAGGTAGGAGACACCAGGTGCTTTATAAAGACGTTTTTCTTGTCTCCAGTCCGCCGTAGCCACAGTGACGTCGCTTTGTAGGGAGGGGAACGGATATTGAATGTATCGATTTAATATCGGATATAATTACTGCTATGACGTTGTTGCATCGTAGAACTGTCACTTTCATGAAACGTTTTCGATTCATTAATCGGCCAAATGTCAATTGTCATCATCGTTTATTCGTTAACATTGAAAGATTTTGCATTCAATGTTAATATAAGTCTTGAATGAACTGTATTCATAATCAAATTATTACTATCATTCTAATAAGTTTAATGGTAAATTACATTAAAAAATATATTGCATTTAACTATTTATTTAATAGAAATAATTTTTGTAATGTAAATAAAAATGTTATCAGTCTTTATTTTGTATAAAAGAACATTACAAAAGACTTATTTTTACACTGGAGGAGATCTCGTTTAGTGATAAGCTTGCTATTTATGTCTTCCAATTACCGTAAAATTGCTATTTTATTTAATTAACTAAGTTATTATCAGGAAATCTAACGAAAAATAGTAAAAAAAGTAGTCATACAAATTGGCAACAGCAACACCACATTAAAACATCTAGGAGGACGGACGACCCAATTCGTTTGTAAAACACGAAACGCTGGTAATGTTTCTTTCACACAGACCAATGAGCCAACACTTGCCGGCATGCACGGCGCCCGTGCACGCGACAATGACGATCCGATAACGGTGGATATACTAAAAAGGATTTTTACACTACTTACTAATTATGGATTATATTATGTACTTGTAACTTATAACCCTCACTTCGCATCGGAAAACCTATGCCCTAATAAAATATCGTTACGATGATTTTAAAGAAGCAAATATAGAATATTACGCCATGCTTAATGCAACACATCGGTGAAAACCGATTAAAAATCGGTTTAACCTTTTCTGAGCTTAGCGGGAACAAACACACGTACAACTGTGCACAGCTACATTCAGGATGTAGCTGTGCACATTATTATGTATATATAAACCCCTGCATCTTTGTCTCATACATACAATTTTCATAAGTTGGAAGACGTTCCGAAAATATTGAATAAAGGATAACTCGCTATAAACTTCACGTGTGATAAGTTTCTCTTTACTTGTAACAGAAGGTCTAGGGTGAGCACCTATGTATATTAATTGGGCCCGACAAAGCCTTTCGCCTGCTTTTTTGAGAAAAACCTCCGCGACCATCGAATTTACTTACTTTTCGGAACAGAGAAGCGCCAATATTTTTTTCTCACAAACAGTCATCTCCTAACAAAAAAATTGGCAGTAGCAAGGTATGCAAAATTTCGAATTATTATACTTTCGTTAATAATGCCAGCTGGAAACAAACTTTTAAGTCGCTTCACGGCATAAAGAGGCGTGGCGGTGGCACCGCTACAATACAAAAGTCTAACAACACAGTGAATAAAACATCTATAAAATAAAAATAAATGTATTGCCATCACGCTAACCCGAGTACGTTATCACAATTTTCCGCGTCGACATAGTTTTTACTGTTTCAACTAACGTTTAATTGTTAGAACAGGTGATAAGAATTTCATATCCGAGATTATCGGGTCCCTTTGTTGCTTGTAGATGAAATCGCTACCTAAATAAATTTGTATTACAGGAACAGCAGTCATAACAATTCAAATTAATACGTACGCTTTAATATGTATGTGTTTCGATTAAAGGTCACATAATGTAGGTGTTAAACCTGCAGACAGGTTACCTTATGGTAAGTCATCATCACCCATGGATTTGTGAAGTGCTCTTACTGAGTTTGCGGCAAACCCATCCATAACACCTAATACAATCGACGAGTTACAGACCCAAAAGAAAGATTGTATATAATGTAGTGCAAATTGCGGGTTGAAGTTGCCCAGCGAGCGGAAATTTGAAAGACGAGTTTTAATTTCTGTTCACGGTCTGGGGGTGTGTGCTCTTCGTGTGTTGTCTATGGCAACCATGAAACAGGGAATCCTACTGTGGGGCTATGAGTGTGCAGTGTGTAGTGTTATATTTATAATTTATTTACATGCACGTGAAGTGTTTCATTTAATTGTTGAGGAGTGCTACACAAATTAAAATAAAACACTTCACGTGTACTGCCGCTGGCAGAAACACCACCAAATGGATTGTCCATTTGGCCTGGTAGCGTCCGCCTCAGGCGAATTGAACAAAGCACTATCTAGCTAAATACAGACTGTATCGAAAATAAAAAAGATGACACTATTTAAAACTTTCATCGATGCGGCCGCTAAAAATGTTAACGGCTACTCACGATTTTTTGTATTACATTTTGAACATTAAAACTATCTTAATGAGACAATGGCGGGGGGACTTCTTGACATTTGACACTTGACTAATGACAGAAATGTCTGTCAACTTTACGTCAATGACTTCACGTTCTTAGCCTTCATAAAATAAAAACGATAAATCTCGCTTCTATCGATACAAAACTATCGATAAATAATCGCGAATCACTCCACCTTAGACGCGGGGCATGTATCAATTCAAAGTATGACAAATATTGTTTTTACTGCACACGGAGAGAGCCGGGATTGTTGAGAATACCTGCCGGGGATATTTCACGATGGCTACGTAATTTAATTTCAATATTCTGTTGTGCTCTAAAGGAAAATAATGCGAGGGATAGATACGAGGAACCGACTGCAGGTTTGTGATATAAATGGCGAGATTCGTAAGCTATTTTTATTTACTACTTTTAAACCAACACCTGAACGCCATACAGGGGCATAAACAACTATGGGGCTTCAGCATCCTCGAGCCCTGTTGGTGCATCCTGCTGAGCACCAGACCAGGGAATTGCGCCAGATCAAACCTTTATCTGGCTCTATACCATGCATCAAGATTCCCTACCTTCCTAGCCACCATTCATCTTAAACCAACCATGAAATATATTTCGACTTATTTCTGTTACAGTGCTGCAGAATCTGCAAATTGAATATCAATAAAAAAAAGTCATCATCATGGTGGTCTGTGTGGTTACTGTCGTCGCCCATGGACATCACATCACACAAAATGTATCTTCGAATTCAATGGTCGGTGATCACGAAACTTCGGGGCCCCGCGACCGAAACACGTAAAAACATTTCATAGTCCGTAGGGAATTGGAACATTTTATATGTCGCTGACATTCCGTAGAAATCTTCACCGGAATACATACCTGAAACAAAATAAATTAAATGTTACACTTTTTCATTCAACAACAATAATATTATGTAACTCATTTAAATAAACATACAAAATCTGTTCCGCAATAATAATAAAAAAGTAATGGATATTAATTAATACGTGAAGGTAAAACTCGAGATCGCATTTAGCGATGTCGGAAATCCTCTCGATATAAGGCGGATGGTAACCAAAGTACATATAATTATGTAATTTTTAACTTCCCGCTAAGGAAATTTAAATTAACATTAAAATTACAATAATCATTTAATGCCTAAAAAAGAATGTTTGCCAAAATATACTGCGACAAAAATGGACAATTGTTTATTAGAAAATATAAGATTTCCATTTTTTTATCAGACCTCGCAACCCTATAAACGAACCCGGCACCTGCACAAAGACGGTCGCATCGACCCACTTTGAATATCAAAGTGTTTGTACACAACAATCTCGTCCCCCGCCGAGATGTACAGTACACATACGCCATAGTTCTCGCAACGCAGTGTTTACTACTTCTTAGGCAATTGTAAACAGGGTTCTTTGCCTCGCTTTCTTTGCCAGTCCTTAATCTTTGCCAGCTTTGACTTTTCTAACATCTTCATTATCTGCTCATCTACATATTACACAAGTCGAAGCTAACAGTGCCTGCATACTCGTTTGTAACTCAACTGTGAAGCGGTTTACTTCGAGCCAAAAGTGTATCAAAATCACTTTAAAGACGTTATTTAAAAATAATGAATAATTTAAATGTATAATGTCGTACCTAAAAAATGAATAAGTTTTCATTTTAAAAAGATAAACATAGGTTAAAATAAAAAAAAATATTTAATTAACTCAATAGGTTGTAAGAGAAGAGAAGCGCGCAGTTTAGGGTGCCTTTCCACCCGAGATGTGCTACGCTACGTTGCTATGGATGCATTTGCTATCCACCAATCACATTCATTGGCGCACATAGCATAGCGTAGCGGAACCCGTTTCCACCATTATTATGATGTGAGCCACGGAATGTGATTGGTAGATAGCAAACGCATCTATAGTAACGTAGCTAAATGGAAACGTACCGTTAGCTATTGTTTTATATTTTATAATACCAGTAGAAACGTATTAGACCGACCTAGAAACTTATCAAATACAAAAGAAAAACGAATAGACTATCTACATTTATTTCGTAACATAAGTAAGAGTCCACCAACACCGTTATCGCACAGATTCCGAAAATTCCTTTGTGAGGCACAAAGGCGGTCGTATCGGCCCGCTTTGAATATCAAAGTGTTTGTGTGTGTGTGTACAGCGACTTTATCAGTCGCTTAAAGACATGCTATATTGTTAACATCGGTTAGTAAATAATAGAAACAGTCAGAGTACAACCATCTGAAATCGACAGCAGATTTCGCTCGACATGGGACAGAGACATTTGTGTCATGTCTGCTCTCATTTGTGAGGCTTTGTTCTGGTCTCATTTGTGAATCCATGTCGCTCGTGATACGGGATTTCTTCTCTTGACGATCCCTTAACCTAGTTGGTAGTGATGCTGCTTGCGAAGCGAAGTTCCGGATTCGATTCCCAACGGATCAACGTTCGTCCTCGGTCGTGGGTGTGCCGTGCCGCTGATCCGATTTAAATGAAATGTGCTATGGAGTCAGTTTGAGAAGGGTCTCAATTATGAAAAATCAAAAACCATCTTATCCAGCGGGGCTAGACATAAGATAGTTTTATACCCAATAATAATATTCCCTTCCCTTGGGATAATTTTAGTGGTATTTTGTCATTTTCCGACTCTCATGCGACTGCCGTGAGCCTCAATTTGGATAGTCGATGCCTCCCGCGACACGAGATCCTCATGCGGAGGGTGAGCGTGAAGCGTTTATTTTATTTATTTATTATTTGTAGTGGCCGTTAAGTGGCCGCGTTGGGTAGTGCTTCATCACTGTTACCAATAAAAAATAATATCGCCCTAGCCAACCCCCGGCCGTAACACCAGCAAACTGTCGCCAGGATCCAATCAAGCTCGACTTGTTTCCAATTAACCGGCCGTGTCGCTCTTCGCTGTGGAGCGCTCATAAAAACACATCCCGCCTCTCCTTTACTCTTCCGCAACTCTTTGTACACCTGCACCTCGCCTGTGTATCTGACGATAAACTGAAATAGTTTTTGGTTAGATGAATCGTGACTTGTGAATTATAATTTTTTCAAAAGATGAATAGTCTAGTAATTTGAACATCGATCCCATGTGTTCTAAGATGTCTGAAGTCTCAGGGTTGCAATTAATGAATAATTTTAAACGAGGGAATTCGCTTTTCGTGTAATAAATTTTTTTTTCATGAACATACTCACACTCAAAGAGCAATACAATAATTGTGTACCTACCTACTTACATTACTACTGATTAAATGAGTTATATTATTGAATGTATATTATTAAATGTATGTATGTACTTCTGTAGTGCTTAAAACAATAAAAAGGCTTAAAACATTTGAAACTTGGAGATTTTAAAACTGAACGTTATTATAGTTTCTTCAGCTATAGTAGCGCCATCTATTCCGAGCTGTACATCGCTTTACTCATTGGAAGGGAAGAGGAGGGATGGGGTCAGTCCTCTTCACACCAGTTTAACAGCACCCTAAACATCTGATACGCGATCATTCACAAATCCGTAGACCTCTTCACTATGTCGGGGAATGTTACAACACTTTAATTGGAAACAACTCATCGTTCATTGAAACTGAACGGACACCGTTCAAGAGCACTTCACTATCGGCGTTATAGACTGAGAGCTGATGAGCGAAATCAAGGAAATCCTTGTTAAAATATTAGTAAACTTGCAACGTGTTAATTGAACGCAATTCACTCTCGATTGACATCGAATGGACACGGTTTGAATGCAATCAAATTTTATAGCTCAGGTGCTGGCGGGCAATTTCAAGGAAATCCTCGGTGAAGGTATTTCAATATGAGTAAAGTTGCCAAAGTGTTAATTGCACGCAATTCGTTCCCGAATGACATCGAATTGACACTGTTTCCATAAAATCAATTTTATAGTCCAAGCGCTGGCGAGCGGTTGAAACATGTTATTGATAAATGTAGTTTATTACCAGGTGTTAACCAATGTTGACAATACTTTGCAATCAGAGTATTGTTAAAAAATCTGATGTTCATATTTTTTTTATGTAATTCTAAGACTTAGCAGGCAATTAATAGTTTCAAATGAAATTTTTAAACTTCATGTGACAAAATGAACAGTAGACAAAATAACCTTATTGTTGCGTAAATTCATCTGTGGATAACTTACGACGTGAATGTCAGAGAGAAAATGTGTGAGCAGGATAGAAGAAATTTATAAAAAGAATTTTTGGAATGTCCTCTTGTTTAATAAATAATAATAAATAAATAACGCTACACACTCACAGCCCCACACTAGGATTCCCTGTGTCGTGGGTGCCATGGACAACACACAAGACAATACACACACACCCAGACCAAGAACGGAAATTTAAATTCATCATTCAAATTTCCGCCTTGCTGGGAATCGAACTCAGGACCCTCGGAACGGCGATCCGGCGTGTTAACCATTGCGGCATCCGGGTCGTCTTTAAATTTGGAATGTTGATGTTTGAAATTAGGGGGGTAAAGGGGGGTTTATAAGGCGATTTGAAGCACGAATGGGGAGTTCAGTTCCGGAAGCGAATCCGGAAGGAGGTCAAGAAGAAACAGAAGAAGAAAAATATGGAAAGGCAGTAAAGTGAAGTGCAGTGAACAGAGTCGAGTCGCCGTATCAGTGTCGCGAGTGCTACCCTGTGGTTTAAATAAAACATCGTCTATTGAAACCGGCCTTTCCTCTCCATTACCCACTCCTGTGACATTATTTCACCAAAACCGGTACAATTTGATACAATACAATACAATACAATACAATACTAATCCTCTTTATTGTACACCATAAAGTTTTACAGAAAAATTATATTAAAGATGTTTAAGTACAACAGGCGGCTTTCTTGCTTTGCTTTGATGCCGGTTTTCAGTACGACCCGGTGAACCAACTAGATCAGTTTTTAGGGATTTCCACTTTTACGCAATGTAAAATGTTACAAACCTCAAATCCAACCCTAATACCTAACAGTATAGATACGATATCCACAACTCTTACCAGCTTTTACGACGACACTTTTTGAATTTAGAATATACCATAAATAGACCATAAATATCAAACCGCAGAGGAGAACAGCGTAGGCATAAACTTTCGAAAAGATTCAGGAATTGCAGTCCCAAATCCTAGCTTAGTACCGCACGGAAGTTTTCCAACAGTCATAAATATTACTTGCAGGGTTGGCACTTCGGGGAATGTATGATTGAAAAATTTATAAATATATTTCTACTTTTAAATTCCGTCTCGGCTTATAAAACACTAGCCACTGCTCGCGGCTACGCTCGCGTTTATTTAAACAAGGCGGAAAATTCGAAATTTCATAAAAAAAGTTATTAGTCATTTTAATTAATTAGCCTACTGACATGTCAAATATAATATGAAATCACATTGAATAATTAATGTAACATGAATTATTGAATAAAAAAAGTGAATCTAAACTATGAACAACAAATTACTTTAAAAATTATGTTACAATTGATAAAAACCCATATTATTTTAAACTTAAAACTCATGTCAAAGGCAGGCAGGGTACCAACTTGACTGGGTCGTCGTTGGAACACAATATTATTATGACATTACTCATACTTTGTTGAAACAATTTTAACAGTTTGATATACCAACAAATAGCTATTTCTCAAGAATCCCACTAGTTTATAGATGTTACTAACAAAGTTACTGCCAGTGGGTATGTTAACCGCTTCAGACATATTATTTAGATAACAATGTTTATATACACATTTTATGACTGCCATTTCAGCTATAAACCAACTTTGTATTCGGTACATAAGGTATCGTTTTGCCTGCCAAACAACGAGGACGTGACGATGTAATGATGATGAAGGTGACGATGAGGCTGATGCTGATGATTAAACGAAGCGATCAATTTCAGCCCAATTAACTAACTCATTATTTGATAACGCCGAAGCCTACTCTGACTGGCCACTGGCCAATGACCAAGTCTTACACAAAAGGAGTATAACGTAAGGTCGAAAGGTGAAACTGATAAAAATAAAGACATCATTCATAATGGTAAACGTCATCCTCTTCCCTAATTATAACTCCTGACACGTTATTTTGTAAACCGTTACATAGACACCTTTCGGCCAACATTGATGACGTATTCCTTACACTACCATTTCCATACCATACATAGCAAATAGACGAAGACTATAGATACGATTTTTATAGACAATTTCTACCAATCCACAACCAATGCCACATACAAGAATCTTCGTCCCAAAAATGACCAATCAATCGAAACAATTCGCCAACCCTAGGCACCGCAACAAACCCCCACGGAGCATATTTTCGTATATTTATTCCCCAAGTTACAGCCCGCCCGGACGGCGCACTACATAATATTTCGGCGGGCACCGCTCCGCGCGGCGCTAGTATCGGCTTCGGCGTTCGCGTGACGTGCGCCGCTTACCGCCCACAAATACTAAATTCGTTTGTAATATGGCCAGTAAAGGCTCTCGCACGGAGCACGCCAAGCTATTGCGGAGCTTATTGTCTCTCGCGTATCCCCTGTAAAGTTTCCGTGTAATATCTATGGTGTAATCGTTTTAAACGTGAATAACTAATCTTACTATAGTTAGATTGCCTACGTATAATAATAGTGTAACTTATAGATTTTTGTAGATAATGTACGTTGTTTATTGTGTAGTACATGGAAGATATTTAAGGAATATTAATACAGTGTGTCTGGGGTCGAAGTAGCGATAATTTATATCATACATCTTATCCCTACTCTAAAACTACCTCTCAATATGTCCTACCCCACCCTATTTCACCTCCCGTCCACAGCCAAATTTCTCACGCTCAACGTTGTACCGCCTGTTCTACGTAGCATTTGACTCGCATATCGCAATACTGGACTCGAACCTAAACCAAAAGATGGAAGTACCCACGGAAGGGAATTAACTATCGTTTCTACATGTTTCGACATAAAACGATTTAATGTAAGCACAAACATTTGCCATTACTAACAGTACTAAAACTGTCCTTTTATAGCTTTATCTAAGGGTCGGTACACACGGAAATGCGAGCTAATAGCATACGAAGTGTATGCTAACAGCATGTTTAACAAGTCAGCGGTTTGAAGTCGGGACTCGCATCTGGGCTGAGCTAAGGGCAGTAGTTCGTGGTTTGAACGTGGTCTCCCGTTTTGTGTCCCTTGTTCGTTTCTAACGCGTATCTCTATTTTTTTATGAAGAATTTTCACTTGCTTCAGTAAAAGTTAAAGTTGCGAGGAAACAGGCGTGCTTGAGAACTCCATACGTTTTGAAAGATATTTGAAATAGTTTGAATTTGAATATCATTTTTCATTGCAATTTGAAGGGCCGTGGTGATGCTAGACGCAACAGATTGAAATTACGAGCACATCATACTAATATTATAAATGTGAATGTAGGTTTGTTTGTTACGCTTTCACGGGAAAACTAGTTAACCGATCTTCATGAAACTATGTACCTACACATACTCTTGGAGGTATTAGAAGTAATACTTAAGTAACACGTTTACTTTTTATAAAATTTTTGTTTTTACGTAAAATAAAAAATATATTTGTCAATCTAGCTACTTCAACACCATCTAGCATTCCAGCAAGGAAGTTCCAACCCTCCATTTAATAGGCGTAGTGTTTTTTCTTCCGTATTCCTGACAGAAGTAATACGAGTCTCCGATTCTTTATTGGGGGTCCACGCATCGTTGAAGGCTTTGGTATTGCTAAAGACCATTTGCGAGATGGGACTTGGATTCAACGATGAACGAACGTTTCCCTCAAAAGGGACACACTCGCAAATCTCAAAGAGACAGCGGACATGATCATAGTCCCAACATGTAGCGGGCCCTCACAGTCGACGCCCCGCCTCGCCGGAGAAGCATTAATACGCATCGGATGAAACCCGATTAACCCGGTTAACCGGGCGATGTGGGTCGAGGACACTGCTGTGTATTGAGTGTGTGTGTGATGGATTACGTACTACATGCGATACGAGTGCTGGGTGTATAACTGCATGTCATAACACGATATTATTCATTCAATAATAGGAAGCAATCACATTCGATTTACAATATTGCCAGCGTCGTTCGATTATAATGTGGGTGGCAAATCAAGAGTGAATAGGCTTTTACTTAGTTAGTGCGCGTTACCAACAAGACTACGCCACCATTTACCATCAGGTGGGATTGTAGTCAAGCAGTATCTAATCTATACAAATAAATAAAATATGAGTGTCTGTTTGTAATATTAAAATAACCGCTTTTTACTAAATGCATAAATATGGATGTATACACGGTACATAATTACACCAAAATACATATATTTTTTTACAATTTGTCTGTCTGTTAGTTCCGGCTAATCACTAGAGCGGCAAGACCGATTTTGACGGGACTTTCACTGGCAGATAGCTGATGTAATAACGAGTAGCTTAGGCTACTTTTATTTTAGAATTTTTCCGTAACAATTAAAATTCCGCACGGACGAAGTCGCGGGCACAGCTAGTAACTAATAAAAAAATTAAGTTAAATTAATAAAAATGCAGTGATAAGGTGATAACCAACGTGGTTTGTACGTTGGACTCCCGAATACTGTTTTCCAAAAACTATACATAATGCGTATTACAATTTAATTATCACTTGCTTCGGTGTGCTTTGGTGAATGAAAACATCGTGAAGTAACCAGCACACCCTGAGAGTTCCATAATGTTATCAAAGGTGCGTGAAGTCCGCCAATCCGCACTTGGCCAGCGTGGTGTGACAGAAGACCTACATATATATGTCCAGCAGTGGGACAGTTATGGTTCTGATAATGATGATGACGTTAAGTTATATTCGCACCGATCAGATGTTAACATTAATTGATAACGCTTTACGAGCATTCCATTTGATTGATTAGCGTGATATATTACACTTCGATTTAATATTACAATCTAACTGAAATCAGTCTTGGGCATCATCAGTTCTCTCATATTTCTAACACATAGCACATAGGTGATGCTTTTGGTGTTACTCATGATTTTTTAACCATAATTAAAGAAAGAACTTCACAATCGAACTTGACGACCCGGATGGCGCAATGGTTAACACGCCGGATCGCCGTTCCGAGAGTCCTGGGTTCTTTACCTAGCGAGGCGGAAATTTAAATGATGAATTTAAATTTCCGTTCTTGGTCTGGGTGTGTGTGTTCTTGTCTTGTGTGTTGTCCATGGCACCCACGACACAGGGAATCCTAGTGTGGGGCTATGAGTGTGTAGCGTTATTTATTTATTTATTTATTTAATTTGGCCATCTTTCATTCTCATCATTAAGTAGATCCCAGGTGAAATAAATAAATGGACAACATGATGATTCACGTCGATTCCCTCCTCCTCGTTTGATAATGAGGCCAAACTAAATGAGTGCACTAAGTAATTAAGTAAGTAAGTAAAGCATGTAGTACTAGGGTTTCCTGTCTACCACCTTTGAGTTCCATCATCAGACCATCTCGGTAGTACCATATCTAGGGCTATACATACCTGCCAAGGCGAAATTCAAGTTCTAACATGTTATCACTTAGTTACAGGCTCACAGGTCGACCTAATAATAGCGTTTTAAAATAAGAAACCTACATAACCATAGTTTCCCTTACGACCAAAAGTAATTAACAACGAAATATGATTAAAAAGCAATGGGTAAAAACACCAGTAACCAAACATCATTAATCACTCCAACATTACACCGGTTTTTATGCAAATAAACACACCAAAGCCTTCTTTGTTCGCTTTTGTTTTTTTTTTTCAATATTTTTCTCGCTCAACCCGACGTTCGTTGGTCAAGCTTTTCATCGGGTAAACCTTCATTGTTGACGTGTTTAATGAAAAATATTTTATTACTTAAATTTTTGTATTGATTTCGAGATTGCAGTCAGCATTTTAATTCATTAACGGCACAAGCTGCGCCGCTCACTGATCTACGCGCGATTGAGGCTGGGCGTATGCTGGAATGCAGGCGACGCAGTACAGCACAAATCACAGTTCAGTACACCTCAGGGCAGTTGAGGCAGACATGTGCCCCCTCCGTATGCTGCGACGCAACTCATTCGCATCTTAGCTAGTACAAAGAATAGACGTTTGACAGAGCAGGACTGACACATGTCAACGTCTGACGTGCCTGCGTCGCAGCATACGTAGCTCAATGACGTTCCATACTTTACAAAATCTGCTCAGTTCTGCGCTGCGTGGAACTGAGTCGCCTGCGTTCCAGCATACGCCCAGCCTGACGGGCGCACTAAAACATCAGAGGCCGCGGTTATGCCGCGCCATATTATGAGTGCAACCCTTTTCTGTCAAGTTGATACTTCTGCAGCTGCAAGCCAAGTAAAATTGTCTGATACCATAATTATGTAAGCTTTGTCGAAGTGCAACTGACGGAATAAACGTATCTCTTTGTTAAGAGAGTCGTGGTTAACTTGGAATCTACGATGTTATATAAAGTGTTTGTTATGTAAGTGTGAGTGTTTGTAATGCAAAAACAATTTAACTTTCTCAATCGCACAACATATTATATTTGGATTGTCACCTCTACAAAAATAAAAATGTGCTAATCAATATATTATGTATTTCGGATTAAAATTATAATAACGACTAAAGTCAATTATCTATTATTCTTGTACTTAAAGCAAATATAAGAAATCAATTCATACAGGATTGATTGATAACATATAAACAGTTTTTATCAAAGGGGTTGGGTAATTTTGTATGGACCTGTGGAGTCATTTTTTAGAGCGGCCACTGATTATTTTACATATCTCCGTTTTTTGATGTTGTACACCAACATCTGTATGTTGCCTAAAGTAGTCTATGTTACTTTTATCCCGGAATTCCCACGGGATCGGGATATACGCGGGAAACCTTCCCACGCAAACGAAGTCACGGGTCAGGCTAGTTAGTAACATAATTTAAAATTCTCCACAATATTCACTGCAATTCCAACATAAACCGTTGTTCGCAGTAACGCGCGTATCAAACAAACATCGAAAACGAAGGGTAAATAATTATTTGTATGCCAAATGCAACAGGCTTCCGCGATAAATATTCATAAAATTAGTTTACCGTGAACATGATACGTTACGCATAAATCAATAATTGAATAATTTAATTTATTATCAATGAACGGTCCGTATGACGTATACCTTGCACCGGCGTGTCATTTTTATCAATTGAGTAACAGACCGTCACCATTTTTGACTTGGTACTTGGTGAAGTATGGTTACGAGTATCAGGTAGACTGTTAGAGGCATCAGAGTAAGAAGAGCATAGAGGATACTTATACGAGTTTTAAATAATCTTGTTGCATTAAATTATTTTCAGAGCGAGGTTCTGTAAAACACTTCAAGACGGAATTTTTAGGATGACTTTTAGAATTTTTGTTTATTTGTCTGTGCATTTGTTTTCGTCAATCTCAGAAACAGCTTTATCGTTTGCGGTTTTCACTGATGTACCTACGTGTTGTAGCTTGAAGTAACATTTAGTGTTTGTTTTAATGAAATGAAATGAAATGAAATTTATTCAAAGTTGGTTTTTCACAAACACTTTTCGAAAGTCAATCTACGCCATCGCTTCGACAAATCCCTAATTTTCCCCTATTTTATTTTTATCGGTTCGCTTATAAAAATATTATATTTATAGGATCCCGTCTAAACATTGCTCGAGTGTACAGGATTCCAGAAGCGAGGGCGATTACTATGCCTACATAGTTTTTATTATTTTTATTAATTTATTTTTTAGTTTATGTATTTGATGGAAAAGATACACCGTTTATGGAACAGAAGGTTTATTCTCTGGACGACTTAGATAAATTACAAGAAAAAACAACAGACGTGGAGTTGACAGATAGAACAAGGCATAACCCAATACAGCGCCACTAGCGGCAACAACACCACAGATAAAACGTAACGCGCTTTTTATTATGTTTACTTTATTTGTGTTTTTCCAATATCCTCCCTTAAACATAATCCCATCTTGGAAGAACAGTATGCTAATTTTGAGAGTGGAGTTGCTTTGGTAAGTGCATCGGCAACCATCATGTCTGTCTGTATATACTGAACATCAATGACCCCTTCAACAACTTTCTCCCGCACAAAGTGATGCCTCACATCAATATGTTTGGTCCTGGAATGATAGCCATCACAACCTGAAAGTTTAATAGAACTTTGATTGTCACTGTAGATTGTCATAGCTTCATTTTTCAGTTGTGGCCAAAAAGTTTCTTGTAACTGCTTAAGCCACAGTGCTTCTTGTACACACGAAGATAAAGACATATACTCTGCTTCGGTAGTAGATAAAGCAATGGTTGGTTGACGTCTAGAATTCCAACTGATTGTTCCTCCCTGAAACAAGAATGTGTAACCAGTACAGGAGCGGCGGTCATCAGCTGAGCTTGCCCAGTCCGCATCACAATAACCATGAGTCATCATCTCATCTACATTTTGTTTATAGGTTAATCTATACTCTTGAGTGCCTTTTAAGTACCGCAGAACGCGCTTCAGTGCAGTAAAATGCGACATTTCAGGTTTGTTATTATATTTGCTTAACAGGTTTATTACAAAACTTATATCTGGTCTGGTGACTTGTGAAATATATAACAAGCATCCAATTATCTCTTGATAAGGATAGTTATCTTTTAAATTTTTTGTTGAATCCAATTTTTCTTGAAACTTAGTATTATGATCTATTGGTGTTTTAGCTATTTTGCAGTCAGACATTCCATACTTATATAATACTTCTTGTATGTATTTTCTTTGATCTAAATATATAACACCTTTCTCTCTGTCCCTCTCTATGTGTATACCAATACAATAACTTATATCTCCCAGATCTTTCATCTTAAATTGTTTGTGTAACTCTGCTTTAATATGATTTTTTGTTTTTTCATTATTTGTAAATAAAATTAGGTCATCAACATAAATAGCCAGAAAAATCATGTTATTTTCATCCATAAGTTTATAATAAATACAGGGATCTAATTGAGACTGTAATAGCCCCATGCTTTTCAATGCATAACTCAGCTTCTTATTCCACTGTCTACTCGCCTGCTTTAATCCATATAGAGATTTTTTAAGTCGACATACCTGTCCAATATTATCATACATGGGAGGTGGCATCATATAAATCTCCTCTTCTATTTCTCCTTGAAGGAAAGCTGATACCGCATCCATTTGACAAATATCTAGATTATACTTTACAGATAGAGCAAACAAGTACCTCAGAGAAGCATGTCGTACAACCGGTGAAAATACTTCAGTGTAATCAATCCCTTGTTTTTGAGAGCATCCTTTGACCACAAGCCGTGCTTTGTATTTTGTTATTTCCCCATTTTCATTGGTCTTTGTTTTAAATACCCACTTGCATGGAATGGGACGTTTGCCAGCTGGAAGAGTAGTAATTTCCCAAGTGTTGTTATCTAATAAGGACTGATACTCCTCATCCATTGCTTCTTTCCAATTTTTAGCATTAGTGCTTGATAAGGCTTCTTTAACAGTTTGTGGATCTGAAATCTGCGCAACACACATAAAATTATTACCCTGCACATTATGCTTCTGACGAGGTCTCAAAGTAATGTTCCTCTCAAAACTATCATTGCTGTCATCATCATTTGTACTAGGATAATAAGTTTCATCATTAGTTCTGTTTGTCACACAACTGTCAAAAGAAGTATCAGCACTGGTAGGGGATAAATTCACATCCACTGTCCGATCTGGTGAATTATCAGAAGACATTATCTCACCACTTTCCTGTGTGCAATTGAGGGGAACGGTAACATATTGAGGTGTCAAAGCAGGTTGTATGATGTTACTTGTACTCATACTTTCAATAAATATGACATCTCTACTGTGTATTATTTTTTTATTAACAGGATCAAGCAATCTATATCCCTTTGAATTGTCACAGTAACCAACGAAGATTAATTCATGTGACTTACGATCCCACTTTAAACGAGTTTGCTTTGGAATATGTACCATGGCCTTAGAACCAAATACTTTTAAATGTGATATGTTTGGTTTCTTACCAGTCCATTTTTCATATGGTGTTACCTCATCCAAAACTCGTGATGGTGATCTATTGACAACGTAGGCCGCAGTAGCGACTGCTTCAGCCCAATATATTTTCTGCAGTTTTGCTTTAAAGAGCATACATTTGGCACGCTCCACCAGCGTTCTGTTCATCCTCTCCGCCAGTCCATTCTGCTCAGGCGTGTACGGAGTGCTGGTCTGATGTTTGATGCCGGAAGCTGCTAGAAAATCAGAAAAATCTTTGTTAATATATTCTCTTCCATTGTCACTTCTTAACACTTTAATCTTCTTTTCCAATTCAATCTCTACTTCTTCTTTAAATTTTTTAAACACAGATTTAATATCCATTTTGTTCTTTAGAAAGTAAACATATACTTTACGGGAGTAGTCATCTATGAAGGTTATGAAGTACTTCCCACCACCAGCAGACGGTGTCTCCATCGGACCACATAGATCTGTATGTACTAACTCTAGTAATGCTTTCGCTCTTGAACCGGAATGTGGAAACGGTAATCGTGTTTGCTTAGCTTCACAACAAGGTATACAAACAGTATCAAATTCTTTATTAGTGATAGTTATACCCTCAGCACATGATTCTAACCTCTTTACATCAGCCATATTTAAGTGCCCCATTCTTTTGTGCCATGTAGAAATATCTGATTTACTTTCGCATGAAACAGCATATGCGTTACCAGTAACAGTATTGAGCTTATACATATTATTGATCAGTCTTGCCGTTGCTATAAGTATCTTGTTGGCATTGTATATGTTACAGCCTAAATTGGTGAATTCTACATTACAGCCATTTTTTGTTAATTGACTGACTGATAACAGGTTCGCACTCAGTTCAGGAATATACAAAACATTTCTCACCTGGATTAGATGCTCATCTTTACATAATTTGGTTTGAATGTTTACTTTACCCATATTTTTCACTGAGACAGCATCACTGTTCGCCACCATTATTTTGTGTATCGGAGGTGGTTGTAAATCATACATCCAGTCTGAACGTCTAGTCATGTGCATTGTGGCACCTGAATCAATATACCAGTCGTTTTCATTTATAGTGTTGTAGGCTGAAAAAATTGCTGAAAAAGTGCTTTGATTAGTTTTCTTTACTGTACATTGTGTTTTGAAGTGTCCATATTTATTACAATTATAACAGCGAGGGCCTTTTCCTTTGGGCTTTGTAACGTTGATGTTATTTATTCTATTAGAGGTATTCTTGTGCTTTGTAAAAAATGCAGAAGATTCGGAAACTTTAACTTCTTGTAATAGTTTAGTTTTAACAAAATCGGAAGAAATTTTTATGCTGGAACTTTCCAGACCCATGATCATCGGTTTATAAATCTCCGGTAAACCTGCCAGCATGAGTGTTCCCAGCCACTCGTCACCAACTTCGAAGCCGATGTTACGTAATTTATATGCAGTACTCATTATTTTGTTAACGTAATCCTCCACGCTAGAACAATTGTCGAGAGACGTATTGATCAAATCTTTCAATAAGCCGACTTTCCTAGACAGCCCAGAGTCTTCGAAAACATTTTGGAGGTTATTCCACACTTCTTTAGATGATTTGGCATTTTCAATGTGTACGTAATTTATAGGTTCCACCAACAAAATGATTTTGGACTTAGCTTTTATGTCTTTCTTAGGATCGATTGCGATTCCGGGATCAACACATTCCCATAAATCTTCATGTTCCAGATAGGATTTAACTGCGAACTTCCACGTGGAATAATTTTCCCGGCCGGCTAATTTCTCAATATGGAGGTTAGTCGTAGCCATGTCCGCCGAACTGAAATACTGAATATCGCGAATTACTTTCGACTTTACTATAAACTTCGGTTCTGTTTCCATAAAAGTGAATGGGACGGCCCATAACCTGATGAAAAAGATACACCGTTTATGGAACAGAAGGTTTATTCTCTGGACGACTTAGATAAATTACAAGAAAAAACAACAGACGTGGAGTTGACAGATAGAACAAGGCATAACCCAATACAGCGCCACTAGCGGCAACAACACCACAGATAAAACGTAACGCGCTTTTTATTATGTTTACTTTATTTGTGTTTTTCCAATAGTATTCATATACAAGAGATACAAAGTAATTTTGTACACAGGTAAGTTTGTGTGTTGTGTGTATATAATCAGTATAAAACCTCGTACTAATAATTGTTTTGCACAACCAAGCTCAATAATCCATCCAACATTTGTCGGTAAGTTCCGTTTTGTTAGAAAACAGTATCGATTCCGGCCATTTCCGTCAGTCGTTGGTACACGTGATTAATAGTCAATGAACCGCCTATGATTAACTATTCTCGATCGTCGCTAATTGGGCGTGGCTGTGCGGCTGACATCGACCGGTATTTACTTGCATTTCTATTATGTATGGAGCGAGGCGAGCAGTGCAAATAAATGCTGCAGAACGAACACTTGAGTTTTATGTGAGCCTGGTACCCAACGTTAAATGTGGTCATTTTTTTATTAAGTTAGCGCGCGTGTGGAACCCAATGGTCACATTTTACGGGTACTCACGATATCTATTTTGTACACCGATATCGATGCAGTTTCACAAGTGCAGTTGCTTTCGTGGTCACAGCTAAACTTATGTAATTTACAAAAAATGCAGAGCGGCTAACATTCGATAGATTAAAAAAAAATGCAGAGCAAATTACATACAAAATAATACTGAAAAGAAATAAGAATGTTAGCAGCTCTGCATTTTTTGTAATTTTGTAGTTTGCATTTTTGTATCAGTTCAGTGAAATCTATCTAATAAATGATTTTGAATTTGAATTGAGAATCAAATAGTGATGTTTATAATCAAATCGTCCAAAGTTATTACAATAATCAACTTTACAAGTTGAACGCTATATTAATATCTAATGTTGAAAGTTGAGAGCCTCTGTCGAGTCGGTAGCATCCCCGGGGAACGGAACCTACACTCGCTTCGCTCTGTTTTTCTTGTTAATTACAGGCCGCTTGACCCTTGCGCTGGGATCGCCAAGTTGGGTCCCAGAGGCCTCTTACAGGCCTTGGAGCATCATAACGCAAATGTAGCAAGGATTACTTTTAAAATAATTCAACTGAAGAGTTTTGTCTGAATATTTCGTATACAGGATGATTGACAGTCTGTATAATATAACACAAAATGTAGTAAGTGCTCAACTGTATAACTGTTTGACTCTTTGTGTCCGAGGACAAGTAACGAAAGGGTCACTCGCTTCTATTTTGCCTGATGATTGGTCGATAATAACTTTGGTGTTATGGATGTCCATGGAAGGCGTTGATCGAAACTATGAGACGGTGACTAGCAATTACCAAACTAACTTAATACTAGGTACTACTAAATTCCTACTTTATGACCGACTTCAAAAAAGGAAGTTCTCAATTCGGTTGTATTTTTATGTTTCTGACCTCAGAACTTCGTCATAATTATGTCTTAGTTTTTTTGATTTCGAGACTATACTTTTCATTTTTCCCGTTTAAATTATAAGTAGTAATAGAGATTTGGTTAACTGCATTTTATTATATGTACCTACAATCTACAAACGTACGATTATAAATTTTTCGTTTAATCAACATACCTACGGAACCATTGAAATACCTCCACCACACACATGATAAAACAACCGAAAAACAAACTAGATAATAATTTGAACACGCCATATTTTACCATCACACATGAATGTGGCTCATTTTTCCTCAAACCTTTAATCTCGGCGGACCGCGATACATGACCACTCCATTTGGATGCGCGAGTCAGCAGTGCTCAAACTTTTCCATATTATTTTAAGTCGCCGTCGAACTACAGTCATACAAAAAGTAGCACGCAGGTGTGTTGCTTCTATATGGTAATAGCAGAAACAGCTGATGGAATAAGAAAGCGGTGAAACCCCCTTGCTAGCTATTGACCAGAAAACTGTCAAATATACCCATAACAACCATGACATCATGGTTCAGGTTGTTAAGTTGTGGCAGATAGTGAGGCTGGTAATGAACTTTATCCTCATGTCCTCTTGGCCCAAGGGTACCCTTGGGACAACTCTAGGCGAAGAGAGCCCTAGCGACTCCCAAAGAAGGAAACTACCCATTGCCTTGCCTTCTGGTCTAAAAAAACTTAGGCTGTGAAACAGTTTTATGCGCATAATGTCAGATAATTTACAGATTTGAATACAGATTAGCAAGGGTTTAACAGTCTTTTATGTATGTAGTATTAAATCGATCTTGTTCCAAATGTCGTTATCTATTAGCCGGTTACGGTCGACAGCTAGGGCTGGCTACATTTACACGAGACCACAAGGCTACCACTCCGAGCAAAATTGTAAAATTCCATCCGTTTCCGCGATTATCGGACGGCGTAGTGTCCGATATCGCGCGATCGAGTGGCGCCCGCCGGAAACGATTTGTCAACGGCCGAGCGCGGACTGACCGGCCTTGATACTTGAGATAGTTGCTCGATTTAGTAACATTTTTATCGTGTTGGAGAGGTGGTAGACCACGAACACTGTTGGTTGCAGACTAGAATAAATTACCCAAGTTCTCACAACAAAAATACTAATACTAAATTACAACTAAGTTAAGTGATAATAATAAGAAATTGGTTGAATTTGCGGAACATGACGAAAACAGCACACTTGGTTTTAGTTGTAGCGGCGGCACAAGCCTCAACTGATGCTTTTCAATGCTTCCTATATCAATGATCAAAATGGACTGAGTTAGGTTGTCGTAAAATACCAAAAAAATACTTACATCGGGCAAGTGTTGAGTACTTTTGAGCTCCTAATTTCGTGATTATATTGTAAATTTTACTGACAAATTAGTGACAGAATCTTATGTTTGGGATATACGCTAAATCCGCTAAGCTAATTACATCTACTGGAAAATGTTTAAAATATATACTGTATAGCATGGATCTAGACCTCTAGAAGCAAGAGATCCTAGTGATTACAGAAACAGAATTTAAATGTCGAATGGTTCCTGAGTATGGAAAATTCTATGGAAAATTTCATCCTTCACACCGGAGAAGTCAACGTATATTCGCAACAACTATCAAGTAAGGTGTATCGCAGTACAGCATTTGGACAACAAGTTTTGATCGTCGTCGTAACGTGTCGTTAAGTGATTGGCTCTACGCCGGACGGGCGCAGTACATGTTCATACTGACTATTGTTTTATACCTACGGGAAAATTTCAGTTCTTTTTATTAATTACCTGCCATGTGTTATAAATGATAGGTCTTTAACACACAACAACGTATGTGGTAGATTATTATGTAGCCACCTGATAACCACAGCATAGTAAGCAAATACATGTACCTACATAATAATATTTATAATAAATATAATTAATTAATAAATAAATACAATACTTGCAGTTGCCTTACCCTAACCCTTAATGCGTGATGTTATTGAAAATCCTTAAATATACATTATGTTTTTTAATCTTACCTGAATACCCATATAATAAACTTTATTCATTTACCTGTAAAAATAACCAACTTTCATACAAACTGACATCCCCTACACAGTCACTTAACAGTACAATTTCCGAGAAAACTCTTCATTATGTGTGAGCCCAGCACATACATACCTGAAACAAACAGAATAATACAATTAATTATGTACGTGTACTTTTAAAAATTTACCACCTATAGCTATTAATCTATATTCTATAAGATGCATAAAAACGAGCATGCAGCACCTATACACCTGGTAAGAAAAGAAAATGCTATGTAAAACCAGGAATCAAACCTAAGACCAACCAACTATACGGGTATAACAGCAGCCAGTTGTTGCCACAACCTGACCGCCATAACTCATCGCTGGTGGACACCGTAACGACACACTACAACCTACTAACTGGCAACAGCTTGTCCGAGCATGTGTTGTATCATGCTGTCTCACTAATCAACTGATAAGACACGCCGGCGTATTGTAATTACATCATTAGATCGCTCATGAGATCCGGCTCGAAGGACCATCAACAACACATCTTAAACTATAATTTGCTTCTGTAGTTCAACTGATTTGTTTTACGTATTGCATACGTATTATACCACACTGGTACTCGCATAATAACTTAACCGACGGACGAACAGAACAAATAAAAAAAATATGGAATAAAATTAAAATGTAAAATGTAAATGTGTCCTTCTTTTACGTCAAAATAGAGCAAATGACCGATGTGGGCGTCACTCACTAGTGACAAACCTAGGCTATTTTATTCGCGGAAAAACATCTCATTTTCACGAGAAACAAGTTTTAATCAACACTCAATATTACTAAAGATAAGAAGCGAAGCGAGCGTAAACAGAAACATAATTTTAAATACATCTTAGGTCACTTAACAAACTCTTTTGAATTTCTATATTACAGACATTAAAATCTTCTTTACTATTATATTTGATTAATTCATCTTGTTCATGATATCATGGTGCATAATAATACGAACGTTTCATAATATTCGGACCATTACTTGCACCGGTTGTCAACGAATCGTAAAATTGAATATTAGCCCCGTTTGCCGGCGACGAATGAGCCGCGTACTGAAAGACGAATAACGCCAGTGAATGGCGAATGGACGGCCAATTCATTCACGTAGTGATTTTACGTTTCACCAACATCCCATTACATGGCCGAAATGAATATGTACGTTATGGAAACAATCATCAGTCATTAATCGAGACGACGCAAAAAATTATGCCCTTTCATTCGCCTATATACTCGTATTTACTGCATGATTGTATATTCAGCATTTCATGTTGAATTTATTGTGATGTCACATAGCCTACAACTAGCGGACTATCGAGACGCTTCAATCTATTCTCTTCATTTGTCGAATTAAGAGCCGATTTCACCAATGTCGTATAAATCTTATTCCTGGGATAAGTAGTCAATTACTCGCGAGTAAGCCCATTTTACGTTTCACCAACATTTAACCTAGGGATAAAATCTCTATATTAAAGTATACTAGAGTACAATCCTATACCGTCGATTTCGGCCGAGTAAGCTGCTATTCGTTGATAAGTAGTGTCACTGTCTCTGCCACTAGTCACGGTCAACTCAACTGTCAGGTACGTATTATTCGAATAAATAAAAGAATACACAGCGATATTGCGCTCGTATACGTCAAACTGTCTATTTTACTTGGGTGCATTACGCATGCATTCAATTCATTCGTTCAAAGTCGCAGAGTAACTATGCGAGAGTTATCTTACTCTCGCATAGTGATACGTGGTGAAACGAATTTGAAGTTAACTGTGTTGGTGAAATCGGCCTTAAGTAGTTTAGAAGATATGCGGGAACAAATGAACATACATACATACATACATGGGTTGAAATTTTCTTCAACTATAACAACGAAACGATGGTATCATACGCATAGCAATCTAGAACGGTAATAAAATTAAGGTTCTATTGTGCAAGTTTAATCCACAAGGCAGGTAATCGGCCCCCTGAGACATGGGTCCGAATTTTAATACAACCCCCGCCGTCGATACTGCTTATCAATCGACCACTGAGCCCTGTCCGTTGGATATCTGACGCCGTGTTGTTTATGCCGCAAGTGGCAACCCTTGAACGCGAGGTACAATCAGGGTTGCCACATAAATTCAGTTTATGGTGCAAACGAAAGTATGTTCCTACGTGCTCGGGTTCTTTCCGTACATAAAAGCAAGAAAGGCAGTACGTACGAGCATTCGTGCAAAGGTTTTGTTTAATGTTATAAAAATGGAAATAATTTTTGATCTAAAATCACGTTTGTTTATGCATTCAAAGTTTAAAAGACCTCTCCTTTGTGTTTTGTGCGAGCTTCGGTCAGAAAAAGGTCAGAAACGTGGAACAAAATTAAGCAACAAACTTTTAATAGTGATAATATGGACCTTCACCAAAGGCACCACTAATAACAGACCGCGTTAAAATGCTGACCACACTAATTTCAACCCCATCAACCATGAAATATTTTTTGGATTCGGACGCAGTACCCAGAAGCCAGGAATAATAATGCGCCAACATATTGGGGATGTTTTACTAGTGCCAACGGGAATTGTGACCACTTGGGGTATCTCGTTTTCTCGTTTGCATAATGCTCGGATATTTAGATAAAAAAATCGCTTTACTGGCTCTCGGACACTTAAACCGAAACACGTTAAAAATATTCCACTGTTTATGACAGAACAGCAAAGGAGGCAAGTAATGAATCCTACATCTATGACCCAGTATTGTCGGGATTAAAGTGGGCGGCGCAGCTAACCAGGGGTCTGACTTGGGGAGGTTAGCTGTAATGCGAGGATGGATGGGTAAAAATGTATAGTAGCCTACCTAGGCAAACTTTTTGTTTATAACGACCTTTGACTCTACTTTTATAACGAAGGGGCCCGATTGAAAAGTTGTTTTTTGTAAATAAGGAAAGACATCGTGAATAATTTGTCTCAGTTTTAAACATAAACAATGAACCGTAAATAAAATACATAACATTGAGTATTTAAATGTCAATAATGATTTTTTAGTACCTAGATACATAACATTAAATTTGCCCAAAACTAATTTTAACGATACGATTGAATAATGCACAATCACCTAACCACTTCGTGTAACCAACTCCGCACAGTACCAGCGTCTATCACTAATAGTAAAAGTCAGAGTGGCTGCACAATAAATCTAAATCACACCAGAAAAAAATCCCTCACGACATTTCGACGCCGATTGACAGCCCTGCACGGCCCGTAAGAGGTTTCCCTTGTTGTTAGCCGTGCGTTTATATCGAAAATACGTTATTGCCGACACTTTGCGAGCCTTGAATGGGGCGACCAGGGAGACCGGGGCAGCGGGGCAACCGCTCCTCGTCCAGTTTAGAAATAACTCGGCGATATGATTTATATTTCGCGGTCGCAATTATTCGCGTCATTCTGGAAATTGAAAAAGGCGCCCCAGCCGAACATTGGCCTGGAATCGAATTGTAGGTAGGTACCCATAAAGGTCTGCCTGCCGAAGGATCGTATGCCCGTCGACGAGAGCTTTTTATTAGACACAGGGTCTACAACTAAGCACCAATCGGTCAGTTAGTATTGATCTTGCCTGCCGAGAGAAGGGTCCCAGGTACAATTAATAAATGTTCTATCGGGTTGTGGGTATGTCATGTCTCATTTATGTTCTTAGGTGTATGTTACTAACAGGGTGTATTCATTTTTATTTCTCGTTTTTCGCCCTTTATAATGAAGAGATACTACCATAATGGCTTACCAAATACGGGTTGCATTAATCATTTGCGATCGACCGAATTACTGCAACGGAGATATGTTGGTTGACACGGCTAGTGGGTAAAAAATCGAAATGTGTGCTGGGACCTGGGACACATAGTAAAAGTGAAACTTCAACGGACAATTGGCACTCACTGGGGGCATTAGCTTGTAACGTCACAGCTGAAATTCGCGCATAACATCGAAGCGCAAGTTGCATAGTTACATTACCAGGCATCCGCCTCGCTTCGCTTCGCTCCTCAGTGAGGGTCAGTTATTGTAACGGTTGTTACGTTACAAGCGAATGCTATCGATGAGGGAGCGCTTTAAGGAAAATAAGAAATTTTGACACTTAAATTAGCCTCCAATACCTGTATCTATATCCTCTACTTGGAGCAAGTCAAGTCAAATGCAGGTCAAACTGATAACAAAACCACCATCTATGTACGATTATGTGAGAGTACACAAAGAAAGTGCGCTGAGCAATTGTTCTTGCAACTTTGCATCTCAGCAAATTCTTGTAACACTTGTGGAGTCGCCGGGGAGCTGCCAACTTCGCAAAATACTTAACTAAGCCACGGGAACGACTACAAAGTTCCCGGTATTGAAATAAAATATAAAACCGACAACTTTTGAGACGAACAATGCTATTGTGGCGGAATTGAAATTTCACATCAGCCGTGCCGAATGAGGGAGATGGCATTGTGTATGTGAAGTTAGTTTGTGCTCGGTTTTGAAGCGTACGTTTGAAAATTTTATACACGGTTCGATAGGTGTAAGCCAATCAGCTCTACGTTTAAGCCTGAAAGTTGTAGGTATCAATATACACAAAAATACAAGCACCATGTTATTATCAGTAAAAGAAACTGGTTTAAGGTAAATAGCCGACCTTTAGTGGTGGTGAAAAAGGCTTTAGACATCCTCTAATCCCTGCCAATCTCTCGTACTCGGAGGTACACACTCTTGAATAACGGTCAAGGGTTTGCTGTCACTGCTGTTGGTACGTATGTATCGTGGTGGAGTTTTATACCACGCTGGCGATACTCCTTAAACCGACCGGAAAATATTTTTACGTGTTTCGGTCGCAATGTTGTAGAGCTATTTAATTAATGCTGGTTTTCCCGCTTATTACTGTAATTTAAGTGCTAATAGCCAGCGGCTCGCGTGGAGCCTAAAAGTGGTCGACCGAGTTAAACAACAGCAGGCTCGGTCTGTAGGTGGATGGGTGACCGCTAGTGGCAAAAAATTATTGAGCGTGTCCTCACTTCAGAGGGCAGGTAAAGCAGGGAGTCACGGTTGTTGTCGTTAAATAGCAGTCGTTAAGCCCTATATGCAGCTCATATTTCAATGCTTTCCTATTACTTGAATTGGACTCCAGTAGATGACATAAAAGGCACTTTGTTCCAAAAAATCCATCCAGTATCTTTACATAAAATTCGATTAGGAATTTAATGTTGATACAAGCAGAAGTCAAATACATTACTCTTATTTAAGTTGAAAGATGTTTATAATTGATTGTAAAACTGGTAATCTATCGGACTATCAATTAATTCATCATTCATTACTTTACCTAGTCTACCTAAGTTAAAAATCTACTAACCAAATTATTGATGTATTATCTTCATCTCATATAAATAATGAAGCATCTGAAATGGGATAGGGTTTTGGTAATGATAATGTAAGAAAAATGTTTTCTGTTCCTTGTAAAAATTTAATGCCTCGACTCTGAAGACCACAATGATTATCCTGCCAAAGCCTGCCTATTTAAATGGTCCCAGACTCCCAGGTTGGATTCCCAGCGAGGCGGAAATTTGAATGAATAGTTTCTCTATCACGGTCTTTGATACAATAATATGGATAAATAAAGCTTTCCAAAACTTTACTATTAAGTTGAACAAAACAATTTATTATTCAATTTATTGTCTTCCCACAAAAACTATCCCGATTTGAATTGATACTGGAACTTCACAAAATTAATCAGGGAAGCGAAGTTGAGAAAATTCAGGAGTATAACTAACTAGTAACAACGCAAATATCATGAAGTAGGTACCTACCTGCCTCTACATATTTTATAAGGTTTTAATTCTATCCCTGGGGGCTTTCCTAAGACAGTCTAAAGTATTTAGCAACTTGCGAGGGTCAGTCTTCGGGGAGTCCATCGCTTCTGGCAAAGTCAACGCTCAAGGTAAATACCCACGCCCGAGATATAATTTATATTAAATTTAAGGACTTCATAAATTCAATAAGGACTCAAATCAAATATTAACAGACAACCAGCAGGGTTGGTCAGCTTTAACGTATTTTTTTATGTAAATAGCCAGCAAACGAGCAGACGAGCCACCTGACGGTGTGGTCATTCTCGCCAATGAATACGAGTAATACCAAATGCATCAACCAATGCTTTGCTCGCCATGAAAGAAGGAAGAACATAGAAATAAACTACTTGCTATCAAGGTCCTATTTGAAACACAACAAGTCAGTCAGTCATTTGACTGCACCAGGCCTAGTGTTAAGGTTCTAGAAGGATGATAAAAATAACCGTGTTTCTAAATTCAATAACATTGGTATTTTAATAAAATTGAGCTTTCCGCACATCTTCTCCATGTAAACTTTAACTACACCAAACCTCACACTTTATACACGCAATATGCTTAAAAACAAACTTACCTTTACGTATCGATATATATTTAAACAATAATAAGCACTTACGTATAATAACTAACCACTGAACTCCTCAGTGTCAAACAGTGGGGGGGGGGGGGGGAGGCACGAAGCGCTCACCCGCACTCCGCCAAGTCGTTCTCAACAACAAACAATGGTAAAAGTTTAAACACACGCGCGCGACTGACAGATAAAGCCTCTTACTGTTATTGAAAACTTTAGAAATATCCCAGTTGAAAGTTTTCATTGCGGGTATAAAATAAAAAATCTAAAAACGAGACAGACGGCAACATTGGGGCGCCTGTACATTGGGGCTGAGCTTGACTTTTTTTAGTTAATACCTCGTCGACAATGTTTCGCGCTTTCTCCTTTTCTTGTTTTCTGTTGTAGTTTGGTTAAAATGAAAAAAAAACGCGTCATCTAGCTTATATAAAAAGAAACTACGAGTAGACCGTTACTTGTAAAATTGCAGCCTGCAACTATCCCACTGATGGGGTTGGGAGCCCGATAATAAGGAGAAAGCCAAAAAGACAACTACATATCACAGACTGAAAATATCCACCAAACTATCGACCAGGTTCGGCAAATACAGTAGAGTTTTTAGAGTTACTTTGCATATTCCTTCACGGAACAACATACTCGTAGTTCTATATTTTTACCTTACATGCAAAATTTGTACCAAGCAATAAACCCAAGTTCGCAACCGTTACGCCATACTATAAATGTTACGATGTGTCATTAGGTATAGATGTACGTAATATTGTTAAGTACTCGTATGTTAGGTACATAAAACCATTAACTGTCTAAGAAGCTGTAAAGTGAATAACGTGTCTTTTTCAACAAAATGCCTTAGTACGTTCACGAAATGAATTCCTTTCACCCCTTCCATTCCTCGGAGTACTTCGGTCGCTAATATTACAGTGCGCCCGAGTCACGAGCTGAAGCGGCGGTTTGTATGGTAACTTTATATCGATATAAACAATTGTGACACCACGGTGTTACAATATCAAAAGCTTCGAGTGCAAGTTCGCAAATCTATTTTTTGGTTATCATGTTTCCGGAAACAAGCGATAGTAGGCAAACACAACAAACAAACGATAGTAGGTAGCAATACGAGTAGTAGCAATACCAATACGCTGAGCGAGAAAACTGCCCTCTCGGGGATCGCATGTCTTATCTTTGGTTTTAGGGTTCCTTACCTTTCCTACCTACCGTTCCTTGTAATGGATGAAATAATTCAGTCAATATCGCTCGGTGGTGCAAAACCCTCTACGTGTACGAGTCCGACTCGCAATTGACCGATTTTATTTAGATATTTACCTAGAAAAATAATGAGCATCAGGATCCACGAGCCAAGAGTTTCCACTATATAATTATTAATTTGTTACGTAGGTTTGAAATTGAACTAAAAACACGCTTTTATAATGCTAAGTAAATTATAAATGAAAAGCAACAAATTCAATTACTGTGCTGTTAGCATTTGAGGAGTTCCCTTGTTTGGAGCCAACGCCGAGCGTGGTATTCGGACAAACTTGTCATAAAATTGCACTGTCAACTAAAGCAACATGCAAAATTCGTCCGTCGAGTAAGAGGAAGTAGATCTAATTCAGCTTGCACGATTTCACCAAAACATACAAACATTGCAAGTCAAATAAAAGCTTGTAAAAATGCGATGTATCCAAAATCGATACCCGCTGAAATCTCGTGGCTCACATCGCGGTATATTAGCGCCGTGGCTATCAGTATTCCTGTCCCACGCGTCGCTGGCTGGGCGCTGGTGGGTGCTGGTGGGTGCTAGTGGGTGCTAGTGTGTCGGCCGGCTCACTCCACCACCGCCACTACTGCCTGATGGCCCGCTTACATTAAGTCGATGAACGAGTACGCCATCCGTATTACGTTCAACCGGATTCTGTAATCGCATACGTTCGTTTACATCGGGGTTGTGACGACTGCGTTAGCAGAATATCGTTTAAGAGAGTTTGAAAAGCTTAGATGTTAGTTCAGTGAGTTTTCACCGATTTGTGACAACTTATGTTCTAACACCGTCTGCTAACCGAACTAATAGTTAGTCGGTGCCTCTGGGTTCTGTGTCGGTCACAGTTGTCATGGGCGGTAGTGGAATATTGGTGCTGCACGTTTGATGGATATCTTAATTCCATAAAGTAAACCTTCCGCTGTATTCTGATCTCTGACTGGCTCAGGCTGTTGACCGCAACATATGTAGAAGCCACCGCCATCGACTCACGCTGCGAAGATTAAAGAGACGGAAACGTACTATGCGCGTCTTCTTCATGTGCCTTAATAGCACGAAATAAAATATTACGTCGTAAGCCATTATAAAACTAACTTGCTCTTGCCTGTCCGCGGTAGCATGCGAACGATCCCGTTACGCCCCATTACAATTACGAGAGAATGCTGGGTTTTAGGTGGTATTCCGGTGACTATTACGTCCTACGTACCTGCCGAAGGGTGGGTATCCGTGTAAATGCATTTCCCAGCAATAAAAAAAAGCTGGGTCTTGGAGTTTTCTGACAGTGTCGGGAGTAAAAGTCAAACACGTAAAGTCAACAACGCAACACAAACGATCACCAATACCAATAACCAAAGAACCAAAGCAAACCAAATATTTATATGGAGGTAATTAGACCTGAATAATACAACGTTGACGTTATTCACGTATTATGACGTATTAAACGAAAAGGTACGATCTAACCCTGACTTTGCTACGACTTTTCAGAGTATCTGTTCTGTATAACTAATGCATGACAAATTCAAATTCTGCGTGACAAATAAGTAAGCAATGTATAGAGAAAAATCAAACCCAGGAGCCATCGCCCAGCAGACAAGGTAACCAACTAAACTACAACACCGCCAATAACACAACATGCAATAAATACGGCGCCACGAATATGTCATTACAAACGGCATATTACTGCGAAATGGAAGCGGCGGGCGACATATCTCTACATCATAATAACAGAGCGTGCACTGTTATAATATTATGTGGCATAAATTATGCCCTCATAAGATAGCTGTTGGCCTTAATCCATTAGGGGTTCACTGCAGGTCACGGGCCTCTAGTCGTAATTGAGGAAACCTGGAAACTGTGGGCAAGGTCCTAGTGGACATTCTCAAAATATATAAATAATTCCTCAGTAAGTTCCCTAGTAACTGTTTAAAAGACAAATTTTAGTTTTGGTTGTTATCATTTTACCTACTAAGTTATCTAGATATTATGGATACATACTAGAATTTGGGAATGCCCTTTTAAATAGCGTAACTGCTATCTAAAGATATCACCAGGGAGCGACGACGACCGAATCAAATCAATAATTTTACTAGAGGCTTACTAAATTTATTGTCATCGTACATTTAGTGATAGCCAAGTGGTCGAATCTTGCACTTTCCGCACTTGGCCAACGTGGTGGAGTATGGCCAGTAGCCCTCACATTGTGAGAGATCCGAGCCCAGCAGTGGGACAGTTATGGGTTGCAATGATGAATGTCGTTGTATTACTTAGTTAACATCAGCATCGCGGTCGCTAAGCTAATTTACATTGTATTGCGGTTGCTAATTCCAACTCCATAGTTGTAATACCTCACGAATAATGTTTGTAAACTTTCAAACGTTTGTTTCCCGAAGCGAAGCGAACGTACCCACCGTTAGTTAGTTAAACCGAATAAAAGTCACGAAACATCAACATAGTACAGCATCAGAAACTATAAATTAGTTAAAGCATAAACGCTAATTTGTTAAACATTCAGCAAACCTTAAAAGGAAATCAGTTGAAAAAAAAATAAACAAAGCATCCATTTTCGAATACCGAACACATTTCGATGTTCGAAAATCAAACACGCTCACAAATAGGAAGGCCATCGGCTCACTCATGTTCCAAATTCAAAATGGCCGATACGTATGCTCGAATGTCGGGGCCGGATTCGCGCGACCCGTAATTTCAAAGACCGGTATACCCGCAAATTCAGTTAGGACCCTTTCTGATGTCCCGCCGCGGTTTGAGTGGCCGACTATTCAATGTACACTGGCTTTGGGAAATGGAGATTTCTCCTTCTTTACACAGGCGACTTTATCAAAGGATACTTAGTGGGGAATTGGGAACTAGAACACCAATAAAATAGGTGTTGGTAGGTAGGAAATAGGAATAAATGAATTTCGTTAAAAACGTACAACTTTTCACGGTTCTGTAAGAAAGAAACCCTTTTAAAATAATTCGTGAGGTCGTCTATACTGCTTTCGGATTTATTGAGCGGAAACAGGTGATATTAATAGGCTATTACTAGTTAGGTAACGTAATGACTGCTAATGGTTACTTGGTAATCTAATAATGGTCTTATAGTAATGGTTAAATCGTCAGAGTATGGTGATTTTAAAAGGTTTAACTTTGAGGCTTAATTACACTATAAATTGTATAATTTCTACAGGAAAAATTAATTATTTTATGTGCCCATGAAACATATTAAATTACTGAACCTTATTCTTCTCACGAGTAAGACTAATAGTAGTTCATCTAGTTTTATTTACCTTTTAAGTTACGTAGGTGGCAAATATCACAATATTCTGATCAATCTCTCACTGAAGTACCTCATTCTTAACCACGTTCCAAATTCAAAATAACCCATTCGAGGCCGTGACTTGTAGTACGAAAGCAGAAGTATCTGCAAATACCGTTAGAACTTTATGATATACTCTTTCAGAATACCGGTGCGGTCGTCTAATGTAGTGCAGCGCATGGCATGTCCAGTCCTAAAAATCAATATATTTTGTTAGCGATAACAATATTCTAAAAGATCAAAACGGCGTAATAACGGTTATTCGATTTAGTTATTAAATTTTAACTCATCTAACTATGTCTAAATTTCCCTATAGACAACAACTGCAACGAGTAGATTTAAAACATAAAAACGCACTGAATCTAAATTGGCATGCGGGCCGCATTATATTCAAAGGGTGAATTGATAACCTTCTTCATAATCAATTATTCGCTTAGTTATGAACTTAGACTGAAGTGTTAGCTCTACATAATAGAGATTTGTGTAAAAAATCCGACGAGTTTTAACTTATTTACAATTGTACGGATAGTTGATCGCATAAGTACGCGCTTAAATGAGTAGGCGCCCTATATTGTTAAATTGGTAAAAAACTTCTAGAAATGCAATAATTATAAAAAGCAGGTTCCATTCAAGCGAGACAGTCTCGTAGCACAGGATGTAGAGGGCGTTCATGTTCTTAATGCGTAACAGTTACACCGTCGAGTAACAAAGTATAAAAGACATGATTTTGTATTATAACGTGAACCTAAACATACTTTTCTAACTTATTAACAGGTGCACTCTACCGAACAATAGACGAGACTAACTGGTAAACTCTTCAGAGCTCGCTGGATTCTGTACAATTGGGTTTAATTCCGAAGGTACTCCACGCTCGATGGTGTAGGTCGGCTGACTGAGGCTGACGGCTGATGCCCGACCGGCTAGCTTACTATCCTCTTGTTTGAATCAGCCGCCAAACGACTTTTTGTGTTACAGAGCAGTATATTTGTGTTCCAGAGTCAGTATTTTTGTGTTCCAGAGCCAGTCATTTTGTGTTCCAGAGCCAGCCTTTTTGTGTTCCAAAGTCAGTATTTTTATGTGTTCCAGAGCCAGTATTTTTGTGTTCCAGAGCCAGTCTTTTTGTGTTCCAGAGTCAGTATATTTGTGTTCCAGAGTCAGTATTTTTGTGTTCCAGAGCCAGTCATTTTGTGTTCCAGAGCCAGTCTTTTTGTGTTCCAGAGCCAGTCCTTTTGTGTTCCAGAGCCAGTCTTTTTGTGTTCCAGAGCCAGTCATTTTGTGTTCCAGAGCCAGCCTTTTTGTGTTCCAGAGTCAGTATTTTTGTGTTCCAGAGCCAGTCTTTTTGTGTTCCAGAGCCAGTCTTTTTGTGTTCCAGAGCCAGTCATTTTGTGTTCCATAGCAAGTCTTTTTGGCTTCAGAGCCAGTATTTTCTTTCTTTCCCCTTCTGTCTTTCTTGGTCGACAACGCATCAGTGATGCCTTTGGTGTTACTGTTACCATGGAGACGGTGACCACTTACCATCAACATGGCTAGTTTGCTCGTTTGTCGACTATTAACATAAAAAGTGGCATCATTCTAAACTGCAGTTTACTCCAGTAAATTAATGATCCCAGTTTTTTTTATACGATGCTAAGTTAATCCTTGACAACAATCCGACCTGATGTTAAGTGGCTATGATGTCCAAAGATGGTAAGCGTATTAAATTAGTAAATACCTATTCACTCTACTCTTAAAGACTCCCACATCAAAAGCAGAGGGGAATGCCGATGCGGGCAAGCTATTCCAATCCTTTGAGGTGATTCCAACTATACGACCATTTTCGAGGTATACGTCCACTACAACGGTAATAACGAAAACCAAACATTAAGCTGAACAAATAACGCGTCGTGTATGTGAAATATTCAACAAATTACTGAAAAATTAATGTACCGGGCATACTTTAGGCTGTCCCGCGGTACACAAGGCGCGTGTAATTAAGAGCTCTCACGGCTACACACTTCCTGTAGTCGAGGTTGGTGAATGTTACTCAACTGCACACTACACTAGTGAGGACACGTGGCTTTATACGCCGAGTTACTTATTACATGACGGTTAAAAATATTCTTTACTCGTCAGATATAATATTTAATTCTGTTATTTAGAACTTAAAAAAAAGCAAATAAATATTCGTTCTCGGGTCGTGGGCGATTGTTGTGTCATGTATGTCTCCATGCTTCCCGCGATACAAGGAATTACTGTACGGGGTATGGGAGTGTCAGTCAGCGTTTATTAAATAAGTCATTTTTTTATTAATACCAAATAAAAAAGATTTTGAAATATTGGGTCTGATGAGCATTGAGGACATTTCCCTTGTGGAGCCATTCCTAGACATGTTTAGATACGTCACTATCACGTTATGACGGAGTTTTTCAATGGGCCTATTATAATTGAATGAGTATATAAAATTTCACGTCTGTCATATTAACCTCACTCGACGACCCGTACGGCGCAATGGCGCCGGATCGCCGTTGCAAGAGTCCTGGGTTCGAAAACTACCTACTTGTATAATCGACTTGTTTGTGTAATCATTTCGCAGGAATGTAGTGCATGAGCTGAAGAGTTAAGACAGTTAAAAGTTTGTGTTAAAGCCAGTTAAAAGTACATGCGCGTAGGACAAACCGCGGGCAACAGCTACTTCATAATATTCGTAGGCTATCCTACATCATTGCAATAACGCTCAAACATAAGCACACGGGTAACAAACGAAACATTAATCACGTCAAGTTAGCCGCAATTCCGTCCGTTCATCCAGCCATCGTCATCGAGCCACGAGCGCGGTTAACAAGTGTCCTCGCATGCGTAGCGAGCTAGTGAGCTACCCAGCTACTCAGCTCAACAGCCGGTTTGAATCCACTCCGTGTAGTGCCCTACACGTGGATGCAAGTTTTTGTAAGATCCGTTGAGTGTGTATGTTTTCAGGAGATCTTGCTACTTAACGAGTGGATTACGAGCTCCGAGTGGGACGTTAAGAGTAATCTCTTGAGGTATTATGAATGTTGAGTTTGCGAATGGCAAAACGATTTTCTTTTATATGTTGGAGTATATACGAGGCTATGTTGCAAGCACGTCACAAATTTTCGTATCTGTCAACTTATATATAATTACGTACCTATGTACGTCAGTATCGTACTTATCGAAATAAATACTTTGAATCGACTCTTTGTTTCAACTTTTCCCTAAAACAATTATTATTATGTAAATAGCCAGCAAACGAAAGATTTATTAACATAACTTATAACAATAAAAACATTTTAAAATTAGAAACACATACAGCAATACGATTCAAATGTTTTCAGGTCGACCCTTTTCCCAGCGACACTGCCCTATCCGGGGATGAAGGTATCGGAATCAGTTACAGGACGCGTCAAATAGTTCAGATTAATTATTGCCCAGGGGAAACTATGTCGAGCCTTTCACATCAAAAAGACCAGTTCTATTTTACCCTTGGGCTAGTCGTGCGACATAGCGTTCAGTGTAAAATATATCTGGTTTATCAATGTCTCTCGGTAACTCTCCTAGTGCACTCTTGTTTCTATGAAGTATAGTTGTAGTGGATACTTTTATGGAAGCCATGGAAATATTTTTGGATTTAAGATGATAGGAGCATGTAGCATCACCCTGCCGCTGCCGCCCATGACAACTGTGAGCAACCCAGAACAAGACTCATCGTGTGACCTTTTCTTTTTTTATACCATAATGCTGTTTTGTCAATTAAAGTCCGTTCAGTAGAAGTTGAAAAACTAAATAAAAACGTTTTAAAGATACGTTCCTTGTAGTGCAAATAAATTTGAAATTTCAACTGGCCATGCCATACGCGACACAGAAAATCCTATTGCGGGGTATGAGTTAGCGTTAAAAAATAAAAATCCAAAATCGGATTTCAAACCACTTCAACATTTTCGAAAGCTATCAATTTTAAAACAAAAACTACAGTCATATTAAAAGCCTATTCATTCCTCTTTACAACCTTCTTTAACCCAAAAACGTTTGAAATTTCATCTAATTTCAAATCTAGGGCGGTAATAAAGAACAAAGGTATTCGAATCAGTTTCACATCGGAATAGTTTTAATCATTCCGCGGGCGGTCCGAGCGCCACCTAACGGAAACTATTCGCAACTCGCGTCGCCGGATCGGATTAGTTGACAGTTTGCCTTAAAGGGTCACGCTGGGTCCTCGGAGGGCCTTCCAATGACCGCGGTCATATGTAAATTTGCCGTGCGTGTTCTTTTAGTTAAAGCAATTAATACATTATTTAACGAGATCACACGTAGTACCTACTTACATACATATTTTTATTAAATGTAACTACTTAAATTTGACTTTTTTAATCCAATAGGTAGGTATATTAATACAGTTGATAATACAGTTATGCACATAAATTCAGATTTTATAACTGTTTCGTAAAGATAATTTAATACTGAAAAGGAGTAACGAAGAAAGTATTTTTTATGTAAATAGCAAAATTGTTTTTTATGGAATTAAAGTACGTGTAACGTGCGTGTAGGTGTTAAGTAAATTGCCACCGCTGTTAACTGTGACCGACCTAGACCAAAACTCAAATGGGGACTAGGTTATAATTAGTCCGGTAAGGAGACGGTGTTAGAACATAAGTTGGTTAGTTCGTTAGTATGAGTACTGGGACTGTTAGTGATAGTTCTGTTAGTTGTTGTTATAGTAATAGTCCGATGAGGAAGTAAGTAAGAGTTTCGATCACAGATGTGTTGCTATCCCTGAGGACTGTGATGGTCGCCTCTAAAAAAGTGAATGGTCACCGTCGCCCACGGACATCAGCAACACCAAAGCACTGATGTTGGCCAAGAAAAAAAAGAGAAGCAGAGTAAGAAAAACTGGCTCTCAAGTAACTCATCAGCAGGTCCTTTCAAACAAATATCAATTGCACAGCAAATCTCTATCAAATCGCTCCACGCTTCGCTAGCTTACTCGTACACCTGTCCAAATGGTCGAAGGTTCCGAGTAAACTGAAAAAAGAAAAGGCAACCATTTGATCGTGTACATCACTCGTACACCACAAATGATCAACAAACACGGCGCTGTCTAACGACCGCCACTCCTCGCCGCTGAGCAAACTGACGGCCGGCGGCGGTGACGGTGACGTCAGCAGGTAGTCTCCAGCGGAAAACCTCTTGGCGTTTCACGACCTAAATACAAATCTGGCATACGTTTTGACCCGCGACGCAAAAAATCAGGCATATGTATTAACCTCCGACGCAAAAAGAGTGGTATAAGTTGGATTGACGTCGCATCGTTGTGTCGAGAAGTCGAGAGGCATCGTAATTCGTAAACGAATGGGCCGATTATGAGGCGGTTTATTTTTGTTAGAAAGCTGATCGAGATCGAGAAATATCGAGATGGTTCTCAGCTATAATTTATAAAGATCTATTCAGGCGTTTCATGACCATCAGCATATTAAAGGTTTTTAAAATTTTTGTTTTATTAGGTAGTTAAATAGTAGGAAAGGAAATTTAACTTGCCCTGTTTTTTGGATCTTGCTATCGTCACACTAAAGGAGACATAAGTAATTCATAGGGTACCGATCTTCAATATGTGGTAGGTGGTAATAAGTCTGACGGCCACTTGCTTATCACCGGCACCCATAGACGATACAAGTACAATACATCATCAGTACAATACAAAAAAAACCTTACACCCAGTTGTGAGGTAGCACACATTGAAAAAACACAGTCGAATTGAGAACCTCCTCCTTTTTTTGAAGTCGGTAACAAAACTAAAAGCCCCGGCCACTTGCCACCTCAATCAGGAGGAAACGTCAAAACATGAGTGGAAAAATTGAAGCTTCGACACCGACGATAGCAGAGTCAACACCCTTCGTTATGTTTGCACGCAGTGATTAAGGTTTGTACACAACGTGGCGAGTGTACAAATAATTGTAGGTTAATGATTTCCAGAGTTACACACGGCGAATTCTCTATCCTAAAAATATAACACGGAATACTTATCCAATATTTTCGGTTTATTCACGTGCTGTGTTAGTACAGAAACGGAACGTAAACAGGATATACATAGGAGATATATACTATGATTAAACATAATTGTATTTATGGAAGATTATTAAATTAATACTAAATTCGCCGTCATCAAATTTTCACAAAAAAATTAAAGATGTAAAACGAAGAAAGGCGAAAAGAGACAAAAACGATAATTAAACGTGATTAAGTTTTAGAGTTGAAATTTAAGATACGCAGGTATGTAACTTATGATAATGCTACAGGTTTTCACAAGCTACCTGACTGTAAATAGTGATGGTCGCCCATGGGCATACATAACTAAATAAATAATGCCTAAGGCATTCCCGATCCGTTGTAGGTCAATGAAGAAGAGAGACGAAAGAAAGTACCCTACAGGCTCTCAGGCCCCCAGCCGGGTCACAACGCGACGTTATGCGGCTAACTCAAGCCAGAGGATGAGCCAGGCAGGCTTTGAGGAATTAACAGATATCACGGAATTAGCAAAATACGCTCATTTCTAAGTTATCTCAGCAGAAAACGACATCATACTCGTATCATTATTACACCTTTCGTCTATCCACCCCCGTCTCCATCAATTGATCCAATCGGTGGGTGGTACCCGACCACCGCCCACCATTCGACACGGCTTCGCATTCATGTCGTAGCGCAATACCGCGTCGAACACGCGGTAGGTACCACCGACGGCGCGGAGGCCCGTAACCGGCACTTAATGCAGTTGATTTGGCTGTCCTTTGAAGGCTTCCACTAGCTTCCACTAAGCTTATTAACTGCAAAGCGCCAACTTGCAGGAGATGGAGGGAAAATGTAATGTTGCATATAATTTAAATCATAAAATCTTCGATACGGGTTGGGGGCGGTAATTTAATTATTACTCTTTAATTGGTTTTATAACGTTATCACAGTATTGGATATTAACAAATATCACAATTTAATAGTAATTTAAATTCATCAGTTCCTTAAAAAGTTATTCCGTTCGTTAATTACTATAATTATAAACATAATTATGCAATCTCCTAACAATTGAATCTCAATATCAATCATCACATAACAATTTTTCATCATCTACATTTAATGTTGACTGTTAATTCCGATCCACCTTACATAGACTCCGGCGAACCATCCAAACCGCTAGGGGACTACAAATTCGCATTGGCTCCATAAACACGGCGCATTATTAATACAGTGACGTCACCGCCGACGCCGACGCCCCAAGCACCGCTCCGAGCCGCCATCGCGATTAGGGTCATCCACTCTGTGCACTCCTAACGTGATCAGACAGCTCGCGGCCTGGTGGGAAACGCTTTCATTTCAATGAAGACGTACAAGTTATCCGTGAAGCAACAAGATTGCCCCGTTCAGAACGGACCTAGGAGTAGGGAGTAGGAGGAGCCTAGTCTATTTACAGAACGTATACTTAAATTATATAAGGAGGTAATAGGCGATTCTAGGAGGGTGTATAAAATTAAATTAACGAATAAAGATAATTTAAATCCTTCTGCAGGGCTCTTCCTCCCTATGGTTCTGCCTCCCTATGGTTGGTATGGATAACACAAACTACAACACTACAAACACCCATGATCCGAGAGCAAAAATTTATCTGTCACATAAATGTCTGCTCCGATCGGGAATCTACCCTGGGACCCCTCATTTCGCAGGTAGGGTTTGCGGACCTACGGGGTCGTCAAGAAAAATATGTGTGAATAAATGCGGAGACATCTGATCAAATATACAAATCGGACATCCGACAATTTTAGTGCCACGCATTACAGGGCGTCGACATCATTCGACAAGATTTATCATTAGTCGCATGGTTTAGAAACTTCTGGCATTCCACTACGCTTCCCTTCTACGCTTCATCTTGAAAGCTTTCTTCATTTCCCCCTACGTACGTGTAAACTACGGAACAAATTTCCTACATCGGTATTCTCACAGTGCTATAACTATATATATATATAGTGGGCCATTGGACCATTCAAGAAGCGGGTCCATCGCTTCTTGGCCGGCAACGCGTTGGTGACAGCCATGACGTTGCTAATGCCCACATGCGACATTGATCACTTACCATCAGGTGACCCGTCTGCTTGTTTGTCTGCTTAGGGAATTAAAAACAGCAAATTCCGCTTCAAGATCATCGCTTTCATCTTACACCGTCGGAACAGAACGCATCCATTGTTATTTAATTACGCTAAACCAATACAAGCGTACAACAGCTATACAATTAATAATTAACTGTGGGTATTGATACAACGCCGGTACTACTGTTAACTACACGAAGATAACTGGTAGTTAGAGCACTCGAGCAAACTACTACCGAGATATAACCGTCTTATTCATTTAAAGTGCCAATTACCACAGTCGTGTGTGCCCAAGATAATGGTTAATATACTGAGCCATTTCTTGCGGCCAAATTATACCGAGTACACATCCGAAAGTAGAAAAGTGTGCGGTATATCCTCACTACATATTAGGAACTTCCTGTATTTCTGTTATGTATGTTGATAGAAAAACCGACACCGTCCACAAACATAACACAATTATATTATAATCGGTATATATATAAAAATGAATTGCTGTGCGTTAGTCACGCTAAAACTCAAAAACGGCTGGACCGATTTAAAATATTTTTTTTGTTTTGTTCGCTATAGTTCAGGGATGGATTAGAAAAAAAATGAATTGCTGTGCGTTAGTCACGCTAAAACTCAAAAACGGTGATAGTACTTAATAGTTTTTGCTATTATCGCCCATGTGAAATTCAAAAATCGACAAAATACTGTTTCAAATTATCAAAAAGAAAACTTATTATTGGGTATACGGGGAAAGTATCAAATCTGATATGATGAACCTCCAAATAAACTTTCACCCCCCTTTTCACCTACTTACGAGATGATTTTCACGGTTACAAAGAACTGTAACAAAATTTTATAAAGGATCTTCATAATGGCCAAAAGAAGCTAAAAAATATTTTAAGAATTTTGTCTGTCTGTATGTTTATCCGCGTATTACGCAAAATCTGCTGAATGAAATTTGATTCGGTTTTCGCAGTTGTATTGCTGAAGGCCTATATACATAATTATATGTTAGGACATTATATTATTTATATCTTAGGTTCCAAGCGACGTATTAAGATGAAACATGCACCAATTTTTATGTTAATGGCCAGTATATTGGGTGGTCCAAAAGGTGACATTTGAGAATATTACGGAGAGGTGTGCAGGTTTGTGTGCAGGACAATTCAATTCTAATACGCATGACAGGAGTTCGAACATGGCCCAGGTTCGGGAGTCCAACGTTCAACCATTCGGCTATTACTGCTTTTCCAATATACATACACGTACCTTCTACAATACGACACGATCCTTTAACTGGTGCGTGCGTGTTGCCAGTCCACAGAGGTACAAAAACGGCGGCGACATCGAACAAGGGTTACATAAGACCGAGACAGTTGTACGGCTCGCTGAATTACAAGTGGTTTAGGGTTAAGGCCGCATAGTAGCGATGCGGTCGACGCGTTTTCATTGCACCTTTAAGTTTAAGATGCTCCTCGGGAAAAATGAACGATATCTTAATTATACGAGTATCACATACTGAACTCATAACTATCTTAAGGATGGGGAACGGTCTACTATGCGAATGATAAACTGTCATGTTGCAGAGATACGAAGAGAAAGAGATATGACGAAAACTTTATTAAAAGCCGGAGGGAAGTTATCAATTCACACAAGATGTTAAAATAAAATGTCCGTGAGTGATTTATAGGAAAGTAATGTGATTAAACCCCAGAACTGTTTGATTCAACCCCTGAAGGGAATAAGGAATTAGGGTGTGACTTCAAGACCCCAGTTAAGTATTAGTGACATGCAATAGTTTTATTAGATACATTTAGGGGGTCTGATCAGTCCCTAGCCCAAATTGTGACTCTATTAAATTGACAAAACAAGACAACTCCACACTATAATCGCAGAATACTAATTAATCGCTAGAATTCACCCTGTCACACATATTGCTACAGGAGACAGAACGCCATATCTGTAAATGTCGTGTCGTCCAATACAATGGAAACAGTGCAGCACGCGCGTGTCCCCTATCGATCCCGCCCCGGAGAAAACAAATTAACGACTCGAGACTCCGTGTACCAAGCGCGTCGTGCGATACACGGCTTTTCCGAAACGAACGCAGAGCAGTTTTTGACCTTAGGTTATTGCGATTGACTGAATGATTGGATTAGAATTGGCTGCTCATATGTACATGTTAATTTTGCAAATTGAAAGTGCAAAGGAGAAAGAAAATTGCTGACATACCTACGTTTGAATGATATAACTGAGTTTCTGAAATATCAGAGCCTGTGGACGCTGTGGTGAATTAGCACCGCGCCACATTCCGAGTGCGACCCGTTTCCATCATGTTGGTATCACCGCAACTGTAACATCGAATGAAGTATTTTTGTTTACAGGCATGAGCCTTATCTCAAGTCACAACGTTGTTTGAGAATCTTGATGAAATAAATTCATCATGATGCTCCAAAAACATGATGAAATAATTTCAGCTTCTTTCGTTCAGTACTCTCGACTGTACGTTTCAGTCACTCAGTAACGCAAGAGTTTTATATTATATTGATGAAACATTAATTATCATTAGAGCTCACTCACCACCAGCGCTAAGCAAAACATCCTCAACGAGCCAATACACTCAGCGGGCCCCGAAAACAATCGTAGGAAACAATGAACGCCATATTTTAACGAACGTATTCAAAGCCGACGTCGGGTAATAACATTTACGGGGTGTAAAGGAAAATCACGGGTGTGTACGCAACGGGAATATTAATAAGCGAGGCGCTAATCAGCCGCTCGTGTGTGCGCGGCTTTATGGCCGCACCGCATTCTCCTCCGCGATTATTCATTTACCTCACTGATCGAAATCACTGGTGACACCGCGGTGAGATGATCATGATATAGGGATTACTTGCACTAAGTAGATTAAACGTAATCAACCGTACGTACATACAAGTACATACTAATCCCTACTAATATTATAAATGCGAAAGTAACTCTGTCTGTCTGTCTGTCTGTCTGTCTGTGTCGCTTTCCCGCTTAAACCTCTCAACCGATTTTGATGAAATTTGACACAGACAATCTTTAGACCCTGAGAAAGGACATAGGCTACCTTTTATTGCGACAAAAAGGGATGAAGAGGTTGAAATAGAGGTTGAAAGTTTGTATGGGATTTCTTCGGGTTTTAAGCACAGCGCCATCTAGGGGTGAACCTTCCTAACTTAAAGAATAAGAACGCCTAGCGCCATCTCTTAAAGAACCATGAAACTTTATATTTAAGCACTTGATAATAAGTTTCCCGAAGCGAAGCGAGGGCGGGTCGCTAGTTATAAATAAACCACACAATCATCATCATACCAGGATTTCCTGTGTCATGGGTGTAATGGACAACACAGAAGACAAGAACACACAACCAGACCAAGAACGGACATTTGATATCATCATTTAAATTTCCGCCTCGCTGGAAAACGACTCCAGGACCCTTCGAACGCCTGTCCGGCATGGGAACCATTCCGCCACACGAATCATCTAATTTATTTTTAACAGCCGACAGACAAACCACCTGACGGTATGTGGTCACCGTCACCCAAAGACATAACAGAAACACAAGAAAGAAGAGAGAAGAAGGAATTAATCATAAAAGGGATCGAAGTCCAACAATCCTGAGCGAGGAATCAATTATGATTTCAATTTACGAAATACTATAACAGACTACAGAACGGACTACAGATCTATGCCTAAACCCACATAAATATTCGATATGACATTGAAGCTCGACTTACCTAATTGAAATCAAAACGTTGATAAACAATACTGACATTTACATCAAACTGCGCTCCAACCCCGCTATGATTGACGTTTTAAGTCGAATTTTAAAAGGAAAGGATAGAAGTCGAATATTGTTATTGACTTAACATTAAACTAGTTACCCGCTCTGCGGTCGAAATTCGACCGAATTAATTCTGTCAAAGAGTTACATAACATTTGACTCTATGAACAATGACACGTAACCACCACCCCTTTTTACGAAAATTGCGCGGACGGAGGAGTATGACATTTTGCACACTTACAGTTTATTTATTCTTTATTGAACCTTACATAAGTAATGGAACAAAAGGCGAATATTAAATTCGCTAAGAGTTATATGCTCTTAAAATTACGAAAAATCAATATTTGCGTTGCCGATGCCGTTCATGGACAGCGACGAATTGCGCGGTTGCTGCGGTCGGTGGACAATTTGCCTAGCCTTATTCAGGATACAATTTTTATAGTGCCAAGCTATCAATAGTTCTTACAAAAGAAAAAATAGTGAAGTGTGGTGTCATCTTTACCAGGGTTAATTGAGACGGCGGGCGTTCGGCATTATCTGGTGTGACGAAGGATATAATGACCGGCCTAAATAATGCGTTTGGTGTACGCGACTATATACTCCCGTGCTCCACGCGTTGGCCCCAATCTCGGATTTCATGACCCGACCGATTACAGTCAATGATGAAATCTTCGATCGCTTCGAACTTCGTTTCGCTTTTAGTACTCGAATTGGTAAAAATGTTTGGACGGGAATCTTTAAATTGACATACATAACAATATAATTTTTTCGTGAAACAAACAATCTTAAACAAGCTTCTAAAATACATCACTGAAAACAGCATCCAAATCGGTTAAACCTTGCGTGAGCATATATTACAGATTTACTTACAGATTTATTATAATTATGTACAGATATAGACAATAACTCGAACCTGACCTACCAGAGTGTCAGGCCGAGCATGGAACCACTACGCCAGCAGAACCCGTCCAAGATCTATGCTCGTAACATTTTATTACTCAGTAAAACAGTAAAACAGGATCGTTACGTCTCGTATTTGTACCGCGGATTATATTGGTTGCAGACACGCTCCACCACACCGATGGATAGATAGCATGGGTATTTAGTTTACGATCACATACACTAGATGGCAGTGGGGGCGAAGCAGTTCCGGGTACGATTCCTGGCTTAGCCAGAACTTGATTGTTTATCGAAATAGCCGGCAAGTGAGCAATCAGGTCCGGCAGCCAACCGGCCCAGGTTAACAATGATTACGCAGAAAAGATGGTACTACATAAGTACCGTGACGCGCGGTGGTACTACCTGTGGTACTACCCCGGGCGAACTCTAAGCTCTACCAACTACTAATTATAAACTTAATTATATTCGGAGAGTACGAGGCGTATTATTCATATAAAAATTCATTAGCAACAGCATATTCGTCTACTAATCCAGGAAAACATCCCGATCAGTCTACAGCTGCATCGGCGTTCTTCGATCACACTTTACGATGTTTTAAAGCCGTCTCACGCGTTTTATTCGTACTTCGAGAAAATAGGATGTGGGCAAAGGCTGCATGGACTATTCTAGTTTTATTATTAAGGCAGGTTTATAACCTGGGCCGTATTAAAGGTGGGCACAGGAATAGTGCGGACCTGGAGTTAAACTTAGGTGATATACTCGTACGAGTTCCCGATATAAAGCAGACGTTATGGATACGAATTTTCGGATACTGGATACTGATATGTAATTATTTGGGATTGTCCGTTAGATATTAGATATAGTTATGAACTTAAAGCTAAGCAACAGAAATAATAATAAAATATGCAAGACTCGCGCGCGGCTAGTATCGGCTCATTTAGGTTTCGCCCCTATCCGAAATTTTTATAACAGATTCGGTTACGGTTACGGATAGATTTGTATTTCGGATATTCGATAGTTTCGGTGTCGCTTACGACGCTCCTTAAACATCCCTGATATAAAGAGATGCTATTCGGGCTCTATATACCTACCTCATTATGAACGGTTGATTCCAAAAAATTAACTGACGGCGACCATTTTTTTGCATTTTACTATTCTGAAGTTTTGGAAGTTGAAAGTTGAGATTATATCACTCGAAAGTCACAGTAAGTAACTAGTCTAAATAAAAAAAAACGGATTTATCTAGTGAATGTAAAATTCACTAGATGCACTCCACCAGAAAATAAGTAGCCATGTCCTAAATTTTCACGGACTTTTTTTTCTTGGATATATTTACAGTATGAAACCTATAAAGATCCGAACCGAGCCTTATTATTTGCACTAGTCATATACTTACCGGGTAAACGTACCCGAAGTCGACTTCAAGAAAACTTTGATTAATCTTTCTTTCCACTTACCTGAAACAAAAGAATGTAAATTTAAGAAGACACAAGAAACACAATAAACAACTACTGAACGCAAGAAGCTGAAATTTGGCATTATGTTCCTTGGGGAGTGTAGGGGAGCAATAAGAGAGGATTTTTGGAAATTGCCCCCCTAAAGGGATAAAAAAGTTGTGACTACAATGTGGGACACACATGACTACAAGCGTGACTTTCGTAAGTATTTGTCTGAACTGAGAATCAAACCGGGAACCTAAAAACCAGCAGCTAATACTACTAGTAACCGAGACACAGTGTCATCATCTTCGTATATTCCAAGTGGCTGGAGGGTGTGTTTCAATAACTTTTAGATTGAATCCGGATTCAATAGAGCGCATTTTGCATCGTGACTCACTAATCGAATCCCGCTCGCTCGTAAATTAACCAGCGAATGAACGACTGGCTCTATTTCCCTTGATTCGCCTGATTGGGGCAGTGGAGTACATAACACTTTTAGACTTCTTTAAACCGGAAAAAATCGTAAGAGCTGTTTTGATGTTTGCTTTAAACATTTTGGGACAAACCCTTGAAATACAAAGAGTCGTTAAAGTTTTATCTCAATACTAGCTGTTGCCCGCGGTCTTACCCGCGTGAAAAGTGCTTTTGAATGATTTTCGAAACAAACTCTCAACCCCTATTTTACCCGATTAGGGGTGGAAAATAACAAAATCCGTTCTTGACGGACGTCTACAAACTATTAACTACATACCTCCCTGCCAAATTTCATCTTTATACGTCAATACAAGCGATTTTCGATAGTTCGTGGTGAGTGAATGCTGACTGCTGAGTGACCTTTCACTTTTATATATTTAGATGTAGGTCGATCCTGTCAATAGCGTTAAATAGTTTAACAAAAGCGTAACAGATCCGTTGCCAACCGAAAAGGAAGCGGGAAAAAAGCATTGTTACTAGCCTTATGACACGTGTAACGGTCTATTTTAGAAGTCAATGTCAATTATAAGAATCTCGTCTAAACATTTTGTTCGAGTGTACTGGGGCGTAGTATCCCCGAAGCGAAGCGTGAGCCGCTATTATTAAACCTAAAAAAGTAGAACAACAAAATTATTAAAAGTATATTATACTTGTGAACATCTCACGAGCAACTCAAGTAATTTATTTCTAAAATTACGTTTCAACTTACACGAGAACAAATTTAGAAATTACATTTTAGCTTATATGAGTATAAAATTATAAATTAATATCCTTCTATTTAAACCTACGCTGGTCTTGTAAAACAAATGTTTCATAATGAAGGAAAATTGAGGAAAATGAAGCGGCTTCCACGAATTGTAATTCGTGAAATAAAAAGCTTGACAAGTACTGCTGGGTTCATGAGATAGAAGACCATAAATAAATAAGATACTACAAATAAATGCTTTATACCGCGCGATACTTACGCTTGCCTCGTGTTATTAGTATATCAGAATATATAAGACTACATACATAACACTAGGCAAAAATAATTAATTTTTCTGAGTATAATCTTAACAGAGCGATCGTGGTCATTTGAACGTATTAAAATTTGTGGCATGCTAGACAATCCGTAGCTATTTTTTTGTAAATTCATGGACGAGGGCGTTCACAGTAGCTTGACTTGATATGTCGCATGGATGGTCTGCCGTATTGTTTTATTCCGTTTCCATTTTTTTTATTATATGAATAACACTAAACTCGTCTATAGCGACAAAATAATATGAAAAAAAGTAAATCGGTGGAAAACCAGACGAAAAATGAGAAAGACACTGAACTCTTCTCTCTTATGTCTTAATCTATTTACACCTATAGATACAGTTATATTGCATTGAATGGGGGTAAAACAATATTGAATCGCAGCACTTCGAAGAATCTTTATTTACAATGTATCTCACAACAATTTTCCCAACAAAAAACCCACGCAATAACTAAGACAACACAAACATAACATATGTATATTACACACGGCAGATATCAGAATCCCGTGGCCGGTGAGACGTGGCAGTGCTGAACAAGATGGCCGCCAGTTCATAAACCCGTAAGTCCCGTCTGAAAGGCTGCAACACGTATCCCCGTACTTCCGTGAGGAAACTACGCTGGAAATAATATTTGTCGATATCCAAGTATACGCCGGGAACGTCGACACGTCGTGAAGTAAGCCGGCGTTTCATTCCGAGTGTGAACTGTAAGTCGAAGAGTCAACAAGCTTATATTTAAGCCTTTTCTACATACTCGTCAAATCGAATCTAAACAAAAATGTACACATACCTTTTTTATCCGACTTCGAAAAAGGTTATGTATTCGTGTGTATTTATTTTTGCATGAAGAAGATTGTTTTTTTTTTAGTGTATAGGGGATTTGTTCAAGTTGGTCCCACTTAAATATGGTGAGGATCTGAGAATGGATTCTGGACATAAATAGTGGAACTCCTCACCGATCGGGAGTGATTGAGCCGTGTTTTAAGGTAGATATTACTATATCTATCTATATGTTACCTACTGGTAACATTGACATTGCAAAACTAGTTAATCATTGAACATCCTCAAGGTCCAATTATGTTTGAGATGTATATTTTAAGATCGCCCTAATAAAAATTAGTCGACAACGCGTCGGATGCCCTTAGTACTACCATGGACATTGCTAACCACCTACCACCACATCCCTCGTGTGTTGTTGGTGGTACTAGTTCGGCAACGAATTATTGATGCCTTTGGGATTTACCGACATCCATAGGCGACGTTGACAACACACCACCCGGAGGCACGACTAATCGTTTGTCGGCGGTTTAGATAAAGAAAACTATATTAAAAAACTTAAAACACAATCTCACACTTGAGACCTATTCGTATTTGCAACCTTCAAGGGTGGCTCCCACAGACCAATATGCAATAGCCAGCCATCGTACCGGAACGGTGTTTTAATTAAGGGTGCAGCCATTCTGTTCTCACCCAATCGTGTAAAGTTATTCTTAACTGCACTCCTGTAAATGTAGCTAAAGTAGATACTATTTCAATATTTTATACGAAAAATATTGTTTCTAGCGGTGACTATTTTTTTGACATTATAGTAGACTGCGCCTAGACATTAAGTGCGCCCATATTAGAATTCTACGAGAACGGGTAGATAAATAAATTAAACTACGTCGGAGATTTTTCTAGTGCTTGTACTGGTACATGGTGAAAGAAATTCCGGTCATAGTAATACGCTGCTTTACCATCAGATATGTGCTATGCAGCTGCGAAGCGAGGATGTGAAAGCTAAGCTGTGAAACTATGTAACACTACCTAACACTTTCCACTAATGCTAAGCTATGGATGCGTGCCTGATATCGATCCATAGCACGCATCCAACCATATAAAAAACAAAGCTTAGTGGAAGCTGTTTCCACCAGTGCTATGCTATGTAGACCAATGAATATGAAACACATCCATAGCAATGTAGCGTAACACATCTCAGGTGGAAAAGCCTTAAAGTCACGTCCGTTAGACTTACGAGTGTGTGACAGCGTCAGATGGCTGGTCTACTCGTTCGTCGACCATTTACATAAGGGTATAAATCCTACACTACTCCAGCGTGAACTGGTAGAGTTAATTGAACACACAGAAGCACCGACGTAATTTATCACTACTGTCACCCAACAAACTAAAGACCAACCCGGTCGATTTCCGATTGACAAACCGTTGGTCTACAACCAAAACTGCCGTAATTTGAAAATCGTCGAGTAACGAACGACATTCAGAGCGACGTGTAAACAGTAAACACTGATCTGAAAATCAATCGGACGTGAGGAAGTGGGTCACAGACTCACAGTGGCAGTTCGCAGTAGCAGTCTGTTAACAAGGTTTCGTCATCGGCCCGCTCTGTTACCAGAATCGCTGTGCACATGTTTAGAGCGTGCGGCATAACCTAGCGATTAACTTAAGTTAATTTGTTACTTATGTTACAAATGAAAACTAGCCGAGTAGCTGACGGAGCTGCTCGTAATCTACATATATCCATACTAATTACGTTAAGGGTCGAATCTGAATACAAAGTTAAGTAATATTTTTACAACACTTGTGCAACTATTACAACGAATTAGCCTCTAAATCGATAACGTGAGGCAAACATGACATTTAAATAGTGCCCGAAATAAATGAATTTATTTTTTAACAAAAATATTAATTGTATATTTGACTACTTTACGTCAATAGCGCTGAATATAACTTTAAAATAATTTATGAATCATTATTGTATTGCAAAGAACTAAGAAGGAGGCCTGACCACCCAAAATAAATTTTTGAAATCATACACATGTCATACAATCTGATTTAACTACCTACATCAAAAACTTCCTACCTAGATGACAATCGCTAGATGAGCTTTGTGAGCGAAAAACTAGCATGACATGTCATGTATTTGTGAAATCGTTTAGTTTTATTGGTTTTAATTTGCATTTTTGTGAAGGTGAAAGGAAGTTATTATTACCAAGTAAATCGTAAAGATGAAGAAGTTCACGCTTAAGTTTTCAGTAATTACAAAGTTAAACTGCTATTACACTGTTCCTGTCCCTCTTAGCTGTTTTAAACTACGCCGTTTACTTTGTGGTAGGTTTTACCATAATTATTAGATAATTTATTCCGTTCTTTGTGTATTTATTCAATTATTCCATTATAAAACTTATTACCATCGGCATTTAAATAAAATTTATCTTCAAGTGTATCAAATGAGAAATCATCAACTACAGTACCAGTTTTCACCCTTAACATTTTATTAGTCGTGAATTTTTCAATCCGTCGGACTCTGGCCGGGCGTAATCGGATGACGTTGGATCCGGCCAATCGAGAAATACGTTTCTAATTCAATAGTGATAATCGATTATTCGAGTGTTAATATCGAGTTTGTTTTCGTAAGGCAGGAAGGGGAGAGGCGTCGACTTGCAGCTAAGGAAATCAGATTTGCTTTGTACTATCAAGTATGGAAACGCTTTATTGTTAGAATTAAATAAAATATATTGTTTTCTAATTTTATAACGAAAATCATTAAGATGGCTAAAAGGATGAATTAAGCAAATATTTTCTTGAGTCTCAATTATATTTCATTTTACATAATGCTTTTTATAGTAGGTAGAACAATGGAGATGTCAACCATTTCTGACGTTTCAATTCAATATTAATTTTATATAATGTCCCTGGTGCCCTGGTATGAAAATGACAGTTAACATTGCACCCATTTTAAACTACTCCATGGAGTCATAGACGTCTCCTTTACGTTTAGCCGTATTCCATCAATGTATTGACGGTACAAGCCGAAGGAAAAGCGCCGCCATATTGAACAATTTCCCGCCAACGATTGGATAATGGCCGCCGGAAATGGTTCCGCCGATGACGTCACGTCACTTCCGGCGCCTCTGCCCATACAGCCTATTTGATCTTGCTTGTTCGTTGAGAAAATACGTTTGCAATGTGAGCTAGTTTTATTTATTACGACAGCTGCAAAGAACCTAGATAAAAAAGATGCAAGAATTATTTTACATTCAATTTAAGCTAAACAAACAGACTCAATGGGCTTCGTTATATGTATAATATATCCACCCTATCATCGATATATGTAGGTACATTATACTAGAATTTATTCAACGAATTTTCTGGGCTGAGCTAGATGGTTATGCAACAACTTGATCTTAGGAATGAGTATCATTACTTATTTTCTTCTTTTATTAATTTGATTGTTTGTTCCACATCGCTTCAAATGGTAAATAAGAGGGCGAGAGAGAGACAGTGTGGCGGGAACACTTCACCGCAGATTGAAGCGTACTCAGATTCTACCAATACTCACCGTTAATACTTAGAAAAACATTCGTAAAACACCGTATCATTCTTTTATGTTTGTTTTTAGGGTTCTCTGTAAACAAAATATCTTTTGTGTTGAAATGTCGAAGATATTGTCCCATAGGAGCGGCAAACGGAAGGCATAAAAATGATTAAAATATTAATTTTTTAACACTAACTTAAACATCTCAAATATTTAAGATAGCTTTAATTATTGCGTAAAAATCGATTTATCCATCCACTTGTAGCCCAATCGCGTCAAAATATTCTACAGTTGAATTAAGAAGGTAAGTAGGAATAAAAATCAGACAATCTCATCACCATTTAATTGACTGGACGACTGGGGATTAGTTTAGGTAGTACCAAGTTTCATAGGAAGCCCCCCTCTCCCGTTTGTGATACTGGGATACCTTCGTAAAGTTACTGACTCATTCATTGATCAGTGGAAGATTCGTTTCGACTTCAGAATGAACGGATTCTAAAATTTTACTTTGATGACGACTATAGCCTCGTTGGTGATCCTGTCTGTGAAGCGAGAGGTTCTGGGTTCGGTTCCCTGCCTAGGCTGACCGTTATGTGATAGATAAAATTGGTCTCGGGTCGTGGCTAAGTGATGTCTAATTATACTCGTAATATTCCCAACACAGGGAATTCTTGTGCGTTTATTATAAATAAAAATAATCACACTAGGAATACTATACGACCCCGTAACGTAGTTGGTTGTGGCCCTGCCTGTGAAGCTGAAGGTCCCGGGTTCGATTCCCGGCCGGGGAAGCTATTTATGTGACAGATAAATATTACTGAAGTGTCATTGGTGTTGTCCATACCACCCGCGACACAGGGAATCCTAGCCTAGTGCGGTATATGAGTGTGTTGGCGTTGTAATACAAAATAATGACATAAAACGATACGGAACCTTTGGACAACATTTTCTACTCAATGTACCCAGTAACTCGCCTATCGTCCACAGGTCCCTAACTAACCACAGCCGAACGTACCCTTGTACTTTATTCATCAAATCTCATTGTAATACGGGAATTATTCGAAACCGTTCGAGTGTTATTTCATTAAGCCATTATTATTGTTGAGACCGTGGGGCGACCGAGTGGTTCTTTTGTGTGATAAATAAACTTTGTCACGACTAAACGAGTTTCGATTTAAAAATAACAATATGGCGGACGTTATTTTTTTATATTAACAACGATTATTATTATTATTATTATTTACCAAACACTGCCTATGTAAGGATTAATGGAAAAGGCAAATGTCGATACTGCGCGGATGTATGTGTGTGAGTTATTCACTCACTTAAAACATGATCATTTTCAGCCAATACGTTCCACTGATGTATATATATTATATATATATTGTATATATATTAGCAATATATTTTACTAAACGCTGCAACACAGCACTAAACCGACTAACCATCGGAACATTCGGAACACTAAAAGACATTAAAATATTCATTGCAAGGTCACCAGGGACAACGGACCAGACGTCGTACTCCTCCCCAGGGCACAGTTCCCTCCCTTTCTCACTCCTCTCCCTCTGCACGAGTTGCACCCTACCCTACATTATACATCCAATATTTTTTCTTACTTTAATTGAACATGCTCTTTTTAAAGTCGAATCGACTTTGCTACGGGCTATAAAATCAACGCCTTTTTAAAATTGTAGGAATTGATGTTTTGTAGACGATTCACTGGATTAGTACATCGATTTACGTCTTTAGTTTTTATGTAAAAACTACACTAACAATCACGAAAGAAGACTTGTTGTATCTCAACGGTGAATACAGCACAGTATTTTGCTATGCTCTAAGAAGAAAAAAATTATCGGGGCAATGCAATACTTTTGAAATTCCCAGAAATAGTTCGTTTTATCCGTTAAAACAACCACCTACACGAAAGTCAACGCGACGTAACGACACGGTTAGTATCGTCGCTAATTATGCGCACGGCAAAGGACTGGAATAACATGCCCGCGTCGGTGAACCCATCTGTTTATTACGTCCGATTCTTTAAGAGGAGAGTAAGTGTTGAATGCACTTACTTATCTTGGACTTCATCACTACTTACTATCAGGTGGGTTGGTTGTCAAGCATGAACTTATTTCGTGTCAAATTGGTGTCTACGAATTCGCAGCTACACGGTCAGAACGCAGTAGTTTCGACATGTAGGCAAAGCCATTCGAGGCGTTATTGACCATCTCGCCAATTCGTGATGAGTTTAAATTTCTGTTATGGGTTGGGTGTCCTTGTATAGTATGTGTGTCAATAGCGTGTTGTATAGATACATAATCCTAATGCGGGGCGCTGAGTGTGTAGTAGTAACGTTCTTATTTATTATTTACGTTACGAAAATATCTAGTGTAAGGGTTCGGAACATTGCTTTCTTTCTTTTCCCTTGTTTTTTCGAGCATTGATCTTATTCGTTCTGTCGAGACACAGCATTCGTCAAAATTACACTGCATCGTTAGCAAGTCGCAGAGCACGAGATTCTTCTCATGATTGAGGAGGCCTAGAGCATACTCCACCCCACTGCTCCGACGCAGATTGGGCTTTCTGTAAACATTGAATATTCGAAATGCATCCAGTTCGAGCAACGTCGAAACAGATCACCTCGTCTATGCCGGTCGATTAATATAATTATAAAATTAATTAAACTCCGTAAATTAAAACTGTTGTCACCGCCTCACACTGTCGTCCGGCGGTTTTTTGTGTATGAAAGCGTGGCATGAATTATTGTGCTTATTTTTATGCGATATTTTATGGGAGCCATGAAAATAATGGAACTCTGGCCGGTAAATGGGCCGATAAAACGAGCCTACTGACAGTTAAAGATGTGTTGACTTTTCGGCCGTTATGGAAATACGCTGTAAGCATCCGACAGTAACTATAGTTATTTCAATATTGCTTGGCGTTTTAGGCGAAATTCATTAAATGATTAACTAATTGACTACTGAGATGCCAAACTGATTGAATATTAAGTTTTCAAATGGACCTTCGATCCGGATTTCTAGTCTCAAAAAATTACATACATCATGTAAAAAGTTTGCACTCATACATAATGTATGTATGTATATAACTAATTTACTTCTGTCTGACTAGCTGTTCAAGTATCAGATTTAGATGACACATTGCATTTCATTTACGCTACAATTTGTATCAAAAACTCTCTGATAGTTGCATTTTAAATCTAAAAAAATCTGATTCCAGGTAGCCAGGTACCGCGGTCCAGCCTACCAATGAACATCTAGCTGCAAGCGAAACGTTAGTTTAGAATGAGTGTACTAGTTAAAGTATATTCGCATGTAGCGCCCCCTTGCGATTCCAATGCGCGAGCTCCCGAACCGTTCATGAATGTTTGAGGACGCTCCCGCTCCGCAGGGGACATTTACAGTTATTGGCGCCAAATTGCTTTTACATCTTGTCTTCTTCGATGTCGTAAAATTAGAAGACGGTATTTACGTTCCGTCTTGTAACTGTTGTTTTTCATTTTATTTAACGCAAATTACATAATACAGCAGTTAGACATTCAGATTTCAGCTACTTGCTTTTGATATTAAGTGATGTTGTACTTAATGATTTTGAATTTAATGCACGAAAAGGTATGAAATACAGAAATATATTTTTCCTTTCCAAAAAACTAAACAATACCTTGTTTATTCACGAACAAACGATTTCAACGTTAGTCTAGTAACCTTCATATCTGAAGTCCGTACGTAGCTAGCATGATGAAACCTTTAAGCCAGGTGTTGTATTTACATCCAGCGACAACCTTAACAATGTAACTCGTACATGCACGAGTGCATTATTCTATTTGTAGTGTTACACACATCTAAAACCCATTTATTTTATTAAAATTTCAACAGCGAACACCGCTGTAGAACAACAAAATATATTACATTGGGCGTGCATATATTTTTTTGAAACCGAACATAAAACTCCGGCATAACAACATTTCTCGCAAACAAATTGAAACGTATGACCGCAACAATCTATTTCAATGTATCTCCATCAAAATCTGTTATTTCGTTACTGAAACGTGTTTTTAGTTGGGAAAACATCGCGTGCCAGCATTATATTTGTTTCACTGTTAAGCTTATGTTTTTTGATAATAAATACGCGTACAATAGTTACCGTATAACTACTAAATTAAAATTGCTTTATTTGTTAAATACTGACGAGAAATAATATAATATTTTCAGTCAAACAAATTGATTTGAGTTCATTGTTACTGTATATTAATATGCCTGAGACATAGGATGGGATATTGGATGTTTATCATCCAAGGCTTAAAATCATTCTCCAATACAACGAAACCTACACTTTATTATACCAACGTAACTTCTCGGTAACAAATCTTCAATTTTCTATTTACTAAGAGCTTTGTACGAATAAAACGAACCTTCGAGAGGTATAACAAGAAAAGCATCATTTTATGGAGGAATACATTCTTAACGCAATTCTGCAGCAACAAATCTTCAATTTCCTCTCCAGTCGTAACGGCACTAAGAGATTTATCCGGATTAGTAGTTGTTGATTAAAAACTAAACGCAACTGGAGACGCTGAGCTGTGGGTACATCGATTCGCGTCGATTGCACATCGATTCTGATGTATTAACGAGTTATTTTAACGTTCGACAATGTTTTAGTAATTTGATTTTGATAAGTAAAAAAAATATTGTTACATGTTTCACAATCCACAAAAAGGTTCCATAATTTTTAACTTAGTACTAGGTATAATAAAATTGTATTCGGACCGATTTCGTATATTTATTTTAATTTATATTTTATTCCTTTAATTTTTAACGTAAGTACAATTTAATATGGACAAACTCAATTTGGCAGTTTTCCCTGTCTGATTCTCAAGAAATCCTCAAGGAAGACTGAAACTCGTTAAAAATCTATAAAATCAAAATGGTCCTTCGAGCCGGTTAATAAATAACTATTGTTGAGCAACAAATCTTCAATTCCCTCGCAACTTCGCCGGGGACTAAGAGGTTTACAGGCTATAGTGGATGTTGATTAAAAACTAAATGCAACGCGAGATACAGCAGCGAACAGAATTGGGGTCGATTTATATTGGATATATTTAGATAAATTGTTGTTAATAACCGACAAACGAGCAGACGAGCCATCTGATGGTAAGTGGTCACCGTCACCCATGGACATCAGAAAGAAAGAAAGGAAAGAAGGAAGAGGAAAGAAAGAAATTTGATTAGTTATGTATAACAAGGGTTTCAGCACCTTTGTTTTATTAATAGTCATAGGACAGTGGTAGAACAAATCCTGCTGTGCAGATGTCTCTATGTTATTGATTATGTTAACCAACTTTTTAATCGTTTAAACATGGTATTTTATACCAGCAACTTTTCTGCAATTAGCTTGAATATGGCTGTAATCATGCTCCAGTCGCTTTAAATGGCTAATAGCCTGCAGTAATAAAAACCTATGGCTATAAGTCAATGGCTATAACCACACTAATGCACTAATACCAGGTGTATTAAATACCATTTCCCTACTTGTACGTTTCCTCTTCTCTCTTGGCAGGCAACGCGTCGTGATACTGATGCCCCTGGGTGAAGGTGACCATCTTACCATCAGGTGACACGTTCCGCTCATCTGTATGCCATTAACAAAAAGAGAGAGAAGAACGATACAGGAAATAGAAAGAAAATGACGAATTCACTACTATATTCATATCATGAATATATAAAAATGTTTCAAAATGAGATGTTGCAGGAAAGGTAGAGTCAACAAACAAAACAAATAATATTCATTCAGCGCTCGCGTACAAGTAACATGATTTAATAACGATCCTGTAGCGGTACGTAATATAAAAACAAAACGGTGAAACTAACCTCCATTCCTTACATTATCAAGAGAAGCGACACCACCTTGAAACTGAGCAGAGTAGCGTCGGCAAAAGTTACTGAAGTTTATGATAAAGAAAATAATAATTGAAAAATAAAAATAGTATGAGAATTAAAACAAAGTGATTTTATATATAGTATATTCTGAATTCGGATATATTTTAAATAAGATAGCGAAACATATCAAATAGGAATCCCTGGGAGGCGGTATATCGCATCAGCAGTAGCACAGAAGAAATAAATAGTCATACCTAGAAGAAGCTTAGTTTTTACAATTTATGGGGGTATTTGAAAATAATAGCGCTTGCCTTGGAAATGGAAAAAATGGTGACAAAACCGACATGACACGATAATTCCACGCTTTATTTAGCAAACTACTAAGAATCTCAGCAAAATGTTTCCGCATGAGTCGACTTCGACGCGATTGGATAAGTTACACATTATCATGCGATTTAACTTCCCTCAACACCTTATGTACCAACTGTCATACAAGGTTCAAAATGCAAACGGGTAGACTCGCCGTGGCCACGATCCATTTTTTTATATGTCTTTAAAGTAAATATCAGCGCTACAAACATTTTAAATGCAAAACTATCTTCCGCCTTTTCGCAGACCGTACACAGCGGCGGTCACTTACAAGTATTACTCTGAAGCAATAAAAAATATAGGAAACTCGAATACATTATTCGCGAGACTGCTCCGACACGGCCGCTTTACGACACGGGACACGAGACGGCCGCGTCACGGATATTGAAAATGGGTTTGACGTAATAAATGTTGTCTTTGAAATATTTATGGATATGTACGACGGCGCGACGCGATGGTTGCGTTACAGGAACGGGCCCGTTTACGTAATGAAACGTGTTCAATAATTCGATATGTTATACCGATCGTGTTAAACACTGTCGGGGATAGTCTCGTGGTGTGAAATTTCATCAAAGGGTTCAAACTTCAAATCCTGCAAGTATTTTGAGCAAGTAAACTGCTTCAGTGAAGGGCAATATCCACAGGAGAACTGCTTTTGGAACGAAGTTCCTTACGGCAGGCTTGGAGAGGATAGGGATTTTGCTGCGCGACCGAACTGAAAAATATGTGATAGTAAAACCGTAAGCGAGGAATGAGACGCGTGGAAAAAAGTGCGTGGAATAAAACCGTTAAATGAGACGTGCGCAGGCGCGACAGTAGCCGAAGGAACTTCGTTCCTACCTGGTGTCCCACGACACAATTGTAGTTTTTTTTTATTTTATTAATTATGAAGCATATATGGTCACGGCCCTTAAAAGGTAGTGGGTTACTAGGAGCTGTTGATAAAGGCCAGCTTAATAAGGACTCAGGTGAAGAAAGGTAAACAAGTCTACACTTACCTGGCTGCTTATCACCTTTGTTCTAAGTTCAAGATCAACCGTAAAATACTTCTAACGTATATCAGACGACAGCCCCTTACCAAGAGGGGTAACTAGTCACTTTATTCATACCGGCTAAACGGTTTACACAGTGACAGGTTACCATCAGATGACCCGACAGCTCGTTAGACGGTCGTTAACATATAAAACGGCACTTACCAACCGCGACTTAGTATTGAAAATGAAAATTGCGACATCGTAAAAGAGCACGCGTTAATATGACGCCTTGCGAAAATTTACCGCCCCGCGCCGGCGATATATCGAACGTGGGTGTCGTAATTCATCTCCATGATGCCGTGCCGTTTTATTGGGACAAGTTGTGTACCTACCGTACGAACACGCGTGTACATAATCGATGTAATTGTAACATTTCTTTTAGATACTCAGATCGACATTTGGTGTACCTACTTTTTCGCCGAATTGCCGTTTTTTTAACAAGGAAGATGCACGCACGTTTACGGACGAGAAATCCTTTGATTAGCGCCAAAATACTTAAACAGTATCGGAGTACGACCGACGGTACACGTAGCGAATACTGAAGATGACCGAATACGCCGTTTACATACTCATATTCGCGCGTTCTGGGCCTATCTCGGCCTAAGAAAAAGAAAACTTTTTAAAAAACTTTTTATTTAACAATTTATATGACATAAAAGCTTGTCGCGAACCGCATTTCCTAAACAATGCTGCCGATTTGAAACTCAAACAACGTTGTTTAGTATACCTCAAATTAACATTAAACCAAAGTATTTATCCAATTCAACTGTATATCCGCCCAATCGATCCAACCGTTAAGCTGGCGGCATATGGTCGTTGGGGCCCACTGCGCCGGTCCCCCATCTAGCTAGCACACCCAGGGCAAACCTGCAAGTCATCCCACTGATTGAGATAAGTCATGCGATCATTGCGTGAAATCATGATTACCTTACTGTGATATTGTTATTCTATTGCGTCGTTATTGTTCCCCTTGGTAGCTTTTTGTAAGCCGACAAACGAGCAGACGAACCAGCTGATGGTAAGTGGTCGCCATTACCCATGAACATCAGTAAAGGCATCACCGATACGTTGTCAGCCAAGAAAAAAGAGAATAGTAAACAGTGCTGGCTCTCAAGCTTCCAACCGAATACGACGAGTCATTTAGCGAGTGACTGAAGCAAGTTCTTTAAAAAGATCAATAAGGATGACCGTGACCGGTGTTCAATGAAACACCTGGAGCTTCTTACTTTAAGCTGCGTAAGATTGAAACTTTTGTCACTTTTAATATTGATAACCTGAACATGTAGACGGGTCATCGGATGGTAAATGGTAAAAATAACTTCAAATTTTGTGCTTACCCTGACGCGGCAAATTTCCCCAATTGTGATAAAGAGATTCGGGAAGTGTCTTACACCAATTCCCTCACATCTTTTTGCGTTTACGTCTCCGAAGTCTGATTACATAACAAAGTTCGTTAGGTCGTGTCCATATTGTCCTCTACAATTGCACTCGATTCCCCGTGTTCGCCTGTCCACTAGACAATGACATATGGTCATACTTGACTCTACTAGCGACTCCCCATCATTCCTAAAAGCGCAAGTCATTCAATTGACGGCGATAACTTATGCTACCGCTACCGATGCGTGAAATATCATTCAAATTACCGTCAGCCCTGTTTGTCATTAGAAAATTACTGTTTTATTCCGTCGAATTTGTGTTTTTACCGCTAATTGAAAACGGCTCAACCGATGCGTTATTCATTAATCTGTTATCATTAAGTTTTCCTGCTTAACTTTACTTTCATTGATAAAATTATATTTGATAGTGTTCAATAAAGTGTTATTGTATTGTGTTTGTTTTATCTGCTCACAAAAAAAAGATAGTGACAATTTAAAGAATCCCAACGAAACATTTACCATTGTAAGCACTGGCGAAGCAAGGGCAGTCTACTGGTACTAGTACTAGAATAAGTTATAACATTATCAACTCCACACCACACGTCCGAGACCGAAGCTCATCAGTTTTCGTTCCGTCATCAATGTCATCGCGTCGTACGACAGTTGATTCGATATGCAAATCCGGCCGCTATTGTTGCTCCCATCGAATATATTCAAATCTTGCCGTCCATCCATCCTCTCGACATGTATCGAATACTGAGCAAGTATTGGCGTATGACAATATCGTTAAGATATTGATACGTTTTTATGCGAGAGGGAGTTGCGTGATGGATTGTAATAGAGGCCTCTTCCAAGTAATACTACAAATTGCAATAAAGCAGTCAAATTTATTACATATAATCTGCACTTTGCAACTTGAACTTGCAAATTGAACATAGCGTTGTACTTCGACAACGCTATGTTCAATTTACAGGAATCCAACTATAATATCGCATCATACATTACAAGATTACAAACTGCCAAACAAACCAAAAAAGTTATTTTGTGGTCAGAAACTATAGAATAACTTAAATTTTGTACTTAATTAACTTCAATGTATAGGACCCACCCCAGTTACTAATGTATAGGAGGCATGAACGGCTTAAACTTAAATTCAAAAATTAAACCCCTTCAATCGCCAACACCTAACGATCCGAGCACTCGACAAGTAACCGACGAACTGTCACCATCAATAAATTAACATTTGTTTTGTCCTCGCCGCCGAGTGTAATTTAAAACGCATTACTTCAATGTCAACGTTGAAAGTTGAAGGCATTGCCGAAACATCGTGTTACTGCGGTGAAACTTTTAAATCGGGAAACTTGCCAAATGGCGAAGTGTGAAGAGCTTTTCATTGGTTATGACATTGATTGTATTTGATCGTAAACCTAAGTAATGTTAAAAGTAAGACGTCATTTGTGTGCGGGACTTAAAAGGTACAATGATGTTCAATTCAAAATACTAGAGAACCTGCTCTGCGGGCGAAGTTCAACCGTAATTTATTTTATCAAATTGTTGCTTCACATTGACAATTTGAACGTTAACTATTCAAAAATATCAAATGTATGGTATTGTAGTGTTATGTTTTGCTTGTTTAATTATGTGTATTTCTAACGCATTATTATACAAAATATTAGCATTCTGCAATGTTTCTTGAAACTTAAACTGTGCCAAAGTATTCATCCTCCATTCGCGTTATTTTCATAAAAGATTTTGCTTCACATATACATACTAGATTACTCGTACAGGATAACTCAAATACTGTTTCGGTCCATGGAGCGGTTCCGTAGATCCTACAAATAGTTATATTGCATATACCACCATATTTTCGGAAACTTACTGCACCGTCACGTTAAAAACGACAACATCAACACCGTATCCCGAATCCAAACAATCACATTATCGCACCGCCCGCTGGCCAGACCACCGCTCGGTACCCCGCCGGCCGCGACCCCTCCACTGGTTACACTCGCGCAATTACAACCCAATCAATCTATGCGGCTAACAGTTATGACGGGGCGCTTTTGACCCCATTACGCTGATTTATTGAACTTACTGAACACGTGACGTTCGAGAACGTCATGGTTTTTGTGTCATTCATCGGCCGACCGAGTGTGACAATACGACCGATTAGTGACCAAGACCGCAGATTGGAACTGCGATCTGTTGACGGACATACCTACATATAAACACTCATACGGTCATACCTTTGGACTGACACAAATAAGACATCACACACACCCGTGACCCGAGAGTAAACATTTATTCTATTACATAAATTTCTGCCCAGACCGGAAATAGTACTCGGGACTTCTCGCTTCGCATGCAGTGTCACTAGTTCACGACCAACTGGGGTTAACCCATCGATTACTCTTTAAAGATTGTGTTTAAATATACCGTAACAAGCCCCGCCCGCCAAAAATCCCTAAATATATAAAAGTTGATAAAATCAGAGAACTTTCATACTAACTTTGCGCCCCCTTTTTACCCTCTTAAGGGATGATTTTAGAAAAAAACATTTTATACATGTTTCAAAACTTTCAATGAAATACTATCATTCTGAATTTTTATTCGAATACCTTCAAAAACGTAACTCTGTACGTTCTTCTTTTAGTGCAGTTCCTTTGGCATGAGGAGCAATCTTCAACTCATCATTGTATCAAGCATAACTAAACGACTCCTATTCTCTCTAGAACGGCAATGTAAACCCTGAAAGATCATCTAACTCATAGTTGGATAAGCTGAAGATAAGGACATTCTTGCTTTTTTTTTACTTCTTATAAGGTAGTGCTTGACAACAATCCCACCTGATGGTAAGTGGCGATTGACAATGAATACCAGCGGAATAGACAAAGCTTCAGCAAAATGGAAAAATATGTGTTTCCAAAGATTGGTACTTCAAGACATATTCTTAATTCTTGATATTTTTCAAATATACGCATGGTGCACAAATAATGTATAATGTAAATAACTTGCAAATAGCAGTAGTCAGAGGAATCAATACTACCAAAGCCGCCAGCCTCATTGTGTATACTTAATCTGTAACGGACATTATAAAATGCATGACAAATACACTCGTCGCCAATGTTTAAAAAAAGTTTCAATCAATGAAGGTAGATCGAAAAAAGTGGAGCAAAAATACGAAATTTGAAATTCTACTCTAGTTACAGAAAAGCGTTTCAAAAGAAATTATATTGTTTAAAGAACTGCACAGTTTTTATTGTAACATCGGGAGATTTTTGAACAATTTGAAACTTTGTAATTGGCTTCGGAAACTTGTTACGGAGGATGTACAGTTTCATACAATTTATATTTAACTGGAAAATGTTTGAAATTATCGTTGCAAACACTGGTTTCACTCTTCCGGATGGTTTCTAAGTTTTTACCGAGCTTAAAGTGTAATATAAACTTATCGCATCGGATTCGCCGCTAAAAATTCTAAGAATCCGCAATGCCGTAGCTTGATGACGTAGGTACATACATACATAAGTTAGACTTAGCTGTCACTGGGCCATAAAAATGAGCAGAAGTAATTGTGTACACACCAAGAAATCTCAGAGTGAAAAAGATGTTATATATGTTATCCAATCGGATAAATACCTATAATATGTTATCCAATAGTGAGTTTCAATTGACATTAACCATTTATTATGTGAATATCCGACAAACGAGCTGACCGCCTGATGGTAAGTGGTCACGGTCGCCCACAGACATCAGTAACATCATTGGCATCACAGATGCGTTGCCCGCTTAGAAGGAAGGAAGGAAGAAGGAAAAAAGAAATTACTGGCACTCAAGCTACTAGCCGGAACATGACAAGTCATTTGGCGCCCGATTCAAGCAAGAGGGTGGTATCTAATCAAAACATATTTCAATACAAAGATAACCGAATAAACGAAACAAAATCCTTGATGCATTCGGTAAATGTAGAGGTCTAGGCTTGTTGGGCTACTAGCGTTCCCATATTTCTAGCAGCCCGAGCGATCGGGAAAATCGTTAACTGTAAGCAGTTTTTATACACAACCTTATAAATTAATTATTAATTTCGTATTATCTCAAATACTTCAGCTACTTTATCCGGAATACTGGTATTACTTTCCACTTGGCCATATTGCAAAATAGCATCTTACAGTGAGTCATATCCGTTCTTAATAGCTATCGTAGGAGCGATAAGCCATCATTTCTGTATTGGAATAGTCGGAAACATGTTGGGATTGTGATTCATCAATGATTGAATATAGCAGATAAGTCCACGAGTTCTGGTTAAACAGAAGGGGATCGATAAGCTATTGAAATATTAACATTTTACACACATAACATTAAACACACCTGCAGATGATCATACTAGGTCAAACGCCCAAGACAGGGAAATAAAAATTTATCGGTCATAGCTTTCATTTTCTCTCCCTCTCTCTTCTTTTTAGCCCAAAACCCATTGGTGTTGCTGATGCCTGAGGGCGACAGTCACTTAAACCTTCAGGTGGATGGCCAACGGACCAGATTCAAAGGGGCACCTTTGTTTGCTATTTACATAAAAAACACGATTACGCCAATCAGGTACGAACTCGGAACACCTCGCTCGGTAATCAAACAACGAAAAGAATTTAAGGCTCGCTCAACTTATTTCATACTGTTTTTGACATTGCACTCGTAATGAAAGTGACAGATAATATCGTACCAACATACTCGGATACTGGTAGCTCATCCATTGTTTCCTCGAACCTATTTGGCGCAAGGTCCCAGAGACCAGAGAGGTTAAGGCCATATAAAACTGATCAATACAGCTTTGAAGAGCTTCACAAGCTATTGAGAACATAACACAAAGAACACTTTAATATGCAAAGTGTTCTTTAGGTGATTCCCTTCGCTGTATTCCGCGAAATCGATTTTCTATAATGTTTTGCAATTTTCCGCTGTGTTTATCGTACCTAGTATATTAATGAAAAAATTAAATAATTAACTAATGAAAAAATCAGATGGCTTAATACGTGACGGAAAATCCTGCTGATAAACTATTCAACGAACTTTCTAACTAACACCGTATGCTTACTAACCATCCTAGTCCCAATTTGAGTCTCGATCTGTGTCGGTCGCAGTTGTCATGGGCGGCCGCGGAAGGGTGGTGCAGAATGCTCGTTTGCTATCTTAGTTCCATAAAAAACGGAGTCTGAGTCTTGGCATAGTTAAAGATTACTTGTAGAAGAAGTGCAGGAAACTAAAGTTCATATTATAATATGTATTTACATATAACAAACAACGAGATGGCTTCTTACATTGCAGCCGGACGATCCCGGTTCACCTAGTCTGCTCATTCAAGTAAATATAAAACCTTACTGGTATTTCTTAGCACATAGCAGACGAGCCGCCTGATGAAGTGGTCATCATCGCTCATAGACATTAGTAACACAACGAAAAGCCGCACATAGCACCAACGCCTGAAACTAGGGAGTAGTAAAAACCGCACATAGGACCAACGCCTGAAACTAGGGAGTAGTAAAAACTGCACATAGGACCAACGTCTGAAACTAGGGAGTAGTAAAAACCGCACATAGGACCAACGCCTGAAACTAGGGACTAGTAAAAACCGTCACATAGGACCAACGCCTGAAACTAGGGACTAGTGAAAACCGTCACATAGGACCAACGCCTGAAACTAGGGACTAGTAAAAACCGTCACATAGGACCAACGCCTGAAACTAGGGACTAGTAAAAACCGTCACATAGGACCAACGCCTGAAACTAGGGACTAGTAAAAACAGTCACATAGGACCAACGCCTGAAACTAGGGACTAGTAAGAACCGTCACATAGGACCAACGCCTGAAACTAGGGACTAGTAAAAACCGTCACATAGGACCAACGCCTGAAACTAGGGACTAGTAAGAACCGTCACATAGGACCAACGCCTGAAACTAGGGACTAGTAAAAACCGTCACATAGGACCAACGCCTGAAACTAGGGACTAGTAAGAACCGTCACATAGGACCAACGCCTGAAACTAGGGACTAGTAAAAACCGTCACATAGGACCAACGCCTGAAACTAGGGACTAGTAAAAACCGTCACATAGGACCAACGCCTGAAACTAGGGACTAGTAAGAACCGTCACATAGGACCAACGCCTGAAACTAGGGACTAGTAAAAACCGTCACATAGGACCAACGCCTGAAACTAGGGACTAGTAAGAACCGTCACATAGGACCAACGCCTAAAATTAGGGCCTATTAAAAAAGCCATATCAACTAATTTTCTTTCATTGACAGAAATGGAATTCGATTTCCCAGCTAGGTACTCTTTGATTATATTTAAATTGAGTTTATTCATGATAAACATGAAATGAACACGCCAATATTAATTCAGATACGCCGGGTCCATTGGTCCGTTATAAATCGACAAATTGCTGGTGAATTAATCAATTGTACAGGAACGGATAAGCAAAAATTATGTGAAATACAATTTATTGTAATTATTAATGTTTGTGTGAAAATAGTTTATACCGACCCGTTGTTGGGCGCAGCGCTCTTTCTGCGTTTCAGCTGGTTTCAGCGTTGTCTGATTGATAGTCATTATTGGATATTTAATTAATTATATTAATATAGAATTATTGAAATGTTATGCACGTTATACATAAACAATTTGAATAATTTATATTTAGTTATTTTTAGTTAGACAACTCAGTATAAATTTGACGATACACGATAAAAACACTTACACCCAGGTCGAGAACATAATTTAAACTCATCATTCAAATTTGCGCCTCGCCGGGAGTCGAACCTAGGACCCTTCGAACGACAGTCCGGCACCGAGACGATTGGTCCGTGCGGGTCGTCATATCCGATAAAAACAAAACAATCACAGGATATCTCGCGCGACCAATATTAATTCCTATACGTAAGCATAATATTAAAAATCATTACACACTGCCCTGTTCCTATATTAAAAACGAGTTGTGGCCGCGACTTCGCCCGCGTGGAATATAACAAAAAAAAAGTAAAATAAAAGTAGCCATGTTACTCCTTATGATATGAGCTATCTGCCAGTGAAAATCGGTCCAGTGGTTCCAGCTCAAACAAACAGACAGACAGACAGACAAAAAGTTTGTTTATACATTCATATGCATTTAGGTGAAAAGCGGTAATTTTAATATTACAAACAGACACTCCAATTTTATTTAAGTGTATGTATAGATGACGATTCGTTATGTTTACGGATAGTACAACTATTTGCAAGTCGTAATCGTAACATTAAAAAGTTCCTATAAAAATGATTATAAGGAACCACTTTATCGACTCGTTACTGGTAACTCGAAAACGATCGGTTTAACGATCGGTTAAATATAGGAATAGGGCATTAGTGTCATCACCATGACTACATAACGAACGTGTTAAACAAAAATATGGGGGTCCCCCACTTCCTTTTCGACGACATCTATCAATCACGCCCTCGGACCTACTGATCGGCCCATGGCTTAAGATAACCACTTTCAATCAGGTGGCTCTTAGTCAGTTAGTTCTGTCACTTTTTATGCCAAAATACATAAAATTTTGTATTAAACACGAGCAAAAATGTACCATGAACAACGTTTAAATGTTCGGAGCTTAAACACAATTTTCGCTTTATGGACCTAATGAAGTGTCAGTTTGGGTTGCACAAAATTGGTTGAAGCATTTTCTGGCTAGCAATTTTCACTTTAGAAAGAAATTAATTCCGTAGAAATAAACTAAAATTGAAAGCGAATTGTGCGAATGCCATCTGTGAAAATATGGACAAAGATCGGTACAGAGCGGCTGATTAAAAAAAAAAAAATTTTATAAACATTCGAAAACGAGCACACGAGCCACCTGACTAAGTGGTTACCGTCGCCGTTGGTCATTAGTGGCACCAAAGACACTCACCGACGGGTTGCCGGCCGACAAAAAAAGGAATAGGAAAGAAAGGACTAGCTCGCAAGCTTCCAACAGGAATATATGACAAGTTCTTAGACGACTGACTCGAGCAAGAGGGAAGTAGCTAACTTCTCGCCTCTTACAACAGCCTGGTCTGCCAGCAGGGGTTTGGGATCCGTACGGCCAACCCATACGGCTATAATCTTCGAATCTACGAGTCCATTTTAAATAGGACTGAAATCTTATGCACAAGGAAATGTCGCTGATTTGAAATGACTGATATCCTTATTTTTATTAATTGGTTTATAAACGAGTAGACGAACCACATTGTGGTAAGTGGTTACTTTCGCCCCAGCACATTGGTAACAGCAACGTGTATCGGGTGGGATTGTTGTCAAGGAATGTCTGCTAAGTTAGCATCGTATAAAAAAACGTCATTATTATCACTTCCCATTGCTTGCAGTCTCGTGGATGTTATTAGTTTGGTAGCTTTAAACCGTTTATAAGGTTCAGGGTTTGTCGGCTAGTAACATAAAAATAAATGTATAAACACAATATAGGGCTGACTGAAAGTTTCAATAATAACATGTTAACTTGCGTGACATCATTGTCATTCTGTTTGTCTATTAAGTACCGTGACGAAGCAATGTGACCACAGCCGTGACTGTTGAGCCGAGGGGTCACTTCACGTCACAAGAGCGCAAGCAAACGTGACAATTGAATGTCACATACGATTATCGATATAAAAATAAAACAAAAACTATTTTTGTCAGTCCGATCTCTCGTCTACGCAATAGATTCTAATGTGGTATTTATCATCGGATAGATAATTTACGCCACATTGTATGACCGAGTAAATACATAATCTGTATTTAAAAGTAAGCAGTAAGTAGTAAGTAAGCACCTGCGACACAGGGAATCCTAGTGCGAGGGTGGGTTAGCATTTATTTATTATAATTTATTTCCACGTTACCATCTACCATTAGCAAAGTCGTCGTTTTACAGTTTTCACAGCGACGCCGTCCCTAAACACGACCAACCATCGACAATTCCGTGCATCACGCTAAACCGCCCCGCCAGGGACGCTACGCGATAAATAATTCAACAAAAACTACTCCCGCGCCGCCGCCACACGTCGCTAGCCAAATGGCACTCCGCAATATTTTCACCACGGCAACCCCTGAGGGTCGCGTTACACCATCGGCGAGTTTAATTTGTAAAAGAAAAAAAATATTATGTCTTGCACTGTTTCGAACAAAACTAGTCTTATCTGTACATACATAATATATGTACCTATAGATATTATTGAAGTTTCTCGTCTGTGATTTCAATGAATTGAATCTGTTTGCCTGTCTTTCTGTTTGTCCGGGCTAACCTCTGGAACGGCTGAATCAATTTTAACGGGACTTTCACTAGAAGATAAAGGCTGGTTATAGGGCAACATATATGGGTTCTCCACAGCGAACGTGTGATAATTCCCACGCGAACAATGTCGCGGGAACAGCTAGTCCATAATAAAACAAATGTATTAAACCCAATGTAAACTGTTAATTATATGTTTTTTAACAATAAAATTGTGATTCCCATTTGAGATAGGTTATAGAAAATAAAAAAGATAATCGCTTATCGCTTACTCGTCGGCGGTAACTTTCAGCAACGATTAATGATCTACCGAACCCCTCACCCATTGATTGCATTCTGAGCTTATAAATACATCCTCAAACGCGGTTATTACGAAATCGGAATCCGGCAACGATTTATCGTAATTCACATCGTAAATTATATTATCGGATGGCCGAATTGTTTGTAATCCTAGAACGGGTGGCACGGCACAGGCTAAGTATTATGAGTTTAATATGATATAATTAAAACTTACTTATATAATTAGTTCTTTGCATTTATAAGTATATTTGACTTTACTCTTGTACGTTTATTATCATGTTTAAGGAATCAAGCGATAATATGTAAAATGATGCGACTTTATTACCTACTGATTAACTTATTCGCAATCGTAAAAAATATCCATTCAAAACATTTCAATGACTATTAAACTTGATCAAAATCTATTTTTTATTACTTTATTTTTTTTAATTGTTAAATTATCGGAAATACAGCTTATGCCTAGGCTTTAAATACCAGTTAATATTAGTTTTAGTCTTACTCTTTACATTCTTATTTTTTTTATTAATTAAATTACCTTTTTATATTATCCAGTTGTTTTGTTTTTTTACGTTGCATTGTCTTGTGCTGAACAGTGTATAAGTATATCTCTTTTTCTTTCTTTCTTTCTTTCTTTCTTTCTTTCTTTAAAAAAATCTTTTTTTTATAGTCCGAAAAAGAACGAACCAGGCCATAATACGCAGTCACCATCACTCGTGGACACTCATAACACCGCGGTCGTAACCAACCAGTTTCCGACGAAGACTGAAGGGGCAAAAATAAACTAATGTCGTAGGGACTACGCATTGCGAATTATAGCTCAGCAACTTAAACAGGAACTTTTTGGAGAAGGAGAGAGAATACCCTACACCTACAGCGACTACAAATATCAATAAACGACCAATACAAGTACCAAAACATTGGTTTTGATACTTGTATTGGTATAGTTGTCGGTACGAATTTTGTAGCACAAAGTTATTATATAGCAGAAGATCAAAGTTAGTATTTTCATTGGCACCGCCCGAATGAACAACCGCACAAAGGTACTATGATCTAAAATAAATAATAACTTGAAAAGTTGAAGTTTTGACACGTACCCACATAACAAGAGGTTCCTTACTTAAGATAATGTAGATCCATTATACAAATGAACTTCTCCGAGTTTCAGAACAGTCAGCTCGCGTAATTTCAGCTTTCTCTTTAAATTGTCACAGTTACCGATTCTTCTTTACGTAGCTAGAAGTTGAGAAGGAAATTTGGGTGACCCAAATTTGGTTCTCCGCCAGTTCCGAACTGTGTTAATAATTTATTAAGTTTGTAAGATTTTACGACGAGCATTTTAATATGCCGCGCATATGTATATTCATCGTTGCAACCCATACAACATATTTGTCTCGCTGGTTGGCTCGGGTTCCCTCTCACAATGTGAAGGGTTACCGGCCATAGTACACCACGCTGGCCAAGTGTGGTTTGGACCACTTCACACACTTTATATCGAACTGAGTTTAACTTCTCAGTCACGAATCGTCAACTCCTTCAACTCGCTAGTTTTCAGCGGGTGCCGGTATGACTGCACAATGGCAAAAATGGCAACTTTCCCGCGTGCTCACTTTTAGCTAGCTACATCTAAAACCACTTTGCTCTGTTGTTGTTAGAATGCATTTTTATAAAGAAATATACATTTCCGATTTTATATTCTGATATCGAGTTACTGTATTCGGCATACGAATCATATTGCTCATGGGATGGAAATGGGACTTTCAACGATAGTGCTTCGAGTACATATCTTTAAGAATATACGCAATTAACTTGGATATAAAATCTAAAGAATAAAAGAATTAAATAAGAATTAAAGAATAAAAGAATTAAATCTAAAGAATTAAAAAAAACAGTTTTTCTAAATGTAGGGTCTGTGTTGTTGACCTCTGAAAAGATTTCTCGCACTCGTCGTGGCAGTTATAATGCAGTTTAAAATGAGCTACCATAATTAAGTACGTTTATAAAAATCATGTCTGTGATGTTAACCCGACAGGAGTTCGCAAGTGTGGGTGTAACCCTGAGAATATTTTCAGGTCGTCCTTATTATAAAACTGCATTGTCATCAGTATTATTGCAATTTGAAAAATTTGACCTCCGAAGGATAGGAGGATCATTCTAATTCAAGTTGCAAGATTAGACTAAAAAAAACAAACATTGCAAGTTAAATAAAAGTTTGAACATGCACATACAGATGCGTGTAGAATTCAAACTCGAGTCACCTGTGCGAACCTGTTTAAATCATTATGTAATTACGATACCATAGTACGTAGTATATAGTAAGTATAAAGAACAAAGAAAACTCGCGACGTCACGAACAGAGAACTTGTGTTACAAATGAACTTAAATTTCCATCACGCTCTGTCTCCCCCAATAACATAATTAGTGTATTAGATTCAATTTATCGCACGTCGCGAACTTGCTAAAAAACATGGCGACGAGAATAGACGTAATTGTGGGTAGAAATGTCGTAAAACAATTGGGTAAAAGGAAAGTTGAACTCATTTCTGTAACTTAGTGATTTCAACATCGGTCTACGGACCGAAAAATGTGGTTTAGAACTCTGCACGTGTTTTCAGAATAACACGACTATTAGAAATGACAGGCGGAAACACTAATCACTGTACTAACGAAGAAAGTATTGTGGTCATAGCTTACCGTTTAGCGTCGGTTCTAAGTGATTGATCGAATTAAGCAACAGCGGACGCGGTCAATACTTGGATGAGTGACTGCTAGTAACAAAAAAGGAGGCCTCAATTCGATCATATCGATCATTTTATGATTTTAAACCTATACAATCGTTGACACTAAACATTTTAAGTGCAAACGGGTACTCACGATTTTAATTTTGTTTACCGAAAGAACGTATCCGAGCATTTCAGTTTCATTGACTATTGAAATTTAACATTATCAAGTAACTATCAATAACGAAATAACACCAAATAATGCGTAGCGGTCCTACGCAGTCTACGCGACATGTCTACCCGCCAACAGCTCTACGGAATCGGGGCAGACATCTTTGTTTTAATTATGAGCTGTCAGGGGTTCCATTCTATCGGGGATGAGCGAATAATGAAAATAAAAGATAGTTATTTATCACGGTGATGCCTGACCGTGCTCGATGCAAATTGCCGATTTAGCGTATGCCGTAGGTATGTAGACTATCGATAGATAGAAGTGTCAGGAAATATTTGTAGTCTAATAGGTGATTGATGATTGGTTCAATGATTATTTGTGACAACTAAATCGAAAGGGGCAACGAGAAGCTCTGCTCTGAAAATCAGCAGCGAATCTCTTACTGACAGTCAAGTATGTATATTCAGGCGCTGCTGTTTCATCCAGTGCTTTGTTGCAAAAAAAGACAAGAAATGGGACTGAAAGAAGAAATCATTAATCTAACAGAGATTCTCTTTTATTTAAATCCAATTCCCATTTTGCCGATGTATTTCAAGTTATCTAAGGTGTTAAGTAAAGAACAAAACATAATTATTTTCTGCATCTCCAACAGACTACGGTGCCTCTCATGATTTAGAACGGGGGTAGTCGAGGGTGGCGGGGGCTGAAATATGAATTTGTAAATAATTCACGCGAGACATCAAAATACTAATGTTGAGAGATGGGGCAAATTAAGTTTATAGCACACAGGGATCAAAAATACATAATAGAAAAAAATATACATTAATATCCATTTTCGTTTGTTCCAGAGGGAAAAGCAATGCATCCTATTTAGAAATGATCCTGCATGATTGGAGGGGAATAGGTGGTTTCAATAGTAATTTAATAGGCGTCTCGTGTCGGGTGCAGTAATCCGCGATTGAGTTCTGATCTGAATAGAATAGATAACATTGGGTCCATAATATTTAAACTGGATCGATCTTCCAAACCATAAAAAAAAGATTAAGAATGAATATTTCAAGAGATATAACGGTTGAGATATACAAGTTATGAGATTTTCATTCGGGAATACTCGGACTAGGTAACTTATAAATTTTTTTTTGTTACTTTGGATGCCAAAAGTGTCAAGATAACAAAGGACAACTCTACATTCCACAAACACATTATATTTCCCGTAGCCTATTTTTAGTAGGTATATTATTATTGGCTCGTTAGATTTAAAGATAAAATTATTTAATTACTGATATCGGTTTAACTTTCTTTACTGAATTTAAAGTTCCCTGTTAAATACAGATTATTTGATAGATGCTTTCGGTTGTTTTAAATAAATAAATTAAAATAAACTATTTTGAATGGGCCAAAATATTGCTCCCGATGTAGCACCGGCGTAGCTGAGCGGAAATTAGTCGTAATCGCCATCACAGTATCGGAGCCGGCATATTTATTCATTATTGTTAATAATTCATTGCGCCTTACACAGCGTCTGATTAATTGCTGTAATTCTCCGTGTTGTATTAATTTCGCTCCTCGGATGGCTCAACGGAACGAAAGATCTAAAACCGACAGTCAGACTTACACCACAGACAACACACCTTGCGTGGTATTAACTCATTACGAGTGAAGAGCACCGAGCACGCTCGAACACTGCTGCAATATGGATTAATTGGTCAGATCGTATTATGATTGGACAATGTAAAATATATATAAACACTGCGCCAATCGTTGTAGTCGTCAATTGTTAGAAATAATTCCCCCATCGAACAATCCGATGTACGGAACGTCACGACGCGACGTTACGACGCGACGTTCCGTATCCCGCGGATACGAACGACACGGTTTGCGTCGTCAGTCATTATGCGCACTCCGAAGGATTGGTATAGCTGGCTCGCGTCGGTTTTCCCGCCTGTGTATGACGTGGGAGTCTTCAGGAGGGGAATAAATTCTGCATTTATAACAAAGACATTATGAAAATATCTTTGGTGAAAGCCCTACTGGTGCGTAAAGAGGTACGCCACGTTTATCTATCTGACGACTGACTCTATCATATTATTATGTCAAACATTATTTTTCCCGGATAATCTGATCCATGATCTGAACAGCCTCACTAAGCACGCTATCAAAACATGTTTTGAAAAACAGCAACGTTCACATCTTCAAATCTCGTGGCGAAGTTCATAACAAAGTTAATCTAAAAACAATCCTGTTACATTTGTTATTGTAATGATATTCAAATTCATCCCCCACCCCCTAACCTACAATCCTCCACCCAACAGTCGTAATTACGTTTTCTTTTACACGTTAATGTTTCCAGCAAATCAGTTTTGACGTTTGTCACCCACCTGCTCAGAGTCAATATATTTTTTCCAGTTTGTATTCGAGTCGGAATTAACTTCAACTCTTTTAAATTATGTTTTAAGGCCTAAGGAGGTAAGTTAATTTCATCGTTAATCGAAAAAATCTTTACGGATATGAAGAAAATTTAAATACCGTTCGATGTATATGTATATTATATTCACATACAAACTTTCGTAATATGTTCGTAATATGTATATTATATTCACATACAAACTTTCGCATTTATAATATTAATAGGATAAATTATTTGCACTTCTCCATGTAGGTACACCCTAACTAAGTACATAATATAACAAATTTCAGAGACCTCAGAGTCCTACGTGCGTACATTATTCTAAAAAAACGAACTCTGTACTCCTCAAAGTTTTTTTCTTAAGGGGAAACTCTTTAAAGATAAAGTTAAACGAATTATTCAAGGCTGACAACTCACTCTAGTAGCTACATCTGCTGCAAATATTCATATAAAACAGCGACCACTTACTACCACAACTCCGCTATTTGACGTACGTCCCAAGAGCAAGAACATAAATGAAAGAGAAGAAAATCAAGTCAAAATAACTGTCGATTTTAATAATAACTTTAGATCCACGGAACAGAATAAGTAATAACCCATGGCTACTAAACGAACTGTCATTACTTAAAAAGGTACTTCTTGGGTACTTAAAAAGGTACGTGATTACGGATATCAATCCGTAATCATGATTACATTTTGGTATAATCATGATTACATTTTCCATCTCTCATATCATTCTACCTACACAAGCATGGTTGACAGCCCTACTGCCACCAAGGACAAACCAACAGGTGAATCCAGCTGTATATTGAACAAAGTTTTAGCACCAAACTATGGAGCACGCCAACGGTGTGCAATATGTATTAGTTGAATGATTATGTGTCACACTTTTATATGTGTTCGTGACACATACACATATAAAAGTTTGGAATTTATAATCAGATAAGTTTGTGTCCGAACTACGCATAGTGTGAGCTTTGATTTGGAGGCAGTAGTTTTTCTTTCGCTATGAAAGTACACAGCAATGCAATGCTTCATACTCATATTGGAAGCTCTTACTTCGGGTTTTTGTGATATTTTAATTTAAAGTTATGTTCAAATACACATTGCTCGTCATGTATGTATACCACCCGTAGCACAGAATTATAAGACATAGATTAATTTAATGTATTTAGCATTTACATACAAAAACTTATCTTCACATCTCTACAAATATCAAAAAAGGTGAAAAGTGTTTTTGTTTGCTTATATTGAACGCTCTAATATCTGGGATTGTGTATGATAGCCATTCATTTATTCGGCTCGAGGCTAAAAAATTTAATAAGCCTTAAATATTGATTTTACCAAAGCAAAGTGAGTGGAGGTGTTAATAGTTATGTTCGTAATGTATGTGTATGTATATGTATGTAATGAATGTATCTAAGTACGTTACTTGTGTTTGTTAATTTCTTGCTTACAAAGCTTACCGCACATTCTCAATAACACCAATAATTATTATTTGGTAAAAAATTACACGACAAGAAGTCAGATCATAGTATAAGCAATAAAAAGTAAATAATTATGTAAACAAATAACATCTTTTCTGTCCACAAAGCCTGCATAGGAATAATATAACGTCATATAAATTAAAATGATAATTATAACTTTCAAAATCCTTTTAAGAGTGACCCCCTCAATCAATTTCACCTTCGCCAAACTTTCGTCTTATCTCGTTTCAAATGCGGGGCATTTCGCCATTTTGATTTGGACTTTAAAAAAAGAAGCTTCGTTTCTTTCGTAATCTTTTATTTTAATAATATCCCCGTAATGAAGAAAGTTATGAAAGTGATCTTCAAACGAATGATTTTAAGACTTTACAAATAAGGGCTTCCAATGGTTTTACTCTTTGATATTAGTCAAGAAGTTTTTAATTTCTTTGAATCTCTTTGCGAATTTCTATTTTTTTTTTCAAGACGCCCTTGTCAGAAAATTCGGATGCCATCACAATAATGTCTTTCCTGTCGCTATGTTTATGATGTTATTGTTAAAAAAACCAGACGAGTCACGACAAGAAAGTTACCAGTCAAAACCTCATGCTACCACAATTTTAGAAGAGTTAATTATCAACGCGTTGCAGCAAGCCACGAAGGAAGCGGTCAACAAACTCAACTAGAAATGTAAAAAAAGTGCTAGCACGTATCAAAAGAGTCGAGATTATGCTAGGTGGTACAAAGCCCCGCGACCTCTAAAAGGGAGCTAACCTCACCGCCTTGCCCGTTGTCTCGCAGCTTGCATCGGCAAGGAAATTAGCTGGGTGATGAGGCCCGGCGAGCCGCTTACAGCTCAATAAATGAATATAATTGAATTAGCAAGTGAGCAAGCCTATAAACCAATTTTTATGTAAATAGCCATAGGAGCCGACGAGTCCTCGAGTGGCGGTCAACGTCGCCCACCAACTTCACGTGAAATCAGTATCACTAAGGACACGACCGTCGATGCGTTGCTACTAAAGAAAGAAGACAGAAAAAAGAAATAAAGTATCTAATGGCTCTTAAGCCAACGATTACCTAATCGTTTAACAACTGCAGCGCTTGAAATACGTTTCATATACTTAAAACAAATGTGGTTTTATAAAACATAAATTTTACATTACAACTCAGTCTCCACTAACCGAAAACACCTGTACAAGACGCTCACATAAACCAAGTTTCCGATTCGGCAAGACGAAACTAACCCAACCAAAATACTAGTTAGTGAAATCAGCATTAAGCCAGATTCCTATCTAATAGCATTCACAATCACACACAGAGCGCTTTAATCAAATCAGTGTGTACCCTCGCACGGGTGTACGCAAAGCCTCATTTAATTACACCGTTACAAAACCGAACTCGGGAAGTCGATCGCTTTGTGAACAGAATTCGCGACAGGAGCCGCGCCGGTGTGAATGTGAAGTCGTTCGGAATGTAATTAGAATGTCTTTGAGACCGCGATGGGGCGGTGAATATTAAGCGAAGTACAAATACGTCTTCGGATTGTAACTGTAAGTGCGTTTACAGATTGCGAGCGTTTGCCGCGGGTACGACCTACCGACACGTTCCAAGTCCCGACGTATTGCAAACTAACATTAGCAATAGCAATAATTTTAATTTCAATTTAAAAACTTTTTAAGCAGCACTTGATTGTTTACTATTTCAGTCCGGAAAGTGTTAATGCCAGGTCACTTCACAATGACAAACGCTTGAATAAACGCTAACACACTCATTCTAACTGGAGTAGGATTCCCCATTACGTGGTGGCATGGACAACAAATAAGATATCACTAAAACCCACCACCCACAAGCCGTAAACAAACTAGTCACATATTTGCCTGACCTCTCAGAATCGAACGCGGGACCCCTCGTTTCGATTAGGGTCGTTATCAATTGGACTACGAGCAGGTACATTCATATAAAATTCCTATACTCAACAGTCTCATCTATTGCCTACTGGCCCAATTGCTCGATTCAAAGAAGGAATGTGTTAACAGTGTGTGTATGTTTGTTCCTTTGGGGCTTTCCATTGACAACACGGGTGGGCCTATTTTAATTATTCAATTTGTCTTAATCTACCGTCGGTCACTGAAGCTGTGACAATAATCAAAATTCAATGTAGCGACAACCAGACGGAATATTGTAAAAAAAGAAAAAATAAGCCCACGAACTACGTTAACTAGAGTAACATGAAATAGTATTTGAAAATCATCTTTAGATTTCTCTCATAATTTTTAATTTCGAATGACCATTTAGGATCTACGAGTATATCAGTTTAAAGTTGATAGGTAAGTAACCGTTCTCATTTTATTTATTTACCTAAACTTTATCGTCTACAAAATCCACAATATACAAATGGCGACCTTAATGCTAATTACATTCTCTACCAGCTAACCATTAGCCAAACAAATAAACACAGTTATAATTTTTAATTTATACTGGAGTTTTAAGTTTTAAACTTATTCGATGATGCACCTGTCAGTGAGCCCCAATGACACTTGACACCACACTGTTGAAGAGCATCACTCGGGTCCAATCCACAGGCACCTACATCTATACGTAGGTACGTATTTTAAAACAACTCGGCAATTCCACCACATGGAGAGAGAACGCCAATTTCAAACTCGATTTAACTGCGGACGCGGCACAGAGTAGCTGCGGTCAGAGGTTTCGGTCATATAAATCGAGGATTTTATTCGCTATTCTTTACAGAAAATATCTAAAGCTTTGATTATAATACAATTTTTATTTGCATTATGTAGTACTTAAATGGAATCAACTTTTAGCTGACTACCAACTATGTTAATGGTAAACTGATATAAGGTTTTTCAGTTGTTGCTACTACTGAAGCATCGCTTACAAATAAAACGAAACTCTAACTCTGAGATAATTTATTCGGCACCTACGAATGAACTGCATTCGCAACAAAGCTTGTATACCAGAATTGGATGTATTTAAACAACTAACAATAACCTATGCTGCGTAATAGAAAACATTGTTACACGATTGGGAATGTACACGATTGTAATTAGGATTAGGAGCACTTATCTCTAAGTATTACTTACATTTTTCATTTATATTCAAACATACCGAATCGCCGATCAAGGCTATTATAGAAATCATAGGGTTATGTATAGGTACTTACTTGGAATTGATCATTATCAATTACCTACTCTTAAAAAGATTTACCAATAACACAAAGGCAAAAGATAAAGAAGCATTGAGTTTCGCACATAAGTTGTTTTTAATGTAAGCGAAAGAACTTTTAAACGTTATTTGATTTTTAAAAGTTTATTTTTTTAGTGTATGTTAAAAATCTTTATTCTTTTTACAATGTTATATAAACATTTCATACCTCTTTTTATTGCTGGGACATGCATTTACGCATTCCGCCCTTAGACGGGTATGCAGGACTCATCGACGGATGCCGAAATACCTGCTAAAACCCAGCATTCCCTCGGCGTCATAATGGGGCGCTGCGGGAATGTTTACGCATGCTACTGCGGCGCCCCGACGTCATGTCAGTTTTGTAACAGCTTACGACACAGTCATGTAATTTTTTTCTCACGATACCGGAAGAAGACGCGCTTAGTGTCTTCTCTTTCTCCCTGGTCTTCTTCGGCGTTCCGCAGTCTCCTCAAGAGAGTGGTCTCTCTTCTCTTTACCGCAATAAGATGCTACTGCCGTCCAATAAGCTTCTATATCAATCATAGCCATGCACACTGATTGAATACCTAAACGAGCAGAGAAACTAATTTAAAAGTCGTAAAGTTCCTCAGATATCGGATATGGTAAAACCGTAAAACTCATGTGACATAAAATGTAAAATCTCTTCCCATCCACAGTCATGTGCATAAGAGATGGAATTATATAGGGACACCGTGATGCGCTATGCACTTGCCTAGATATTTTTACACCACATTAAAATTAATTCAAAGTTTACGTAGTGCTGTATTAAGTTTAGAATCATTTACAAAAGTTTAAAATCCAAACGTAGCCGCGCGCAATCGTCACTCGGTAATCAATCAAACAGTATAGGGACGCCGGGGTCCGACACGCACTTCTCCAGGTATTTTTTAAACCGGCGTTCAATTCAAAGTTTACCACGTGTAGAGAGTTCACCAATTTCAAACTCGATTTAACTACGGACGTGCTACAGATTAGAGGGAAACAGAGGACTTTTTTATTTCCATTTAGTTTGCATTTTTAATACTTTTGTTTTAGACCTAACAATCGGTGTATCGTACTGTGGTGTCCCCTGTTGAACAACGGACTAGGATTTCACGCCAGATATGTACTGTTGGAGATACATACATACATAACTGGGCTCTGAACAACTCAGTCTAATCCTGACAACAGTCATGCGTAGTGGTCGGGTTTTTATCCTTCTGACAAGTCAAGTCAAAGACATAGTCAAAAGTTTTATGTGTTTAGGTTGCAATGTCGATCAATTATTTTTGGTCGTCAACGCATATTTCTCCTTTGGTATTACGATGACCACTTTTCATCGGGTGGCTCGTTTATTGGCCACATTAAAAAAAACTTGGTTTAGATTTAAAAATCTATCATAGTGTCATTATAATGAATATTTAGGTACTATTTACCTTCTATGGTTATTATGAAATTTTTTTAACCTATGGTTGTCACGTGGTATGGTTCCTGAGAATACATGTATATTCTACGCCGATATTTCGACCCAGTTGCACACGAGCATTGCTCGTGGTCACAGCTAAACTTGCCCTACAATTTTCATAATAATATCGTGAATACTCGTATCATATTAAAATGTGCATAATGAGTTAAGTTTCAAAACATTTTGTTACAAGCTGGTATGGGCCAGAAATTTTTAATGAAATATGTATGTATGTCTACGTCATTTAATTAATTATTTTGTAAAGGTTTTAAAAAAAGAAGCTATGTTAATATTTTACTTAATTGATTTTTGGAAAAAGGAAAATAAATTGTTCGAGAATTTTCTATACTGTTTTAAATTTTTATTCATTAGTTTACTATCGATAGTTTAATTATAATAACACTATTGAAAAAGAAAGTACAGAATCGCGATGCATTTTAGCTATAAAGTAGGTACCTAATACTATTTAAAAATACTACGAGATAAAAAAATATAACAACAAAAATATTTTCTATGCATTTCTAGTGGTCTCCTACCCAGACACAATCACAATCGGAATACTCTATACATAACTAATCTATGCAATTGGGCCGCACAAAAGAGATGGAATATTATATTTTTTATGAAAAGCCCGTCGCGGTTAATGACCCTTTGTTCTCGCCGCTTTGTCCGGCCGAGCGCCGCGAGTTACGTACGCGGAATGTACTGTACAGACAGACATGCGTACACTGTACACTTGTACAGTGCCGAGAACATTACTTTGTACATATGTATCTTCTTATATTATTATATAAAATTCTCGTGTCACAATGTTAGTTACCATACTCCTCCGAAACGGCTCGACCGATTCTCATGAAATTTTGTGTGCATATCGAGTAGGTCTGAGAATCGGCCAACATCTATTTTACATACCTCTAAGTGATAAGGGTGGCTCACCCTAAGATTTTTTTTTTCAATTTTTGAACAAATTTTTTTTGGTTATTTTTTTATGGTGTGGCATAAAAAAAGACACATAATCCCAAATTTTCATAAAACACACTTACGTAAGGGTTACTTTCAGAAACGTACGGAGAACCAGTAGGAACGTACGTACTATCTACCAGCTGAGAAATGTCACTTTCAGAGCCGATTTCACCAATGTCGTATAAATCTTATTCCCGGGTTAAGTAGTCAATTACTCGCGAGTAAGCCCACTTTACGTTTCACCAACACATAAAATCTCTATATTAAAGCATACCAGAGTAAAATCATATACCGCCGATTTCGGCCGAGTATAATGCTGCTATTCGTAGATAAGTAGTGTCACTGTCTCTGCCACTAGTCACGGTCAACTCAACTGTCAGGTACGTATTATTTGAATAAAAAAAAAATACGCAGCGCTATTGCGGAAGTATACGTCAAACTGTCTATTTTACTTGGGTGCATTACGCATTCATTCAATTCATTCGTTCAAAGTCGCAGAGTAACTATGCGAGAGTAAGATAACGTGGTGAAACGAATTTGAAGTAAACCATCTCATAAATTGACAGAGTCAAGTTATATAGTGTAAATTCAATGTTGGTGAAATCGGGCCTCAATGTAACGGAATTATACGAGAACTAGCGACCCGCCCTCGCTTCGCTTCGGGAAACTTATTCCTTCGGTTTGCAAAGATTTAGTTATATATTTTGGATAATACACAGGATATCTTTATAAATGATAGCTTTCCCCCGCGGCTTCGCCCACCATAAACCCCTAAATATATAAAAGTTGATAAAAATTTGCGCCCCCCATTTACCCCCTTAAGGGATGTTGTTCGAAAAAATATTTTATACATGTTTCATAACTCTCAATGAAAAACCTTCATACTGAATTTCATTCGAATACCTTCAAAAACGGCAAAGTTTCATACTAACTTTGCACCCCCGTTTTACCCCCTTAGGGAGTGAATTTTCAAAAATCTTTTCATAGTGCTCCCCCACGTTATAAAAGGAGCCCCTGTGCAAACTTTCAAGTTTTTAACCCTTATAGTTTAGGCCCTGCATTGACATGTCAATCAGTCAGTCAGCTTCTCCTAGTGCAGAGGAACTTTTTTCCAATACTTAAATTATTAAACTCGTGATATCTTTCGAATGGAATGTCCGAATTGAATAATTTAAAAAGTTATATAAAGGTAATTAAGCAGTCTTGAATATGAATTAATTTATTTTGATAAGGATTAATACTAAGATACAAATAAAGAGCCTTTTCCAGTGGCAGTATCTCAATTAAGTTTTTTAAATAAAAAAACACTTATTGTGGCATAACTATAATAGTTAGACATATGCCATCGCGGACTTTATTGTAGATATTGATATCCTTTATAAAACTGTAGTACATCACTTTGCTCTATTATCCATAGTTTTCGCAGCGCACGCGATGTAAAGAATATTTTAGGTATTTTTTTTACACCTTGGGTTATATTATCGGAGTTTTATTAATGATCCCGAATTTTTTTGAAAATATGATATAGCCTATGTCACCCGGGGATAGTGTAGCTTTCCAACAGTGAAAGAATTTTTCAAATCGGTTCAGTAGTTTTGAAGCCTATTCGATGCAAACAAACAAACAAACAAACAATCAAATCTTTCCTCTTTATAATATTAGTATAGACAATGCTCAAGATTTTTCTTTTGTTTCTTAAAATGTATTTTTATCAGTTGCAGTTGCAGTGTCATGAAATATCTTTTTATCTGTTTCTACCATTTCTGCCATCCCTCGTACACTGCAAATTTCAAATAATCTAATAATTCGTTCAAAAATTTAATTCCAAAAGTTCTACGACATTCCTACACCGAAAAACATAAAAAGCTGTACAATTGCATAACTTTAACGCTCCAACACCGAGATAGGTGAAGGGGACTCGATTTGCGTTATTGATCTCGCGTTCCCATAACCACATAACGACCCCACACCGCCGTAACAACATCACACCCTCCCGAACAAAATGCAACCGTGCCCTGTACACCACACGACTCAAATTGCAATAAAACATCAACGCGTTTACGACGCTACGTTCTAAACTGTTGTGTCAGCAGGACAATAGTGACAAGATCGTTGAACACCATTACTCGATAACACAACAGTGTTGAAGATGCGACTTTATTGCTTTAAAAACATAGTCCAATTCACTTCGCAATCGACCAGCTGTTGGGGCTTTCAATGTCGAGTACGAGATGCGTGTTAGAGGCGCGGACACAATGAAGTGAATGTATCTTTATTGCGATCGCGATAGAGACGTGTTTTAAATGAAGCGAAATGATCCGCCTAGCTTGGCATTGTAAACAATTTGTTTGATAGGTAAGAAGAGATGGTCAGTGTATCCACAATTACATTATAAATGCAGAACAATAGAAATGTTACACGATAAGTACCAAATTTACCATTGACTATTCATATGTTTTGTTTGTTTCTCAGTAAACTTAAAAAATCCTTTATGAAAAAAGATAAATTGCTTCGTGTTTACGCCTTTACGCCCACCAGGTAACGTTTATTATGAAAACATTCGAATTTTGTGATTCCAAGTGAATACAAATATTGTGAAATCAAGGTCCTGAGTAATCAATCAAATTTTAATCACTTGTCAGTGACTTTAGGACATCTCGGGGGAGTTGTTTCTCTTGCCAATCCATTAATTCAGGATACAATGATACGTTTGTGCTCTTTAAACTTTGTGTAAGAACTAAAATATGGTTTCTTGTACTTTTTAATCTTCACATGGTTCATAAAATAAAATTCTGACAATATCACAAAATAACTTAAAAAACATTTTACATTGTCCATTTCTTATCAAATGTCATGATTTTTGAAGTGAATACTTCTTTAGTATCGTTGTGATTTTGAATTCGTTGAAACGGATATGACGCGAATGAAGCATCAGCAAAATGGCGGCTGACGTAAGCGATTACTGTCAGTCCAAATCAATATTTGGACTGACAGTAATCGTTGTTATCAAGTTTCACTTCCAGCACATGTGAATACTGACATGTGAATTTTATAATACTGTAAAAATACAGTATGTAAAAACATACAAGTACATATTTAACTGACATAAAAATAGTTATCGCAAACACTTATTAACTGAAAATAACCCAAAATTTAAAGGATACGTACACTAAAATTGTGTGACATAATAAACAAAATCCTTCACGCCTATCACGTTAAACAAACCCATTCGATATTGCAAACAACGTAAAACTGTGAAAAATGATTTGCCGATATCCGTAAAAACAATATCCGATTCAATCGCTATAAATCAAGATTACATCACTAATCGGTCAAATTGTAGCGACGGTCGGGTTATTCGATTTTAGGCTTTACTATAGCTGTTGACGACATCGTGGTATAGTTCGTATGGGCCTTATCTGCTGAGCGAACGGTTCCGAGTTCAATACCTCGGGTCGTACTTGTCTGTGATGTGTTAATTGTTTATCAATGTAACAAACAAATTCTAGAACCGGGATATGAGTTTGTGAAAGTAACTTATTTATTTTATTAGATACCTATAGACTATAACCGTGAGCGGGGGAAGGCACGCTTAGGGAAGGTGTGTTATTTTATAAATGTATATTAATCGACGACCTATATGTTGCAATGTTTACCATGCCGAATTGCTCTTCAGTGTTCCATGTTCGATTCCCAGCTGGATTTTGAAAGACGACTTTAAATTACTGTTCTTGGTCTGGGTGTATGTGCTCTGGTCTTTGTGTGGTGTCCACAGAACCAACACGGGAAATGCTAGTATGGGGTTATGAGTGTGTAGCGTTATTTATTTTTTTAGACGCCTTCACGATACGTAGCATTAGCAGTCATATATCTATCTCGTTCTGACGTACATGAAACAATACTCATTTGCATTTCGGAACTATCTTTTTATAAATATTATAAACGAGTTTTCGGAGCGAGAAACATTTTCGTATACCTTCATTAAAAATAAAAAAAACATGCCCAACTCCGCTCCCTGACATAGACCTCGCAACCCTTTTCAATCATATGAATACGAAATAATAAAAATTCATGGGGCTGTTTGAGCAAAGAAATACCCACCCCGATATTAAAAACCAACAAATCGAATAATGTATTATAATATTTATTGTAAATATAATTAAGAATAATATATTGCTTTGGGGTTGGCAATTCAATATAGCAAATTAAAGTGTAGGGTTACGTGTCGTTAGCCTCGATGACGGATGAAACGGGTGAGAATAAAATCGTTTTAGAAAAGTTAGAAAGTCGTTTTTTCTAACTTTTCTTGGCCAACATCACATTTATGATGCCTTTGGTGTTCCTGTTTGTTAAGGTGGCTCGACTGCTCGTTTGTCGGATATTCACATTAAAAAGATAACAACAAAGGTGACAGGAATTAACAGGATTCATCCAGATTATTCCAGTTTTATTGTAATTAATTACTTACCTCCCTTTCACAAATCAAAAACTACACTACGCCCTCAAGTATCGCGCAATGGACATACAGTTAGTCACTAACGTATTCTTGATACGTAGTTACACTTGTCTCAAAACGGTGAACTAATTAAATCTCCTAATCCACACAACATCCCGGCAAAGCCGACGCAATTAAATTTCACTTACACACTATCAAAACGTTGTTTGCATGTAGGAGACTTGGCCGCATAACGAATAAGTTACGGTGGCGACACACGGGGCACACTTCGGCGCTAACACGATCAGACGTCATTTGAAATCGCTCGCATTAGGATAGTTAAGAGAGGAAAGTCTTATTCTCAACTTAACTAATAATAGTCATATCTTCTAGACATCTAACTACAACTAACAGGACTAACTATCCCTAACATTCAGTGCCCCATTACTCTTACCAATCAACGAGCTAACTAACTAAAGTTCTTATTAAAGCATTCTGTTGATTGAATTAATCATTCTAATCCTGATTTGAGTCTAGTTCTGGGTAGGTCATAGTGGCCATGGGTGCCAGCGTAAGGGGTGGTGCTGCATGCTCGTTTGCTATCGTAAATCCAAAAACCTTAAGTTTGTAAGTGCCATTTGCCGCAATATGATTACTGACTTAACAGCAGAGTACTCGAAGCTTATACTAGATTAGACAAAATGGACTAGGACTGTTCTACCATCAAACTTAAGCAACGACTAGGGAATGTTTTACAACGCCGCAACCCTGCAGCGAGCGAAGGGTTTAAGATTCGATCTCTGGTACAGGAAAACTTTCAACAGACTGATAAGTTTCTTTGTGATTCCACAATCTTAAGTACGCATACCCGCATGACACTGAATCCTAGTGAAAGGGTTAGAATGTGAGTTATCGTTTGTCATTGCAAACAGAGCGGTGGTCGACCCGCGTATCCATAATAATATCATACTAATATTATAAATGTGAATGTAAGTTTGTTTGTTACACTGTCACGCGAAAACTACTTAACCGATCATCTACTTAACTGAAACTGTAAGGTATTAGAAGTTAAAAAAAAGTTTGTCAAAAAATTCCTTGGCAATAAAATGACTTCAATGCAAGCGAAGCCACAGGTAAAAGCTAGTACTGAATAAATACAAAAGCAGCATCTTTCTGTCTGCTACCTTATCTTTTACGTCTAATGCAATGCAGTTCATTGCATTAGACGTAAATGCAATGAATTCATTGAATTTACTTCTAAGGTATGGAGATAGTTTGAGGCCCAGGAAAAAACTATTTAAACACAAACTCACAAATTTTGCAGCGGTGTGTTTTCAAATGTTTAAAGTGTATATTTAGAAACATTTGTCAAAGTACATATATATATATATATATATATATATATACATAATCGCCACACAGACGAACCAAACTTGCCAGCTATTGATTTACGCTGAAGTTATTAGACGACTTTGTCCCGCGAGACGCTGCCCCCTGCCACTGAGATTCGTAAGTTTTGGGACGAATGTTTACGTGAAACTACAGTTTGTCTCAGTTTATGAAGAAATAGAAACTGCAATAAATCTTTATTTATACTTATCTTATAACTATAATGGGGTCGAATTCGTACATGACATAATATATTTTTATATTCATGTAGTTTAGTAGACGTTGTATCGATATAGGCCAAACTATATAGGAATTTATTATTTCTATTTGTCTCTCTGTGTAGGTATCTGTCCATCCATATGTCTGTCTGTTTCTCTGGCTATCAACGTCACAATGCCTCCTGACTTGATATAGGTAGACGTACCTATGTATCAGCTCACGTCAAACTAAAGACCGATCCAGCATCCTATTCCGAAAACAATGACATTACACTGGCCTGATAATTATTGGAACGAAGTTCCTTACGGCAGGCTTGGAGGGGATAGGTTTTGCTACGGCGACCGAACTGAAAAATATGTGATAGTAAAACCGTAAGAAAAAAAATGCGTGGAATAAAAGCGTTGAATGAGACGTGCGCATGCGCGACAGTCGCATACATAAGCGAGTAGTGTATAATACCTTTTTTTTTAAGCTATTGCATAGCTTTTAACGCGGGCCTTGAGCGTGGGGACCGAATCCAGAAATTCCGCAACGAAATAATGAAATAAATAAAATAAATAAATAAATAATTTTTCATGGTTTTCGAGGGTACTAAAGCCGATAATTCCGTCAAAATAGATATCCAAGATGGCGGCTGCGCGAAATTATCAACTTTTCGTTATGGGTATCGTTTTCATGGTTTTCGAGGGTGGTGAAGCCGATAGTGCTGTCAAAATAGAAATCCAAGATGGCGGCTGCGCGAAATTATCAACTTTTCGTCATGGGTATCGTTTTCATGGTTTTCGAGGGTGTTGAAGCCGATAGTGCTGTCAAAATAGAAATCCAAGATGGCGGCTGCGCGAAATTATCAACTTTTCGTCATGGGTATCGTTTTCATGGTTTTCGAGGGTGGTGAAGCCGATAGTGCTGTCAAAATAGAAATCCAAGATGGCGGCTGCGCGAAATTATCAACTTTTCGTCATGGGTATCGTTTTCATGGTTTTCGAGGGTGTTGAAGTCGATGGTGCTGTCAAAATAGAAATCCAAGATGGCGGCAATCCAAGATTTATTCATCTAATTTTTATAATTGCATAGGTTGATAAAAAATGCTAGGCAATAGCTTTACCGCGGCAGTCACCGAGTGCCACATTTAATTTTTATTTTTTTATCCCTCTTTCTTTTCGTTCGCCGTTGCCTTCATTAGCCGAAGGAACTTCGTTCCTACCTGGTGTCCCACGACACCACATTTCTATTTGTAATATCTACGGATCACTCATCGAGCACACTAAAAAGTATAGAAATCGGTAAAAAAATTCGAGAAACTCGTGAAAAATCGAGAGGGTTTTCCAATGATAAACGACTGACACATCACCTCAACACATTTCTTCGCACTGTTGTGTACATTTTAGAGGCGGTAGAGGCTGCTAGAACTTCAAGTTATTCCAGCGCAGCGTAGTAAAGTATTGCCTTTAACTCTTTGACATTTGCATCAAGTCCATCAGTGGAACCGTATCGTAGATGGTAGATGATGATGACAAGTTCGATGGCAATGTTTATGATCGACCTAAGCATACAAATTTATTTCATTTCGGTTATAATGAGTACAATTTTATTCATACACGATAAGTAACCGCCCGAGATTCGCTTCGGGAAATCTATTCCTTAGTATCTACACTCGAATACTGTTTGAAAGGGATTAAAATAAAATGTTATTCCACATAACTAACATAACTAAATTATATCCCAAGCTTACTAATCGTTTGAATCAACCACGTCAATGTACATATTAAACCGTGCAGTGAACAGTACAAAGATGACAGATGTGAAATGGTTTTCAAACAGATTCAGAAACATACATAGATTCTACTAGATGCACTTACCTACTTCAAACAGCACCGAAGTCTCTATGTTCTGCAAAACTATCAAAACAATAGAATTTTCAACAAAGTGAATTTTAAGTGAGTAATTGTTGAAATGTTACATGTAAAATGGATGCTTTAGACGCTTTAAACTTTCGGTTTAATGGAAGCTGTAAAGTGAGAAGAGTTGTGAAGTGAATTTAAGCTTTCAGAATAGTTCGGCAGTTCCTTTTGTAGACCTGAACTGGAAATATTGGAGCAACGAACAAAGTTAAATAAAAGTCGATACTTATGTGCAATAAGGGACACAAAATATTTAATTTAAATACACCAGTCTATATTTGGTGATGTTGGCAGAGCTCAGTACATCGTGGTACAATAATTCCTCCGCGGAACATGTCACGACAATGTTATGTACCTGTCGCATCGCCAGGAGAGAAAGATACATTAGTAAACAAATAGGTATATTAAAAATAAATAAATAAAACAATCACCATTATGTGGACAACTGTGTAGTTGTGGAATTAACAGTCATTAACATAAATATTAATATTAGCTGTCAAACCTCAAATGACGTTGACTTTGGCGCTGGTGATTCATTGAACTTTTAATTAATACGGAAACACTCGTAACATAATGGCATACGAACAAGTTACCGCTTGTGATTGATGTTTAAAGGGGTATTTTAAGAATATAGCCATAACGTGACATGAAAATTTAACACTGTATCTACATATATGGCCTATACTTTGTCACTAAAGAACGCCAACAGAGAAGCCAATAACTAGGCTCTTGATCAGGATTAATGGTCGCATACGTCCAGCACTGGGCTAACTAGTGTTACGTGAGCGCGAATAAAGAAAATATATCATCGCCTATCGTTCACCGCTCTCGATCACACATCAACATAACGAAAGAAGTGTGCCTTATGTAAATAAGCGGTACGCGACCGTGCCAACCTTACGGACCGCATTCGAAACATATCCATGTAGAAAATTATCTACTTTCTTACATTTTCGTATTAACAACCTTCTCTGTTTTATTTTTATATTTATACCTGCCTATATTTGTGCATGTACGTGACATAGCCTTAAATTGAAACGACTGCAATCTCGTTATTCTAAACTTAAATAATCGTGGTTAGTGCACATTTTAGTATGTTACAAGTTCATAATGCTTATGCGTATTGTAAGTCGGTACTTACCTGTATTACAGTGGATTTTTGTTTTTGACGTTTGACATCCTGTTAGATGTCTGTATGTATCTGTATATAGCTGTATTTACGGGTAACTCGTGTGCTTTCTAATATAAAACACTTAAGTAAATTTTTGTTCAAATTTCAACCCTCCGCTGCTTCGTAAGACGCGAGGAGCCCAACTAGAGCTATCGGAGTATCCGATCGCACAGTCTATCCCGCACTAGCCGCATATCCGCATGATCTATGCTGATGGATATGGATGAACCTCTCCATCTCAGGAGACAAAGGGTTTTGTCGTGTGATGAGAATATTATACACGCTCTCTACTTTTAATGCATCGGTTTTGTAGACATGAAATAGTTCGGTGCAATTTTGTTGAAGTTCAGTTCCTTTTACATTGCGTTCACCATCGTCAATGGATACTAACACACCAGACGCGTTGCAGACCCGTCACCGTCCAACATATGAGATCGCCATAACCCGGTCTATGCTTGAAGTTTACTCTCCCGTACTACAATCTAAAGATTTTGTGTATTCACGTGTAAAAATAATACACAACGAACTTGAAGAAAACATACAAAAAATCGAAAAAATGTCTGCTGTTGAGACTTGGTTTGGTTCCAGCTTTTCCCAGGCGTCCCTGAGGCGGGTTTGAGTCACTGAGAACAGCATAGCATTCACTGTACACGTTCATAACATTTATACAATCCATTAATAGAGAAATTATGAAAAGTGCTAATGGTCACATTGTTAGATAAAATAAGCTTAGTAATTTAAGTTAAATAATAATTACTTATTATTTAACTTAAATTACTTGTAGGTAGGCTAGGTAGGTAGGTAGGCTTGTCTTGTAGGCTAGATCGTAATTATATTAGGGAACGATTATGTTCTCTACAAAAGAAAAATAAAGATATATTTAATACAAAATTATTATACCTACATATATCTGATAGACTAATTGTTCTGTCAACGTCGATTAAAATCCGACACAAATAGAATCGTTAGCATGAAGAGAAATTTTGTAAATTCGGAATTTGTATAAAAGATCTTAATGTTTGCAATTAAATTAAAGAGGATTCATATCTGGCATTTCAATTAAAATTATATAAACACGTGTTTAAGGGTTTTCGGCAATTACGCCCTTTGGGGATCGATAACATTTTACAGGGAAATTTGATCTTTGTTTCTTATCTTGTTTGTAAAATCATTTTCCAATTTTCAGCTCCAGGAGTATTTTAAGAGTAGGTATCACGAAGGGTTTTCAAAATTTCCTTGCAATTTTTGTAGTACTATCGACACATGCAAGGCAGCAGGCAATTACCGTTAGACACTGAACATACAAGATCGTTTACAACACATGCGCCACATAATCATAAGCCATTCAACAAAATCAACAGTCCGTCTGCAGTCTTAAAAGCGGAACTTTCAATTAGCATTTCTGCTTCTTTTTATTGTTACAGCGTTGCAGCGTTAACAAATGTTTATTAGCAGCATGATTCACGTATCCACGGATGGACTGACGGATAGAAACGATTAGTGCGGTGGGTTTAACGCTGAATTAATGTGCGCTAAGTGCTGTTAGAAAGTCCACGCCCACGCCCACTACTGCTTACTGAGTTACGTGTTTAACACGTATGATGTTTATGTTTATTGATGCTGTTATGGATGAATGGAATGGTAATTGGTGCATCTACCGTTTATGATGCAATGATGCCGACTGAAGAAAAATGTGATTTTATTAAATGAGAAATGACACCGCTACGCTGCACTTAACCAGCGCACAGCGAAGTTAAGCTAAATCATCATTCCATCAGAGTCTACAAATGAGGCAATTATTACCTACTTGTCATGATGATGATCTAATAAAGTTAAATTATGTACCTATAATATTTTTTGTAAAATGAATTACCAAAATTTTGTGCAACATTATGCTTTCCCTTTGATAAGGTTTCACACTATTGTTATTGCACACATTCACGCTTGTTTAACGCATACGAGTGGACAATTCCCGCACGCAACATATAGATAGTTTTAGTGGGTAAGAAACCGACATAACCCAGAACCTCGACCAGCTAGACCGAGTATTTTATCCTTTGAAGAAAAAAACCAGAAAAATCCTAACTCTTCGCCATTAGGTAAATTTAAGAAAAGCAAAAAACGAAGTACTCAGAGAAAAAATAAATAAACAATTTTGAATTGGAATTAAGAACGATCAGAAAACCGATAATTCAGCGTGGCAAAAAGATACAGACACGAACCTCTGGGATATGACAGCGACTTCTTACTTCCAAGGTAAACACTAGAGAGCGCCACTCGTATATAATCACACGTCAAGCCCAACATCACAGGTGTTCGCCGAGGGTTGTCTCGCGAGGATACGCGATTACTATTGCCTCTGCGATACCTAATTGTATTTCGCCTTCGTGCGACTGAGCACAGTTCGCTGAGAAACGTGTACAGAATACGGCAGTTACGTTTCGCGGGATATTAAATAGATAATGTTGTATGTTGTGTTGATAGCCTAGTTGTTAGGTAGCACGAGGGATTAGGGTACATTTTACACAGGACACACATCGATTATTTCCCAAAATGTAATACATGAAGTTGTCGACTGCTATTAGCTAAGAATTAAGTGAGAACATTTATGGATTCAATGATACTGTGCCCATAGAATTTTATACATTAATTTCATAAACCTATTCATCTGCTCATAGCTCGGCGGCTTGCGTCGATCTCAAGTGATCGACAAAGTTAAGCAACAGCGAGCGTGGTCGGTAGTTGGATGGGTGACCGCTAGTGGCAAATTCTTAGGCGCTTCCGTGCTTCGGAGGGAACGTAAAGATGTCGGTCCCGGTTGTAACCATTTGGTAGCAGTCGTTAAGCCATGTCGGAAGCCCTCTGGCGGCATAAAAAATCTGAAACTTGGGTTGGCCACTAACCCCTCTACCAATACGCACTGGAGCAGCGTGGTGGATTATGCTCTAGGACTTCTCAAGTATGAGGAGAGACCCGTGCTCAGTAGTGGGATATTAATGGGTTGAAGCCATTTACTCTGATATGTTCGAACAAGCGCGCCAACAGAGGTATAAGTATAACTTCAACAAGGCCGTGTGAAGAATGTCAAACTTAAAGTTAAGTCAAACTACAAACTAAACTACTTCACGACAGGAGACCCGACCCTAGCAGTAATATAGTTTCAAGTTGTATAATATCGTAGGTCGTGTGTAACACTAAGTTATTTTTTGGTAAGAAAAAGACAGTTAAAATTTTAATAATTTAATGCAAAATTAAATATTATATTTCACAAATGAATTAATTCAAGCAAACGTTCCCTAATGATACCAAAACAGAAATAGAAAACCGATTGGACATTAACCAAAGTGTCACAGTCAAAGAGATATTCACGCTACGCGAGCCCAAGGTAAAATGATATGAACGTGTTTCCATCGCCTGTTATACTAAGAGTCGCTTATCGTCAATTTTTTTGTAATTCTAACAATAAGCGCAATCCACTTTGATCGAGCGAATTGGAGTTGTTGGGTAAAATCCCGAATCGATTGGAATGAGAATGTAAAAACGAACCGGGCGGGATACTCACCTTGACCGCAACAGCTCTTATCTCAATTTTAGCTCATCAACTCTTGACCGCGACTGGGGTTATACTCTCCTTCACTAACGATCGATACAAGTCGTAGAAGTATGAGAAGTACGTATACACTATTTAACACTATTATAATTTGAAAAAATAAACTGTAAAAAAAACCCTCCCAACTGTTAGTTCTGTTCTGTCGTTGCGCGTGGAAAGTTGGAAACAAAAAAAACAGTAAAAGTACTGACACCTACAAACAAGATTTCTGCTTGCCTATAATCCCCCCAGATGGTAAGTAACTAATGGATCAGAATAATTAAATTCAGTCAGACGTCTCTACTTTACAAAAGGAATTTTTGGTGATAAAGTCCAGGATGATAAGATGGTAGGTACTTAATTTTCGCGGAGCTTCCATGCTTTGTAATGTAGATAGGTTTATACATATTTCTGACTCATTTTTTTATTTTTCTTAACCAGGTGGTAATTTCAGCCAAAAGCCCATATAGTAGTCCCCTGCCTGTCGTATCAATCACTTCACAACCCGTAACTGTTTCACTTCTGGGCTCGGATCTCCTCTCACTTATGAGGGACACAGTCCACAGTCCACCACGCTGGCCAAGTGCAGATTACTAAACTTCACACACCTTTAAAAACATAAACCGTCAGGTGTACAGGTTTTGTCACGATGTTTTCCTTCACTGCAGCAAGTGACAATTAGACTCTAATATGGACATAAGTTTTGCTAAATATTGTTGCGTTTAGGATTCACTCCCAGGCCCTCTGTCCGAGAGTCTAACGTTTAAACGACTCGGCATATAATAAATCACTATACTATTCAATTACGTGTTATTACCAAGTTTTTGTCCAGCCCTACTACTGCGAAACTGTCGAAAAAGATCGCCGTATGATACAGCGCAACTTATTTCATTACGGGCACGTGACGGACCAGTGATGTGCCAAGCTGATTCTACTATCGACGTGGTAATAGCAACTAAAATAGGTACGCCACTAAATTACAAAAAAAAAAGATTACATAGAATATAATAAGACATGAGTCATGACAATGACTTTCTAGCGTTAGAAACGATTTGCATAACTATTCCAATCTTAACAGGAAATATATCTGTCACGGGGAAATTATGATAACTGTGATTTGATCAAACCCCTAAGGGACATGATCACGGGACAAGTTAAAATCGTGTGCATAATAAAATAAATTTGGTGTAATTTAATTTAAATAAAACAAAAAAACCCGCCACCTTAAGTTAGTAAACCCTCCCCCCTCACGCCCTACATTTACCCCCCGTCACCCTGCCCCGCTTTTGTTACGTTTAAACTTTAGCCTATACCTAAGTGTAAAAACTTGGCCATTAACTAAGTGAGGAACTTTTTACATGTACTGAAGCCCTTCGAGTTCACGTCAGCATAGAAGAATATTTAATCTATAGATCTATACATGGCGGCTATTTTCCATCAATCCCAAACCTCTTGATCAATCCCTAGTAATATTACAAATGCGAAAGTAACTCTGTCTGCCTGCTAGTTTTTCACGCATAATCAACTGAACCGATTCAGATGAAATGTATGGAGATAATAGGAGGCCTGGGACCATTCCCGGGATAAAACCTATCCTAAGTCCATACTTAGGATAATAAGTATTATACTAGTATTATACTTAGGATAATAAGTATTATACTAGTATTATACTTAGGATAATAAGGATTATACTAGTATTATACTTAGGATTATAAGGATTATAATAGTATAATACTTAGGATTATAAGGATTATCCCGATAATAAGTTTCCTCGGGATCATTTTAGCGGTATTTTGTGGTTTTGATACATAAAGCCGCGATCCAAAACTGGTGAAACATAAATGTCACACATACAATAACGTCTTTGAGCCATACACGTGCCGTCTCCAACATAACTGTGTCGCGAAAAAACAAAACATTTCTCAGTACACTCACTACGCGTAGGTACCTTCTTATATAAATAATGATTTTGAAGAGCGAGAGATTGTGTTTTTTAATCTAATTTGCGTTAAGAATATGAAATGAAGACGGAGAGTTCAAGATCCTCGCTCCGGGCCGTTTTTTCTGCACTGTTGGATCGCCGGTGCCTTTTAATAATTGAACAATCACGGTCTGAGAGTAAGGTGATGTATTTATGAATTTTAAAGTGCGAGTCAATTTGGGTTACTTGGGAACACCGCTCAACAAACAACGTGGCCTTCAACTTGTAATTAATTAAGTAATATTCTTTTTTGTATAAATTGCTGACGAGATAAAGGACGCGCTGGGAGTAATTGGGCGCCGTCACATCGTATCATACATCCTAACCCTGGGCTTTACCAGACTTGCCAGTTAAAAGTAATCGAGTAAACTTATAAATTACACTGCGTTACTATAAAGCAGGTTAAAAATATTTACGGTTAATTCAAGAAGAAAGGTGGTAGCTACACTGGTAGGTAATGAACCCCTTCCACCATTCCTTCGAGATTAAAGAGGGAGGGAGAGGAGTATCTAGCGAATTTCAACAGGAGGAACCTGGCGCTATTTCCTCCTCGGTTAATCGAGAGGCTGCCCCATGAAGCTGAGTCCACCTACCCTGGACTTGGATTCAAGGATAGGTTACAAGAGCTTCCTAATTTCGCAGACGCAGACCACTTACCATCACGTGACTCGTCGGCTCGCTTGTCGGCTGTTTACTTAAAATTATTGCCTAAAAATAAACAGCTAAAACATCTCTGAGCATTTCATAATCTCGCGGCGATATTAAAATTCCTACTTGTATTTTATCCCAACAAAAAAAAATCAATATGTAAGCGACGATCAAATTTTCCATTCCACAACTGCGTAAATTTCATCATCTCGAAACAGTAATATAAAAAGTTAAAACACGACCCCGCCATTCCACACCATCGTGCCCCCTATTCGCAGCGTCACAAAGTCGACAGTCGCGTGGTGTTTCAGGTGTATTTTGTAGAAATTTTTCAGTGAGTAATAGTGAGTGATAAGAGGCGACGATGTTTCACGAAGTGTAAATATTTGAGCGTGATAAATTATTTATAAATTATTCATGGGGAGTTACTGGGAAAATGTGTCATTTATAACTTCACTCCGCTTGTGTACGCGCCCACTACCACTTCGGTAGACTTTGTGCTATATCTATATATTTCGCGCTCGTGTAACTCCTAAGCGAGTTCACCAATGAAGACCAGATTTAGAATTTTATTAGAGTTACGGAAACGGTCATGACCTATACGTGACTCTAGCGTCGCAACACATCTGTGACCGAATTATAACGAGACTCTTACTAACAATTACTAACTAGACTATTACTAACAACAACTAATAGGACTCAATATTGCTAACAGACCCTGCACCAGTCCTCATACCAACTAACAAACTAACCAATTAATGTTCTAGCACCGTATGCTAACCGGACTAACTATCCTAGTCTCGAATTGAAAATTTGAATCTTGTTCTAAGACACACTTCTTCTTCTAGGTTCTTCTTCGTTCTAGGTCACAGTTGCCACGGGTAGCAGCGGAAGGAAGGGATGCTTGTTTGCTACTTAATTATATAAAAACATAAATGTAAAAACTGAAAGAACTCATAATCATAAAGGACTGCATACATTATATTAACTCAACTCAAACTCAGTTCCAATTCGACTCATAAGAAAGAAATGAAATATAAAGCTCTATTTCTTGTTTTATACAGTTGAATTTTTGATCGGATCTGACTTGGCCCTAGGTAAATACGACGCCTCTTTCTTGAATCAGTTCTTTCAAGTAAGTTTGTTCACCACAAAAATTCAATTGTGAGAAACACTCAGATTTGAATCCGAGTAGTCGGAGTAGAGGTGATGTAATGTGCACATACCTTAAACCGACGGACTATGTTAAGCAAATGCGGGCGCGACTAGTTGGTTATGACCACACTGTATTTACAAAATCGTTAAACTTTTGGGTTTCACGGATTTTGGCAAACGACAAATGTTTATCGAAACATGAACATTTTATTAAACGGTTGATAATTTTATTTTACAGTTCAATTCTGCGACAGGGCACATACCTAATGATACAAAACGCGGGTAGTTTGCTAAAAGCGCACTCTTAGAGGCTGTATTAGGAAGTTGTACTGATTTTTGTATGTTAAACAACAATCAGTTGTGTATATACATACGTTGGGTTATGAACACACATATAACACAACTAAACATCACCAATAGGCGAGAGAAATTAGAAAGAGAGAGAGAGATAGAGAGAAATTATAAGTTAGCATTCCCATCGAGCGCGAGGTTCCAGATTTGATTACTGGCTCCTTAACAATTATGTAACAAATGACTGTTTGTTATCAGGTCGTGGGTATTAGTGTTGTCTTATTAATGTTATCCATGCCACCACACAGGTGATCTTAGTGTGAGAATATGAGTGTGTAAACGTTTATTTATCATATTTAGATGTGTGCGTGGGTCAGGATTCGAACCCAAACAAGATCAGCGTTACCACCAGCTGAACTACGTTGCACAACCTAACAAGCCACCACACGTGTCATTCCAGCTCCTCAAAGCTACCCGGATCACGACAATCCTATCGATAGTCATAATAATAATAATTAATAATCTACATTTCAAAAGGCTTGCATCTTAATCCATTCAAATGGTAAGCTCCTATTGAATTAGGCACTATAATAATACTTGTTCAGTTAATAGGTATGATTAATTTATCTAGATATACTGACTCCTGAGCACACTGCACTGATTGGTGTAATCGGCTTACATATGCTCAGCGGGCCGTCTGTTACACCGTGCTGTACCGGAGTAGTACATTTTAACTGGCTTCGAGCAATTAGCTATTCTCTGCAGGACGTGAATACCTCTTCATATTTGTGTAAGTCTAGAGCATAGGTACCTATATTATCAGATTACATCAGTAGAAACAGATGCTGAAATTAGTAGCTAACTCATGTGCCGAAAGTCTTTAAACGTACAGATACCTTCATGCTGAGACTTCACTTGATCAGTTTAGATAAGATAATGGTTATTTATTTTCAAAGATTTATTTCTTTATTTATTTATAAACTTTAATTAAATTGACAATGGGTTCCCATGTCACCAGCAACGAAACTTTTAGCTATACCCTATAAATATAACAATTTGGTAAATAACTGCTGATACTCAGATTTTTCTACAATTCGTTAAATAAAAAGACCAATTCTGAAATATATTTTATGAAATATTCTGAAATTACATACACCGTACAACCAGAACATTTCAGCTATTGAATCGCAACGTCTATAATTCTATATAGTCATCCAATTACTGTTAACAACAGAGTATAATCGAATCTCTGCTCACCACACAACGGCGGTGTGACAGCCACCCCGCAAGCCCGCCATAGACGAGATTATGTGAACTGTTGAACAATTCAACGCATTGACCGCCCACCGACATAATCAACATAATATTTTCCTACAGTAATCTGTGCTCGAAGCACTCGTATCGTACCGTGACTTGTGTTCATTTTATGAGATCGACAATGTTAAGTAGGGTGTAAGCGCCTGCGTGTTTATGAACGGCGGAGACAAGTTAATCAGTTGGTCTCCTTTGTTCCCTAGACCAGAAGAAACAGCAATGCAGACTTAGTTTATGATAACGAGATTGGCACGGACATGACACCGGTAAACCGCTAAAAGTCCCTTCACTAGGATTCCCTGTCGCAACTCCCATCCTCCTTGTATCGATGATCGCTGGACCGTTGGCAGTAGCCCGGAACTCATTTTTTCCTTATATTTTTCGATAATTTGTACCTACATGTACCAAATTAAATACAATTTCAACACGACTTGGATTCCCATCAAGAAACCGCCAATAGGTCCATCCTGCGTGTTTGTAACCTCTTGGTTTTTAAGTAGACATTATTTCCTCCAAAAATAAATATTTAACTTACAAACAATTTCTGAAGCCAGATGCATTGATTTGTGTTGATCTTACCTGTAACATAAGAGGTTCAAATTAATATTTAAGTTAAAATACAATGATATATAATTACTCAATAATACACAAAATCTTTTCTGTAAACATATTATATAGGTAAAGGATTTTGGCATTCCCCTATTCCTCCGTTCGTGACACATAGTCTATGTATCACCAGTCACCACCGTAGCTACACCGTAGCTACCACCGTGTCACATACAAATTTAATTGATTGAAGTTAACCAAACAATGACTACAGCACACAGTACGCACCCATGTAATCTGCGCGTAGTCCGTGTGTTAGTTTATTTGGCAAACACAGTACTAATCCGATAGGATTAAACCCAATCGAGCGATGGCTGACATACTTAAGGGCGAGGGTATTAGGTGACGCTCCGTATTTCGGCTTGCGGTCGAGGCGACGAGCGCCGGCGTCACACGGCGTCGCGGGGACACGGTATTCATTGTAGGTTATGGACGTCAATACCACATTACAAAAACCTAGGAAAAAGCTTGGATATTTTAGGTTAAAAACAGGACGCAATAATACAAATGCAAAAACAACAATTACTAATTGGACTAAGTATAAGTAACAACAACTAACAGGACTAAATATCACTAACAGTCCCTATCTCAGACACCGTCTACCGTCCAGACTAACTGTCCTAGTTTCCATTTCATTTGAGTATTGTTCTAGGTCGGCCACAGTTGTCACGAGCGCTTTGCGCGAATTTTAAAATACTATGTATTCCTTATCAGGGGCCCAAGTTGCTAATGCTTATTTGTATACGAAACAAAATGTATCAAACCATTCCGACACGACGCAGTTGAAATACATATAAATTAGCAGGGCCGAGGTCGCTTTATCAAACGCTGCTTATGAACTATTCAGGACACTACAAAACAAAACCCAGGACATGTCCTGGGTAAACAGGACGTTTGGCATCCTGTTGTTAGTGAATGTTAACGCCGCTACAGTTACGTGAACAACTCTCGATGAAGCCGTTTTAACCACAGCGACGAAGAGCTTTTGGTTATAATGTCAGTCTAATTTAAGGGTTCAAGTTGACGTACTTGTATTTCAAGGTTTATTAACAAGGGGAAAGGGCTATACTCCACAAATCTGGCCCAGAGCGAATTGACAGGCTTCGCACACCTTTGGTTACATTATGAAGAAGTGTAGTACACAGGTTTTCTTCTTTAATAATTATATAACCTACAAAACTACTACTTTATGCCAATCGCATTTTTTTAATAAAACATTTATCTATAATAACTTCTACTTCTCCTTACCTAACAATGGACTTAATATTATTATAATGACTAAAATGTCCCCCACCTCTGGCCTAGGCCGTCAGTTCTGAAATATGTCCACAAAATGATATCAACGAAAGCGGCGAAATTCACCAAAAAATATATTTCACCCAAACGAGAGTTTAGGTTAGTTAATTAAATTGAAATATGTACTGCGGCGCTAATTTCACGGGAAAGCTGTGTTTTAGGTTTTATTAAAATAAATGGTCGGAACTTTATTTACGAGTTAATTACATGACCGTGATCATATGAGAGGTTCATTTAAAAAATTATTCGACTAGTGAGTTTTTAGGGTAGCATAGCCAAATAAATTTATTACATAATTTTGTAATTACAGTAATAACGTATTACAGCAGAAAAATTTACTCAATCTCGCAAGTCAACTCATAAAGTGTCATCTTCTAACTACCAAATTACATCTATACAAATAAATAAAATTGGAGTGTCTGTTTTTACTCGTAAAATCAAAATAACCGCTTTTTACTAAATACCATTTTTACAGTTTTTCTCTATCTGTCTGTCTGTCTGTCTTTCATCATGTGGTCATATTCAGCTTGCAAGACTTGACACATACTATCAAGGCAAGCTAAGTAAAAGCTTGTCAAATATAATTTTGTAATCTGTAAAGTTTCAGCACGGAACCTTAATAGGTTAAGGTCCCAGTTAGACGACGCGATAGTATTCGCGCGGCGGCCTCGCGGCGAATGCGCGACGGGCGCGCAGTTAGGCAAGTGCTATGAATTGGTACGTTGTAGACTAGTCAATAATGTTTAATTTGCTATGCACCAGGAGGCGAGCGCGCAGTCGCCGCGCGGCTGCCTGGCGGCGGTCGCGCGAAAGCTATCGTGTCATATAAACGGGCCCTAAGGATCCACCGCAAACTCTCCCATAATATGAGGAGGAAAGTATGTTTAAACAAATAGGGCATCTTCAAACTACCATCACGACTTGTTTGTGTGCACGCCGCTATCCCATCATGAGCGGCCGCAGTTTAGAACGCACCCAAATAATGATCGTTTGTGTGCGTTTCACTTTGTTGCGCATACAATCCAGCCTCTGCACCAACGAAGATGTGAAGACAACCTACTGTTTTTTAACTACAGTTGCCTAGAGCTTATTCCACATCATTGGTACAGTGCTCACAATTCCCCGTTGATGTTCCAACAATACATTGCAGACGCTGCAGAGTCATTCCGTTCACATCATTCATTCATGAATCATTCCTTCTTATGACGCATATTATTATTCAAACTACATAGCGAGGATTTACGGTTCGTAATAAATCTTCTCTTTCCTTTATTACAATGTGTTATTAAAACTGGCTGGGCTAAAACCACAAGGTAATAAATAACTATTTCGTGATTAACTAAGCCGACCCAATGGCATTTTTGCTGTGAGAACACTTAGAGGTCTGTGTAAAAACTTTAATACGAAAAAAACTGTAAAAGAATAATAAAGCGTAAAATGATGTGATGACTAACACCAATACTAACACCTGAAACCTGTGAAAGGTTTTACAAAACTAAATATTCATTACTTTTGTACCTGTTTGTAAACGTTGACATACTTACGAGGATAAAAGTGTAAGTTAGGAGAGTGGTTCATGGTCCTATGATGTATGTACAAATCACATTTTTGTGGCCACCGTCGGCGAGGAACACCAAAAACATTATCGATGCCTTGTCGGCCAAGGAAGAAAAAGAGGAAAGAGGAGTCATAAGAAGTAACGTAGGTTAGGAGTAAAATAAAATTTTAGAAATTTAATAACTTTTTTGTTAAATTCCACGCGGATGAAGTCACCAATAAGACTAGAGTCATCAAGTTAAATGATTAGCCATTGAGCGTGCTCCTTAATATAAAATATTCCTTAGATTAGTTAGAGCACATGCCGACTTCGTAAGACTATTTTGTAAACACACTATTTCAAAAACAAACGAGATTTGACACTCAATGCTCTATCACCAAGACTAGTCACAGGAATTTGGGTGCGCACATAATATCCCCAAAAATCCCAAACCACAGACTAATCAATCGTCGTGCACAGTGTATAAATCTGTAGACGGATGCGGCTAATAACGCTAACCGGTGTCGGAAACGATAAAAATTCCAACAAAACTTAACGAATTGTCGGCATTTGGAACGATTGAGAGTTAAATAGTAAGAATTTCAAATTAGGAAAAAGAATCTGCTTCACTTCAAACAAGATTTTTTCTGTCGAGGAAAGGAAAAATTATAATATTTTAATTCTTATTCAAACTACACACATCTAGAATGTTTATTGAATGTCAAATGATTTAGTGGTTGTGGCGGTTTCTTCCAACAATCCCTGATGGATTGTTAGAAGAAACCTACTGCAAATATGCTCCCTGATAATATTAAACGTTGTAACAATTTCATTACATCATAAAATAAATAATAAATCTCGGAATAACACAAGGAACGTGTTATTATTAAAATAAGCAAACATCACTTCGGAAATTAAAGGTCCCGCGATTTAGAATTCGATCTTTGAAATGAAACCAACATAGGCATGGTAAGCATCAACCGTTGATCAGAATGTCCGCGGCCGGAAGGCAAGTAGCCATCTCGACGGTATGCAAGCTATCTAAAAATAATCAACTCGCCGGCAACTTGTTTTGACAACAAATGCGTTATTCGTCGAAGAGCGCAAAACGCCCCATTTGAATCTTCGCTTTGACGTTAGGGAACGTTAAACACTGTGTCAACATGGTGCTTATTTTAACGGGCGCGTTTTGCGTGTCGCGCGCATTCCAAATTTAAGATACCACAGAGTCCACACTCCACAGACTTTAAAAAGGCCTAGAAGGCCTTGTGAAATGATATGATATGATATGTGTTATGTGAAATCATAGCACCTATAGAATAGGTGCTATGATTTCACATTCGCTTTATTATAATATAATCTAGTAAAATTAAGCAACGTTCGAAATATAAATGTGAACCACCCACTTAATATTTTTTTTTATTTGTATCCTTATAACTTTGATTATATACACGTCTAGATATAGTGTTGCGCTGCAATCGCAAGAAATATAACAGGCCAGATTTGACGGGACTGTGTGAGTAATACGCACACAAGTAAGCGTAACTTCTACTGTTCGACAAGCGCGTGCATCATGGTGTGGGTGTACTGAGTGATACCAGCCCTTGAATATTTCCCATAAAAGGATGGAAAAAATATATACCTACGTGTTTTAAATTTAAATTCATTTAATTATATTTTTTTCACATATTAGGAGTTTGTACAATATGAATCAGTAGACAAAATATATTTTGTAATGGAAAGTATTTAAGGTTATTTATTCTTATTCTAGTTCGGAATTATTTAACTTAAATCTAAAATTAAAAAATAAAATAAAAGTTTCACTTTAATAAATAATAACATTTACATCAAACACTGACAAAAACAAACAAAATAGCGTGGATTTCTATTTCGACACTATCGGCTTCGACACCTTCTAAAACCATGAAAACGACACCCAAGACAAAAAAGGTGATAATTTCGTGCAGCCGCCATCTTGGATTTACATTTTGACAGCACTATCGGCTTTATATCACTATCGGCTTCGACACCTTCTAAAACCATGAAAACGACACCCAAGACAAAAAAGGTGATAATTTCGTGCAGCCGCCATCTTGGATTTACATTTTGACAGCACTATCGGCTTTAATACCCTCGAAAACTATGAAAACGACACTCATGACGAAAAGGTTGATAATTTCGCGTAGCCGCCATCTTGGATTTCAATTTTGTGTTATATTTTTAAAATGTTTTGTTCCAATATTAAATATAGTCTGAAAAAACAAAAAACAATGGACTTTGTTGAATAACTACTCTATGGACCATATTATATCTATGAACTACTGAATCTGTGAATTGTATTGTATCACCACTTCACATATTCAACCATTTTTCATAATGCACCTAAAGAACTCTCAGACACAAACTCGCACATGATGGGAATTTTCTAAAAACAAAAATAGTTTAAAATTACCTTGCACGGGATTGCTTCCTTTTTTAACCTTTGACGACTTTGGTTGTTGGCAAAATACAGGTGTTTGACACGGAAATGATCCGAGCAAATAACTGTTGTTTTAGTTGGTTGCCAGAGATCCTCTCCGCGGCTTTTTCTTATAATTTCTACCCACCTACTTCTTAAAATAGGATCTTTAGGTATTCTGTAAAAAAAAACACAAATTAACGGCCGTACAAATAAAAAAAATATCTAAATAAAATTTATTCGAATATGTATTAGTAAAAGTTTACACAACGGCCCGTCACTTAAAGCTATCAGATTTTATTATTTATTTTAATAGGAAAACTAAAATGTTATTAGTAAATGTTTAATTACTTATTTATAATACGGTAAAAACATATACTGCTTTAGTTATTAACACACAAGGACCCCGAAAGTGACACCCATATCAGATTATTAAATAAAATAAACAATGCCCGCCAAGTTTATAATATTATTATGTACCTAAGTATATCATACCGCACTACAGTCAAATGTGGCTTGAAATCTTGAAATATAGTATAAGGATCATGATTAAACATTTGTTAAGTTTAGCTAAAGCTCACATGGGAAATCTTACATTCAATCAACATACAACACTGTAAAAATGCTGTCAATATGGCGTCACATCTCCTAACAAAATTTAACTTTATTTATTTAATTGTGTCTTTATAATATAGTAATTTAATGTTTACTTACCGATGATACGTAACTTTTTTAATTGTTTTAAGTCGTCCACCATAATTCCTGCACACTTTTATCGCACAAATCGTAATTTTTACTATGTCACTAAATGCGTGTTGACACTGTAATGACAGATTCGCCACTGAGCGGGTCGGACAAGCTTATAACCCAAGAGTTGGGTGATATTTTTTTAGACGTTTAGGCGCTCAATGGCACTATCTAGACGTGTATATAATCAAAGCCTTATAATTTTTTATGGATTCAAGACAACAACGGGTGTGCAGCACTAACCTTTCGCTGCCGCCCATGACAATTGAGCCATGACTAGGACTAGGACGGTTAGTCCAGTTAGCAGATTGTGTTTATTAAGAACATTAGTTGTACGGTGTACCAGAGCACGAAATAATAATATTGTATTAGTAGATATTACATCCTAATGAAGAACCATTTACCAATTACAACTAATTCTGCAGCAGACAGAACTGATTACCTATTACCCATTGACAGTTTTATAGTTTGTATGTTTTTTATTTAATACATTAGTAGATAATATAAATTATAATTTTTAACTTTTTGCAACTCTCCGTACCTCTCCTATCTCCTCATAATCCCACATCATCCGTGCGCACAATCTGCTTAAAAAGGGGTTCAAATTCTCGCTTCACATATTAGTATAAAGATTATAAGATAACGAAACAATCCCTTTGTTACGTGCTGAGCAACGTTCGCGTCAGTTAATTATAAATTAAAAAGTTAAAATAAACCTCTTGATATACCCCAATTTCATCTACCTATATTTAGGTTCATAATAACACTGTAACTGTTCTATGTATAGATGAAAGATTGTAAATGGAAATAAAAATAAAACACTCATGCACCGTATTCTAATAATTTTATTCAAGGACAACATTGAAAAAATCTCTACCATTAATTTAATATATCAGCTGTCAATTTTGGGAGATGGCTTGACCGCCGGCCAGTAAGAATTTGTTGGACACTGCCCAATAACATTTGGAAGACTCCCTCCTGTGCTCATCTCTCCTCACCTCACCTCACCTCATCACATCACTATCTGCTAATCCTGCGTACCAAGTAGAACATTTCTCCGTTAACCTAATGGTTAACAATATAAAAGTATTCTTAAACCTAATACTAGTACCGAAGCGTTAATGAAGTCGTTATCTAAGTAACTCCGCACTGAACTATTATTGACCCCTGAATCGCGATGCGTGGGCTTCGATATGATATTTCACCCTACAGTGCGTAACGAGAGTAACGACCCTGTTTCGTTACGTCACGACACGTCTACGTCTATCCGTCTACGAACCCATACCAATGTTGAACGTTTAATCGGTTATTCGTCTAGTTTTGGGTTAATTAGGGGTAAAGAATAGGTACAGTAGATGGCCAATAGGGGTACATAACTATTTTACGTTGCCTAATTCTAATTTAATTGATTAACAAAATATATTTATAAACGGTTGTGTTTTTTATTGCTTTTATGTATCACTATTTTTAATCAGATTAATAAAACCATCTATTTTCTATACAAGGCGCAGTTAACCCAGAAAACACATTTTTGGCCCATACAAACCTGGCAGAGTATATTTAAACAAGTAGGTTATCTACAAACAAAGGTACCATCACGGCTAGTTAGTGTGCACGCCGCTGTACCTACGCAACTTAGAACGCACACAAATACTTTTAGTTTGAGGCCTAAAGCAACCGCTTCCACTGTCTTTACATCCATGGCGCGCCCACAATCAAGCCTCGGCACCAAAGAGTGCGAAGATTACTTGCTGTTCTGTATGTACTTTGGCCCTGATGTTAAAAATGTGTTCAGTATGTGATGATTGATGGCATTATCAACATCACTACCTTTCCGCTAGACATTAACATAAAAAACAGTTCAAACCCCAACTTCCACGTAGCCGTCTGCAGTGGAACACATCACACGATCTCCAACTCGGAGCACAGTTCTGCATTAAATCACACACATTTTACGAGCATCCCGCCACAGCGCTAATTAAACTCGGCAACTTCCCCAGCTTCTTATAAAACCACAGAAACGCGCGCTATTAAAATGTATAAGTAAAACGTTTGTTATTCCTAGATGAGCTTCTGCCTGCGAAACGAAGGGCCTCGGGTTCGATTCTTGGCCGGGACAGATATTTATGTGACGGAGAAAAGTTTGTTGTCAAGGATTGCTAATGCGGGGTATGAATGTGTAAACGTCTATACGAGTATATTCAGTTCAAGATGGCGATTCTATAGCTGGGACCAGGGTCGTCTTCGTTTTAACCAAATTTTCTACATCAATATTTACTTAATGTTCTCATCCATACTAATGTTATAAATTCGAAAGTGTGTTTGTTGATCCTTCTATCAGGTCGCACCGGAGCGATGTTATGGTATAATTTTGTGTGTGTAGATAGTTAGGAGGCTGGAGCGTAACGTAGGCTACTTGTTACCCCGGTAAAACATCTCATTCCCACGGGAAGATCCATCATGATGCGTATTTGAATCACACCAGTAACAGTAATAACATCAGTATTAATTTGGAAGTCGCTATTTCCAAAAGCTATAAATATAAATAAATTGGGCATTTTTTACAATGCCCATTTTATAATATTTATTTAATTCTTATCAGAATTTATATATTGTCGCTTTTAGTATTTAATTTAGATAAACTTTGTCTTTTACACCAACGAATACTTTAAAAGTTATCACGATAAGATAGAATTATGTGACTGACCAAATTCCACGCGGGCCAAGTCATATGTAATATTCTATAATTAGGTATGTAATTCTCTCTATGATCTTTACAGACTTAAATGACAATAAAAAAAAAATTGGCATGATTAGATTTTTGTAACTTTTCAAACCGATTTGAAAAACTGACTGTCTGGTTACAATTACCTACTTTTCTGAATTTATTGATGAAAGTAAACTTAAACCCTTAAACCTTAAAGTAGCAATATGATGTATAACACCAGCCCGCATAGCTTTTCGATTTTGATAACACACGTTTTAAGAACTACATCGTACTGGTAGCCGAAAATGCCGCCGGGGTTCAGAGCAGATTGGAGGAATGGCGACAAAGACTGGAGAGTGTTGGCTTAAAAGTAAGCAGAACCAAAACGGAACATTTGTTTTGTGACTTTGGCGGTCTCTCTAGTCTTGAGCCTATAACGCTCGACGGTATAACTTTACCAGTCTGCTCTGATTTCCGGTACTTGGGGTCACTTGTGCAGAAGGAGGGGGACATTGACCGGGACATCACACAGCGGATCAACGCAGGTTGGATGAAATGGCGACAGGTCACAGGAACAATCTGCGACCCACGGATGCCCTTCAAATTGAAGGGGAAAATCTATAAATCCATTATAAGACCTGTCGTAATGTATGGATCAGAATGCTGGGCTGCAAAGAAGACGGATGAAAGACGATTGCATGTGGCAGAGATGAGAATGTTGAGATGGATGTGTGGAGTTACGCGAATGGATAAAGTAAGAAATGAGTATATTAGAGGAAGTCTGAAAGTAGCACCGATTACAGATAAGTTGAAAGGAAGCCGAATGTCGTGGTATGGGCATGTGATGAGGCGAGAGGAAACGCATGTGACGAGAAGAGTGATTGATATGAATGTGGATGGACGAAGGGGACGAGGACGGCCAAAGAAAAGATGGATGGATTGTGTGAGAGAGGATATGAAAGAAAAGGGAGTCAGTGTAGAAGTGACGGCAAATAGGGAAGAATGGAAGAGAAAAACATATTGCGCCGACCCCAAATAAAATTGGGAAATGGGCAGGAAGATGATGACGTTTTAAGAACTACATAAGAGGTCCTATAAAAGTGTACATTTATATGCGTACCTACGTACGCCAATCAAAGCGCCAAATGAGTCCCACGGATGATTTTCAATGCTTAAAGTATCTACAAAATGAAGAGTATCTACACAAGCGGTGTTAGTATAGAACTTAAGTAAATTAAGTATAAAAGTTAAATATATAATAATATTTAGCTTTACTATTATTCACTATTTTGCTTTATTAAAACATAAAACAAGGTTCCTCTGTCACAGCTATGTATGTGTATAAACCATAAATCCTATAGTACACGAATTCCCTTACGGAATCCCTCTCGGAATCATTAACCCACATAAGCGTCAGCGTCACCAGTCAACACGGACATATGGTGGGGAACGTTAAACGCTCACCAGTGTAAGTATTCGTGGAAGTGTTTTCAGGCGGGATTTAACCCAAATTCGTCGTTACTCGATACTACGCATTAAGTTTGACCAAGCGCTTCGCTGTAGGGCTGCCACATTTCAAGTAAATATGTTGGAAATTCAAGATCATGTCCAAGCTATCGATTTAATTAATAAAGTGTCACAATAAAAATCGATTAACTCGGAATCGAACTCAGGCAATAGAGTTTTGTACTTACTAGAAGTTAAATAAACATATTATGACGACTCTATAGCCTAATTGGTCTGTTAGCCTACTACTACTGCATAACTGTTGTAGCTACCATGTCTACCAGGAAGGGAGTCCCGGGTTCGATTCCCGGCTGGTGCAGATATTTGCATAACAGGTAGATTTTTGTTCACGGATCCTGAATATTGGCAATGTGTCATAATTATGTGTGTCCATTCCTTCTGCTACAAAGAATCCCATTGCGGTAATATGATAAACTATGTGTGTGTGTTGTTGTGAATTTATTTATTAAAAATTAAGAAGTTAGATAAATATGAATTAGGTTTACCTATAAACAGATGATAGTAACGTGTAGTTTCCACAGTCTAAGCCACAGGTAAGCTTATATTTAATACCTGCATATTCTATACATTTTATAACCCGAATATAAACACAATTCATCTGGTTTGTTACGTAACAAAACAAAGTCGAAACATTTCCATCTACATACTTTCCAATATTTAGAGAACAAATTCTGACATTAATAAAAAAACGTCCACCATCTTTGTAGGCGGAGGGAAAACGCCGAAAAAGAATTGTTTTCGCCGGCAAGTCGCGCTGCCGTCGGCCGTGTCTAATGAAATGCTAACTGACAGAGTTCGGGAATTATAATTAGCTGCTAATATTTACCGCGACCGTCCGCTGCGAGAGTCAGCCATTTTTCTTTTTCGACAAAATATCGCTTGCTTTTCCTAGGAATATTAAATACAAGTTCCATTTGTAGTTTTTGATTAATGTTCAATTAATATTTAGAAGCAGAGCTCATTGCCCGGGCTCTTGCGTCAATCTAAGTGATAGATAAAATTAAGTTACAGCAGGCTTGGATCGCTTCTGTTATCTTGCTACGGAGGGCATTGCATTTTGGGGAGTTTCACACCTCATAAAAACTTCTGACGCTTGGCATTAGTATCCCTCCAGTTCGCACAGGAGGAGTGTGGTGGAGCTCTAGGCGCTTTCAGTTATGAGGAGACCCGTGCCTTGTAGTAGGCCAATAAGGGGTTGAAACCAATCACAAAAATTAGCGTCATTTGCCGCACACCCGGTGGGCAGGTCAATTTAAGTACCTACTTGACTATTTTCATTATGTAGTAAATTCATGAGACTATTTTTCAGAACTTAAAAATAGTCGTCAGCCGTATTGAAAAGACTCGATTATAAGTCAATCACGTAATATGAACTATCCTGAAATAAAAACATTAAACTTATAAAAATAAAAGCACAATAATTGATCACCTGTCAGATTTACTCAAATCTCATTTTTCATCACTTCTATGAGATGTACAAAGAGGAAATTGTGACATTAAAGATTAAAAACATTACAAATTTTCTAAATACTTATGCCCGTTTTAGAGCGACTTCGAACTTTAGATATGACATAAAAAGCTACAAAAATTGGCAGCTTCGTGACGTCTTTATTTAATATTAAACAGTACTTGGGGAACTAGCAAATTCCGGAATTGAATCCAGTACCGAGCCATCGGCAGTCGCGTCACGATCTCAACAAAAATTGCTTATTACTGCCGCTGTTTTAAAATGCTAATACGGGTAGCCCCTGAATCGGTAATATCTTTTTGCCGTGTCTATATTTCTATAGGGCTGAATAATGTTTGTACATTGTATTCTTTAGGACATAAAAAAATCATTTATAATTTTATGTTAATTGATTACCTCTTCGAAATCAACCTAATTATGTCATCGTTTCATCAAAATGCAATAAGCAATAACGGAAGAAAAAACTACAAGAAAATAATTTCTTGTAGTTTTTTCTTCTTATGATTGATGATGAATGATCATAAAATCATGATCACATTTTATCCATCTCTGATACTAGCACCGACCACACAGCCAATAAGACTACTAATAACAGGCGAATGGCTTCTGTCAACACATCTGGCTTATAGTACCGATATAAATTCGTGCCGTCTCATTCTTTCCCGTTGCTGAAATTAATCTATTTCTTTCCAACGTTTCGTGCGGCCTTGAATTAGCCAATCACAGCGTTGAATTAGACAGTTACCCCGCTTCGTCTTACCTCAGCTAGTTGCCAGAATGCATTCAATACGGAAAATCAAACATTAGGTGTCTATTGGCTGTGTGGTCGGTGGATAGTAGTATATGTAATAACAATTAAACTTCGCACTAACAAAACCGCTCTACATTCTTGCTCACCATACATTCCAACAAACAAACGCATATAAAAACAACATCAAAAAGTAAGCACAGCCGAACTTTAACCCAATTAAAACCGAGTCAAATTAACGTGCACTCCCGTTCACCTACTAACTGTACGGTAAGTTAAAACGTAGGTAACAATTTTAACTGCAAAATCAAGTTACAATTTCCGAACTCATAACGGGTATTTGTGTTATATGTAACAACTGTTTATTCCGGATAACTCTGTTTAAAGACTGTATTCGTAGTCAAAATAATGCAACACATTTATTAAGTTCAACTGACCGAGTTATCGTTAATGGATGGATCTACGACTTTGTAACTAAAATAATTTAAACAGACAACAATTTCACCGTTGATTCTAGAAGGGTAGGGAACCAGACAGTTAAAGAAGTCCTTTTATTCATATTTATACCTACTGGACTCACGTACAGGGACAACCACCGCAGATTTGATTTGGTCAGTCCAACGCTTGGATGACCGCCCGCGCTCTCTATAGACGTTGTTTCGTTTCTTCGTGAAACGTGACCAAAGAACTTTATTTATTTATTTATTTATTTATTTAATCTTTATTGAACCTCTAAGCAGTGGTACAAAAGGCGGACTTAATGCTAAATAGCAGCTTAGCTAATGCTTAAGTTGCGTCTTTGTCCGATAGATGATAGATGTTGAATGTCGCGTTCCTTGAGTATGGAGGTATACTTATTGAATATGGACCTGACGTCATAACCAATCAATCGATATCTATGATCTTAGTGTGCACAGATCGAAATAGTAAACGTTATACTCGTTTACGCAGCCGCTTACACATCGCCCGAAGTGAGGCGTTCTAACCTGAACGCTCATCAAAAATTCATCAGAATGTTCAAGTACTACGGTTGATCCGTTTTGCTTCAACACCTCTTAGGGAATTTTTAATGACAAAGGTATGAGTAACCTTTGAAAGGGAACCCAGTAATGCGCTAATGCGCTGTTCTCTTAAGGATATACAGGAGTTTAGTATCCTTCAACTCAAGAAGACTTTGCCTTGAGTCCTTAGATGACTTACAAGCATTAACATAAATGAACATTTTATTTTAAAGACAAATGAGATATTTCGTAGATTCAAAAACTTGCACATTGTCTGGAAAAGATTGTGAGAAGAAGACTGATGGATGCATACCAACTCACGGAGGGTCAGTATTTCTATTCTGGCTGGAAAATCGGTCGACAAAACTCCTTGTATTTTCGATATCCATGGGCAGTAAGTAAGTAAGTAACATCATTCATGAAGAACACTATGCTATCGCGCTGTGGGAATATAGAAGCAACTTTAATTCTTCCTATATGTAGGTACCTCATATGCCTCTTTAAAACTACGTCTGCACTGCGGAAAACCTCCAGAACGGTAGTGAACAATAGTAAATAAAGAGTAATAGGAGCACATACTCCCACACCGAATTCCAATACGGACATAGCTGGGTCAGCCGGCGAACAAAACGCATACGACGACAGACGCGGTCAGAGTCCAACTACCCTCGCATTTCCATTATATTCTGTGAAGCATTATTTTTCAATCGACTTGTTCTGCAAGCGCCACCGGAAACCGGAACACGACCCAAATAAAAAAAAGATTTCCGTTCACACATATCCCGCGTGGTGGACACGTCTCAATGACGGCGATGAACGAGTTCAATTAATTAATGTATCGATAACATGGAGTAATTTTGAGATTATCGCGATATTGAGACGGAACCGTTGTATTATTATACCTACTTATTACCTACCTACTTACATTTCGCAACAGGTAAACCAGGACCGTACGTAGTTTAACTATCTAGAAAACGCAACATGCAACTAAGATCACAAACCATATGCACAATAAAACTTATAAATTATGTATCGATGATCAAAACCGAAACCTCATACGCGGCCAGCACTCTACATTTAGAATAGACCAGTGCTCCGCCAAGCCGCCAAGTATGGGCTGCGGCTAATCTGATTAAGACAAGAAAATTCCTCATCGCATATCGCTTGCAGTACAACGGCGGTAGAACAAACAGTAAAAGTAAATACGAAATTAAATTTTTGTATCGCAGTGACAATTTCCAGTAGCTGCAATCGGTATTTCGAAATTTGGATCGCTTTATGCAAAGCGCAATCATATTAAGGATTTTAAATGACTCCTTTGATGTAAATTTTCGTATGAAATTCGAGTTTTAATTGGAACGATGGGGTAAAAATTATTAGAGGAAAATTTTAACAACAATTTTAAATACTTTAAAAAATTAAAACCACAAAATTTGTTTCAAGAATATAAATTTGTTTTTACCTTTTCGCTTAGATTGATGTCTGATTGCATCCGCTTTTATTTCTGCTGTGATGAAAGTAATGAAAATTAGTATCCATTGAGTAATATTTACAGTGTGCATACAGAGACGGTGTACGAGTATGTTTCAATTGCGAATATTTCCAAAAAACTAAATGAATTGAGAAAATCGTACGCAAGTATACTTTGTAATGTTTACAGTAACTTTTACTCTGTCATAAAACATCCAGACGTTTAAAGATGACGCGCGTTCATCCTCTGGCTTAAGAAGAAAATGCCCTATTTCCTTTTATGTGTATCTCAAACAAATTCCTCTCAACGTACACTTAGCGAGCGAGCGGGCTTCTAATTACACCCCTGAACCCGCTTACAAGAGTAACTGACATGGACGTTCTTAGGAACATCCTTCCTACACCTCTGGGTACAACTTATTTATTTAAGAACATTGTTAACCCCCTCCCACCCTCCTCCTTTTGTACGTAACTGTACACAAATAGGTAACTTACACAAGTCGATTTCTGTCTGTGATCTGTAATCAATGTAATGTGTCTGAATCATAGTACTTAAATGTAGCGCTATACCAGTGTCATCAATAATAATTTAGCTTTATAAATAGGTAATAGGAACTACGAACACATAATTTCCATCTCAGTTCTAACCCTAATTGCGCTAGCTGTCATATTTTTTCTCTTCCTTTGCTTCAAAATTACAGCTTATTAAGTTTGAGTTAGGTAACTCCTATTACTCCTATACCTTTTACCACCTAACATATAGTTTGCCTATGCAACCGACACACAAATGGTGTCTCGAACCGGAACAAGCCGGTTCAAGCCGGAGTTAGTTACCAGTTTTAATTGCCCCGCGCTAGTTCAGACCGGATCAAACCGGTTGTGCCGTGACGCCGAGACGAAGTTTAAGTTTCGGTTAAAAGTTAGGACTTGCCGGTAGTAAGATTAAACTTTATTGTATTTATATTGTTTGTTAGGTACTCAATAAAGTTACCAACCATGTTTAATCATGCCATACGACAACGACAAATAGATAATTATAATTATTATTGTCTTTGGTAATTATTATTATAATTCCCTTCTTGCTTTTTTTAATATTTCATTATTTATGGATGCTGACCGCTTTTTATTGCCAACAATGACTCGAAGACGACTAATTTTACCAAAAATGTACAGAGGTGAAAATTTACCACTGAAGTGGTCCGTTCGCTCACTTATCGATTTTTAACTATTTCCTAGAACCAAGATGACGTCTACTAGACATTAATAGATGTCCGGTTCAAACTTATATAAAAGCTCAGCTTCGGAAAAAGTGCATCAAACGACAAACTCCGTCTATATACCATCAGTGCACAGAAACTAACTTGTATGTAATTAGTAGCAAATTGCAGCAGGCAGCCGGGAAGCAGCATTATCAATACCCCAAGTTTAAGCTCCAAATTAACTCAGGTTCTCTGAGTTTCACTGCTGAGATTATTCTATTATGAGGTATGGAGGGAATGGAAGTGGTCACAGCTCACAGCAAGTCTTTTGTCGATGGTAAGCTCTTTTTTTCTGCTCCTTCCGTCAGGTCAAGATTTGTCAATTCAAGAAGCATGTGTGACCGGTGAAGTTAAACGGTAGATTTTATTTTTATTTTTTATAAATATATTGTCAGTTAATGCCGTGCTGCGATCCTACCTGGTGATAACAAATGGCAAACTTAGTAAATCCTATATACACTACCAAAGTATTGTAGTCAAGCATTAACTTATATAATTAATAAATAAAAATTGGAGTCACCGACAGTCATTATTCGCCCAGAAATCGAACCCAGGTACGCTGGCCCAGTAGGCAGTAAGTATCCTTCCCAATTGGAACATCGTCAAATCATCGTTTCAACTTAAACACATACAAAATATGCAACCATTAGAGACATAAAGAAAGAATTCGCCGACACATTGCACACTCAAAAAAGAGTAAGGAAAAATAAATTAACAAAAACAGAAATCTTCTGTAAAATATAAAAGGAAAACTGAGAAAAATGCTCCGAGAACCCTTTAAAGCGTTCTTCCTTTTACAGACGGCATCCGTTACACAAGGGGTGTAATTAGCCCCTCGCGGGGACACACGGAGTTGTTGTGTACAGGGGTGCAAGGGGCAGATACCGTTTATATGGACCCAACACAAGCAAACCGCTAAAACATCTTGTATCCCACTATTCACTTACATTTTAAGAATAACAATAGGGTCAAGGAATTTTCGACATTTTGTGGTTTTATCACTGCGTATTGCCCCTCATTCACATTCATAACATCGTCATAACGCCAAATGCATACCGTGGTTTGGTTATGGTTTAATGTCCATCCACGACGTAATTTACGAAATTGGACCGTAACTCATTTTTTATTCAGTTTGAGCGTTATTGAGGTTCTTTTGTCATTAAAACCAGTCAATTGCATAGGGGTGGAAACTTTATAAACAAATAATAACAGTTTAAAGTTTATGCAAAATCGTTTAAAAAAAATATATATTAAAGTTAAACTTCATATTGGAATTAGAAGACGGTTGCATTAAACGCTTAACGTTACTGTGGTGGGGGAACGTAGTCACGGGAATGAAATGGAAGGGTAAAATAGTAAGTAGCAAAAAATGTTTGCACAAAAATATTAGAAAAGTTTGCATAAAGATTTTTACCATCAAAATCAATTTAAAAAACACCGTTTTTTTAATTTCATAGTGTGAAGTTTCACTTTATCTGCGCGTAGGGACTCCACGCACCGTTTTTTTAAAGAATCACAATTTCTCCAAACTCTGGCATATCACAACGGACAGGTCAGCAAAAAATAATAATCCGTTATTAAAAATAGATTATTTTTTAAAATAACATTTACATAAGCCGTATATACTTACATTTTTAAATTATACCTTTTTATGACACCAAAAAAATCCCTTAAAATATTATAACTGTGTATTTTCTGCCGCAATATTTCTATAGCAAAGAGAATTGTAAATGAGTGTTATTTCATGGCGGATAAAAAAACTTGATACGGGTAATATTTTTACAAGCAAGCGCTTTTCGCAAATTTTCTATAAACCTGCAGCTTCATAACCGGCGAATAATTTAATAATAATTTTTGTTTCGAATGTTATGTATAACATTTTTTACTTATAAAATGTCATTGTATAACATACTATAAAAATAAAATATGTATATGGGTGACCTTATATGGTAGCTACAGCTACACTTTATATTGTACCTAAGTACCTACCTAAAAACGTTCGGAGTTTAGGGTCTGTCCAGATATGCGCGGTACCCCCTACGACATGAGTACCTAGTAACCGCCGGCGGTAGCGGTATCTGAGTAGGTAAACCTAAATTTTGTAAACGACATAATCACTCGGATTACAACATTCGTCATGGAAGGCGTTGTTACGCGAACCAACAATGTAGGTAACTGAAGAAAATCTCGAACACTCGAAGAAATTTCGTACCGCCTTGGAATATCGCTTACCCACTCAGATACCGCCACCACCGGCGGTAGAGGATACCGAGCATAATTATGTAACATGGCTTAATATATCAATTTAGTAATAAGGCACTGAACATACATTTAGGTACCTACATGATTATTTTCAATTTAAAAAAACATCAAACTTCAATCTAATCTATTACATACAAAAATGAATCCCCATTTCCATTTGTCACGGTATAACGCGTGAAGGGCTGGACTGATTTTGCTAATTCTTTTTTTGTTGTGTTTGTTTTTGTCAGTAGAAGGTTTTTATGAAAGATAAAATTAAGAATATTTCACGGAAAATTAGATAATTTAAGAATCTTAACCACCGTAATAAATTCTCTAATTATTTTGTAATGTAACCTTAGCGCTTTTGACAATATAAACTTTTTTCAACATTCGTAGTTAAGACAGGACGTCTGTCGGGTCAACTAGTATGTGATGAATTTTAAGATACATTTCTACATTTATGTGCCTATGTGTGTTTGGGCTATTTAATAAAGCTATAAATAATTATTAAAGTGAGTATATAATCTAACAAGAGTCTCATGTTGCCTGTTTACATTCGAGATCATATTTGTTTATCGCGTTTAGTTTGGACCAGAGGCATAAAATATTAAATGTTTTGGATACCGTGAAAATATTAAATTGAAGCGAATTTAGACAAGTAAATCAATGTAAATTTATTGGTTAACTCTGAATGCACTACGAGAACATATTATATTATTTCACCGTAATATTCTTGATATTTGATGTTTAAGTTAGGTAGGCTTTGAGCAATGTTGTTAGTTGTTGTTAGCCCGAAGCAAACGGGCATGCAGTACCGTTCTTCCGCTGCCGCTCATGACAACTGTCACCGTGTAGTGCCTAGGCCTAGGCCTGTGCCTGTAATAAATTGTAACCTGATTACTAACGATCGATCATAGCTATCTCTGAGAACCTCAGAACGTGCTTTCCAAAATGTACCTATAACTTCTTTATTACGTGTCCCATCGCAATATGTTGGAGTGTGTCGATCGACAGATTACAAACGCAATCGCGAGTTTAGTTGCAATCAAGTGTAACGCTCACAATGGGACACATAAATACATCGAATCCAATTGGCGAGGCCATCAGTTACCCGCAACGCCACAACCCGGCCGGCGGAGTGCCGCGCCGCGCGCCGCTTGCGACGGTAGGGTTGCGATTTTTGTAGCTTTTTTATGTTAATAGCCCAGATGTGAGCATACGAGCGACTAATGTTATGTTACCACATACTGATGTTATGTGGTCACCGTCGCCTATGGACATCAGTAACACCAAAGACTTCACGGACGCGTTGAAAGACGGTGGAGGATTTAAGGAAAGTACATACCGGCTCTTAAGTTTCCAGTCGGGCCATGACGAGTCGTTTGGCGGCTGACTTTAGTAACAGAGAGCTTAGCTATCCAGCCGGGCCTCAGCCCTACCCACAAACTGGGGCCAGCTGCTGTCATCTCTTATGAAACCCTAGTTTGCAACTTTGCAAGCATGGGATTAGGGTCACTAATTCTAGGCCGCACCAATATGGCCTAAATTATACTTACTGGATCTATGATTTCCCCTAAACAAATAAAGATTTAAAAAAATAATAAGGAGGTTCTCAATTGGACTGTATTTTTTATGTTTGTTACGTCAGATCTTCAGATTCTTCTTTTATTTGAAAGCTGGTGCTTCCCGTGTGGTTGGTTCCATGTCAATTTGGTCCATGCGATAACCATAATAAGTCTTAAATTTACATTATTTTGAAGTCGTTTTTTTCCTTGTGATTATAACAACCCTACAGTCCTGTCAGTATTACCTACTGACAGAACATCTTTAAACGAAGATCGTTCACAAAGATTTGAGTCGGCGTCCTATGATTCGTAAATTAATGTGTAGGTACATGGCATCGCAGCGACGCGCACACAAATAAACGTTGACGTCGTTATTTTTGACGTCTTAATATACCGATGTTCACCCGGGGAATTGCAATAGAATCCCATCAATAATACGGGCATACAATAGTCTTAATTAATTTAATTTAGTCCTTGTGCAGGGTTTTCGTCCAAGAATAGTGAAATAAACATTTTTCCAGTAATATTTGCATTGTAAAAAGTGACGTGTGATTATGATGTCCATGTAATATTGAATAGCTTTTAACAATCAAAACTTTCATAGTTTTATTTAGGCTAATGTCACATGGGAATTATGTTAGAATAATAAGGAATTTAGGTTATTATTAAGCAAATCAATGTTAAAAATCGATAAAATACACGTCACGGAATGTCACGATATTTCACACGAATATCACGAAAATATACACTTATTTTTATACTACACATACTACTCAGTTACTTAATTAGAGATAATAGTCAGTCGAACCGCGTAGATATCCCATTTATTTTTCATTGAGTTATTATTTATAGATTTAAAATTTCATAACGCTCCGTAAAATTAAAGGCATGAGTCGCTACACAAAACATTTATGGAAATCAGTATTTACGTGACTCATTTTTAAATTGTGACAACCCTGTTCACGTGGTGTCCTTCCACGTACGCGGCATAACGAACGGGTTTATATAAAACCATGACAGGGCTGTGTTTTGAATACAGATATTATTATAAAACGCCAAAATAAATTCGTTAGGGCATTTTAAAAATAAAAAAGCGCTCGCCGAGGGTTGATCAATGCATATTAAAATGTTGCGTCGCTTGTCAAATCAACCCCTATTGAGTGTCAATCTTATTTCTATTATGTATGAGATGCACTCTTTGTTGCAAACTGACTTGACACATGGATATGGTTTTTCGCTGACTTAAAAAAAATTGAGTTGCTTGGCAATGGTATATTCCACAGCTTCGTTACTGGGCGTTTGCCAAACGCTGTTACATATTGACAATTTTCTTTAGTTTAAATTGATAAAAACGTGCTCAGGTGGCTCACCTGATGTTAAGTCACTTTTGACAGTTTTAAAGTTCTTCGTGTCTTCGTTGTCGACTTAAATGTAAATATATGTACCTACTATAGAAAAATCTGGGCCACTACTCTACTGGCAATAAATTTGGGACCAAAATCTGAGGGTTGTTTCGCGGCTTCGCCCGTCAATTTCCAAAAATCCTATCTTAGTGCTCACTTGCATTACTTGAACCTATATGTATATAATATGTATAAAGTTTCACGTGAATCCAATGAAGAAATAAAAAGTTTCAGTTTATCCCCCTAGGAGGGCAATTTCCAAAAGTCCTCTCTTAGTGCTCCCCTACACTGCCCATGGGGAACATGCAAAATTTCAGCTGGTTGCGTTCAATAGTTTCGGCTGTGCGTAGTCTGTCAGGCAGTCAGTAACGCAAGAGTTCTATATTCATACACAAGAGTTCTATATGCATACATAATGTATATTGATTTCGGAAACTGGATGAAAAGAACTGGTTCTAAAACAATGTAGACAGGTTAAATTAACATGTCTGGCAATGAATGAAGGAAGACATCAAGAGATCAAGACGCTTTTCATCATTCTACGACATCGGAAATCTTTTGAAGATTTATATGTACTTACCAAAGATGGAGTTAGCCTTTAAAAAACTAAAAAAAGTAGTTAAAACTAAACCTCCCTTTCACCGTCGATTTTTTTAACACGTTCAACTTCAAAAGGTGACACCCGTCTGATGTGACAACACCACGCGCGTCACGTCTCGTCAACATATTCGAGTGCGACAAAAAGTCGCACGTCTGTCCGCGGCCTAATCGATAACGCGTGTAGGGATGCCACTATCGAGTTACGAGGTCGCTGACCTGTTTGATTAATGGTTTCATTGATTTACTAATGTCGGTTTAATTTTTAATGTCACTATGGTCAACACGCTTTGTTTTCTATTATTGTAAGTACCTGCCTATGTGTTTATAACTGTAACATGTAGTGCGATGGTCTTTAGATATATCAGATTGCATGAATAATAATTGTCAACCTTCCGTACTATCCGTTCATACAACACAGTTAACTTGTTGCATGAACACATGTACATTTTGTCTTACTCGTTCTACCTGAACAATCAGACCGCACTGAAAAACAGCAACAATCTTCAAGTCCCACCTCTCTATCACAACGAGAATGTTTCTAATTTCGTCATAATACAGACAATGGGTATTTCACTGAACAATAATATGTACATCTGTTTTTAAAAGTTTCGAAAATGTTTTTCTTTTTTCGTCCACATCCCCCACGGTTCTCCCTTTCCCCCTCCCCTCCCCAATGACGGTGCAAAGCGACGTGCGTTTCATTACATTCCATTTGGTCAATTGCGACTTAACTTTGATTACGCAGTTCGTCCAAGCAGATTAAATGAATTGCGCAAGCCAACGCCTCATTACATCCCCTAAAGCATTACGTGGATCGAAGCTCCGGTGGCACCGTGGCGGCCGAGGATAAATTTGCAACAGTCGGCGATGATACAATCTTCAAAATGACAATGGAATGACAAAAAGATGAGAGTTGTCACTTAAAGCCATCTATTACATAAGGACAAGTTCTTGATCACGGCTTCGCCAGCGTGGGCGTCGGAAAACCACAAAATACCGCTAACATTATCCCAAGGCAACGTATTACAGAAATGAAAACTACTCTACGCCCTTTGCAGTGTTTACGAAAATTAGTAGTTTTGACCGTGCTAGAATTTTGATGACCCTAATATCGGTTTATTTACATCAATGCTCTTGCGAGTGTGGCCGAATTATGTTGTTATAATTAAGGCGTTTAGCACGTACTACGACGAGCCTGAACCTAAACTCAACACATGGCAATGATAACAAACAGCACAAAGAAATATAAATCGAAAAACGTCGTTGCCGGGGTCAAATGGGGCGTGGCCAACCGTAATATATTTGATCTGTGCGAACAAGTTCCGCAATCAAGTGCAACCGTGGCGGTTAGATTAAGTCGTTGCTGACCATACGAACGCGCTAATGAAACGCAGAGGCGGAGATACCCTCAAAGTCGGGGTTTAACAGGGTTTTAATGATATACGAGTAGAAACTGAAAACGCAGTGATAGCGGAGTGATTTCAACGTAGGACTCCCGAACAGGAGGGACTGGGTTCGAATCCCGCCCGCATCTATAATTCTCAAATAGTATGTAATAGTCACTTGCAGAGTTCTCCATAATGTTCTCAAAGGTGTGTGAAGTCCGCCAATCCGCACTTGGCCAGCGTGGTTTACTATGGCCTTTACCCCTCACATTATGAGAGGAGACCCCTGTCCGGCAGTGTGATTCATGGGTAGCGATGAACACGCAATCTGCTGTCTGTTTGGCGACTACTATACTATAGTCTATAGTCTACAGCTCGCATACATACTTAACTAATCACACACTGGCACCATTTTCAAATACAAATATTCATGTTACAAATACATACATCAAAATCGTTTCATCCACTTTAGACCGCGACTCGTAATTCATTACCTACATTATGTCGTTAAAGTTAAATTTTGTTTAGTTGAATAGGAAATAAGTAAAAAGCTACATTTATATGGACTTCTGGTATTTAAATTTTACCATGTAGAATTATAATTCACCTTCACACTTATTTCTCTAGCTAACCTTCGTGTTTCGGCTCTCGGTGTCATAAAAAATATATTGTTAAATACACGCGAGAAAAGCCAGGGGTCGAGGATAAATTCTGGACTATCGCACTAATGCCCCCATCAGGATAATTGTCCCAATACCATTCTGACACTCGATTTGTTTAGTCCACTTGCACGTGAGGCTTGAGGCAATCAAATATATTGGACGGTGTCACCCCTAATTCATCCCCCCGTCTAATTGTATCATGAAGGTATTATGCGAGGTGGGCACGCAACTGACGTATATCAACAGAATAAGTTTCTTTCATGTTAATAGCTATTAAACGAACAGACGTGCCACTTGATGGTTTAACGTTCACCACAGACTGTGGACAACCATAATACCAGAAGTGACAATGACTCGTTGTCAGTAAACCTATTTTGAAACAGAGTTGTCCTGGAGTTAATTATATCACGTTGCGAATGAGGGCTAGGCCAAAAAAAGTAAGATGCCAAACTTGCCAAGTTAAAAGGAAACACGCCGCTTAACACACTTTCCGAAACTTCAACCGAAATACCTTAAAATCATACCTAGAATTTAAGAGGTGTAAACACCTACACATTCTTATAAATATTTAATTCCAAGAAGTCCATACAGTAGGTATACGAAATATAGTATCTATTCATATAAAATATTTTAACGAACAAACTTACAATAAACAGACTACTTCGTAGTTTAATAACGTTCATTAGACAAGAAATCCACTTGATAATATTCAACCAATTAAAAGCTACTCACAAACGAATTCGGAGATTCCCGTTAGGATTGGGTACTATCATTAGTAATATGTAATATTATAGTCCTAATAACCCGTTGACTTATGATCGTATGAAACAATCAAGTGGTCATCGTCGCTTATGGACATCATTAACACCAAAGGCATCACCGATGCGTTGTCGGCCAGAACAGAAGAGAGGAAAGAACGATATACTGGCTCTCAAACTCGCAGCCGAAACACGACAAATCGTTTAATTGCATGATGGATCAGCGTGTGAAGTACGCAGAAAGCCTCGCAGAGCAGCGCACACTGGCGCGCGAGACAATCCGTTTTCAAGGCAATTAATTTCCAATCCATAAATAAATCCACAAACAAAACACCGTGACGCCGACAGAAACAGGTGTTGCCGTGTGTCGCACTCGCGTCCATTACAATGCAAAATTACACCCAAAGAGCGCAACTAGACGGTAATTGCAACCGAGGTGGAATTCCGCCGCACCTAAAGACACCAGACACAAATAAAAGACACTGAGACACGAGCAGTGAGCGAGTCGCGTCTGTCCGTCTATCAAGCGAGCGTTCGCCGCGAACTTGGCTCTTTCTTAACTTACTTCGTGTGGTTCTATTTCGCCTTTTTAGTGGGAACATCATTCATTTATCGCACCCCATCTGTCCTACTGAAGGATCGAGTCGCTCTCTCGATGTGAGCAATAAACGCTATGTTCTAGTAGCAAACTGAAGTGAACAGGTCCATAGCCCGTAAAAAAATATTAACAGATGTAACACGCCCCTATATTAATAATAAATGTGCCAAGCGTTTAATATTGCACTTGACGATCCCGTAGGCCTGTCGGAATTTACCTAGAGTTCGAATAGAAACTTTAATAACACAATCAATTTATCGTTAAAGGGACACAGTTTTACCAGAATCATCGGTGAAATTATTTACACACAGCACAAAACATCGCCCTTTGATCTGACGCCACCGAACGAATAAGGGTGAAAAGAAAAAAACTCCGATGATCAACTGCCTTTGATTTCCGATGAGAGCACTCGAGATTGAACTGAACGCTATGGTGCAGTCGATAAAATCGGTTTTGCTAAGAACCAGATGCAAAAGATCGCTTTTCAAACTCACGATATCGATACGACCCTTTATAACTTTTTAAGCTTGGTTCTAAACAATATCATCAGACATCGGAAATACGAAAGGCATGGCCAATGCATTGTTGGCCAAGAATGAACAGGGATGTACACAGGATGTAAAAGGGAAAGTAATTTTTAAAAGCTTTTATTTAACTTGCATGTTTGTATGTAAGTACATAATGTATGTATGTTCGGGTCAAATATTACAAACCGAACAATTGGAATTTACAGATTGCTTTCATTACGATGACTACAACTTTATGACAAGTACAAACGGATACCTACCATATCTATACGATACGCTCAAGATTGGTACCAGACAATGAAACTCCTTAACGGCTAATAATAGCAGTGACTAAAAATTAAAATTAATTACCCAATTAATTATTAACTAAATTTATTACTTTTCATTTATAATTTGTTCGTTTTCAAACACTTTATTTTTTCTCATGTGACTTACGTAAAACACAGAGTTCCCGTGTAGTATCCGTCACGTTGAATGTAAATGTTAGCGAAGTGTAAAAGAAATAAAGATTTAATACGATGACACGTAATATGGTATCCTTAACTCATTCATTAAGCTAACTTTAAAACTGTCAACGGGATGGAACGAAGTATTACTGGAGTGGTCATTCGAAATATTTGTTTTGAAAGTTGAAACTTTATGAAATATGCATATAATTTATTGCTGTTGAATAAATCATGCGCTGATGTAATGTTTATTTAAACGATAAAATATTAAAAGAAATATCCTATTAAACGGTAGGTATATCGACGACCTGGATCATCTCACTAAGATAATGAGTTGAACTTAATTAAAACACAGGTAAATGACTTAATTATCACAGATTTCGCAGATTTCGCTATGATGCTTTTATAATGCATTAAATAATATTGCTACAAACATCGAGATATAAGTACGTACGTTAGTACTTATATCTCGATGGCTACAAACGTTTTATTTTTAATATTTCAACTTTAATGATTGTATCTGTTGTTATGTAATTTTGAGAGCCTGTGTATATTAAAAGACGTCTTTAATCACCACAAAATCTTTTGACACCAACACCCGATCAACAGCTTTCCCCGTTCAATACACATGTAACGCACGTGTTAATAAGAATTCTATATAAACACGATCCTTTCAGGAAACCGAACTGATATATTAACGTTATGAACATTTTGTAAAAAATAAACTAAAAAACGTTTATTACGTATCCAATCTTGATTAATAGTTAGTAGACGCTTTAAAATGTTATAACAAGCGGTACCTGTACCACTTTAATCTTCTATATTCTTTTACGAAAATAGCCAACAAACTAGCAGATCAGCCACTTGATGACATTAGTTACACGACAAGAAGAAGAAGAAGAACAATTATCACCGAAGCGTTGTCTAGGAAAGAATAGAGAAGAAAGAAAGATAATAATGGCTCGCAAGCCCTCAACAAGAACACGACGAGACGTTTGCCGGCTGCCTCAAGCAAGATGGTGGTATTGGGCTAGTCAGGCGACCTAATTATAACAGTAATCATTATAATGCCTTATTAATAGAAATATGCCTGGCACTATGATTGAGAAGCTTTCGTGACCTAAGCTTTTTAGGTTACAAAAGCTTCTCTCTAAATTGTTGGTACATTATTTAAGTTTTAAACTCCGAAATAAGAATAAAATAAACACAAGTTTTTTATTCAAAACTAAATCTAAATGGGCATCCGTTGTGAATATCGATATACGAGTACGATACATAGTTTTAAGTAAAGCGCCTTATCTAAGGTACCTGTTCATTCGCGATCGAACAACTGGCAGTATATCAAAGCTATACTTTGTTGTTGATTTGTCATAGCACCAACCTTTCATACTAATATCGCTAATATACATACCTACTAATATCAAAATAATGATCGAAGGTATAAAAATCATTGGTAAATTCTCCGGGCAAATATTATTTTAATTGAATTTTTCGATTGAAATAAAATTCGAAAAGGTTCATTTTTATTGAACGAGACTACGTTTTCTACACTTTCAATGCAATGATAATGAATAGTCGAAACACCACTCTAATCTTTCGTTCTTAATCTTATCCTCTCTGATACGCATATTCTCCTGTGACAGTTCTTTATGTAAAACTCCCTCTTCTACTTTTGTGCATTATTTAAAAAAAAATCGGTACATAATTATGTCTTTGCGTCATAATATTATCCATCCATCCATCAGCCTTTTTGCGTCCACTGCTGGTGAAGGCCTCTCCCAAATTAATTTATATTTATATTTATAAAAATACAACTAATTATGTCGTGGGACACCAGGTAGGAACGAAGTTCCTTCGGCTACTGTCGCGCCTGCGCACGTCTCATTTAACGGTTTTATTCCACGCTCACCTTTTTTCCACGCTTACGGTTTTACTATCACATATTTTTCAGTTCGGTCGCGCAGCAAAATCCCTATCCCCTCCAAGCCTGCCGTAAGGAACTTCGTTCCAAAAGATACGGTATGATTTATATAAATTAATTGGTAACTGATATCCTGATGCTAATTCGTTCACTTTACTGATAGTTCTCGCTCAGTCGCCTGCGGTGCGACCGGTCATAAGATCGTGGTGTTATCTAAAGATGTACCCCGTATCTGTAGATAGCCTGCCACCATGTATACAACGCAAGGGCATTAGCGCAGATAACACGATTTATCTACTGTACTTCTACACTCGATTTAAATCTATTTTGTGTGGATAAAAACAAAAACATTAGACTCTTCCAAGTTTCTATGGTAATAAGTATATGTATAGGTATAACCATAGACATCTTGTCCCAAGCCACACGTACATAGTTTTTAATTTACTAGAATATTTTGTTAACACGTACTTTGACTTCTGATCTTTCAGGTCTGCTCGATGTTATCTTGAGTTCTAATGTTAAAACCTATCTTAGATAATCTTAATAGATTATCTAAGATAAGTTAGTACCTATCTAGTACCAGTTTAGCAACAAAGACTATCATTTCTTACCCTTTGCGTTCCTTTCCAATTCTGCGTGATATATTTTAATCAAATAAAAAGTTAAATGACCCAACCAGCATTGTACTGCTAAATTACCTATAAAATCGCCTGACACAACCTTTCCAATAAAATTTACTTTTGACCCAATTAACATTTTATGTTATTGGACACCGACAGCCAAGTATTAGCCAGGATGGACCCACGTGACATCTTCTTTGTGAAAGCAATATCGTTTGTGATCGGCGGACTTTACAAGCTAAAACTGTTACGCCACACGAGAATTTTAATTAAATATCACACAAGCCTATACGACCATAAAATCAGCCTTGGTTATTGCTGTGTTTTTATAAGCATCTCTTAAGAGTTCATTTAACTTTTAATTTACATTACATCTATACTAATATTATAAAGAGGAAAGATTTGATTGTTTGTTTGCATCGAATAGGCTTCAAAACTACTGAACCGATTTGAAAAATTCTTTCACTGTTGGAAAGCTACACTATCCCCGGGTGACATAGGCTATATCATATATTATAAAAATGAATTGCTGTGCGTTAGTCACGCTAAAACTCAAAAACGGCTGTACCGATTCGGTTGAAATTTTTTGTGTGTCTTCAGGTGTATCCAAGAATGGTTTTGATTTACAATTGGACCCGGTAGGTGGCGCTGCTGTCGATATGTCCCCATATATTTATTTGTTTATTAATTATAGAGCGGTACGAAGTTCGCTGGGGCAGCTAGTTGTTGTATAATATCAAATATGAAATGTCTTACGGAATGCTGCTGATATCCAACATCCACAGTACCAAAAATCAATAAAATTTTGCAAAATAAAAAATACACAAAGCAAATCTTTGTATAAAGCAAATTATTGAGCAAATAAAGAAGAAGAAACAAATTATGGTAAAGTGTATACCATTTCTTCAGAGAAGCATTTGCGTGTTGCGCTTCACGCGATATACTGCGAAGCGAAAAGCCTTTCCCAGTCCCACCTCAAAGGACCCGACTTTCGGCGACGACTTTCTTCTTAAACATTCCCATGGTACGGACGACGCAGCTTAACTTTTCATTTCTGTTCCGGATCCCCAAGGAGTGGAATTGCTTGCCTGCGTCAGCTATCCCATCTGCCTATGATGTGGGATTCTCCAAGAAAATAGTGAATAGGTTTATAGGTTACTACGCTCTCACCGTCAGTATCAGGTGGAAATTACTTGTTACAAGTTAAAAATCCCCGCAATTCCGCAGAGTGCAGCACTGGCTATGTTCTACGTAAGAAAACATCAGCATCGTTCGAGAGATAAAATTCTAAAAACGGTCCAATTGTAGAGCTACCATCTCAGAATTGGAAAAATCCAGGCATTTCTAAGAAAGTCCGGCGAGTTGGTAACCCTATCCACGTGTCATACCATTACGCCCGCCCGAAGCCAACAATATAAAATTCAGGCCGGGTGGGTACGCAACTACAGACCCCGAGCATGACGGTCGTCTCAATAAATCGCCGGGAGGCATAACGACGCCGCGACGGCTGACGCGGCGACGGTGACGCCGACACCGACGACGCAGCCGACCGCCGCTCATTCCACTGTTGCCATCAATTATATCGGGCCCGCGCCGCGTAATTTGCCGAGACGTGCCCCGCTTAGGGTTGCCAGAATTACCCCGAGCCGCTATTGAATTACGCGGATCAGTATCCGAAATAATTGTTACTTATCGCCTGCCTAGCAATAGGCAATGTCGTGGATATTCTTACCTTAATTGATAAATCTATAGTGACCTACTGGTACATAATGTTGCTAATAATAAAATACTTCCTTAGATGCGAAACTTACATTATGTGTGAGAATATGAAAGCTGTAAAAAGTTTGATAAATAATCATAATTTTGATATCGATGACGTTTAAGCCTCTAATCGTACTTTGAGTTTGAAAACTGCAGTCGACCGCTCATTATTATTAATTAGTTACCTAATGAAATTTATAACACTAGTCATTTATTAATTAACTAAGTATTATTCTATGTTTAATGTCAACAATAATTATATTCAGGTATATAATGTTATACTATGTCATTAAAAAGAAATAGGTACAATACTTTACCAAAGAAAATATATTATATTTTTAAAAGTCGGAAGCTGAAAGTGAAAACCCTAATGGCCACTTATTATTTATGCTACGTTTTGCGCTGCCATCTTTCACTTTACTCTTTTTAGCAAACCAACAGACGTTTCTTTTATAATTACTCATTTTGAAAATAGTTAAACAATTTAATGGGCGCAGCCAATTGTTAAGTTAATGAGTTCTTTCAGAGGCCGAGGGACGGCTCCACGTAGACGGGGCAAGTCGCGACAATGTCTACTTCAACCACAATAGCGGGTAGGTACATGTGGAACTGAAAACATGACTAGTATTGCTTTGGGGGGCAAGGGGCTAACTACATCAGTTAACTTATAATGGGTCTAAATCTGAACAATACGTAAATACTTTTGAAAAATAAAGGTAGATAGTATACTGTATACGTATACGGTAATTACATTAATCGTAGCTATAACGAAACCTAATAAGAATATGATCAATGACGTCCACAGCTCAACCCATTACTAGTGTAGTATTAGTAGTATTAGTAGAAATTCCTACTCGTAGCACTAGCACTTAGCTTCTCTGTTTTTTTTTTATTGTTTTGTTGAGCTTCGTTCGTTGTACTACGTATGTATGTATGTTGCTTTTGTTATTCGGCTAAAAAAGCCATGAAATGTTTTTATTTATAAACAAAGCTTTGATTGCATGTTTGTACCTTCTGCAATTTTTTTTATTCATAGAACTATAAAAAAATATCATATAATTTTTTTGTTAATAAACCGAGAACCAATTCATACAACAATAAATTATGAAATACAAAATATATTTTTAATACAATGACTTATACATACTCTGACAGAGCAATGTAACGTTGGAGACATGACTCAAAGGGTATAAATAACTATTGCCAGTAAAATAATTTGTCAATCAATCAATAAACACAATAATGTGATTTATTATCGCACATTAAGGTCTTATATTGTACTGATGAAGATGTATTCTAGCGTGGGAGGTTCTTTTGCCAAATACATCAAACAGTACGTAACTGGCATTGAATGAAATAGGCATTAAGTTCGCCCTTGGGTACTTAATCTATTCGTATCTATTAAAATTTATATCAATCTATAGAGCCTTTACAAAGGACAACACACATTATTACTGATGTTGTCACTGTTGTGATTCAAATACGCATCACAATGGATCTGGAGATGGATCCATGACATGAGATGTTTTACCGAGGTTAAAAGTAGCCTTCGTTACTCTAGAGTCTAGCCGCTCCTAGCCTTACTTAGCCGCAGCTAGCCTTCTATCTCTACACGCAACAATTATACCATAAATTCGCTCCGTTGCGAGGTCAAAGAAGGACAAACAAACAAACAAACATAATGGCGTTTATTAGTATGGATTTAGACATAATTTCGTTAGTAATGAAAGAAAAATATATTGTAATTTTGTCCCGGCCGGCAATGGAACCGATACCAAACACATTTTATACCAACCAATTCCAATTATTGGAACCCGTCGCACCTTCCACCAGTCCTCTGTTATCAAGCGAAATATTTCGGTTTCGAACCCGAAGAATACACGTTGGTATAAAATATGTGTTTGGTATTGTCTACTACTAATGTTGTATCCTAATGCCTGTTTATTCTACTAGCGACAAAGTAGTTAAGGCAGTTTCTTATCCTTATTTATTTCTAAATAAATAACCAATCCACAATCAATTACCGACTCCACGAATTTGTTGGCCCGATTACATTTCAGATATCCTCAACAAAGCCGACATAAAATAAAAACCTAAGTGTATCCACCTAATTTATTTACGCCACGCTCATTGCCCCAGACGTTTAACGGCCATTTTGTTTTTGATCCTTTTGTCAATACCGCTGAAGGTATTGTCCCTCGTTTGAAAATAGTTCCTCGCATCAATTTCGATGTGGCCAACTCTAATTAGTTACTTTTTCATTTTAGTGCTTAGTATCACTCTGTCTCTGTCTCGTGTTTGGTCCCAATGTCTGCTGAGACATGTAGTTATGAAATACATGCATATCTAAATATATAAAAGTGAAAGGTCACTCATCATGAAATATCGAAAACCGCTTGATATATTAAATATATTTGGCAGGGAGGTAGTAAATAGTTAGTAAATGCCCGCTAAGGACGGGTATGGTCATATTGCACCACTAAGGGGGCAAACTAAAGGATGAAAGTGTGTTTCAAAATCAGTTGAAGCAAGTCAAGCTGCGGGAAACAGCTAGTTGTGTCTAAGTCAACGTTATTTAGACCTTTACACGTAAATATAAAAAAACGAGCAAAACGGCTTTATCGAGCCCATTGCGGATTCTGACTTTAATGTTTGGGAGGACTCTATGTTATTGTGATTTAGACAATGTAGAAATATCTAGACTGCAACGAGTGCATTTTGAACACTGATTCATTAAATATTGTAACAAACAGGAAACGGATTTAAATGAGGCAAACGAATCATCACCGAACAAGGGACTTACAAATTGAATATAAAATTCTGATAACAAATTATCAAATTATAAAATACCTACGTATGGGCAGTGATGACTACAAATCATTGCCTCAAAACCTTTGCTAATCAAAGCTCAAAACCACTCGCTTGCTAGTCATCAACATAAAAATAAAGTGACACAACTTTACTCGATAATATTGAAGATGAAAATAAACTCCCAATACCCCCATTAATAAGCCATTTTATCCCCGTAAGATAACAGAGATTCAATCCAAATCCTTAAAAATCTCGTAATCCATTGAAAGCGATAAAACGTTCCTTTAAAGAGAAGCTTAATATAAATACTTTGCTAATTGGTTGGAAATACAACCTCCCACTCTCATCTTCGGGTTCAAATTTTTAATTCTGCACGTGTCCTTAAAGAAATCTACATGCGTAGGTAAGGCACTTCTATATGGATTTAAGATAGCAAACGTGCTTACAGCACTACCCTTCCACTGCCGCCCATGATAACTGTGACCGACACAAAACACGACTCACATCGGGATGGCAAGTCACAGTCGGCCACGGACACGTCTAACAGCAAAGGCATGAAAAAAAGACAAGGCAACAGGTACTTTTTACAGTCGTATGATTTTCGTACCTGGTACAGGTAAAAATTGTCTTCGCGATGATAAAAGTTTAAAATGTAATTAGTGTAAATAAATACCTATAATGAACATTTTCGTGACAAGTTAAATAAACTTTTTCATGTTCCAGCCCCGAACCAATTTTAAATGCGTTATTCGCTCGTTTATTAGCTGAGGTATATCATTCGTTTAAAGCCGTCCAGGGGCTTAACTGAACCTGGGGGTCGCGATTGTCATAAATACGTAACAGCGCCTTAAGTAATGCGTCAATAGGACGAAAGGCGTGGAGTCGAATCAAAACAGACTTTACGTCATGTTTGTGACATAATATGTGTATTATTTTATTGTGATAGGTACCGGTACTAACGATATGTATGATGGACAAATAAAATAAAATGTGTAAAAATCTGCGATGAGTTAAGTTTAAAATGACATTTGTGTATTACTAACAAAGATATTATAACTATAGATGCTATACGTTCATATATCGCTCGAATCTGCTACAATGACACTATAGATGCGAAAGATAATTACGGAATAATAAGACGGGAAAGTAGGGGGGGGGGGGCGGCTATGTCCAACAGTGGACGAATAAAGGCTGATAGATGGATGGATGGATGAAGAGACAGAAAGAGATAGCTAAATGAAAACAACATGAATTAGAGACTCTTTCGGCTCGCTAGTGACGTATTTACGTTTATAATATTATTGATTACTAAGTTATTTTCGGAAGCTGGAAAATGTAGGAAGATTTCAGAACATTTATTTACAAACACAAGAGTGTAGGGGTCACGACAATGATGAGAGAACGGAAATGATGTTATTCCGCTCTTGTCAAGGTCCATCTATCAGGCCAATGAAAAATGAGACAACTATCCGATCCCGTTCAATGTTTGCTGAAGCTTACTGGAGATTGTCGAGAATAAATTTCTTAGTAGCGTATGTTTCCGGATGTTATATCCATGGTGTAGATCATGTACTGCAAACATTTATTTATTTTTATCCTGCTCCTCTGTGCGAACGTAGCTTTCAGATAACTTATATTCAATGGCACTGTAGTCTGGTGTTAACTTGAAATAATCTGAATTTTGCAACGTTGTTATCCATATTGTAATAAACCTTAGGATAGTGTTTCTGTACATCAATTTTTTTCAATTAAGAGTCACTCACATCATTATGAACATGGAGGAACCAAAACATTTATTTCGTTATAATTGTGCATTGTCTGTCTGTCCGGGCATCAAGTGAGAACTCGTGAACGATTTAGATGTAAGTTGGCGAAGTTATTTCTCCGGATTTTAAAGTTCAGGATACTTTTAAGCTATTGCATAGCTTTTATCGCGGGCCTTGAGCATGGGGACCGAATCCAGAAATTCCGTAACGAAAAAAACCTAACACCCCCAATCAGCGCCATCTAGTACCTTAATACTAATATGGTATGGTACGTATGTTTTCTACAAACTAGATGGCGCTGTTCTGATATAACTATATAACTTCTAATAATTATAATTGCATAAGTTGATAAAAAATGCTATGCAATAGCTTTACCGCGGCAGTCTCCGAGTGCCTATTTATAGTTTTTTTCCTGAGTTACAAAGTTTTTCCGAAGCGAACCGGGATCATATTACCGAGTGTAAATGTGAACCACCACGTCATAAAAAAACCTAGAAATAATTTCGTCGCATCATCCAGAACTTTTTATTATAAAAAGTATATTTATTCATGACTACTCCAATGTCTGCTCTGTTCTCTTTAAACTGCATTTTAAACTCCGGGATTTATTTTAAAGTTATTTCCATAAACGTTCGGCTGAGTCCCTGGTACCATCTTCTTTCGCCACACGAAAATGTAAACCTTATGTCTGCGGAGTAGGGTTTAATATAGTTTGAATCGATAAACGTATACTTTCGTTCATTCATTCTACTCATACATTGACGTTACAGGAATCGACACCTTCTATGAATGTCGTAAGATTGAAAGTGGCTTTTAGTGGTAACTTTTAAAGGTATTTTCGTTCAAAACGAATGAGTCCTGTCATTAATCTTGTGAATCGGTGCGTATTTTAGTATGTCATTGTGATGAGGATTTGAATTTGGAATATGTTGTTAAATGAGTAAATTAGTTAAGATGATGTTCGGTGTGTGGATAGTACTGAGCGAGGACGGTGGACATTATGTACTAGTGCTCGTTTTGTTAAATGGTTTTGATTTGATCATAGGTAGGAGAACGGCTTTGTGATAAGTACAGTGAGTACTTGCTTATGATAACCTTTCTATAATGACATGTATAAATCCCATACAATAATAAATTAATAGAAGCTATCAGAGCATGAAAAATTAATTATGTAGGTACTACTTCGGTGAAGCCTGAGGTTATTTAGCTTTGCGAACTTCATCAATCCTCGTCCAAACGCGGTTACCACTAGCAGACATTTCATTAACATCTCCGTGCTTTGCAAGGCACGGTGTTTTAGATATGCAGGACGCTGTTATCGTAAGAGGAGTCACCATTTGGACGTACCAAATAGTACCTTCCAGACTCGAGCCGTTTACTCCTACAAGTCCTACACTACAAAGGAGTGGTCAAAAAACTTTACTTCGAGGAGGGCAAACGAACGGTGTCTTAGACACACAATATATCGTAATACCCAATTGGTAGCGACTCTGCCTGCGAAGCAAGGGGTCCCGGGCTCGATTCCCGGCCAGGACATTCATTTATGTGACATACAAATGTTTGTTCTTGGGACGTAAATGTTACTGACGTGTTATTGGTTGTGTTAATACCGCCCACACACAGGGAATCCTACCCTTTCCTATCCTAGGGAGGTTTGCCGCGTAAATCCTGATCCTGAATTCCGGGACAAAAAGTTACTTATATGTTGCCCCATAACCTTCTCTATCTTCCAGTGAATGTCGGTTTAGCCGCTCCTGAAATTATCCCGGACAAATAGAAAGACAAATCGACGGACTGAAAATTTAAAAATATTTGTTCGTATTTTAGTATCGTGTACAACAATAAGCACTTAAGAAAACACAGCTATTTGATAATACTGCGTGTGTGCGGCTAGTCTAAGCTGTAACACTCTAACTACGCTCCGACGGCTGCAACCACAACAAATCCTTTGCTCCTGTTTTTGAGCGCAGTGTAAAAAATTACATATATCCACACCAAACACATTAACTTTAACGTACGACCATAACACCGTCTCCTAATAGCCGGAACGTGCTCTCGCTCAAATCTAACTACACAGTCTGTTAATGGATACCGGTTTAAATTTAACTTTAACATATAACAGCATAGAAGTGTAAAAATGCGACATGCAACTCAGTTCTATCACCTCTAACTTTAAAATCTATATATTAGTTTACCTTACCAACTTCTCTTTAATCAATTAACAATTATCCGTTTAAATTCAATCACATACGTGGTGCGCATTATGTATTCCCTTGATCCCCAGTTAGACACAATCCAAGTCGATCCTTCCACAATTTTCTAACCGTTTAAATTACCAGATGGTTCTATTTTTAAATTGCATCTATCAACTTTCTTAACAACGTAATTTTTATTGCAAGCTGCGAGTGGAGAACGTGTTTATTTTGCTTCGGCAAAGATAATATTTATAAATTATTGTTAAAGAAAATTCATATATTTGTAATGTCTTTAGACTGACAACTTCAGAATCCTTCGCTTCACACGGTAATATAATAAAAATAATGTTTTTATGGAAATTCTTACAAAATATATGTTACAATTGACAGACGTATCTCTCAATAACCTTTCTATTAATATTATTGTCGTATTATTCTGAAAAGAGGCAATTTTCCGAACCAGTGTTTTTATGAATCCTAGAAATATGATCCAGTGACAGGCTAGGATAAAGATAACAGACAAATCTAATCAGAAAACACAAACAAAATGCCGTTCAAATGAAATAGTTCTTACGGGCCCTAAAATTCCACTTTTAAAAAAAGATCAATTCGATCATACCTGATCCCTAATAAAAAATTAAACTGTTGAAGGTTCACAGGTCCCCGCCTCATCTCCGCACAGCGACATCTGTCATCAAGATTGTCAGTTGAAAGGAACGATTTGAAAATAGAATCGTCTCAGAAGCGTTAACTTACGAAGAGCTCAAAAAGTAAAACCCTTTATTTTTTATCTGTTGTCACAAAGAGCGTGGTGACTGGCCATTCAAATCTAAATGCTTAATGTTGGCCGCCTTGTTTACATTTATAAATTAATACATGACGAGATAAAATCATAATCGCCACTTACCATCAGGTGGGATTGTTGTTAAGCATTAACTTATCTTATGTAAAAAAAGGAAACTTTGAACCCCATTTTCAAAAAGTAATGAAAAGTGCAGAGCCAAGTTTTATATTTAATGTATGTTACAAATACGTTTATTACTTAAAGAAGTCAAAAAAGCAAATGCGAAGGAACCCTTTGACAAACTGAATTACGGGCGGAAAGCACCATTTCACTGTGTAGTTTAAATATAATTTTCCTTTTCTTGGTACCCACATGTTAAATGGCGGGCAACTTAAAAAAACTATGGCGCTTTTAAAAAAAGAAGCTGTCAAAATGCACAGATTAAAATATAAAGCTGCGAACGTGTCACGGAACCAGTGCCATCTGTCATCGGAAGCGATGCGATTTAAAAATAGAACGAAGCGTGATCCCGCTAACCGTTTGAAAGTTATTTATTGCCAGTTTAAACTCGTTACTGTTCTAAATTTGAAAGTTGGAATTGATTCGTGAACACGAGTTACCAACCGAACGATGGTTAATTGAGATATTTTAAACGAAAGTATCTACATACTATTTTTAATAACGTTTCATTTTGTTTACTGTTAAGTGTTCTCCAGGACTTGTTTGTGACGGATTGCTCTCTGGTTACTACTAAACATACAAAAATAAAATTAAAATAATTATAAATATGTTCACATTTATCTACTGCTACGGAACAAACTAGCTTACTTTGACTTGCAATAATTGAAATAGCTAATAATAATTTACTTATTGACAACCGAAATGATTCCGCTTAGCACGTAACATGTGTATTGTAGGGCAGGCAAAGGTGTCGTCCTCGTCTAAAAACATTTTATTAGGTGTCAATTCATCAATAACCTTCGAGTTTAATTCGAATCCACCACTTACCGATAAGATAGCGTACATTACTCAAGGTCAAGTTAAACTTATGGTTAATTAGGTAAACCGTAAACCGTTGACGGCGGCGCGGCGGTATCTATCAATGTCAATTAGGCAGATACCTGCGGTTGAAGCTTCGGCACTGTGGTTGAGTACTATAATGTACGTAAACGTATATAGCATATTACCTCGTATGTCATAGCATACAGTCTTTTATTTTTTCGCATGCCTGTAATTTTCAATAATTTTTATATAGCCGACAAACCGACGAGCTGACGTGCCACCTGATTGTAAGTAGCCACCGTCCCTGATTGACGTCAGCAGCATCACAGACATCGGCGATGCGTTGCCAGCCAAATACAACTGGCACTCCGACGCTGCGACCGTAACACTTAAATATATTTCACGATCGTTTTTACCCTACCCTGGGCTACCTGGCTATTTATCTACCTGGGCTAGGTAGATAAATATACCCAACGATATGGTGTGGTGTGGTACAGAGCCCAGCGACATCCGAGATAGATCGCCATAGCCTAGCCTATTTCATAGCATATTTCATAGCTTTCCCAAAAGGATATCGTTTTTTTAAACTAAGCATTACCAAGAAAACAGACGGGTAACCAAAACGGTTACAACCGAACACACCTACATACCGACACACTTAATGAAACTGCCCCAAAAAGTCCAAAAGTACATTTTTAACATAATTCAAAAATTACACATCACGAGCCACACTTAAGCATCCTGTAAGTATATATTTTTTTATTCAA